>CM042962.1:6328268-8728268 GCA_023678885.1 Pogostemon cablin | reverse complement strand
TACCTTCTTTGGATTGACAAACTTGTAATCCGAGGAAGTATGATAGTTCACCTACCATGCTCATTTCAAATTCAGATGTCATGAGATTGATAAATTCTTTGACCTTTTTCCAGAAGTGGAACCAAAGACTATATCATCTAAGTAAACCTGAACTATCATGATTTCCTTGTTGTTTTTCTGAAGAAACAATGTTCTATCAGCTCCCCACGAACATAACCCTTAGCAATAAGGAACTTTGTGAGTTTTTCATACCAAGCTCTTGGTGCTTGTTTCGAACCATAGTGAGCCTTTTTTAGTTTGAACACATGCTCTGGAAACTCAAGATCTATGAACCCTTTTGGTTGTGAAACATAAGCAGTTTCCTTGAGAATGCCATTTAAAAAGGCACTTTTCATATCCACCTGATAAACAGTAAAACCAAGGTAACAGGCAACCGCTAGAAACAATCTTACAGATTCAATTCTAGCTACTGGAGCAAAGGTCTCATCAAAGTCAATCCCTTCTACTTGAGTGTATCCTTGGGCAACAAGCCTAGCCTTGTTCCTGATGATATTTCCATGTTCATCAGTCTTATTCTTGAAGATCCATTTTGTCCCAATGACATTGTGTTCTGTAGGTCTTGGAACAAGCTCCCAGACATCATTTTGAACAAATTGTTCGAGCTCTTCTTGCATGATAAGTATCCAGTCTGGATCATTTAGAGCTTCTTTGACATTCTTGGGTTCCAATTTGGAAACAAAACATGAGAATAGAGAGACATTAACCATTTTTTAGTAGTCTTTCCTTGGAGCATTCTTGGTACTTATTCTTGATTGAGGATCCCCAATTATCAATTCTGAAGGGTGATCCTTTTGAATGTTTAATGGTAGGTCTCTCATTCTGGGACTTGATTCATTATCACTTTCTTCTTCTGACTCCTCAGTTTGTGAACTTTGAATTCCTTTTTCTTTTTCAAGAAGAGAAACTACTTCAGAAGGGACAATATTGACCATTGGTTCTGTATCATAAAATCAACATTAAACGATTCAATCACACACTGTGTTCTGATAATCAGAACTCTGTATGCATGACTGTTTGTCGAATATCCCAGAAAGCACCCTATCATGCTTTTACTGTCCAGCTTCCCACATCCTTCTCTGTCATTCAAGACATAACACTTGCATCCAAAAACATGAAGATGTTTTAAGTTAGGAGTTTTACCTTTCCAGAACTGATATGGTGTTTTACCCAGTTCAGGACGAACATGGACTCGATTACCAAGATAACATGCTGTGTTCATGGCTTCTGCCCATCATTTCAAATTTATTCCTTTAGAGATGAGCATTACTCGAGTCATTTCCTGGAGAGTCATATTTTTCCTTTCAACCACACTATTTTGTTGAGAAGTCTTAGGAGATGAGTATTAATGGAATATCCCATTTGAGTCACAAAAATCATGAAATAATTGATTCTCAATTTTTTTTTCCATGATCTGATCTGATTCTTCTCACTGGAATGCCTTTTTCTTTTTCAACCTGCATACACAATTTCTTAAAAACACTAAAGGTGTCAGACTTTTCTTTTAAGAAATTTACCCATGTATATCTCGAGTAATCATTAACACAAACAAAAACATACTTCTTACCACTGACAATTGCAATCTAAAGTGGTCCCATTAGGTCCATGTGTAGTAGTTCCAAGATATGATTTGTATGAAAGTCATGTTTAGATGAATGAGATTTCCTTACCAGTTTGCCCAGTTTGCAAGGTTCACAAACATGTTGATCTTTCAATTTAAGCTCAGGTATTCCTCTGACAAGTTTCTTTTGAGAGAGTGAAACAAGATTTACAAAAGATAAATGTCCCATCTTTTGATGCCACATTTCCAGATCGTTGTTCTTGCACTGTAGAGCTTTATTGTCATTCAGTAAATAACAATTATCTGATGATCTAGTACCTGCAAGAACACATTTATTATTTTGATCGAAGATAGAACAAAAATCTTTCGTGAACCTGGCATAGAGGTTCTAATCACATAGCTGGCTGATACTGATTAGATTGGTTTTCATCTCATCAACTCAAGTTCAGGAAGCCCTGGAACATCCAATGTGCTAACACCTATCACCTTATTATTCTTACCATCTCCAAATGTGACACTGCTTCCCTTTACTTGCTTAACATTTTTCAAATTCGACCTTACACCAGTCATATGTTTGGAACAACCACTATCAAAGTACTAATTATCACAGTTTGTGCTTTGCAGTCCTAGATGAGACGACATACAAGCTGAATATTCTTCCACTGGCATTCCAAAAGGATTCTATCTCACAACTTTAGCAGTAGCAATATCATATTGCATTTTGTAACATTTTGGTCGAATATGACCTTTTATATTGCAATAATGACATATTGGAGGAGTTCTCACTGAAGTTCTTGGAACATGACAAGATTTAGAATTGCTTACAGAAGTGAATGGAATCCAGTGTTGTTTACGATCAGGTTTGTTGAAGATTCTCTTGGGAGGAAATTGATAAGATTCCTTTTGAACAAGAGAAAGATTGGGATGTGACTTTGACCTATCAGCTTTATTAGAAACGAATGGTGCATTCCAAGAGGAAGATTGATCCATTTTCGACGCAGAAGTTTGACAATTCCTCGAAGCACGAACAAACACAGTTTCTTTACCCAGATCTTCTTCAGATTCATACCAAATCCATTGCTTGCTATAATGACCTCATCTAACTTGGCCTTTCCAGTGTTCAAGCGATGAATAGATTTATTCAACCTCTCAAGTTCACTTCGATCTTTCTCAATCTTTTCATCTTTACTTTTGATAACAGCCATCATCAGTTGATGTTGCTTCATGGTTCTCTCCAGATGTTCTTTGAGAGTTTTGATTTTGGAGTCTCTCTCTTGCAGAGAAATGGACAATTTCATCTTGAGAGATTCAATTATCCCAAGATAATACTCAACAGATTGATTTTCAAGTTTGTTCTTATAAGGAGCTGAGTCCAAAAGAACTTGACTAGCAAGCAGTTTGTCTTCAGAGATCTTAAGTTCCTTTTTAAGAGAAGCAACTTGATCTTCTAAATTTTTTGTCAATCTAACAGCCTCAGAACATTTATCGTTCATGAGCTGATACATTGACCTCATGTCTTCAACAGTTGGAGAATCTTCATTCTCAGAATCAGAATAATCAGAAAGTCCATCAATTTGAGTTTCAGTGGAATTAAGGCATGAAATAGAACTTACCAGGGCTAGGTTATTTGTGTTATCAAGGTTCTCTTCGTCTTCAGATTCAGAATCACTCCATGTGGTCTTGAGGTTCTTTGTTCTCCTTAAATAAGTTGGACACTCATATTGATAGTGTCCTATTCTCTTGCATTCTCGACACTGATCTTTGTCGATTTTTGATTCAGAGGAGATTGGTTTATTCTTCTCTCCACCAGGTCTGCGATCAATATTTCTTCTTTGATTTGGTGATCCTTCTTTGAACCTTCTCATCATCCTCCCATAATTCTTAGTGAGAAGACTCATGTATTTTTCAAATTCAGCCACGAAGAGTTCTTAGGACCCTTCATTTTTTATGTTTTCTTCAGCATTGAACGCCACTGACTTCTCTTTAACAATAGGATGATCAAATTTTTTATTCATTTCGATGGTTCTAAAATCACCTATAAGTTCATCAAGACTGAACTTTGCAATTTTGCTGAAGGTCTCTAGAGCAGTGACTTTCTCGCTGAATTTTTGGGGTAAGTTCCTCATGAATTTCTGGATCTGCTTCTCTTAAGCAATACTTTCTCCCAAAAGATGTAGCTGATTGATGATTGACGAGAATCGAGAGTAATATGCATCAATATTCTCATTCTCTTTCATCATCAACCCATCATACTCAATCATCAGTCGCTGAATCTTTGAATTTCTTACAGAGTCTGTTCCTTCAAATTGAAGTTTAAGAATCTTCCAAGCCTCATTGGTTTCTATACATTTCGAGACAAGAGAGTGACGTTGAACATCCAATGAAAGAGAATAGTGTAAAGTGCCTTATTGTTGGATACTGCGTCTTTTCTTTCTTCATTTGTCCAGCCTTCAGTTTTGAGTTTCTTAATCCCATCCTTCTCAGTAGTGAAAGGATGAGTCCATCCTTCTTCTACGGCCTTCCAGATTTCTCCATCTCCAATGGACTTTTAAAAAATTATCATCATGAATTTCCAATAAGAATAATTTGATCCATCCAAGAAAAGGGGGCGAACAGCAAAGCTAGTATCACGAGAACTCATGATACGGAGAGTGAGACAATAACACGGGTATAAAAGGACAACCTGCTCTGATGCCAAATGTAATTCTAAGACTGATGTTCTACGAACAAATATGAAAATATCATGAAGTAAAACATCTTAGAATTGAAATGGGAGAACCACGTCTCTCCCTCAAAACCATCCATTAGATAACAACTCGACTTTGACAACAACTTGACAATCCTATTACAGCTACTTGTCTCATTTGAATCTAACTCTAGTTTTGGCCTATCCCTAGGACTTGTGATCAAGAATCCATCTTGATCTACAACACTCCTGACATTGATAATATATGAATCTCCCTCAAGAAATAAAACAAGAAACAAAAGAAAAATAATCAGGGAACTCTCTCCACTCCAACAAAATTCAAACAAAAATATTTTTCTCGATCTCTTCCTTGCTCTTGAAACTCTCCATTAAATAAGCTTGATGATTTAGAACCGAGATCTTCATCAAGGATAATTCATCAAGGATAATCAAGTCAATCTCCAAGCAAACCTTCCTTAATAATATCACTCAAATCAATCTGCTTTTGATCCTTCAATCTCGTAATCAACCATCAATTTGCTTAATTAATCTTCTTTTCTTGTGAATGTCAATCAAATCTGCACCACCAGAAATAGACCCGTTTTGCAATATATGCTCATGACATAATTTCTAAACTTAACATAACATAATACAACACAAAATATCACTTGTTTATACATTCTATTTACTCAAATCAATGATATCACCTATTATTTATATCATATTAAAACACCCAAAATACTTCTAATTTTTCATACATCATCGCCAACGAGATCGTTTCATGCGAAAACTTTCGTGTGAAACAGATATAAAATGATAATATTTTAATAAATTGTAACAATAATGCAGAGAATTATTTTATGAACAATTTGTAATATAAATAAAAAGTGATAATATTCTTAATAAAAATTATAATATCTTTGAGAAAAAAAGATACTTAATTTAAAAAAAAACGTAAAAATGATTTCACGTGAGATGATCTAACACAAATATTCCCCCACATCATGGGAGAGTTTATTAATCTTCGTGTCTGGTGATACGTGAAAGTAGTCTCTGGCCGGAAAATTTATTAATAATCAAAATATGTGCTCCCTCCGTTTGTCATTAAGAGACTCATTTATTTTATATGCGCGTTGATGAAGTAGTAATATTATTTTATGTGTATTAAGTATTGTATTAGTGTGGTTTGTGAATCTTATATTTTGGTTATATTAATGATGTGTGTGATTCTTATATACAAAAACAAAAATAAGACATTTAGAATGGATGTCTTAAACTGCAAAATGAGATCCCCCTTGCTGGTGATAGGAAGGAGTACATAATAATACATATAAATTATAAAAATATTGAGATCCAAATTTGAACAATTAACTCATTGGTCTCAAATAATGTACGGCCCAGTCCAGTTTAAAGGAGACACAGATTTACGAGATTAAAAAATAAAATTAGAAGTGGATTAAAGTTGAAGAAGCGGATTTCGGGGATCCAAAAACGTGTTTTAACTTCAACAATCAACAACGACTTTGGTGGAAATGCATTGCGATTCTCTTTGTGCCATGTGTTTGCATGTGTCCTTGGCGTATTATTTCAAAAATGTTTTATCTTTTGGTCTAACATAGAAGTTATGAATTAAGTGGAGAATAATTATGGATTCTAGAATTTTTTTATTTTCTATATTAAAGAATTTATGTTCCCTCATATCATTTAACACTTCTAATATCCATTTCTAATCCAAAATACTCCTGTGTAACGGAATAAAATAAATATTTTTAAAATCTACGTACCAAATAATTAAGGTGTGAGTTTTTTTTAATAAAGTTTTTTAATTTTATGGGATATATTGTAACATTTGGTCAAATTCCATTGACATTTAAGTTTTAATTAACAAACTTAAAAAAATATTCAATTTTAATAATTTTTTAAAGTCTGTATAGTAATATTAATTTAATACTATAAACTAAACTTTCTAAACACACATTAATATTACTCCTCATTCCCACAATACCCCTCACACTTTCCTCATTTGTTTGTCCCACAAAACCATTCACACCCCAAAAAAGAAAACATCACTTTATTCAACAATATTTAAAGTTACTTTATTTTCAAAATTTTCACTCATTTTTCACACACATATCATTATTTTATACTTTTTTATTACCTAAAAATACTACAATACCCTCTAAAGTCAACAAAATTGATCAAAAAATACAATTTTTCTTAAACAATATTGAACAGTAAACGTGAAGCATTTTATGAGACGGAAGGAGTATATTAATACTCCCTCTGTCCGCCACAAAGGTGGACATTTGCTTTTTGCACGTAGATTAAGAAATATTATTATTTAAGGTGTAGTTGGTAGTTGTATTAGTGGGGTGTATGAGTCCCATAAATTTATTGTATTAGTGATGTGTGTGGGTCCCATGTGTTTAAAAAGAGAAATGTGAACCTTTGGTGCGGATGCCAAAATGGCAAAATGTGGACCTTTTGGGCGGACGAAGAGAGTATATATTCTTGTGATTCATATGCTCCCTCCGTCCCGTTCTAAGGTGTCCGTTTTCTTTTTACATGTGGATTAAGAAGTATTAAAAGTGAGTAGTTGTATTAGAGGGAAGTGGTGTGTCATATTATGTACTTTTTTACTAAATATGGGAATGAATACCTTTGAAGCGAACACCCAAAATAGTAAAATGGACACATTAAAAGCGGACGGAGGAAGTATTATCTTATTCTAAATCTAAGGTTCTAAATTTAAGCTTCGAATTTAGTATTAATTCTTTAGTCGATTTTATTGTATTTTCACTCTTGTATTCGTGTACAATTTTTCTTTATGATTCAAGTATAATTTCTACACTTTATGAATAGTTTAATTTTTTAAATATTAATTCTTAGAGTATAATAATATGTAGAGCTGTCAAAAGTGGGTTGTGTCAATCGGGCCAACCCACCCCAACCCACCTAAACCCATCAATTTCTTAACCTAACATTAACTCGTCCCATAAAAAGTCTGCCCCACTCAAACCCACTAAAGTGTGGGCTAACCAGCACCGCCCCACCAACCCAACATCAACCCACTTTTATAAATTGAAATTAAAAAAATTGTCATACAACTTCTAGATTTTAATATTTAAATAAATAATAAAAATATTACCACTTAATCCTATCCCCCTACCCCCACCCCCACCCAACACCACCCTCCCCTCACCTCAAATTTTTTTTAAATAAAATTTTAGATTTTTAACATTTAAATAATAAAAATAATATCACCCAACCCAACCCTACCCCCCACCCCTCACCCACCCACCCAAAAAATTTTTTAATAAAAATTTAAATTTTAATATTTAAATAATAAAAATATTACCACACAGCCCTACCCTACCTACCCTCACCTAAATAAAACTTTAGATTTTAATATTTTATTAATAAAAATATTCCACCCAGCCCTACCCCCTACTTACCGCCCACCTAACACCACCCCTGCCAAATTTTTTTTTAAATTTTTTAGATTTTAATATTTAAATAATAAAATTATTACCACTCAGCCCTACCCTCTACCCACCTACCCAACCCCCTGTCATTACACTTCACGGATGGATGGATGGAGTAGGCTAGATGATAATAATTTTATATATTTAAATATTAAAATCTAAATTAAAAAAAATTAAAAAAAATTCGGGGTTGGGGGGTGTGGGGGAGTGAGATGGGTGGGTGGGTGGATAGGTTAGAATGTAATATTTTTATTATTTAAATAATAAAATCTAAAATTTTATTTTAAAAAAAAATTGGTTGGTGGGTGGGTGGGTAGAGGTAGGGCTGAGTGATAATATTTTTATTATTTAAATATTAAAATTTAAAAAAATTTGGGGGTTGGTAGGGGATAGAGTTGGGTGATAATATTTTTATTATTTAAATATTAAAATTAGTTTTTTTTTAAAAAAAATTGGGAGTGGGTGATGGGGGAGGGTGAGTGGGTGGATATGTGGATAGGAGGTAGAGTTGGGTGGTAATATTACCTCAAGTCCTCAACAATGAAAAAAAAAAATCCGCGGTCCGCCCTACCAGTAACCCGCATTGCAAGTGACCTGCCCCACCTGAGCTCATTAAAAGGTGGGTTATGGTGGATTGTGGGATAAATCGCTCCACCAATCCATTCTGACAGCTCTAATAATATTTGTACAGAAAAAGGACATAACAATATAACAAACCCCATATCCACAATACCTTCTCATGGAATATATAGTCGCATAGTGGATGGATAAGAGTAAGACAAGTGGATATTTAAAAGAAAAACTAAACGTATCCCTTTAAGAAACCCCGGTGTTGATTTGCAAGAAACAAGATAATATAATAATTAGAGCTGAATTAATTACAAAGAATTGATCATTAATCATAAAAAAATCGAGGAAACGTTAATCAATCTCTTTAAGAAATGCATAGAGATGTGGGCCCATTTTTTCTATATATACATGGTTTACAGGTTGGAACTTGGGTGATAACATAGTGTACGGAAGAGAAAAGTAATTGTGCATCCAATAATGATGGTGAGTTTCAATCATTAATTATTTATGAATAAGATAACACACACTTGTGTGTGTACATAACATGATTTAATGGTTTGAATGCATGCAGGATGGTGTAACTGTGTTGTTAGTGTTGTGTATGGCTTCTTCTGCAGTTGGAGCACCCACCATTTTTAATGTCATGAGTTATGGAGCTGTCGGAAATGGAAGAGTCGATGACTCCCAAGTAATTCATATACACTCCTTAATCTATCTAATATATATTGAAACTATTTCCAACTTTTATTACAACTTTTTCAATTCGAATTTTATGTGTCATTTTGATATAACAATATTTCTAGCATCAATCATTGAAATAAATGATACATAGGAGAATAGAGAGAGAAGAGAACTATATATATCCTAAAAATGAAAGTATAAATCTTAGGAACAATTATTATATTCTTCTCTATCTCTTATGTGTTAATCGTAAAATCAGTGACACATCCGAAAATCCATTCTAACCCAAGTTAAAAAAGGGGTAATAAAAGATGAAACAGTATTTCTTGATGTATTATTAATTGTGCTCCATAAACATACTTGTAGGCATTTTTAAAAGCATGGAATGCAGCCTGCCAGGAGGAGACAACATCAGTAGTAGCAGTGCCCTCAAAGCACAGATTCTTGTTGAAACCTGTGACATTCAAAGGTCCTTGCAAGTCTTCTCGTATTTATATGCTGGTAATGTCTTTTCCCTCAGCTCTTTAACTACTGGAGGGTATGCAACGCGGAAACCTAGCTCTTTCGAAATTAGTTATTATTTTTTTATTAAAAATGTTATCACTTCATTATGTGAGACAAACTCTCACAAAAAGATAACTAAATTTAGGAATATTTAATACTATATCATAAGATCAAAGCCTAAACCTAGGGCTTATTGGATTAATATAATAAAACTACCACTGAACCCTAATTTTTAATTATATATACTAAACTCTAGAGGTATTAAGTTTCATAAATAAAGGGACAAAATATACCATTAATTATAAGGTTGATGATCAAATTGTAGTTATACCCTAAAAATTAATCCTAAATTCTAAAAAATAAACATTAGACTCTATAAAATAAAGTTCTACCGTATCTATTCTGGATATGGCCCAACATTGATGTGAGGCAAGTCACATAAATAAGTTCATGTTCCTATGATCAACGTCACTTCTTTCTTTTTTCGGATTAAGATTTTAATTTTTGAAAATAGGGGGTGACAGAGTATTTTATACTCCCTCCGTCCCGTTTCAATGTTTACGTTTACTTTTTGTACATCGATGAAGGAGTATAATATTTTAATAGATAGTGAGTGGAAAAATATAATATTTAATGTAAAGTGAGTAGGTGTATTAGTGTTGGATGATATATTATTTGTTTTAGGTGGGTCCCATATTCCAAAAAGGAAAACGTAAACATTGAAATGAGACGCGCAAAATAGAAACGTAAATATTGAAACGGGACAGAAGGAGTATTATAATTGAGTACATAGTATTCCACAAAACTCGAGCCCTGTAATTAAGTATATAATTTGTCAAATTTTATTCTTTGATCAATAATAAAGAGAATGTTTTCCGTCTTTAAGGTTTTGTTAGCCTTGTCAAAATCATTTACGGAATGTGTTATATAATATAGGCGAACACAAAGTGTATAGACTTTCTTATGACACGGATAAAAAGTGATAATATTTTTATTAAAAAAAATTGATACTCGGATTAATTATGAAAAGTGATACCACCTTTTTTGCATTAAATTAAATAAAAAGTAATTAATTAAAATAAAAAGTGATACTTTAATTTATTAAAAAAACGATATTTGTCTCCCTAAATCATTACGTAAACAATTTTGTGAACAACGTAAAATAGAAAAATGTAATATATATATATATATATATATATATATATATATTAAAAATAATACCAATAAAAAACAATTTCGTAAAACAATCTTTTTCTGTGTAATTGATACGTATGAGGTTTCTTTTGAAATAGGTAATTGACCCAGTTTATGGGTTTTCAAGTTATTGACCTGATTTCATCTTTATAAATAATTTTTTAGAGATTTGACTATACACTAATTGTATCACTACTTCTAATTAATTTATATAGTTTAGTGGGTTTTCAAGCTATTGACCGAATTTCATCTTTAAGATATATATAAATTAATTTCTAGATTTGAATATAGACCTTTTTTGTATGCATAACACTAAATATATTATATATAACAGTAAGAAGATGGAGATTATAAGGATTAAGGACTTCCGTATTATTTCAATTATGGAGTATCATATAACAGTAATTTAAAATATGATTAGTACGTGAATTAACAGTAATTAATTAGAAAATTGTTGTAAAATACTAATATTGGGATGCAGGTTTCAGGAAATATTGTAGCACCCCCGAAAAGGGAATGGGGTGGGGCCCAGAAAGAAGCGTGGATTATATACTCGCATGTGAATGGACTTGTTCTCAAGGGAAAAGGCGTGTTTGATGCCTTGGGTTCTTCTTGGTGGCCCTCTAGACCTTGCTTCAATGATCCTGCTAATGTACCTTATTATTTCATCTTCCTTTCAATCTTATTTATTTTAATTTTCACTTTTACAATTTTAATGAGGTTAGACTTAATATAATATATGACCCATCTATACCAAATAAATAAATAAATAATAATAATAAAAATAAATATTATAACGGAATGTGCTTTGATCCTTTTTTATTTTTTTTTCAAATTTTTATAAGGGTAGTATTTAATACTCCCTGAATTTCAGAAAGATGTGAATAGTTAGTTAATAAATACAATTCAAGAAATTTTTTTTTTTTTAAACTCAATTTATTGATTTTTTTAGAAGTTGTAGTCTTTTTAAGTTAAAAATAAATAAAAATTAAAAAATTTAGTATTTTATATATGTTAGATGTGAGTCATTTTTTTAAATAAAAAATAAAAAATGCATTTACTAAATTGGATCCCCTCACACTTTCACAGACTCACAATATTTTACTTATATGCAAATTGACATAGTCCTTTTGAATGTGCAGGGTGTGCTGTGCAAGGGACCTCCAGTAAGTGAAAATTTAATGCTATTATGTTTTTTTTACATCGTGAACAAAAATGACTAATATTCAATACTATATATATAATCTAGTAAATAGTCTATGTATAGATACTCCCCCGTCTCGCTTAAAGGGTTGTTTTTGCTTTTTGACACATGAATTAAGGAGTATTGTTATTTAATGTGTAGTGGGTAGTTGTATTAGTGAGAGTGTGGTCTCCATATTTTAATTGTATTAGAGGGGGTGTGTGGGTCCCATGTGTGTAAAACAGGAAAGAACACCTTTTTGGTGGAACGACCAAAATGGCAAAAAGAAATCTTTTGGATGGAAGGAGGGAGTACTAGAGTTACATTCTTTCACATCAGTTGCATAGATCATTGACATGTGAAGTTTTGAAAAAAAAAATTCTTGATATAGGTAGTAGTGTACTATAATATGATTATTTTAAACTATTCATTTAGGGAGTAATATTTTCTAAGTGATGATAATTTTTTCTTTTGAATTGAAATTCAATACTTATTTTTGAATGTGGAGAATAGTTTTTTTCTTATCTTAATATTATATACTACACCGCTTGAGAGTTGTCCTGATATTGATTAAAAAAAATGCAAATGTGACTAATATAATTGGTATAGGGAATGATATTTCGGAGATGTCACGGTTTACGATTGGATGGAATTTCGAAAATAAATGGGCCTGGAAGCCAAATCTTGATAATTGGAAGTAAAGATGCTGTTATATCTAATCTTCGTATAATTGCTCCTGGAGATAGCCCTAATACTGATGGTATTGACATATCTGGATCCACCAACATACGAGTTACAAACTCTTTTATTGCAACAGGTACCTTAACCATTGTTTCTCTCATTTATTGTTTAATCATTGGGTTTGGCCTATATATTTTCTTCATGGGCTTGATTTCCATTAATCTTTCCTAATTTCTTAATAAATAGGGGATGATTGCATTGCCATAAATCCTGGAAGTTCGAATATTGAGATTACTGGAATAACCTGTGGGCCAGGCCATGGTATCAGGTCCGTTTTCTCAATTGATCAAATTTTAATTTGGCAAACACAATGTGTCATATTGTCTCAAGAAGTGATGATAGTTAAACAAAATGTGATAATACTTTATTGATAAAAAGATAATTGTTCAAGTGAACTATTTCATGAATATTATTTCACAACATAAATAAAAAGTGATAATTAGTAAAAAGAAAAAAAAATGGTTAAATTATTTTACTTGTGACAGTCTCGTACTCGTTTGATTTTGGGTGTGT
Organism: Pogostemon cablin; assembly: GCA_023678885.1. NCBI lineage: Eukaryota > Viridiplantae > Streptophyta > Magnoliopsida > Lamiales > Lamiaceae > Pogostemon > Pogostemon cablin. Next base: position 8,715,093 of record CM042962.1, on the reverse strand, counting down.
TTTTTCTCATAATCACACTCTATCTAAGAAATGGTTAATCTTAATTAACACCATCCAATTTCCTTTTAGCATTGGATCCCTAGGAAGTGGAGGCTTTGACGTCGTGGAAAATGTACGTGTACGGAATTCTACTCTAAAAGAAACAATAGCAGGCGTGAGAATTAAAACTCTGCAGGTATAAAATTTAATGGTTTATTTGATTTTTCTTTCTATTTCTTTAAGTGCACTTTGGTAATAATTAATTAACCAAAAGGGAGTGTGGTTTGGTGCAGGGAGGCAAGGGACTAGCAAGAAACATAACATTCCAAGGAATAAAGTTTGTGGGTGTGGATAATCCTATCCAAATCGATCAATTTTATTGCCCCCTTAAAGTCAATTGCCAAAATTTTGTGAGTATTAACTTTTTTGAAAATCTACATCCACAATTATATATATATATATATAACAAATGAGATCACCCGTTACACTCTCATGTTTCATCAAATTTCCCGCAACTATGCTAAATTTTCCTTTCAGTATTTCAATTCTCAATTTCTAATTTTTTTTTTTTAAAAAAAGTCTCAATTTCTTATTGAAATTTTCTCATTACTGTCAAATTTTGATTTTTTATATTGAAAATTTTTGAATCTCATTAAATTTCCATTTTAGGCCCTGAATATCATAAAAGTTTTGGGAATTTTTTAGAAATTTGGTAAGCAAGTTAACATTGAATGGTTATATTCAAGCTGTCATATGTGCTTTGTGATCTAAAACTTTCTTACTTAAAATGACTAAAACTGAATAGAAAAATGACTAAAATTGAGAATCGAAATATTTAGATTATGTCGTGCGGATACTTATGTAACGAAACGTGATAATTTCTGAAATAGTGATGAGCTAACAATTGAGTGTCATATACAGACATCAGCAGTTGGCATAAGCGATGTATCATTTACAGCAATAAGTGGGACATCAATTGCAGAAAATGCAATAAATCTGAGCTGCAGCCAGACAAGTGGTTGCACTAACATTAAATTGGATCGAGTTTACATAAGCTCATCCACAGCAGGGAAGAAAGTTTCTGCATTCTGTAATAATGCTCATGGAAAAGCTACTCACACTAGACCTGCTATCAATTGCCTTCTTCCATAAAACACTTCCCTATGTTTTTTAAATAATTTATGCTTGTTTATTTTATGTAATTTTTCTTATTCATTTTTAGACTAATTAAGTTTCCAACAACCATTATTCTGTATATTAGAACCAAGTGGCAGTTAATTGCCTGTATATTATCATGCCCTAATTTTTAACACAGTGAGGCTCAATGTCTGACACAAGTATATATGTACGTATTTTCTTAATTAAATTAATTAATGACAAATAATTGACGTAACAGATAAATGATTAGTTTTTAAAAAATAAAAATATTATTATTTAAATTCAAAATAATATTTTTCATTTAAAAGGGTAGTGGTTCATTTTTTAAAAAATAAATTTTTATGTATTAAAAAATAATTTTATAAAATTAGGATGTTTGATTAACAGCATTTATTGGATTCCCTCTCAAAATCTATTAATTACACATGAATATCTAGTGTGGCTGTTTTCAATTTTACGTGGAGTATCTCGTTTAATCGGCTGTTTTAATAAAAAAAAAAAAAAAAAGACCGTTTAGTTAGTTATATGAATGGATAGTTTCTCAAACAAAAAAAATCATGAAAATATAATGATTAGTTTAGTTATTGGGTAATATTAGAAATTTAATCTAAATTTCACCAAATATATTTATTAAAATTTATATTTTACGTAATATACAATAATTATTTCAAATTTCTAAGTACATCATCATACTCTAACAAAGTATTTTTAAAATATTCTTACTATTAATCCTCAAAAGCTCAACATACAATTTTTTATGTGTAAAAAAAGTCTAATAATTATTTCAAATGTCTAAGTACCTCACCATACTCTAACAAAGTATTTTTAAAATATTCTCTCAACATACAATTTTTTATGTGTAAAAAAAGGTCTAGTGAGAAACACCCTATATTAGATAATTATTATCTATGACTCTTATTTATAGTCATGAGTAAATATACCAAAATCGAAATGTGCTTTATATGGAGTTTGATTGGGAGTGTGTTGGTGTTAAAAGGACTTAAAATCATTATTTGTATTGTGACCAATTCTTCAATATTCCTTCCTGATAAAATTGAATCCACTTTCCTTCCTCTCGAATTGTGAGCGTGGTCTCATGTTGTCGTATACTCCCTCAGTCCCAAAAATATTGAAACATTTTTCTTTTTGAGTTGTCCCACAAAAATTGACATATTTTATTTTTAAGAACATGAGACCTACAAAAAAACAATTTCTTTATTTATCACACATCACACTCATCACTAATACAACTACCCACTACAGATTAAATATTATTTCTCACTTCATTTTACATTAAATTATTATACTCCTTAATCTCCGTGCCCAAAAAAATGCGTAAATATCTCGGAGGGAGTATGTTTTACTTGCTTGCATGCTTGGTACTAAGTAAATTCTCATTATTTTCATCAACGCTAAAATTAGAAATAAAATTTGTCTCTTTCTAGTGCACATATTTTCCGAATTTCCAAAAGTAAAAATTGTGAATCTTTATTTCAATCTTTGTGCCCTTCATTCAATGACACATATTAATATTGTTAGTACATACTCCCTCTCTCCACTCCAAATGTCCATTTTATCATTTTGGACATTCATTCCAAAGATATAAATTTCTCATTTTTAGTAAAAGGCCCCACATATAGATACTACTATATACAACTACCCACTACATATAAAATAATAATACTCTTCAATTCACGTGAAAAAAAGCAAATGACCACATTTGGAGTGGACAGAGGGAGTAAAACTTGCATGCCCTCAAGAACATCGTGTCTTGCATTTTTCGAAAGGTATACTCTTCAATATAAGAATATGTACCCTTTATTTTCTGAAAAAAAAATAATTTTTTAAATCAAATATTATACTATTCATATTTCAACCGACCTTTTCAATGAAAAAATTATATCCTTATAATTAAAGTGTATTCAATTTAGAACAAAATATTATATCCTCATACATCTTGTGCACCCGGGCTACAAGAAACCAACTCATATTTTTTTATTTAAAATAGTAATTGTGCATCTCTCAAAAGAGTAAATTTTCATATAAAAAAATAATAGGTAAATTAGTGTGTATGTATGAACCACATTCACACAATTGTTTGTCATATTAAAAATTTAAAAATAAATCTTTATTATATATACTTCTTCCGTCCCGCGTTAACGTTTACGTTTGCTTTTTGCATGTAGATTAAGAAATAATATAATATTTTAATGTGTAGTGAGGTGAGAGAAATATTATTTAATGTGAAATGGGTGGTTGTATTAGGGTTGTGCGTAGACCTTCTATATGGAATAATTAATTATTTTGTGTGGGCCCAACTTGACAATAAAAGAAATGTAAATCTTAACTTGAGACAAATCAAAATGGAAAACGTAAACCGTAACGCAGGACAGAAAGGGTATTTATTTTTATTTTTTAAAAAATAATACGAGATTTTCCCCACGCAGAAAAAGAAAATTAAAAAAAATCCTCACACAAAAAATAAAAAATAAAAAGCAAAGTGATAACTATTTTAATTTACATGGTCTCATGCAATATCTATCTTAATAAAATTAACACATTGAATTGCTATTAACTTTGTGTAATTTAATTATTTAATTATTTTAAAATATTACATCTCAAAATTTAAGATAAAAAGATAAATCTTTAATAATATATCTAATATTTATCTATTTAAATCTGTGTCTAAAAGATAAATAGTTAATGTATGATAGTTATCTATTTATTTTTATCTTTAAAAAAGTTAAAATATAATTTATAAATATTTAGTTAATGTCATATATATTTTTATTAATTACTATTGTTAGAGATAAAATTACGGTTTAATTAATCAAAATAAAAGAGAAAACATATATTAAATATTTATTTATTAAACATTTATCAAATGTAAAATAAAATAAAATCTTATCCAAAAGCATGAAAAAATTAAGATAAAATTAAGAATACTGGAGTAATATTTAATCTCTCCCAAACATAGAATGGTACAAGAAAATTTGCAAAACATGAGAGTTTTTTGTTGATTGATTATGTAAGAAACACCGCCTTTTTCCTTTAAATAAGATTTTTTTTTTAAATTTTAAAATTAGTATTATATTCCCAAAATTTAATATAAATCCAAATGTCGTAATTATCTGTAGCTTCACCCAATCTTAGCTTAAGATAATTAGCCGTTTATATAGAAAAGGGACATAACATAGCCCTGATTATTCCCAATACCTTCTCATGGAATAATTAAAGTTGAATTAATTAAAATGATACCTTCTTATGGAATAATTAAACCTGAATTAATTATAATGAGTTGATTTAGCCTAAAAATTTTGGGTAACGTGGTAAACGCTTAATCAATATCTCTTTAGATATTGGTAGAGATCTGCATATATCATCTTTAGGATATTTGTAGAGATCTGCATATATCTTCTTTTGTATATTCTTATATATATATATATATATATACACAATACCTAGTTTGCAGGTTGAATTATTACAAAGTGTACGAAAGAGAAAGCGGTAGAATTTAAAGATGGTGAGTTGGAATCATTAATCGTAGATAACACAAACAGTCTGTGTGTGTGAGTGTGTAAAACAGTTCTGTGTGTGTGATGTGTGTGAATTTGAATTAAATGCATGCAGGCAGCAGGATACTGTGGGTGAATTTGAATTGAATGAATTCAGAATGTATTACATACGGCTGTGAATTAGAATTACATATTGTTTTTTTTTTTAAATTTACATAACAATATGGTTTGAATTGAACGTCTGTGAATTTGGATCACATAATAATATTGTTTGAATTGAATGCATGCAGGATTTTGGTGTAATCGTAGTGGCAGTACTGTTGTGTATGGCTTCTTGTGGCGTTGGAGCACCAACTTTTTTTAATGTCAAGAATTATGGAGCGGTTGGAAATGGAAGAGTTGATGATTCCCAAGTAATTTCTTTTTATTTTTAATTCTCACATATTGTTATAATTTTAATTTACCCAAGAAGTGGTAAAAAAAATGAAAAATCTTAAATATTGATCATGTTTAAAAATATGAAATTTTCAAATATGCATCCTGTTATATATATATATATATATATATATATATATATATATATATATATATATATATATATATATATATATATATACTATTTTAGCTAGATTAATTTATGGGTGATTTTGGAGTGGCCTAGTACACTTTATAAAGTATCTTTTGTCTTTACTTGAACATTCACCACAGTATTGAATATATTGTCGAACACATTTTTTTCAATGTGCATTACGTCCAAGTTATGTCGAATCAATAAATCACCCCAATATGACAAATCCCAGAATATACACTTCCTTCTCCAACCCAAATTTTTAAGCGATTCATTGACTTCACAACCACCTAGTTCAGTCGCCTTTTTAAACCCCACATATTCTATCTCAGCTAAGATCTCGTGTCCCGTTCTAATTGGAGGAGCCTCGGTAAAAACAGTTCTATTCTTGAGGAACCAAGTTTTATTTCTCCGCCATGTGTGATCATTCACTAAAAACTTTCTATGATTGTCAAACCATGATTGCTTCCCACTACACTTAAGAGTAAAGGCTTTTGAATGGTGCATGCAATAAGGACATGCTAATCTTCCTGCAGTATTCCATCCACACAACATTGAATAAGCTGGAAAATCACTTATTGTCCATAAAATTGCAGCTCTCATCATGAAATTAGTTTTCTTGGAGACATCATAAGTTTCAACTCCAACTTCCCATAATTGTATCAACTCATGTATAAGGGGTTGTAGAAAAATATCCAATTTCTCCTTTGGATTCTGTGACCTAGGAACCAACACAGTAAGAAACATGTGTTGTTCCTTCATACACATGGATGGAGGCAGACTGTAAGGCGTAAGTATAACTGGCCAAGATGAGTATTGCTGCCCCGATTGACCAAATGGCTGAAAACCATCAGAGTGCAAAGACCCAATCATGACCATTTCGTGGTATGGACTATATTCTTCCTCATTCATTTCATGGTTAGGCGAAGAATTGATCTACCAACATCTATCTTAATGTCATTTCTCGACCATTGCTCACCATGGAAAACCCACTCAAAATAATCTTGAATGAATCTATTTTTGACTAGATGTCCTTTTACTACGTCAACAGGTAAAAAGCCTTTGTTTCGATATTTTCTTTTAACACATGGACACTTAATTTTTTCACCATCTTTCCACTCATGTTGACTAATTGCAAATTCAATGAATTCATCAACTCCTTTCAAAAATTCACAAGTCAATCCCCCATTTCTAATGCGATTGTACATCCACAAATGAGTTGACTTCATTGTGCAATCTAGTCTGTATAATCGTAATTATAAATATTTTCATTGTGTAAAAGATTAATGTATATTCAATTATTAAAAGAGGATGCACTAGAATATAATAAAAGAGATATACATGATACAGATACTAAGAAAAACAGAGTACCCAATCCGATTGTATCCCCAAAAAGCACAAAAAAATATCTCCAAATATAAACCCTAACAAATAATCGCAAGTAAACACAAATTACAGAGCAAGCCCTCTTTAATTGCAGATTGAATAACACAACAATTTCACATTATTCAATATTCCACACACTCAACATTTCATTTTATTTATGTAACTTAATTATTGTTGCATTCGTTGTTTGTTTAGTTTTGATAAGAAATTATTTCTTATGATGGGGTGAGACTGGTGGAGGATGAGTGGTAAATATAAATTCAATTAACTTTAAAGCTATCTCATTTTATTACAAAAATGGATTTAGTTATGTTTCAATTCGTCTTAGATTTTAAATCATATGTTTTGATAAATTTTTTAAAAGGCTCACACCGTTTTACAAGAAAAAATTTTATGTCACAGATGAGAATAACGTTCTTGAATTAATAATGAAAAGTGACAATGGTACATTGAATTATTTAATTAAATAATAGTAAGTGTTAATATATTTTTTTAATGAAAAGTGATAACTATTATAAAAACCTAAGATCTGTCTTGCACAAATCTGCAAGGTTACTTTGTAAATGTTATATCACTGCTGAACCTAAGATCTGTCTCGCGACTTAATTATAAAAAGATTACAGCATCAAGTTTTTAAAGGGGAAGGTTTGGGCAGACTCTTATTCCAAAAAATATTATTTTCTTTGAATATTTTCTATTAGGTGTTGTTTTTCTTATGATTGTGAAATGATTTCTTTTGGTTGCGTGTGCCTAGACTTCTCAAGCAAATGAAACAGAAGGGGCTCATGTTAATCTTAGTAGTCAGAGTCAGACTGGGAATCAGTCATTCCCTTCTCAAGGCCAATGTGTTCAATCTGCAATATGTCCTATATACAGTATTGTAACTACAAAAGTATTATTTCACATGAAAAACAACTTTAGATTAAGAAGTGAGTCACCGAAACTCTTTTATTTCTTTAATATAAATAAATGATATCATGGAAGTTCTAATACTAGTTGACAAAGATTCCACTTGCTTAATGGATTTGGTCTAAATTTATGAGCTCAACATTGAAGAATTTTCACAAAATAAAATATGCTAATATTGATGTAATAAGTAAATTCCAGAATCCTAAAAAAATTGTACTTCCTCTAGATAACACCATCAAAATCTTTTGAATAGAAATATGATATATATTAGTTCAAGCTGTACTTTTATCTTTTTTTCTTTTTCATTTACCCTATCAGGAGATCGTATATCCAGCTATTACTTATCAACTATTTGTATCAAGAACTCGTTATTAAATTGTTTTGCGTCCAATCTGCTGAATAAAAAGATGGGAGAAAACAGAAGACAAGCAGCAAAAAGAGACAAATAAAATAAACGTTTAAAAAAAAGTAAAAGGGGTTTTTCAAACTTGAAAATGTGACTCCTAAACCACATTCAAAAGGAAAAGGAAATGCTACCCACTTCTTTATGTAGGGAGAGAAGAAGCTCGTGAGTGAATCTGTTAATGGTGGCTTCTGACAACCGTGTGAGACTCGTGAGGGAGAGGTACCAAGTGTGTATAGAGTGTGTTTGTGAGGGAGCGAATAGCAAGGCGTCGAGCAACTGGGAATGGGAGAGCGGGAATGACATCGCGAAAAGGAGGGCTCCCGACCAATGACATCACGAACAGAAGGATTCGCGAGTCGCGACCGATGATGCTGCGTTGCGAACGCACAGTTATAGGAAGTGCAGGGGTCAGAGAAAACTAGTGGCGGTAGCTTGATTTCGTCGGTGGGTGTTCATCGGCTAGGGCTTGATTTTGGGAGTTCATAGGGTAGGGCTTGATTTCGATTTAGGGGCAGGGTGTGATTTTTTGATTTTTTGATCTAGTTAAGTTTCTTTTAAGTGTGGGAGCGATGTGTTTGATTTTTGAAATTTTTAGTCCCATAAGCACGATTTTTAAAAAAAATGAGGTTTTTACATTTTAATTTGCCGACGGATTAGTCGGTAAATATTTTTAATATTTTTTAAAAGAAAATATTAGTTTTTTTTTATTTTACCGACGAATTTTTTCCGTCGGTAAATTGAATACTAAATTTTTTTATTTACCGACAGAACAATTCCGTCGGTAATCCGTCACAAAAATCATCAGAAATTTCTTGCGGTACTTTTTTAAAAATAAATCATATTATATCAAAAAAAACGTTGGTAATCCGTCGGTAATCCATCGGCAGTATTCCGGCAGTTTCTTGTAGTGTTAGGGTTGATGAATTATAAGTAGGATGTAGTTGATAGTAACAATTATAATCGTCCAGATGCATCAGTACACCAAATGCACTCTTAATTTATAGACTTTATAATTGCATTTGTAATATGATTAATTATTCATGATATGAAGAATTAAAGATATATGCGATACTTTCTGCGGGACGAAGGGAGTAGTATATAAGTAGGTATGACACATGATTTATGCATATGCAACTATATATAATAACACATGGCATGGTATGAGTTAAGATGATCAAATTTTGTATAAAATAATGTATAATTTGTGATGAATGTGTTTTTTCTATCATATTATTTAAATAATATATTTGTACTGTATTATAGGCATTTTTGAAGGCATGGAATGCAGCCTGCCATGGGGAGGCAAAATTGAAGAGTACAGTAGTATTAGTGCCCTCAAATCACACATTCCTTTTGCAACCTTTGACATTCAAAGGTCCTTGCAAGTCTTCTCATATTTATATGCTGGTAATGTCTTTTTCTTTATTACCTAATTTCTTCTTTAAATTGTGGACCGTATTATTTATGGGGCTACCCTATAATCCATGGCATCTAATATTGTTTTCTGCATATCCAAAATAGGGTTTTAATTTTTTGAAGATTGGGTATAGATGATGCATTTTGCATATTCAAAATAGGTTTTAATTTTTAAAAAAATTGGGTATAGATGATGTATTGGAGTATCTTTTATTCAGATTAGTTCTTTTATACAAATGGAGTTACATTCAATACTTGCTGATCTGCATGTGATGATACCATCGATTATGTAAAATATCTTCAAAATAGGTGTTTTTTTCTTTTTTTTGTATATTTATATCTGTAATTATATCTAATGTTGTGATTAATCACTTTTAAAATTTATAATATATTTTTTCTCTATAAGTTTTTCTCGTTGCACTAAATTAAATTAAATTAAATTATATCAATTAGGATATCATTTCTATTTTACCTTATAGTTTAACTTTTTTTTTTCTTATGATTTATTCCATTTTTTTAAAGCTTCAGCAAATTTATTTGGATCAGTCGGAATATATGGATCATAACATTTAGAAGTACATGAGATTCATTATATGTGGATTTTTCTTTTTTAAATAAAGATAAAGCTAGCTACGAGCAACTATAGATTTTCAACAAAATCATATACGTAGTTAAACTATGATTTGCATATTTCCTTAAATTAATAAACACTTACTAATTAGAAATTTTTGAAAAAAAATAATATTGGGTTGCAGGTTGGTGGAAATATGGTGGCACCTACAAAAACAGGATGGGGAGGGGAACAGGTAGAAGCGTGGATTATATTCTCATATGTGAATGGACTCCATCTCAGAGGAAAAGGCGTGTTTGATGGCAATGGCGCTTCTTGGTGGCCAAATAAGCCTTGCCACGCTGATCGTGCTCATGTACGTAATTATTTAATCCAATTTTAATTAATTTTTCTAATAATTTTTTATTTTCATTTTCACAATTTTAAAGAGGTTATTTAGACTTTAAAAAATATATGACCATATATTTATACCTAAAATTCGGAGGGCTTTGCTACTTTTTAATTTTGTTTTTGACTTAATATGGAAAAATGTAAATCTAAATAAAGTCTAAGAAAAGGAGTATATTTTTTACATTTATTGTTAACATTTTGAGGATAACCCAATTTTTTTAAATAACCAAGTGTAACGTATATTATTATTATATGTGTTAGGTGGGGAGTGTCATTTTTTAGTTAAAATGTATATATTTTGAGTTATTATAGCAAAGGTGTGTTTTCTTGTCTATGGGGCAAACAAAAAAGATATAAAAATATGCGTGTTATTTCGGAACGTGGGAGTATTGTAAAAAAGAAAATTATATATTTAAACTTTTTTATTTCTACAATTTTGACCCCTTAAAATTTCATAATTAAGTATGTAGTAAAATTTAGTTCCTCATAATCCTAATTTCTAGATATATTCATGTTGAAGTTTTTGAGTAAATATAAATTCCAAGTGCTAGAATTTGCCTCATGTTCTTTTTAATTACAAAAAATATTCAAATTAGCTACATAAAAAAATAAATGTTCGAATTCATATAAAAAAATGTGGCAGGATCCACGTTTGCTACTTATATGCAAAATTACTAACATATTCCTTTTGAATTTGCAGGGTATAGTATGTAATGGACCTCGTGTAAGTTACATTATTCTTTCTTTTTTATTCATACAAATGATTAATGATTTATACATATATATAATATGTATATATTACGACTATTGGAGGAGTCCCACTAAATCATAAATTATATCTCAAGTAACTTATAATAGAATTACGTGTGTGTGTGTGTGGTTGATAAAGGGAATGATATTCCGAAGATGTAACGGCTTACGAGTGGATGGAATATCGAAGATAAATGGGCCCGGAACCCACATCTTGGTTCTTGCAAATAAAGATGCAGTTTTGTCTAATGTTCGTGTAATTGCTCCTGGAGATAGCCCTAATACTGATGGGATTGACATTTCTGGATCCAACAACGTACGAGTTACAAACTCCTTTATTGCAACAGGTGCTTTGTCTACAATTTCTGGAGGCCCACCAATCCACTTTCAATCATTTTCTAATTTATTTATACATTCACTAAATAAATAGGGGATGACTGCATTGCAATTAATCCTGGAAGTTCAGATATTGATATTACTGGAATAACATGTGGCCCAGGTCATGGTATCAGGTTTGTTTCCTAATTTGATCAATTTTGATTTTAAGTGTTTTTTTTTTTTTTATCAGACACCCTGTCTTCTCAACACATCCCCTTCATCCTAAAGTATCTTATTATGAGTGTTTGGTGGCCAAATAAATTTTCAGCCACCAAACAAAAAAGTTGTGAAAATTTTTTAGTGTTGAACAAAGCATAAAAGAGTAAATTTATCTTTTTGTAAGAACTAATTAGTTAATCTAAAATATTTAGATAATTAAGTAGAGGATTCGAGGGGTTAATAATGATGGCTTTTATGTTATCTTTTCAAATCTATCTAAGAATTGGTTTATCCTATTTAACACCATTCAATGTCCTTTTAGCATCGGATCTATGGGAAGGGGAGGCTACGACGTCGTAGAAAACGTACGTGTTTGGAATTCTACTCTAAAAGAAACAATGACAGGAGTTAGAATTAAGACTGTACAGGTAAAAATTTAAGAAAAATAAAGCTGAATACTTTGGTAATAATTAATTTAACCAAATGTGAGAGTTGTTTGTGTTACAGGGAGGCAGAGGACTAGCAAGAAATATAACATTCCAGGATATAAAGTTTGTGGGCGTGGATAATGCAATCCAAATTGAACAATTTTACTGCCCCCTCAAAGTGAATTGCCAAAATTATGTGAGTATGCATAATAAATAGATAATATAAAGGAAATGTCACATTCCCTATCAACATGCCTAGATGATCCTCTCAATATTTCAATTCTCAAATTTACTGGAGTATTTTTTAAAATCCAATTTTGACCCATTTTGTTTATTATTTTTTATACTCATGGACCAAAATATTTAAATTTCGCTGGTCCTTAGGTCTAAAATATTTGGAGATTTTTAGAAAATTTGGTATTATGAAATTAAATTAAATAATTGTGTAAGTTACCATATAAGCTCCATTGCATGCTGGATTTCTCAAAATTCCCATTTTTTCAGAACATAAATAACTAAAATTGAATTGAAAATTCAGGAAATATTAAAAAATTTTTAACATTACTAAAATTGAACAAAAAATTACTAAAATTGATAATTTTAAAATTTTGAGAGGACTAAATTCGGGCATACTTGCATGATGAAATGTGATGTTTTCTGTGTCTCTATAATAATGAAATAGTGATGAGCTGAATTTGACTTACACTTGATTTGGTACAGACATCAGCAGTTGAAATAAGGGATGTGACATATACAGCGATAAGTGGGACATCAATTGCAGAAAACGTAATAAGTTTGAGTTGCAGCCAGACAACTGCTTGCACCAACATTAAATTGGATCAAGTTTACATAACTTCATCCACACAAGGGAAGAAGGTTTCTGCATTCTGTAATAATGCTCGTGGAAAGGCTACTCACACTAGCCCTGCTGTCAATTGCCTTCTGCCATAAAAACTTCTCTCTCCTTAGGTTTTTTAAATAATTTTATGCTGCTCCCAAAACAATGATTCTGTATATTACAGACAAATGGCATTTAATGAGTATTTGAGTCTATATAATATTACGTCCTAATTTAACACAACTTAATGAGGTGTATTTTTCTACCAAATGCCACCTTCAATACATGCAATGTCAAGCCCCCCCCCCACAACACCCAATTAAAGAAGGTATTTGTAAGTTCTGTTTGAAAGATGAGTTTCCTTTTTCTGTAGGTAAGTAAAACCGAAAGTGAAAACTACAGCATATATTTTGCTCAAAGAAAGAAAAAATTACCTGTATTGGTTGCATCCCAAAGCAGATACCAACACGGAGCTGGCATATTAAGCACCTAAAGAGCGAGAGATACGACCTTCGAAAGAGATTTTGAATCCGCTTGTGGCCTACACATGAAAATGCACAAAGGACTAGATATAAAGCAAACAAGATGGTAAAAAGTACTAAGCAATGTCTCTTGAACCCAAAAGTAAAACTTTAGGCCATATGAAAATGCCTTCCCAGATGAACTTAATGATACCTTCTCCTTGGAAAATCTTCCCACGCCATTTTGTTGCTGCTAGAGATATGGCGACAATGCATGATTGAATTCATTTCTTGTCCAGTGCATAGACCTCGTGTGGGTTAAAATAAGGGAAATGAAGCTAGTCTCTGATTAGTCTTCTTCCAAGTGTCGGAAAATGTACAACGAGAGAGCTGGGACTAGGAGGCATCTAGGTGATTTATATAGGAGAACAGGAACTTTTGAGGCTGCAAAAGAGAAAAACTCTGAAAGTTTACTGAAGACAATTTATCAGCAAGTAGAAGTACCACTTCAAAAGATCATTTATCTCAAAACCTTATAACTAATTGTACTCAAAAGTAGCACGCTCAGTAAGCTCTACTGTCCTTTTAGGAAAAGAACAAACTAATAAAATGAGCCCTGACGAATCCCAAGACAGGAATAGGTAAATTATCAGACGTTGGAAAAGCATAAAAATGACAAATACGGGTTGACAGATGATCATCCTTTACAATGATTGAGTGCTGTCAGAAACATCATCACAACTTTATTAACATGGTTTTTTAGAAAAATAAAGACCTTTAACAGCGCAAATTTTAGTTCTGACATTAACCACCTTCTCATCCATCAATTAGAGATCTAAACAGTGGACATGCAATAGGCACACGTGTTTTTCCTACAAACAGTTGCTTCCAACGTGTAAAAGCATATGAAAGTCATGTTAATCTGTGCCCACATATAAATGTAATCTAGAAAAACTCATCAATACCCTACACATAAACCAATCGTGTAAATCTCCGTAGCCATCACCACCAAACTCAGAAACCCAATTGCAGAAATTTTATTTAAAAAATAGTGATCACCTTAAGTAAAAGTTCCAAACAAGTCCATCCATTTGATTGGTAGTATAGTTAACACATTGTGTCGTTTGTGCTTCTGAGTAAAGAATGGGGTACAATTTTTTTTGTGTAGTAAAAACATTTAAACGGCACATCATGCCCATTTGAAACCTAAACAAAAAGAATAAAACAAAAACTTGTGTGAAACTCTCTCAAAATAAGACCGTCTCACTTTTATTTGATCAAGTATAACTTTTATTAAAAATGTATCACTTTTTTTTTTCTATGAATTGTTCATGAAATAGTCCAATTAGCATATATCATTTTTCTTTATTAAGGTACCACTTTTTTTTTTAAAATGTTATCACTTTTTATCCATCTCACAAAACCCATTCTATGAGACGATCTCATGCAAAACTTGTTCGGCATTGCAAATAAAAAATACTGTAATTTAAAATAAAATAAAATTTAGTACTGTGCAACTTTAAGAGTAAAAGAGTGAGGGGTAACCTGAAAATCCACCAAGAAGCTCGAAATGCAGAGAAGTTCTAATATCCCATACCCATGCTTGTATAATTATTCATGAAAAAGTGTAACTGTAGAGACTAGAGCGGATAAAAGACCAATACAAAGATAAAAAAATAAATAATAATAAACTAATAAATCACCAGTAATCCCCACATGAACATGCCCCATTTTTAAAAATATGGAACCTACTAAAATCCCTCACAGTTATTTCCCTTTGAGAAATTTTTGATATCACCTTTATTGCAGCATGACAATCTATGCAAGCTCTCAAGTTTTTCATCACCAGTATAGGTAATCCATTTGGAGTACTTATCAGTGCAAAAGCAATGGCCAACCTTTCGCTGTGATACTTAAGTGATTCAGCTTTTAGTCCATCACTCACATTTTGAAGCGCACAACTAATGTCAGGTTTATAGCCTTCTTCTTCCATCCGCTCTGCCAAATCATCTATCTTTCGTCTTATTTCCTCATTAAGTGGGTGAGTTCTATCATTGGACATGAAGACGTGAACTTTCCGTTGAATTTCAACCCAGCTATAAGCAGGAACTTTTCGAACTCCACGTTCTCTCATGGCCCTTTTAACCTTTGCCATGTGCTCCCAGTTCCCTGCCTCTGCATATATATTTGACATTGTAACATAGGCAGCACCATCTCTTAGCACATCAAGCTTAAAAAGTTCATCAGCAGCCTTCTTTGCAAACTCTTGATTTTTATGGATCCTACAAGAGTTTAAAATTGATGACCACATGATCTCATCTGGCTTGACTGGCATCTGAGTCATCAATGCCTCTGCTTCCTCGAATTTCCCCCCTCTAGAGAGCACATCAACCAAAGATGCATAATGCTCTTTCCTTGGAATAAGATTGTAAGTACTAGACATGGAATTGAAATACTCCAGTGCCTCATTTACATTCCTGGACTGGCTGCAGGAAGTCAAAACACCAAGAAAGCTAACATGATCAGGATGAATACCTGATTTAACCATCTCCTCGAAGGACCTCAGAGTGGCTTTAACATCTCCATTCTGAGCATATGCTGATATCATGGCATTCCAAGATATTGTGTTCCTCTCCGGCATGTCTTTAAAAATTGCAATTGAATCCTTCAAAGATCCACATTTAGCATACATGTCCAAGAGTGCACTGCCACAAAAAACATTTGATATGAATCCAGCATTGATTATGCACGAGTGTAATTGCTTCCCTAGTGAAGGCAAGGCCAAGTTTGCTGCAGCTCTCAAAGTGGAAGCAAAAGTTGCTTGATCACCAATAATATTATTCCTACGCATCTCATTGAACATATTAAGTGCTTCATCGTTGAGGCCTTGTTGAACATACGCAGAAATTATGGAAGTCCATGGAACATTGCTTTTGCTCGCCAAATTCCCAAATATAACATTTGCTTCATCAAATCTACTACACTTGGCATACATGTCCACAAGGGCATTTCCCACTTGAATGTCTAACTCAGCTGTTGACAAAATTGCCTGACTGTGGATCTGCCTTCCCAATTCCACATCTTGCATATGTGCCACAACACTCAACAGAGTTGCAAAAGGAAAGTTTTTTCTGCTGAAATTGCTCAACTGCAACTCTCTGAAGAGTTCAAAAGCCTCTTCTACTTGTCCATGCCATGCATAACTTGTTATGACAATATTATATGAAACACCATCTAACTCTGGCATTTCAACAAAGAATTTTCTCGTGTCTTCCATGCAATCATGTTTGGAGTAAAGATCAAGAAGTGCATTGCAAACAAACACATCCTGAACAAAGTTAAATTTGACTATCAGGCCATGGACTTGTCGTCCTAGGCTAGTATTACCAAACCCAACACAAGCTCGTAGAAGTGCCGCAAAAGTGAAATCAGATGGCCTAAATCCATAGTGTTGCATTTCAGAAAAGAGATTTGTTGCTAGTTCATTGAACCCTTCTTTGGAACACCCTGTTATCAGTGTATTATAAGTAATGGTATCTGTCATTGTCATATCCTTATATAGCTGAATACCTATATCAAGACTTCCAGACTTGCAGTAAGAATCCAGTAAGCTGTTACAAACAGCAAGGTCGGAGTCTAATCCTAATTTAGCTATATGAGCATGGACTTGATATACATCTTTTCTGGTAATTCTTTCATCACAGCTTGATAAAAGAGTTGCAATGGTCACATGATCCGGGTGCATCCCTGTCCTTAACATCTGAACATAAAGATTAAAAGCATCCATAGGTTGATTATTCCGTGCATAGCCCCCTATAAGTATTGTCCAAGAGACTGCTGTTCGACTGCACATTGCATCAAATAACTCCCTAGCATAAGACAGATTGCCATATTTGAGATAGCAAGAAATCATCATGTTTACCGAGCATGTGTTTTTTTTAGGCATTTGATCGAACAGTTGGCGGGCCTCGCAAAGCTGGCCCCATCTAAGAAAATTCCTTAACTGGAAATTATGCCGACTAGTCTCCAGGTCAAATCCTGTTTTAATACTGCGAGCATCCACCAAATTCACAACATTATTGCTGCACATTTCAACAAAGTTCACATTTTCGTCAAATTAAAACAGCTGACTGGAAAATGACAATTAAGAAAATAAGAAAAATATCAAGAAGAGAAGAACATCATCAACAATCACAACATACCCATTTGTTGAGAAGAATCGCATTAAGACCACCAAGGTCCTATTCCATGGTTTAACAGCCCATAAACTGATCATGATGGAAAAATTTATTTGCAGATCACCCAAACAACAGGGAACTGTATAAAACTCCAGGAAGGAACAGAAATTGAAATAAAGCATATCTTCATATTCAAACATGCGTCTGTAGCGATGGATTAGATCAGTTTTCCAATTAACTCCATCTCTTCAACTCTTGGAGACGGTAAACAAGGGAAAGAGGGTACCTACACTATGGAACATATAAGTTCACTTCAAAGAATCCGACCCAAATAATTTCCAAAAATATCAATGGATGTCATGATGTAAACTTCAAATCACAAAAATATAAAAATATTTCTGGAAAATATACACAAATTTACACTTTGGTTTCCACTTAATGATTAATCAGCAACCTAAGCAAAATTTATAGTAATGTAAAAGGTTATTAATTTGTCACCATATATGTTTAATTACTTCAATTTTTTATGGGTTGAAATTTTTAAAAAAATCATGCAAAATAAACTATATTATTTTGTTCCAAAGAAAAAATTTTAGTCGTCTGTTTTCATTCATAAGCATTACCCTTTTCTTATTGTTAAAAGTTAAATCCCTGAATGTTAGTTATAAAAAATTTGACATTATATATCAATTGGTATTTATAATTAAGTCATTGAATTTAGTAACTTTTTTAAGAATATAGTAAAGTAAGGATTACTCAAGTCAATTTGAACATTTAAAAACTAAAAGATAAGCATCCAGTGTACAATGGAATCAAAGAAAAGAAAATGTATAGGCTATTTGATTGGTTTGAGAGGCATACATATTTAATTTAAATAACATTAGCTTTTATTTACTGTAGTAGAAGAAGATTCTAAGATGGGTTTTTTGATAGGTTACTTTTCATATGTAAAGAAGTAAGTGGTAAGGGAGAACTATGAACAGTTTCACTAGGCAAAAGTATTATGAATAATCATGTGATCATTTGCTACTCACATGCAAAATATAAGGTAAAGACAGCAATATTTAATTTGGCTTTTGGAGATTTAAGTGAATTTCCTAAAAGAGATGCCATAAATAGAATGTCCTTTGTACTTCTTGTGTGTGGTGGTGGGGGATGATAATAACAGCCACTTCTAGTTTGGATTTAGAGTTAAAAGTTCGATAATATGACAAAGATTCAGTTTTCCATTAGTTTTTTCACATATTGAAGAGGGAGGAAACTAAAAAAAAAACATTTACATTTGGATAATTAAGAAAATTTTCTAAAAGGTGCAATGTGAAAAAAATAAGACAAAAGGACTGACTCCTGAAAAAGTGGAGAAATATACGGAGATTGTTCTGATAACATATAAGAATGAGCAATGCACAGCCATCTAGAAGAGCAGCGTTATAAATGCCAGTTTATGTAGACAAACAACAAAGTTGCATATTGGTAAGAAACCATAGAGCAAGGTGCATAAACGACTAATTAAAACCAATTAGTTGGATATATTAGAGTTGCGTCATGTTAAGAAAACATCTGTACTCTGGTTTTCATTTTAGATAACAGTTGGACTGTAGTTAATGCTGTACAACTTTGTTTTAATTTCCACCCATACACATTCAATTATATAAAAGAGTATTAGTGTTTTGAGGGGTATGTAAAGTGGTATAAATGAGTCCAGTATTAGAATAATGGCTCAAAGAAAAAGGAGTTATTCGGGCAAGGTATGTGCTCAAAAACTCATTTCCAAGCTAAAAAAATGATCTAAAAGAAATGCCGTTTAACGACATTGGAAGTACAAGTCCTTGCATATCTTCTAAAATAAGGTAAATGCCATGTAGCGTAAGTTTAAAGCTTTGATAAGGGATTGATGAAGTCTTGTCTCCTTTTACAATTTCAAGATGTAAAACTAATTATTTATTAACTTAATGTCAATAAAGTAGATAAATTTACATGGTTGTTTCCTTTGTTTATTGTGAGCCTTAAAATATGAACTATTTTGAAGTAGCAGTAGAGACCCCAGCAGGACCAGAACCATTCAATGGTAAAACGGAAGTCGGTGATTAGAGGATAAGAAGAATAAGAACCATTCTATAGACAGCAGGGAAAAGCATATTAAAAATCCCAACACTCATGCCACCTTGGCAGGCATTATGTTGGCAGTCATACATTTCAGGTAACATGGGCACTATAACACTATACTCAAAACAAACATAGATTAACGACTATTTGTTGGATTTACTAAATCCACCAAATCTTTAAAAACCGAAAATAAACATAGCCCTAGAGATGGTAAATAAATATTGGTAATAAAGAGGTGGATACTAATCCATAACAGAATCTGAAGAGTTTAATTGCAATTCGCTAAGTTTAAAGCAGAGTCTTGATAGACATTTCTTTAAATTCAAACTCGAATCACCTAGAGTCATACTCCCTCCGACTCAATAAAGTTTTCAACTTAAACTTTGCAAGTAGATTAAGAAAAGTGTAACTTTTAGGGGTATTATGGTATTTTTTGGTAATAAATAAAAGATAGAGTATGTTAGGTGTGTTAGGTAGGAGTGGTTTTTTGGTAAATAAAGTATATGGAAAGGTTAGGTGTTTTGACTTTTTTATTTTTTAGGAATGTAAAAAATTTTATGGGACGGATCAAAGTAAAAGGGTGAAAACTTTTGTGAGTCGGAGGGAGTATAATTCGATTAAAGAACTTGATTAAACTTGATGAATTAGATGTCATTGTGAATAAAAACTCTTCAGTTAGTACACCTGTTCATGTGCAATATCTGGCTATGATGGAAGGATTCAAATTTTTTAATTATGTAGTTCTTCAATCATAAATCCATTGTTAGATAATTATCTAAATTAAACAGTATTGAAATAGCTGGTTTTAGTAAATTAAATAGGTGGCATCTGGATTATTTTACACTTCTATGGTGTAAACACTAAATGTATAAATTGTGCAAAAACTGATGCATAATCCAAGTCAGATCAGATACCACTATCAGCTTTCGAAAACACTTACGAGTCCTCAGATCAACGATTATGAGACAAAGCCTGGAATTTCTACAACGAAATAAATGCAATTAGCAAGGAAACACCATTAAACGGTCCATGATAAAGAGTTATACTACATGGAACATTAATGCTTATAGCTATAAAATCAAAAGTGATAAAAAGAAATAAGTGAACGGAACCGCAAGTCCTGTTATGAATGAACACAAATTAGAGGGTCAATTACCTCTCAATAACCAAATTATTAGATTAGGGGAGCATAGAGGGGTTTGCTGTCACTGAATTTTCATAATTCATCTGAATTAGCTAAAACAAAAATTCATAAATACTTAGTGATCAAGGTTTTGAAGTACTTTTCACTCAGGATTGAGAAAAGAAATTTGTTATCATTTAGTTTGATTTTCTCCATATATACAAACTGATTAGCACTCTAGTATAATTTCCAACATAAGTACAGCTGAAATCTAAAATAGTTACATGGCATCATCTGTTTTTGTCAGTCTATATCAGTATCAGGGCATATCTCAATTACATATAAATGTTTTCTTCTAAAGATAACACGTGCAAACAAATGGCAAGGTTGATGAAGTAGGCCAGGTCAGTGAGAGAAAATAGGCAACCGTTACTTGTTATTAGATATTAATGATAAGAGTTGGTCAAAGTTGAAGCATGAACTGTAAAACTAATGAAAATATATAAAAGCAGGTAGGGTTTTGCTGCAGTCAAATTATAAGCACTCTAACTAACATCATGGGTCATCTTTAAACATGTTGTAATGTACTTTTATCAGATGGAGGACCTGGGACGTCTAAGTTCACCTTAGATATACTTGGGGTTTAACTTTTTCAGAAGCATTATACATGCACATTGTAAAAAGAAGTTCCTCTAACAGATAGTTCTACTATGTGGCTCTTCATGGCATGATCACCAGCCATATTGATGGCATGTGGTAACCGAAAAGCAGTAGTACCCATAGCTGTCAATTAAGTATCTAGCAGGGGCAGCCCTTAAGTTTAAAAGTAGCAGCCGTGCAGGTGAATAAGATACTAGGTAGCCAGCGAAGATATGTGACCAAATGCTTAGACAATATGAAACTTAACAGAGGAACACATTTCAGTCAAGACAGTCAATGGCAGTGTTATGTAACAAGCGGTGACACGCTCACATTTGACGCTTCAACCAATAAAGTTAAATAACATTTACTATGCACATTCAACAATACATTATTTCAGTATCAATGTAATGCTCCCTGAAATCTACTTATGGTTGCTCCAATTTTCAATAGAGAATATAATATTTGACAATCAGGAGCGAACTTGGTACAAACTCTGAATTCCATCGATGCCATAATTTGTCGAATTTCTTATCACAGTGAGAATAAAGCATTTCATCAAACAAAGGTACAAGTTAGGAAAAGTAAGTTGGTGTGCAGATGGTTTGTACAAAATTGTGAGTGAGGAAGAAGAAGAAGAAGAAGGAGAAGGAGAAGGAGAAGGAGAAGGAGAAGGAGAAGGAGAAGGAGAAGGAGAAGGAGAAGGAGAAGGAGAAGAAGAAGAATGAAAGAGCACATCAACCAAAGATGCATAGTGCTCTTTCCTTGGAATAAGATTGTAAGTACTAGACATGGAATTGAAATACTCTAATGCCTCATTTACATTACTAGAGTGGCTGCAGGAAGTCAAAACACCAAGGAAGCTAACATGATCAGGATGAATACCTGATTTGACCATCTCCTCGAAGGACCTTAGACTGGCTTTAACATCTCCATTCTGAGCATATGCTGATATCATGGCATTCCAAGATATTGTATTCCTCTCCGGCATGTCTTTAAATATTGCAATTGAATCCTTCAAAGATCCACATTTAGCATACATGTTTAAGAGTGCACTGCCACAAAAAACATTTGATATGAATCCAGTATTAATTATGCACGAGTGTAATTGCTTCCCTAATGAAGGCAAGGCCAAGTTTGCTGCAGCTCTCAAAGTGCAAGCAAAAGTTGCTTGATCTCCAATAATATTATTCCTACGCATCTCATTGAACATATTAAGTGCTTCATCATTGAGGCCTTGTTGAACATTCGCAGAAATTATGGAGGTCCATGGAACGTTGCTTTTGCTGGCCAAATTCCCAAATATAACATTTGCTTCATCAAATCTACTACACTTGGCATACATGTCCACAAGGGCATTTCCCACTTGAATGTCTAATTCAGCTGTTGACAAAATCGCCTGTGTGGATCTGCCTACCCATCTCCACATCTTGTATATTTGCCGCAACACTCAACAGAGTTGCAAATGGAAAGTTTCTTCTGCTGAAATTGCTCAACTGTAACTCTCTGAAGAGTTCAAAGGCCTCTTCTACTTGTCCATGCCATGCATAACTTGTAATGACAATATTATAAGAAACACCATCTAACTCCGGCATTTCATCAAAGAATTTTCTCGTGTCTTCCAAGCAATCATGTTTGGAGTAAAGATCAAGAAGTGCATTGCAAACAAACACATCCTGAACAAAGTTAAATTTGACTATCAGGCCATGGACTTGTCGTCCTAGGCTAGTACCGTCAAATCCAACACAAGTTCGTAGAAGTGCCGCAAAAGTGAAATCAGACGGCCTAAATCCATAGTGTTGCATTTCAGAAAAGAGATTTGTCGCTTGTTCATTGAACCCTTCTTTGGGACACCCTGTTATCAATGTATTATAAGTAATGGTATCTGTTACTATCATACCCTTAAATAGCTGAAAACCTAAATCAAGACTTCGAGACTTGCAGTAAGAATCAGTAAGCTGTTACAAACAGCAAGGTCGGAGTCTAATCCTAATTTAGTTATATGAGCATGGACTTGATATACATCTTTTCTGGTAATTTTTTCATCACAGCTTGATAAAAGAGTTGCAATGGTCACATGATCCGGGCTCATCCCTGTCCTTAACATCTCAACATAAAGATTAAATGCATCCACAGGTTGATTATTCTGTGCATAGCCCCCCATAAGTATTGTCCAAGAGACTGCTGTTCAGCTACACATAGCATCAAATAACTCCCTAGCATAAGACAAATTTCCGTACTTGAGATAGCAAGAAATCATCATGTTTACTGAGCATGTATTTTTTCTAGGCATTTGATCGAACAGTCGGCGGGCCTCACAAAGCTGGCCCCGTCTAAGAAAATTCCTCAACTGGAAATTATGCCGACTAGTCTCCAGGTCAAATCCTGTTTTAATACTGCGAGCATCCACCAAACTCACAATATTATTTCAGCAAATTTCAACAAAGTTCACATTTTCATCAAACTAAAACAGCTGATTTAAAAAAAACAACTTAGAAAATGAGAAAAAGAGAAGAACATCATTAACAATCACGACATACACATTTGTTGAGATGAATCGCATTACAACCACCGGGGTCCTATCCCGGGGTTTAACTGCCCATAAATTGATCTTGATGGCAAATTTCATTTGCAGATTATCCAAACAACGGGGAGTTTTATAAAAGCTCCAGTAAGGCACAGAAATTGAAACATAGCATATCTTCATGTTCAAACATGTATCTGCGACAATGGATTAGACCAGTTTTTCATTAAACTCCATCTCTTCAACTCTTGGAGACGCTAAACAAGAGAAAGATGGGGACCTACACTATAGAACATAAAAGTCTACTTCAAATTATCCGACCCAAATAATTACCAAAAATATCAATCCATGTCATGATATAAACTTCAAGTTAAAAAAATATCAAAAATATTTCTGGAAAATATACACAAATTTACACTTTGATTCCCACTTAATGATTAATCAGCAACTAAGAAAATTTTCTAGTAGTGAAAATTGTTATTCATTTGTCACCATAAGTGTTTAATTACTTCAATATTTATGAGTTGAAGTTTAAAAAGAGGGTAATTCTTGAGTGCACCCGTGCACCTAAGAGTTTATAGGCTAAATTTAGGGTATAGTTGTAATTATACATTTTGTATTTAATTCTTAAAAATTTAAATCTAAGGGTGAAATTTATTTTACTTAAGACCTAAAGGCTTAAATCTATTTAATTTTTATTTTACATGTTGTTCATATAATTGGTTTTGTAGGTCTCATTGGCATCACAACTGAAGCATAAAAACGTTGCTCAGCTATTAGGGTACTGTGTGGAAGGTGATCAGCAGAGTATGCACAAAATGGGTCATACAGGACATTCTTCATGGTGAGCTCCTGAAAATTTATTCTAATGTTTTGGATCACTAGGCCGACAATGGTACGTAGTGATAGAGTTTCTCAAAGATGTATTGGTTCCCCTATCAAAACATATAATCTCCTGATTGTCGTGATTAGGATCTTGGATTGATTTAGAAATAAGGTTTGATTTGGAGTTGTTTTGAACTCAATGTAACTTCTTGGTGTAGTCCAACTTCTAATATTGTAGAAGTGATATATAAATGTAAGTTCTGTGCGCAATAGGTCAAGGTGCCATTGGCTCGAAGCAGGTTCCGGCTCTGTCATGGGCCCAAAGAGCTAAAATTTCTGTAGAGGCTGCAAAAGGATTAGAGTACATTCACCAGAAGGCAAAGACTCATTGTGACGTCAGATCCAGCAATGTATTGCTGTTTGATGACTACAAAGTTCCTAAATTGACTGATTTTTTTCCTTTCAGCTTAATCTGATTCAAATGGTGTATCCTATTGGGGTGATCATAACCAAGCTATTTTTGTCCAGCCTTAGATTCCATCTTCCAAATTTATGTTTTTGAAATGACTGTTTTACACATGAGCAACTTGAATAATCTCACTCTCCAGAGCCTCCACACCCTGGCAGAAGAATAGGAGACAACAAAACAACTCCTTGGGCTCTCGTATAGCCAGGATTGACTTAAGGAACATGGAACAGAATTAACACTTCAACCGCATTTATATTTCACTAATTTAGCATTTCAATCATTAATTTTCCAAACAATGTAGGCTCAAATACATGCTATAGCCTGGGAGAATGCACCGTCCCTCATTCCCCACTTAATTGGAATTAAGGGCTTTATGTAACCCATTACAGAAGCCCACATGAAATGGAACTTCCCAAATCCCAAACGGAAGCAAAAATTAATTTCCAAATAACTGTAATTAGATTAGGAAAGAGAAGGTGTGAGAAGAGAGCTGCAGCAACGAAGAGGTGGTGTGGTGCATTTGATTCGGAGTGCGGGTAAAACAAGGAGGAGAGGAGGGAGAGAGGCAGCCATCTGAAAATCAGATTAGACAAGAAGGAGAGGACCCAAGATAAACTTACACTGTTGCACAGATATTGAAAAGTAGTTGTGGCGCATCTGCTAGAAAGTGCAGACAAAACAAGGAGAGGAGGAGTAGCAGAGCAGGGGATAAGAACTGAAGTGCAGGAAGTGGGAGAGAAAGATGGAGGAAGAGGAAGAGCCGTAGGCAGAAATAAGGGAGAGGGAAGTTGGAGGCATGACCGCTGATACATGTTTCCCTACATTACCATTCTCCACATATTACCAGTCCAACTACCAAAAATGCACACTCCAAAAATGCAATAGGAGTGAAACAAAGATTGTGCTCACCTAAGGAACCCAGTTAGAATACAAACCTAAAGGCTAAAGCCACAAACTTCAATCAAGAATAAGATTGAAGCCATCAGATAAAATTTGACCAAAAGACAATGTTTAGGTAACAATCAATTAATTGTGATGTTAAAGTAGCAACACCCTCAAGTAATCAATTAAGTTAGAATAAGCTAAAATTATGGATTTCCTACTCCACAGTGCTCTGATTATGTTGATTATCTATACCCTTTACGCCATTATAAAACCATCCAAACAACTCTACCAACCAGTGAAACACAAGTAAATGTTATAGCATGTTTCTTGTTAGGTAACTATCAATCTAAATGCTCCATGTTCCTGCATACTTATCGTAAGCAATTCATCAGGCATTTGGTGGACACAAATTTTCCAGAAATCGGAGAAAACAATAGCAGTAAAACAATTTGTATTAAGATTAGAATAGAAGTAAGGGAGCAGAGTAAAGAGAGAAGAAAACTTACGGCAGAAGGATGAAGTAGGCTCAGCGCTGCGTGTGAAAGCGTAAACGCTCCGCTCATACTACCGCCAACTGCCGACGTGCCATGCCCTTTTACAATAGCTAATGAAGTATTCAGACGACTCAATAATTCTCAACATACAGAACTAAGATTTAAGAGAGCTACCAAATTCAAAACAAACATTAATATCAGTGTATTAAACCCCAAGTCCAAAATATTTTACTAAAAATCTTTTTCCAAATTTTAGTGTATTAAAATATGTTATATAAAGTATGTTTAATTGTTAAATATTTTTTGTAAAGTTTGCTAGATTATACATTAAGGTATGATTTTAGTGTTTTATAATATAATTTATTATTAACATACTTTAATTATAAATAAGCATATTTTATCTATACAATATTGGTCGACCCGTCTCACCAATAACTCATCTAACAAGAGAGTATCTCTACTTTTTATATTAAATGTATTGCATTCAGGATATTGAATGTTTTAATTTTTTTAATTAATTATCAATTTAAGTTAACATCATTTTTTATTTGGGACAGGCTATTAACATCCCAAAACTACTAAAACTACCCCAAATATAATTAAATTAAAATTACTTAAATATCCTCATTAAAATTATATTACTAAATAATACATACCCCAAATTAATTACTACATACCCAAAAAATCAACGGCTTTGAACTGGATTTATCTAAAATCCATAGCATCAACATAATATGACATCATCACTTCTCCTCATTCTTCTTCCCCCTTCTTTTTAGTCAATGTAAATTTATTCAAAAGTTGTCTGGATTGCTGTATAATTTTTAGCAAATGTTTGAAGAACTTGATGAAGCTAAGGTTTATTGTGCATATCGTGTTCATTTACAGGTGTTTGGAGGAGAAGAAAGAAAATCTATCGTAATATTATTTTCGTTATTTATTTTTCACGAAATTGAAATTAAATATTTAAGTCATTAAATTATGCTAAATAATATTTCGCCAACATGTCCATAGATTATTTATGTGAATTAATTCATCACAGAACGAAGATCACAAAGAACTAACAAACACAGAAATGGTGAAATGAGCCAAGCATCTCAAATACGATTAAGAATTAGAGTGAGATCAGGCTGAGAACATTAAGATTATACGAGAGACTTAAATTTCCCTATGGTGATTATAAAGTTTTCCACTAGATCTTTCATTTCAAGTTATGGTGATTAGAATTGGTAAAAAAAAAAAAGTGTTCAAAGATCCAATGGCAGCTTCATTTCGCTCAGACTCATCATTATTACGCTCTTGCTTGGCAGTGGCGGCGTTAGTATTTTATTTAATTTTGATGGGTACGTTTAGTAAAATAGGGGGTATAATTAGTCGCATCTTAATTCTAATTAAAAGGGTAAAATGGTCATGAGGTGTGTGTGTTTAGTAATTGATTCTTTTTTATTGTAATTTTAGTGGGTTGTGTTTAGCAATTGTGGTTCGTTTAGTAGATTTGGAGATGTAAATAGCCACCCTTTTTTATTTGTATTTAGAATTGTTCACTAAATATTATTAGGATAAATTTCACCTTATATTCTACATTAATTTTAACTTAATTCTAATAATATTATTATTACCTTAT
Organism: Pogostemon cablin; assembly: GCA_023678885.1. Classification (NCBI taxonomy): domain Eukaryota; kingdom Viridiplantae; phylum Streptophyta; class Magnoliopsida; order Lamiales; family Lamiaceae; genus Pogostemon; species Pogostemon cablin. Next base: position 8,686,914 of record CM042962.1, on the reverse strand, counting down.
ATTCGTTACGAAACTAATTCTGTAAAATGATCATAATAATTTATCATAAGGATAATACTTTTGCACCTAACCCCAATTGAGTGGAAGCATGTCTCATATTATTAGTGGAAAATATTGATTCATATTTTAATTGTATTAATGATCTGTGTGAGTTTCATATATTTAAAAATGGAAATTGATACATTAAGAGTGAACGGTCCAAAATGGAAATTGATACATTAAGGATGGATGGAGAGAGTAGTAATTTTTATTACTTGTTCTCAAACTTCAACTTCACACTTTTTGTTTTATTGTACATTAATTTTAACTTCATAATTCCTTAAAAGAAAAAGACACTCAACTAATATTATTCTATAACATTTTAATTTCAAAATTGTCATTATCTTTTTAACATGCATAATATATTTTATCATTTATTTATTACAAAAAGAGTATTAAGTTACTTTCTAAAAGTAAATAAAAAATGTTTTTTATTAGTATTCGTGTAATCGTAAACATGAAGTTTAAATCGGGACGGATTTTATTTTTGTATGTATCACTTTTTATACATATAAATTGTTCATGAAATAATTAATTTTTATTGAAAAAACTTCATATACTTCATCCATCCCACAATAATAGTTACATATTTTCAATTTGGTGTCTCACCTTAATAGTTACATTTTTTTTTGGTAAATAGAACCCACACAGAATAAATAATACTAGTATGTCTTTATGGATGGATCCGGTTCTGGGTTCCATACTAAAACTATTTTTTTTAAATAATACTCCCTCTGTCTCACCCAAATAATACAATTTTACTATATAATACAATTTTACTATATTGGGCGTCTCATCCAAATTGCTCCATTTTTCTCTTTTAGTAAAAAGGGTCCACCAATGGCTCACCACTACCCATCACATCTCTCTAATACACCTACCCACTTTACATAAAATAATAATACTCCTTAATCTACGTACAAAAAATAAATGCACCTATTTACCCGGGACGGAGGGAGTATATATATAAACCGCAAGTTCCGATTTCATAGAATGAGGAACCGGAATCAAATTGGGATATATTCGGTTTCGATTCTATTTTGTCCAATTCCGATTCTAGTTCGAACCACCACTTCCCCAATTTGAATTATTGGTTTCGATTAAAATGTATATAGAAAAGGGCGGAAATTGCATGAGACCTAGATGAATTTTTTTTTTTATAATAGTTATTCTTTTTCTTATGTTTTTATTTAAAAAGTGACAATATTTAAAAAAAAAAAAAAGAGAGCTGATAACATCCTCTATAATAATTATTTAAGAAAGCTTAAAATGATTTTAATTGACACGGTATGATCTTAAATTGATTGTGGTGCAGTGTATTAAACATTGGTTATATAGAGTTCACGAAATTAGCAATTCAAAATTTTAAAACTTAATTACTTAGGGTGTTTAAATTCTAAAAATCACAGTCCAATTACAAACTTAAAACAAACATTGCTCCAACAGTTTTGTCGATTTGCTGACAATTTCAAGATCTCAGCTTTTTTTTAAAATAAGGTGTGATTCACATTGCATGATTAATGAGTTCCTGGTCCACATTCATGTGAAATCTTACAAGAAGAAATATCAGGACCATCTTGTCTTATTCTTACCCTATTTCCATGGTTGTAATAACTTGATGTGGTACACTTCTTCCATTAGTTAATCAATCTTGTTTGTTTCATTTATATAACACATGTTTAACTTATGTTGCTTTCCAACAGTTTCCTTTAACAAATTGTCTCAGTCAAACAGAGATGACCATGTTCTTCCTCATTTCCATCATTCATTGCTGTTAGTATATATAAATATGTGTTGAAGAATTCACAGAAAGATATTCCAATATACTTAAGCATGACCCATCTATCTAGTTCAAAGATCCCCAGACATTTGTCTACAGTTGCAAGAGTTCAAGATTCCTGCAGTTATATGAAAATAGCTCATCTCACCTTTTGTTCATCTGAATTCTCTCCTCCTCATTCTCACTCTTCTACTAATATCATTACTAATATACATATTTCCAAGAAGCATTCTAGAAATAAATCTTTAAGAAATGGAAACTTTTATCAAGCAATTACAACCCCAGTTGCTGAAATCAGAAATCTTGTATCAGTCATGGTTAATCAGCAATGTTGCAAAAAGAAAAAGAAAACTTTGTTGAAGAAAATGCTTTTTGGGTCCAAGAAATTCAGGAGTGTACTACTGCTTACTGCTATCTCCATCATCTATGGTATGCCTCTACTTATATATATATATATATATATATATATATATATATATATATATATATATATATATATATATATATATATATATATATATATATATATATTCTTTAATTTCTATGATTAATATAGCACCTAATCTATACTTTGATGTCGTAGCCCTTCTTGTTTTTAACCTATATAGTTATGTTTTTTGAGAAAATTAAAGAACAAGGCATATATGATAAGTATACACTCCCTCTGTTCCAACTTAATCTTCACAGTTACTATAAATAAGATGTACTTTTAGGGGTGAAGATTGATGTTGAGTGGTGAAGTTTAATGTGGGATGAACGAAAATGGAAAGTGTGAATTTAACTTGGGACGAGGGACTATGTTACAAAATCTAATGAATGGATTCATGTTACAGCGAGTGACATTGCTGTAATAAAAGATGTTGAAGCTTTCACTGATCCAGCATACTTCTCAGCTGTCCGATTTACCGTCTCAGCCATCCCATTTCTACCATTTATCTTCCATGCTCGTAATGATTCTCATATTCGTAACTCTGGTTTAGAGTTGGGATTATGGGTTAGTTTGGGCTACCTAAGCGAGGCACTCGGCCTGGTAACATCCGATGCTTGTCGAGCTTCGTTTATCTCATTGTTCACAGTAAGTTTATAAGCAACAATACTAATCATACATGTATGTTTGATTGATCTCCTGTTCTGTAGTAGTTATAGCAATTCAAATGATGTTTCTTATGATCAAATGTTGAATTAGGTGATAGTGATTCCTCTGCTTGAAAGCATGTTAGGAGAAATTGTACCTGCTAGGACATGGTTTGGAATCTTGATGTCTGTTCTTGGGATTTCTATGCTCGAATGCGGTGGATCTCCTCCGAATGTAACACCCATTTTCCATTATTTTTTGCCTAGTGTTGGCATGTAAGCTTGAAGCTGATACAAACATTCTTTTTTCTTCAGATTGGAGATCTTTTCAACTTCTTAAGTGCCATATTTTTCGGCATTCATACACTCCGTACAGAGCATATCTCAAGGACAACTACGAAAGAAAACTTCATGGCACTTCTTGGATACGAGGTTCGTTTAATTGTTCAAACCAATACATGCTTGGCCTAAACTTTAAAGGAGCACAGGGGAAAAGGTGGGAGAAAAAGAGTATAAAATTTTGTTAAAATCTAGATGTACATGTGAGCCACTATTATGTTAGTTTTACAATTTATGAGTGTTTCTTCCCCTTTTGGTTCATTAGATCTTATTACTTCAACTTCAATTTATGTTAGTTTCAAGAATGTTGTTTAATATGTTCTCATGGTCTTCCAATTTAGGTTAGTGTAGTTGCACTTCTATCCACAATTTGGTGTGTCATGGGAGCAAATGATCTTGATGGAATGTCATGGAATTGGGCTTGGTTTTCGGATTCGATGCTTTCGTTTCCATGGATCCCTGCACTCTACACTGGTGTGTTTTCTACTGGATTGTGCTTATGGGGGGAGGTAAAGAGAAATCAATCACTAATTCTCTAAACTAGTTTAAATACTATGAATACTTGTCAAATTAATTAAATCAACTTTTTCTGTAGATTGCTGCATTGCGCGACGTCTCAGCAACAGAAACAGCAGTAATATTCGGGTTGGAGCCCGTGTGGGGTGCTGGATTTGCATGGTTTCTCCTAGGTGAAAGGTGGGGATTTGCAGGGTGGATAGGAGCTGCTCTCATTTTGGGTTAAGTGGTTTAACTCTTTTACTCTATTAGCTAACCTTTTTCCTTCAAATTTGCATGGTTTCTACTCTTCAACTTGTGATGTGCTAACTTTAAAATTTTGTTAAACTCTCAAGATTCTCATGCATTAGCAGTGTCTATAATAGTACTATTATCTTAGTGGTTTTAAAGTGGTGAGGCTTGACTTGTATCCATATCTTCAGGTGGAAGCCTGACCGTCGCGAAGTTTGAGGGCTCGGAGAGTGAATCTAGTGACGTCGTGAAGAAGAATGCAACTTTAACAGCATCAGAGAAGAACAAGATTCAGAAGACACTTTCTGCTTCTGTTGTAATGGTCAGATCTTCTTCTGGGGACAATCTGATGGTGGACATGTTCAAGAAATAACTCATAGTGGGAAGCCTACTTAACTTGTATATATATGTATAGATATATAAAGATAAATTCACAATGTAGACGTATATCTAAATGAAAATTTTGAAGAATCAAGTGAGAAAGCAAACATTGTGAATCTCTTGTTTATTTTTATTTTTTGGTGAGCTATTACAACATGATGAGTCATGAGACCCCTTAAAATGAATATTGGTCTATCTAACTCTTTGTAAGAATAGTGTACAAGAGTTGATTCCATGTATCTGGTACACCTGCAATGCACCAGTGGCTACAATCCAACCCTCCACTAACATAGCTTGATGGATGGCCATCCTTTCTCAGCTGAGTTAGCAAAAGTATGTCCAAAAGAATTGCAGGTGTCTTCATGTTGCTTAGTACACCTCTCACCACCCCATCGGCCGGTGGTTTGTTTCCCGGGTAACTCAATCCTTCCACCGGTTTCGTCTGCCCACTACAGCTCTGCACGCTAGGTTCGTTCCAGTCGCTCCCGCTGATTCGTATGCACATGTTTAAATAAAGCATCTAAGCTAACAATTTTTGCCATGAAAAGTACTTGTGGTGTCAATACTAATAAAGGTGACAGTTTGAACAGGGATGAGATATACTGGAGTGTCATTATTGTAGATAACTAACTAACACACAACTAAAATGCAAAGATGGTAGATGTTTTCAGTAAAAAAAAGTTATACAAAACATTTTCAAATTTTTAAATGTATTATACATTTTTATCAAAAGAAAAAATACTACATAAGAAGCATATTTAATCTTTAACAAGATGGAGTATATATAATAATACTAATATTAATTAATAGAATTAATTATACAATAAACTCAAGCATTTAAATGTTTTCTATAATCTATTCTCAAGCATCAACAATAATTTTTTTTTTAAATTTTGGGCTTTAGATCATGGGCCAGGAAAATATAGAGTTGAAGTGGACTGAGCATTATAATTGGATTGGGCCATTTTATGAAAATAAACTTTGGTATAGCATTAATAAATTTAGAATCGAAGAAGTATTTAGAGAGAGAGACTGAAAGAGTGTAGAGATAATAATGAGGTTACTTGTAATGGACGGCGGAAATCCCTTGGAAAAAAACACGGGTTTGGGTCGGGTCAATGTTGGAATCAACCCAGTTAGCCCAGGTTGTGAGAGCTATCTTGTAAGCTTCCATAACATCAAGGTCTAATGTCTGGTTCCCAATCTCATATCTGTCCCACCTGGTATAATATTTTTCATACAACATCAATAAATATTACTCCTACTATATTGGATATTTTAAGTTAATTAAATATTAAACTATTTACCTATCTATCAACTTAACCCTTTAGATGAGGGGTTGTTTAACATGACATCAGAGCCTAGACATTTACTAATTATTTTAAATAATTTTATAATTTCATGTGTTGAATTATTAATTTTACATTTATCGAGATGATGATAGCAAAAATCTTTTAAGTGATAATTAAAGTACATTTTAAGCCTTAGATTGAAGAAACTTGGATTTTAGGGAACTGACGTTTTGAGGCGGCCTGTATGCATCCACCAATGGTAGGTGTTGAAGATTAATAAGTCGACGCCCTTCCACAGATCGCTGCCCAATAGAGTGTCCACTTTCAGGATGCGATTTATTAGCTTCACTAAGAACCCATTCTTTAAGAACATTACCTTCAACTCATAATCCTACATAGTTTAATTAAACCAAAAAAAGAAAAAGAAAAAAAAAAGGATTAGCTTATATACGTGCTAATTTTATTATAATAAAGAAAAATTATCATTATTCAGTTTTCAAGAAGGGACTAAATTTTATGTAAACAAATGTTTGTCGAGATTAATTAATGTTCTCACATCTTATATTTAAAATAAGGTAAGGAGGATTTCTCCTAGTCATGTTGGGATGCAATGATAAATACTTCATCCCGTCTCTCTTTTTTCCATTTTGGTCGTCTCACCCAAAGGTCCCCTTTCCTATTTTACACACATGAGTCCACATACCCTCTCTAATACAATTAAAATATGAGATCATACTCTCACTACCCATTAAATAATAATACTCCTTAATCTATGTGCAAAAAAGCAAAAGATCCTCTTTTGTAGGATGGAGGGAGTAAATGATTTAGATGAATGAATTTCTAATTGACATTTTTTTAATTGTTTTGGAAGATTTTTAAATCATTTCTAAAAAAAATATTTTAATATTTATACAAAAGTAAATTAATAAAATAAAATTTAAAATAATAAAAATTTATTTTAAAAAAATTAATTAAAATATTTTAACATATTATTTTATTTTATTTTAAATTTAAATGTGATAGTATGATTTAATTTATATCAAATTATGTAAAGATAAAAAGTGATGTATATGAAAGAGTAAAGGATGATGCGTGTAAGAATTAAATTAAATTTATATAATTTGATTTTAATAAACTCCAATTAAAATAAGAAACAACGCAAAAATCGAAAACAAACATAATCTAGCCTTCATTCATAATGTGAGTGCTCTTATTTTTTATTTTTATTTTCTAAATCCACAGTATGTTTTCAATGTAAAAAAATAGAGAAAATATCATATTTGTTCTCATAAGAATTTCTTCAGTTCAATTATAGTCTCATAGGAATACACTGGTTTCATGGTTAGTGATTTTGGTCCCATAAGAATATTATAACCATAATTTTCGAAAATTTTCATCTCAAATTAACTTATATTATTATAAACTAACATATTTATATTATTTTCTGTATTTCAAAATAGACATAGTCCATTTTGGTCTTGTTAATGGTTTAGAATATTTGGTCAACTGTTAACAGATTTTGATGAAAAATTCCTATGAGACTAAATCCGCCAGTTTTTGGACCTTTTTGGCATTGAACAATTCTTACGGGACTAAATCTGAAATCACCCCTAAAAAAATAAGAATTAGTATCTTGTGTCCCCATATTTACCAAGTGTGTAAGAGTATAACATTTAGTTTTAAAAAGTAGTATAACTTTAATTAATAAGGCAGTGTTCGTTTTCGGATTTCAAATCCAGGTTTTGGTTTTCAAAACCCACATCCAAATTTTTAAAACTTCCCCTATATATACCTACTACATTCTCAATCCTCAATTAATACACTTTCTCTATTTATCTCTCTTTTCTCATTTAACTTTTTAAATAAATTAATACATTAATTTGACATAAAGTTAAAACATATTCTACTCAAAATCCAAAATAAATATATAACACACTATTCATGATTTTCAAATCTCACATAATCCTAAACCAAACATTACCTAAGAGTATAAATTTTCATTAAAAAATCGGCTGAAACATGGAAAATATAAATGTTTGATTAAAAAAATTAAAAAAAATTTCAGAAAATAAAAAGTATACAATACATTCTTGTAATAAATGGTACTACCTCCATCCACTATCAATCTATAAATTTTACCATTTTTGGTCGTTCATCCTTAATCTATTTATTTTCCTTTTTGAACTATGGGATCTAAATCTTCCACTAATACAAATAAAATATGAGACCATACCTCCACTAATACAACTACCTACTACATATAAAATAATAATATTTCTTAATTCACGTTAAAAAACATTGACTTATGCGAGATTTGGGGACTTGGGCTTTAGGCAAAAAAAATAAATGAATAAATGATAGATGGGAAATAGAGTGTGTAAAACAAACCGGAAAGGAAATAGTGGTGAGCGGTCCTGTTGAAGCCAAGGTATAATTGGCTTTTGGGAGAGCCGAGTGGAGCATGCACCCCATCGATTCCCACCCATTCGCACTCAGTGAGTCCCCAACGTACATTACCTTTTTGCCCCTGTACTTTTCCACTAATTCCTTCCCATCAAACCTGTACAAGTATTGTATTCCCACATTTAATTACTACTTACTTCTACTTCAGTGCTCACCAACGCATCACCACCATACACTCCCACTCACATATAATCATTATTATCCATTAACACTACAGAATATGTGTTTGATTTGTAATAAAATATATTTAATAAGATTTCTATTAAATAATGAATGTAAATGAAGTCTTCCATGAGTTTCATTCAATTAGATAATTATTTAGTTTTAAGTAAGGGACTTGAAAGTAAAAGAATGTAGAGAATAATTAGTGCGTAAATTTTCCATCTTTCTAATTTCAACAAAACCTCGATAAAATTAATAATTTGTCTGGTTCCAATTCGGGACCAGTTTAAATTTGAGTACCAATCAATTAAATAATAAAATAATACTTTTTTAGGAAATCCTTAAATATACTTAAAATTCCAATAAAATTATAAATTAATAATTATTAAACACGCATAATTTAATTTCTTGCATAACAAGAGTTGATTAAATTTAAAGACAGTCAAATAGAGAATTATAGTACCTTGGTAAATCACAGTGTGGTGGCTGCCACCTGTACTGTAGATACATTTTGTCTGGGCGTCCATTTTTCTGACAATTGAGGTCGGGTGCAATGAAAGGGCATTGAGAGGCATCGTAGAGTGGATAGGAAGGGTCCAAAACCCAGCTTCCCTTGAATATATCGCACGGGTTTTGCTCCTCTGACGCCGTCTGTGATGAAAGGAATATCACCACCACACAAAGTTGGGTGACACGAAAATGCCTCCAACCCATTTTTGTGTGAAAAAGAGGAGATGGAAATGAGAGTTTGGCCTTGTATTGTATATATATATATATATAATAATGGGTCATTCTTTCGTCGGGTGTCATCACCCACCAAAAATAGTTAATTGCTTATCAAAATTACCCACAAAATGCACAACTCAAGGTGCATTAATTGGTATTTCCCGTGTGAATGATAGGGATTAAAAAGGAAAAAAAAAAAAAATCAGCTTATAATTGTCACAAATGGGTGGGCTATGTAGTAGTTCTGGCTAATCTTGCAACGGTCCAGAATTTTTTGAAATTATTTGAGCCCAATTCCACACAAATTATACAGTATCTAAAGAGGCTATGGACTGGGCCGAATTAAACGAGCCGAGCTACATTACATAGGCAAATTCGTGGATTGGGTCGGGGGGATGTTGATGGAATATTTATATTCGATTTTATCACATGCATCGATCAAAATAATAATAATAATATGGTATTACTACACTTATTAAAATGATTTTATGAAAGAAAAAAAAATTTATTTAAGGGGCAGATTGGTCTGAGACCGTCTCACGATGACACCATTTTACACTTCGTAATTAGTTATCACATTTTTTTTAAATGTTATAACTTTTTATTTATATTATAAATTATTAATAAAATAGTTTACAATATTATTATAATTTTTTTATAAAGGTTAGTATCACTTTTTATCCGTCTCACGAAAGTCATTTCATAAAATGGTCTTGCACATAACTTTTACTCTTAATCAATTTGAATTTTATGTAAAAGAATTTGTATGATGATGTCATATATAACAAAATATTGATTCAATATTTTATAACTATATGATTGTTATTGAAAAAATTTAGAAATTTTTCCATATTTTATATTTAATTAAAATTGTGTGTAAAAAGAGGGGGTATTTTCACACGTGTTTGGATACCTAGAATAGAAAAATTGTTTTTTGATTCTACAAATGTTGGAGAAAGTTGTGGTGGCTCAAGTGACACTAAAATAAGTGTAAAATAGCACATAATTTATTTATTTTTTACCAGGTATTTGTATAATCTATTTAACTCTGCATACAATACAATTAATTTCTTAGAAATGTTTTGAAAAATAAGATATACAATTAATTTCTTAGAAATGTTTTGATAAATAAGATAGGTATTCAATAACTTGGCTCGATTCCTGACTATTCGAGTACAAGCTCGTCTTATACTTAATTTATTAGCTGCTTGACTTGATAAGACACGTAATAATTATTTTAATAATTAATAATATTAATGTCAATTATTATAAATATTATTTAATCATATTAATATAATTATTAAATTAATAATAAATACCCCTTCTGTCTAAAAACACCTTTACATTTTTTTTCACGTAAATTAAGAAAAGTGTTACTTTTAAAAATATTTTTGTACTTTTTGATAATAAATAAACAATAAATTATATTAGGTGTGTTGAATATGAGTGGTGTTTGTGTAAATAAATGTAAGAGTGAGGTTAGTTATTTTGACTTTTTATTATTTTAGAAAAGTAAAAGTTTGTTTTGAACGGACAAAATGAAAAAAGTGAAAGATTTTTTTTAGACGAAAGGGAGTATAAAGTGGTATTATTTAGAACATGACTTGATAAGCTCACTCGTTTTGCTTTTGAACCTAGTCGAATCGAGCTTGTTTTTAGGCTCGTTTAACAATCCTACCCCATCATATACCTAACAAAGTCTAGTAAATCCTGATTCACACAAACCAGTAATTGTATAGTACAATTATACTCTAAAATGTTTTAAATTTTAATAAAAAAACATTAAAACTAGTATAATAGGACATAGGTTACTCACGATACTTTGCCTACACCTTGTGGTGATGATTTGTGCAACCTTCAAATAAAGTCATCAAATTCCATGTTTCGACACTAGAAAGAACAAGCTTCGTCTAAATGTTTCGACACTGTTTGCAAGAATACTAAAGCTTTCAAGTTAGTCCCCTATTAAATGCTAATACTCTAAATTTGAAATCATTTTGCATCAAAAGATAATAAAATCTTCGTTAATGAGAATCATTATCTAAAGTCAAAATGGCCATTTTGATCTTTCCTTTGATATCTATCAAATTACATCATCAATAAACTCAAAAAAAGTTCAAAAAACACTGCAAAATCTCGAAAGTACTCGTGAAACACTACAATATACTCCACCAAATTTCACAAATACAAGCAAACCATGCATCAATTAATGTACAAACAGAGCTTTAATAAACGTGTAAAATACTCGTTCAGTGTGTGGCTCCAGCTTAGAACTCATGCTAGCTTATATGAATTCCCTACTCCGAGTTTAAGGCTGAAAACACATTGGAATTGACAGCTCTGATAAGTAAAACTTTTCTGTAGCTTCCAAGCTTTATTAAGAACCTGTCACTTGCTGAAAGTTTGGTGTTATTTTTCTCGACCGCTCCAGCTTGTAATGCATGATTAGCAGCCGCTCGGTTTTCAGTACTAAAAGTTTCAAACTAAAATAAATATGATTTCAACAGAGGCTGGAGGTCTCTTACTACTTGGCTCATGTTTGGACGAGAATGAGGTTTATCTTGCACACAATCCGAAGCAATTTTAGCCATCTGACATGCAGAAGCATCCAATCCAATGCTATTATACTTGTCTTTAACTAGACGAGCAAGATTTGATCTAAAACGAAAGAGAGCAAGAAGCAACGCGACTCTTTACCTTTGCAACGTCAGCCAATCGAGGATATCCTTTCAATCTATGATCCAAAAGCTCATTTACGCTGCTTTTATGGAGTCTACGGCTTGCCTGGAATCGTATAAGTTTGATTGTTAGTGGATCTGCACATGCAGATGGAAAAACAAGCACTAGGAAATTGTATACCCATGCCACAAGATTCTTCCGGTTCTCTAAATATGTGTAATCGGATGGTTCAGTGCCGGTCAAGAGCTCTAGTAGTACCACACCGAAGCTGTAAACATCACTGCTCCTGCTTAATTGTCCAGTCATAGCGTATCTGCGACCAGAGATAAAATAATCGATCCTGAGTATGAGTAAAAGTTCAGACAGTCATTTCTATGCATAATTAAAGCTCAAACAAAAACATACTCTGGAGCATCATATCCACCGAACTTGAGGATAGTGCTACATCGGAAAACTTGAGTTGGATGAATAGAATCACCAATTTTAGCAACTTCAACATGATCAAAGAGTAAAATATTGCTTGATTTAATGTTACTATGAATTAGTTCCTTCCCATGGATGTATTCTAATCCTTTTGCAGCCCCCACTGCAATTTTAACTCTTTGGGACCATGACAATGCTTGGACGCCTTGTCCTACCGCATAAAAAATGCCATTTATCACAGATCGGGAAGCTAAAATGAGTGATACATCAAAGATTGTATGTCAAGAAGCTTTTCATAAACAGAGACCCATTCCACAATCAGAAAATTTATTTGTAAAAGGGCAAGTCTTGCGAGAGACTGTCTCAAGGAATGAGCTCTGTGAGACATATAAAAGCAACACATCTTTATACAAAGTGATTTTCAATCAAGAAAAAGTGGTAATCGACATGTGAAACTGTTCTTTGAACAATTCCGGAAGACGAATAGAAATCATTTTTAATAGAAAGTAGTAACTTATTTAGGATAAGTGAGACCTTATCTTGCAAGTTTTTATCCTTCTAATATGATCCACCAACAATTGATTAAAGAACATACTAAAGAAAATGATCATACTATGAAGAAAGTCACGTAGAGATCCACATGGAGCAAACTCATAAGCCAAGAATTGTCTAACATCATTCAGACAATAACCGAGCAGCTGAACCACATGTTTATGCTTCAGGCTGGATGCTACTGAAACCTGCAAAACCATCAATTACAAAACATTTGAATAACTCTATTAGCAACTAGTTTTTTTTATAACCCACAAATAATAATCAGTATTTGCAAATACATGTTCAGTTTTGACTATAATATTCTCACAAATGACTGTAACTAACGTCTACTTATGGTTGCGAATAAATTAATTGAGACAAATGCTCGAGATATTTTTTTGTCAATGTCAGGACAAACCTGTGTTAGAAACTCCTGCTCTAGCAGGCTGCTATGCTCTAATTCTTTTATTGCTACGGCCTGTCCATTAACAAATCCATAATACACACGTCCATTGGATCTCTCGCCAATTAATATAGACTCAGCACTAAACCTTTTAATACTCTGTATTAATATGTCTATTGGAATAGCAGGGACAGCAATTGGCAGCACATTATCAGACTGTTTGTTTTCTGACAGTGGCATATCAACTTTATGCTCGTACTTTAATTCATCTTCTTGAATGACAGCGATATTTTTCGATGGAGTATGAACTATTTCTGCAGAATAAATCATCAAGGATTCAGACCAAAACACAGAGGGGAGGTTAATATTAGAATTGTTATATACTGGCATATAGATTTGTGTGTATATATACATATATATACAGGCAATCCAGTTTTACCAGTTGGTATAAATCTATTCCAAAATGCTGTGAATAGAATAAACAGTGATGCAAAATGTGTTTGCGTTTTCCTTTCCTGTTGTCTAAAGGCCAACTGAAGCTCAACAGCAACTTCAGCCATTGTTGGTCGTTCTTGCGGTTCATGACGCAAGCATTTTTTAGCAACCCCAACAAATGTCTTCAAACAATCTGCTGTGATTTCATCCCTCAGATTTGAAGCAACAATTCGATCAACTTTCCCTTTACGGATTCTTTCTTGGGCCCATGTTACTAGACTCCCCCCATGATCATCAAGCCTAGGATCAACAGCAGGTCTCCCACATAATACTTCCAACAACACCACACCAAAAGCATATGTATCACTTCGCCTAGACAGTCTACCAGTTTTAAAATAACTCGGGTCCAAATATCCAAATGTGCCCTTAACCATTGTGCTAACATGGCTATTAGAGTTGCTGGTGCTTAAATGTTTGGCCAAGCCAAAATCTGAAACTTTAGCTGTGAAATCTTGGTCCAAAAGGATATTGGTAGACTTGACATCACGGTGTATGATTGAGATGCCAGTGTGAAGATAGTCAAGACCTCGAGCAGCTCCAATACAGATGCACAGGCGTTGGTTCCAGGTGAGAGATGACGAAAATTCATTGTTGGAAAGCTTGTAAAGGTGGTCGGCCAGAGTTCCACGGGATATGTAGTCATAAACAAGGATCATTTCGTTGTCCTCATTGCAGTAGCCAATGAGAGAGACCAGATTAACATGGCGTACCTTACTCAACGTTTCAATCTCTGTCACAAACTCGAGTGCTCCTTGGTTGGAATTCGATTGCAGTCGCTTTATGGCTACACTCTCTATCCCAGGGCCAATAATGCCTTTGTAGACTTTACCGAATCCACCCTTTCCAATAAGATGCTCATCGTCGAAATCTCTGGTGGCATGCTGGACCTCAGCTAGTGAAAAACGACGACAGATCCGCTCAGCCATGGAAGATAGCATTTTCTAATACAGTATTACTGCTAGCTTAATTTGACCAACTAGACAAATAATTTTTGGATGGAAGATGCATGGGAAGGAGTTTATGAAAGAAAAAGAAGAAGAAAATACTGCAACATATATGTGGTAGGTGAAGAAAATTGTGATCATGTATTGACTTCTAATTTGCATCCTTCTTCGCAAAATGTTCATTTCATAATTTTGTTCCCAAGTCTAGTTGGAAGAATATTCAAACATTTTTGTTTGCCAAACCATTTAACTATTTAAGTTTCTTATTGATATATAGTAAGTCAAACCGTTCAGGAAAAAAAAAAACTTCAGTAATTTTATTTTTCAATTTTACCCCTAACTATTTCTCTTTTCTACATCTTTATCCTTATTTAATACTTAATTATCTTTTTTACATGGCATTTTTGAAGAAATAAATTAATAAACATTGGTATCATTAGTGACTTTATCCTATGATCACCAAAATCATCAATATTCACAACCAAAGTTGATTCTTTGGAAATGCTGGTGGAGAGTGCATAAGAGGGTAGATTGATAATACAAGCGAAGTTGATTTTCACCCCATAACCTGTGTTTATAAGGAACAAGATTGATTATATCGCATAACCATGAGTATGATTTTGTTATTCTGTATCACTTGCAGATGATGTAACTTATGACTTAGAGATTCCATTATATGTAAAAGTTCTATTAAAATGTCTCTTTTTAATAGAATCTTCATGTTGGAGTTATGAATCTATCTAAATATTGTAGTATTACTTTGCTTTGGATCTACTAAGACTACTATGCACAAAGATATGGTATCAAGATTTAACAACAACCATCTCGTATGAACGACTCAAATCATTTACAACAATTGAACCATCCTTATTTTCAAAATATGTTCATCACCATGATTCAATTACTTATTTCACCCAATTCATTCTACTAATTCCTCCCAAAAAATTAAGAATCCTATGTCTTTGTCTTTAAATAACCCCAAATCCACCTTAGCCTTGCTTGTTATCGTTACAGACATCATTTGTAGTAGCTTTGTTGCGCTAAAAGCATATTCCACATATTCTGCTGTGCTAATTTTGTCTAAGGCCTTCAATAGTTTGAAACAAACATTCAAGTTGAATATCATGTGGTAAAATAATTAATGTAAGAGTGAACGCACGCCCAAAAAGGTATGTCTTTCAAGAATTTAAGATTATATTCGGACTCCAAGGGCTTTCCAATATTGAATTCGGTTTTCTTTTTTCCAATTATTTTTCTTTTTCTTTTTTGTTTTTCATATGCACCACGTTCTTTTAACGACCTGTGAAGAAATTATCAATAAAGATCACATCATCATCTCTCCCAAATGACTCCCAACGAATCCCGCACACCCAGTAGCAACAAATTTCTTCCTCTTACTCCCAATCTCGAACTTCATACACTTATGACCACGCATTCAGATCAATCAATTATATCAATCCAAAAATTCTACAACAACAAGTACTAAGAAAAAAAAGAAGAAAGAAGTGTCAAACGCCCTCACCCAATTCCTCCATTCTAAGCCTTAGCTCTAGAAAGAAAATTCACATTTAATATAATGTTACTGCCTCAACCTTGGTCAGTTGCGTAGGCAAAAAAATATACAAAGACATGGAAAACTCACATTAAACGGATCCTCGCATAACGGCAGTGAGTCACGGATCCTGCCACTGGCTGAGTACCTCCTTCTGCGGAGCCTACAACTTTATTATGAAGCCCACTGTCATTATTTTTCCATCCCTTAGGAAGAAGCTCATCCAAATCCAACTCATCCGCCGCCGTCTGCTTTCCCAGTGGTTTCAGAACCGACCACATTAATCCCTGTCCACCGTTCACTGAACAAATCTCCGTTTCTCTCAAAAGTTCACCGAAGAACTAACCTCGTCTTCCAAAACAGAGAAAAATCACACTCCAAACGGTGAGTTGAGAAGAAGTCGTTGACGAAGGGTTGGCGATTATCGAATGGGGGATTTAGCATTTTCAATTCGCTATTTAATTTAAGAAATTAGGGTTCAAGGAAAAAGGGGGATAAATGAACATAGTAACTGAACTCAATTCCTGTTTTGTGTATTCTAGGTGGGCATTTTTTAAAAGGAAAATATATTTTTTCGTTAATTTTCATTCATTTTAAAATTAGTCCATTAACTTTTTTAATTTTGAAATTAGTTCGTTAATTTTATAACAATTTTGAAATTAGTCCATTAACTTCATAAAATTTAACATTTTGGTCCTTTGACCTGCTATGACATGTCATTTGAATATTTTCACCCCAATTAATTTATATCATATTTTTATTTAATCAATTTTATCTCACTTTTCATTTTTCACTTCCGTATACCAAATAAACAATATTAATCCCATTACTAAAGTGGAGCAAATTTGACTAAATATTGATACTTTCTCCATCCGCTCGAAAGAGGGTCTTTTTTCCATTTTGATCTTCAGTTCCAAAGAGAGTCACTTCCTTTTTTACATGAGATCCACACACACCCACTAATACAATTAAAATATGGGATCCACACTCTCACTAATACAACTACCCACTACACATTAAATAACAATACTTATTAATCAACGTGCACAAAAGCAAAATACCCTCTTTCGGGAGGACGGAGAGAGTATAATATAAATTCTTAGTGGAGGCTATTTTTTTTAAATAGTATATATATATATTTTACATATTTTTTATTTTTATTTTTTAGAATAACCTGCTAATGACCTGTTGAAACGGACGATTTTGTTGAACTTGGTAAACATGATGGACGATTTTCAAAATTTTCAAATATAATGGACGATTTTCAAAATTCTGCAAATATAATGGACGATTTTCAAAAAGTGAAAAACTTATGGACTAAATTCAAAATTGGGCAAAGTTAGCGGACAAAAAAATCTATTTTCCCTTTTTTAAATTATTAGCGCCAATCTTCCCTTAAATCTGCGAATGAACCACATAACGAACCACGTGATTCTCACATGTCCAGTGCCAAATTGACGGAATTTTCGATACTCCCTCCGTTCCAGGAATACATTCGCGTATTTGGTGGCACGTGATTTAAGAAAAGTAACTTTTTGTTAGTGTGATATAAGAAAGAGAGGGGGGTATTTTGGGTAATTTAGTAGAATAAAGTGTATGATATAGTTGGCTTTAATTAAATTGTGTATAAATAGAATGTGACATTTTTGAAATATTGTAGTATTATGAGGTTATTGATATTGTGCATTATTTCCATTTTTAGGATGTGCAAGTATTCTTGGGAAATACCTAAATAGAAAGTGTGCAATTATTCTTGGGACGGAGGGAGTACTATTTTGTCACTTTTGTGTATTATCTCCTTGTGTTTGGTTCACTAATATGTTTTATACTCGAAATAAAATCCAAACATTACCCAATGATTTATATTTTTTTTATGTACAGTGATTCGATTCGTAGACCGACTAATAGGGAAGGCAACATTCATTAGCATAATCTCATTTTAAAACAAAACTTTGTGTTATATTTGAACTAACCTACAATTATTGAAAGACAGTTGTGTCCGGTATGGTATGGACTTTATAATTACAGAAGAATTATAATTATAAGATACCATAAAATTTGCTAGTGATTATTCTCGATGGATTTTACCAAATCATATACTCCATTTAGAAACTTTTTTTTAAGTACCCTTATGTATAATTTTTTTTATGCATGGATTAGATCCGTAAATTGACTAAGCGGGAAGACAAAAAGCCAAGAGTCCACCAGCAGGATCCTATGTCAAGACAAAACTTTGAATTATGTATGAACTAGTTGTTGAAAGACGGTTGTGTGGTGTATGGAGTATATAATTATTATTTATTACAGAAAAAGTATAAGATACCATAAAATTTATTGGTGATTATTCTCAATGAATTTTACCAAATCATATACGCATTTAGAAACTTTCTTTTTAAGTTTTTACACTGACAAAAAAAAAAGAATGAATAAGCTAACAACTCTTCCATTCCTCTCATCTTATGTGCAACTGATTTAATCCATTTACATTACACAGAGTTGAACTCTTCAGATTTCAAGTTGGGAGATGTAGCTTTCTCAAGAACCATCAGTCTCTCTTCTTGCTCATGTTTTGCCTTCTGTCTCTTGTTTATGAACTATTACCACAAACAAGCAAAAATTCTGTATACATGCTCATGTATTCCTTTTACTGTCCCTCTTAAGGCTCAATATTTCCAGCAAATCAGTACAAAGTAGACTTTAAGTAGTCAACAGAGGCTGGAGATGGTTTACTACTTGGCTCATGTTCGGGAGTGAACAGGGTTCGTATTGCACGGAACGAGAAGCAACTTCAGCTATCTGTGTTAAGCATAACCATTATCATCATCATCATCATCATCATCTCAAGAAGCAAGTGCACACCCATGCTATTCTAATTGTCAGCACAAAAATGATTGTATGAAACAAGCAAGAGTTGAATTAAAACAGAAGAGACTGATCTTTAAGCAAATTAAGAAGAAACTTTACCGTTGCAACAGCCCACAGAGGGTAGTCCCCTCTCAGTCTAGTATCCACAACGTCACTAACCCTGTCTTTGTGGAGTCTTGGGTGCGCCTGGTTACGTAAAGTATGATTTTAGGATACGAGTGTTCACCAAACCAAGGGGGTGTTAGAAATCAATTCTCAACAGTCAGAATCTAAAGAAAATTAAGTGACTCTGATGGTTAGTTTGAAGTTGCAAACACCCCTGAAACTATCAATATGAATTTGCATACCCATGTATCCAACCATGTGTAGTCAAGAGGTTCGCGGCCGGTCAGGAGTTCTAGTAACACCACTCCAAAGCTGTAGATGTCACTTCTCCGGCTGGATTGTCCACTCATTGTGTATCTAAACTAACCATGATACAACAATTGAGGCCAAGTATAAGTACAGATTTATTCCAACAACCATTTCAGTTTATCTATTCGACAGACTCGGAGAAGAACATACTCTGGGGCATCATAACAATCCAACTTGAGAATAGTGCTATGATATGGATAAAGTTGAGCTGGACGAACATGATGAGCAATTTTAGCAACTTGGAGTTGATCAAAGAGTAAAATATTTCTGGATT
This sequence comes from Pogostemon cablin, assembly GCA_023678885.1. Taxonomy (NCBI): domain Eukaryota; kingdom Viridiplantae; phylum Streptophyta; class Magnoliopsida; order Lamiales; family Lamiaceae; genus Pogostemon; species Pogostemon cablin. Next base: position 8,667,328 of record CM042962.1, on the reverse strand, counting down.
TGATGTCACCATGAATCAGCCCCTTCTCATGAATGTATTCTAATCCTTTAGCAGACCCAACAGCAATTCTAACTCTCTTGGACCACGACTGCGACCCAAAGCCTTGTCGTCCTATCGCGTACAATGCACCATTTCATAAAATAAACAACATGTCAACAATTCAAAAAATTATTTCTAAAAGGATTCAAGAACAATATTCAATGAAACAGAACAATATTTTTTAGGACAAGTCTGCCTAAATGATCATAATCTCACTATGAAGCAAGTCATGCAGGGTCCCATATGGAGCAAACTCATAAGCCAAGAATCGATTAACACCATCCACACAATATCCAAGTAGTCGAACCACATTTTCATGCTTTAAGTTGGATGCTATTGAGACCTGCAAAACCAACATTTCCATTGAAAGTTATATGCTACGCGTCTACATACATGATCAAGACAGAGTTACAGCCTAACCTGTCTTATAGACTCGTGATTTGTAACGCTGCTATTGCTTAGCTTTTTGATTGATGAAGCCTGTCCATTTATATATCCATGATACACACTTTCATTGGATCCCTCACCATTAGTAATGCCTACTAATTTGTGTATTGGAATAGCAGGAACAGCAATCGGCAGCATGTTACCGAGTACGTCCTCTGCCTCGTCTAAGGGAAGCATATCGACAGCCTGCTCGTCCTTAAACACATCTTCTTGGATGATAGGGACAACTGTTGATGGGTTATAAGTTTCAACCTGATTGTGATCCTTTTGTGATGAACCAGAAGCATGACTGGCTGCAGAATTGCAACAAAAAGGTTAAAAAAACTTGAGTACATCTTCAAAGATTATCAAAAAAGCAATCCAGTTTTACCAGTTGGTTTAAGGCTATTCCAAAATGAGGCCTTTGTAGACTTTGCCGAATCCACCCTTTCCGATAACTTGGTCTTCGCTGAAGTTTCCGGTGGCGAGTTCGATCTCAGCTAGGGAAAATCGACGACAGATTGTCTTGGCTGTCGCAGAGAGCATGTTCTTCTGCTCTTACAGCTTAGCTATGGCGACTGTGGTCATGAACATTGTGCAAGATCAATGGAATGGAGAGGTGAAGGTATGGAGTAGGTGAAGCAAGAATTGACCTGTGTTGACATTTTTAAATCATAATTTGGTCAAGTCATCGTCATTGAACCGTTCTATAGGAGTTTCTTATAAAATTTCCAGGTTTAGTTGAAGAGAATTATTCTAAAAATTCGTTGGAAATTGCTACTCTTTATGTTCAAATAAAATTTATAACTACCGAAGAAAAAAAAAAAAAAGCATGCCAACCTATCAAAGAAAAAAAGCAAGTTTTAAAAGTTGTACTTTTTATTATTAAAATTATACATATATGAATTTATATTCTTTGATTTTCTGTGAAAAGAAAATTATTTTTTTAATCATATATTTATATTATTTATATTTTAATTAACCTATGCAATGAAAAAATTATATTCTTATTAATTAAAGTGTACACTCTTTAAAATAAAATTTAAAGTGTTAAACTTTCACATACCTTAATTATTCGGACACACAAGAGACAAGAAAAAATCATTTTGATCCGTTCAAATGAGCTTATTATTGTTATTTTTTTTATATAGTTTCAAATTGACGCTAAAATTTTCATTTTTTTTTAAAATCTCACAATCATATTTTGATGAAAAAAAATTACATTTTTTTTGTATTATCTTTTAAGATTTTGAAAATAAAAAATAAAAATGCAACTTTAAGATCAATTTAAAATTATTGGACCATTTTTAAAGGATAAAAATTTCATTTTTCCCATACTTTAAACATATTTTTCCCATTATTGGACCTGGGCACATTGACCTCGATCCGTGCGCCCAAGCGCACAAGAGACATTGCCTTTTTTAAATCCTGTATTCACAGTGAAAGTGAAAACTCAATTGGGATGAACGGAGGAATATAAAATGATAAGATGTATTTAAAAATTATAGAAACAAATAAATAACATGAAACACAAGTTTAAAAAATAACTAGTGCCAAAAATAAATCTATGTTTGCAGGTTATTAAATATGGAGTATTTTGTTCTCTTCTTATGTTAATTTTATTTTTTTTATTCGCAGTGTTCGCATAATATTATTATAATTCAATTTGAACGAAATTCTTATATAAATATGAGTCAAATACTTGTAGAATGCATAGTAAATATTACATTTACTTCTAATCTAAAACTGGATTGCAACAGCAATCAATTGTTGCTTTATGAGAACAAAAATGAATAAATAGCTACCAATAATTATTAAAAATTCAAGTGAATCATATCATCATATCCTATGTATTTAGAAGAAACTTTCTTAGTAAGTTTTTGGATAGACAAAATAAATAAATAAAAATGAATAAGCTAACAAACATATTATATTCCATTCCTCATCTTATTTGCAACTGATTTTATCCATTTAAATTATAGAGAAGTTTCACTATTAGTCCCTGATGAATTGTTGACTTTCAAAAATAATCTCATACTTTTGGACTGGTCTTAAAAGTTTCACATTTGGTTCGGTTGTTAGTTTTTGGATGGAAACCGTTAATATAGAATAGTGAGGAAAAAAAAGGGCATTTTAGGGGAAATGTTATCCTCCCAATAATAAAAATCAAGACAGCTTAAATCACCTTTCATTCTCAAAAATTTCTAAGTTTTCTAAGAGAGATAAAAATCAAACAAAAATGCTATTGTAATTGGATGAAATTTTAGTTACTGATATATTTCATCTCTATTTTGAAAGCTTCTACATCCAACACAGATGTTCCCAAAATACTCACCAAAAAAAGAAAGGAAAAGAGAAGTTACATACATAAATTACATAAAAGTAGTCGTATTAATATAATTCTGTTAATTGCCAAGCAATTTAACAAAACAAACAATGGCAAATGATAACACAGGCAAACACATTTGTAAACCAGGTTCACGATGTAAACCCTGTGGTCTCCCCTTCCAATCCTATTATACCCTATGTATTATTAGAGTTTAAATTAAAGGAGGACCACAGGGTTACATCGTGAACCCGGTTCACAGGAGACTAACTCGATAACACAACTCAAATTTAACTCTTAGTCGTCTAATAAATACAGAGATCTGAATTGAATTATGATATTACCTCAACACCATAGCTTCAATAGACAATAATAGGAGTAATCCATAATTAAGATTTCTGTAATTCGTTTTTCTTCATCATATCAACTTCTTACACCTGATTAAGCATCAAATCCGTCAATGCAACCAAAACAACATAAATGTTATCAACAAATTTCATTAATCCATTAGATTCATATGTCCCCAATATGTCTCCTTTGTTTACAGGATCTTTTTCTTGGATATGCATCGTTACATGATCTTTTGCCCAGAGGTAAATTGATTAGTACTCTATCTAGACATCAAAATATTTAGAATCATTAGAAAATTTGAATCAAGAAAATGTGCAAGAAGCATATAGATGTCAGTTTTAGTTTGAAGCTATCATTGTACAACAAAGAAAACAATAATTACAACTACTATCCAAAGAAATATCACATTCAGCTACATTATAACCAAATGTACACAGACTATATTTCCATCTTCATCAATCACTCATATCTTAATTTATTAATTTTTACATAACTTCTATTCTAATATACAATAAGATCACTTTTTTACTGGGTATCTAGTAAATAGCCCCAAATCCACCTTAGCCTAGCTTGTTATCGTTACAGACATCATTTGTAGCAGCTTTGTTGCACTAAAAGCATACTGGACATAGTCTGCTGTGCTAATTTTGTCTAAGGCCTTCAATAGTTTGAAATAAACATTCAAGTTGAATATCATGTGGTAAAATAATTAATGTAAGAGTGAACACATGCCCAAAAAGGTATGTCTTTCAAGAATTTAAGATTAACACGGGCTTTCCAATATTGAATTCGGTTTTCTTTTTTTTTCTTCTTCTTTTTTGTTTTTCAAATGCACCACATTCTTTTTACGACCTGTGAAGAAATTATCAATAAAGATCACATAATCATCTCTAGCAATCTGCTTATCTACCAAATGACTCCCAACGAATCCCGCACACCCAGTAGCAACAAATTTCTTCCTCTTACTCCCAATCTCGAACTTCATACACTTATGACCACACATTCAGATCAATCAATTATGTCAATCCAAAAATTCTACAACAACAATTACTAAGAAAAAAAGAAGAAAGAAGAGTCAAACGCCCTCACCCAATTCCTCCATTCTAAGCCTAGCTCTAGAAAGAAAATTCACATTTAATATAATGTTACTGCTTCAACCTTGGTCAGATGCGTAGGCAAAAAAATATACAAAGACATGGAAAACTCACATTAAACGGATCCTCGCATAACGGCAGTGAGTCACGGAACCTGTCACTGGCTGAGCACCTCCTTCTGCGGAGCCTACAACTTTATTATGAAGCCCACTGTCATTAATTTTCCATCCCTTAGGAAGAAGCTCATCCAAATCCAACTCATCCGCCGCTGTCTGCTTTCCCAGTGGTTTCGGAACCGACCACATTAATCCCTGTCCATCGTTCACTAAACAAATCTCCGTTTCTCTCAAAAGTTCACCGAAGAACTAACCTCGTCTTCCAAAACAGAGAAAAATCACACTCCAAACAGTGAGTTGCAGAAGAAGTCGTTGACGAAGGGTTGGCGATTATCGAATAGGGGATTTAGCAATTTCAATTCGCTATTTAATTTAAGAAATTAGGGTTCAAGGAAAAAGGGGGATAAATGAACGTAGTAACTGAACTCAATTCCTGTTTTGTGTATTCTTGGGCGTTTTTTAAATTATTAGCGCCAATCTTCCCTTAATCTGCGAATGAACCACATAACGGACCACGTGATTCTCACATGTCCAGTGCCGAATTGACGGAATTTTCGATACTATTTTTATTTTGTCACTTATGTGTATTATCTCCTTATGTTCGAGTCACTAGTTATATGTTTATGATTTAAGTATATTTTTTTCATGCACAGTAATACGATTCATTGACAGAATAATCTGGCGTTCACCGGTAAAATCTCGTTTTAAGACAAAACTGTTATATTTGGACTGCCCTACAATTATTGAAACACAGCTGTATTATAGAAGAAGTATAAGATACCATAAAATTTGCTGGTGATTATTCTCAATGGATTTTGCCAAATCATATACTCCATTTAGAAACTTTTCTTTAAGTACCCTTATGATTTATAATATTTTTTTATGCACGGATATCTAATCTGTGAATTGGCTTAGTGGGAAGACAAAAATCCAAGAGTCCACTAGTAGGATACTATTTCAAGACAAAACTTTGAATTATGTATGAACTGATCTATAGTTGTTGAAAGACGGTTGTGTGGTGCATGAAGTATATAATTATTATCATTACAAAGAAGTATAAGATACCATAAAATTTGTTGGTGATTATTCTCAATGGATTTTGCCAAATCATATACGCATTTAGAAACTTTCTTTTTAAGTTTTTACACTGACAAAAAAAATGAATGAATAAGCTAACAATCTCTTTCCTTTTTTTTTTTACAACTCTCTTATCTATCATTAATATTCCCAGAATAAATACTCAAAAATACAAGCAATGAAGTGCCATGCTATTATTACTTAATATTCATATGGCGAAGGCATAGTTTTCGAATAGCGGTCCCGAATTCAAGTTGATTCTATTTCGCCTTCATATCTCTCATCAAAAGGCGCTATTCGATAATGTATGTCTAGCAACCCCCTGCTAAGAGATAGATAGTATGGTAGAAAGATATTCTTCCATTAAGATAGTATGGTAGAAAGATATTCTTCCATTACTCATCTTATGTGCAGCTGATTTAATCCATTTACATTACACAGAATTGAAATCTTCAAATTTCAAGTTGGGAGATGTAGCTTTCTCAAGAACCATCAGTCTCTCTTCTTGCTCATGTTTTGCCTTCTGTCCGTTGTTTATGAACTATTACCACAAACAATCAAAATTCTGAATACATGCTCATGTATTCCTTTTACTGTCCCTCTGAAGGTTCAATATTTCCAGCAAATCAGTACAAAGTAGACTTTAAGTAGTCAACAGAGGCTGGAGATGGTTTACTACTTGGCTCATGTTCGGGCGTGAACAAGGTTCGTATTGCACGCAACGAGAAGCAACTTCAGCCATCTGTGTTAAGCATAACCATTATCATCATCATCTCAAGAAGCAAGTGCACACCCATGCTATTCTAATTGTCAACACAAAAATGATTGTATGAAACAAGCAAGAGTTGAATTAAAACAGAAGACTGATCTTTAAGCAAATTAACAAGTAACTTTACCGTTGCAACAGCCCATAGAGGGTAGTCCCCTCTCAGTCTAGTATCCACAATGTCACTAACCCTGTCTTTGTGGAGTCTTGGGCGCGCCTGGTTACATAAAGTATGATTTTAGGATACGAGTGTCCACCAAACTAAGCAAGGGGGTGTTAGCAATCAATTCTCAACCGTCAGAATCTAAAGAAAAGTGACCCTGATGGTTAATTTGAAGTTGCAAACACCCCTGAAACTATTAATATGAAATTGCATACCCATGTATCCAACCATGTGTAGTCAAGGGGTTCGCGGCCAGTCAGGAGTTCTAGTAACACCACTCCAAAGCTGTAGACGTCACTTCTCCAGCTGCATTGTCCACTCATTGTGTATCTATACTAACCATGATACAGCAATTGAGGCAAGTATAAGTACATATTCATTACAATAATCATTTCAGTTTTATCTATTCGACAGATTCGGAGAAGAACTTACTCTGGGGCATCATAACAACCCATATTGAGAATAGTGCTATGATATGGATACAGTTGAGCTGGACGAACATGATGAGCAATTTTAGCAACTTGGAGTTGATCAAAGAGTGAAATATTTCTGGATCTGATGTCACCATGAATCAGCCCCTTCTCATGAATGTATTCTAATCCTTTAGCAGCCCCAACAGCAATTCTAACTCTCTTGGACCATGATTGCGACCCAACGCCTTGTCGTCCTATCGCGTACAATGCACCATTTTATAAAATAAACACCATGTCAACAATTCAAAAAATTATTTCTAAAAGATTCAAGAACAATCAATCAATGGATATAGCTTGATAGGAAAGTTTTAATGAAACAGAACAATAGTTTATAGGATAAGTCTGCCTAAAGATCCCACTAAATAAATGATCATAATCTCACTATGAAGCAAGTCATGCAGGGTCCCATATGGAGCAAACTCATAGGCAAAGAATCGATGAACACCATCCACACAATATCCAAGTAGTTGAACCACATTTTCGTGCTTTAAATTGGATGCAATTGAGACCTGTAAAACCAACATTTCCGTTGAAAGTTATATGCTACGCGTCTACATACATGATCAAGACAGAGTTACTGCCTAACCTGTCTTATAAACTCGTGATTTGGAAGGCTGCTATTGCTTAGCTTTTTGATTGCTGCTGCCTGTCCATTTATAAATCCATGATACTCACTTTCATTGGATCCCTCACCATTAGTAATGCCTACTAATTTGTGTATTGAAATGGCAGGAACAGCAATCGGCAGCATGTTACCGAGTATGTCCTCTGCCTCGTCTAAGGGGAGCATGCCGACAGTATGCTCGTCCTTAAACGCATCTTCTTGGATGATAGGTACAACTGTTGATGGGTTATAAGTTTCAACCTGATTGTGATCCTGTTGTGATGAACCAGAAGCATGACTGGCTGCACAAATGCAACAAATAGGTTAAAATAAAAATAAAAATTGAGTAAATCTTCAAATATTATAAAAAAAACCAATCCAGTTTTACCAGTTGGTTTAAGGCTATTCCAAAATGCAAACATGGATGCAATATGTGTTGGTGATGTTCTTCTCTCCTGCTGCTTAAGAGCTAACTGTAGCTCTATCACGGCTTCGCCCATCGTAGGCCGTTTTTGTGGCTTAGAATGCAAGCATCTTTTAGCAACCCCAACAAATGTCTTCAAGCAATCTCCTGTGATTTCATTCCTCAGATTTGAAGCCACAATCTGATCAACTTTTCCTCTACGAATTCTTGATTTAGCCCATATGACTAGACTTTCACCATGATCAGCAAGGCTAGGATCCACTGCAGGTCTCCCACACAGTACTTCCAACAGCACCACCCCAAAGGCATACGCGTCGCTGTTCCTCGTAAGTTTCCCCGTGATAAAATAACTCGGATCCAAATAACCAAACGAACCCTTAACAATCGTGCTAACATGGCCCTTTGATGCATTACTAGTGCTTAAATGTTTGGCCAATCCAAAATCCGAAACCTTAGGAGTAAAATCTTCATCCAGAAGGATATTTGCAGACTTGACATCACGATGTATGATTGAGGTGCCAGTGTGAAGATAATCCAGACCTCGAGCAGCTCCAATGCATATACGAAGGCGTTGATTCCAGGCGAGAGACGACGAGCGGTCGTTGTAAAGGTGATCGGCTAGAGTTCCACGGGATACGTACTCATAAACAAGAATCATCTCATTGTGATCATTGCAGTAGCCAACTAGAGACACCAGATTAACATGACGTAGCTTGCTTAATGTCTCGATTTCAGTCACAAATTCGTGTTCTCCTTGGTTGGAATTCGATGCTAGCCTCTTTATGGCCACACTCACTTGATCATCATCAATGAGGCCTTTGTAGACTTTGCCGAATCCACCCTTTCCGATAACTTGGTCATCGCTGAAGTTTCCGGTGGCGAGTTCGATCTCAGCTAGGGAAAATCGACGACAGAATCTCTTGGCTGTCGCAGAGAGCATGTTCTTCTGCTCTTACAGCTTAGCTATGGCGACTGTGGTCATGAACATTGTGCAAGATCAATGCCAATGGAATGGAGAGGTGAAGGTATGGAGTAGATGAAGCAAGAATTGACCTGTGTTGACATTTTTAAATCATAATTTGACATTTTTAAATCATAATTTGGTTAAGTCATCGTCATTGAACCGTTCTATAGGAGTTTCTTATAAAATTTCCAGGTTTAGTTGAGAATTATTCTAAAAATTCGTTGGAAATTGCTACTCTTTATGTTCAAATAAAATTTATAACTACCGAAGAAAAAAAAAAAGCATGCCAACCTATCAAAGAAAAAAAAGGCCACCGATGCCCGGCTGCCATTTTCGTACATCGACGACACGTAGGAGAGAGAAAATTATACCTAAATCTTGAACTCTAGGGGTAATGATTGGATTTATTTACCCTCTTACGTGTGAATCACTTAACACGTGCCACAGAATATGATGTACGAAAATGGCGAAGAAGATCTGGTGTGCCCAAATTCTATAAAGTTGTACTCTTTAATATTAAATGTTATGCACTTTATATTTTTCTTTTGCCAAAAAAAAATGTTATACACTTTAATATATGAATTTATACTCTTGATTTTTTATGAAAAGATTTTTTTTTATCATATACTATTTATATTATTCATATTTCAGCTAATCTTTTCAATGATATAATTTATCCTTATTAATTAAAGTGTATACTCTTTAAAACAAAATGTTATACCTTCCTACGTTTTAGGTATTCGGGAACACAAGAGACAAACTCAAGAAAAAAAATTCATTTTTGATCCGTTCAAATGAGCTTATTATTGTTATTTTTTTATATAGTTTTAAATTGACCGTAAAAATTTCATTTATTTTTATTTTTTTTATCTCGCAATCATACTTTGATGAAAAAAAATTACGTTTTTTTGTATTATCTTTTAAGATTTCTGAAATAAAAAATAAAAATGCAACTTTAAGATCAATATTATTAGACCATTTTTAAAGGATAAAAATTTCATTTTTCCCATACTTTAAACATATTATTAAATTGATATGCCACCTCTTTTTTCATTACTTATGTAATTCGAAAGCTTATTTTCATGATTTTATAACAAGGCCTCATATCATAGTAACCTTTTCTTTGAGAAAATAAAAGGAAAAAGAAAAAATAAGGTGAGATAGATGAGAATGGTTCAAAGTTTGATCTGTAATATATAATAATATAATACTAGTAGTTGGCTAAATTTTCTATTCATTCGGATGCTCCGCTAGTTGGCTAAATTTTCTATTAACAAATTGTGATATATATATATATATATATATATATATATATATATATATATATATATATATATTGTATTTTAATAATTAAAATTGAAAATATACATTCATTGGTAAAGTAAAAGATAAATGGTAAAAGTTAGTTAGCCTAAAATTTTTGCCTTTGACCTTATAATTATATATTTACGGTGTGGTGCATGGAGGGAGGGAGTGGTAGATCTAGATGAAAATAATTTACTATTGCTATTAAAGAGTTTACAAATTAATTTTTAGAATATATATTTTCTCTTTCTCTTTTGATTAATTCATTAAGATACACATTTATAAAAGGACTGCAAAATTTGATGTAACATTTGCCACATGAACACGATAATATGAGCTAACTGGCTAGACACAAACATCTTATGACATAGTAAGAAAATAAAATTAATTTAAAATAAGTCTAAAGCAATAAGATACAAAGTAACATGATAAAAAAAACAGTGAAAATATATAAAATTTTCCTTGTTATTGTATCATTTGTATTTATCATATACAGCTTATCAAAGAGCTATCATTTCAATTCCTTTGAGTTTTGGTCTTTCAAACTTATTCCCCAAACTATGTGTTTCACGCCTTAGTTAGGTTTTTGATTCGTGTAGACCAAAGTCAAACACTCAGACTACCAGGAAATTTGACTCTGTTCGTTCTCATAACTCGTTATTATAACGGCCTACTTGAATATGATAAATATAAACACTAATCCCCGACCTTTGTGTTGGGTTTAGGGATGTAATTGAGCCGTATATCTCTGGGTTCAAACTCGACTAGAACTTGATTTGAATATTAAACAAATTGGCTTGAGCTCTCGGCTCATTTGAAAAATAGTGAGCTTTCAAATAGTTCAAATTCAACTTGGTAAAAGTTTATCAATAATAACTTAAGTTCAAGTTTAAACTCGAGCTATTTAAAAATATGATCCTAGGCCTCTTAACAAACATGTTTGTGAATGGTGAACCATTCACGAACAACGAGCTTTCGAATAAAATATTATAGCCTTAAAGTATAATTAATTTATATTGAATTGATATTATTTAATAGATCTTAAAATATGAATGAGTTTGTATACTCATTACGTTTATCTGGCTTTTTTTTATGTCTATTAATAAAAATCAAAAGGTCAAATAAAATGTAACTTAGATGGGAGGTGGAATATAACACTTGATATTTTATATATAATACAATTAAAAAAAAAACTACACCTAATTGCATATAATTATTCTCTACTTAATTTATAACCTCTATATTAGACAAAGAAACAATACATTTGTAAAATAATACGCCAATTAAGGCCACATGCAAACACATGGCAGTATGGCACAAAGGGAATCATAAAGCGTTTCCACCGAAAGTCGTTGTTGATAGTTGAAGTTTTAACACGTTTATGGACCCAGAAATCCGCTTCTTCAACTTTAATCCACTTCTAATTTTATTTTTTAATCTCGTATATCGTTTGTCGTTTAAACAGGGGCTGTACCTTTTTAAAATTTGAAATTCAATATTTTTATTATTTACATGTATTATTGTGTATTTCAATATAAATAATACTCTCCCCATCTCATTTTTACCCAACTTTATAGTCTTTTAAGAATATTATAATATTATTAAATAATAATTAATTAAGTATAAATTAATGTTATATGAGTTAGGTATGAATAATAAATTTGAAACTAGAATAACTTTTTACATTATAATTATATAAATATAAATGTGTCGTTTCTTTATTTAGATTATGAAAAAATTAATAGAATTAACAAATTAATGAGGAAGATGCGAATCGTCCTAAGGGAGTATGCATTTTTTTGTTTTTATATTTACATGAAACTTGATTTAAAATTCCAACAGGCACTTTAGCTATTTAATTTTTTTTAAAAAAATATTAATCACTAAAAAAACTCCTTTTGGAATTTATCGTTGGAATTCAATTAGTTGGTAATTATCAACGAATTGCCAAGAAAAATTAGATTTTTCTTTTAACAATAGAATGCCAACGAATTTATTGTGTTTTTACCAACGAAATAAAATACGTTGTTATTTACAACGGAATCATTATATAAATTGCCAATAGAACTATTAGCAATAGATTATCAACGACATTATTTACCAATGAATAGGAATTGAATTTCCGTTACTTTATCTATATATTCTGTAGTTAATCAGTTTGTAAACTAATTTAGCAATAAAATTAAAATTTTTTTAGTGTATCTTAAAAATAATTTATGAACTACTTGGATAAAATAGAAATGTCCTTTTTCCAATGGGTTTATGTGTTGTTAGAATTTCTTCCAGCCGATCTCATTGTTGACTATACTACTAACTTTTCATGAGTGTATTGTTAGGAAAGATGAGAAAACTGATGGGCTGCTTGGTTGGGGTAGTGGGAGGGGGCAATGTGAATAGATTTATATTGATTCCCATTTGTTGATATTTGGTTGGATCAGTGTAGAATTAAAAATCTTCAATCACTCCCATTAATTCATTAACTACTTCCCACCTATCATTCTCATTGTCATTGATTCCTTAATGATATCCATTGTCATTCCGATTGAGGAATTCGTACCAAGTGGCCTCTTAATCTAGACAGGAGATTTTAAGTAGACTTTTTTTCATAATTATGAGGTCTCCAGTCAAGAAGGAAAGTTACATTTTTATACTGCAGAAAACAAGTAAAAACGGTGAGAGTGAACTGATTGAGTTTAAGCTTTAGGATAGATGGTCATTTAAACAAAAAACTCCATATTCCATCCCAAAGAAATATATCCCCTGCCTTCAGCAAACACCATAAGTTCAAGTAGCTAGTTTATTGTGATGCAGAAGTAGCATTCAACAGAGGATGAATAGCTCTTATTACTACGCCCATCTCTGGACGAACACCATCATCATCTTGCACACACATGCGAGCTACTTTAGCCATCTGCACTTATGGATTCATGTATTCCCAATGAATACCATTTCAATTTCAGGTAAAAAGTGAAACAGCTTTCCCAACTGATTTTACCTTTAAAACGCCTTTCGGTGAGTAGTTTCCATTTAGTCTAGCATTCACAACCCTCTTTACTTTAATATCTTCTCCGAGCCACGGACTTGCCTGATGTTATAAAAATTTTCCACATATTAAATTACAGCTTGTAACAATGTATATTGAAACAACCTGGTAATAGATGCACTGAATAAACTTTAAGAACTACAACTAGTATTGACATGCTGAGGAAAACCGCGTACCCATTCCACTATATGCTGAGGTTTATCACGATCACCATTTACATCACGATCTGTCAAGAGTTCAAGAAGTAGAACGCCAAAGCTGTATACATCAGTCTTGGAGCTCAGTTTTTCATACCACACGTATCTACCACACAAAATGAAATAGTTGAAGTCAAGCGAAAGCAAGTACAAATGAGAAATAGACATGTTCATCTCTAGCTAGGACAGAGTTGTAATGGAACATACTCTGAGGGATGATAACCACGAGGATGGTTAAAAGCATTTGGATGATAATAAGCCAGATCATCATCAAGAGAATAAGGCCGGAATTGAGTAAACCAACCAAAAAGCAAAATGTTGCTGGATCTGATGTTTTGATGAATCAGTTTCTTCTGGTGAAGGTATTCTAATCCTTTGGCAACCCCCAAAGCAATTTTAACTCTTTGGCTCCATGATAAAGCTGGAACTCGCTTTGTGCTGTCGGTGCCCCTATGTCCTATTGCACTCAAAATATACATTTGTCAATATTATGATATCAGAAATTGGATGAGATACAACTAGTTAATAAGAAGGCAACTAGTATAGAAAGTGGACAAACAACATATAAAAAACTCATGTTTTCCTAAAATCAATTCAACCAACTATATACTATATTTCATTTCAGGATAACAACTTGAAAAGGCATAAAAATTTCGAAGAAGGTAGCATCACTAAATCAAATTCTGTGAGCTTAGTTACCATGAAGGATGTCATGCAGGGTCCCATTTTGAGCAAACTCATAAGCCAAAAAATGCCGACCACCAGCCACACAGTAACCTAACAGGGGAGCCACATGTTCATGCTTTAAGTTGGATGTTATTGAAACCTGAAATATCATATACTACAATTAGAACCACACCAGTCTTTCTTCAGTAATACAATATTTAGCAACATCACTCCGAACCTGTTCTAGAAACTCTATGTCCGGCAGACAATTATTAATTAACTTTTTAATTGCTGCCACCTGTCCACTTCTAAAAGCTACACGATACACTCTACCACTGGATCCCTCTCCAATCAAACACTCGGAGCTAAAATTATGGGTCATGTCTGATAACTCATGCTCTGGAACGGCAGGGCAAACATTAATGACCTCTGATTTGTCTTTTTCATCAACAGTTTCAGCACTCTGTTCGTCCTTCGATGAGTCTTCTTGAGTGACAGGAATGGCTTCTGATGGAGAATCATGAGTGGATCCTGTGGCAAATTTTGACCGCGAAACATGTTTTATGCTAATGATGGGGAACAGATTTGTGGGAATGTATTGCAATTCATATTACCTGATGGTTTAGCGCTGCTCCAAAACAGCAGAAATCTCAATCCAATGAGCGTTTGTGCTTTTCTGTCCTGCTGTTCAAGGGCTAACTCAAGCTTACCTACAACATGACTCATCGTTGGCCTCATTTTTGGATCATGATTCTTCCAACAAATGTTTTCAAGCAATCCGCTGCGATTTCACCACTTAGATTAGAAGCTACAATCTGCTCAACTTTTCCTTTATTAATTTTATCTTGAGCCCACATCACCAGACTCATCTCATCCTCGCCAAGCCTGGGATCCACAGCAGGTCTCCCGCACAACACTTCCAACAACACCACCCCAAACGCATACGTGTCGCTTTGCCTGGTTACTCTACACGTCGTGAAATAGCTCGGATCTAAATAACCAAATGATCCCTTAACTACTGTGCTAACATGGCTATTTGGGTTGATTGTGCTTAAATGTTTTGCCAGTCCAAAATCCGAAGCCTTAGCTCTGAAATTTTCATCAAGAAGAATATTGGTAGACTTGACATCACGGTGTATGATGGAGGTGCCAGTGTGAAAATAATCCAGACCTCGAGCAGCTCCAACGCATATATTCAGTCGTTGCTTCCACGTAAGCAAGGAACTGTCACTGCTCCTGTACAGATTATGAGCCTGAGTTCCACGGGGTATGTACTCATAAACAAGAACCATTTCCCCATTTTCATTACAATAGCCGATGAGAGAGACAAGATTAATATGCCGGAGCTTACTCAGTGTCTCAATCTCCGTCAACAACTCCTCACCTTGGTTGGAATTTGTTGCTAGCCGCTTAATTGCCACACTCTCTTCATCTTTATCAAGTTGGGCTTTGTAGACTTTGCCAAATCCACCATTTCCGATGAGATGGTCGTCACTGAAATCTTAAGTGGCCGACTGGATCTGGGCTAGTGAAAATCGACGACAGTACCGTTGGGCTGTGGCAGATAGCTTATCCTCCCCTCTACGAAAACCATTTGCAATCATATTTGGGTAACCAATCTCTCCGACTGAATCTGTGGATTGACACCATAGAGATATTGTTGAATAATGAAATGATACATGATAAAGCGGCCGTAGAAATGGCTGTTCCGCCAATCAGCTAGCGCGGCCTTTTACAATTATGCTTTTCGAATTTGCCAGACACCTTTTTTTTCTGGCAACCGCTTTTTCACTACTCTTTACACTCACTATTAGATAAAAATTGGGAAAGATTCAGTATTATTATTAATATAAATAAATCAAACTTTTTCTACAACCAATTAAAATTTTATAATATTATATAATTAATTAAAAATTATTTGATCTTTATAATTATTAAAAAATATAATAATATAATAAAAATTATATATGACAAATTTTAAATAGGATCTCACTAAATACACACCCCCTTCTATAAAATAAACACCCTATTAATTTATAATAAAAATATATATTTCCAAAAAATCTAAATTGTCCTTAATTTATAAAATACACACCCCTTATATATTTTATATTAATTTAATAAGTTTTAGATTAATAGTTATATACACTCTGCAGATCTATAGAAAAAATGAAAATAAAGAAGATTCAATATTTAAAAAATGTTAATTGGCAGTAGGATAAATTTCACAATAAAATGCAGAAGGTGGTAGTGTCTCTTGACCATTATTGTCGCAATTGGTGGCCTTGCAAACTGATCAAGACTTCCCAACGAATGGAATGGGTTTCCACCACAATCTTGGTGGCGAGATCATGAGCGATACGGATTTCATCATCAGCAATGTTGAGAGCACAACAATCCATACAATGAAAACTTGCTTAATGGGATCCCCTCGTTGTAATTCTTTCTGCAGATCAATCTTGCAACCAGGGCGACCTCAAAGTAGTTGCAGCATACCCTCCAGCCATTCTTTTATCCATTTCTACTACAATCACTCACATAGAGAGAGCAGAGTGACAAATGAAAGGAAAATTGATGAAAGAGAGACATAGTATAGCCACTGAAGCAGAGCTCTAAAGAGCGGCAACTGAAGCGTCTTCTGACTGTAGGTCCGCGACTAGCCTCCGCCATGGAGTGGTTCAAAACACTCGCAGCCTCCGGTGTAAGCGTCTGCTGAATCTTGCTCAAACTGGCTCTCATATTCTCCCCAATTGACTACTGATTCAAATTTATATGGAAGACAAAACCAAAACAAAGATTATTTTCTGTAATTACAAACCATCGGGAATCTTCAAATCAAATTCTGTAGAATCTGAGCTTTAAAGGGAAGAACAGACGATGCTTTTTGAGGTTAGAGAATAAGACTTTGTAGCTCCAAAAGCAGAAAATTGAAATTCAAACCCAAAATATACATGAATCTGTACATTAAGAAATCTCAATTGAAGTTTAGGTTACGTTTTAGGGTTCTTGAATACGATCACTCCCCTCACTCTCTAAAATGGTGTTCCCCTTTTCTCTCTCTCTTAACTATAAATTAGTTTTAGAATCTGTGAGAATAAAAAGCTGTATGTAAAACTCAACGCGAAAAGGAAAGAATGGAGGAAAATTGATGCAAAAGGGAGAATCGCAATTTGATTTCAGATTACATACGTTTAATATAAGTACATTTATATGTTGCTATTTTGATCTGTCTTTCATATCTCCTACCTCTGATTTGAGTTTCCTCCAAGGTGCGCCTCCCGTCTGTAAAAGGAACGATTTGGATGGCAATGTTAGAGTCGGTGAAGAAGGTGCAACGGTAGTTTATTACACGTTGAGGATGAGGATGTTTATAATTTTGAAATTAAAGGGGGGTAAATTTGGGTTGTTAAGGGTGTATTTAATAAATTTAAGATTTAGTAAATTAGAAGGGGGTGTGTATTTAATAAAGGGTGTGTATTCAATAAAAATGGGTGTGTATTTAACAACACTCTTTTAAATATTATACATAAATTGACAAGTATAGTTGTATGAAATCGTCTTACGAATTTTATCTTGTGGCATTAATGTCATATTACATTTTAATATTAAATATTATATTCCTTAATATAAATATAAAAAACAAACGTAAATTTTGAACTAGATGAAGGAAGTAATTGAGAAGAGAGAATGTATAAAAGATGAGTTAGAAATTATTAGAGTTTGTAGGTATGCATAATTTTTTGTAAACCTGGTGTTGATTTTGAACACCAAATCAGATTTTTAAAACTTAAAACAAACATAGCAAGGTATAATTAAACATAAAACACTAAGGTGCATTATCATGAACTTGGTATTGCAAGAAATACTTTACTTCTCTCTAAGTGGTAGGAGTTAGTTATTGAGAAATTGCAACTTGAACTTATTCTTCTTTAAAATTAATCCCTCAAGAGTATATATCCTAATTTTTTTTTGGAGTACTCATATCTCTTACATACACCTTCATGGTCCTCTTGAGTGTGAACAGTCTTTCCCATCTTGATTTTTCATTTGTTAAAGGCGCCAACTTCTTCTAGTTGTGTAATATCGTCTCTTCCAATTATTTCCCACAAATCAGGACCTTACAGATAGGACTCTATGCAGATCATCCACGTGGTGTAGTTTTGATTATTGAATCTCTCCATTAAACCTACTGATTATAGGTCTGCATCTTGACTTGGATTACCTCCTAGGAACCAAGCAAGTTTCGTTCGCTTCGCAAACTTTTATTGTGTACAATGCCTCCGAACTCAATAATCTTCCTTTTACTTGAGACATCAGTTGAGCCCTTGATAGCCTCACGTAACTCGCACTTCCCCATGGTAACATCAGTTCCATTTTATCATTTGATTCGTCTCACTACAAATTATCAATTTCATTTTTTAGAAACATTGGACCAACACACATCACTATTACCATCAAAATATGAAACTCCCTCTCTCCAATAATTCATTAATATAACTACCCCTATGAATATGGAGTAATGTTTTCTTAATTTACGTGAGTAAAGTAAATTGATATGTTAAAAAGGGACTGATGAAATATTATCTTTCCTAACTTTCGAACATGCAATTATCCAAAAAAATCCTTTGATCACTCAAACTTCACTACAACAAAATTGTGGAATTCCAATAGAAAAAATTGTAATCCCCTGATTTCAGCAAAGACCTTAATTTTAACTAATACCGATTCATCAGCTCTGTATTCATCATATAGGAGCATTCAACAGAGGACGAAGAGATCTTATTACAATGTCCATATCTGGACGATCTTCGGGGTATTCTTGAGCACACATGCAAGCTATTTGAGCCATCTGCATTTACAGAGTCGTGCATTCCCAATAAATACCACTTCAGGCAAAAAATGAAAAAAAAAAAAAAAAATGAAACAGCTTTCAGAACTGAAATTACCTTTAAAGCATCTTCAGGTGGGTAGTCTCCATTTAGTCTAGCATCCACAACCCCCTTTACATCATACTTTTCGACAAATGGAATTACCTGATGTTATAAAAATTTGCCACTTATTGAATTACAACTAGTAACAATGTATACTTAATTTTTAAACATCCATGTTAAAGATGCCCTTGATAAACTTAAAAGAAAGACAAAGTAGTATTGGCATGCATGCTGAAGAGAACTCCATACCCATGCCACTATATGCCACTGAAACATATGAATAATATGATCACCGATTTCCTGTCATGTCAAGAGTTCAAGAATTAGCACACCAAAGCCGTAAACATCCGTTCTCCAGCTTTGTTCATTCCCCTTCACATATCTAACACACAAAATGAAATAGTTGAAGTCATGTGACAGTTATAAATACAAATTCGAAATAGATATGTTCATGTATAGCTT
Source organism: Pogostemon cablin (assembly GCA_023678885.1). Lineage (NCBI taxonomy): Eukaryota > Viridiplantae > Streptophyta > Magnoliopsida > Lamiales > Lamiaceae > Pogostemon > Pogostemon cablin. The sequence goes on along the minus strand of CM042962.1, from coordinate 8,647,901 downwards.
GGACAGAGTTGTAATGGAACATATGCTCCTATTAGAACAACAAGAGTCTTTCAACAGTCTTAGTACAATATCATCACTCAACTTAGTGTTACCAAACCTGTTCTAGGAACTCATTGTCCGGCAGACGTTCATGGGTTAACTTCTCAATTGCTGCCACCTGTCCACTTTTCCATGCTCCCCGATATAATCTACCCAAACCCTCAACAATCAAACAATTACTACTAAAGTTACTAGTCATGTTCATTAACTTACGCACTGAAATTGTTGGGGAAACTATTGGCAGAACATTAATGGCCTCTGATTTGTGTTCTTGAGTGGCTTGTGATGGAGTATTAACAACATGAGTGGACCCTGTGGCAAGGATACCTGCAAATACTCTAATAACTCATCCAGACATAAATAACAGGGGATCCTGTTTTTATCTAATAATGTCAATTCGTGTTACGTGCCTGACGGTTTAACGCTGCTGCGAAAGAGGAGGCAGAAATCTGAATGGCTGTGCTTTTCTGTCCTGTTTTTCAAGGGCTAACACGATCCATTGTTGGCCTCTTTTTGGGATCATGATTCAAACATTGTTCAGCAATCTCCACAAATGTTTTTAAGCAATCTGCCCTGATTCCTTCCCCGAGATTTGAATCTACAATGTCGCCAACTTTTCCGTTTTTAATTTTATCTTGAGCCCACATGCTCAAACTAATCTCACTCTCACTGCGACTAGGATCCAAAGCAGGTCTCCCACACAACACCACCCCAAACGCATACGTATAACTACGCTTAGTTAGTTTTCTTGTCATGTAATAACTCGGATCTAAATAACCAAATGCTCCCTTAACCTCTGTGCTGACATGGCTCTGTGGTGGGTTGATTGTGCTAAAATCTTTCGCCAATCCAAAATCGGAAACCTTAGCTCCAAAAATGTCATCAAGCAGGATGTTGGTAGACTTGACATCGCGATGTGCAATGTCTGCCCTGTGAAGATGATCCAAACCTCGAGCAGCTCCAATGCATATATTAAGGCTTTGCTTCCACGTGAGCACGGAGGAGCCACCGCCTTTGTAAAGATGATGAGCCAGAGTTCAGCCGGGTATGTACTCATAAACAAGAATTATTTCCCCATCGTCATTGCAGAAGCCGATGAGGGAGACTAGATTACTATGTCGGACCTTACTCATGGTCACAACCTCTGCCCAAAACTCATTTTCTCCTTGGTGGGAATCTGCTGCTAGTCGCTTTATCGCCAGGGTGTCTCCCTCCTCATCAACCTGCCTTTTGTAGACTTTGCCAAATCCACCAATTCCGATGAGATGGTCTTCACTGAAATCTGAAGTGGCCCACTGGATCCTGGCTACTGTAAATGGACGGTAACCTGTTGCAATCATATTTCGTAAAACTGTTTCCATCTCCAACTGAATTTGGGATTTGGATGGACGTATCATAATGTGATTGTGGTGAAAAGATCGATAACATACAGATGGTTGTTTATCTTTCAGCTTGGCTTTCTACAATTATCCTTCCCGGAATTCAGGGCGCTTTTTTTTTTTTTTTTTTGGAGAATCAAGAGCTTTTTCTTTAACAAATGTTAGATTTTTTATTAAAGAATTACGTTTATAATAATTAGAAACCTTCACCAGGTTACAATTGTAAAGCTTTTTCTTTAACAAATGTTAGATTTTTCTTTAAAAAATTACTCTTTGTAAAATTACTATTTTATTCTTTATTTACAATTGTAAGAGTTGTTTTAGTACAGAAAAAATTACTCTTTGAAAAGTAATACTCCCTCCGTCCCCTTGAAAGATATCAATTTCACTATTCCTGACATCCGCTTCAAAAACATCAATTTCCTCTATTTAATAAAGAAAATACACAATATGACCCACCACTTTCCTCTAATACAATTACTCACCTTATCTATAATAATAATACTCCTTAATTTACGTGCAAAAAGCAAATAAAGACCTTAGAACCGTCTACGTACAAACAACAAACGAGTACCTTTCAAGGGGACGGAGGGAGTACTTAGAAGAGTAACAGTTCATGTCACTAAATAGTAATTTTTCTTGTACTAAAGGTTAATCAATAAATAAGGGTTTACAATAATTTAAAGAATAATTTTTTCATTTAAAGAGTAATAGTTTAGGTCTCTAAAAGTAATTTTATATATATATTAAAAAATAACAATTGAAAATAGAATTTACATGTGAAATAGGTTTACCAGTTTTTGACATTTTTATTAGTATTTTTAAGGATGTGAATAGTATAACGACATAAATAAATAAATAAAGAGATGTGAAATGGGAAGGATGGAGTACTCAATACTGTTCTTTCGGCCAATTAGGGTGGGCTTCTACAATTATGCTTTCTGAAATTGCCTACACTTTTTTTTTTTCTTGCAAGCACTTTTTGACTCTTGGCAACGAGTAATAACGTAATATTCCCTCCAATGAATAATACTAAACCCAATTAATAGTCTTTTAAGAAAGAATCTCTCTTTTCTAGAACAGATCCCTTTGTGATTAAATAAAATTGTTTCTTTAAGATTAATTACTTTAATGTAGGATGGTTAATATTTTAAATGTTATTTTGGGTATAGACTTATAGTACTGTATTAATCGGTTTCATATGAATATAGATTTCAAAGTATCACATTAATTTATCATATTGAATTTTTTGTGTCATTTCATATATCATTTTTTGTGTCACGTATTATATGATTGACACGTAAAATGAGAAATAAATCCAATCATTTCCTTTAGATTAAAGCTTTCATTTTTAGAGTATAATTTTTCTCTTTCTCCCACGTGTCATCCATGCAACTGTAATAACATACCAAAATGAAGTATAATTTATGAGCCAACGTATCGTGACCTCACATATTTCTAAGCGTAATTCAAAATATTTAAATCACTTTTATTAATATTACTTAAATACCTTCATAGAAATTGAAAAATATTACTACTAATCATACCCTAAATATTCTCTTAAAAAAAAACATTAAACCTCTTATGATGAATCTCTCTCCATGAATGTAGTCTGTTGAAGCATTTTCCATTATTTTATTTTCTTCAACATCTTTAATTTTCTTCTACGTTTGCCCTTTCACTTCTTATTCTATAAACTATTCAAATGAACACCATGCATTTAGCCTATTTAAAAAACAAGTTCATGTGAAACAAAATTTTACGTAATCCAACACAATCTATGTATGAACAAACAAACATCTCATTGTAATAACTCCCATTTTGAAGGTATAGGTATACAATGGATCATGTTCATGCATTTCTATTTTATTTAAAGAAAACCAATTCTCTTTTCACTCGTCTTCAAAGCAAAGGGAACAATATTAATTAATTCTTAGTGATAGACCTCCTCCTCCACCTCCATTAGCGTTCTCCCTAACGCCATTTTTACTTGAATTTGGAGGGTTATTCGATTGAACTTTGTACTCCGTAAACTATTCATATGATATTAGATCTAATTATTAATTTCGTATTAAATCTAAAATTGATGGTTGAACTTTGTACTCTATAAACTATGTATACGATGTTAGAATGATTAATTCTTATATTAATCAATCTAAAATTGGGATGAATTCATGATTGTGTTTAATTAATTAATTGATTGGTTTGAACTTGTAATTTATTCAAGGGAAAAATCATGAACTTAAAGGAAAATCCATGGTGGAAGAGGAGATAGCATTAATCTTGAGACCAAGGACGAATATGCTGGAACATATGGAAACCTTTAACCCAGAATGATTCGATATCATCTCTACGGATTTACTAGGGAATGACTTCGAATTCATCCCATTCATAGTGGGTTAGGAGGATTAGCGGGTCTGTTTAGTAATTTTAGGATATATTTAGACTTTATTATTAATATATTAATTAATTGAAAGTACTGGACCTTTTATACGGTAATCCAATTCCAAAAAAATGTTCACATATATTTCGGATTAATTGGTCATACCAATAATTTAAAGAATTTGAATTTATGAATTTGTTGAGATCTCAGGAATTTCATCCAAGTGAATAAGGATACGAAAATGATCAAATCCTTGACGAAGTTCCTTATTGAAATAATTACTATTAGGTACACACTTAATACCTATTATTACTATGAGATACATTAATTAAAAAAATTACTCCTAGATTCAAAAGATTAAGATCAATTACTCAATATACCATCAAATTAATGTGACCTAACAACTTTTATGCTGCACATGCATAACATTGATTTTGATGCACATAACATTTACGATTTTTTTTTGCTGCACATAGATGCACTACAGAATCACCCCATATTTATACCCCTACTTAAATATTTACCCCTCTAAACCCTAATTTAAAAACCATAATGGATGAAACTCTACATTTTAATTTCATCTTAATTCTTTCAACATACTTGATCAATAATTAGAAACATAAGTCTCATTCTCAGAATGAATAAATTATTCTAGGTTTACAAGAATATCCCGAAAGGAGAGATGTGAAAGTAAAGAAAATGAAAAAGGTAAAAATGATTCTAACTCAATTAAATGAAATTGTCAAATTCAAGTCTCTATTTTTCTCTTACGTTCATCTGGTTAATGGAAGTAATGTTTCTTTACCATCAAATGGAATCCCTCCTGCCCAACACATCCTCACGCTTCCCCAAATACATTCACATTATAATCTTAATTTTTTCAGGTTATGATTTTTATGTTTTTGCTCAAAGTTTTCTTCATTGTTGTAGTGTGATCTTTAAATTACTCAGAGTGGTTTTAAGAGTAAAATTGTCATAATTGGGGTTTACTTAGTAATAAGTAATACATATTGGGAACACTTGTGTAAACCAGTTTATATACACATCTATGTAAACCCTATTTTGACTTATTATTCTTAATTTAGTGCATAAAATATTACTCTTTAGAGATAAATTATTACTTTTTAAATGTAAAAATTACTCTTCAAATTATTATAAATCCTGATTTCTCGATTACTTTTTAGTACATGTAAAATTACTCTTTAGATATAAATTATTATTTTTTGAATAAAACATAAAAAATAATTTTTAAAAATAGGATTTACATGTAAACTTGATTCATAAAAGACCCACTCATATATATATATTTCTAAAATATATTTAAGTGTACATAATTAATGGGTACATTTAATAATTTTGGGCCCCTTTAAAAACTTAAAAATAGTACTATTTATTCTTGGAGCGTCTAAGGGCACACCAAATTACGTGCATCCCCCGAAACTGCATGCTTCATTAATTTATTTTTTTTGGAAAATCTAATAAATAAACAAAATTGAATATTGAATATCTTTACCAACATTTTTTTTTATCTTTTTTAAATATTTATACTTTTTTTTTAGACGCTTTTACTCATACATTCTAACCTTAGTACCCAATGTGTTCCTATGTTGGTTCCGGTGTACATCCGTACCTACATTTGAATCTTATGTCGGTATGGACCCGTGTCAGTTACCATATCAGTGCGACAACTGGCTGCGGTAGTGGTGAGCGGCCAGCGGCGGTGGGGCAGCAATCGGCAGCTGGGTGGGTAATGAAAAAGAAAGTTTTGGGATAGAGGTAAAATGGTCTTTTTACATGCTAATTGGTTTTAAAAAAAAAGGTTTGTTTTTGGGGTGTTGATATTGATATTTGGTTTGTTGTATTGGTTATTTCTTGCACTTTAACTTTTTTTTTATTGTTTGTTTGTTTAGTGTTGGAGAACTAGCTCATGTCCCAATATTAGTGGGAGAATTTTCATATTATATTTCCACTTTCCCATTTGAGCAGATGTTCAAATAAGAAACAAAATTGTGATGCCTTAAAGAATGAATGGGAGATTAGAAAGATAATAGAGTTGTAAGTTGTAAGAATCGACAAGGAAATTAAACGAAAGAGAAATAGATCTTCAGCGGATTAATTAGCAGCACAATTAAAGCATGGATGAAGGTAACGTTAAACCCCTATATTCTAATTTTCCCTTTCTTATTTGTGAGCTAGATTTCCAACAACTTAATGATGGATTAGTCTCACAAAAGAATCCTGAAATCTGCTTTATTACATTCCTAGGAAAATATTGTCCTGTGCTAACTTCATAGCAATTTCCCAAATGTTGTGTTAGATGAACTCTAAGCTTTATCTTGAAACGATTAGAATAAGCTGCAGTACTTAGTACTGTTGTTGATCAGCTTCTCACTTAAAAGAGCTAGCTATATCTTGAAACGATTAGAAACTACTGGATATATTATCTTAGATGAGGGCTGGATAGCTCTTCCGATGAGAATAATCTGAATTTATTGGTGTAAGAATTAAGATCAGCACTTGGTTTAAAAGTGCAGGCTGTCAGTGATAAGGCATACTTACACCATGTTAAATGACCACTTGTCTGAAAGGAACTATATTGCTGCAGTTGCAACAACCAGTAGAACAAACAGAGAAGTGAAGCTGTCTGCTGAGGTTAAACAGTTCTGCCCTCCATTTTCTATGAAACAGATCCATTTGGCCACTCAAAATTTCAGTGAACAAAATCTCATAGGCAAAGGTGGATCTTGTAATGTGTACAATGGACGGATAGATAATGGACAGAAGGTGGCCGTAAAGCGGCTAAATCCTGATTCATGGCTAGGGAAGGACCAGTTCTTGACAGAGATTGAGACACTTGGCAGGCTTCGACATGATAATCTAGTGTCTCTGATTGGCCACTGCATTGAGGAGGGTGAAATGATTCTTGTTTGTGAGTACATAGCCGGTGGAACGCTGGCCAGCCACCTTCACAAGCGCAGTCATTATGGCGGCCGTCCTCCACTCACGTGGAAGCAACGCCTTATCACATGCATTGGAACTGCTCGATGTCTGGAGTATCTTCACACTGGCACCTCAACCATACACCGTAATGTTAAGTCTGAAATATCCTCTTAGATGAAAGTTTCAGAGCAAAGGTTTCTGATTTTGGGTTGGCAAAACATTTAAGCAGGAGCAACTCGCAGAGCCATGTCACGACAAGAGATATGGGCACGCCTGGATACTGGGATCCAAGTTATATTGTTACTGGTAGACTAACCAAACAGAGTGACACGTTTTCTTTTGGGGTGGTGTTGTTGGAAGTTTTGAGTGGTAGACCAGCACTAGATCACAGCCTTGATAAGATTAATCTGGCCATTTGGGCTCTGGAGAAATTTAGCAAGGGAAAAGCTGACCAGATTGTAGCTTCAGAATTGAGGGAACAAATCTCTTCAGATTGCCTGAAAAATTTCTTGAGAATTGCTAAAGGATGCTTAAATGATGATCCTGAAAAGCGTCCAATGATGGCTCAAGTGGTGGTTGACCTTCAGGCTGTCCTAGAACAGCATGACAAAAAAGAACCAACACCACGATTTCTACCGTTAAATGCACTGTGGGACATAGTTAAACACTCTGGTAAATAAAGAAACCATCATTGAGTTCTCATGTTTATTCTTTGACAATCAGTTGTCATGACTAATTTAAGATGTTCTTTTATACAGGAAATCATGCCACAGGATCAACAGAGCAGGATCACGGACAGTTTGATGTCAACATGCTGTCTCAAGATAATACATTAAATGGTGGAAAAACCGTTGATACGCATCTGATTGCTAACTTTGCCATTCCACTAAGTGAGTTGAAGAACATGACTGATAATTTTAGCTCCAAGAGTTTGATCGTTCTTGGAAACAATGGGAATATATATCGTGGAGCCCTGAAAACTGGAAAGCTTGTAGCTATTAAGAAGCTAGTCTGCTGCAATCTGCCTGAGGATGTTTTTCTAGCAAAGGTTAGCCAAAAGAGTACTATATCGGGTTGATGTTTCTTTCTTTCTATAGTGCCTATGGCATGTTGTTCATATAATTGGTTTTGTAGGTTTCAATGGCATCCCAACTGAAGCATAAAAACGTTGCTCAGCTATTAGGGTACTGTGTGGAAGGTGGTCAGCAATTCTTGGCATATGAGTATGCTCAAAATGGGTCACTGCAGGACATTCTTAATGGTGAGCTCCTGAAAATTTACTTTAATGTTTTGGATCTCAAGGCCTGATAGAGTTTTCCTAAGATGTATTGTTTTGACTATCAAAATATATAATCTCCTGATTGTCATGATTAGGATATTGAATTTGATTTAGAAATAAGGTACGCTTCGGAGTTGTGTTGAACTCAATGTAACTTCTTGGTGTAGTCCAACTTCAAAGATTGTAGAAGTGATATATCAATGTAAGTTTTGTGTGCAATAGGTCAAGGTGCCAATGGCTCGAAGCAGGTTCCGGCTCTGTCATGGGCCCAAAGAGTTAAAATTGCTGTAGGGGCTGCAAAAGGATTAGAGTACATTCACCAGAAGGCAAAGACTCATTGTAACGTCAAGTCCAGCAATGTATTGCTCTTTGATGACTACAAAGTCGCTAAATTGGCTGATTTTTTTCTGTCAACTCAATCTGAATCTAATAGTAAAATCCTGCCTCGCGGTTATTATTCCCTAAAGTATGTCCTAATTCAAGTCTATCTAGAGATGAAATGATCAACAAGTAGTTTGAATGTGTACTAATGATTACGTGGTGCTTCGTTTTGGGTGCATGGTAGACATAACCTGCATAGCAAGCTAAGATGGCAGATGGATGTCTACAGCTTTGGTGTGGTACTGCTCGAACTCTTGACAGGCCGTAAACTAGTTGATCATACGCTGCCAAGAGAGCAGCAGCATCTTGTAAAATGGGTATGCAGATTTTTTTGTTTCTTAGCACCTGAATGTACTACTTATAATGCTTAAAACTGTTGAAAGAATTTGTATAACACCAGGCAACACCGAGGCTTACAGAAGAAAGGGTAAAGGAGATTGTGGATGTAAGACTGAATGGAGTGTATCCATTGAAGGCAGTGGCAAAGGTGAAGTCATTAGTTGCATATATAGGACATCCTTAATCTATTCAAAGTCTTTAACTTGAAATAGTGTTGGTTTTGAGAATTAATTGTCTCATTTGAGTTTTACTTAAATGCAGATGGCTTCAATTGCTGCCTCGTGCGTGCAACATGAAGCTGGTAGTATATGATCTTAAATGTTATCTTTAGTGTGCTTTTCTTGGAAAACATGAACCATATGAAATTATGGCTCATTTTATGTTTCGGTTCGATATCAATCATAGCTCATTTAGGTTGGAGCTATATTAGTTATAGTGAAAAATCTTGGCTAGGTATTGCTCCCAGATGTAATCTTTCAAAAACTAACTGAATAAACAAATCTCATGTTTCTTACTGGTATATTCATTTCTGGGTGTTCTTTTTCATAACAAATGAAGTATTGAGTGGGATGAGATTAGTTTGCACTGGTCATGAGGCTCACAAGTCAGAATAATATTACGAAAAGCTTACAAGGATATATGCAGCTTTAGTTCTAAGGGAGAGAGAAAACAATAGAAGGAATCCTAAAAGATGCTCGAATCCAACGGCTTAAGCTGTGTTCCGTCTTGAAAAGCAGGATGGAAAAGCACCAGCACGTAATGGATGGCGATTTGTTTCACAACATTCATTTAGCAAAGGCAGAGAGCTCTTACAACAATGCTCGTGTCCGGACGACATTTAGGGGCATCTTGCAAACACAAGGCAGCAATTGCAGCCATCTGCTTAATTTTAAGCAAAAGAAGCAGACACCTAATGAGAAGTAGAAACTCTCAAAAGAGTATGAAATCATGTAGTCTAACACTTGTTTCACCTTTGCAATATCCTTTAGTGGATAGTCTTCATTCAACCTAGTATCCACAATCTCCTTTAACTTGTCTTCTCCAAGCCTTGGTCTTGCCTGGTGTTGCACCAGTTATGTAATGACAAGTGCTCATATCAATGTCTACTGAAATAACCAGGAAAACTGCGTATCCATTCCACGAGAAGCTGCATCTCTCTTGGCCGTTTATGATTAACTAGTTTACGACCTGTCAAGAGTTCGAGGAGAACCAAACCAAAGCTGTAAACATCACTCTTCCAGCTCAGTTTGCCACGCCATTTGAAACTGTAATAATAATTAGTGCACATTTAAGCAACTAGTCCTATTTGTCTTTAATTAGGATAGACTAGGAATGGAACATACTCTGGGAGGTGATACTCATGAGGTTTGAGATAACCACAAGGTTTGTTATCAACTAATTTGACAACTTTGTAATCATCAAAAAGTAATATGTTGCTGGATTTGATGTTGCAATGAATCTGTGCCTTGTGGTGAATGTATTCTAATCCTTTTGAAGCCTCCACAGCAATTTTAGCTCTTTGGGACCATGACGGAAGTGGTTTGAGCCGTTGGTGCCTTGTCGTCCTGATTCAAACAAAACTTGCTCATTTCACTACTTCAATATCTGATATTGGATCATATCAAGAAACTAGACTCATCAGTACTTAATCAAATTTTTTATTTTTAAAAGCCATTCAAGAACAAACTATACTAGGATATTACACTTTCAAAAATCCACCTTAGTCTGCTTAAAGATTGATACAAAATAAATGTAGTGAGCTTACCATGAAGAACGTCATATAGGGACCCATTCTCAGCAAACTCATAAGCCAAGTATTGGTTACACCCATCCAGACAGTAACCTAATACCTGAGCCACGTTTTCATGATTCAGACTGTATGCTATTGAAACCTGAAATATGATATGTTAGAACACCACCAATCTTTCCATATTCATACAATATTCAGCTACATCAATCTACATATATGTGAGTGTTGTGGTCAGTCAAACCTGTTCTAGAAATTCCTTGTCTGTTAGGCTGCTACAACCCAGCTTCTTAATTGCTGCGACATGTCCACTTCTCAGGACTCCACGAAACACACGTGTGTCGGCCGCCTGAATAATTATACACTTCATACTAAAATTACAGGTTATGTTCTTCAAGTGACCCTGTGGGAGGGCAGGAACAGTTTGAGTGGCCTCAGACATTGTGTTCTCTTCAGCTTGTTGTGTTGATATTTCTGATTGATTTCCTGCAAGATTGAACTCTGTTTAACTCAATTGAGCGGTATTATTTCCATTTAACTTCAATATTACCAGAAAGTTTAACTCTGTTCCAAAATGTAAAAAATCTTGATGCATCATTATGTGTTGGTGCTTTTTTGTCCTGTTGTTCGATGGCGAACTCAAGCTTGAGCCATTGTTGGCCTCTTTTTTGGATCATGATTCAAGCATCTTTTAGCAATCCCCACAAATGTTTTCAGACTATGTGCTGAGAATTCATCCCTCAAATCTGAAGCTACAATCTGATCAACTTTATCTTTATTAATTTTTTGTTGAGCCCATATGGCTAGACTCATCTCATCATTACCAAACCTGGGATCCACAGCAGGTCTCCCACACAACACTTCCAAATGTGCCCTTAACTACTGTGCTAACATGGCTCTCGGAGTTACTTTTACTTAAATGTTTTGCCAATCCAAAATCTGAAACTTTAGCTGTAAGAAGGATATTTGTAGACTTGACATCTCGATGTATGATTAAGGTGGTGCTAGGGTGAAGATAGTGCAGACCTCGAGCAGCCGCAGTGCATATATGATGACGTTGCTTCCATGTAAGAGACCAGCACTGGCCACAGTCACAGTTCCTCGGAGGTCTGTGAAGGTGGTCAGCCAGAGTTCCTCGGGCTAAGTACTCGTAAACAAGAATCATTTCGCCATTGTCATTGCAGTAGCCGATGAGGGAGACTAGATTATTATGTCAGAGCTTACTCAGTGTCTCAATCTCCGTCACAAACTCATGTTCTCCTTCGTTGGAATTTGTTGCTAGACGCTTTATAGCCACACTCTGTTTCCCCTTATTAAGTTGGCCTTTGTAGACTTTACCAAATCCGCCATTTCCAATGAGATGTGCTTCACTGAAATCTTGAGTGGCCAACTGGATCTCAACCAATGAAAATCGACGACAGAACCGTTCAGCCATGGCATAGAGCTTGTTTTCCTCCTCTGTTATCATACTTGGATGTGATTTTATGTGAATGTTGAAAGTATATGGATTGGTGACACGGGGGATAATCGTAGAAATGTCTTCGTACGTAAAGGGAAATCGAGTTCTAAAACTCAATATAATATTCAAATTAAGTTTCAAAGTTTTCAAGTTATCATACAAACAACCTATTTATAGGGAAAAAAAATGAATTGAAAAGACATTCAAACTAAGAAATTAACAAAAGTAATTAAAGACTTCAACTTTCAAGATTGGAAGTTGGAAGGTTGTGTTTTCCTTGATTCTTGTCCACATCAATTGGAAGTAACGTAGATAGTTGTTAGGTCTTCTAATAATTCTAAGAAAAATGTCACTCCCAATGCTAAGTATTTTTCGAAAATTTAAAGGCTTATAACAATTATTAAAGGAAGAATAATCAAAAGTTTGAGGCATTTTTTTTCGCCCCTTTTTGCTACTTGTCTTCATCGAAGATTTCATTTTTTTTTTCAGCTGTCACAGATTAAGTTCATTCTTTCTAAGTAGCTGGAAATTAAATTTGCTATAAATTAAGTTCAAAGTGAAGACAAAGATTTCTATGCAAGGATTCATCATGAAACCTTCTCAATTCAGGGTTCATCTCTATTTCATAGAGTTTAGTTTTCACAATTAGGGATTAGTGTTAAATCTTAGTGTACAATAGTAATTTTACTAGTGCCTTTAAATCTTGATTTTAACTCTCAGAACATAATCATCCCATGTACTCCATTTAACTTTGTGGGACTTTATATTTGGTTAGAAAAGACAAAAATGTTGAATTTTTATCCAAGCTGTACTCATGAACGAAAAAACAAATTACATAATCAATTTTATTTTATTATTATTTTTTTTTGTCAAATTCAATTTCGATGTGATAGACTAAAATTAATAGCAACTCTTCTAGTGGTGAAGGGAAGAGTGATTGCTTAAAAAAGCCAAATATCCTAGGTGGCAATTGTCCAAATATTCCTAGTAATTTCCGAAAGTTTACGGCACGGTGCAAGTCATGCATGAGATTGGTTCACATTGCTCCTTGATTCCCTGGAATAAATAAAAAGTAATACATGATTAAAAAAAAAAAAATTCTGTCTCACAGATTTGTTAAGCAATTTTGTGACGGTCTCACCAAAATTTGAATTATACATATGATAAATGGAAGCTGACCTCTATTCATTATTATCATGAAACACATTTAGAATCTTCTGAAAATGGCAAATATATTTAGACCAGACAAGTTACATTGTACAAGTTATGTATACAATGCAACGCACCAAAGGGGCACAACAAAATAAGCTAAGGCCTATTATGCAAACAATGAAGCCTAACTATCTCCATCTTGATGCATTCCATTGATACTTGAGCTGGCTTCATTCCACCCTCAAAAATACGGGCTTTCCAAATCTGATACACAAGGGAAGCAAGTGCAATGGTGGCCATCTTCCTCACATCCGCTAGAATGTTGTCTAAATGCAGCTCTGTTGTTAGTGAATGATCTCCACCACCCTATCCAAGCACTAACTTGTTTCCATACGTACGTGAGTGGTGTATAGAATCTTGATAAATGGACTTGTCCAACAGAGGATGAAGCTCTCTTACTACAACGCCCATGTCTGGACGACGTTTGGCTTCATGCTGCACGCATGAGGCAGCGACTCCAGCCATCTGCATTCGAGCAAAAGAAATTATTGAGAGAAAAGTCTCATCATAGCCATAATTTGAGGTTGAAGGTTTTAACCTTTGCAGCTGCCTTTGTTGTGTACTCTCCCTTTAGTTTAGGATCTACAATCTTCTGTATATTGTCTTCGTGGACCCATGGTGTTGCCTTGTCATGTTACCAAAATTTGCCAGTACTTTTTTTTTATTATGCATTGTATACACATCGTATTCCAAAACATTTATAAATAAATTATCAATTTCACGAAATTCATTTTATGAGGGACATTTTTGACTTTGTTTTATAGGAAAAAGTCTTCAATTTTGTACTCATTAATATTGAATGTTTAACTCTTTATTCATTAATATTGAATGTTAAACTCTTTATTATAAAGCTTACATCTTGATTTTTTGAAAAAGAATAAAAATAAAAATTAGTCAAGCAGCATACCCATTCCACGATATGCCGCTGCCCTCTTGGCTGTGCTGTATCGACTACTTCACGCCCCGTCAGGAGTTCGAGGAGCACGACACCGAAACTGTAAATGTCACTCCTCCAGCTCAATTCGCCAAATCTTACATACCTTGTAGTTATACCACAAAAAAAAAAAAGGTTTAGTACATACAAACTGCTAGTCATTTTCATCTCTAGGAGTAGCAACATACTCTGGAGGATGATAATCGATAGAATCATCTGTAGCTGATGGACCAAAATTAGATAATTTAGGTACTTGGTAATTATCAAAAAACAGAATGTTGCTGCAACTAATGTTACTGTGAACCAGTGCCTTTTGGTGAATGTATTCTAATCCTTTTGCAGCCCCAATGGCGATTTTAACTCGTTGGGGCCATGACAGATTCAGAACTGCCTTTGATCCGTCTGCGCCTGCTCGTCCTATTGTATCAGAAAAACATACATACATCACTGCAACTGGACAGGACATTTGAAGACAGAGCACTCTCTAACTTAAATTTTGGCAAACTCACCATGAAGAATGTCATGTAGTGAGCCATTATGAGAGAACTCATATGCCAAGTATTGACGACTACCATACATACTTCTATCCACACGGTAACCCAACAGTTGAGCCACGTTTTCATGCCTTAGGCTGGACATTGTTGAAACCTACAAATCACAAATTAGAACAGCAGATAATATGTTCTACGACATCATAAGTATTAAGTGTTGATATTGTGGCCAAACTTGCTCTAGAAACTCCTTTTCTGTGACACTGCTAGGTAGCTTCATCTGACCCCTTTTGACAGCTCCACGATATTCACTAGTTCCACTTGATCCCCCACTAATCGAACACTTTGAAGTGAAATTACTAGTAATGTTCTGTTTGTGATCCTCCTCCGATGATCCTGTCGCCCGATTGCCTGCAAGAATAAATCACCAAACATATGAAGTCGGCTTTAGCTTTTGAATACTAGGCTTTAGCTCTTTTGTTGTACATTGTAACTAGTTGGTCTGAAATATAATTTACCATTTTCAGAATAAATCACCAAACATGATTGATGATCATGGCCTTTTGAATTGTATTACCAGTTGGGATTACCTCTGTTCCAAAATGGCAGAAATGGTGACACGTTATGTGCGTGTTCTTTTCTTTCTTGCTGTTGGAGGGCAGACTGAAGGCTGGCCACCACTTGAGCCATTGTTGGCCTCTTTTTGGGCTCAAGATTCAAGCATTTTTTAGCAATCCCCACAAATGTTTTCAAGCAATCTGCTGCGATTTCGTCCCTCAGATTTGAAGCAACTATCTGATCAGCTTTACCTTTAATAATCTTTTCTTGAGCCCACAGGACAAGACTCATCTCATGCTCACCTCGACCCGGATCCACAGCTGGTCTCCCACTCAGCACTTCCAACAACACCACCCCAAAAGCATACGAGTCACTTTGCCTGGTTAATCTACCAGTGGTAAAATAACTGGGATCCAAGTAACCAAACGACCCCTTAACTAATGTGCTAACATGGCTCCTTGGGTTGATCGCGCTTAGATGTTTAGCCAGTCCAAAATCCGAAACCTTAGCTGTGAAGTTGCCATCAAGAAGGATATTGGTAGACTTGACATCACGGTGTATGATTGAGGTGCCAGTGTGAAGATAGTCCAGACCACGAGCAGCTCCGGTGCATATATTAAGGCGCTGATTCCATGTAAGAGACGAGCAGTAGTTGTCTCTGTCGCTGTCGCTGTAAAGGTTGTCGGCCAGCGTTCCACGTGGTATGTACTCGTAGACAAGAATCATTTCGCCATTGTCGTTGCAGTAGCCAATCAGAGAGACTAAATTAATGTGTCGGAGCTTACTCAGTGTTTCAATCTCTGTAAAAAACTCGTGTGCTCCTTGGTTGGAGTTTGCTGCTAGCCGCTTTATGGCAACACTCTGTTTGCCGTAGTCGATCTGACCTTTGTAGACTTTGCCAAATCCACCATTTCCGATGAGATGTGCTTCATTGAAACCTTGAGTGGCCGACTGGATTTCAGCCAGTGAGAACCGACGGCAGAAGCGTTTGGCGGTGGCAGAGAGCTCCTCCGTGAAGCTACCTGTTGCGCCGATCATCTTACGTTTTGACTTATGAAAATGGGATTGGTGAAGCAATGATCGATGTATAGTCAACAAAGTGAGTGGTAGAGCGAGTTGTTTGCCGTTGTCTATCACTGATTTAAAATTTTAATTAAAATATCTCATAGTAGTAAGACTAAAATACCCTTAACCCTAATTGTTTTTTAAGCGTTAAAATTATCTTCATTCAAGCTTCGAATCAAACCCCATGGATTGGAGAGACAAATACGAAAAGCGTAGCAGTCTCCGATTCCCTCTTCTTCATTGGAACGATCGTGATGTTGCTTAATTTGCAGATATAATTTTGAGAAAATTTCCTCTTCTTTATTAAAATGGTCGTGAACAAATAAAGCTTTGTCCATCACAACGGCCACGTTGAATTGCAGCGCGGACCACAACAGCTCTAACGTCATCTCCTCTCTTCACTTTTCCACGAATGTGACCGATGCAACAATTTAATCCCTCATCTAATTCCTTTTCTTCCCTTCAATCCCTGTTTTCTCTAACAATTTTCAAATACAGGAGAATAAGAGAAATGAGTGACAACATATTCATAATGATGGTGTAAAATTTAAAAAAGGAGTGATAAGAATTTGACACAACACAGAAAATTGATTGGGCATCATTCGAAAACAATTCAATGAGAAGAACCAAAAGGAAAAGAGCTAGCTTAGGAAGGTCCGTTTAAGAGGAAATGATGTGTCAAAGTTAGATTAAATAATTAAAAGGATATAATTGTCATAAATTTGGTGTATACAGTAAATTTATTATCTTTTTATAATAATTATTGGAATTTAATTAGTAAATGGGTTACATTTAGAATTTTCGGGGTCGCCACTTTGTTCCTCTTATTCTCAATTTTTGACAAGACACTGCATCACTCAAATAAATAAATGATGACCCAAATACTTGGGTGACACTGATTTTCGTTAAACAACTAAAACTTAATATTATTATTTTAATTAAATGTAACCCTCATAAAAAGTGAGAATGGAGTACTTTAAATTTGTATAATTTAAAAGCAATTAATTTAAAAAAAGTGATGATAGCATAATAAAAAATAAAATGAATTAAAAAAAAAGTGAAATGATATCACTACGATATCACGCAAGCCTTAGTCTAGATTTTAAAATGTATTTTAATTAAGAATTGGGCATCTAAAAGAAAATGCAAGTTACTTAATTTTAAAAATGCTACTCTCAACAATTATTTCAATTTAATTAATGATTTATATATATCCTTAGTTTGCAACGCCTCGAACAATTTTGACTTTATACAGTATTTTGTATTTAAACATGTTACTGTGATTATATATTATATAATGATGAGGGGCGAAATGTCAACCTACTACATGTGTGTGATTATATATTATATAATGATAGGGGCAAATGTCAAACTACTACATGTGTGTGATTATATATTATATAATGATGAGGGGCAAAATGTCAAAAGGTAATATTTTTACAATTGTTACTTAAAGAAAATATCATTATTACCTAATACAAAAGGTATATTTTAAATTTTATTTATTATCTATATATAAATATAAATAAATATATAAATAAATAAATATATAAATGTATGATTAAATGATTAAGGGACCATAGGTTAATTGGAGAAGGGAAGGGAGCATAGGTTAATAAACTAAAGGGAGACTTGCCCGTTGTATCATAAACAAGATACTGTGAGTTGTATTAAAAATAATTTGAGATTTCTTATTCTTATCCTTGTTTCGTCTGGGATGGGGCAAGGATGAAAATATTTCGAAATTTTCACGATATATTCACGATATATTTGTTTTTTAGAGTATAAATATCGATATTGGGGAAAAAATATTTATTTTCTGATATCGAAAAAATATCGGGAAATATATCGATATTGATTTGTCACAGTTAAAATTCTCCTAGATATCGAGATATATCGAGGAAATATCAATAAAATATCGATGATATATCGAAAATATCGAAAAATTATCTATAATTTTAAAAAAATAAATAATTTTTTGTTTTACTTCTATTAATCAAATACATTTTTTTTGTTATCAATATATTTTATTTTAAAAATAAAATAAAAAAATAAAGCAACGCTTGCGTAAATTATCTTATGGTGAGATTGTTTTACGTTTGATTAATTTGATAGAATGACCGACGACGTACTACTGACACATTCATAACTACGTTCAGAATATTTTTAATTTGATGAGCTGATACAAATATTGTTTAGATGTAGACGGCATAATATATTTTACATTTTGAGTCTCATAGATCATTTTGGTATTAGTTACTCCCTCCGTCCGCTCGAAAGAGGGTCTTTTTTCTATTTTGGTCGTCCGCTCCAAAGAGGGTCATTTCTTTTTTTACACACATGAGACCCACATACACTCACTAATACAACTAAAATATGGGGTCCACACTCCCACTAATACAACTACCCAATACACGTTAAATAATAATACTCTTAAATCAACGTGCACAAAAGTAAAAGACTCTCTTACGGGCGGACGGAGGGAATATTATGTATTAAAGTATTAAACAATAAGTAGTAATTATTGTATGACTACAGACTATTTAAATATGTTGTTATTGATTTGCTTATCATATGTTATGAGTTTTATTGAGATTTTAAAGTATATTTATATGGAGTATTAAAGTTAGTTAATAATATATTGAAAAGTTAATTAATTAATTTTTTTTTCAAGTTTTCGTGATTTTTTAAATTTTTACCGATATCAGTATTCGATATATACATCAATATGTCCGTAAATTTGAAGTACTGATATTTTACCGGTATTGATATTTTCATCCTTGGGACACATGTCTATCACACCCCTATAGGGGTGAGTGAGAATAGGGAATTTGAGCCCATGATTGAAAATTGCTATCAAGTTTATAATTGGTCTGATCCTTGAAGAGATCATCTAAGTCCATCGTGTTATTTGGCCTCCTTTTCCATCCAACAATTGCCGACTTAGAAATATTAGGTTCCGACAGTGTTTTAAACACAAATAATTAGTTAATTTAGAGAGTGATGAATTAAATATGAATGAACCAAACTCTTTATTATAACTTGTAAATTGTGTTTCATATATCCTCTACATTTGTAACCAATCAGAGTGGCTATGTGTCTTAATCTCAGTCACAAACTCTTTCTCTACTTGGTTGGAGTATTAAAGAAAAATTAGCATGTAAAGCAATTAATAAATTAAATTTATTAAAATAATTAATTTTTTAGACAATGTAGAATAAAAAAAAGTAACATATAACGTGCAAAGCATGTTGTTATAACTAGTGTACATAAAATTTTGTTAAAATTAGCTAAAGTTGTTTCAGCAGCATATTACTTAGTATTTAATCTAGATCTAGAGTGAATTGGTGTGAATCGAGTTCATATGTAAACCATTGTGTTTAAAAACGGTAAAGATAATTATATCCTTAAATATTCTAAATCCTAACAACAAACATTAAATCCTAGAAATAATATATGAGATGGACTATTAGAAGTCAAATCTAATTATATGAACCTAGTTCAAATAAGTGTTTACCTTTACTGTTTCGCTTTAATCAAAGGTTATTTAATTTTGACTTGAAATAATAGTTTTAGTGATACTTGATAAATATGCAGATGGCTGCATTGGCTGCATTCATCCCTTGAATGATACTTCTGCAACGAAAATACCGAATTGATGAAATTAAGAAATTATTGAACCTTTGGGATAAATGCAATGGAGGTCCGTCTCCCCTATAAAAAATGAGATATAATAAAAAAATGTAGCGGAATGATCAGTGTGACTTAACTTAGCTATACATATGATAACAATTACATTGATTGAATGTGATTTGATAAAGATTCACTATCTAGATTTGGTCCTCTCTCCACATATGAAAGAGACACAACTTTATAAATTATCTATCACTTGAAGTTTTAACGTATTGTAATTCATAGGAACATATCAAAAGAAGACCGTTGTCAGTGACATATCAAGTAAGTCTTCGAATGAGATCTGAAAATCATGAAGATCTATGATCCATCACAATTTATGAATCAATTATTGAATTTATGCTTACATTTCAATATTCTTGTGTTCTTGGTAGTCCATTTATCAAAACCCTTGTGCATGTTTCTTTATTATGTGACTTATTGATTCAACAAGAGCCACCGTTTCTTCAATTCCTTCTACAATGAGGATGAAGACTTGTATCAAACTGTATTATGGGAAGACTTATGTGACACGGTCACACGGATAATTAAAAAGTGATAACATTTTAATAAAAAATGATTCGAATTAATGAAAAGTGATAGTAGTACAGTTGATATAAATAAAAAGTAATACTTAACATTTTTTTATGAAAAGTGATATTATCTTTAATAAAAAGTGATAACTATTGTATAAAATGAAAAAAATAACAATCTAACGTGAGACAGTGCCATGTAAGTCTTGCCCCTGCAATGAATGGAGACATCTTCAAATGTACTTCAAATTTTTTGTCTTAGATTGATATTTCACCGTCTCAACTCTAAAATGTAAAATGGATACTATAGTCTATAATGAAATCTATCTCTGTTTTTTTATTTATTTCAGTCTACCTATACTTGATAGTACTAAGCATAGTAAATCTTTTTACGAACTCTTCAACAGAAAAGAAAAGATCATGTAAATGAAGTGTGATTTACGAAAGGAGTGGCATCAGAGTGGACAGCTATAGACTATACAAACCTTGAAACAGAGAGAATAGAATGGAAGCTTTGAATTTAACAATGACTTGAAAAAGAGTAGAAAGACTACTCTTAATTATACAAAGAAAATCTTGAAAGGTGAATCAATCTTTTATGATCAACAAAGAATTCGAAATAAATAAATACACATTGTACAACAAGTATCCTTAATTCTTTTGCTCAACAAGTAACCTCTTCCGCCACAGTACCGACGAGCTTCATTCGGATTTTGAGTCTCTGCCTTCCAGTCGACACATCAAAACAAGACATTTCATCCCTAACTTTCACTGAGATTCCATGATTAATGTTTATCTATAAAGAAACTCTGATGGTACTCTTTGGTTCTCATACTATATATAAAAAGAACAAGTCTTGCATGTGATCGTTTCAAATTGCTCTTTGATTTCGCGGGATATATAAAAAGTGAGCATGATCAAGAAACGTGATACTCGTCTCATAGATTTGTGGAGCAATTTTGTGGGACAGTCTCAAACAAGTTTTTTGTCATCTCTATTCTATACATACATATGATTAAATGCAAGCTAGCCTCTAATCATTATCATGAAACAAATTTGAATCTTGATAAACGGACTTGTTCATCTCATTTGATTTGACACAAGTCCCATTAATCATCAATGCTCCTCGATTTCATTAGTTTTGTGTGTTTCCATAGCGGAAGTAGCACTCAACAGAGGACAAAGCGCTCTTACTACAACGCCCATGTCTGGACGACGTTTGGCTTCATGCTGCACACACATGGCAGCGACTCCAGCCATCTGCAGAGCAAAAAGATTTTTTAAGATGAAAGTCTCACCATATTGAGTCATGCGTGCAGAATAACCACCATTTCACTTTGAAAGTTTTAACCTTTGCAGCTGCCTTTGTTGTGTACTCTCCCTTTAGTTTAGGATCCACAATCTTCTTTACATCGTCTTCGTGTAGCCATGGTGTTGCCTTGCGTTACAAAATTTGCCACTTATTTAATTACGGATTGCATAGATTGTATACTGAAAGAATATACAGGTATTAACAGGGAAACTTGCCTTTCTGGTTCTTATGGAGAAGTCCATTATCATTTATCGAACTGTTTCTTTATTACACGGTTATAGTCATATAAGAATTTTATCTCAAATTATGCATTAAAATTAATCTGATGAAATCTGCATTTTATCACTGCTTGTGGAACCAAAATTGGTTCTGCAATTTTAAAACTAAGCAAAAATAGAGTATACATTTAATAAAAATAATCAGAATTTTAACGCTTTCAATCTATTATTCAAGACCAAACATGCATATTTTAGTATCACCTTATTATGTACCAAATTAAAATTCCACTGGAACTTAAAATGCAGTTTTGTGAAATTAGAATGAAGTTATTCAGATGAAATCAGCATACCCATTCCACGATATGCTGCTGCCCTCTTGGCTGTGTTGTATCGACTACTTCATGGCCCGTCAGGAGTTCAAGGAGCACGACACCAAAGCTGTAAACGTCACTCCTCCAGCTCACTTCGCCAGACCATACATATCTAACATATCTTACAGTACCAGCCAAAAAAAAAAAATTAATAGTTTAGTACTTACAAACTACTAGTCCTGTTCATCTTCTAGGAATAGCAACATACTCTGGAGGATGGTAATCGAAATAATCATCCGTAGGCATTTTAGTTGACAGACCAAAATCAGATAATTTAGGTACTTGGTGATCATCAAAAAACAAAATGTTGCATGTTACTGTGAGTCAGTGCCTTCTGGTGAATGTATTCTAATCCTTTTGCAACTCCAACGGCGATTTTAACTCGTTGGGGCCATGACAGAGCCGGACTGCTCCTGGTTGTCCTATTGTATTGAAAAAAAACATACATATATCAATGGAGAAATTATAAGAAATAACCAATTATCATAAGAAAACACTTTATGAATGCTCCAATATCTGCATTGGATCAATTTAAGAAGCCATAATGAACTAATATGGTGAAGATTGATTACATGTATACTTGCTATTAAGCAACCAAATTTTCTTGTTCATATTTTTCGCCCTTAAAGAATTCAATAACCAGCAATGCATGAAGAGTTTTTATGATTATCCTGCTTCAAAAGCAAATGCAAACAGAACTAGGAATAACTGTACAAGGCCACAATGAGATATATATGGAGAGTTTTATTCATTAAACATATCAAATAGTCTCCATTTTCTAATGGATTTTATATTTTAAGCTTTCTTTATAAGCTATTTTAAGAAAACAAATTTGTTGGAATCAAAGTCTCCACATCTATTTTAATCTTTTTCTAATCAAAACAGAGGAAAAAGAAAGAAGAACGAGTGTATTTTGAGAGATAATGCAATCCGTACTATTAAGTAATTAAAATCCTTTTTTTTTTTCCTTATTACCAATTCAAGTACTAAGCAACATGTAAATAACTTATATTATATTTAATTACTTCAACAGACAGAATGTAAAAAATTCTATATATATGAAGGAAAGGGTACTAAACTTTCATTATAGGCCATTTTCAAGAAACAAATATGTTGGATCAAAATCTCAACAGCTTAAAGACATGTAAAATAAATTGAAAATTGCAAAATTTAGCAAATTTGGGAACTAAATTTGAATTACACCAAACATAAATGACACAACAAAAAAATTTTTTTTAGCAATCGAATTTACCAACTGAATTCAATCCGTTGGTAATTACCAATGGATTAGCAATAAAAATGACATTTTTGTTTTAACAATGGAATGTCAACGGATTTATTCTCTATTTTAACAACGGAATACAATCCGTTGGTAATTACCAATGGAATACCAAGAGAATCATTATATAAATTACCAACGGATTACCAACTAAATTATTTACCAACAGAATTAATTTTTCGTTGCTAAAAATTTACCAACCACCACTTTACCAACGGATTCCGTTGCTAATTCGTTGGTAAACCAATTTAACAATAGAATTAAGATTTTTATTAACGGAATATTCCGTTGGTAAAAAATAATTTTTTTTGTAGTGTGATCAATTTTGAAAATTTCCCAGCACATGCATCTCACGCTCAAATTCTTGGCGACGTTAGTAATTTCTGACAAATAAACAAAATTGGACAAAAAAATTAAAATCGGACATTATAGGATTTAAATTACGAATTTAGCAAATTAGGAACGAAATTTGGATTACTCCGAACATAAATGATCAATTTTTATATTTTCCCTACAACTTACACTAACATAATTGTCCAAAAAAATACTGAAATCTAACAGAGGAATGATAACATTGTGTAATAGTATAGTTAGAGAGGGAAAGGGATGACTAAAACATGCGTGTTCCCGTCACACCGTATCACCAAATCTCATTTTCGAAAGTTGTATACTAAATTATTTTTTTAATTATACTATTCATATTTCAATGAAAAAATTATATAATATTAATTAAAGTGTATATTTTTAAAACAAAATATTATACATTGACACCAACTCAGGAGGATATTAGACATGTTAGAGAAAGTGAAATCTCTAACTCAAATTTTCGTAAACTCACCATGAAGAATGTCATGTAGGGAACCATTTTGAGCGAATTCGTATGCCAAGTATTGACGATAACCACCGGACCTTTCCGCATCCACACAGTAACCTAATAGTGGAGCCACGATTTCATGCTTTAGGCTGGACATTATTGAAACCTACAAAATCACAAATTAGAAAAGCAGATAATATGTTCTACGACATTAGTCAATATAAGTGTTTGGTATTGTTGCCAAATAGAAACTCCATGTCCACAGCTTCTTGATTGCTACGATCTGCCCCCTTTCGAGGGTTCCACGATACACACTACTTCCACGGAATCCTCCACTAATCAAACACTTTGAACTGAAATTACTTGTAATCTTTTGCAGTCGAGTAAGTGAAAAGACAGAGTTAACCTCCTCTTCCGATGATCCTGTCGTTCGATTGCCAACATCATTAATGATGATCACAGCCTTTTGCTCTGTTCCAAAATCGCATAAACCGTGACACATTAAGTGTTTGTTCTTTTCTTTCTTGCTGTTCGAGGGCAGACTGAAGCCTGACCACAACTTGAGCCATTGTTGGCCTCTTTTTGGGTTCAAGATTCAAGCATTTTTTAGCAATCCCCACGAATGTTTTCAAGCAATTATCTGATCAGCTTTGCCTTTACTGATCTTTTCTTGAGCCCACACGACGAGACTCATCTCATCCTCACCTCGACCCGGATCCACAGCTGGTCTCCCACACAGCACTTCCAACAATACCACCCCAAAAGAATACGTATCACTTTGCCTGGTTAATCTACCAGTGATAAAACAAGTATCCAAACGACCCCTTAACTAATGTGCTAACATGGCTCTTTGGGTTGATCACGCTTAAAACTTTTGCCAGTCCAAAATCCGAAACCTTAGCTCTGAAGTTGTCATCAACAAGGATATTGGTAGACTTTACATCACGGTGTATGATGGAGGTGCCAGTGTGAAGATATTCCAGACCACGAGCAGCTCCAGTGCATATATGAAGGCGCTGATTCCATGTAAGAGACGAGTAGTAGTCGTCGCTCGGAGGCTTGTAAAGGTTGTCGGCCAGCGTTCCACGAGGTATGTACTCGTAGACAAGAATCATTTCGCCATTGTCATTGCAGTAGCCAATCAGAGAGACTAAATTAATGTGTCGGAGCTTACTCAGTGTCTCAATCTCTGTCAAGAACTCGTGTGCTCATTGGTTGCTAGCCGCTTTATGGCCACACTCTGTTTGCCGTAGTCGATCTGGCCTTTGTAGACTTTGACAAATCCACCATTTCCGATGAGATGTGTTTCACTGAAACCTTGAGTGGCCGACTTGATCTCCGCCAGTGAAAACTGGCGGCAGAACCGTTGGGCGGTGGCAGAGAGCTCCTCCATGAAGCTACGTGTTGTACCGATTATCTTCCGTTTGACCAATGAAAATGGGAATGGTGATGCAATAATCCACATATAGTCAACAAAGTCAGTTGTTGAGCGAGTTGTTTGCCATTGTCTATGACTGATTCAATTTGTCCCCTTAAACTCTCAATTTTTATGAAGATACCGCATCACTCAAACAAATACTCCCCTCATCCAAAACAGAAATTAAAGTGTGTTGTGGGGTTATTAATTTATGTGTATTTTTTTATTTGAGATTGTGAACTTATTTATGGGATGGATACAAATAGAAAATGTGAAATTGTTTATAGATTGGAGGTAGTACTAAAGTAATAACGTTAATTTAATAATCTCAAAATGATTTTAATTTTTTTCAAAAGCAAAAATGTATTTAAATTAAGAAAAGGACATACACACCCGTGTGACTCTTTTATACATGAAAAATTACTCCTTCCGTCCGCCGGAAAGGTATACATTTTGCTATTTTGGGCGTCCGCACCAAAGGTATATATTTCCCTTTTTAAACACATGAGACCCACCGACATCACTAATACATTTAGAGTTGATATTAGGTGCACCCGAGTGCTAGGGTGTACCCATATGTACATAACTTTTTATTCTATTTTGTATACATGTTATTCTATTTTGTATACGTGTTTCTTAATAATTGTATATTTTTTTCACACTAAGTTTTTAATTAAAAAAACTAGCATCCATATGTGTATAACTTTTTATTCAATAATGTATACATGTTTTTTAATAATTGTATATTTTTTACACTCAATTTTTCATTAAAAAAACTAACAATTTAAATTGTATACATTTTTGTTCATAATTGTATATGTTTTTGTTTATATTTGTATATGTTTTTGAAAGTGGGTGCACCCTAAGATAGGGTGCACCCTGGTGCATAGTATAATTAGCCATACATTTAATATATGCGACCCACACACTCCAAACAATTATCTACTACACATTAAATAATAATGCTCCTTAATCCACGTGCAAAAAATAAAATATACGTTTGTGGCGGACATAAGGAGTATTATTTAGGGAGATCATCTATAACTTTTCTAAGTGATCAATATAACTCTTTAAATTCTTGACCCTTGATCATTGATTATTCTTTTATACATGAAAAATTACTCTTTAAATGATGAACTATTACTCTTTTGAATGAAAAATAATACTCTTTAACTTTTGATAGGTTATGACTTTTTATATTTTTATTGAAATGAGTAATATTTTTATTTTGAATAATAATATTTCCTCTCTTTAAAGAATAAAACATGTTAAAAAGTAATTTTGCAAAATTTTGGTGCATGATGAATTTGATTCACGAGAGACTATTTCTCTAAAAAAATGCAATTTTTAGTACTATATTTTGAAAAATGTTGCCCACTACAATTTTTCGAATTAATTAATGCATTTAAAAAAAACTGAATATATTTATGCCTAGTGTGCAACGCTTCATGCCGCTGTACCTACAAGTCCACACACAATTTTCATGCAACTTCACCTGTGTTACTTTACACAATTTTTTCATGCGACTCTATATAAAAAATTTTAATTCGACTCCATACTCGACTATATGTGCGTCCATGAATAAGCATTTTTTATTAACATACCATGTACGACTATGTATTATTTATATAACGAAGAAAGGCAAAAAGATCGAAAGGTGTCATTTTTTCAAAAAAAAAAAAAAACTTATATTGAGTGATATATTTCAAAATCAACTAAGACATTTTTCACAATTTCAATTTATTTGTATATTTTGAATTTTATGAATTACCCTATATATATATATATATATATATATATATATATATATATATATATATATATATATATATATAACTGGTGTGCACCCGGGTGCACGGTCCGTGCGCCTTTAGAATTTTGTGTTAAATTATATATTCTTTAGTATAAATATGTGTACTCTTTATTTTTTAAAGAAAAATAAAAAATATTAATGAAAAGTGTATATCTTTCCCAACAAAATGGTGTACCCTTATTAATTAAAGTGTATATCCTTATTAATTAAAGTGTATACCCTTTAAAATAAAACAATATACTCTTACCTATAATACTAAATTCTAAAGGTCCACGGATCATTGAAGAGATCATCTAAGTCCATTGTGTTATTTGGCTTTTTCTAGCCAACAATTCTGACTTAGAAATATTAAGTTCCGAAAGTCATTAAACACAAATGATTACTTAATTTAGAGAGAGATTAATTAAAAATAGTGATGAGTTGGGTATGGTGAAAGAAGTGAAAATATGCATAGGAAATGGAAGCAACACTCTATTTTGGACTGATTGGTGTGAGGGAGGGGTGCTTTGTGAGAAATTCTCTAGATTGTATAGAATTAGCAGTTGTAAGGACGCTAAGGTTGAGAGTATGGGTAGTTGGGTAGATGGAGTATGGAAGTGGAATCTAGTGTGGTGTCGTAGCTTGAGAACGAGAGAGGTAGATATGGTTAACGAATTGTTATGTTTCATTTGCAGGGAGAAGGTAAATTACAGGTTTTGGATTATCTCAAAGAATGGTGAATTTTCCACAGCAGAAGCATACAAGAAAGAACATGATGAGCACCTGAACTCCTCCAATCCATAAAGAAAAAAAGCCTTAAAGAACTTGTGGAAAATGATAGCTCCAAGAAAAGCTCAAGCAATTGTATGAAAAGTGCTTCGACAAAGAATGCCAACAAAAACAGCCCTTCAGAAAAAAAGTGTCATTAATCCAAACTCTGATACTCTATGTTCTTTATGTTTTGAGGAAGATGAGACTATTGAACACTTGTTTTTTAGATGTGGTTTTCTTGGAGAATTTGGAGTAGAATTTATAATTGGATTGATATAAATATGGTGCCACATATTGAACCTATTGCACACTTTTTGCAACATGGTGAGATATTGGGCCAAAAAGGGAGTGATAAACGAATTGCTCAGTCATTGTGGGTTGGATCGATTTGGGTAATTTGAAAAATGAGAAATGATGTGATATTTAACAATTGCAATCCGATTGTTGATAAAGCAGTAGAAGAGATGAAGGCGAGATTGTGGTCATGGTTATCGACAGCACAAAAGGTTAGACGAATATCTTCATTCCGAGTGTGGAGTAACAATATTCGTGCATGTCTACATGGTTGATGTTGTCAGGGAGTTTAGTATGTACAAGGCTTATAATCTCAGATGATATTGATATGGTTGTTATAATTTTGTTTTTCACTAAAATTGATGTATTTTTAAAATTTTGAACTCATTTCATCTTTCATTGTAATTTTTGGGATTGGAGTACCCCTTGTACTCCTCTAAGTGAATGCATTTTGAGTTTGCTTGATCAAAAAAAATTAAAAATAGTGTTGGATATCCATGTTAGACAATTGAAGGATAGATAGGTTGAGAATAAGGTGGTTTTATTGATTACCCACAAAGTGTTTTACAATCACACTACAACTCTGTCTTGCACTCTGTTCTATTCACACACCTTTTCTTTCTCACTCTTAAACACTCTCTCTCTCACAAAGCACGCATACTTGTACACTGCTACATCACACACACCTATCCTATTTATAGTAATCATCCGAGTAGTCTAGAGTGGAGGTGGTGCCACTAACCTTCTCTATATTGTTTTAGTCAATTACATTTCTAGTACTTCAAGTTGCTGACTAATTATTATCCCAGATTCTAGAAACCTAACATGAGCACTCCACGCCTATTAGAACAACCACCATCTTTCTCCATGTTTCTCTAATTATTCGGATTAATCTAGAAAGGTCGGTGTTGATCTTCAATCCACGCCTCTTTTTTGATGAACTCTTCAATCAAAGAAGACTCATGAGGTTAACAGATCATGAAAATGAGATGTGATAACTGATATGCAAAATGGGTTGCAGTAGAGTGGACAGCTATAGGCTATAAATACCTTGAAACAGAGAATAAAATGGAAGCTGCTTTGAATTCAACAATGACTTGGAAAAGACAACTCTTATAATTATTCAAAGAAATCTTAGAGTGAATCATTTTTTCACGATCAACAAATTAAGAATTCGAAATAAATAAATACGCATTGTACAGCAAATATCCTTAATGCTTCTGCTCAACCTCAATGGTAAGAAACAATGGCCTAATCTCTTCCGCCACAGTCTTTACCTCCAAGTCGACGCATCAAAACAAGGAATATTTTCATCCCTAACCTTCAATGAGATACCATGAATAATCTATGACGAAACTTTTATGACCACTCTTTAATTCTCATACTAATTACCCTAATATATATATAGAGAGCAAGGTCTTGCATGAGATCGTTTCACGTTGCTCTTTGATTACGTGGAATAAATTAAAAGTGATAGAAGATCAAGAAAAATAATATTCGTCTCACAGATTTGTGGAGCAATTTTGTAAGACATTCTCACCAAATTTTGAATTATATACAAAATAAACTCAAGCACTCTATTCATTATCATGAAACAAATTTTGAATCTTGATAAACCGACTTGTCCATCTCATTCGACACACGTACCATTGATCATTAATATTTCCAGGTTTTATAGGTGTTCCACAGCGGAAGTAGCATTCAACAGAGGACGAAGCGCTCTTACTACAACACTCATGTCTGGACGACGTTTGGCTTCATGCTGCACACACATGGCAGCGACTCCAGCCATCTGCATTCGAGCAACAAACTTATTAAGACGAAAGTCTCACCATATTGAGTCATGCATGCAAAATAACCACCATTTCATATTGAATGTAATAACCTTTGCAGCTGCCTCTGTTGTGTACCGTCCGTTTAGTTTAGGATCCACAATTACATCGTCTTTGTCGAGCCATAGTGTCGCCTTTTGTTACAAAAAATTGCCACTTATTTAATTACAGATTGTATGCATTTTATTCTGAAACAATCTAAAGTATTAATAGGGAAAACTGCACTTTTAGTTCCTACGAAGAATTATCAAACTGGTTCTGCATTACAAGGTTTTAGTCAAATAAAAAATTTTAACTTAGAAATTATGTTAAAATGCAATTTTCCCAAATTAGAACGAAGTAGTATTCGGATGAAAGCAGCATACCCATTCCACGATATGCTGCTGCCCTCTTGGCCATCCTTTGCTGAATACTTCACGGCCCGTCAGGAGTTCGAGGAGCACGACACCAAAACTGTAAACGTCACTCCTCCAGCTCACTTCGCCAGACCATACATATCTTACAGTAGGACCAAAAAAACAAAAGAAGTAACTTAGTACGTATAAACTACTTGTCCTGTTCATCTTTAGGAATAGCAACATACTCTGGAGGATGGTAATCCACAGAACCGTCCGTAGGCAGCGGATAGGTAGACTTAGTTGATGGACCAAAATCAGCTAATTTAGGTACTTCGTAATTATCAAAAAATAAAATGTTGCTGCATCTGATGTTACTGTGAATCAGTGCCTTCTGGTGAATGTATTCTAATCCTTTTGCAACGCCAATAGCGATTTTAACTCGTTGGGTCCATGACAAAGCCGGAACTGCCTTTGACCCGTCTGCGTCTGGTTGTCCTATTGTATTTAAAAAAAACATACATATATCAGTTGAGAAAATTGTAAGAAATACCCAATTATCATAAGAAAACACTTTATCAATGCTCCAATATCTGCATTGGATCAGTTTAAGAAGCCATAATGAACTAATATGGTGAAGATTGATTACATATACTTGCTATTAAGCAACAAAATACTATTCTTTTTTGTATTTTTCCCCCTTAAAGAATTCAAGAACCAGCAATGCATGAAGAGTTTTTATGATTATACTGTTTCAACAGAATGCAAACAGAGAACCAGAAAATAGTCAGTTTGGAATAATTGTACAAGGCCACAATGAGATATATATGGAGAGTTTTATCAATTAAACATATCAAATAGTCTTCATTTTTTAATGGATTTTATAATTTAAGCTTTCTTTATAAGCTATTTAAAGAAAACAAATTTGTTGGAATCTTTTTCAAATCAAAACAGAGGAAAAGAAAGAAGGGTGAGTGCACTTTTGGGAGAAAAAGCAATCCATATCACTCCTAGTAAGTAATTAAAATCCTAAATGTTTATTTTTTTTCTTCCCTAATACTGATTCAAGAATTAAGCAACATGTATATGACTGTATGATCATATTTAATTACTTCAACAGACAGAATGTAAGAGATTCTATATATGAAAGAAAGGCCTACATACTAAACTTTCATTAATTATAGGCCATTTTCAATAAACATTTGTTGGATTCAAAATCTCAACAGCTTAAAGACATGTACAATTGTAAAAAAAATACTGAAATGTAACAGAGGAATGATAACATTGTGTAATAATATAGTTAGAGAGAGAAGAGTGATTGAGAGAAAGTGCACTCTATAACTCAAATTTTGGCAAACTCACCATGAAGAATGTCTTGTAGGGAACCATTATGAGCAAACTCATATGCCAAGTATTGACGACTACCGTACATACTCGTATCCACACAGTAACCTAATAGTGGAGCCACGTTTTCATGCTTAAGGCTGAACATTATTGAAACCTACAAAATCGCAAATTAGAACAGCAGATATGTTCAACAGACATCAATTTATATATAAGTGTTGATATAGTGCCCAAACTTGTTCTAGAAACTCCTTGTCTGTGAGGCTGCTTGACAGCTTCTTGATTGCTACAATCTGCCCCCTTTTGACGGCTCCACGATATACACTACTTCCACGGGATCCCCCACTGATCAAACACTTTGAACTGAAGTTACTAGTAATGTTCTGCAGTTGAGTAAGTGGAATGGCAGGGACAACCTGTTTGTGATCTTCCGATGATCCTGTCGCTCGATTTCCTGCAAGAATAAATCACCAAACATCATTGATGATCATAGCCTTTTGTATTGTATTACCAGGTGGATTACCTCTGTTCCAAAATGGCAGAAACCATGACACATTAAGTGTTTGTTCTTTTCTTTCTTGCTGTTCGAGGGCAGACTGAAGCCTGGACACAACTTCAGCCATTGTAGGCCTCTTTTTTTGCTCAAGATTCAAACATTTTTTAGCAATCCCCACGAATGTTTTCAAGCAATCTGCTGCAATTTCTTCCCTCAAATTTGAAGCAACTATCTGATCAGCTTTACCTTTGCTGATCTTTTCTTGAGCCCACACGACCAGACTCATCTCATCCTCACCCCGACTCGGATCCACTGCAGGTCTCCCACACAGCACTTCCAACAATACCACCCCAAAAGCGTACGTGTCACTTTGTCTGGTTAATCTACCAGTGGTAAAATAACTCGGATCCAAGTATCCAAACGACCCCTTAACTAATGTGCTAACATGGCTTCTTGGGTTGATCGCGCTTAAATGTTTTGCCAGCCCAAAATCCGAAACCTTAGCTCTAAAGTTGTCATCAAGAAGGATATTGGTAGACTTGACATCGCGGTGTATGATTGAGGTGCCAGTGTGAAGATAGTCCAGACCTCGAGCAGCTCCTGTGCATATATTAAGGCGTTGCTTCCATGTAAGAACAGAGTAGTAGTCGTCGCTGTCACTGTCACTGCTTGTTGGTTTGTAAAGGTTGTCGGCCAGTGTTCCACGTGGTATGTACTCGTAAACAAGGATCATTTCACCATTTTCGCTGCAGTAGCCAATCAGAGAGACTAAATTAATATGTCGGAGCTTACTCAGTGTCTCAATCTCTGTCAAGAACTCGTGTGCCCCTTGGTTGGAATTCGTTGCTAACCGTTTTATGGCCACACTCTCTTCCCCATAATCGATCTGGCCTTTGTAAACTTTGCCAAATCCGCCATTTCCGATGAGATGTTCTTCGCTGAAACCTTGAGTGGCCGACTGGATCTCAGCCAGTGAAAAACGGCGGCAGAAGCGTTCGGCGGTGGCAGAGAGCTCCTCCGTGAAGCTACCTGTTGCGCCGATCATCTTCCGTTTTACAAAATGGTGAAGCGATGATCGATATAGGGTGAGTCAACTATGTCGTGTTCGAACGAGTTGTTTGGCCTTGTCTATCACTGATTTAACTTGTCCCATTTAGTTCTCAAATTTTGAGAAGATAATAGTGTAGTTTCGAATTAAAGAAAGTGTATGTTACTTTCGGGCAGAGTGGACCTTAAATTCAAGGCAAATTTAATATTGAGTTATATTCCCAACAGGATTACTCATTTAATTTTGAATTAGTTAACCATAATAATTAAAGAAGATTATGTAATAAATCTTAAAGATAAAGAATAATCTTAAATTCGAAGATATTAAAATAGTACTTCCTCATTCCTACAAAACTCTTTTACATTTATTGTTTCAAGTTGTTTAAAGAAAAGTTTTTTTTTTTACCAATTTTATTAGCTTTATAGGGTATTGTAGTGTTTTAGATATTAAAAAAGATAAAACAATGGTATGTGTGAAAAAAAAAAAAGAGTAACAAATTTGAAAATAAAGTAACTTTTAAGATTATGAGACAAACAAATGAGAAAAATATGAAAGAATTTGGGGGGAGTAGCATTTTTTAAAGAATTACTTGGGGTGTTGATCGTCGCTATTTTCACTTAGATTTTAGTGCCTTTTTGTACTCCATTCGTCCGCTCGAAATAGGGTTTTTTTGCCATTTTCGTCGTCCGCTTCAAAGGATCCTCTTTCCATAAATGGCCTATAAGGGTCCCACTTATACTAAATAATAATCCAAATTTAATTTAATAAATTACACATATGTCACTCTTCTTATTAATACACCAATTACATTAAAAATCTCATTAAACTCACAAACAACTCATTAACACATGTCATTACGCTAAATTAAATGTGGTCATTAAACTCAACCCATTATATTCACATCTAGCCTACCCCATCGTGATTATCAGACTCTAGAATGATCTACACCCCCTCTCTCATCTGAAATCATAATCCCTCATAACCTCTTCATATGAAAGCTTAAATTCCCCCAGACGCCACCGTAATTATTCAAATCAGATCGTCGGCGGCTCTTCGGATGTCTGCCGCCCTTCGTCTGAAACTCTAAATCTTCCCTAATGCCGTCACGATTTTAAAACAAATCGCTGGTGGCTCTTTGGAGTTGTCCCACTCTTTATCTGAAACCTCCGTTCCCCTTACGCCGTCGTGATTATTCAAACCAGATCGCCGCCGGCTCTTCGACTATCTACCGTCCTTTGTTTGAAATCCTAAATTCCCACTGACGCCTCCGCGATTCTTATAACGAGATCGCGGGTGGCTCTTCGGAGGTGTGCGGTTGTTGGTCTGAAACCACCGTCCTCTTACGCCGTCGCGATTCTTCAAGCCAGATCTATGGCGGCTCTTTGGATTTCTGCCACCCTTCATCCGAAATCCTAAATTCCCCCAGAGAATGGAGCGCAAGGAGAGCTATGGGCTCAAAGAATGGAGAAGGTTTAGTAATATTTGTTGGTTTTATGATTTTGTGATGATGTGTTGGTTGTATAGATGCTTATTATCCATGGCGTTTTGGATTTTTTCTTAAATTTTATTTTCTAGTAAATTTGAAATTGCATTTGAGATTGGTGTCTAACAATTAAGCATCGATTTTAGTAGTCAGATTGTTAAGCTCTATCACTGTTTTTGATCATGTTAGAACCTGTTTAGCGCATTAGGTTTGTAATTTTTTTATGTAATTATAATTGAGTTTGAACTTTATTTATTTGTAGCAATTAAGTTAAGCTCTTACTGGGTTTTAATTTGGTGAAAATTAGGCTTTGTAGTAGCAATTCACGAATACTGAATGTGATTGAGTGGGAGAGATGAAGATTATATTTTGTGTTTGAGTGGGAGAGAGTGGGAGAGATAGAAATTATATTTTGGGTGAATTTAAGACCGACTATTTTGGGAGAGTGGGAGAGATGTACTTTTTTTTTTAAAAAAAAATCTTTACTACTTTTCTTAATTAGCAGATTACACTAATTGTTTGGAGGGGTAAAAATGTAAAACAAACACTTCATCTACTCACAATACATTAAATAAAAATATTCCTTAATCAACGTGCACAAAAGCAAAATCCTCTTTTGGGCGGACGGAGGGAGTATATGTTTTCGTATTATTTTATCCGTATTTGTGTGTACTTTGGTTGTGTTATGTGATTTTATGGAAATGTGTGAGAATGAGCTTAAACGTATGAAAAAACAGGTGAAAACAGAGCAAAAAGCGAGATGAAATTGAAGATCCAAGAAAGAGCACAGAAACTTTGTCGAATTTCTGGAAATTCGATCGGATCTCTTACAGAATGAGTTGGAAAATTTTGCATAAAACTCGGTCGAGTTTCTCTTACAGAAAAATCCGGAAACAGGGCAGCATGAAAACTCGATCGAATTTCTTGAAATTTGATAAAAATTTTGAGCAATTTTTAAGGATGAAAACATGCTCCGGCTTGAAGAAATGTGATTTGCATGGAAACTCGACCGAGTTTCAAAAAACTCGGTTGAATTTTTGGACAAAAAACCAGCTGCCAAAGTGCGATTTTCAGGATTTCCAAGGGGTATAAATACCCCCAATTTTAACATTCACACCAGATTTTTTAGGGCTTTCACTGTTTCACACACATCACACACTATTCCCTTCAATTCACACCATCATCTTCCTCCATTCATCATCCATTCTATCTTCTTCATCCATCCATCAAATCCACCATTCAAGAACTCAAGAAATCAAGATTAGTGCTTTCT
This sequence comes from Pogostemon cablin, assembly GCA_023678885.1. Lineage (NCBI taxonomy): Eukaryota > Viridiplantae > Streptophyta > Magnoliopsida > Lamiales > Lamiaceae > Pogostemon > Pogostemon cablin. The sequence goes on along the minus strand of CM042962.1, from coordinate 8,611,411 downwards.
GAAAAGAAGGCAGTAATAGCGACAAGACATATCGAGTTTCTTAGAGTCGACATCGATGAATCCAGAATCATCCTACAATCACACATTGTAGAAAAGGTCCAGGGATTTCCCGAAGATCTCAAAGACAAGAAACAACTCCCAAGTTTCTAAGGAGTCATCAACTTCGCTTGAATATTCATCAACAATCTAGCACAATACATGAAGGTGCTTAGTCCTCTATTAAAGAAAGATGCTGAATTCAAATGGGAGAAATCACACCGAGCAATGGTTAAACAACTGAAGGAGGTTTGCAAGAAGCTCCCCAAGTTAGCAATACTAAATGAAGAGGATGAACTGGTACTCTACACAGATGCCAGTGACCATTGGTGGGCAGCTGTCCTAACTAAGTCCACACCTGAAGGAGAAGTGCCATGCAGATACTGTAGCGGACTCTTTGCGGAGAACGAAGCAAAGAGGTGGCACATCAATGAAAAGAAATTCTTTGCGATTTTAAAGACATTCAAAAAATGGCCGTTATTTCTTCTCGCGAAGAAATTTATCCTTAAAATTGATAACACAAGCATCAAAGCCTTTTTGAAAAAATAAAATTGAATCTAAACCAGAAAAGGCTAGACTATTAAGATGGAAAGCAGAATGCCAATATTATGATTTTAATGTTGTCATTATTAAATCTGTTGATAATATTTTGACAGATTTCCTGACGAGAGATGTAAAGAACTGAAATAGACTCCATCCTAACTGGATCAAAGCACCTGATGTATAACCTAGAGTTGCTCCAAATGGAATTCGAGAATCTGGCACTCAATGCAAAGCGTGCTGAAAGAATACAAAAAGTGATCAGACCAAAGTGTCTAATCGCATATGAGATTGTATTCGCAACAATGCAAGTCTATTCTAGTTATTACAAGAGCCACTCCTCCGGGTTGTTGATGGTAATAGAAATCGACAAAAGGAGACTAGTCGAGAACGGGACTCTAAACCCGGAGCAAGGGATTCAAGTACCCTTAACACGAGTCCTAGATTGGAACCTTCAAAAGATGAACTGGTCCAAGGAAAAATCGAAGACCTGGAGTCACATCTAGAGTCGACGAGTCAACCCAACACCTCTGGGGTTAAAGAGGGAGAGATCAACCTTAGGCCTATGACGGGCACTGCTAAGGTTAGCATTAACTTATCTGATTTCTTTTATTGGCAGGAATACCAGACCAGCTGGGAGAAATTAAATACCAGGCAAGGAATCTGACCGAAGAAATGCCGGGTGGATATATCTGGGAAATAAAACCGAGTTTGGATACGAGAAGACTCAAATTCAAATGATGTGAAACAATTGTATGATTTTGGAGCGCTAGCTTCAATATATACTGTTGCACCAGGCTTCCCAGAGCTTTCAAAACTGCCAGTATGGCTGGGAAAAATAGTTTTTAAGACATGTGAAAATAATACAACTCTACCCAGAGGCGATGTATTGGAGCTTTACTTCACCAGTGCGCTCCAGAACCAGTCGGGAAAGGCAACCACGAGGCCTTCCATCTCATCAAGCTAAGAAGACCCGATGTCTCAGTATCAAACAGGATCAATGAGTCTTCTGGGAAGGAACCAGTCTTGGTTTCTACATTTTCTGAAGAGCAGATCTCTACGCGTAGAGCGAGGGGTTTGTTCGCCTGCATTCAAGCAATGGTAGAGGTAAAGTTCCCATTCAAGTTTGAGCACAAATCTTTGAATCTGTCTTTTCTGTTGAATACTTTAACAGGGAAGAAGACAGGGTTTGCTGAGAAGGCCTTCCAGGAAAAACAAGACCTTCTTTGGAGAAAGATTTCGTTGAGTAAACAAACCCATCGGAGATATTGTAACATGACCCATTTTGGGCAATGGACAAACAAAGTATGCACAAGCTGTTCCACCCAAACAGAACCAGAGTTTGGAAAAGGAATAAGATTGGGCATAGGGATGATCAGGAGTGCTGAACCACCCCCAGCAAAAGAGACACGTGGAAAGAAGAGGGTAAATTACCCAAGAGCCAGTAGAATCTTCAGGCACCAAGGAAGACAAATGACTCTTCAAAAAACCAAGAGTCGGATGACTTTCCCAAAAGAGTAAGGAGCCATTTGATTCCTGCAAAAGCCAAAAGATGGATGGACCAGATAAGGGCATCCAATGAAGAGAGGGACCAGCCAGCTGCAAAAGTTGGAATCTAATGGGAATGACGTAAGCAGTGACGCCAGCACAATGATGTAAGCAGTGACGTCAGCCAAAGTAAAGAGGCTTTGAAATTCGGATTTCACATCCGAAAGCCTCTATAAATAGCAGAGCTGAGAAAACAGAAGACATCAACCATTCCCCTCTGTTTTCTCTTCCTAAATAAATATTGTATTATTTTCTTTCCTTTGTATAAGTGTTCTGAGTGCAGCTACAATAAGTAGCTAAAGGAGTTATCTCCTCTTGTTCTGTGAGGATGAATGTGTAATAAATTCTCTATTCCATAAATAAATAATCTTGGGCTACTGCCCGAATTATGTAACCTTCCATTATATTCTGCAACCTTAATCTCCATATTTTCCGACGAGAAATAGTAGCAGCATCCTGTACACTTGGTGTAGGAAACGAACCAGGGTTGTGCTGAGGTCCGCTGAAGGAACGGGATTGAACTATCACACTGCGGGGTGCGTGGTTGATTGTGAGGAGCAGCTGTAAAACCTCCCAGATATCCGGTGGATTGACAGTCGAAAAAGATACTGTTACTATTTGAAGTTAGTTAATTACGAGATTAATGTTGTTTAATTAATGAACGGAGACATGATGGGTCTGATATGGTCGTAATGGACTATGTCTATTTTGAGGAAAAGAAAATGTCAAAATTGAGTTAAAATGAGTTTAAACCGACAAGGATGTCATGCTGGCAGCCATGTAGGCCACCGTTATGGTAGCAGACAAGATTACAGACACAGGGGTATTAATGTCCAAAAGTTACTATTCATAGTAGAGAGAAAAATTGGTAGTATTAATCTAAAACTTTGGATTTTGTATATTTTCAAAAGTCTCCCTTTTTTTAATACCCCTGAATATTTATTTATTGTTTTGATTACAATTTAGGCCCAATATAAATTTATTTATTAAGTTTGATTAAATTTTAGACTCAACTAACTATTTACAAATTGGATTTTAATTTATTTAATGTAATATTGCTACCAAATTATTTAATATTATTGGATCAAACTAATATTTTTTTTATTGAATCAATGATTAATGAGATTTATCAATTATCCCCTCAAAAATTACAAAATCACTACCTGCTGTACATTTTTTATTTTTCTTCAAAAAGCTAACAATATTTACGCATAAATTATCAAAACCAAATTTATATTTCTTGAAAAATTAGTAATTTAAAATAACTAATTTAACATTCTAATCCTCAATTCTCCATTTTACTAATTCATTCTAATACTATTCATTTATATGGTCAATGTATCAAAGATAAGAAGGTAAATTATTTTTCATTTTATAATTTTTTTAATGATTTTTTTCCTTTTCATATTTTATAAGTTATATTTTTATTATAAAATTTATTAATATAAAAAATAAAATAAAATAATTTAGGGGCATCAATTATTATTTTGCTACGGGCCCCTAAATTTTCGGGCCGGCCTGCACGTCAGATGATTGTTGTGATTTAACTAGAAAAAACACATAACACATAAAATGATGAAACCCAATACAAGAACACTTAAAGAGATTAATTAGATCAATGTGATCTACACCGTCTTGTCAGTTTCCCAGCTAAATTATTATTGATGATCAAAAGCCTTACAAAGCACGTGCATTGATCAGCCAAATTAAAAAGAAGTGGCTATCATTTCTAATCTGAAAAATGATGTTCTAGCTTTTATAGCTCTTAATTAGTCCTCAGATCCTTTCCTGTCATAAGCTTCTAACAGAACTTATTATTAACCAATAAGATGAGATAAATATCAAGAAAAATTGTATCTGATAACATATCATGTCCAAAAATCATCCACAACTGTGCACCAGAAACTGTCATGTAACAAGTCTGCAATTAGCTTTCTTACTAAATTTCTTAACCATCTTTCCCATGCACTATTTGCTGTATCTGGCTAACGTACATAGATTACTACCTAATCTATATTAATATATATACTTCCCTCGTCTCAACTTCAACACCATACTTTCCGTTTTAATTAATTCTGAATTCAACTTCACACTTTCATAAACGGAAAAAATAATTAAATAATATTTATCCAATATTCTTTAATTTCAAGTTTGTCATCATCTTTTTCACACATATACTAACTTACATTTCATTTATTTATTATCTAAAAAAATCATACTACCCCAAAATTAAATTTTCTTAAACTCCATATTTACAGTAAACGTGAATTCGAAGATGAATTTGCAACGGAGATAGTATTTTAAATACAATAAAAATCTTTCTATTTTTTTCTCATTCTCAAATTCTATATAGTATTTTTTTTATTTAATTATTGTATAAGTATTTCTTTTTGTACTTTTAAAATTATTAATGTTGAATTAAAATATTTTTTCTACAATTTTTTTGTTGTTGTTTTTTTTTTTAAAAAAATCAAGGTGGGCTCCTACAATTTCGCTTTTTGAAATTGCCGACACTTTTTCTGGCCAGCACGCTTTGACTCTCATTAGTCAGCAATGAGAAATAGTGAAGGTACTTCCCAATTGGAAATTTGGAACCCACTATTCCACCCTGACTCTAACCTCTAAATAGAGTTAAAAATTTAATTTGTCTAGTAACTTTTAAAAACTTTAAATTCTATCCATATATATTTGTATCAATTTAGTATTTTAGTTATGACTTTTAGATCAATTTTGTTCAATTGTACTGAAAACTATATTTTTGCCGAAATATGGTCATGTGAAACGCATATAACTATTTAATTTGGAAGAATCGGACAAACTTTCCTAAGGTGGCCATCAAAATAAAGTATCAAAATAAGGTGGCTTTTCAACTAATTGTAGTACCAAACAAAGTGATATATATCTTGTTAAAGCCAACATGTGAATCTATCTTGTACGAGCCATGGAGTTGCCTGATGACATAAAAATTTGACATTTATTGAATTACAGCTTGTAAAGATGTGGAGTATATTATATTAGAATTCTATCATAATAATAGCATAATAATTTCTCATTGTAATGGTAACGGTAATCATGCTACGGTTACTTTTCCTATCAAGAGATTACATGTATATATTTGTAGTTGTAATATTGTTTTTTGTATAACAATATAGAAAAATAAATTTCATTTTATCAAATTTCTTATTATGATCTTATGGAAGATCATGTCAATTAATAGTTTCAACATGACATCAAAACGGGTTTATAGATCTTAATTTTATTTTTTTTACTGGGTACAGGGGCTAGTAGACATATGTGTACAATAGCTAGTTTGATGAGAAATCTTGTTCCTATGAAAGCTAAAACTAATGCATGTTTACCTGATGGAAATCTGAAGGAGGTATCATATGTTGGGGATGTGTATTTGTCATCACAAATAACTCTTAAAAATGTGTTATTTATTCTAACCTTCAAGTATAACTTGCTTTCAATTACACAATTATGTGCAAATTCAGATCTAAAGTGCACATTTCTTGCTTCTATGTGTTACTTTCAAGACTTGAAAACTGATATCACAGTGGCAGAGGGGCAACTTAGAGGCAATTTATACTTCTTAAAACTTGACGATCAGTTTCAAGATATTGCTTGTCATGTTACTTTAGAAAATTGGCATAGGAAACTTGGTCATGCTTCTATTAGTACGCTCAGTCATTTGGATTTTTTGAAATGAGTGTATAATAATTCTGAATCAAATGTTGTTAAGTGTTGTGAAATTTGTTCTAAAGCTAAACAACATCGTTTATCCTTTGGAAATAGTTCCATTCACACAAAAGCTTGCTTTGATCTTATTCATGTGGATATTTGGGGGCCATACAAGAATTCTTGTTACACTAACACCCCATATTTTCTTACCGTGGTTGATGATTACAGTAGATGTACTTGGGTATTCTTAATGAAGTATAAGTCAGATGTGGGAACTATATTGCAAAATTTTATATTAATGGTTGATAGACAATATGCTGCTAAGGTTAAAAAAACTCAGAAGTGATAATGGAGTTGAGTTTTTGGGAAATAAAGTTCAAACTTTCCTTTCTCCTCAAGGTATACTACATGAGAGGTCATGTGTTCATACCCCACAACAAAATAGGGTTGTGGAAAGAAAGCACAGACATTTATTGGAGGTGGCCAGATTCCTTCTATTTTAGGCAAATCTACCAACAATGTTTTGGCCTTTTTCAGTTCTCACAGCTGCTTTCATCATAAACAGGTTGCCTACAGTTGTACTAAATTGGAAGACTCCCTATGAGGTATTATATGGAGATTTACCAGATTTTTCAAGGTTAAAACCCTTTGGTTGTTTGGCTTTTGCCACGGTTACAGGACCACATAAGAGCAAGTTTACATCTAGATCCTTGAAATGCATTTTTCTTGGGTATGAGCAAGGGAAGAAGGGTTATAAGTTGTTTGATTTAGATCATGAACAATTTTTGGTGTCTTGAGATGTAATTTTCTTGGAGCATGTATTCCCTTATGCTCGTCATATTGCACAAGAAAAGCTATCTATTTTGCCATCAACAGAGGACTTTATTAGAGCCACAGATGATTCTGTTTCAGATGCTCGTGTTCCTATTGTATCTCATCACAAAGAGAACTTTGATCCTAGTTCTCTTGCCATTTCAGATAATTCTAGCTCTTATCAACCAACTCATGCTTCTACACCTCATCCACCTAATGTCACAAGAAGAAGTTGCAGGCAAAGGCAACCTCCCTTAAGGTTGCAGGATTATATATGTCAGTCGGCTACTAATCCTAATTCTGATTTCTTGGCCAATGTATATCTTGATAAAGAGCCCATTTTCTACAAGCAAGCAGCTCAGGAAAAGATTTGGATCAAGGCAATGCAGGATGAACTTGATGCTTTGGAAGCTACTCAAACTTGGATTTTGACTGAGTTACCCCCCGAAAAGTCTGCAATCGGAAATAAATGGGTGTACAAAATCAAAAGAAAACAAGATGGGTCAGTAGAGAGATACAAGGCAAGATTAGTGGCAAAAGGATACAGTCAACAAGAATGAGTTGATTTCTTTGAGGTGTTTTCTCCCGTTGCTAAGTTGGTGACAGTTAGGTTGTTTTTTCTCTATTGCTGCTATGAATAAATAGGATTTGCATCAGATGGATGTGAATAATACATTCCTACATGGTCATCTTACTGAGGAAGTTTACATGAAACCTCCACAAGGTTACCACATGGCAAAACCAGGGCAGGTTTGTAAATTGGTAAGGAGTCTCTATGGCTTAAAACAAGCCTCAAGGGAGTGGAATGCAGAATTATGCAAGAAATTGGGAAAATTTGGTCTTGTACAATCTTCTCATGATCCTTGCCTATTTACTATGAGTAGGGAAGAACTTTTTTTGGTAATGTTGGTGTATGTGGATGATATTTTAGTGACTGGTTCAGACACTGAGATGATTGTGGCTCTTAAAGCTTTTTTGCATAAGACTTACACTATCAAGGATCTTGATTTGGCTAAATATTTCTTAGGGGTAGAGATTAATAGAAATACTGATGGTATATATCTCTGTCAAAAGAAGTACATATTGGATATTTTAACAAAGCAAATATGGATGGATTTAAATCTGTCTTTACTCCTCTCCCTCCTGAACTTCATTTGGTCTCTTCTGATGGTATTCTTTTGGAGTCTCCTGATCAGTATAGAAGATTGATAGGAAGATTGTTGTACTTGAATATGACACGGCCTGATATAACATACTCTGTTCAACAACTCAGTCAGTTTGTGAATGCCCCTACTTCATTGCATTGGAATGTTGCTCTTCAAATCTTAAAGTACTTGAAGAATACTGTTTCACTTGGTCTTTTTTATCCATCCTATAGTCATCCTGTTTTAGAAGCTTATTGTGATGCTGATTGGGCAGCTTGCAAAGATACTAGAAGATCTATCACATGTTATTCCATTTATTTTGGTGGTTCTTTAATCTCTTACAAAAGCAAAAAGCAACCTACAGTCTCTAGATCATCTACTGAAGCCGAGTATAGAGCCATGGGTACTACTGTTTGTGAACTTCAATGGATCCAGTTCCTTCTCCAGGATTTCAGAATGAGTATTCCTCTTCCCATCTCACTTCACTGTGATAACAAAGCGGCATTACATATTACTGCCAATCCAGTATTTCATGAAAGAACAAAGCACCTTGAGATTGATTGTCACTTGGTTAGAGACAAATTTAAAGAGGGTTTTGTCTATCCTTGTTTTATTCCTTCAAAGATGCAGGTTGCAGATGGTTTCACCAAAGTGTTGGGGTCTCCACAATTTTCTCAATTTGTGGGCAAGTTGGGAATGATGATATTTCTTCACTCTCCAACTTGAGGAGGGGGTATTAGAATTCTATCATAATAATAGCATAGTAATTTCTCATTGTAACGGTAGCGGTAATCGTGCTACGGTTACTTTTCCTATCAAGAGATTACATCTATATATTTGTAGTTGTAATATTGTTTTTTGTATGACAATATAGAAAAATAAATTTCACTTTATCAAATTTCTTATTATGATATTATGGAAGATCATGTCAATTGATAGTTTCAACATATTAAAACAACCAGGTTTAAGGTGCCCTTAATAAACTTTAAGAACTATAACTAGTATATATTGATTCATTGAACTTTAAGAGCTACAACTAGTATATATTGACATGCCAAGGAAAACTGCATACCCATTTTACTATATGCTCATTTTTATCATCACTATCAGATATTCAACGACCTGTCAAGAGTTGAAGAAGTAGCACGCCAAAGCTGTAAACATCATTCTTCCTGCTCAGTTCGCCGAACCATACATATCTACCACACAGTCGGATGACAGTAAATACAAATCCAAAAGACTTGTCGTTCATCTCTAGCTAGGACAGAGTTGTAATGGAACGTACCTTGGGGGATGATAACCACGAGGACGATTAAAAACACTAGGATGATAATCATCCATATCATAATCTAAAGGATGAGGAGATTGGGTAAACCAACCAAAATCACTTAATTTTGCTAGTCTGTAATCATCAAAAAGTAAAATATTGCTGGATCTGATGTTACTATGAATCAGTTGCTCCTGGTGAATGTATTCTAATCCTTTTGCAACCCCCATTGCAATTTTAACTCTTTGTTCCCATGATAAAGCTGGAACTGCCTTTGTTCCATTGGTGCCTTGACGTCCTATTGTGCTCATAAAATACATTTGTGAATATCACGATATCAGAAATTGGATGAAGCTACAACTAGTAGTATAGTTAATAAGAAGGCAACTCTTAATGAAAGTGAGTCAAACAACATATATGTAACCAACTCGTATTTTTTCCTAAAATCAATTCAAGAACAAACTACATATTTCAGGATAACAACTTAAAAGCCATAAACAAAATTTGTAAGCTTAATTACCATGAAGTATGTCATGTAGGGTCCCATTTTGAGCAAACTCATAAGCCAAGAAATGTTGATCTTCATCCAAACAGTAACCTAATAGCGGAGACACATTTTCATGATTTAAGTTGGATGTTATTTTAACCTGAAATATCATATACTCCTATTAGAATAACACCAGTCTTTCCAGTCATAAAATATTTAGCAACTTCCTCAACTAGTGTTAGCAAACCTGTTCTAAAAACTCATTGTGTGGCAGATGGTTATCGATTAACCACTTAATTGCTACAACCTGTCCACTTTTCAAATGCTCCAAGATATACTCTACCACTGGATCCATCACCAATGGAACACTTTGAACTAAAATTATGAGTCATGCATAATAACTCATGCATGGGAATCGCATAGCAAACTATTGTCGAAACATTAATGGCCAATTTGACATCTGATTTGTCTTCTTCTTCAACAGTTGTAGAACTCTGTTCGTCTTCTTGAGTGGCAGGGACAGCTTCTGACGGCGTACTAACAGCAACCCCATCATGAGTGGATGCCTACAAGTTTTGGCCAGAAAATACTCGATTTATTCTTAGAAACATAACAGGTGAACCTGTTTTATTCTAATGATGCCGAGAAAATTTGTAGAAATAAATTGCAATTCATATTACCAGATGGTTTAACATTACTCCAAAATGACAGAAATCTCAATGCAATGAGCGGTTGTGCTTCTCTGTCCTGTTTTTCAAGGGCTAACTCAAGCTTACCCAAAACATGACACATTGTTGGCCTCTTCTTTGGATCATGATTCAAACATCTTCTAGCAATCGCCACAAATGTTTTCAAGCAATCTGCAGTGATTTCTTCCCTGAGATTTAAAGCTACAATCTGGCCAACTTTTCCTTTACTGATCATTTCTTGAGCCCACATGACCAGACCCATCTCATCCTCCCCAAGACTAGGATCCACAGCAGGTCTCCCACACAATACTTCCAACAACACCACCCCGAACGCATACGTGTCGCTTTGCCTGGTTACTCTACACGTCGTGAAATAGCTCGGATCTAAGTAACCAAACGATCCCTTAACTTCTGTGCTAACATGGCTCTGTCGTAAAATAACTTGGATCTAAATATCCAAACGAGCCCTTGACTACTGTACTAATGTGGCTCATTGGGTTGGTCGAGCCTAAATGTTTAGCCAAGCCAAAATCTGAAACCTTAGCTGTAAAGTTTCCATGGAGAAGGATATTTGTGGACTTGGTGTATGATAGTGGTGCCAATGTGAAGATAGTCTAGACCTCGTGCAGCTCCAGTGCATATATTGAGGCGTTGTTTCCATATAAGGACAGAGCAGTCGTCACTATCATTGTTCCTGGATAATGAGTAGAGGTTGTCGGCCAGCGTTCCAAAGGGTATATACTCATAAACTAGAATCATTTCTCCATTGTCATTGCAATAGCCGATGAGAGAGACTAGATTAACATGTCGGAGCTTACTCACTGTCTCAATCTCCATCAAAAACTCTTGCTCTCCTTGGTTGGAATTGAGTGCTAGACGTTTTATGGCCACAATTTCTTCCGCATCATTGATTTGGGCTTTGTAGACGTTACCAAATCCACCAATTCCAATGAGACTTGTAATATCCTTTTCTGAAAAATGAAATTCTAGCTTTTATAGCTCTTAGATCCTTTCCTGTCATAAGCTTCTAACTCAACTTATTATTAGCCAATAAGATGAGCTAAATATCAAGAAAAATCCTATCTGAAAACTCATCGTGAAGCCTTCCAAAAATCATCCAAAACTTTGCACCAGAAACTGTCATGTTAGTCTGCTATTAGCTTTCTAACTGAATTTCTTAACATTTTTCCCATGCACTATTTCTTTTACCTGGCTAAAGTACGTAGATTTCTACCTATTCCATATCACACTCCCCCATGCGTGATTCGCTCATGGGATGCTTTCCAACTAATTGCAGCACCAAACAAAGTGCAATATATATCCTGTTAAAGATTTTCTGTTGTCTATAAGTCCAACATATTCTGCATCTATAAAGCCAACAAGTGTATCATCCTTTCAGTCTGAACTGTCCACCCTTTGAAACCTCTTGAAACTGTACTTATGATGTATCTAGTATACAGGATGAAAATAAATATCTTAATGAACTATTTCATGAACAATTAGTATAATTTATGAAAAGTAATAACATTTCTGATGAGAAGTGATATTCAATTAAAAATAAAATAAAACATTGCTAATAAAAACATGAAAATGAGCTAGGCAAAGCTTAGAAACAGTGAGAATAAAATGAATCTTTGATAAAGATAGGAAGTATAAATGAATAGTACGCAGAAATTCATCAGCTGTTGTGTATTTTCATGCCGAAGTAGCATTCAATAGAGGACGAAGAGATCTTATTACAGTGTCCATCTCTGGACGAAAATAATCATAATCTTGGACACACTTGCGAGCTACTTCAGCCATCTGCATTTATGGATTCATGTAAACCGAATAAGCACCACTTCAAGTAAAAAGTGAATTAAATAGCTTTCCCAACTGATATTACCTTTGAAGCAGCTTCTGGTGGGTAGGCTCCAATTAGTCTAGCATCCACTACCCTCTTTATATCATCTTTTCTGAGGATTGGAGTTGCCTGATATTATAAAAATTTGGCACATATTGAATTACAGCTTGTAACAATGTGGAGTATATTAAAACAACCAGATTAGTAAACTTTAAGTAGTACAAGTATTCCGCTTGCATACCCATTCTACTATATGCTGATTTGTGCCATCATCTACTTCACGACCTGTCAAGAGTTCAAGAAGCAGCACACCAAAGCTGTAAACATCACTCTCAGAGCTCATTCCGCTGAACCATATGTATCTACCACACAGTTGCGTGATAGTAAGTACAAATCCGAAATAGACATGTTCATCTATAGCTAGGACAGAGTTGTAATGGAACATACTCTGGGGAATGATAACCACGAGGATGTTTAAAAACACTAGGATGATAATAAGCCGTACCATCATCTAAAGGATAAGGGGATAAGGTAAACCAACCAAAATCACTTAATTTAGCGAGGTTGTAATCATCAAAAAGTAAAATGTTGCTGGAGTTGATGTTACTATGAATCAGCTTCTTCTGGTGAATGTATTCTAATCCTTTTGCAACCCCCAATGCAATTTTAACTCTTTGGTCCCATGATAAAGCTGGAACTGCCGTTGTGCCCTTGGTGCGGCCTTTACGTCCTATTGTAAAAACATACATTTGTCAATATTGCAATCACAGAACGTGGACAAGGTCAAGAAGCTACAACTAGTTAATAAGAAAACGGTTATAGAAAGTGTGTCAAACAACGTATAACCAACTCGTATTTTTCTAAAATCAATTCAAGAACAAACTATATATTTAAGGTTAACAACTTAAAAAGCCATAAAAGTTGCAAAGAATGCAGCATCACTAAATGAAATTTTTGTGAGCTTAATTACCATGAAGGATGTCATGCAGGGTCCCATTTTGAGCAAACCCATAAGCCAAGAATTGCTGACCACCATCCACACAGTAACCTAACAGTGGAGCCACATTTTCATGCTTTAAGTTGGATGTTATTGAAACCTGAAATATCATATTCCTATATAAGAACAACATCAATCTTTCCACAGTCATACAATATTTAGCAACACCATTCAACTTAGTGTTACCAAACCTGTTCTAGAAACTCATTGTCTGGCAGATGATTATACATAAACTCCTTAATTGCTGCCAACAAGTGTCCACTTTTCAATGTTCCACAATATACTATACCGCTGGATCCCGCACAAATCAGACACTCTGAGCTAAAATTATGAGTCATGTATTTTAACTCATGCACTGGAATCGCATGGCAAACTATTGGCTCAACATCTGATTTGTCTTCTTCATCAACTGTTGTAGAACTTCGTTCCTCCTTCCATGAGTCTTCTTGAGTGGCTGGGACGGCTTCTGACGGGGTACTAGCATCATCAGCCCATCTTGAGTTGAACCTATGGCAAGGCTGCCTGCAAGTTTTGGCCAGAAAATACTCAAATAACTCGTCAAAACATAACAGGGGAACCTGTTTAATAATATGAATTTTACCAGATGGTTTAGTGCTGCTCCAAAATGAGAGAAATCTCAATGCAATGAGTGTTTGTGCTTTTCTGTCCTGCTTTTCAAGGGCTAACTCAAGTTTTACCTAAAACATGACCCATTGTTGGCCTCTTTTTGGGATCATGATTCAAACATCGTTTAGCAATCCCCACATATGTTTTCAAGCAATATGCAGTGATTTCTTCCTTAAAATTTGAAGCTACAATCTGGCCAACTTTTCCTTTTCTAATTTTATCTTGAGCCCACATGACCAGACTCATCTCAACCTCACTGCGACTAGGATCCACAGCAGGTCTCCCACACAACACTTCCAACAACACGACCCCAAACGCTTGCTTTGTTAGTCTACACGTCGTGAAATAGCTCGGATCTAAGTAACCAAACGATCCCTTAACAATTGTGCTAATATCTCTCTGTGGGTTGATTGTGCTTAAATGTTTTGCCAATCCAAAATCCGAAACTTTAGCTCTGAAATTTTCATCAAGAAGAATATTGGTAGACTTGACATCACGATGTATGATGGAGGTGCCAGTGTGAAGATAATCCAGACCGCGAGCAGCTCCGATGCATATATTAAGTCGTTGCTTCCATGTAAGGAATGAGGATCCGTCACTGTCACTGTCACTGCTCCTCGAAAGTTTGTAAAGATTATGAGCCAGAGTTCCACGGGGTATGTACTCATAAACAAGAATCATTTCCCCATTTTCATTGCAGTAGCCGATGAGAGAGACAAGATTAATATGTCGGAGCTTACTGAGTGTCTCAATCTCAGTCAAGAACTCATTCTCACCTTGGTTGGAATTAGGTGCAAGCCGCTTTATTGCCACACAGACACTCTCTTCCCCGATATCAAGCTGGCCTTTGTAGACTTTTCCAAATCCACCATTTCCAATGAGATGGTCTTTACTGAAATCTCGAGTGGCCAACTGGATCTGGGCTAGTGAAAATCGACGACAGAAACGTTGGGCCGTAGCAGATAGCTTCCCCGCCTCCTCCTTTGCAATCATTTGGTGAATTCCGGATTTAGATGGACGTATAATGTGGTGAAACGATAGAGATACTGAATAGTGAATTCAAGTCGTCGTTGAAATGGTCGTTTATCCTTTCGGCCTGTCACCGTCTTCTTCTACTGTTATGATCTTCGAAATTGCCGAAACTTTTTTCTGGCAAATAACCTTGTATTCGTTTGCTTTTGTCAGCTAAATCAACGAGTTTAATATTTATGGGGTGCAAGTGGGATCACATGTTACATCTCATGTTACATGGGGTGTAATGGGTGACAAGTGTCTCCTTATGTGTAAAAGGGGACACTTGTCACCCATTACGGTGTAATAGGGGAATTGAATTGTAGTGCGAGAGCTTTGCAAATGGGATCACCTGTTCAATATTGATGTTCCTCGTGTCATAATCAATGACCAAACTTCAATACTTGCCCCAAGGGTTTAATGGTCATTTGTAGAATATAGTTTTTCTATATTATGGAACACCAATGAAACACCAAAAATATAACAGAGAATTCAACTTGATAGTTTTGGTTCTCTTCGTCCTATGAATGATATCACATTACTGTTTATACGAAGGTAAGTAATATTGTATTTTAATGTAATGTGAGGTGTGAGAAATAAAATTGGATAGTTATTAATGTAGTGTTATGAGTCCATGGATATTTGAATTTGAAGTTTAACATTGGACGGACGAATTGATGGTGTGAAATTTAACACAAGAGAGAGAGTAGTACATAACGGTGAGCAGCACGACTTTAACAATGAAGAGAGGAATGTTACACTTTCAATTTATTGAATAATACAAGCAAGTGTTGGGTTTTTCGGCCCAGCGGAGCCGGACCCACTTAATCTACTAGCATGATATTGTCCGCTTTGGGCCTGATTATACTAGGGGCCGATAAACCCAACAAGTGGCATCAGAGTCAGACCCCAGACTTAATCGGCTTGGCCCGGAGTTGGTGGGATGTTCGAACCTCAAACTGGATGGTCTAGCTGCGGGACTTTGTTTGAGGGGGAAATGTTGGTTGGGTGTCAATCAAAGTCCCACATCGGTTAGAAGTAGGGATGTCGATGGGTTTATAAATGAGGCCTTTTGGGTGTGAAGCCCAGATAGTAAAACCGTGAGAGTCAGTGGACGACCCAAAGCGGACAATATCATGCTAGTGGATTTAGTGGGCCTGACTATACTAGAGGCAGATAAACCCAACAGCAAGTACAAGCCTCCATACAAATCCTCTGCTTTCAGCGGTGTATTTCATGCAGAAGTAGCATGCAACAAAGGAGAAAGGGCACTTATTACAGTGTCCATGTCTGGACGATCATCAGCTCTTTTTTGCACACACATGGCAGCTACTTCAGCCATCTGCATTTATGGAGTCCCAATAAATACCATTTCAGGTAAAATAATGAAACAGATTTCCCAACTGATATTACCTTTGAAGCATCTGTTAGTGAGTAGGCTCCATTTAGTCTAGCATCCACAACACTCTTTACCCAATCTTTTCCGATCCATGGATTTCTCTGATGTAACAATGTAAATGAAAACAACAAGGTTAAAGATTCCCTTGATAAACTTTAAGAACTACAACTAGTATTGACATGCTAAGGAAAAATGCATACCCATTCCACTATGTGCTTATATTTTTCACCATCATTTACTTGACGACCTGTCAAGAGTTCAAGAAGCAGCACGCCAAAGCTGTAAACATCAGTCTTAGAGCTCTGTTCTCCCAGTTGCACATATCTAACTCACAAAATGAAATGAAGCCACATGACAGTAAGTAGAAATCCGGAAAAGACATGTTCATCTCTAGCTAAGACAGAGTTGTAATAGAACATACTCCAAGGGATGATAACCACGAGGATGTTCAAAAGCACCAGGATGATAATAAGCCAGATAATCATCAAAAGGATAAGGGGATTCAGTAAACCAACCAAAATCACTCAATTTTGCTAGCTTGTAATCATCAAAAAGCAAAATGTTGCTGGATCTGATATTGCGATGAATTTTTTCCTTCTGGTGAAGGTACTCTAATCCTTTTGCAACCCCCAATGCAATTTTAACTCTTTGGCCCCATGATAAAGCTGGAACTGGCTTTGTGCCACTGGTGTGTTTACGTCCTATTGCATTCTTCTGGTGACCAAAAGCAATTCCAAGTCTTTGGCCCCATGATAAAGCTGGAACTGGCTTTGTGTCATTGGTGTGTTCATGTCCTATTGCACTCGAGACATACTTTTGTGAATATTACGAAATCTGAAATTAGTGGATGAGAACAAGAAGCTGCTACCACTAGTTAGTAAGAAGGAAACTGTTATAGATAGCGAATTCAACAATCAAAATTTCATTTTTTCCTAAAATCAATTTCAAGAACAAATTATGTATTACAGGATAAAAACTTGAAAAGCGCGAAGAAGGTAGCATCACTATTCCAAATTCTTGTGAGCTTACCATGAAGAGCATCATAAAGGGTCCCATTTTTAGGAAGCTCATAAGCCAAGAAATGCTGACCATCAGTGACACAGTAACCTAACAGCGGAGACACATTTTCATGCTTTAAGTTGGATGCTATTGAGACCTGAAAGATCATATATTAGAACAACACTTGTATTTCCATAATCATACAATATTTAGTTACGTCAATCAAACCTGTTCTAGAAACTCTCTTTCTGGCAGACAATTATAGGTTACAATTTTAATTGCTGCCACTCGTCCACTTTCCAAAACTCCACAATATACTTCTCTGGATACCTCATGACCAATCTTATAGTACCTTCTTGAAATATGAGTCATGTCTGTTAGCACTTGCAATGGAATTTTTATTGGCGCAATACTATTGCCCAGTTTGTCATCGGATGTAAAATTCTGTTCGTCTTTCCATGCATCTTCTTGAGTGGCAGGGGTGGCTTCTGATGGCGTATTAACATCAGCCCTATCATGATTCTCTTGAGTGGATCCTATGGGAAGGCTGCCTGCAAATTTTGGCCACACAAATACTCAAATAACTCATCCAGACATATATAACAGGGGAACCTGTTTTACTGTAATGATGCCAAGCAGATTTGTAGATATATAATTGCAATTCATACCGTTCAGAAATGGAAAAAATCTCAATGCAATGAGTGTTTGTGCTTTTCTGTCCTGTTGTTCAAGGGCTAACTCAAGCTTACCCAAAACACGAGCCATTGTTGGCCTCTTTTTTGGATCATGATTCAAACATCGTCTAGCAATCCCCACGAATGTTTTTAAGCAATCTGGTGTGATTTCTTCCCTGATATTTGAAGCTACAATCTGGCCAACTTTTCCTTTTCCAATTTTGTCTTGAGCCCACATGATCAGGCTCATCTCATCCTCGCCAAGCCTGGGATCCACAGCAGGTCTCCCACACAACACCTCCAACAACACCACACCAAACGCATACGTGTCACTTTGCCTGGTTAGTCTACATGTCGTGAAATAGCTCGGATCTATATAACCAAACGACCCCTTAACTACTGTGCTGACATGGCTCTGTGGGTTGATTGTGCTTAAATGTTTAGCCAATCCAAAATCCGAAACCTTAGCTCTGAAATTTTCATCAAGAAGGATATTGGTAGACTTGACATCGCGGTGTATGATGGAGGTGCCAGTGTGAAGATAATCCAGACCTCGAGCAGCTCCGACACATATATTAAGGCGTTGCTTCCATGTAAGCAATGAGGAGGCATCATCGGCATTACTCCTTGAAAGTTTGTAAAGATTATTAGCCAGTGTTCCACGGGGTATGTACTCATAAACAAGAATCATTTCTTGATTGTCATTGCAGTAGCCGATGAGAGAGACAAGATTAATATGTCGGAGCTTACTCAGTGTCTCAATCTCAGTCAAGAACTCGCTCTCACCTTGGTTGGAATTTATTGCTAGCCGCTTTATTGCCACAGTACTCTCTTCCCCGTTATCAAGCTGGCCTTTGTAGACTTTTCCAAATCCACCATTTCCGATGAGATGGTCTTCACTGAAATCTTGAGTAGCCAACCGGATCTGGTCTAATGAAAATCGCTGACAGAACCGTTGGGCCGTGGCGGATAGCTTCTCCTCCTCCTTGGCAATCATGTTTGGTTAACCAGTATCTCCAAGCGAATTTCGGATTTGAATTGAAATGTAGATGCTGAACCTAAAATAGTATGCCTTGCATAATTTTTAATTTATTATCTTCACATTTTTCATCTCATTCGTTCCAAATAACTCTTACTAACAGAATATGGAAAAAGAAGCATCACATCAAACATATTACTTCAAAATATATGTGATAATTTCAAATTTTTCATCTCAATTTAACACAAAAGGTTGACATGGTTGTTATCCATTAAACTAAAGCGTTGACTTTTACAATTATGATTTTAGGAAATAGGCAACAAATTTAATTTATAATTGGCTCAATCATCATATTGTCCAGTTGACTTTTTATCTGGCAAACACGTTTTGACTCTCGCCAATGAGGCCTCCCCCAATGGGGAGGTTTTTTTATGACTTGGGCAATTAAAAAACCTCAATGAGAGGTTTTTTTCAATAGGGGAGGGGTGGGGTTTTTTTGTTGGGTTTTATGCAGAAAACCTAGATTTTTTTATTAAATGAGAGAATGAAGGAAGAGAAGAGTGGTTGTCACTATCCAATGGTTAGACGAGTGTTGTTCACGCACACAATGGAAAATAATCTTGTGACCCCATCCAACTAGGTTGTTTCCAAGACATTAATTTTTTTTTATTCACAATATCACATACAATTCAAATTGAGGGTGGGGCCAAGGGGGAAAGTTGGCGGTTGGAACAGCAGGTTTACGTTAGTTTTTTTTTTATTTATTTATGAACACAACATTACTCCATATCTCAAAAATTAAAATTATGACCGTTATATTATTGTTGTCAATTTTTTTTAAATTATCCCTATAAATATATCCTTCACTTCATTTTTATCCTACATTATGTTTTATCATTACATCTCAAATTCAAATCTTATACATCAAATATTTCTTTTTCTTCTCATCCAAAAAAAATAAATGGATAAAGATTCGTGGATGCATTTCGGATTCAATTCTTCAAACTCCGGTGAAAATTCAACGCCTCAAAATGTGAATTTTCGTCCATGTGCCAACTTTTATCCTCAAAATACAAGTTTTTAGCCAAACGATCCGTTAACTACTGTGCTAACATGGCTCTGTGGGTTGATTGTGCTTAAATGTTTAGCCAATCCAAAATCTGAAACATTAGCTCGGAAATTTTCATCAAGAAGGATATTTGTAGACTTGACATCGCGGTGTATGATTGAGGTGCCAGTGTGAAGATAGTCCAGACCTCTAGCAGCTCCAATGCATATGTTAAGGCGTTGCTTCCACGTAAGCAAGGAAGAGCCATCACTGTCGCTGCTCCTCGAAAGTTTGTAAAGTTTATGAGCCAGAGTTCCACGGGGTATGTACTCATAAACAAGAATCATTTCCCCATTTTCATTGCAATAGCCGATGAGAGAGACAAGATTAATATGTCGGAGCTTACTGAGTGTCTCAATCTCAGTCAAGAACTCATTCTCACGTTGGTTGGAATTAGGTGCAAGCCGCTTTATTGCCACACAGACACTCTCTTCCCCGATATCAAGCTGGCCTTTGTAGACTTTTCCAAATCCACCATTTCCAATGAGATGGTTCACTGAAATCTTGAGTGGCCAACAGGATCTGGGCTAGTGAAAATCGACGACAGAACCGTTGGGCAGAGGCAGATAGTTTCTCCTCCTCCTCCTTTGCAATCATCTGGTGAATTCTGGATTTAGATGGAGGTGTAATGTTGTGAAAAGATAGAGATACTGAATAGTGAATTCAAGTCGTCATTGAAATGGTCGTTTATCCTTTCGGCCTGTCAGCGTCGACTTAATTCTACTGTTACGATCTTCGAAATTGCCGATACTTCTTTTTTCTTTTCTGGCAAACAACCTTGTATTAATTTGCTTTCATCAGCTAAATCGAGGAGTTTAATATCTAAAGTGCAGAGCGTTTAATACAAATTGGATCACTTATTCCGCGTATGTGTTTCATTTCCATTTTCACTCCTTAGATATATGCTACGTGATCAACGTGCACATGTTTCAATGGTTTAATGGTAAGTAGTAGGATATATTTTTTTATGTTATGGAATACCAATGTGAAATAGAGAATTAAGTTGATCTATTAAACTTAATTCGGATTACCTATTCCAATTTGATATTTCATCCGCTAATCAACTCATTAATTAAATGACATGTGTCTTTATTATTTGCTAGATTAACGCCACATTCCCCGATGATTTATAATAGTAAATGGTAGGTATAGTTTTTTTTATATGTTATGTAATAGTAATGAAACATGGAGGGTGGAATAGGGAATTTAAGTCATCACATACGCACTGCTGCTACAGTAAACCCTCCACTCCTCAATGCTTTCATACGGCCGTACTTCACCATTTTCCACCGCCGGTCTCATCTCCCCTCAATGCAAGCATCTCTCCAACTCACCATTATCAACAGGCCATGATTACAGCAGCGTCTTGGAAGCTCGCAGAGACAAGACAAACCAGGATGTTGATTCTAGAGTCCTACTCAAATAATTTTTGTTCTGTATGCATGAAATTCTGTTACGAGGGATTCATCTCATTCTATTTTCATTTATTTGCTTAATTCAGAAGGCTGCAATCGCTGCTACGTGTGTTCAAGATGCAGCTGATGTGTTTTGTCCAGACATGAGACTTGTTGTAAGAGATCTAATCTCTGTGGAACACTAACTCTGTTTTAAGACAATACACTGAAGTTTCAGTAGGAAGTGACTAAACTTAAGGGAGTCTTAATCGTCTCTGTTTCCTTTGCAAATGTGACAGTGGATCTTATCATTTTATTACAGCTGAACTTTGAAATACTAGAGTGTGAAGATGGGGGAAAATAATTTATGGAAAGAAGAAAAAGATAGAGCACTCAAGTTAAAGGTAGATTAGCTAGGCACAACTAGTGAAGAAGAATTACAACTAAAGATTGTGCCTTTTATCTTCACTGGAAATATTATTCAAATCCTCAAACTTGATGCAAGCATAACAAGTACTGACCTCACCAAACCACCTTGATTTATAACTAATTAGCTTAATTTGGTAATTTGATTTCTGAAATGGAGTTGTAATTGACTTAAATTTTAATAAATATACTACTTCATATGATAGTATCATGAAAAAGAGTATATATACTCCACTATGGAAGTAAAAAAATTGTTGGTTAGAATTAGCCAAATTCCACTAGGACATGGATCCCATCAACGATTCAGCAAATAATAAATTATAGTATCTGGTATCAACAAGTGACGCTCTGCAACTAATTTACTGATAAATAAACAGTGATAAATAACCATTTCAACGTCGACTTAAACATCTATCATTTCATTAGTTAACATCTCTATCGTTTCATCACATCAAAAATTCCCTATGATTGCAATGGAAGAGAGGAAGTTATCTGCCACGGCGGAACGGTTCTGTCGTCGATTTCCATTAGCCGAGATCCTGTTGGCCACTCAAGATTTCAGTGAAGACCATCTCATCGGAAACGGTGGATTTGGCAAAGTCTACAAAGGCCAACTCGATAATGGGGAAGAGAGAGTGGCAATAAAGCGGCTAGCAACAAATTCCAACCAAGGTGAAAGCGAGTTCTTGACAGAGATTGAGACACTGAGTAAAGTCCGACATATTAATCTAGTCTCTCTCATCGGCTATTGCAATGAAAATGGGGAAATGATTATTGTTTATGAGTACATACCCCGTGGAACACTGGCTGATAATATTTACAAACGTTTCAGAAGCAGTGATAGTGATGGCTCCTCTTTGCTTACATGGAAGCAAAGGCTTATTATATGCGCCGGAGCTGCTCAAGGTCTGGAATGTCTTCACACTGGCACCTCAATCATACAACGTGAGGTAGAGTCTACGAATATCCTTCTTGAAGACAACTTAAGAGCTAAGGTTTCGGATTTTGGACTGTCAAAATATTTAAGCACAGTCAACCCACAAACCCATGATAGCACAATAGTTAAGGGATCGTTTGGTTATTTAGATCTCAGCTACCTCAGGAAGTGTAGACTAACTAGGCAAAGCGACACGTATGCGTTTGGGGTGGTGTTGTTAGAAGTGTTGTGTGGGATACCTGCTGTGGATCCCAGGCTTGGCGAGGATGAGATGGGGCTGGTCATGTGGGCTCAAGATAAATTTTGTAAAAGAAAAGTTGGCCAGATTGTTGCTTCAAATGTCAGGGAAGAAATCAAGGCAGATTGCTTGAAAACATTTGTTGGAATTGCTAAGAAATGCTCAAATCATGATCCAAAAAAGAGACCGACAATGTTTCAAGTGGTGGCCAAGCTTGAGTTAGCCCTCAAGCAGCAGGACAGAAAAGCAAAACCACCCATTCCAAGGAGATTTCTGTCATTTTGTTGTCGAGTCAAACCATCTGGTAATATGAATTGCAATTATATTCATACAAATTCGCTGATCATCATCTTAAAAAACAGGGTCCCCTGTTATGTTTCGATGAGTTAAATTTTGAGTGGCCAACATTTGCAGGCAGCCTTGCCACAGGATCCAATCAAGAAAATCATGATCGGATTGCTGATAGTACGCCATCAGAAGCCGTCCCTGGCACTCAAGAAGGCTCATGGAAGAACGAACTGATCATTAATGTTTCACAAATAGTTTGCCCTGCAATTCCAGTGCATCAGTTAATATACATGACTCATAATTTTAGCTCAGATTGTTTGATTGATGAGGGAACCAGTGGTAGAGTATATCGTGGAGCCTTGAAAAGTGGACAAGTGGCAGCAATTAAGGAGTTTATCGATAGTCGTCTGCCAGACAAGGAGTTTCTAGAACAGGTTTGGTAACACTAAGTTGAGTGATCTTGCTAAATATTGTATAGCTATAGAAAGTTTGATGTTGTTCTAATATAGGAGTATGATATTTCAGGTTTCAATAACATCCAACTTAAAGCATCAAAATGTGGCTCCTCCATTAGGTTGCTGTGTTGCTGGTGGTCAACATTTCTTGGCTTATGAGTTCGCTCAAAATGGGACCCTGCATGGCATCCTTCATCGTAAGCTCTTAAAAAATTGATTTAGTGATGCTACCTTCTTTGCCATTATTATGGCTTTTCTAGTTGTTATCCTAAAATATATGGTTTGTTCTTGAATTGATATTAGGAAAATACAAGTTGGTACATGCTGTTTAACTCACTTTCTATAACAGTTGCCTTCTTATTAACTAGTTGTAGCTTCTTGATCTCAACCAATTTCTGATATCGTAATATTGACAAATGAATGTTTTGAGTGCAATAGGACATAGAGGCACATACGGCACAAAGCCAATTCCCGCTTTATCATGTGGCTAAAGAGTGGTGATTGCTTTGGGGGTTGCAAAAGGAATAGAGTACCTTCAACAGAAGAATCTGATTCATCGTAACATCAGATCCAGCAACGTTTTGCTTTTTGATGATTACAAACTAGCTAAATTAAGTGATTTTGGTTGGTTTACTCAATCCCCTTATCCTTTTGGTGAACTGGGTTATTATCATCCTAAATTTTTTAACCATCTCCGTGGTTATCATCCCTCAGAGTATGTTCAATTACAACTCTGTCCTAGCGATAGATGAACATGTCTATTTCGTATTTTTACTTAGTGTCACTTGACTTCAACTATTTCATTTCGTATGGTAGATACGTGATGCTGGGCAAACCGAGCTGGAAGACGGATGTTTACAGCTTTGGTGTGCTGCTTCTTGAACTCTTGACAGGCCGTGAAGTAGATGATGGTACAAATCAGCATATAATGGAATGGGTATGCAATTCTACTCAGCATACATGCCAATACTAACTTGTGGTTATTAAAGTTTATTAAGGGCATCTTTAGTCTTGTTGCTTTAATGTACTTTGTTACAAGCTGTAATTCAATTAGTGGAAAATTTTTCGGTTCGAATCTCCTGCTATGTTTAGTGTTACATTTCCAATTGCAAATCGTACGTTGGATGATTGAGATGTAAGACTAAAATATAACAGGACATTTGGGAACCAATTTTTTATAACATTAGGCAATTCCATTGCACGGAGAAGAGTGATCCAAATTTTTATAACATCAGGCAATTCCATGGCACGGAGAGGAATATTATTACAACGTAAAGAGGATTGTGGATGGTAGACTAAATGGAGACTACCCACCATAAGATGCTTTAAAGGTAAAATCAGTTGGGAAAGATGTTTCATTTTTCACCTAAAATGTATCTATTGGTAAAACACGACTCCATAAATGCAGATGGCTGAAGTAGCTTTCATGTGTTTGCAAAAGAAAGCTGATCGTCCACACATGGACTCCGTAATAAGAGCTCTCCATCCTCTTTTGAATGCAATAATGGAGCCAGGATTTTTTGTCAGGAAACCTGAATTATATTAGGACATGTAAAGTCTTTTGTTTTAGGTTAAAGTAGATCCCATTAAAGAAAGAATAATTTTATATTGAAGAATTTTAATTTTTTTTTTTTACTTTAAATGTTTGTTATATGGCAAATCAATCACTCCTCTGTTTCATATAAAACCCGCGTAAAAATTGAAATTGAAATTATAATTTTTATTCACAAATTATTTGAAATCGCATGTATATTTTATATAATAATAATATTAATAATATAATATTTTGAAAGAGACACTCTCTTGTGAGACAGTAATTTGTGAGATTATATCGAATTTAGGCGCGGTTCTAAATATTTTATTTTTTAAAATCAGCATCAAACGTTGTCAACTCGAACCGAACCATATCGGTATACATTTATCTTTTTATTTTTGGCTAGTAAATATTTCCCTATAATAATAGCTAGAGTCACCCTTAAATTTAACAAATGGTACATTTTCTAATGCAAATGCTACATTTTATATCTTAGAGTTAGCCAAATTCCACCGTGGACATGGATCCTTTCAACGATTCAGCAAATAATAAATTATAGTATCTGGGGACAACGAATGATGCTCTGCAACTAATTTAAGAATAATTAGACAGTGATAAACAAGTACCATTTCAACGACGACTTAAACATGTAACTTCATTATTTAACGTCTTCATCACTTGATCACATTATACGTCCACCACATCCAAATTCCCTTGGAGATATTGGTTTACCAAATATGCAATTATTATCTGCGACGGCAGAACGTTTCTTCTTATGAATAAACGCAAGAACCTCTCTAATCTACTCACGAATACTCTCTATCGATTGAAACTTATGATCACACACACACACACACTTATGAATATGAATCAAAGAACAACAAGCAAGTATAGTGGTTCGGCTTAATGAAGCCTACGTCCACTCTTAAAGATGTTGAATCTTATTGATGAATCTGAATTACAACTTGAAGGAGGGAAAACTTCTATCTTATGAACTGATAAACCCTATCCCATGCATGCTCACGTTTATATTGAATGATGATCAGCTGCATGCCACAGGTTGTTAGTTGGTTACAACAGACTAACTCCCTCGGCTCTTCTTTCCTTCCAACTGATCACCTTACAACTGTTTGATCATGCAAGCAATCCAATGGTTCATCCTTGAGCCAGCTCATCAATCCTTACCTCATGCTTGATCAACTAGCTTCACCAATCTCCTCCTTCCACGTATGAGCTACTATCACACGCACTACCATGCATGTGTCTATACTTTCTAACGATTCTCCACCTTATAGACACTGCACTACCTCAACAAGATTCAAACACCCCACCCTGTTGTTTTAAGGGTACAACCACCCTTTCTGTCTTCTTATTGCATGGTGAGCAAATTCTTACACAACTTAAACTTAAGAGTTGGAAGAGCCTTGGTCAATACATCAGCTGGATTCTCTGTAGTGTTGATTTTCTTCACTACAACAGACCCCCTTCTCAATCACATCTCTTATGAAGTAAAGTCTTACATCAATGTGCTTGGTGCTCTCATGATACCCCTGATGTTTGGATAGATGAAGTGCACTTTGATTATCACAAAATACTTCAAATACTTCTTACTGAATTCCAAATTCCTTTAAGATTCCTGTCAACCAAATGCCCTCTTTGATTGCTTCTGTTAGTGCCACATATTCAGCCTCCGTAGTGGACAATGCTACCACATGTTGATGTGTAGCTTTTCAGTTGACAGCAATACCAAACATGTTAAACACATAACCTGTTAATGGTTTTCTTGTATCAAGATTTGCAGCATAGTCTGCATCAACATATCCCACAATAGCTTAATTCCAATCTGCCCTTCTCTGAAATTTTAAACCAACTAATGTTGTTCCTTTAATGTACCTCAAAGCCCATTTTACAGACTCCCAATGCATCAGTCCATGTTTACTCATGAACCTGCTGATTAGACTCATCACAAATGCTAAGTCTGGTCTACAACACACCATTGAGTACATCAAACTTCCAACTGCACTTGTATATGGTATCCTGTCCATTATTGCCCTTTCTTCAACTGTCTTTGGACTATCTTGTAAGGACAGTCTCAATCTTGTTTTGTAGGCACTAAAACTGGCTTGCACTGATCCATGTTATATCTCTTCAAAACTTTAATCAAGTATGATTCTTGATTCAAGCTTAAACTACCTGTTGACCTATCTCTCTTGATCTGCATACCTAGTATAGTACTTGCTTCTCCAAGATCCTTCATTTCAAACTCCTTTCTCAGTATTTTCTTTACTGTATTTATCCCTGCAATATCTCCACATGCAATCAAAATATCATCTACATACAGCAGCAAGTAGATGAAATTCCCTTCCTCATTCTTTATGTAAACACAACTATCATGCAAGCTCCTTTCAAAACCATTTGATGTTATGTATATCAAATCTTAAGTACCAATATCTAGGACTTTGTTTAAGTCCATATAGAGACTTGACTAACTTGCAAGCCTTATTTTTTGAACTGTCAACATCCACACCTTCAGGCACTTACATGTATATGTCTTCTTCAAGATTCCCATGTAGAAATGCAGTAGTTACATCCATCTGTTGCAACTCTAGATCAAACTGAGTAACTATAGCAAGTAAAATCCTAATGGAGCAGTGCCTCACAACTGGTGAAAATATCTCATTATAATCAACACCCTCCTTCTGTGAAAAACCTCTTGCAACTAGTCTTGCCTTGTATCTAACTCCACCTTCTTTACTTGTTACTGGTTTTCTTTTGTAAAGCCACTTACGCCCTACAAGATTCTGGTTTGCTGGCTTTTCAACAAGTATCCATGTCTTGTTCTTCTTCAAAGATAGTAACTCTTCTTCCATAGCAACTATCCACTTATCACTCTCTGCACCTGAAATTGCTTCAGAATATGATCTTGGCTCATACATCTCAACATTTGTTACTACAAACAGTGCATAGGATACAACATCAGCCTCTATATATCTGACAGTAGCTCTTATCTGCCCCCTTAATCTATCCCTTACTAATTGATAGATGCTCAAAGTCCTTCTTTCAGCTAATGTTTGACCCTCTTCTGATGTTGGTATGATCTGATTCCTTACTTGTTGTGTCTTACCTGTTTCAAGCTCCACCTCAAGCTCAACACGATCTGTATCAGAAACTATACCAACTGCCCTCTCAATTAAAGACATCTTCTTCTCATTGAAGCTCACATCTCTACTAACAAGAAACTTATTAGCTTCATAACACCACAACTTATAACCTTTTGTCCCCTTTGGATATCCAACAAGCACACATTTAATGGCCCTAGGATCCAACTTATCTTATTTCTGATGTGCATATGCTTGACACCCTATAACCCTGAGATGATCATAACTGGGGAGCTTATCAGACCATAATTCCTCAGGAGTCTTAAACTTGATTGCTGTTGATGGACACATGTTAATGAGATAAGTTGTTGTAGTTACTAGCTCACCCCAAAACCCCTTAGAGAATCTTCACTATTCAGTAAGCACTTCACCCTTTCAAGCAATGTTTGATTCATCATCTCAGCAACCCCATTTTGTTGAGGTGTACCAGGAACTGTTCTGTGCCTCTTGATACCTTTCTCTTGACAGTAATTGTTGAACTCTTGTGATACAAATTCTAGTTCATTGTCTGTCCTCAAACACTTAAGCTTGCACTCTGTCTGATTTTCAACTTCAGTGAGCTATATCTTGAATGTTGCCAATGCTTCATCTTTTATTTTCAAAATCCTTACCCAAAGCTTTCTTGAGTAATCATCAATGAAAGATATGAAATATCTTCCACCCCCTATAAATCTAAGTGTATATACTCCAACTTTGACTTAGTGTTGTGCTCTGCAGAACCAACCTAACTCCTTTTTAACTTGCCAAGTATGCAAGCCTCACACTGATCCAATATGACAGATGAACTAAGATTTAGTATTCCTTGTCTAGCTAAATCTTGTAGCCCCCTTTCACTTACATGTGCAAGTCTTCCATGCCACAAATGTGCATTATCTTTTTCTTGTGAAGCATTGATTTGTCTAGTAATGACAGATCCCTCAAGAAAATAACGATCATTTTTCTTGATCCCTTTTATTACTACTGTGCTTCCTTTCAAGACAGTGAGAGCTCCATTCTTAAGCCTGCTTTCATATCCTTGTGTGTCTAACATACCAAGTGATATCAAATTTATCCTTAAACTAGGCACATATCTCATTTTAGTCAGCATTTTAACAGATCCATCAAACATTTTCATTTTAGTGGAATCTGTTCTTTCAATACTGCATGCTTGATCATTTCCTGAAAGGACTGATCCCTCATTACATACTATTAACTCAATGAACCACTCTTTAATGGATGTCATATGGAAAGTACATCCAGAATCTAACTCCCATTCTTCTGAAATAGAATAAGATACTACAGACAGAGCTTCAATAACATCATTCTTAGGTTGAATATCAGTTATCTAATTAGCATGGTTCTTTTGATTTCCAACCTTTTCTGCAATCTTCTTGGCTACCATGGCCTTCCATTTGAAGCACTATTTCTTGTAGTGTCCAGGTTTGTTGCAATGGAAGCAATTATTGTTATCTTCTTCTGCTGGAACACTTTGACTCTTATCAGACTTCTTCTTATTAGTGTTGATCTTCTTATTATTATTGCTCCAATTACCCTGCTTCTTGGCAACCAATACTTCACCACTAATCTGAACATCTGGATTCTTGTGCAGTACTTTTGCTTTCAAGGCAAGTTGTACTTGATCCAGAGTAATTGTCTCATTATATCCAAACAGCAATGTATCCCTCAATCCTTCAAATGATGAAGGAAGAGCTGAAAGTAATATGACAGCCTTATCTTCGGTATGCAGAACCACATCTATGTTCTCTAGATCATCAATTATCCTATTGAACTCATCTAACTACCCAAGAATTGGTTTCTCTTCTGTAATCTTGAATAAATACAACTTCTGTTTCTTATACAACCTATTAGCAAGACATTTAACCATGTAAAGTTCTTCTAACCTTTGCCAAATTCCTCTAGCTGTAGTTTCTTTTGCAATCTCCCTTAGAGCCTTGTCTCCTAGGCACAATATTATTACACTCCTTGCTTTAGATTGTTGATCTTGATCAGCTGCAGCTGCAACTGCATCAACCTCTGCAACCTGATTTGCTGGTAGTGGCTTGATTGCCTCAACCAATCCCTGTTGAATTAAGATTGCCTCCATATTCATTCTCCAAAGGCAGAAGTCTGACTTTTCTATAAACCTCTCCACATCGAACTTTGTTGTAACCATGGTGATCTTCCTCTTCAATCATATGGCAGCAACTTCCTTTCCTACAGACGGCGCCACTTCTTATGAATAAACGCAAGAACCTCTCTAATCTACTCACAAATACTCTCTATCGATTGAAACTTATGATCACACACACACACACACACACTTATGAATATGAATCGAAGAACAACAAGCAAGTATAGTGGTTCGGCTTAATGAAGCCTACGTCCACTTTTAAAGATGTTGAATCTTATTGATGAATCTGAATTACAACTTGAAGGAGGGAAAACTTCTATCTTATGAACTGATAAACCCTATCCCATGCATACTCACGTTTATATTGAATGATGATCAGCTGCATGCCACAGGTTGTTAGTTGGTTACAACAGACTAACTACCTCAGCTCTTCTTTCCTTCCAACTGATCACCTTACAACTGTTTGATCGTGCAAGCAATCCAATGGTTCATCCTTGAGCCATCTCATCAATGCTTACCTCATGCTTGATCAACTAGCTTCACCAATCTCCTCCTTCCACGTATGAGCTACTATCACACGCACTACCATGCATGTGTCTATACTTTCTAACATTTTTGTCGTCGATTTTCACTAGCCCAGATCCTGTTGGCCACTCAAGATTTCAGTGAAGACCATGTCATCGGAATTGGTGGATTCGGCAAAGTATACAAAGGCCAGCTTGAAAACAGAGAAGAAAGTGTGGCAATAAAGCGGCTTGCACCTAATTCCAACCAAGGTGAGAACGAGTTTTTGATTGAGATTGAGACACTGAGTAAAGTTCAACATATTAACCTTGTTTCTCTCATCGGCTATTGCAATGATAATGACGAAATGATTCTTGTCTATGAGTACATCCCCCGTGAAACTCTGGCTCATAATCTTTACAAACTTTCGAGGAGAAACAACAGTACTGACCACAGCTCATCACTTACTTGGAAGCAACGCCTTAATATATGCATTGAAGCTGCTAGAGGTCTCGACCATCTTCACACTGTCACCTTTATCATACACCACGATGTCAAGGCTACCAATATCCTTTTCGATGAAAATTTCAGAGCTAAGGTTTCGGATTTTTGGACTGACAAAACATTTAAGCACAATCAACCCACAGAGCCATGATAGCACAGTAGTTAGGGGAAAGCTTGGTTATTTAGATCCGAGTTATTTGGCGACAAATAGACTGACCATGCAAAGTGACACGTATTCGTTTGGGGTGGTGTTGTTGGAAGTGTTGTGTGGGAGACCGGCTGTGGATTCCAGGCTTGGGGTGAATGAGAATGAGCAGAGTCTGGCGACTTGGGCTCAAGATAAAATTAGTAAAGGAAAAGTTGACCAGATTGTAGCTTCTAATCTCAAGGGAGAAATCAAGGCAGATTTCTTGAAAACATTTGCGAAAGTTGCTAAGAAATGCTTAGATCAAGATCCAAAAAAGAGACCGAAAATGTCTGAAGTTGTGAAGAAGCTTGAGTCAGCCCTTGAAAAGCAGGAAAGAAAAGCACGTCAGCTCTTTCTATCGAGACTTTGGTCAATTTGTATTAGAGTTGAACCATCTGGTAATATGAATTGCAATTATATTTCCTACAAATCCACTCAGCATAATTAGAGTAAAACAGGTTCCACTGTTATGTTTCAATGAGTTATTTAAGTATTTGTCTGACAAAAATTTGCAGGTGACATAGGATCCACTCAAGAGAATCATGATCCGGTTGTTGCTAATACGCCACAAGCTGCCCCTGCCACAGGATCCACTCATGAAAATCCTAATGAGGTTGTTGTTAGTACGCAATCAGAAGCTATCCCTGCCACAGGATCCACTCATGAAAATCCTAATGAGGTTGTTGTTAGTATGCAGTCAGAAGCTGTCCATGCCACTCAAGAAGACTCATCGAATGAAGAACAGAGTTCTACAACTGTTGATGAAGAAGACAAACCAGATGACCACCTTAATGTTGCGCCAGTAATATGCCCTGCGATTCCAGAGCATGAATTTATATACTCGACTGATTAATTTAGAATAAAGTGTCTGATTGGTGTGGGATCCAGTGGTAAAGTTTATCTTGGAGCTTTGAGAAGTGGACAGGTGGCAGCAATTAAGATTTTACGTATGCAGGACGATATGTTTCAAGAACAGGTTTGGTAACACTAGGTTGAGTGATGTTGCTAAATATTGTAGTGCTGTTCTAATATAGGAATATGATATTTCAGGTTTCGACAACATTCCACTTAAGAGTTAGAGCATGAAAATGTGGCTCCTCCATTAGGTTACTATATGGCTGATGGTCGCCATTCCGTGGCTTATGAGTTTGCTAAAAATAGGACCCTGCATGATATCCTTCATGGTACTTAAGCTCACAAAAATTAGATTTAGTGAGGCTATCTTCTTCGCGATTTTTAGAAATATTATACTAACTGGTTATATGTTGTTATCCTTGAATTATATAGTAGTTTTTTTCTTGAATTGATTTTAGAACTATACGAGTTGGTTATATGTTGTTTGACTCAGTTTCTATAACAGTTGCCTTCTTATTAACTAGTTGTAGCTCCTTGATATTAACCAATTTTTGATACGGTAATATTGAAAAATGGCTTCTTAATTATTAACTAGTTGCAGCTCCTTGATATTAACCAAATTCTGATATGATAATATTGAAAAATGTATGTTTTGAGCGAAATAGGATATAGTTCCAGCTTTATCATGGGACCAAAGAGTTAAAATAGCTTTTGGGGTTGCAAAAGGATTAGAATACGTTCACCAGAATAAGCTGATTCATCGAAACATCAAATCCATCAGCATTTTACTTTTTGCTGATTACACTGTTGCTAAATTAAGTGATTTTGGTTGTTTTACTCAATCCAGTAATCCCTATACTCCACCTTTTTATCATCGTCGTCGCCATCCTCCAGAGTATGTTCCATTACAACTCTGTCCTACCTAAAGATGATCACATGTCTATTTCGGATTTATACTTACTATCATGAGGCTTCAACTATTTCATTTTGTGTGGCAGATACATGCGGTTGAGCACAGTGAGCTCTAAGACTGATGTTTACAACTTTGGCGTGCTACTTCTTGAACTCTTGACATGTTGTCAAGTATTTGATCCTTATAAAGATCAGCATATAGTACAATGGGTATGAGTTTTCCTTAGCATGCCAATACTATTGTTTCTTAAAATGACATAGGTTCTTTAATTTGGTTGAATCCAACATTAATTCTGTAACTTTATACTTTTTTTAATTTTAGTCATTTTGCAAAAAAAAAAAAAAAAAAAAAAAACTTCAAAACGTATAGGACTTCATTTTTTCCAAGAAACCAAAATTGAAAAGGTGAGAAAATTTACGACTGAAGTTGACATAAATGAAAAACATTGAAAAGATAAAAGTTATAGAACTAAAATTGAATTCAGCCAAAGTTATATTATAGGACCGAAATTGATAATTTTCCCTTTTAAAGTTTATTAAGGGCTTCTTTAACCTGGTTGTTTTGATATGCATTTACAAGGTGTAATTTAATAAGTGGCAATTTTTTATAATATCAGGCAAGACCATGGCTCGGAAATTATTATAAGGTAAAGAGGATTGTGGATGATAGACTAAATGGAGACTACCCACTAGTTGATGCTTTAAAGGTAATATCAGTTGAGAAAGCTGTTTAATTCTTTTTGTTTTTTTTACCTGAAATGGTATTTATTGGGAATACACAATGTAGATGGCTGAAGTAGCTGCCATGTGTCTGCGAAAATACGATGATGATCATCCACACATGGACATTGTAACAAGAGCTCTTCGTCCTCTGTTGAATGCTTCTTTCATGAAAATACACAACTGATGAAATCGGGAATAGTTGAACTTATGGTCTTTGCTGAAAGAGGAGATTTGTATCTTTGGGATGGAATATGGAGGTTTTTTACGTTTGTATTTGTTTATATTATGGATCGTCATTCGTCCAGAAGAAATTCTAACTACGCATATAAAACCATTGGAAAATGACATTCTTTTCCAATGATAATTATTCCAATGGAAAATATTTGCTAGAATTCCCCTTGCGGCCTTTGAAGAGTTCAGGCATGTAGTAGCACTCCACATGCAAGCTGTTGTATACATTGGCCACCCAACCTTAGTTTGTGTTGGGTATATGGAGTAGTATTTAAAACTGCTTATGAATTACTTTTGTAGAGTTGAGTCAAGAGTTACATTCTTTCTTCTTAAGACGAAATTACTCCGTACTCCAGGTGCTTACAAACTATAGCTATCGCCTCCAAGATTCAACGATTTTGAATTTCGAACTTGTAGCATAACGAGTCCAAAATTATCGGCAAACAAACGTATATTTTAGAACTTTCGGACTTGGTTGGATAATTCTAAAACTTATAGATTATAATGTAATATGCTTGATTTGCAATGCAAGATGGAATACGATTGCAAATGAATCTGTGGCCTATTAATTATAATAGTTGAAGAGCTGTGGTGCCTTTACAAGAATACATGTGCCTATATTTAATCTAGATCGTTGAATCGTGCCTTTTTATTTAAAACTCCATGCTCCATATCATTGCCCTTCAATTCAAATTTGTGAATATGAAGAATGTTGAAGATGCAACACCGACTTTGTTGAAGAAACATGCAGTGGCTACTGTGGATCAAATGGTGTGGAGGCAGCAGATGGATTGATAGATCATGTACTAAGTACACGTGTCTTGATAGGTGGCAAGAGTTTAGGGTGAGTCGGTGGTGGATAATTCTTAGTGGCACCGTCCACTCTAGAAGAATCACTTAACTACTATGAATAGCTAGGATATCTGTGTCATGTATAATAGAGTGTCCAAATTAAGGGTGTACAACTATGAGAGCTTAGTACGCAAACAGAGTTGTAGCTAAGTTGTGTGGTCTTGGGTGTGTAGTATAATATTGTGTTGAGTTGAGAATTAGTTTCCAACGTATCCACCCTAAATAACTCTACAAAGAATTCATTGTAATTCATAGATGGTATCCCTATAAATCAAGTATACATGGACTGAATAGTATATATTCATCGACAGATCACTTGAGTTGTACGTGTATGAAACCCATACTTCATTACCAATAAATAATTAGTACTTAATTAAAATGAATATACTTTTGAATACAAAATAATAACTTGAGTGTGAAAATATGATTAATTATAATCTTATTAAATGAATCCAATTATAAAAAAATGTTGTCTAGAAAAGGTCAAATTCCACCATGGACATGGATCCCTTCAACGATTCAGCAAATATTAAATTATAGTATCAGTTATCAATAAGTAACGCTCTGCAACCACTTCACCTAAAACAACAGTGATAAAAAACCATTTCAACGACGACTTAAACATGTATTATTTCATTGTTATTCAAAATCTATATCGTTTCACCACATTATCCAACATCCGAAATTCACTTGGTTAACCAAACATGATTGCAAAGGAGGCAAAGCTATCTGCCACAGCGGAACGATTCTGTCGTCGATTTTCATTAGCCCAGATCCAGTTGGCCACACAATATTTCAGCAAAGACCATCTCATCGGAAATGGTGGATTTGGAAAAGTCTACAAAGCCCAGCTTGATTATGGGGAACAGAGTGTGGCAATAAAGCGGCTTGCAGCAAATTCCAACCAAGGTGAGAATGAGTTTTTAACAGAGATTGAGACACTGAGTAAGCTCCGACATATTAATTTAGTCTCTCTCATCGGCTATTGTAATGACTATGGGGAAATGATTCTTGTTTATGAGTACATACCCCGTGGAACACTGGCTCATAATCTTTACAAACTTTCAAGGAGCAGTGACAGTGATGGCTACTCCGTTCTCACATGGAAGCAACGCCTTAATATATGCGTTGGAGCTGCTCGAGGTCTGGATTATCTTCACTCTGGCACCTCCATCATACACCGTGATGTCAAGTCTACCAATATCCTTCTTGATGAAAATTTCACAGCTAAGGTTTCGGATTTTGGATTGGCTAAACATTTAAGCACAATCAACCCACAGAGCCATGTTAGCACAGTTGTTAAGGGATCGTTTGGTTATTTAGATCCGAGCTATTTCACGACCTGTAGATTAACCAGGCAAAGCGACACGTATGCGTTTGGTGTGGTGTTGTTGGAGGTGTTGTGTGGGAGACCTGCT
Source organism: Pogostemon cablin (assembly GCA_023678885.1). Classification (NCBI taxonomy): domain Eukaryota; kingdom Viridiplantae; phylum Streptophyta; class Magnoliopsida; order Lamiales; family Lamiaceae; genus Pogostemon; species Pogostemon cablin. Next base: position 8,574,842 of record CM042962.1, on the reverse strand, counting down.
GTGGATCCTAGTCTTGGTGAGGATGAGATGAGCCTGGTCATGTGGGCTCAAGACAAAATTGGAAAAGGAAAAGTTGGCCAGATTGTAGCTTCAAATATCAGGGAAGAAATCACGGCAGATTGCTTGAAAACATTTGTGGGGATTGCTAAACGATGTTTGAATCATGATCCGAAAAAGAGGCCAACAATGGGTCATGTTTTGGGTAAGCTTGAGTTAGCCCTTGAACAACAGGACAGGAAAGCACAAACAATCATTGCATTCAGTTTTCAGTCATTTTGGAGCAGCGTTAAAGCATCTGGTAATATGAATTGCAATTACACACCTACGAATATGTACTCATCATTAGAGTAAAACAGGGTCCCCTGTTATTTATGGATGAGTTATTTCAGAATTTTCTGGCCAAAACTTGCAGGCAGCCTTGCCACAGGATCCAATCAGGAAAATCATAATCAGGTTGCTGTTAGTAAGCCATCAGAAGCCATCGCTGCCACTCATGAAGGATACTCATGGAAGGACGAACAGCGTCTTACAAGTGGTGATGAAATTGACAAACCACACTACAAATTGGCCATTAATGCTGCGCCAATAGTTTGCGCTGCGATCCCAGTACATGAGTTAAAAGATATGACTCATAATTTTAGCTCAGTGTTTGATTGGTGTGGGATGGAGTGGTGGAGTATTTCGTGGAGCTTTGGCAAGTGGAAAGGTGGCAGCAATTAAGAAGTTAATTGATAGACGTCTGCCAGACAATGAGTTTCTAGAACAGGTTTGGCAACATTAAGTTGAGTCTTGTTATTGTACGACTGTTTGTTGTTTTAATACGAGCATATGAAATTTCAGGTTTCAATAACATCCAACTTAAAGCATGGAAATGTTGCTCCGCTATTAGGTCACTGTGTGGCTGCTAATCTCCATTTCTTGGTTTATGAGTTCGCTCAAATTGGGACCCTACACGATGTTCTTCATGGTAAATGCTACCTTCTTCGTAAATTTCTGTGGCTTTTCAACTTGTTATCCTGAATGAAATACTTATATAGTTTGTTCTTTGAATGGATTTTAGTGGGAAAAAAAAAAAGTGATATCGACTAATGTATTTTTTGAATGCAATAGGACATAAAGGCTCTGGCAAGAAGCTAGTTCCAGCTTTATCATGGGACCAAAGAGTTAAAATTGCATTGGGGGTTGCAAAAGGATTAGAATACATTCACCAGAAGAAACTGATTCATCGTAACATCAGATCCAGCAACATTTTACTTTTTGATGATTGCAAACTCGCTAAATTAAGTGATTTTGGTTGGTTTACCATAACCCCTTATCCTATCAGTAATGGTGCAGCTTGTTATCATCCTAATGTTTTTAAACGTCCTCGTGGTTATCACCCCTCAGAGTATGTTCCTAGCTAGAGATGAACATGTCTACTCTGGAATTGTACTTACTGTCACGTGACTTTAAATATTCGTTTTGTGTGGTAGATATGCGTGGTTGAGCATACTGACCTCAAAAGTGGATGTTTACAGCTTTGGTGTGCTACTTCTTGAACTCTTAACAGGCCGTGAAGTAGTTGATCATACAAATCAGCATGCAGAGGAATGGCTAAGCAGTTACCATGCAAATCAGCATATAGTGGAATGGGTATGCATGTAGTTTTTCTTAGCATGTCAATACTGATTATAGTTCTTAAAAGTTTATTAATGGCATTATTTTAATATATACATTGTCACAAGCCGAAATTCAATAAGAGGCAATTTTTTATGACATCAGGCAAGTCCATGGCTCCTAGAAGATTATAAGGTAAAGCAGGTTGTGGATGCAAGATTAAAGAAGGCCATTGATGCTAGACTAAATGGAGTCTACCCACCAAAAGATGTTTTAAGGGTAATATATATCTATATCAGTTGGGCAAGATGTCTCACTTTTTTTTACCTGAAATGGTATTTATTGGGAATACATAAATGCAGATGGTTGAAGTAGCTGCCAAGTGTGTGCGAAATCCCGCCTATTATCGCCCAGAGATGAGCGGAGTAGTAAGAGCTCTTCAGATGCTTTTGTAGTAAGAGCTCTTTGTCTTCTGTGAAGTGCATGAAAATCTCTATGAAGTGCATGAAAATACACAACGCACTCAACAGAGGACAAAGAGCTCTTTTCTACATTATATACTTGCTTATTTTGTGCAATATGAAATGTAACATTCCTTCTCTTGCAATTGGAGACCTCTTAATTATGCGACTAAGTCTAATTAAAATCTCATGTCTTAGATTGATACTTCACTTATCTTCTTAAACCTACACTGATAAAAAGGATTGTACTGTTTACAATGAGATCTATCAATGAATATCTATTTCTTTTCAGTCCATGTATATTGATTGCTTTAGGATACCATCTATGAATTATTAAATATGATGAATTAATCTCAATTGAAAACGAAAACTGAGATTAAAAAAATCGTGAAATTATTAGCCATGAGTAGCTTAGAACCAGTGAATAAAATGAATCTTTGATAAGGATAGGAAGAATGATGTGCAAAAGACCTAGCAACTGTATTGAATACAACATCCTTTTTGGCTTCACCATCCCTACTTCACAGTTCAAGGTGTTGGGTACGGAAGCTATGACAGGCAAGATCGTTTTGTAAAATCTGGAATTTTTGGTTGAGTAGCTACTACACTCTTTTAGTTAATATTTTGCATTACTTTGATTGATCAGAAACTACAATGTAACCACTATTTATAGTGATCAATGGATGAATCTTAATAGAATACAAAAGATTATTCAACAACAATTAATAACTTCACCTTCAAGATTTTGACTCCATGTTCCAAGCTTTGAATCCATCCCTCTGCATCTTCAGTTTACACATCCTAATCATGATTATAAATTAATATTTTACACAGCCCTCCTTAATTTGTAATCTTGACTTGCTTCTTGAAATTTTCAAATTTCTCCAAATCCTTCATAAGAACATCAGCAAGTTGATCATTGGTATTGATGAATTCCATGCAAATTTTGCCTTGACTCGCTAGCTCTCTTATGAAATGACGTCATAGCTCGATATACTTCGATCTTGCATGAAAAACAGGATTCTTTGTCATAGAAATTGCAGACATGTTGTCACAATGAATCGTAGTTCCTCCATCTTGCTTGAAATTTAACTCTTCAAGAATTCTCTTTAGCCAAACAACCTCACAAGCTGCATCTTTTGCTGCAAATATTCTGCTTCAGCGGATGATAAGGCAACCGATTTTTGCTTTCTTGAACTCCATGAGATCATATTTGTTCCAAAGCAAAAGATATAGCCGGATGTGCTCTTTCGATCATCAAGCAATCCGGCCTAATCACCATCCGGGTAGCCGACAAGCTTTGAGTTATTCTCCTTCTTGAACTCTATGCCTTGATTCTTTGTACCCTTCAAGTACCTTAGAATTCGTGCTACTGCAAAATGGATTTTACTTGGTTCATTCATGAACCTAGAGAGAAGCCTTAACGAGTGAGCAATATCCAGCCTTGAGTTGAGATAGAGCAATGACCCTATCTATAGTTTCATCAGCCTTCTGCATTAAGCAAATAAATGAAAATCGAATGAGAACTCTCTCATAACAGAAATTCATGAATACAGAACAAAAAATATTTGAGCATGACTCTAGAATCACAAACCTGGTTTGTCTTGTCTCTGCAAGCTTTGGTGTTGTACAAGAGTTTACTACTATGCAATCGCAGCTTAAGCTAGGATGATCGGAGTGCATACCCGAGATGCTACTGTGCCGTTTAAAATCTCAGTTTTCTTTTTTTAATGAAAAATTTCATTGTTAATTCATACATAGTATCCTTACCACTATCGTGTATATGTACACTCAGAAAAAATAAAAAATCATGGGTAGATCTCATTATAATGTACAAGATGTGCAAGTGCAAACCTCTATTGCGCTTTCATCCCAAAATTCCATATTTTCAACTAGTTAAGGTTTCATTATTTTTGTTCAGATGCAGCTGTAGCTTTCAACAATGGATGAAGAGCTTTTACTATAATGCCCATGTCTGGACGAAAGTCAGCAGTTTCTCGCAAACACAAGGCAGCCACTGCAGCCATCTGCATTTATGCATGTATTCGGAAGATCAAAATAATACTTCAGGTTAAAAAGAAACAGTTGTATATCCCAGTTGATATTACCTTTGCAACAGCTTTTGGTGGGTAGTCTCCATTCAGTCTTGCATCCACAATCTCGTTTACCTTATCTTCGGGGAGCCATGGGCTTGCCTGGTGTTGTTCAAGTTTGTCATTCATTCGATAACAGATTGTAACAAAGTAGTACTGACAAGGTAAGGAAACGGCATACCCATGTCACAATATGCCGCTGAGACGTTGGCCGTTCATAATCAACTAGCTTACCACCCGTCAAGAGTTCTAGGAGTACCACACCGTAGCTATAAACATCACTCTCCTGTTTAAATATTGTGCGCTGCGTATATCTAGCACGCGCTCTATATAAAGCAACAAGTCATATATTAGTACAGATTCAAACTGTCTCAAGGATAGACTCAGAATAGCACATACTCTGGGGCGAGATATCCACGAGGTTGGGCAGTTTCATCAAAAGAATATTGAGTTAACAGACCAAAATCAGCTAATTTAGCCACTTGGTAGTCATCAAAAAGTAAAATGTTGCTGGATTTGATGTTACGGTGAACCCGTCCCTGATCGTGAATGTATTTTAATCCTTCTGCTACCCCTATAGCAATTTTGGTTCTTTTGGCCCATGACAGAAACGGAACTGGCTTAGAGGCACCATTGGCGCCCAGTTGACCTATTACACAAATTATTTACATTCATCACTACTTCAATATCTCAATTTAATCAAATTAATAAGCAACAATGAGATGAGGTATATGACAGAGTTATTTGCACTTTCATGTGAAATATATAGAGAGTGATGTTGCATAATTATAAGATCGAAAGTTGGGAAAGTAGCCAGGCCAATCAAAATGTTAGAAACAAGTGCAATCAAGAAGACATATTAGAAACATGTACCATGAAGAATGTCATGCAGGGACCCATTTTTGGCGAACTCATAAGCCCAGATTCTCTGATCATTTTCCCGACAATAACCTAATAGCTGAGCTACGTTTTCATGCTTCAGGCTGTATGCTATGGGGACCTACAGAATCATGTATTAGATTTTAGAACAACAACAGTATTTTTGTAATCATAATTATACATTCAAACCTGTTCCAGAAACTGGTTGTATGGAAGACATCTGTAGGTTAGCATCTTAATTGCTGCCTCCCGGACACCTTTCAGGACTCCATAATATACTTTTCCACTGGATCCTATCAAACACTCTGAACTAAAATTATCAGTCAACTCTTTCAATTCATTTATTGGAATGGCAGGAACACCTAACGAAACATTTACAGCCAGTTTGTGTTCTAATTCATCTACTTCATCAACACTGGTATTTTCATCAACAGTGGTATGTTCATCTACTTCATCAACAGTAGTATGCTCATCCTCTGGTGTTGATTCTATAGCACGACTGCCTGCAGAATTGAACAAACACATTCTTTGAATTGTATTGATGCCATATATGTTTTCATATTTACAGTAAACGTATAATTACCGGATGGTTTAACTCTACTCCAAAATGGCAGAAAAAATGGTGCATTAAGTGTGTGTGCTTTTTTGTCCTGCTGTTTAATGGCAGACTCAAGCTTGGCCACAACCTGAGACATTGTTGGCCTCTTTTTTGGATCTTGATTTATGCATTTCTTAGCAATTCCCACAAATGTTTTCAAGCAATCTGATGCAATTTCATCCCTCAGATTAGAAGCTACTATCTGGTCAACTTTTCCTTTTCTAATTTTATCCTGAGCCCACACGACCAGACTCATCTCATCCTCCCCAAGCCTGGGATCCACAGAAGGTCTCCCACACAACACTTCCAACACCACCACCCCAAACGCATACGTATCACTATGCCTTGTTCGTCTACATGTTGTGAAATAACTGGGATCTAAATATCCAAACGAGCCCTTAACTACTGTGCTAACGTGGGTCCTTGGGTTGATGGTGCCTAAATGTTTAGCCAACCCAAAATCTGAAACCTTGGCTGTGAAGTTTTCATCGAGAAGGATATTTGTAGACTTGACATCACGGTGTATGATTGAGGTGCCGGTGTGAAGATAGTCCAGACCTCGTGCAGCTCCAATGCATATATTGAGACGTTGCTTCCATATAAGGACTGAGCAGTCATCATTATCATTGCTCCTGGAAAATGAGTAGAGGTTGTCGGCAAGCGTTCCAAGGGGTATATACTCATAAACAAGAATCATTTCACCATTGTCATTGCAGTAACCCATCAGAGAGACTAGATTAACGTGTCGTAGCTTACTCAGTGTCTCTATCTCCGTCAAAAACTCGCGCTCTCCTTGGGTAGAACTGGGGGCTAGACGTTTTATGGCCACGATGTCTTGCTCGTCACCGATTTGGGCTTTGTAGACTTTACCAAATCCACCAATTCCAATGAGATGTGCTTCACTGAAATCTGCAGTGGCCAACTGGATCTCAGAAAATGAAAATCGACGGCAGAAGCGTTCAGCTGTGGCAGAGAGCTTCTTCTCCTCCTCTGCTGCACTCATATTCGATTCACCAATAACTCCAAGTAAATAGTACAGAATTTGAACACAATGAAATGAATTTGGAGCTGTCTTGATAATGAGTTGGAAATGTTTAAGTAATTTTACATATATTTTATATGACTTGCAAAGTCAGTTGACATAGCTACTTGCAAGTTGGTTTTCACTAATTAATAATAATAATATCCCAATATTTAAATATCACTTATTAAAGATATATTTGATGAGAGTCACTGGTAGCCACCAAATCAAGTTGTATATTATTGACTAAATCATTGAATGGAATCTTCGTATATCCTGGTATTTTGATTTTTCAAGCCAATAATAATATAAATCAGAATTCGCCAGTGTATGATATTTCTAAATCATTCCTATCTTCTACCTGGTTTTTTTTTTTTTAATATCTTAGAAAAAAATAAATATGCTGAACAGAGGAAGAGAGCTCTTTTTCAAAGCACTTGCTTGGCATTAGCATATCTTTCTTCCCATCATTACACAAGCTCTGTCCACACTGACACCACCCCTTTTGTATATAACACCTCATTTTTATGATCTTTTAACCTCAGATGTATTCATTTTATATTTAAGAATTCATCACAAGTCATTGTTAGTATCCTTATGACTATCAACTATATATGCATAGTCTGGAAATAAACAAAATTCCATAGATAGATCTCACTATAGACTTATAGTTATAGCATCCTTTCTAACGGTGGGTGAGCTATCAATCTAAAAATGGGATTTTAAGTACACAGTCGCCTATGAGTGTACAAGAGATTACCACTCACTGGAGAACGAATGTAAAACTTTGTTTTGAGTACAAAATAAGCAAGTACAAACCTCTATAGAAGAACATAATTTCCACTACTTGCAGATTCATCAGTTTTGTAACTTTGATGCAGAAGTCCCAGTCAACATACGACGAAGAGCACTTATTACAATGCCCATGTCAGGACGATAATCAGCATCATATTGCACACACAAGGCAGCTACTGCAGCCATCTGCATTCACAGAGTCATGTATTCCGAATACATTCTACTTCAGGTTAAAATGAAATAGCTAGAGAAGTTGATATATATTACCTTTGCAGCAGCTTTTGGTGGGTAGTTTCCATTCAGTCCTGCATCCACAACCTCGTTTACCCTGTCTTCTGTAAGCCTTGGTGTTGCCTGTTGTTATATAAGTCGAGTCATTTTCTGAATTACAGCTTTTGACAAACTAGTATTCATAAGGACAAGAAAATGGCATACCCATCTCACAATATGCTGCTGACCCATTGGCCTTTTATAATCAACTACTTTACTACCCGTCAATAGTTCCAAGAGTACCACGCCAAAGCTATAAACATCGCTCTTCAAGCTTAAAGTTCTATCACCCCAATATCTGCCATGCGAAGTACCCGTCATGTATTTGTATAAATTGAAGCTAGCTATCTCAAGGATGGACTCGGAATAGAACATACTCTGAGGGAAATCCACGGCGGCGAAGTCCATTGACTTGATCAAGTCATCGAGCATCTAATAATCATCGACTGAAACAGATAGCCCCACCAGATATTTGCCTTCCCGATCATCTCTCATCGAATTGAAAATCAAGAGCGTTCACAATTTTTCAATTTGGGGATTTGTGATAATGACTATTTTCCACCTTCCATAAATATCAAATTCTGTATTATCAGTAGGGTTCTAAACTTATCGAATTCAATACTAAGATATTAGAAAGTTTTTTAATTAAATATTCGAAAATTTTTTATTCATATTCTATTATTAATTAATTCAAAATCGAATTTGTATTCTAAAGTAATACACGAACTACGCAGTATTTTTCATTTTTCACACAACATTTTTCATTCGAATATATACCACACAACATTTTTCATTTTATTTTTGGTCTTTTTAACTACATTTTTGGAGACCGAATGTTGTTACACTTCGTATTGTACAAAATATATATGCAAGTACAAACTTCCTATAGCAAAGACCACAATTTCCTTTATTTGCAGATTCATCAGTTTTGTAATTTTGATGCAGCAGTCAACATACGACTCATTACAATGCCCATGATAGGTCGACAATGAGCATCATATTGCACAGACGGGGCAACTAGAGCAACCATCTGCATTCAAAGAGTTATGTATTCCCAATGAATATTACATCCGGTTAAAATGAAACAGCTTTGCCAGCTTATATATATACCTTTGCAACAGCTTCGCCTACAATCTGGTCAACATTTCCTTTACTAATTTTATCTTGAGCCCACATCACCAGACTCTTCCCATCCTCTCCATGCCTCAAATCCGCAGCAGGTCTCCCACACAACACTTCCAACAACACCACCTCAAAGGCAGACATGTTACTTTGCTGGTTAGTCTAGGTAAAATAACTCGGATCCATATATATTAAGTTGTTGCTTCCGTGTTATAAGCTATCATGAACTGTCAATACTGCTCCTCAAAGTTTGTAAAGATTATCAGCCAGTGTTCCACGGGGTGTGCATCAAATTTGAGACTTTGACTAATACTTTCATTGAAGATAAAATATATTTATATGGGTTTTGACTAAATTCCCTAAAGAAGATCTCATAGAAATGGCAAAAGAAAACCTAAAGGCACAATCTTTAATACTAATTCTTCTTCACTAGTACCTAGCAAATCCACCTTTAATTTGGTCTCTCTCTTTTTTCTTCTTTCCATAAATTCTCTTTTCCCATCTCCATCTTCTAATCCAATAGACACTCTAGTATTTCACAGTTCAGCTGTAATAAAATAACTCTGCAATATTCACACAGGAAACAGAGATGATTAAGACAGAAAGCATGCTCCCATGAGTTTTGTCTATGCTGCTTATGTCCCATCAAAGATATCACGCTTTCAAAAATCCTAGCCACGGTTTGTACTCGACCAATTGTCATGACTAATGAAACTTTGGCAGATTGTCTCAAAACAGAGCAAGTGTTAAAAGAGGATTCGAGCTCTTACTACAAAGCTCATGTCTGGACAAAACTCATCAGCTGCATCTCGAACGCACATGGCAGCAATTGCAGCCATCTGCATTAAGCAAATAAATGCAGATCAGACTAGAACCTCTCGTAACAGTAAGTCATGGACACAAAACAAACAATATTTGAGGATGGCTCTAGAATCAACAACCTGGTATGTCTAGTCTTCTGCAAGCTTTGGTGTTGTACAAGATTTTGCTAATTAGTCATTCGAAAGTACCATAATTTCAACTAGTTCAGGCTTCATCAGTTCTGTTTCGATGGAGCAGTAGCTTTCAACAGTGGACGAAGAGCTTTTATTATAATGCCCGTGTTTGGACGATCATCAGCAGTTTCTTGCAAACACAAGGCAGCTATTGCAGCAATCTGCATATGCATGTATTTGGAAGATCAAAATATTGCATCGGGTTAAAGAAACAGCTATTTATCCCAATTGATATCACCTTTGCAACAGCTTTTGGTGGGTAGTCTCCATTCAGTCTTGCATCCAAAACCTTATTAACCTTATCTTCGCTGAGCCATGGTCTTGCTGGTGTTATTTAAGTTTGTCATGTATTCAATAACAGATTATAACAAAGTAGGACTGAAAAGGTAACAAAACAGCATACCCAAGTCACAATATGCACTGAGATGCTGGCCGTTTATAATCAAATAGTTTAGCACCCGTCAAGAGTTCCAAGAGCACCACACCAAAGCTATAAACATCACTCATCCAGCTTAATATTCTATGCCGTGTATATCTACCATGCACTCTATATGAAGTACCGCGCCATATATTAGCACAAATTCAAACTATCTCAAGGAAAGACTCGGAATAGAACATACTCTGGAGCAAGATATCCACGAGGTTGGTCAATGACAGAAGGATGATAATCACCAGAAACAACTTTATCATAAGCATTTTGAGGTGACAGACCAAAGTCAGCTAATTTAGCCACTTGGTAGTCATCAAAAAGTAAAATGTTGCTGGATTTGATGTTAAGATGAATCTGTCCATGATCATGAATGTAATTTAATCCTTCCGCTACCCCCATAGCAATTCTGACTCTTTGGGCCCATGACAGAAAAGGAACTGGCTTAGAGGCACCGTTGGTGCCTAGTTCTCCTATTACAAACCTGAATTACATCCATTAGTACATCATTATCTGAGATCTGATCACATTAATAAGCTGCAATGAGTTGATGTATGCCATGGAGTTGTTTGCAATTGCATGTGAAGTGCTTAGAAAGTGAACCATACCAATCAAAATATTACGAACAAGTGCAATCTAAGGAAGACATTTTAGATCATGTACCATGAAGAATGTCATGCAGGGACCCATTTGGAGCAAACTCATAAGCCAAGAATTGCTGACCATCGTCCAGACAATAACCTAATAGTTGAACCACGTTTTCATGATTCAGGCTGAATGCTTTTGAGACCTAGAGAATCATATGTTAGAGCAACACCACTATTTTCATAGTTATTGAATTTTCAGTAACTTCACTGCACAGTGTTTAAGCCAAACCTGTTCCAGAAACTCATTGATATGCAGATATCTGTAGGCTATCCTCTTAATTGCTGCCGCCTGACCACTCTTCAGGAATCCATGATATACTCTTCCACTGGATCCTATTAAACACTCTGAACTAAAATTATCAGTCATCTCTTTCAATTCGTACAGTGCAATGGCATAGGCAACATCTGACTCGACATTAACAGCCAGTTTGTCCTCTGTTTCATCTACTTCATCAGCAGTGGTAAGTTCATCCTTCAATGCTTCTTCTTGAGTAGCAGGAATGGCTGATGATTCCGTGGCACGACTGCCTGCAAAATTAAACAAACAGATAATTAGAATAATTGATGCTATATATATTTCAATTTTTACAATAACAATACAAGTACCAGATGGTTTAACTCTACTCCAAAATGGCAGAAAAATAGATGCATTAAGTGTGTGCCTTTTTCTGTCCTGCTGTTCAACTGCAAACTCAAGCTTTGCCACAACCTGAGACATTGTTGGCCTCTTTTTTGGATCATGATTTAAGGATTTCTTAGCAACAATGTATTGGACCAGAATACGTGGGGCCTTTGGGAATTCTTCAAGCTTTAGCAGATGGTACAAAACTGCTTTTCAAAGAAAATATTCTTCCATCTAGAGGAGATACGCGTTTATCAGTCTCGGGTCATCCATAGCAGTCATATCCATTTTATCTACGCTCCCAATGTGCCTATGATGTAGCACCCGGCGGACTGTTAGCTAGTGTATATCATCTTACCAGAATAGAGTATGGTGTGGATCAACCAGAAGAGGTATGCATAAAAGTGTTTGCCTCAAGGAGGAACTGACAATAATCATGGAAGAGAAGAATCATTGTGCTGGGACCTTGAGGTTAGTATTTATTTGTGAAATTAAATTATACAATGTTTAGTTCGTAGTTTTTTAAAGTTCAATTCTTAGTTTATTTAAGTTAGTCAAAAGCGATCTCTGCCTTGAAACCTTTAAAATTCAACAAGTTCGGACGATGTAACCAAACTGGTTGAACTGTTCGGATGTTGTGACCAAACTAGTTGAATTGTTTGGATGCTATGACCGAACGACATAGAATAACATGTTTCGCTAGTCTCGTTCGGACCCTGCAACGTGTTTCACTCTATAGAAACACAAACTCAATTTACCCATGATTAATTTCCAAATTTAAAACCAAAAGAGACCCTAGAATTTGTGGCAAATACAAAATAAAAAAGGGAAATGGCAAAGACAAATAGTAAATGTACTTACGTTACATGTTCGACGAAGCTCTAATGTGGATAGAAGGTGTTCGACGTTCTTATCTTATTTTTTTCTATTGTAGTCCCGACCTAAACCTTAAGGAGTAAGCAGCGTCTTTTTTTTTTCCTTCTTGGATTATTTAGTCTTAAAAGGTTGGCGTTTGATTAATTAAAATGGTAAAAGAATATAAAATAGGGTATGTTTAGTAATTTATATATTTATCTTCTATTTTTAGTAAGTTATTTTTAGAATTTGAGGTATATTTAACAAAATTGGAGTGCAAATAACCACCTCTTAAATTACTCTTTTAAGCAATGAGCTATCAGTATTTTACTATTTTCAATGAAAAAATTATTTATAATCAAATTTTTTATATATTATGATTTTTTATATTCCTATTGAGATTAATTTTTTTATTCACATGAGTTCATCACTCTAATAATAATTTTTTTTTTATGTTTTGATTAATCAAGGTGACTAGGAGTATTAGCATGGGAATTATATTGGTTATTCAAATTTTTTTATTTTTACATTACTGAAATATAGAACGGGAATAATGGTTTTTCAAATATCTATCTTCTTTACATTATCTTCTCCGAGCCATGGTCTTGCCTGGTGTTGCAAAAATTTGCTACTTGTTGACTTACGGATTATAACGATGTATGCAGAAACAGCCCATATTGAACTTGAAAGAACTAACATGTTAAGAAAAATTGCTTACCCAATCAACAATGTGCTTCTTTCTTGTATGATCTACTATGTCTTGGCCTGTCAAGAGTTCAAGAAGTATCACACCAAAGCTGTAAGCATCAGTCTTATAGCTCAGTTCCCCCACAATAACGTGTAAGTTGAAGTACGAATTCGAAAAAATTGTGGGGTCTTAAGGACATACTCTAATGGATCATAACCATCATCAATGATAGAGTATTAGAGAATGGATAGTGTCTACATTCATTTTATCTAAAATAGGTTCCTTCTGTTATTAGTTTGTTGCCACTTGTAAGGTTAGGTGTCATATTATTATTGGTTAGGTAGATGTATATATTCGAGAATTGTATTTCTTCATTGACTTTTACAGAAATGAAATTCGTTCTGTTATTATCTCTTGATAATCAAAGGAGATTGACTTGACCCGTCAAATAGAGGTTAACCAACCAAAATTGTAATAGTCAAAAAGTAAAATGTTGCTGGCTCTGATGTTTCAATGAATCAGCTGCTTCTTCTGGTGAATTTATTCTATTTCTTTAGCAACTCCCAAAGCTATTTTAGAGGGTGTTTGTTTGGATTGTATGTATGAGTTGGAATGGGAATGGAATGAAAAGTGATGTTTGGAATTGGGGGTGGAATGGGAATGAAACCCCAAAACTAAGGAATCATCCATACCACCACTAAATTGGTGGAATCAAACTCATTCCACTCTACAATCATACCAATTCCTAGAAAGATACCAAACACCCTTAACTCTTTGGCACCACGACAAACTCGGAATTGGTTGTGAGCTGTTGGCGCCTTTATGTCCTCTTGCACTCAAAACATACATTTGTCAGGATTATGATATTTGAAATTGAATGAGATGAGAAGCAACAACGAGTTAAAAAGGAGCAACTATTTTAGAAAGTTAATCTAACAATATATAACCAACTCGTGTTTAACATTCAAAACTTCATATTTCTCTGAAATCAATTGGAGAACAAACTATTTCAAGATGGTTTATGGTGTATTTTATAGTTCATGTCATAGTCCAATTTTAGGGCTACCCTTAAAATTAAGGGTATAATTGTCAATTAGTTATTATTAAAAACAAATTGGAAAAAAATAACTAAAGGGAGGGTAAACTGTAAATCTAAAACATGATATTTTAAGTGGAGTCGGTGATGTGTTTCAAAGAGGTCTCCGCTTGTCGGAGAATGAATGTTACTCTTTACATTGTAAAAGATGTGTATTTATAGCATTTTCATCCTCAGTTCAGATCCCCTGCCTTTAGCAAACTCCATGATTTCCACTAATTCCGGGTTCCTCAGTTCTGTATTTCTGAGCGTCTACAGAGAACGAAGAACTTTTAACACAAGGCCCATGTCTGGACGAGTATCATCTTCATATTGCAAACACAACGCAGCAAGTGCAGCCATCTGCATTCATGGTGTCATGTATTCCAAATTAATACCATTTCAGGAAAACTGAAACAGGCTTTCCCAACTGATATTACCTTTGCAAGACCTATTGGTGGGTAGTTTCCATTCAGTCTAGCATCCGCAGCCTCTTTTACCCTGTCTTCAGTAAGCCTTGGAGTTGCCTGTTGTTATTCAAGTTTGTCATTCATCTAATTACATACAGATTATCTTTATGAAGAAGTCTTCAAAAGGTAAGGAAAACAGTATACCCATGTCACAATATGATTCTGACCCCTTGGCCGTCTATGATCGACTAGTTTACCACCCGTCAAGAGTTCCAGAAGCACCACACCAAAGCTGTAAACATCACTCCTCCAGCTTAATTTTCCATGCTGCTTATATCTACCATGTCAAATTACATAAAGTATTGCGTCATATTTTAGAACAAATTCAAACTATCTTAAGGATAGACTCAGAGTAGAACTTACTCTGGTGCATGATATCCATTAAAGGCAAAAGGATGATAGTAAAAAGGATCACGTGTGTCACGATAATAACTTTGACGTAACCAACCAAAATCAACTAATTTAGCCACTTTGTAGTCATCGAAAAGTAAAATGTTGCTAGATTTGATGTTAGAATGAATATGTTCCTTCTCATGAATGTATTTTAATCCTTCTGCTGCCCCTACAGCAATTTCGACTCTTTTGGCCCATGACAGAGATAGAACTGGCTCAGAGGCACCAATAGCTCCTACTTGTCCAAATGCACACAAAAAGATACACATCAATTCTTGAGTTTAATTACATCAAGAAGCTACATTAATGAGTTCATGTATTCAAATGCTAGTGAACAAGTACATTGTTACTATCAAAATTATACCTACCATGTAGAATGTCATGTAGGGACCCATTTTGGGCAAACTCATAGGCCAAGAATTGATGACCATCATCCAAACAGTAACCTAATAATTGAGCCACATTTTCGTGCTTTAGTCTGGATGCCATTAAAACCTACAGAATTATACATAAGAACAACACCATCATTTTCATAATCAATTAATTTCCGAGTGAGGCTCTTGTGCCCCCAGGGACACCGTGCCCCTTTGCAATTTCCGTGCCCCTTCGCAATTTAAACCCCCCTAGCAATACATAGGTTTAAATAGAATATGGAGGGGAGGTCACAAACCTGTGCTAGAAACTCATTGTCTGGCTGACGGTTATACATCAGCTTCTTAATTGCTGCTGCATGTCCAGTTTTCAGGACTCCATGATACACTTGTCCCCTGGATCCTTCACCAATTAATCTTTTTAAACTAAAATTACCAGTCAGCTCTTTCAATTCATATATTGGAATGGCAGGGAAGGTATCTGGCACAACATTATTATCAAACAGTTCATCCTTTAACGCTTCTTCTTGAGTGGTTTGAATGGTTGTTGAGACCGTATTAACATCAACTTGGTTGTGATCTACAGATGTTGATTCTGTGGGCTGTCTACCTGCAAAAAGTTCAGAAAAAAATTCCCTATAAAAGATCAAACCATTATAACCCTTTGAATTGTATTGATGCTATATATTACCGGATGGTTTACCTCTAAACCAAAGTGGTAGAAAAAGTGATACATTTGTAGGTGTTTGTGCTTTTCTGTCCTGCTGTTCAATAGCAAACTCAAGCTTGGCCACAACCTGAGACATTGTTGGCCTCTTTTTTGGATCATGATTTAAGCATTTCTTAGCAATTCCCACAAATGTTTTCAAGCAATCTGCTGCGATTTCATCTCTTATATTTGAAGCTACAATGTGGTCAACTTTTCCTTTACTAATTTTATCTTGAGCCCACATCACCAGGCTTATCTCATCCTCACCAAGCCTGGGATCCACAGCAGGTCTCCCGCACAACACTTCCAACAACACTACCCCAAAGGCATACGTGTCACTATGCTTAGTTAGTCTAAATGTTGTAAAATAACTGGGATCTAAATATCCAAACGAGCCCTTAACAATTGTGCTAACGTGGCTCCTAGGGTTGATTGTGCCTAAATGTTTAGCCAAGCCAAAATCTGAAACCTTAGCTGTGAAATTTTGATCGAGAAGGATATTTGTGGACTTGACATCACGGTGTATGATTGAGGTGCCTGTGTGAAGATAGTCCAAACCTCGAGCAGCTCCCGTGCATATATTGAGGCGTTGCTTCCATGTAAGAACAGAGCAATCGTCACTATCATTGTTCCTGGATAATGAGTAGAGGTTGTCGGCCAGCGTTCCAAGGGGTATATACTCATAAACAAGAATCATTTCCCCTTTTTCATTACAGTAGCCTGTGAGAGAGACAAGATTAAGATGTCGGAGCTTACTCAGTGTCTCAATCTCCGTCCAAAACTCGCGCTCTCCTTGGTTGGAATTGGGGGCTAGACGTTTTATGGCCACGGTCTCTTGCTCCTCGCCGATTTGGGCTTTGTAGACTTTACCAAATCCACCAATTCCAATGAGATGTGCTTCACTGAAATCCGCAGTGGCCAACTGGATCTCAGCCAATGAAAATCGACGGCAGAAGCGTTCAGCTGTGGCAGAGAGCTTCATCTCCTCCTCTGCTGCACTCATATTTGATTGACCAAGTAGTAAATATGGAATTTGAACGAAATGAAATGAATTTGGTGCTGTCTTGATAATGAGTTGGAAATGTTGAAGTAAACGATCAAGTAGTATATTTTATACTGTATGACTTGCTAAGTATTCGTTGACATATCTACTTGCTAGTCGGTAATAATAATAATAATATCCCAATATTTAAATTTCACTTATTTAAGATAATACTTTAATCCATCCCCGTCCCAAAAATAATTATTCACTCATTCTACATTTTTACCTTTCATTAAGCAGTTTACACAAATAAATAAATAAATAAATAAATACATAAATAATAATAATAATAATAAACAACTCTTTTATCTATAATTTCAAAATTTTTTTAAATTTCAAATTTGTGAATCTCATTAACACGGTACATCACTACTTTATACTCTCTTTGTATGATTTAAAGAGTTTTTTTTTCCTTCACGTTCAATCTAAAAAGTTTCAATTTTATTTTTAAACATATGTGAATGAGATAGACTCATTAATACCACTAAAATATGAGACCAATATAATCATTGATATAACTACTCACCTTAAAGATTTGTTTTTAATATATATTATATATATAATTTTCGTTTATATGCATTTGGCCTGATGGTCATGGATCTTTAGGTACTTTCACACGGCAGAAGTTCGAATCTGGCGCGCCGCGTTGAATCAATCTATTTTTTTTCTTTTCTTTTTATCTTCTAACTTTCTCTTAATTTTAATTATTTATTTTATTTTTTCTTTTCTTGTATTTTATTTATTTTTCTCTTTTTTCTTCTCTTTTTAAATTTTTATCTTCTAACTTTCTTTTAATTTTAATTATTTATTTTGTCATTTTTTTTCTTTTCTTTTTAAATTATTATACTCTCTATAAATTTTGATTATGTATTTTATTTATTTTTCTCTTTCAAATCGTAATTTTAAAATTTATTATATATTTTGTTGTATTATTAAATTTATTTTCGCTTTAAAATTTTTTAAAAATAGTATATACATGTATTAGTATTTATTTTTGTATATATTTTATTAAAAACCCCAAATA
Organism: Pogostemon cablin; assembly: GCA_023678885.1. Lineage (NCBI taxonomy): Eukaryota > Viridiplantae > Streptophyta > Magnoliopsida > Lamiales > Lamiaceae > Pogostemon > Pogostemon cablin. Next base: position 8,556,689 of record CM042962.1, on the reverse strand, counting down.
AATATGTATGCATATATTTATATTCTAATTAATTCAAAAAAATAAATTATTTTGTTTATTATAATGTTTATTATTTAATTGAGCTCTAATACTGTGAATAAAATAAATATATTTGCCCCTCCTAGCAAATTTTCTGGTTGCGTCACTGACTACTCACTACATATTAAATGACAATACTCCTTAATTCAAGTAAAAAATCAAGAGACTTTTAAATTGAATGGAGGGAGTATATTTTTTTTATCTAAAAATACGTGTATTCATTTTATTTTTTATTTTTAGTAAAAAAATCCCACATATTGTTCAACACTCACTACTAATACAATTATCTCTCCACATAAAATAATAACATTAAACATATAAAAAAAAAGGTAATGGACCACCTTTGGCGTGGACTGGGGAGTATAATACTCACTAAAAACAATAAATTTTATCAAAAACAAAATTTTTTCTTAAATAACCAACCTAAAGGATACTACTACAAGGAGGGAGTATATTTGATTAGAATCACTGGTTGCTACCAAATTTAATTTTTTATTATTGACTAAATCATTGAATGGAACCTTTGTCCATCATATGATTTGGCTTTTTCGACCTACAATATTGGAAATCCTAATGATATTTCTTTAGCATTTCTTCTAATCTTCCTGCCTTCTTTTTTCTTCTCTAATTTTTTTTTTTAAAATTTGTTTTTAAGGAAAAATAATGTGCTCAACAGAGGACGAGAGCCCTTAGATTAGAAGCTACAATTTGCTCAACTTTTCCTTTACTAATTTTATCTTGAGCCCGCATCACCAGACTCATCTCATCCTCCCCAAGCCTCGAATCCACAGCAGGTCTCACACACAACACTTCCAATAACACTACCCCAAAGGCATACGTGTCACTATGCTTAGTTAGTCTACATGTTGTAAAATAACTGGGATCTAAATATCCTAACGAGCCCTTCACTATTGCGCTAACGTGGCTCCTTGGGTTGATTAGGCCTAAAGGTTTAGCCAAGCCGAAATCTGAAACCTTAGCTATGAAATTTTGATCGAGAAGGACATTTGTGGACTTGACATACCGGTGTATGATTGAGGTGCCGGTATGAAGATAGTCTAGACCTCGTGCAGCTCCGGTGCATATATTGAGGCGTTGCTTCCATGTAAGGACAGAGCAGTCGTCGCTATCATTGTTCCTGGATAATGAGTAGAGGTTGTCGGCCAGCGGATATATACTCATAAACAAGAATCATTTCGCCATTGTCATTGCAGTAGCCTATCAGAGAGACAAGATTAACATGTCGAAGCTGACTAAGTATTTCTATCTCCGTCCAAAACTCGCGCTCTCCATTATAACCCTTTGAATTGTATTGATGCTATATATTACCGGATGGTTTAACTCTAAACCAAAGTGGTAGAAAAAGTGATACATTTGTAGGTGTTTGTGCTTTTCTGTCCTGCTGTTCAACAGCAAACTCAAGCTTGGCCACAACTTGAGACATTGTTGGCCTCTTTTTTGGATCATGATTTAAGGATTTCTTAGCAATTCCCACAAATGTTTTCAAGCAATCTGCTTCAATTTCTCCCCTTAGATTTGAAGCTACAATCTGGTCAACTTTTCCTTTACTGATTTTATCTTGAGCCCACATCACCAGACTCATCTCATCTTCGCCAAGCCTCGGATCCACCGCGGGTCTCCCACACAACACTTCAAACACCACCACCCCAAAGGCATACGTGTCACTATGCTTAGTTAGTCTACATGTTGTAAAATAACTGGGATCTAAATATCCAAACGACCCCTTAACTATTGTGCTAACATGGCTCTTCGGATTGATAGCGCATAAATGTTTAACCAAGCCAAAATCTGAAACCTTAGAAGTGAAATTCTCATCAAGAAGGATATTCATAGACTTAACATCATGGTGTATGATTGAGGTGCCTGTGTGAAGATAGTCTAGACCTCGAGCAGCTCCAATGCATATATTAAGGCGTTGCTTCCAAGTAAGTGATGAGCTGTCGTCACAGTTGTACAGGTTGTCGGCCAGCGTTCCAAGAGATATGTACTCATAAACAAGAATCATTTCGCCATCGTCATTACTCTTATGAATGCATACAAAGTTGAGCTATCCTTTGAGACAACTTCCACACACTACCTTATGAACCCTCTCTCTCACGTATTGAATCAAACGAAAAAAAATGAAATCAAACCGAAGAAAAACAAGGATGTATAGTGGTTCGATCTTAAAGATCTACATCCACTTCTTAAGGAGAGAGATTACTAATATGATGGAATACAAGTTACAACTTCTTGGAGAAGATGATGAACTAAACTTCTAAGAAAACCCTAAACATATGAACCCTAACTGATGAAGATGATGATTCTGCTGTGCATGTGCTTCTCCTTTTATACCACACCGGTGGGTTTTAGAATCCATCAGCAACTTCCACGTGATCAGTTGCATTCAGTTACAACTGATCATTTAACCACCTAAGGAACTTGTCATGTCATCAATCCATCAGCTCAACTCTTACTTCTGATACTTCTGATCCTATGGCTCTCTTTATGCAGCAAACATGTTGATCCTAACCTTCAATCCATCTTGCTGCACAACCACTCATCATCCTCCATTTGTACAGCTGTCTTATGTCACACACACATGTATGCATGCATGATCTATACACAACAAATCTCCACCTTAGACCATGCATCATCATAAGTGATCAAATCTCTCCACCTTGCTGCAATTATAAGCTGCAACACACCTTCCTTTCCTCCCTTTATTGAAGACCAATAAAACTCTTATACAATTCATATTTCTGAACTGGCAGAGCCTTAGTGAACGCATCAGCTGGATTGTCTGCTGTTTTAATTTTCTTGACAGCCACTAACTTCTCTTCTATCATGTCTCTTATGAAGTAAAGTCTTACATCAATGTGTTTAGTCCTTTCATGATACCTTTGGTGTTTTGAGAGATGTACAGCACTTTGGTTGTCACAATATACTTCAATAGCATCTTGCTGAACACCAAACTCTCCCAAAATACCAATCAACCAAACACCTTCTTTGATTGCTTCTGTGAGAGCAACAAACTCAGCCTCAGTGGTTGAGAGTGCTACTATGTGTTGATGTGTAGCCTTCTAACTTATTGTTGTGCCAAACAAATTAAACACATAACTTGTTATTGACTTCCTTATATCAAGATTAGCTGCATAATCTACATCCACATAACCAACAACAGCTTTGTCCCAAGTACCTTGTTTCTGAAATTTCAATCCAACTGACATAGTACCTTTGATGTATCTCAGTGCCCACTTCACTGCATCCCAGTGTACAAGACCAGGATTACTCATAAATCTATTGATCATACTCATAACATAAGCCAAGTCTGACCTACAGCACACCATTGCATACATCAAACTACCAACTGCACTTGCATATGGTATATTGCTCATTTCTGTCTTTTCCTTATCTGTTTGAGGACCTTGAAGTGAAGACAGATTTAAACCCTGCTTAGCTGGTATTGAAACATTCTTACAGAGATTCATATTATACCTCTTCAGAGCCTTATCCAAGTATGACTCTTGAAACAATCTTAGCTGACCAGCTGATCTGTCCCTTTCAATTTACATTCCAAGTATCATTCTTGCTTCACCTAGATCTTTCATGTCAAACTCCTTCCTCAAAGTATCTTTTACTTTATTAATTCCTATCATATCCTTGCATGCTATCAATATATCATCTACATAATGTAGTAGATAAGTGTAGCATCCTTCCTTACATCTTATGTACACACAGCTATCATACATGCTTCTGACAAAACCATTTGATGTAATGTAATCATCAAACCTGAGATACCACTGTCTTGGGCTTTACTTCAGTCCATACAATGATTTAAGTAACATACAAGCCTTTAAGTCTGCACCTTTCAAACTAACACCTTCAGGAATCTTCATGTAAATCTTTTCCTCTAAATTTTCATGTAGGAAAGCTTTTGTTACATCCATCTGATGCAATTCCAAATCCAATTGAGTAACTAATGACAACAAGATCCTTATTGAACAATGTTTGACTACAGGTGAGAAGATTTCATTATAATCTACACCTTCTTGCTGTGAAAAACCTCTTGCTGCAAGTCTTGTCTTATATCTGATTCCTCCTTCCTTACTTGTCACTGGTTTCTTCTTATATATCCACTTACAACCTACAAGCTTCTGATTAGCAGGTTTGTCAACAATCATCCAAATGTTATTCCTTTGTTAATGATTGCAGCTCTTCTTCCATAGCATCTAACCACTGCATACTCTCCTTACCTGATATTACTTCTGAATATGTTCTTGGCTCATAGATATCAATGTCTGATGCTACATAGAGTGCATATGACACAGTGTCTGCTTCTATATATCTAATAGGTGTTCTGATCTGTCTTCTCAACCTATCCCTAACTAGTTGATAGCTGCTAAGAGTCCTTCTTTCATTTGAACCAGATGATTCAGCTCTCTCCTCTGCAGCATCTTCCTCATGTATATCATCATTTCTCTAATTCTGAATGTGCTGTACTACTGTTTTACCATCATGCTCCACCTCAAACTCACACTTATCTGTAGTAATGACCTTATCAGCACCTCTCTCTAATAAAGACATCTTGTCTTCATTAAATGTTACATCCCTACTAACAATGAACTTGTTAGTCTCATAACACCATAGCATGTACCCTTTTACTTCTTTAGGATAACTTACAAGCACACACTTAATAGCTCTAGGATCCAGCTTATCTTGCTTTCGATGTGAATACACCTGACAACCCATCACCCTTAAATGACTATAATCTGGTATCCTTCCAGTCCATACTTGTTCAGGTGGTTTAAATTTAAGTGTTGTGCATGGTGACAAGTTGATCAAATAAGCTGCAGTTGACACTAACTCACCCCAGAAACCTTTTGAGAAGCCTTCACTGCTCAACATGCATCTAACTCTTGCAAGAAGTGTCTGATTCATTCTTTCAGCCACTCCATTTTGTTGTGGTGTACCTGGTACTGTTTTTTGCCTCTTAATACCCTTTTCTTGACAAAACTTATTAAATTCATGTGATACAAACTCAAGCCCATTATCTGTCCTTAAACACTTAACCTTGTTTCCAGTCTGCATTTCTGTTTCTATCAACCAAACTTTAAAAACTGATAATGTTTCATCCTTTGTCTTTAAAATTCTTATTCATACCTTTCTTGAATAATCATCAATGAATGATATGAAGTATTTTCCACCCCCTATTGTTGAGGTCTTAGAAGATCCCCAAAGATCAGAATGAATATATTCTAATCTAGCTTTGGTATTATGCTCAGCTGCACCAAATTTTAACCTCTTTAACTTGCCTAATATACAAGCTTCACACTGATCTAACTTACAAGTTGAATTGATCTCAAGAAGCTTCTGTCTTGCAAGTTCTTGCAAGCCTCTTTCACTTATATGACCAAGCCTTCCATGCCAAATATTAACACTATTATCATCCTTAGTTGCATTAATATGTCCAGTCACAACAGAACCATCTAAGAAGTACAGATCAAACCTCTTAAAACCTTTAACAACTACTGACTTTCCTTTTATGATAGTAAGTGTTTCTACCTTCAAATGAAACTCATAACCTTGAGAAACTAACATTCCAAGAGATATTAGATTTCTCCTCAAACTTGGTACATATCTGACATTTTTCAACAACCTGATTTTCCCATCAAACATTTTAAGTTTGACAAAACCTATTCCTATAATCTTACAGGTGTGATCATCACCTAGCATTACTGATCCTTCATCTTGTGATCTTAATTCATTAAACCAATCTTTTCTAGAAGTCATTTGAAATGTACATCCTGAATCCATAACCCACTCTTCTGATACTGAACTAGAACAAACTGTCATTGCTTCAAGGAAATCAGAATCTGATCCAACTTGATTAGTTGTTACCTGATTTGCATGCGACCTCTTATTTCCTCACTTTTCAGCTATCTTCTTTGCACCATTGCTTCCATTTGAAACATTGTTTCTTGAAATGTCCAGGCTTATTGCAGTGAAAGCAGTTCTTGTTTTCTTCTTCATCTGATGAAGTACAAAATTCTTTTCTGGCTTCCTCTTATCAATATTGCTTTTATTATTCTTGTTATTCTTGCTCCACTGATTCTGTTTCTTTGTTACCAAACCTTCTGTTGTTGCTTGTTGTTCTGGATTCTTGTGAAGCACCTTTGCCTTAACTGCTAACAAGACTTGCTCAAGAGAGATTGATTCAGCATTAGCAAACAACAGTGTATCTCTTAAACCTTCAAAGGACTTTGGAAGGGCTGACATGAGGATGACAGCTTTGTCTTCAGTTGACAAAGCCACATCAATATTTTCTAGATCATCAATGATCTTATTAAACTCATCTAATTGACCAATTATTGACTTATCTTCTGATACCTTGAAAGAGTATAGTTTCGGCTTCATGTACAAACAGTTGGTCAAGCTTTTAACCATGTACAGCTCCTCCAATTTATTCCAAACTCTTCTTGCTGTAGCTTCCTTTGAGATTTCCCTCAGGGCTTTATCTCCAATACACAGGATAAGAGCACTTCTAGCCTTGGTTTGTTGTTCTTGATCTGCTACAAGTGCAACGACATCAACTGATGCGGCCTGATTTTCAGGAAGTGGTTTGATTGCTTCTGATAATCCTTGTTGAACCAAGATGGCCTCCATCTTCATCCTCCACAGACTGAAGTCTGCCTTCTCTGAAAACTTTTCAATATCAAACTTAGTAGTAACCATTTGATTTTCTTCTCCACTGAATCTTCTTATTCTTCTTGGCTTCCCACAGACGGCGCCAATTCTTATGAATGCATGCAAAGTTGAGCTATCCTTTGGGACAACTTCCACACACTACCTTATGAACCCTCTCTCTCACGTATTGAATCAAACAAAAAAAAGTAATCAAACCGAAGAAAAACAAGGATGTATAGTGGTTCGATCTTAAAGATCTACACCCACTTCTTAAGGAGAGAGATTACTAATATGATGGAATACAAGTTACAACTTCTTGGAGAAGATGATGAACTAAACTTCTAAGAAAACCCTAAACTTATGAACCCTAACTGATGACGATGATGATTCTGCTGTTCATGTGCTTCTCCTTTTATACCACATCGGTGGGTTTTAGAATCCATCAGCACACTTCCACGTGATCAGTTGCATTCAATTACAACTGATCATTTAACCACCTAAGGAACTTGTCATGTCATCAATCCATCAGCTCAACTCTTACTTCTGATACTTCTGATCCTATGGCTCTCTTTATGCAGCAAACATGTTGATCCTAACCTTCAATCCATCTTGCTGCTCAACCACTCATCATCCTCCATGTGTACAGCTGCCTTATGTCACACACACATGTATGCATGCATGATCTATACACAACAATTACAGTAGCCAATGAGAGAGACAAGATTAATATGTCGGAGCTTACTAAGTGTTTCAATCTCTGTCACAAACTCATGCTCTCCTTGGTTGGAATTGGGGGCTAGACGTTTTATGGCCACAGTGTGTTGCCCATTATTGATCTGGCCTATGTAGACCTTACCAAATCCACCATTTCCAACTAGATGTGCTTCACTGAAATCCGCAGTGGCCAACTGGATGTCAGCCAATGAAAAACGACGACAGAATCTTTCAGCTGTGGCAGAAAGCTTGTTCTCCTCCTGTGTAATGCCACCTGCAGTTGCAATCATGTTTGGTTGACCAATAACTCGTAAATTTTGACTTTGGATGTAATGACAAATGAACGTGGTGTTGAGTTGAGATGTGGATTATAGTGAAATGGAATGCTGAAATAATTGACCATGTATTTTTTTTATATGGCTAAGTCGTCGTTGAAATTGTTGCTTGTCCTTTTGGCCTATCACTAAATTATTATTCCCATTTAAATCTCACTATGTGAAGGGAATATTGTTGAAGATTGAAAATAAAAGTTTAATATATTATTGGCTAATCATTAGTTAAAGAGCTGTCACCTGGCCAGCGTTTTAACTCTATCTTTTTGGCGGTTAATTTGTGTGAGAGCTTGGGGCATCCATAGTTTGACATGAAACCTTCCACGTATTCTGATATTTTTAAGAATATTATTAAAAAAAAATTAATAAATTATTGAGAAATTGTCTTTGTTTAAATTGTGTAAAAAAGTAGTACTACGAATTATTACAATAAGTCTATAAGCATATATACTATTGTATTGGAAAATTGTGATGTACACTGGATTTATAGGAGACTTTGTCTTCATTCAGGTTTTTGTGCATTTGAGTCCACAATATCGCCAAGTATATTATACTATTTTATTTTAAAAGATATTTATTTTAATTAATAAATGTATTATTTTTTCATTGAAATGATCAAAATACGAAAGGTATTAACGTTTGACTAATTTTTATTTTATTTTTTTGAAAGTTTAGGCGAATTAGTTTTTTTATGTTAAAAGGTGATAGACGTTATATGGCCACAGTTTCTTCCCCATCTGATTTGATCTGTAGACCTTACAAAATCCACCAATTCCAATGAGATGTGCTTCAGTGATATCTGCAGTGGCCAACTGGATCTCATCCCAATCAAAATCGACGACAAAACCTTGCTTCGTCTCCTCCTCCAGAACGCTCATATTTGGGCTAACAGTGTCGAAAGATGATGCTCATTCTAGAGATTTTCTAGAGGGTTCTCAAAATTACCCACCAAAGATAATATTGAATGTTCTAGAACTAGATAGGGAAGGAATTATCTAGAAATATGAAGTGTATGGTGTAATCTAGAAAGTAGTGGATCATCTAAACAATTCTGGAGAAATAATCTTAGAACTTGGTGGAACATTGTAGAGTGATAACCACCAACCTAATATTGTCTATAAATAGACATGCATGTATCATTGTAATAGAGCTCAACTAATAAGAAACCCATTTTTTAAAATGAGTTGCAACCTACCATCACTCTCTCACGAAAACCATAGACACTATATTCCTCTTAAACCAAATCACACCTCTCGCCACATATCAAACTAACTTAAATTCCAACACAGAGAAAGATTAAAATTTTGGATGCAAATCAATTACACCATTAGTGGGAGCTTTCTCATCAATAAAACTGTTGCCTTATCAGCATATATAAGATCCATAACATATAAGAAGAAAGCATTATGCAGCAATAAAATTTTGGCGAGCTCACCACAAATTAAAGACTGTCGACATTTAAAGGACACATTTTTAGCAAGAACTGGTGAGCTACAATTACATTGTCATATTTCCTCCAATTATGTCTGAAGCTACACCTACATCTTGCTCAGCAATCAGCATTACATCTATTCATCAGATAGATAGCCAACCCATACTAGAACAATTTAGGCACGTTGTATTTTTCGCAGACCTTTTCCCTGTTTATTGCCCTCCATGCCTCTGCTTGGCTATCCCCGAATCTTCTCCCACTGTATGAGCAAATAACATATGGTCAAAAATGAACGAACTGAACTCTGTATATAGTATATATGATCAAAAACTCAGTGTGTGTAGGATACAAAATCTTTTTCATCATGTATGAAATTGGTGGGTAAAAGAATAAGGGGAAGAATAAATAATGTGTTAACATACCTAACGCTTGAGTTGTCTGGTTCCATCTTGAAGGGTTACAACTGTGATGTAGACACCTGGTTCATACTGCTCAATCATTCTTCTTTAATTAATTTCGACCCACTTTCTGCAGCTAACTCAGAAATAGTAGAAATAGTAGAGGTCTGTTCCTCAGATATATTCAATCCTCTCTCATCCAAGCCATAATCTGTTTGTTGAATTGCTCCTTGAGCTTCTCCAAGGAATTCAGACGGACCCTGCATTGTACTCTGCAGAACTGAATCCATTCTAGGTTGGGCAATAGGCCAACGTGCGACGCTCTGTTCGTCATTCCATGTGCCTTTTTGATTGTAAGGGACGTCTGCAGACGACACTCTGTATTGAACCTGTTCGATTCTGCACAAGGGTAGATTGTGACTTTTTAAAAAAATTATCTAATCAAAAAATACTTTTTCTATAGAGATTTTACTGTATAAGAGACTAATTAAAGGCAAGATTAATTATGAGTTAACATACCCACGCTGGATATCTCTGATTCCCTTTTGAAGGGATTTAATTGTAAAGTCGACATCTGCTTTATACTTTTTAATCCATTTTTTCTCACCAAATATTGACCTACTTTGCCTCTCTTTATCATTTACCGCAATCACTCTTTGTTTGTCCTCGGCATTATGTATTGCAATGGCAGGCACAGCTACCTCAGAAATAGTAGAAATCTGTTCAAACTCCTTTAATCCTGTGGCTAGGCTTCCTGCAAATTCTCAAAAGTGAAACAGTCCAGAAAACTCTTTTTAGTTTATACATGCCTTACTCTAGATATATAATAGTTGCAATTCATATTACCAGATGGTTTATCTCTGTTCCAAAATGGCAGAAATCTTGATGTAGCACGTGTTTGTGCTTTTCTGTCCTGCTGTACAAGGGCTAACTCAAGCTTGCCCAAAACTTGACCCATTGTTGGCCTCTTTTTCGGATCATGCTTCAAACATCTTTTAGCAATCCCCATAAATGTTTTTAAGCAATCTGCTGCAATTTCTTCCCTCAGATTTGAAGCTACAACTTGGTCAACTTTTCCTTTTTTCATTTTTTCTTGAGCCCAAAGGACCAAACTCTTCTCATCCTCTCCAAGTCTAGGATCCACAGCAGGTCTCCCACACAACACCTCCAACAACACCACCCCAAACGCATACGTGTCGCTTTGCCTGGATAGCCTACCCGTCGTAAAGTAGCTCGGATCTAAATAACCAAACGACCCCTTAACTATAGTGCTAACATGGCTCTGTGGGTTGATTGCGCTTAAATGTTTAGCCAATCCAAAATCCGAAACCTTAGCTCTGAAATTTTCGTCAAGAAGGATATTGGTAGACTTGACATCACGGTGTATGATGGAGGTGCCAGTGTGAAGATAATCCAGACCTCGAGCAGCTCCGACGCATAAACTAAGGCGTTGCTTCCATGAAAGAACAGAGTAGTCTTCAGAGTTAGTATTCATGGAAGTTGTGTAAAGGTTTTCTGCCAGCGTTCCACGGCGTATGTAGTCGTAAACAAGAATCATTTCTTGATTGTCGTTGCAGTAGCCGATGAGGGAGACGAGATTAATATGTCGGAGTTTACTTAGTGTCTCAATCTCGGTGACGAACTCGTGAGCTCCTTGATTGGAATTTGTTGATAGCCTCTTTATGGCCACATTTTCTTCCCCATTATTGATTTGGCCTCTGTAGACCTTACCAAATCCACCATTTCCGATGAGATTAGTTTCACTGAAATCTTGAGTGGCTGATTGGATCTCAGCCAATGAAAATCGTCGACAGAAGCGTTCAGCGGTGGCGGAGAGCTTGTTCTCCTCCTCCATAGGGCTACCTGTTGCATTCATATTTGGCTGCTCATTATTCCTGTGAATTTTCAATGAATAAGATTGTATAGGGAAGGAGTGACAATGATGGAGAAATGGCCAAGTCGTCGTTCTCGCCTATTTTGGCTTTATTTGTTCTCCAAGGTAGACTTTTAAACTCATATTAATAACTTGGAAATTGAGAGCTCCAATATTTAAATTAATTTAATTTTGGCCTAATTATTGAAGCCTTTGTCCACAACTCATCCATATACTTTCTATTTTCATCCTTACACAATTCATATTCACACTTTTTAAAATGAAATAACACTAAACCCAATAAAATTATAATACAATATAATTTTAAATTTATCATCAAACCCTCACAACAGTAGCTAGCAAATTGCAATTGTGAACAACGGGCAGCAGCTTCCATTCTGCTTTTCCGTAGCCCAAAATTTCAGACTTTTCCAACAGCAGCATAGGCCCATGTGCAATTCATCCCACGTTTTTTGAGACCAAGTCAATTATCTATCTTTCCTGAAGTCGTTTCCACTTTTTTCTTGGTCTTGAATCTTGATGACCAAAGAGGAGTATATTTTAAACACCTTCTACATACCTCCCGTTACCCCGTATTCCATGTTATTCTTAATATTAAAAGAAAGATTTTTTCTTTCATTTAATTCTAAAGAATATGAACAAACATGAGTGGAGTGTAAATCCCAACAATAATATACATCCTCAATCAATTTATTTTAATATTTTTAGTCATCCACTTTTTTTTTTATACATCCACTCTTAATCTTTCATTTTTCTTTTAAAATTTATAAAATCTATACAAGCCACTAATAGAATTAAAATATGAAACATAGACACCCTACTAATACAATTATCTACTATGCATAAAATAAAAGACAAATCGATACATTGATAATGAACAGAGGAGTAATTAACAATCACAAAAGACAAAACAATAAACCTAAAATTTGCGCACCCATGGGAACACTGTGCCCCTAAATCCCGTATTTTTTTTAAAGTTATTGTACCATTTAACATTAAATGTTTTATCTTTTACTATAAAAATATGTAGTTAATTTTTTTAATCAAATATTTATATTATTCATATTTTAGCCGAACGTGTTAATTAAAAAATTATACCCTTATTAATTAACATATTATTCATATTTTAGCCGATCGTGTTAATGAAAAAATTATAACCTTATCCTAATATATTAAAAGTATCTAGCACTTGTAAAACGTTTTTGGACACATTTGTCCTCACCTATTTCTCTTTACTACATTTTCATCCTTTAATTAATATCCTAATAAATTATGAGTCTAACTTTGGTGCACCTAAATAATCTTAGTCGTTAGATCATATTTGCATTTAATCTTCACCACTCAATAAAATAAAATAATTAAAAATAAATTTAAAAACTACCCCACTACACCCTAATTTTATCCTATAAACTACCAAGTGCACTGGTACATCCGGTGCACTACATAATAACCCATAAATTATTAATATTTTTAATTATTTATTTCATATCCATTAATTACTTCCCATCTTTTCATCATCTCAGTCTAACTTTTCATTTTCCTCTTTAATTCCATGCTAAATGAATACTCTTTTTATTATCGTACTAATCTCATTCTCCACTAAACCGTCAGGACAACTAAAATTCTCAATGTTGTTTCTTCTTCGATAAAGCCTTTCTGCAATTTCCTAAATTTCATTCCAGCGACGATAATGGAGTATCCATGGAGTTTCAGGCCTCCAATGGGCCATTTCTGTCCATTTTACAGATTCGGAGAACGAAGTTTGGGACTGCACATTATGTCATAGAAATCGAAAACAAACGTTCAGTCAAGGTTGTCATTCCTTCCCAACATCACTGCAAAGGGATACAAATAAATAGATTTTCAATTTTCTCAAACCTCATCATTGTTTATCATTCTGAATGCAGATTTTTGGGAAGGGCCCTTTCATTGGTTTGGCAACAACCAGAGTTTGCTTCTCTCTCTTCTCTCCAGCTTTCAATCAATATGTTTACATAGGTAAAGTACATTTGATCTTTATTTGTGGGATGCAGATGTAGTTTTGATAGCAATGTTGAATGCAATACTCACTGCAGATGTTTGAATGCTCTATGTTAAGAGTTCTAATTTTTGTCTTGGATACCATACAGAGAATTTGCTTCAAGACTTCAACCAGAATAAATATGAATACCTATTGGACTATTAAGAAATTTGGTTGTTTATCTAAAGACTAACTTTGTTTGGGTACTCTGCTCTTTTTATGTGATGCCCAGAGATAATTCTGCTGGAAACTCAGTTTCAAGGAACTTTTAAGATTCAATTTAGAGGTCATGCAAGCCTTCGATTTTGCTTAGTCTATGCATTTTTGGCATTGTGAGCAGTGACTAACATTCTTAATTTATGCGAATAGTATTAAGATTATTTTGTATTCCGTAGTTGTGGAGTTTGGTCTACGAATGTCCGAGAGCATGTGTTTTTGCCTGATGCTTTTTTGGGACACAAATCCTCAGGAAGAATTCAATATGATCAAAGTTACTGCTGACATGCAGGTTTCAATGTGGAGAAGGTTCAGTATCTGTATAAAAATGTGATCTTTACAGTGTGGGATGTTGGTGGACAGGAAAAATTAAGACCCTTGTGGAGACATTCCTTTAATAAAACTGATGGGCTGGTATGATTTTATTATTTAGCTCATCATTTTTCTCTTGAGTTCGCTGTTTACGTTGTAAAATTCGATTCTTGAACTCTTTAGGTTTTGTTTAATGTGGTTGTGAAAGGGTGAAAATCTAAAAATTCTTATAAGAAGAACGCTATGGAACCGTATTCAAATGGAACCATATGCGTTTTACTCGACAAATATATTTTGTCAATTGTTTAAGAAGAATGCTAATTAAAATGCATGGTTTATATATTTATTTTGGAGCTAAGACATGTATTTCATAAGTCCCATTCTCAAAATGTTTCTTCCCTCTACACCTCTTCTTCAATTAAATTCGTATTCACCTTCATGCATTTCATTGAATGGAAACAGAAGCGAACGATTCTATTACTTCAAGGAAGTTCAGAAAGTTGATTGTTAGAAGTTGAGGAGGGATTGCCTAAATGAACAATTCATGAAGTTGAGGAATGTCCTTCTTCCTGTCGTTTGCAACTGGTTGGATGATCTTAGGGCTTTTCGGTGCGCCGCTGAGTTGGGCTTGGGTAAACCCTCCTTTGGTTGTACACTTTTGTAAGGACAATCCTAATTATTTGTGCACATCATGCTAACACTGAAGAATTTAAGAGCTATCTTATTGTGTTAGCTGATGCCATTGCCTATAAAATTAAGTAGTTCCATTTTAGTGGCTATGAATTATGATGTTAGTTCTTGGGCCATAGTCATTTTTAACAAATTACTTTTTGTGAAAGCTTGATTCATTTTTTATTCTAAGTCATAATCTTTCATCTCAATCTTTTGCAGATCCATCCAGATAGTCCTAATAATGACTAACCTTCTATTCTTACTAATACAATACGAATGATGAAGGATTTGACTGCTCAAGTGGGGAGACTTAAATTTGAAAAGTATCAGATGCAACTTCTCTTGGTAAGCTAGGGTAAAGATATAAAATCAATTTCTGTCTTATTACTGTTTCTGAAGAGTGAATTTTAAAGATTTTTTATTGAATGTATGGTCAGGTTATCTTTTGCATAGTTTTACATATGAGATTCTATATGAGGATGTATCATGCATTTAAATAGTACTAGGTTTAATGCTAATGATGGGCTCAAGATATTCCAACATTCTACCATATAAGCCATCTGTGCAAATATTGCATGCTCCAATCAGAGCACGAAAGGGAATATACCAGACACTTGCAATCTGTATATACTTTAAGCTTAATGAGGAACAAATCATAGTTGTTAAAGGCGCGCCTCGCGCTGAGGCGCGGAGGCTCACAGCCGTGCGCCTAGATTGGCCGATATTTTTCAGGCCAAGGCGTTTGTGTCGCAGGCGCGCGCCTAGGTGCGCCTCGGAGAGATCTAAAAGGCGCCTCGGAGAGATCTAAAAGACGCGCCTCTGAAACATTCTGTTTTTTTCCTTTTTTTATTTTTGGAAGTTGCTACTTCTATTTTAAAGTGCTAAAACGTTTTTATAAGTAGAAGGGGGCAGCCCACTTATAAGGAGTATATAAATTGAGAATTAGGGTTAGGGTTTAATAGAATTTTCAAAGAAGAGAAAGGTGGGCTGCAGCTGCCTTCACCTCCACTCCACCACACCATCTGCCTCCGCCGCCGCCCAGCTGCCAGTCTGCCACCTGCCGGAAAGTGAGTTTTTTTTATCTTTTTCTTATTTTTTTAAAGATTTTTTTTTTCTGTTTTCTTTATGTTATTTTTTTTTCTAATTTAGTTTACTTCTTTCTTTTTTCTGTTATGTTTGGACTTTTGAGTAACTTACTTTTTTCTTCTTTTTTCACCAATATAATTTAACCTACTGTTTTTTTTCCTTTTTCAATTATTTTCAGATTGTTTTTTTTAATCTATTTGATATATTTGATTATATATATATATATTATAAATTGAGTTTTGGGCAAAATGTAGCCCAGGCGCGCGCCTCAGGCGCACTTAGGGGTCCTTGCGCCTCGGTGGACCTTGCGCTTTTAACAACTATGGAACAAATGTAAAGGAATGAATTAAGTGTTAGTGAAATGAATTACCAGATATTTGGATTTAATTGAGAAATCAATTTAATGATTTTAAAGCTCAAAAAGCTCACAGGCTTGTAGTAGTGAAAGAAACACAAAACAAGCTTAAACCATAATTCAACAAGTATACAAGTAAAAATCCATCTCGTCACAAGTTTCAATCAAAAATCATAGTCTCAAAATTTCTCACAATGAAGTATAAGAGAGCCAAGAAAGATTTTCTTCTTATTGAAAACAAGAAAAGCACGAAAAATAAAAACAACAAAAAAGGAGAAAATACGTGCCAAAGAAAAGACTAAGGACTTAGATATGCGCCGGTGAAATATGCTCAAGTAGGAGTTCATGGATGCAATTTTTATAATTCAAACCGTAGAAAAGTCAAGAAAATACGGACAAAGTGCATAAAAACACAAAGAAAATACGTGTCAAAGAAAAGACTAAGGACTTAGATGTGCGCCGATGAAATATGCTCAAGTAGGAGTTAATGGATGCAATTTTTATAATTCAAACCGTAGAAAAGTCGTGAAATATGCTCAAGTATGAGTTAATGGATGCAATTTTTATAATTCAAACCGTAGAAAAGTCAAGAAAATACGGGCAAATGCATAGAAATATGCTCAAGTATGAGTTAATGGATGCAATTTTTATAATTCAAACCGTGGAAAAGTCGTGAAATATGCTCAAGTATGAGTTAATGGATGCAATTTTTATAATTCAAACCGTAGAAAAGTCAAGAAAATACGGGCAAATGCATAGAAATATGCTCAAGTATGAGTTAATGGATGCAATTTTTATAATTCAAACCGTAGAAAAGTCAAGAAAATACGGGCAAATGCATAAAAACACGGACCGACCGTGAAAATTTGTGGAGGCTGGGATTCGAACCTGAGACCTCATGCACGCACAAGGGCGCCTCCAACCACTTGGCCAAACCACCACATGTGATTAATTCTCGCCTGATTTAAACTTAAACCCTCTTCCTGGAATCTAAAAATTTCAAAAATTTCACTCTTGTCTCACATCGGAAATCATCATAAAACTCCACTCACCTCACCACTATAATACCTCCTCACACATTCTTTGATCAAGACCAATTTTTCTTCATCCATTAAATTCCCCATTAAATAGTTTAGAGAGCTTTTTAATTAAAGATCTCAATAGTTGAGATCCCTCCCCCTTTCGAGGTGAGGGATCCATCCATAGTTTTAATGTTTTTCTAGATTAGAATTTTTATTTGCTTTCCAAGAAGGTGGAGACACCAAGGAGTGGATGATTTTCATGAATGTAAAACTTTATTAAGGTGTAATCTAATCCTATTTATTATCTTTATTTTCTATGTTTTTGTGGTTAATTGATGGCATG
Source organism: Pogostemon cablin (assembly GCA_023678885.1). NCBI lineage: Eukaryota > Viridiplantae > Streptophyta > Magnoliopsida > Lamiales > Lamiaceae > Pogostemon > Pogostemon cablin. Next base: position 8,539,167 of record CM042962.1, on the reverse strand, counting down.
ATTATTGATTAATTTATGAAAATGTCTTGATTGAATTTTCGGCTTTGATTAGGTTTTATTTATGAAATTCACATGTCTTGTAATAATATGGGATTTATGTCTTTGATATTTGTGCATTGTGATTAAATTGTGTATTGTGTATCGGCATGTCTTGTCGTTGCTATACCCTTGGTTGTTTTGCATGATTATCATATGTGAGTTTTTTCCATTTATTACATGTGAGTTTAATATGGGGGGAGTTTGGCCAAAACCTTCCTATGTTTAGAACAACATAAATGAACACTAGTGAGATCACTTGTACCCGAGGATTAAACTAGTGAAGGGAACCTCATCCATACGAACATAGTACCTTTAAGGGAATTGCAAGTGGGATCGATCTTATGAGCTTTTTAGGGGTTGTGGAAACAATCTACGTCCTATTCACTATGACCATTGAGGATAGGTGGAAATCGTGATCACCATTACCATGATTTGTTTAAAAATGGAAAATAATTAAAGATGTTGGATGATTGATGATATGAGTGTATCATGAAAACTACTATGGCATTGAAAATCCAAAAATATTGTAATTAGATTTATTTTTCCATGCATTTTATTTTCTTTTATTTTTATAAACCTCTTATTCGATCGTCCCTAACTAATCACGATATTATACCTAAAGGCCATGAATCCTAAATTTCCTTGGGTTCGATATTTTGTTGCTTGGTCGCCCGGACTATAATGATCAATCAGTATTATACTCCCTCAACACACCTGAAAATCGCACAAGGTTGTAAAACGCGTTTTTGGTCAAAATGCAGGAAAACACGCTTGCACGGGCGTGTTTTCCTGTGCAAGCGTGTTTTCCTGCACCTGCCCGTGTTTTTCTGCAAAATTTCAGCATTCTGTATATTTTCGTCCTTGCAGAAAAATACGGGCACTACATAAAAATACAGGCATGTTTTTATGTATTTTGGCCAATTTTCTATTTTCTTCAACTTTCTCCTTTCTTCATGCTTTTTATCACCATTTATCTTCATAATCACCTATCCAATGACATGGAAATCATCATCATCAATTTCCCAAAATACTAAATACAAAAGATACAAAAATAAGAAATAAAAAAACAAAAACACACACAAAAATGACATAAAATTTAGGTGAAAATAGCGATCATCAAGGTTCTTGCTAATATTAGTTCAAGTCCACTAATATGCATTGCCAAACACAGTCTTTTTACATTAGGTTCTTGCTGCATTCGCGACCACCAGTTCAATTGTTGGTCACATGATAAAATGATTATTTTCCAGTTTTCATCAAAAGCGGGAGGAGGAAGAGAAGGATAACGTGCCGGCAGAGATGGAACAGAGTAACTGCAGGGCATTGGTGCTGCCAGAGTCCATACCCTCGGTTATTCTAGGGTGATTTCGGAGATTAACCCAATGTGGTTTTGTAATATTCTCTCCACCTACCTGGAAAGTGTGTAGATACCTTGATACATGTATTTCTTGACGTATTCCTTTGCTATTGTTTTTTTTTAATCATGTTTTTATCATTTTTTTAATAACTTTCAGTTTTTAATTTGGACAGAAACACATGATTTCAATTATTCTATTTCTGATAATGAATACAAAGTTTATGAAAGTTAAATTCCGCTTTTGGGTGATATTTTTAAGTTCCTTAACAGAGCAATGCAGATGTATTATAATTTGAGTTAATGACATTATGTTGGTGTAATTTAATCTTCCTTTTAGTTGTAATATATTCTGTGACTTTCCTTAATTCTATGTCATAAAAATATTCTTATTTCATACTCTTTTCTTTTTATAATATATCATCTATTAGCGTTAATTCTATGTCATAGAAATTTTACATGAAACTGTTTGATTTTTGCAATTAACTTAGTGCAGAAGTACTTCTAATATCCATAATACATATCCACTCTAAACCATGAATGGGAATAAGATGTCGTATGGAAGTAAGAACTTATATTTACAACTCACATCATGCCTTTATTGTTCAATGAAACCCCAATGAATTTCTTTTTTCATTGTGCAACTTAATTACAAAAGTAACATGGTTGGTTATTGTTGTAGGCATTTTAGAAATATGCAAGAAAAGCGCACTCATTGAAAATAGAAAAATTATTGTTTCAAGGGAAACGCGAGATGTCATGAATTTTTGGTAAAAAAAAAACATATCTTTGGATCTATGGGAGAAGTCAAAACTAATGCAATTGTCTCTAGAACTAAAAAAAGATATATTTCGAGTATTCAAAATTATTTTCTTATTTTCATATATATAATATATCTATTAATTGTTATTTTTTAGTCCAAGTGAATTTAGATATGGAGGAGAAATTTTTAAGGAGTTATTTCTTACGAAGAAGAATGGTGCATAAAACAAGTATTGAACAAGAAAAATTCATTGGAAATGACAAACAAAAATTCTAAAGTTTATCTTAATCCATCGTGATGTTAATTCTCTTTTACTTTATTTCATTTCATTTTTCATGAATTTTAAAACTTCAACACAATTTAATAAAATTAGTAATAATTTTAAAAAAAAACATACTCCATAATAATCATAATATTTTAATTCTATTAATTTATATTTAAAATACAATATTTTTATGAAATGTCTTTTTAAAAAATATTACAAATAATTTATAAAAATGTTTTTAAATGTAATAATGTACTTCTTCCGCTCCACCAAAAGATTCTCATTTTACTATATTGAATGTCTCATTCAAAAGTCTCAATTTTCCCTTTTTAATAAAGAACTTCATATATGTTCCACCACTCGCTAATAATACAACTACTCACTAAATATAAAATTACAATACTGCAAAAAGGACTTATGGATAGATAGGAAGGTGATGTTTTTAAAGAATTTTATGTTATATTGAAAAAATGCGTTCTTACAAAAATAAAAGAATATAAAAAAAGTCACATTACAAAGTAACACATGTATGCGACGTGCGAAGCACGTGTTAAAAAACTAGTTAATTAAAGTATACTCCTTTCGTCCCAATTCAGATTGCACCCTTCCTTTGTATTTTATAAAGGAGAGGTGTAATTTTTTATAGAACGGAGGGAATATATCATTTAAAACAAATATTATACCCTTACACATTTTATAAACTCAAAAGAAAGTATACTAACCTAACAATAAAAATAGGAAATTGTAATTGTTTCACACGAGACTGGATTTTATTATGAGGGAAAGACACCTGCTACCCAAATTCAATTACACACGATCAAAAATGCCCACTCTATCGTACTTTCATGTTAAAAAGTACTCCTATAAAATATCCATATTTTACCACTCTATAATAATAAAATCACATTAATACATGGAAGTAAATGACAAAATAAAAAAAAAATTGACAAATACTAGGTCTTTTAATATTCTAAAAAAGTTGATATCATATGCACTCGAATGTAATGTACGCGTGCATTTATCTGTGTATTAATTAAAGTAAATATTTGTGTGAGACCGTCTTACATAAGAACTTATGTGAAACAGATAAAAAATGATAACTTTTATAATGAAAGTGATACTCAACTAATGAAAAGTTATAATGCTATTTGATGAACAATTTATAGTATAACTTTTATAACATTTTATAGCGAAAGTGATAATTTATTTTGAAAAGTGTAAAATAGTCTAACACGAGGCGGTCTTACTCAAAATTTACTAATTAATTTTTATTTAATAGTGTAGTATGTGATTCTTAATAACTTTATAACTTTTTTATGTTCAAATTTTCATTAAAAAAACTAACAGATAATTCACAAATAAAGTGTTTAAGTTCTTATTCATTAGTGTATACTCGTTCGGTCCTATTTCAATCTGTGCATATTTTCAATTTAAGTATTCCATTTCAATCTTTACATGACACGACCCACTTTACATAACTTATATTTCAAATACTAATTTACATAAACATCGTCATTATAAAAACTGCATATTTTTTTTCTCATAATATGCTTATAACCAGCACAATCACACCAGTTCAACATACATAACTGGTTTCTGATACCACCTCAAATCAGATAAACTCGCGACAATACTTATTATATTACACAACCAAAATATCAACGGAAACAAAATAAACCCACGGCTTAGCCCAACAGGTCGTCATCTATGTACATCCTCTCAAAACTTGAAGGAGCTCCACAACTTGCACAGTCACATCACAAACTCAATCATCAACAGGCTCACCTACAATGCATAAAATAGTGAGATAAAAATCTCAATAAGTAGAAATCATGCATGTCCGTGCATGAAAATGCATTTAGTTCTCTATCACCTATGTCCTAATTTTTTTTTCTAATTGATCTCGTTTATTTTGAAAACTGTTCACATTGCGGGATTCCCACGACACACTTATGATATGCACCCCAAAAGAGCTCAATGGAGACGATTTTTCCGAACCCCGAAAATAGTGCCGAGAACGATTTTTCCGAACTCTGGCAAAGTGGTGGGGACGATTTTTCCGAACCCCTAATAAAAATATCGGGAACGATTTTTCCGAACCCTGACAGAGATGCATATATAGTGGCCGCACACACCATTAGTATCTTATTAATTTTGAGGAAAACACTTTTCATGTTTATGCATGGTATGCACCCAGAACAATTAAATGTGCATCATAAACTATTTACAATATCAATATCAACATTTAATCACAATAAAGTAACAACTTAATTTCAATTCATACAAATCCACTTCTGAAATAACAACTTCATCTTGGATCCCACAGATCCTTATAACCAATATTTTCTCAAACCATATAAATATATTTGCAACAATTTCTAATTACATCAATCTATATAGGATAATAATATTATTTCAATCACATGGGTCCACAACTTGTATCACGAAATTATCACAAATAATTTACAAATATTATTATTAAATATGAACTCTACTTTCTCCAAATCACATAAATACACAGCTTGTATAGCAAATTAATCACAAATAATTCATATCGTAATTAAAATAATTACCAATAATCCATAATATAATTATCACATATTAATTACAAATAATCCACAAACAACATGTTTATGCATTGTAGTTGAACTTCTACTTACCTAGATTCCGACAGTAATATAAACCCCGTAAAGAACTGTAACTAATTCGCTCCGACACGCACGTTCCGGCGTGCTCCCTCTTCTTTTTCTCTTCTTCCTCTCTCTCTCCTCTCTCTCCCTTTCTGCTCTCTCTCTCCTCTCTCTCCCTTTTTTTTTTTCTCTTCGATTGAATTGGGTGTGAGGTAATCATCTCCTCAACACCCATACACATATATATAGGTAGATGATGGAGATTTGAGTGGCCGACAACTTCAATCAAATAATATTTTTTTTTTTAAAAAAAAAAAGCAGGCATACATATTCAATTTTGGCTGCCAGCAGCCATGCATGCACCCTTTCAAAATTGGCTGCCAACATGCAGCCACCACTTTTGACTTTTTTTTTATTATTATTATTATTATAATAAATATAATACGTGTGATACTTAATAATTAAGAAAAGTGTATTTATACACATAAAATAATTTACTCATATATCCAAATTAATACACGTAAATATTTATGCACCCATATATTCACATATTGTCACCATGTTTATCACGTATGTATCAAATAAAATATAAAGATAATTAAAATGTAAAAACAATTATCACATAATTATAAAATGCACATAACAAAAAATAAAATTATATTGGCACATGAGTAGTGAGAAGCTCGGGTATCACATCCTCCCCACCTTATAAAAATTTCGTCCTCGAAATTTATTTACCTGAAGAGGTCTGGGTATTTAGCCATCATCTCATCCTCTCTTTCCCAAGTGGCTTCCTCAACTAACTGGTTCCTCCATAATACCTTTACTAATGGTATTTCTTTATTTCTGAACTTCTTCACTTCTCGCCACAAGATCTCAACTGGTACCTCCTCATAACTCAAATTTTCTTTCAACTCAACTGGTTCCTGCCTGAGAACATGAGATGGATTTGGAACATATTTCCTCAACACAGATACATGAAACACGTCATGTACTCTAGACATCGATGCTGGTAACTCCAATTTATAGGCAACATTGCCAACTCTCTCAATGATAGTGAACGGACCAACATATCTTGGACTGAGTTTCCCTTTCTTTCCAAACCGCCTTATCCCCTTCATTGGAGATACTTTCAGAAATACCTGATCACCCACTTCAAATTCCAATTCTCTCCTCCGTTTGTCTGCATAACTCTTTTGCCGATCTTGAGCAACTTTCATCTTCTCTCGTATACGGGTAACAGCTTCTGACATTTCACGAATCAAATCTGGGCCCAAAAGTTTCCTCTCTCCAACTTCATCCTAATGAACTGGAGATCTACACTTCCTCCCATACAATGCTTCATATGGAGCCATCCCGATAGTAGACTGATAACTGTTATTGTACGAGAATTCTATCAAAGGCAAAAATTTACTCCACTGACCTTGAAAATTCAACACACATGCTCTGAGCATATCCTCCAAAATTTGTATTGTACGCTCTGATTGACCATCTGTCTGTGGATGGAATGCTGTGCTGAAAGATAACTGTATCCCCAACGCCTCATGTAAACTCTTCCAGAAAGCAGACAAGAATCTCGTATCTCTGTCTGACACAATGGAAAGTGGTACTCCATGGAGTCTGACAATCTCTTGTATATATAGTTGGGCATAATGATCCATGGAATACGTAGAGCTAATAGGAAGAAAATGAACTGACTTAGTCAATCGATCCACAATAACCCAAATAGCATCGTGACCTTTCACTGTCTTCGGTAGCCCGATAACAAAATCCATCGTGATATTCTCCCACTTCCATTCTGGAATAAATAAAGGCTGCAAAGTTCCTGCTGGTCTCTGATGCTCGGCTTTGACTTGCTGACACGTCAAACATTGTTCCACATATCGAGCAACATCTCTTTTCATCCCTGGCCACCAATAATGTGCCTTCAAATCTCTATACATCTTAGTAGCTCCTGGATGTACATAGTAGAGTGTTGAATGAGCTTCTGCCATCACTTCTTTCCGAATGTCATCCACTTCAGGTAGACACAATCGACCTTCATAACGAATCACGCCATCATCTCCTAATTGGAAGTCAGAAGACTTTCCAGAGCTGATATCATTCTTTATTTTGTCAAACAACTTATCCTCCTGTTGGCTCTGTCGAATCTTATCCATCAAAGTTGGTCGAAGTGTCAGAGCTGCCATCCTTGCTTCCAACGATTCTTCCTGAATGATCTCTACACCCATCCTTTGCAAATCAAGCAACTCTGGTTTCTGATTTACGGTCATAGTAGCTACACTCTGTATTGCCTTTCGGCTCAATGCATCAGCAACCACATTGGCTTTTCCTGGATGATAATTGATAACACAGTCGTAATCCTTCACCAATTCTAACCATCTTCTTTGCCTCATATTCAACTCTTTCTGAGTGAAAAAGTACTTCAAACTCTTATGATCAGTATAGATTTCACAACGTTCCCCATACAGATAATGCCTCCATATCTTGAGTGCAAACACCACTGCAGCTAACTCTAAATCATGAGTTGGATAATTCTTCTCATACTCCCTTAACTGTCTGGATGCATACGCTATCACTTTCCCATTTTGCATCAATACACACCCAAGACCATTCTTTGAAGCATCACTGTAAACCTTGAAGTTTCCTGTCTCCGTAGGAATAGTTAAAATAGGTGCTAATGTCAATCGTCTCTTCAATTCTTGAAAACTTTGTTCACATTCCTCCGTCCATGTGAACTTCACATTCTTCCTGGTCAACTGTGTTAATGGTGAAGCAATCTTAGAAAATCCTTCAACAAACCTTCGATAATATCCCGCCAATCCAAGAAAGCTACGAACCTCAGTGGGATTTGAGGGTTGTGGCCAATCATGGATTGCTTTAACTTTACCTGTATCCACAGAAATTCCTTCTCCCGATACCACGTGCCCCAAGAAAACAACTTGGTCTAACCAAAACTCACACTTCTTGAACTTCGCATACAACTGCCTCTCCTTTAGAATCTCTAACACCTTTCTCAAGTGCAGTGCATGATCTTCCTTATTCTTAGAGTAAATTAGAATATCATCGATAAATACAATCACAAATTTATCGAGAAATTCCTGAAATACTCTATTCATCAAATCCATAAATGCTGCAGGAGCATTTGTTAATCCAAACGGCATCACTAAGAACTCATAGTGCCCGTACCTTGTACTGAATGCAGTCTTTGGAATATCCTCCTTCTTTATCTTCAACTGATGATACCCCGACCGCAAATCAATCTTCGAAAAGATAGCTGCACCCTGTAACTGATCAAACAGATCATCAATGCGAGGCAATGGATATTTATTCTTCACCGTAACTTTGTTGAGATCTCGATAATCAATGCACATCCTCAATGTGCCATCCTTCTTTCGAACAAACAGAACTGGTGCTCCCCAAGGAGAGAAATTAAGTTGGATGAATCCTTTCTCTAGCAACTCTTGTAACTGTATCTTCAATTCCTTCAGTTCAGCTGGTGCCATTCTGTATGGCGCTTTAGATATAGGAGCAGTTCCTGGTTGTAACTCAATAACAAACTCTATTTCTCGGTCTGGTGGCAAACCTGGAAGATCATCTGGAAATACCTCCAGATATTCCTGAACTACTGGTACATTATCAAGAACTGGACATTGCTGCCCCTCAACATTCATTACACTTACCAGATACACCTCACAACCACTTTCCAACAACCGCTGTGCTTTTGCTGCTGATATCATCGGAAATCTAAAGCCTTTCTTGATTCCAACAAAAGTGAACGGTTCTCCTTTCACTGGCTGAAAAGTGATACTCTTCTTCTGACAATCTATTGTAGCACCATATTTTGACAACCAATCCATGCCCAATATGATATCATAATCATTCATACTTAACACAATCAAATTAGCGAGGAGTCTTCTTCCTTCAATAGGAATAACACAACCTCGAAGAAGTTGATTAGTTTGCTTTGACTCACCAGAAGGTATTATCACCTCATAATTAGCTTCTATCAAGTTAGGTGTTCCACCCAACTTTTTCACATACTCAGTGGATACAAATGAATGTGTTGCTCCAGAATCAAATATCACATATGTAGAAGTGCCAAAAATAGAGAACTTACCAGTGACAACTGAGGGATTCGCGTCTGCCTCCTCTCGCGTCAAAGTATACACCCTAGCTGGAGCTCTTCCCTGCTGTACCTGCTTCCCTTTCTTAGGACAAGTAGTAGACACATGTCCTTTCTCCCCGCATGTGTAACACGTTCTCGGAGGAATTTGACACTCCCCACCATGTGATCTAAGACAATTAGGACATATAGGTAGTGGCGGCGCCGGTGGCACTTTAATCTGATCAAATTTAGGACGCTTGTTGGGTTTTCCTCGTCTCTGTCCTTGCTCCACTTGAACATTTGAATTCGGCCTTTGAAATTACATCGGCCTCTTATCAACTCTCCCAAACTGCTGTATTGGTTTCTGTTGAAATTGACGTCTGATAGCTTGCGCTTGTCTGATCCTCGTTTCCGCTTGCTCAGCAATTTGAGCCCTTTCTGCAACTTGTGAGTATGTTGCTCCATGCAGTCCCGCCATACTCACATCTCTATAAAGTTCAGGCCTTAAGCCTTCCACAAATCTCTCAACTTTCAGTGCCTCCGTACTAACCATATGTTCAGCAAATCTCGACAACTGCTCAAACTTACGAAGGTAATCTGTGACTGACATGCCACCTTGCCTCAACTGTATGAACTCGTTCATCTTCATGGCTCTCACTGGTGCCGTAAAGTACTTGTTTCTGAAAAGCTCCTTGAACCTTTCCCATGTCATAGTCGTGACATCCTCGATACTTTTAATCGTATCCCACCAGTGGCCTGCACTTCCTCGTAACATGAAAGAAGCACATAGCACCCTATCCTCATCTGGAATTCTACTGTATTGAAACATGTTTTCTACCGTGCGTAACCAATCCTCTGCATCTGTGGGGTCTGCTGCGTCCTCAAATATTGGAGGGTTCAACTTTCGAAACCTCTCACAAACTATTTTCACACGTTCTGCTTGACGTCTATCTTGGTTTGCATTACCCTCTGGTTGTCCACCCATATCTCTTTGCTGAATTAGTTGCTGTATCTGTTAGGACTGGCGTTCAACCAGTTCCATTAGTCGAGTAATCACCGCATCACGATTATTCCCTTCAATAAGTGCTGTTTGCTCAGCAGTCCTATCCCCTTCAGAACTTTCACTTGTATCCCTTACCATATTGTCTAATAATTACGCTTTCTGCACCCCATGACCAATATAATTTATAACACACATAATAACACAGAAGGAAAATAACACTTACTTGCAAAGCTGCGCTCCCAAAGAATGAGTTCATGTACATAGACAGTCTGCAGGACCCAAACCGTGCTCTGATACCACTCTGACATGACCCACTTTACATAACTTATATTTCAAATACTAATTTACATAAACATCGTCATTATAAAAACTGCATATTTTTTTTTCTCATAATATGCTTATAACCAGCACAATCACACCAGTTCAACATACATAACTGGTTTCTGATACCACCTCAAATCAGATAAACTCGCGACAATACTTATTATATTACACAACCAAAATAACAACGGAAACAAAATAAACCCACGGCTTAGCCCAACAGGTCGTCATCTATGTACATCCTCTCAAAACTTGAAGGAGCTCCACAGCTTGCACAGTCACATCACAAACTCAATCATCAACAGGCTCACCTACAATGCATAAACTAGTGAGATAAAAATCTCAATAAGTAGAAATCATGCATGTCCGTGCATGAAAATGCATTTAGTTCTCTATCACCTATGTCCTAATTTTTTTTCTAATTGATCTCGTTTATTTTGAAAACTGTTCACGTTGCGGGATCCCCACGACACACTTATGATATGCACCCCAAAAGAGCTCAATGGGGACGATTTTTCCGAACCCCGAAAATAGTGCCGAGAATGATTTTTCCGAACTCTGGCAAAGTGGTGGGGACGATTTTTCCGAACCCCTAATAAAAATATCGGGAACGATTTTTCCGAACCCTGACAGAGATGCATATATAGTGGCCGCACACACCATTAGTATCTTATTAATTTTGAGGAAAACACTTTTCATGTTTATGCATGGTATGCACCCAGAACAATTAAATGTGCATCATAAACTATTTACAATATCAATATCAACATTTAATCACAATAAAGTAACAACTTAATTTCAATTCATACAAATCCACTTATGAAATAACAACTTCATCTTGGATCCCACAGATCCTTATAACCAATATTTTCTCAAACCATATAAATATATTTGCAACAATTTCTAATTACATCAATCTATATAGGATAATAATATTATTTCAATCACATGGGTCCACAACTTGTATCACGAAATTATCACAAATAATTTACAAATATTATTATTAAATATGAACCCTACTTTCTTCAAATCACATAACTACACAGCTTGTATAACAAATTAATCACAAATAATTCATATCGTAATTAAACTAATTACCAATAATCCATAATATAATTATCACATATTAATTACAAATAATCCACAAACAACATGTTTATGCATTGTAGTTGAACTTCTACTTACCTAGATTCCGACAGTAATATAAACCCCGTAAAGAACTGTAACTAATTCGCTCCGACACGCACGTTCCGGCGTGCTCCCTCTTCTTTTTCTCTTCTTCCTCTCTCTCTCCTCTCTCTCCCTTTCTGCTCTCTCTCTCCTCTCTCTCCCTTTTTTTTTTTCTCTTCGATTGAATTGGGTGTGAGGTAATCATCTCCTCAACATCCATACACATATATATAGGTAGATGATGGAGATTTGAGTGGCCGACAACTTCAATCAAATAATATATATATTTTTTAAAAAAAAAACAAGCAGGCATACATATTCAATTTTGGCTGCCAGCAGCCATGCATACACCCTTTCAAAATTGGCTGCCAACATGCAGCCACCACTTTTGACTTTTTTTTTTATTATTATTATTATAATAAATATAATACGTGTGATACTTAATAATTAAGAAAAGTGTATTTATACACATAAAATAATTTACTCATATATCCAAATTAATACACGTAAATATTTATGCACCCATATATTCACATATTGTCACCATGTTTATCACGTATGTATCAAATAAAATGTAAAGATAATTAAAATGTAAAAACAATTATCACATAATTATAAAATGCACATAACAAAAAATTAAATTATATTGGCACATGAGTAGTGAGAAGCTCGGGTATCACATTACATTTCCCATTTTGATAAATGGGTCTACACAAAATAATTAATATTACTATTTATGAGATGTATACACAACATTAATACAATTATCCACTTTAAAAAGTTAATTTAAGAAACTCATTTAATTAATTGATAGAATAAGAAATTAATAATTTATTTGGGCAAAATTATTTTATGAATATGACATAATTAAAAATAATACTCCTTCCGACCTACGTGAACAAATACGTGGAACAGAAGGAGTAAATAAATAAATTGAGAACCTCATCATGGAACGGAGGAAGTAAATAAATAAATTGAGAACCTCATGCAATTAATTGACGGGCAGTGTCAATACTGCTCATTCCCCGTTTAGTGTAGGACTTGGGTACAACCGGGACCACCAAATGAATTGGTGGAACCTTGTCCACACCATTTTTATTTAAGACTAACTATAGTGCGCACCCGAATGCACTCTAAGATAGGGTGCACTCATATACAAATATAAACAAGAACATATATAATTATGAGCAAAAGAGTATACAATTTAATAGTTAGTTTTTTTAATGAAAAATTGAGTGTAAAAAAATATACAATTATTAAAAACACATGTATACACTATTGAATAAAAAATTATACACATATGGATTTTAATTTTTTAATGAAAAATTTAGTGTGAAAAAAATATACATTTATTACAAAACGCGTATACAAAATAGAATAACATGTACACAAAATAGAATAAAAAGTCATACACATATGAGTGCACCATTGCACCCGGGTGCGCCCAATATACACTCTTTATTCAATTCCTACTCCATTAATATTATTTTTTATTTTATTTTTAAATTTATTATATTTAAATTACTATTATACATTAAACCCTAAGGATAAATTATACCCTAAACTACAAGGATAAAATTACAATTATATCATAAAACCTAGGAATAAATTATACCCTAAACTACAAGGGTAAAATTTCAATTATATCTTAAACTCTAAACCCTAAGGATAAATTATACTCTAAACCAAAGGGTGAAATTACAATTAAACCCTAAACTCTAAACTTAGGGATAAATTATACCCTAAACCACAATAGTAAAATTACAATTATACCCTAAATTCTAAATTCTAGGGGTGAAATATACATTTAACCATGAGAGCGAAATTATAATTATATCCCTAAAATTAAATAAATAAAAAAAGAAAAATAAACAAAAGAACAAAAAAAAAAAGAACGGAAGAATAAATAAATAAAGAGTGAGACTCTTGTAATCTCGGGAACACCGTATCTTTTGCAATTTAAATCTCTAACAATACATAAATTTAAATAGAATATGAAGAGGAATAGTTGTTTTCCTATGAGAGCACGGTGTGTCCCGGGAGCGCAAGAGCTTTTATCATATATATATATATATATATATATATATAAAAAGAAAAAAAAGAATAGTGAAAGGTTCCACCAATTTGATTTTGTGCCACTATGCCACCGAATGAGATCACGTGTCATTCCTTGTTTCATCATATGTTATATGAACCATTTTACACACCCACCTCATGTAATATAAGATGAAACTGATACATGTAACGTATGATGAAATATTGGGTGTGACATGGTAATTGAATTGCTATGCCACACAAGTCATTTCCCCCCTTTATTATTGGAAATTAGATTGAGGTGACCCACCTAGCCATAAATGATCAATTCAGATTATGACAGTAAAAGTCCAGAGGGCAAGACAGTATTCAACGACCACTTGCACATAAATAATCAGTTAATGCTTTACACCTTTACCATTCCCATTTTGTATCAATATCTCAGCACCGTATTCACTGGATTCACATCCCAAATTTAGTGGCCAAATATGAGCGCTATAGTTAGCGTTTTAGTGGAGGAGACGAAGCTTTCTGCCACAGCTGAAAGGTTCTGTCGTCGATTTTCATTGGGTGAGATCCAGTTGGCCACTGCAGATTTCAGTGAAGCACATCTCATTGGAATTGGTGGATTTGGTAAAGTTTAAAAAGCCCAAATCGGCGACGAGCAAGACACCGTGGCCATTAAACGTCTAGCCCCCAATTCCAACCAAGGAGAGCGCGAGTTTTTGACGGAGATTGAGACACTGAGTCAGCTCCGACATGTCAATCTTGTCTCTCTGATCGGCTATTGCAATGACAATTGCGAAATGATTCTTGTTTATGAGTATATACCCCTTGGAACGCTGGCCGACAACCTCTACTCATTTTCCAGGAACAATGATAGTGACGACTGCTCTGTCCTTACATGGAAGCAACGCCTCAATATATGCACCGGAGCTGCACAAGGTCTGGACCATCTTCACATCGGCACCTCAATCATACACCGTGATGTCAAGTCCACAAATATCCTTGTCGATGGAAATTTCACAGCTAAGGTTTCAGATTTTGGGTTGGCTAAACATTTAGGCACAATCAACCCTAGGAGCCACGTTAGCACAATAGTTAAGGGCTCGTTTGGATATTTAGATCCCAGTTATTTTACAACATGTAGAGTAACTTTGCATAGTGATACATATGCCTTTGGGGTAGTGTTGGAAGTGTTGTGTGGGAGACCTGCTGTGGATCCCAGGCTTGGTGAGGATGAGATGAGTCTGGTGATGTGGGCTCAAGATAAAATTAGTAAGGGAAGAGTTGACCAGATTATAGCTTCAAATCTAAGGAATGAAATCGCAGCAGATTGCTTGAAAACGTTTGTTGTAATTGCTAAGAAATGCTTAAATCATGATCGAAAAAAGAGGCCAACAATGTCTAAAGTTGTGGCCAAGCTTGAGTTTGCAGTCCAACAGCAGGACAGAAATGCACAAATACCTACAAATGCATCGTTTTTCCTACTATGTATGAATAGATTTAAACCATTCGGTAATATATGGTATCAATACAATTCAAAGGTTTGCAGTTTGATGATTTATTCAGGAATTTGTTTCTGAAGTTTTTGCAGGGAGTCCAGTCACAGAATCAACACCAAAGGATCACAAGCTAGTTATTGTTAATATGATCCCACCACTCAAGAAGAAGCATTAAAGGACGAACAGACGGTTAATTTTCTTCCGCCAGCTGTCTCTGCCATGGCACTGGATGAATCAGAGGAAAAACTGGTTGTTAATAATGTTGTGCCAGATACTTTCCCTGTTATTCCAATACATGAATTGAAAGAGGTGACTGGAAACTTTAGTTCAAAACGATTAATTAGTGAAGGATCCAGAGGACAAGTCCTGAAAACTGGACAAGTGTATCATGGGGTCCTGAAAACTGGTCAAGCAGCAGCAATAAAGAAGCTGATTTATAAACGTGACAATGAGTTTCTAGCACAGGTTTGGAAACATTATATATAGGGAGTGAGGTTGCTGGATAAAATTGATTATGGTGTTTTTCTTACATATGTAGGTTTCAGTTGCATCCAGACTAAAGCATGAAAATGTGGCTCAACCATTAGGTCACTGTGTGGATTATGGTCAACTATTCTTGGCTTATGAGTTTGCCCAAAATGGTTCCCTGTATGACATTCTACATGGTAAATATTTCTAAAATGTCTCGGTTGGATTGAGCTGTTTG
Organism: Pogostemon cablin; assembly: GCA_023678885.1. Taxonomy (NCBI): domain Eukaryota; kingdom Viridiplantae; phylum Streptophyta; class Magnoliopsida; order Lamiales; family Lamiaceae; genus Pogostemon; species Pogostemon cablin. The sequence goes on along the minus strand of CM042962.1, from coordinate 8,523,269 downwards.
ATTGTTTCTATGTCTTTAACATGCATTTGCAAACAACTCAATCACATACATGAACTCATTGTGCTTCTTGATGTTAATTAAACTAAAGATTTGAGGTGTGTCTTTTTTGTGCATTAGGACAAGTAGGGGCTAATGGTGCCTCAAAGCCAGTTCCGTCTCTGACATGGGCCAAAAGAGTCAAAATTGCTATAGGGACAGCGGAAGGACTAAAATACATTCATGATCAGGGACAGGTTCATCGTAACATAAAATCCAGCAACATTTTACTTTTTGATGACCACCAAGTGGCTAAATTAGTTGATTTTGGTGAACGTACTTACTATCATCCTTCTAGCATTACCCCATCTCATGGATATCTCCACCCCAGAGTATGTTCTATTCTGAGTCTTTCCTTAAGATAGCTTGAATTTGTACTTATATATGACGCGATACATTATATTGATCCATGGTAGATATTATAAGTGGACAATGTTAAGCTGGAGGAGTGATGTTTACAGCTTTGGAGTGGTACTACTGGAACTCTTGACGGGTAGGAAACTAGTTGATTGCAAACGGCCACGTGGGCGGCAATATCTTGTGACATGGGTATACTGTTTTGCTCACCTTGTGAATACTATTTCATAGAGATAATCTGTGCGTAATTGAATGAATAACAAACTTGAATAACAACAGGCAACACCATCGCTTACTAAAGACAGGGTAAATGAGGTCGTGATGCTAGACTGAATGGAAACTACCCACCAAAAGCTGTTGCAAAGGTAATATTAGCTAGGAAATTGCTGTGTCACATTTCCTGAAATGGTATTTATTGGGAATACATGCATGATTCCATGAATGCAGATGGCTGCAGTAGCTGCCTTGTGTTTGCAATATGAGTCTGATTTTCGTCCAGACATGAGCATTGTAGTAAAAGCTCTTCGACCTCTATTGAATGCTAAAAAATAATGAATGTGGAATCAGTGGAACTCATGGTGTTTGCTAAAGGTAGGGGATATAAACCTTAGGATGAAAATGCTGTATATATAAGGATGCTTGTACATGCACATTTTTTACAATGTAAAGAGTAACATTGCTTCTCCAGCAAGTGGAGAAGTAACGAACTCATGTATAAATCTGTTGCCTTATCAGTATAAAGATCAAATAACAACATGTAAGAAGATAGCATTATGGAGCAATAAAATTTTGCGAGCTCACCACAAATTAAAGACTGTCGACATTTAAAAGACAGTTTTAGCAAGAACTGGAGAGCTACAATTTCATTGTCATATATAAGAGCAAAATCACTATTTCCTCAAATTGTGTCTGAAGCTACACCTTCATCATGCTCAGCATTGCAGCTATTCATCAGATAGATAGCCAATCCAGAAACTAATTACTAGAACAATTTAGCGCACGTTGTATTTTTCGTAGACTTTTTCCCTGTTTTTCGCCCACCATTTCTCTGCGTGACGCTCACCGAATCTTCTCCGACTGTATACACAAAAAACATATGGTCAGCAATGAATGAAATGATCCAGCTCACTTGAACTCTGTATATGTATGATAATAAACTATATCTAGTGTATTAATAATGAGTTAATATACCTGAAGCGTACACGATTGATATCTCTGGTTCCATCTGGAAGGGCTATAAGTGTAATGTAGATACCTGGTTCATACTGCTCAATCCATTTTTCTTCAACAGCAGGCACAGTTACCTCAGAAATAGTAGAGTTTTGTTCCTCCTTTAGTTCTTCAGATATATTCAAGCCATCATTTGTTAGTTCCACTGCTCCTTGAGCTTCTCCAAGGAATTCAGACGGATCCTTAATTGTACTTTGCAGACCTGAATCCATTCCAGGATGGGCAATAGGCGAATCTGTAATAATCTGTTCGCCCTTCCATGTGTCTTCTTGAGTGGCAGGGACGTCTGCTGCCGGTGTATTAATCACTCCTCGTTCAAGATTTTCATGACTGGATCCTGTGGCAAAGCTACCTGCAATTTTTGCTCTCACAAATACATAATTATCAGATCACAAATCTTTATTTTATTCATGCCTTGTTTTAGATATATATGTATATAATTGGAATTCATATTACCAGATGGTTTAACTCTACTCCAGAATGGAAGAAATCTCAATGTAATGAATGATTGTGCTCTTCTCTCCTGCTGTTCAAGGGCTAACTCAAGCTTGCCCAAAACTTGAGCCATTGTTGGCCTCTTTTTAGGATCATGATTCAAGCATCTTTTAGCAATCCCCACAAAAGTTTTTAAACAATCTGCTGTGATTTCTTCCCTCAGATTTGGATCTACAATCTGCTCAACTTTTCCTTTACTGATCTTTTCTTGAGCCCACATGACTAAACTCATCTCATCCTCGCCAAGCCTAGAATCCACAGCAGGTCTCCCACACAACACTTCCAACAACACCACCCCAAACGCATATGTGTCGCTTTGCCTGGTTAGTCTACACGTTGTAAAGTAGCTCGGATCTAAATAACCAAACGAGCCCTTAACTATTGTGCTAACATGGCTCTGTGGGTTGATTGTACTCAAATGTTTAGCCAATCCAAAATCTGAAACCTTAGCTCGGAAATTCTCATCAAGAAGGATATTGGTAGACTTGACATCGCGGTGTATGATGGAGGTGCCAGTGTGAAGATAATCCAGACCTCGAGCAGCTCCGACGCATACATTAAGGCGTTGCTTCCATGAAAGAACAGAGTAGACTTCAGAGTGAGTACTCATGGAAGTTGTGTAAATGTTTTCGGCCAGATTTCCACGGGGAATGTAGTCGTAAACAAGAATCATTTCTTCATTGTCGTTGCAGTAGCCGATGAGAGAGACAAGATTAATATGTCGGAGTTTACTAAGTGTCTCAATCTCAGTGACAAACTCTTGGGCTCCTTGATTGGAATTTGTTGCTAGCCTCTTTATGGCCACAGTTTGTTCCCCATCATTGATTTGGCCTCTGTAGACCTTACCAAATCCACCATTTCCGATGAGATTAGTTTCACTGAAATCTTGAGTGGCGGAATGGATCTCAGCCAATGAAAATCGACGACAGAAGCGTTCAGCTGCGGCGGAGAGCTTGTTCTCCTCCGTAGGGATCATACTAGGCTGATCATCAACTGAACTCCAACGAATTTTCAATGAATATGAACGTAAGATCAACGTAGAATAAAAAGATTAATGGGTAGGTAGGTGTGGGTGTGGCAATGATAAAGAAATGGCAAATAGGTCAAGTCGTCTTTGAAATAATCCAGTGACGTTTGACCTTTTAGTAAAAAAAAAAAAAAACTGCTTTGTGAAGAAAAAGAAAAAGAAAAGGCCAACAATTTCTGGATAAAGAAAAAAAAAACTGCTTTATGAAGAAAAAGAAAGAGTGTCCTTTTTATCCTAGTTTCATTCTAATAGTCTAATTATATAATATATACTCCTCCGTTCAGTGCAAAGGTAATCATTTCACTATTCCTGACGTATATCAATTTCCTCTATTTAGTAAAGAAAGTATACAACATGACTCATCATTTCCCTCTAATACAACTACTCACTTTATCTATAATAATGATACTCCTTAATCCACGTGCAAAAAGCAAATAAAGACCTTAGAATTGTCCATGTGCAAACAACAAACGGTTACCTTTGCACTGGACGGAGGGAGTATATGGAGTATTTCTTCTTTTAATTCCCCCACCCCCAAAATCCCTATGAAAATTTAAATATTTAAGTGACATAATTCACAAATTCTCCTGCGAGACATTATATATGTGAGACGGGTTAAAGTATGTCTATTATATGGATAAAAAATGCTTAATAATTGTTAAAGTATTTTTCTAAAGTATGATAAATGATGAATTAAAGTATGATTTTAGAGTGTTATAATATGATTTATTATTCACATACTTTAATTATAAATAAATATACTTTACTTATATAATAAGCATATTTTAGTAATGAGTTGACCCGTCCCACAAAAAAATTCATTTCACAAGAGAGTTTCTCGACATAATTATCCAAGATTCAAAGGTTGATGCTATATTATCATATGAAAAGGTTTCAATCTTAATTTTCATACGGTGGGTGGATATATATTAGTTAAACATCCTTAATTAAAGATAATGGATGATAAAAAAAAAAATCAAAACGATTTCGCTTTGAGATGATACACAAATGTTTTTAACAACCGCTTTGAGATGATATACAAATGTTTTTAACAAACACAAATTTGTGCGAGACTATAGTAATGTTTTCCATACTAGCTAATTGTCTTTTAATCGTAATTAAAAAAAATAGTACCCCTGAGATTGATTGCATTCGATGGATGGCTACTCTCATTGTGTATACCATTATTACAAAGAGAATATTAAAATAAAATAGTTGGAGTCAAAGAGAAGTAAAAACAAGTCAATTGAATTAGAAGTAAGAAAAGTGACTAAAAGATTTTTCACAATCAACTATATATGATAAAGATGGAATCAATTTGAATGCAATATCACCACTCAAACATACATTTGAAATTGGTCCCTTGTATGAAACAGCAGAGGTGTGAATATAACGCATTTTTTATAAGGGAGTCTCACAAATTGAGACAAACAACATAGGACTTCAGACATCAAAAGTTTATAAGAGAGAGACTATGGTCATTAACAAATAGCATAGCAGCATCTCATCAGTAAAATACAATGTAGTTTGAAACAAGCAAACATAAAATCCTAATACATATATAAACAAGACTGAAGACACACAGATCACACATTATCATCATCTGTAGAGACTAAAATTGGACCACAATTTTTGAAGCAAGCAAAGAAACATTTAAATACTCTTACCAAAGCTGTCTGCTCACTGGGGTTATTCATGTACACTTGATGTCGCACTGACTCCCTCTTCAGCTGATCGTACATCCTGCAAGTTGCATCCGGCCAAGGTTGGTTCTTCTGTTGCATTAGAGAGTCCATGGCCAGTCGATCGAGAAAGTGACTTGCACAAATGTACAGATTGGGAGATGTCGTACATCATTTAGCACCCCAATCATGTACTCCGGCAGATTCGTTGTTAACACCCCATATCGCCATCTTCCGTCGTGTGCAAGAGTCCACTGTGTCTTGTCCATCTGTGCATGATAATTGTGTGCATCTTCATTTAAGGACTTTATTTGTCCTATAAATTTCTTAAACGCTGAAACCTCAAAAGCTGATCCTGCTTTCCAACACAAATCTTTCAACTGCAGATTCTCCACTTTGCTGTTGAAGTCGGAGCAAACACACCTCAAACATACGATGAACACCATGAGGAGGTTTTAAATTATACGCGTTCTTAACTGCTTGCAACAAACCTTCACTCATGCTAGTGATTAGGCACATTCACTATTAGAAAAAACACTTAATACTACACTAATTTTGATACACTTTTTAAAAATGTCTTTATAAATATTCTATTAATACATGAAGTTATAAAAGACTTATAACTACACTATTATAATCCTATTAATACACTTTACAATATAACTACACTATCATTATATCTATTAATACACTTTATTATAAATGCATTATATAACTCTATTAATACACTGATTGATTGTAGTGTCTTAATTTTTATTTTTTAAAAAAATTATACTAATATATTTTTTAATGTAAAAATATTAAAAAACAAGTTTAGTATTATAATAAAAAAAACCAACGCAATTTATTACAATGAATTTAACTAATCAATACATTTTGAATTAGTGAAATACCCTTTTTATCCTTAATGTGATTGTTTTCATTAATATATTAAAATATAAAGATATTTTACATTAAAATTAAAAACATATTTTATTCCACATTTTTCTCCTAAAAATCCGATGGGATTAACTCAAACCATTCCAGCCTGATGCGATAAAAGTGTGACTTAAATTAAACATTAACTATTCTGAATACCTACTAATTTTGAATACAAATGCATGAATGAAACTTAAATATATTGAATGCATTCTGAATTATTCGTGAAATATTGAGAAAATATTTTTGAATACATTTATTGAACATTAAATATTTTAAATATTTACTGATTTTGTTGAAATATTCTAAATTCTTAATGTGATTGTGTTCAATACTATATTAAAATATAAAGATATTTTATATTAAAATTAAAATAGATTTCATTTCATAATTTTCTCCTAAAAAACCATCAGGATTAATTCAACTCATTCCACATTGATAGGAAGCGATTCCGCGTATTTAATTTTTGCTATTCTACGTATCTGAATACATCGTTACTCTGAGTATCTATTAATTTTGAATACAAATATATTTCAATAAATAAATCTAAAATATATTGAACATATTCTGAATATTTCGTGAAATATTGAGAAAACAGTTTTGAATACATCGTTATTGAACAATAAATATTCTTAACACTTACTGCTTTTGAATACAAAAGTTCAAAAGCATTTCACTAAATGGATAGTAAATATATTGCATACATTCTAAATATTTAGTGGAATATTGAGAAAACATTTCTAAATATATCGTGGTGTTCGAAATTTCTGTGACTAAATTAAATAATCACTTATGTTCATAAAATTGTATTAACTGAAATAAACGGCTTGAAATCATTCCTTTTGTCCTTTTGCCTTCATATAAAGATAGAAGGCGATACCAAACAAGAAAAGAAAAAAAACATCCAATATTAAACCAAGAAAGAAACAGATAGGTTTCCAGTATATAGAATAAATTATGAAACAAATTTTTAACACACAAAAGTGTAGTATTCAGACTGACTTTTTCTGAATACCTAAACATTTTCAAAAATTCATTATAATTCCATACGAAACTGATATCATAATCCTTACAATTAAATAAATACTCAAACCTCGTTTATGCTATAACTATTATGTGCACACACCCTTTTTCAATGACATCCATACGATACGATGAACCCACCTTTTGAACTATGATTTCCAACAAATATGGTTGCTCTAAAAGAGACATCGAAAATTGTGGTTGATCCTAGATAGTAATGATTTTGCAACGAGCAAGAAATAGATGTTTGATTAGAGTCGACGTTTGATTAGAGTCGACGATGATTTCTACTCTGGAAAGAGAATTGAGATTTAGGAATGAATTGATTATGGAAATGTGAATTTCTCCTATTTAATCAGTTAGTTAATGCATATAGGGGTAGATATGACTTTTCATTATATAATTTTGTAGTGGTTAGTAATAAAATATATTCAATGTATCCATTAGTAATATTATTGTATATTTTGTACTGGGTAATAATAAATCCTATAATTAATTAACAAATAAAATTTTGTGAAAAATATAATTAAAGTAATTAATTATATGCATGAAAATTAAATTAATAATTAATTTAATTTTTTATTATATACTATTAATTAATTTTTCATATTATTTTGCAAAATAAAAAAATTAAAATTAATATATAACTAAAAACTTAATAAAATTTAAAGTTAACAAATAAATAGAAATAACGTTTTCTTATACATATATATATATATACACTTTCTTACGTAGTTATATATTAATCTTAAAATATAAATTCTTTTAACTATATTAGATAATATAAAAAATAAAATAGAAGTAAAGCAAAAGCTTAATATAAAATAATTTGGTAAAGTTTTATTAATTTATGTTTTGGATCAATGGGATAAAGCTCAATAGATGATTACACTCACTAGGTTCGATTCGTCGTGTGGCTTGCGAGTCAGTTAGATTTATTTTATTTTAAATTTAATTTATTTTTCGTATGATTATTTTTTCATTAGTGGATAACTAAGTGTATTATAAACTATTATATAACAACATTAAAAAAAATGTATTAATAAGTGTCATAGCTATTAATACATTGGTTTAGAAGACATTTTGAGAAAATGTCATGATACATCAAATGCATTATTAATAATCTTTACATGACATATATCAATGTCATAAAAGCTTAATTTTGTAGTAGTGATTCCAGCAACCCCACGAACAACATATCTAGAAACCAGCTCCAGGAATCACAAGTTTCTTCATCCACTAATGCAAAAGCCATAAGCAAAATGTTTTGATTTGCATCCACAGAAACAGCAGTCAAATCTTATGTCTGTATGTAGTAAAAAGGTGGGTTGCATCAACACAAACTGTCTTTTGACTATGTCGGAACCAGAGCTCCGCCACGTCTCTCATCTCTGTCTCACGCACATCTTCTCCTGCACATTTCACACCACTCGGACCACCAAGATTACTTTGGGGGAATGGTCGGGATAGCATTGGTCAGCAGCTCTTTCTTATCCACCTGAACATGTACGTTTCTATTCTCTGCATCTGGTGCAAAGAAAAACCACAAATCATCATCGTTGTTGAAGGGAGTCAGAAGGGATGTATTGTTTTCAAACATCACAGCAGATATCTTCAATGTGTAGTGTTTGGTGTCAATCCCTGTCACTTGATGGAGTGTTGAAACCAACATGGGATATCCTATGTCGCCAGATAATCTTCTTGCTCCTATGGGTTGAGGATCGCCATTATCGTCCCCAACATATACCACAACACCAACGTCGTTTGTGGTCGCCATCAAGTCATCAACCTCAAAAACAGAAATATATACTCCATCCGTCACACGTATTTTTATCCACTTTCCATATTAGGGTGTCTCACGTATTTTTACACATTCCATTAATGGTAAAAATACATTATACATCTCACCTACTTTTTACGCTTTATTGATCAATTCCAATAACTTTATTTATTTTTTTATACTTTATTCATCATTTCCAACAACTTTATTTACTTCTTTTCTCTCAAAATTATCAATTTATCCCTACTTTTTCTTTCATTATATATTAAAAAAAACACTTCTTAATTTTTGTGCCGTACAAACGAGTAAAATATCCGAAACAAGGGAGTATAATAAGTTCAAAATGATAACATATGGAGTAAATATTAAAACTGATACAAACTGTTATCCCATCGATATTTCATTGAGTTTATAATAGTATGGGAAAATCTCCATTTTAGTAATGTAAATTTTTTAATAGAACTTCATTATTCTATAATTTTTACTTTTTAATTTACTTTTGTATATTTAATTATTTACTTCATTAAGTTATTTAAATCGAAATTTGATGACAATTTAAAAATAGAATTGTATTGTTAAAATATTGTGTTAGTAAATGTTTTATTTTCAACAGATTAATTAACAATAAAATTTGTTCATATTTTTTTATTGGTATAATGGTGGTTGGTAAATTTTTACTAAAGAAAATTAGTTTCTATTTATAGTTATTTGTTGTTAATAATTCCGTTGGTAATTTACATAGTGATTATAATGACAAATAACAACGGATATTAATCTCTTTTGCAAAATATTATAAATCCATTGACATTCCGTTGTTAAAAAATAAATGTAATTTTTGTTGGTGATGATAAATTTCATTGCTAAAATTAAGTTTTTTTAATGAAGGAGGGACTTGTTTATGGGACGAACATAAATAATAAAGGTGAACTTGTTTAGGGTGTCTCACGTATTTTTACTCATTCCATTAATGGTAAAAATACATTATACATCTCACCTACTTTTTACGCTTTATTGATCAATTCCAATAACTTTATTTATTTTTTTATACTTTATTCATCATTTCCAACAACTTTATTTACTTCTTTTCTCTCAAAATTATCAATTTATCCCTACTTTTTCTTTCATTATATATTAAAAAAAACACTTCTTAATTTTTGTGCCGTACAAACGAGTAAAATATCCGAAACAAGGGAGTATAATAAGTTCAAAATGATAACATATGGAGTAAATATTAAAACTGATACAAACTGTTATCCCATCGATATTTCATTGAGTTTATAATAGTATGGGAAAATCTCCATTTTAGTAATGTAAATTTTTTAATAGAACTTCATTATTCTATAATTTTTACTTTTTAATTTAATTTTGTATATTTAATTATTTACTTCATTAAGTTATTTAAATCGAAATTTGATGACAATTTAAAAATAGAATTATATTGTTAAAATATTGTGTTAGTAAATGTTTTATTTTTATAGTTAAATTTGATTACCAACGGATTAATTAACAATAAAATTTGTTCGTATTTTTTTATTGGTATAATGGTGGTTGGTAAATTTTTACTAAAGAAAATTCGTTTCTATTTATAGTTATTTGTTGTTAATAATTCCGTTGGTAATTTACATAGTGATTATAATGAAAAATAACAACGGATATTAATCTCTTTTGCTAAATATTATAAATCCATTGACATTCCGTTGTTAAAAGATAAATGTAATTTTTGTTGGCGATGATAAATTTCATTGCTAAAATTAAGTTTTTTTAATGAAGGAGGAACTTGTTTATGGGACAAACATAAATAATAAAGGTGAATTTATTAACGAGACGAGGGTAGGTAGTAATCTGGGCGGGAGTTTAAGAAAAGTTATTTTTTTAATCAAATTTAATTATTAATTTTTAGGGCAAATTTGTACTTCTAAGTGATAACAAACGATAAAACATTAATCGTGTAAGGTAATTATAACATTTTTTAAAAATATGATGTATTAAGATGTTATTTATTTTATAAAATTTACTATTATTTTTTATAATAAAGAGTGTAATAAGACAAATAAATCAGAAAAAAATGAAAAAGTTACTGTAAAAGATGGTATATTTTTCGTGTTCGACTCGAAGCAATGTAATCAACAAAATAAATTCAATAAAAACACGAATTATAGTAAATATTTAAATTAAAAAAACTAAAATACCTCAGTATGTGGAATAAATCAAATGCATGCACGACTTGGGCCAAGTTTACTTCAATTTACCACCTTGAACCAACTAAGAGGCAAAAAAATCCACATGATATACAAATTAGCTTTAAACAATCACAAATTAATATATTCAATTCAAATAAAAATTACTCCATTAATTATTTTAAAAACCTCTACACACATATGAGTCTATGACTATGTCAAAATATTTAAGTATACCTTCTTTTACCACCGTTTTGAACGTCACCAGTTCACCGGATGCATAAGGTAATCTCCAATTGTGGCACCATCCACCCAAATTTTTGGGTAAAAGGTGGTGTCACTCTCCTTTAATGGTTAGCCATTTTACCCACAAAATTTGGGTAAAAGGTGAATTTGAATAAATTTGGGTCTTACCCAAATCCATTATCCAAATTTTTTTTTCTTTTATAATTATTTTTAATGTTCAATTTAAAAATAATTATTTATATATATATAATAATAATTATTTTTAATTGTTAAATATATATTAATGTTTTTTATATTTTACATAATTAATATATAATAAATTATGTGTCATTAAAATAATTTAAAAAATTACTTTTTGCGACGTATTACGCCTCTTATATTTTAACTTCTTAATTTTATAATAACAATCAGATAGTACCCATTTAATTAAATCAATAAATGATTAATCTCACGTAAAAGAATTTGTGAGACGTATTACGCCTCTTATTTTTGTAGGCATAATCATACTTATCCATTTTGAATTTTACTATTTGAATTGTTCATTCAAATACGAAGGGAGACCCACGTGTAGGAAGCTAGGAATGATTTTTTTAATTAAATTAAATCTAATATTTTATGTATAAAAAATAATTTAAGATTGGACTCACGAAACTTAAAAAAGAAAATAAAAATCACATCTCATCCATTCTAAATTTTAAATGATTTTATTTCTATTGACATAATTCATAAAACCATTCATTCTGAATTTTAATTACTCTCTCCGTCCTGAGTATTTTTATCTGTTTGTACGGATATGTAAATTAAAAAATATTATTTTATTAATAATATATAATGTAAGAAAAAATAGGGATAAATTGATAATAATTAGAGAAAATGTAAATAAAATTATTGAGAATGGTGAATAAAGTATAAAAAGTAGATAAGATGTGTAGTATATTTTTACCATTAATAAAATAAGTAAAAATACATAAAACACCCAAAATAAAAAATGAATAAAAATACGTGGGTGGAAGGAGTATTTTAGGAGAACTTAGTGTATAGAAAGGTAGAGATATAAATAATTATTATATGAGAAATCACTTGTATAAGAAAGATAGAGATATAAATAATTATTACTCCCTCTCCCTCCTTACCATTTAATATTTATATTTGGCAAAAGCTTCTGCGTCCCGGAACACGAAAGGATATTCCGTATCTCCATGTGAACACAACCCTTCCCCTCAATTTCTATTTAAACCTATATATTGCTAGGGATTTAAATTGCAAAGGAGCACGGGCGCCCGAGTGCACATGAGCCTCACTCTTTATATTTTTTTTAATTTTAGGTGTTCTATTTTAATTTTTTTCATTCCCCTTTATCGTATATGGATCATTTAAAATAATTAATATATCATCATAGAATTCACATCCAACACTAATACCATATCCACTTTATATTAAACATTGGCAAAAACTTGTGTGCGCCCAGGCGCACGGAAGCACACTCCGTGTGTCTTTAGAATTTTATGTTAAATTGTATACTCTTTAGTATAAAGATGTGTACCCTTTATTTTATGAAGAAAAATAAAAAATATAATGAAAAGTGTATACCTTTTAGAACAAAATGGTGTAACCTAGGCACACCGCGTGCACTCTATCGCACAAGCCTCACTCTTAAATATTAATCTTTTTACTCCTTATCTATTAAAATACTATAGTATTCCTTAATCAATATTAAAGATATATATATATGGGAATTCACTTGTATAAGAAGGTAAAATTATTACGGAAGAAGGTAATTGACAATGTTTATTCTCGAATAAGTCTGGTGCTCGTGTGGTAAAGGAGATAAGGATACACATGAATATTGATATTTTTTTTAACAATGTTCATTATCGAAGCTACTAAGAATGGTGGTGTGGGCAGATCAGTCTCCTAAATACCTTAAAATTCCACATCACTCATTAATAATTAATTTATTTTTTAGGTTTTATATTAAAAAATTCAATTTAATTAATATAGTATAGATATCAACAAATATAAATATATATTGATGATAAATATTATGAATGATAGATGTAAATTTACTTTTACTTTTAATTTATCATGTATCATTAAACTTTAAATATTTATTATTAATTTGAATATAATATAAGAAAAATGTAAAATATTAATTTAAGCAAATTAAAAATTCATTAATTAATATGTATACTGCTAAATAAATAAATTATTATATTAATATGATAAATAACAAAATATATAAAAGATATAATGATCTAAAAATATTTCTCAAACTTTTTATACTTTTAATATTATATAGATATAGATAGATATAAATAGATGGTACATATTTATAAATTATAAATTATAAATATTATGAATTTATTTATACATATGCAGTAATTTTTTTATAACACTTTATATTTTTAATATAAAATTTAAATATATAAAAAATTTAAAGTATTAATATTAGCAAATTAAGATACATTAATTAGAATGTATATTTAACTACTAATTAAGTAAAACTGTTACATAATAAATTATTTTTATGTGTAAAATAATAAATAAGAAATTATATAAAAATATATTTGTCTAAACATATTTTTCAAATAATTTGTAAATTTATATATACTCCTATAATATAATATATACATATTATCGGAAATGAGGTTTTGTATGTATTCAGCATTGGAAATGAAAGCGAAAATGAAGGCGAGGGATAGCGTTGTCGCGAAGCACTGATGCAAGATTGAACCGACCTAATAATGTGTTTAAAAATCATTCTATAAAATCAGTTTCCTCTCACTTCTCTCTCAATCGGTGGTGTCTGTAAAATCAGTTTCCTTTCCCTTTTGATATATGTCTATCTATTATCTTCAGCGGTATTTGTAAAATCACTTTCCTCTCATTTCTGATATCTGTCAATCTAATATCTTCGGCGTAAAATCACTTTTCTCACCTTTATGATATCGGTCAATTTCGTGTTTTAGGTATAGGTTGTTATTCAGAAAACAGGTAAACGATACTAAACTCTCTCCTTCTGATGATATCTGTCAATCTATTATCTTCGCAATATTAATCTATTATTATCTTTGCAGTGTTTTAGGTATAGATTGTTATTCAAAAAGCAGTTAAAAGATACTAAACTCTCTCCTTAATTTCTCGCCTTCAATCTATTTTTCTGGCATCCTTAGATTTTTAATAGTTATTAATTTCATTTTTATATGTAGTTACAAACTTACCAGTATTAATTATATTTTGGTTAAACTTTTAATATCAATAGTTATTAAAAAACATAAGTTAAGATAGCAGTAGACTTGATAAAAAGTATATGTGGACTTGTCTATGGTGAGGTGTTTTTTTAATAGTTACTTGTATAGTTGTATGTTGTTACAAACTTTCTAGTATTAATTATAATTTTGCTGCCTTTTAATCTAATTTGTATTGTGGAAGGTGGAAGTTTGGTGGCTGAAGGTAGAAATTTGAAGTAAACACATAAAGCTTATTTCGAATATTAAGGTATTAAATTATTTAATTTAATATCTACCCATTTTATTTTAAGTTATAATTTGAGTTTCTATTGAAATTTACTTTACTGTATACCATTTTGAAATTGACAAATTCTTCTGTTATAATAATTTACTTTACTACCGATAAATACTATAATTTACCTAATTATTATAAACCGAACATGATAACAGTTAGTATTAGTTTTATCAATATATTAGCATTTTTAACTTATTACACAGCAGATGGCGTCTTCAGAGAACGTTGGTATTGTGGTATATGTTTGGGACGATAATGGAAATCTTCAAGCCATAGGAGGAAGAAGACTATCTCGCAACATAGGATATACCATGTTGCTTTCAACAATCCATCAAATGACAGGGATCGACAACAAACACTATACACTGAAGATATATGGTGTGATGGTTGAACACAATGCATCCCTTCTGATTCCCATCAACAACGATGATAATTTGTGGTTTTTCTTCGCGCCCGATGCGGAGAATCGCAACGTGTTCGTTCTAGTGGAAAAGAAAGAGCTGCAGCAGAACGATGTTATCCAAAGGGATCTTGCTGGTCCGAGTGGAGTGATGATCTCTGGAAGTGGTGTGGGAAGTGCAAGTGAAAATGTGCACGAGACAGCTATGATCACCTCTGGGAGTGTTGTGTGTGAGACGTGGCCGAACTCTGTGAAGAAGCTGCCTAAATTGATGGGAGCTATACAGAAATGCAATCCAGGAACAGTTGTAGAGTGGCAACACACAACCAACCAGGCTAGTGGGATTAACATGTTGAAATACATGTTTTGGGCGTTCAAGGCATGCATTGATGGGTTACAATACTGTCAAAGTGTAGTTTGTGTTGATGCAACCCACCTTTATACGCCATACAAACATAAGATCTTGACTGCTATTTCAATTGATAAGAATCAACAGTTTATGCCTTTGGCTTTTGCATTGGTGGATGAGGAATCGAATGATTCTTGGACATGGTTTCTTGAGATGTTATCTAAACATGTTGTTCGTGGGGCTGTTGGAATGTGTCTAATCTCAAGTATGAATGATGGGTTGCTGCAAGCAGTTAAAAACGTGTCCGATTTCCAACCCCCTCGTGGTGTTCATCGTTTATGTTTGAGGTGTGTTTGCTCTGGCTTGGACAGCAAAGTTGAGAATAATAATCTGCAATTAAAAGACTTGTGTTGGAAAGCAGGTTCGGCTTTTGAGATTGCAGTGTTTGAGAATTTCATGGGACAAATCAAGGCCTTGAGTGAAGATGCACACAATTATCTTACACAGATGGACAAGAGACAGTGGGTTGTTGCACACGATGGGGGATGGCGATGTGGGGTATTTACAACGAATCTGCCATCGTACATGAGTGGAGTGCTTAAAGATGTACAACATTTCCCAATCTGTAAATTTGTGCAACTCACTTTTGATCGATGTAACGAGTACTTTCATGAGCAACTGGCTACGGCTTGTGTAATGAAACAAAAGAACCAACCATGGCCGGATGTTATCTGTAGGATCTATGAACAGCAGAAGAGGGAGTCGACACGACAACAAGTGTGGATGAGTAACCCCATTGAGCAGTCAGCCTTGGTAAGAGCACTTACACCACAAACAATGACATGGACTGACTATATAGTGAAGTTGAAACGCAGGAACTGTCCGTGTGGAGTTTGGAAGCAAATCGACATCCCTTGTTCCCACGCAATACTGACGTGCCATCATCATGGAATTGATCCGGCCAGCTTTATGAATTCGTTCTACGACATACGCACCTATATAAAGACTTATAGTGGCAAGTTTACTGCTTTGCCAGATGAAACCTGTTGGGATGAACCGTCATTTAAGTTGCGCCATGATCCAGCCTTTCCAGAAGACTTGGCTGGAATAAAAGCAATGGTAGCAGAATGAACATTGAGATGAATTTGGGGAGCTGACAGCAAAATCAAGCACCAGAAGAAGCTGCTTCTCAACCCATTATAATCTCTATAGATGATGACAATGCGTGATCCAGTTTGTCTCTACAGAGGAAGATGATGATGATGTGTTTTGTTCTTGTTTGCCATCAATCTTGTATATATGTGTGTTAAGATGTCTTAATGTTGCTTTGCTTGCTTCAAACAGTGTGGTCCAGTTTTAGTCTTTAGAGATTGATGATGATGTGTGCTCTGTGTGTCATCAATCTTGTATATATATATATATATGTGTTTGGTGATGTTTGCTTGCTTCAAATAAACTTGGTGTTGTACTAATGACCTTAATTTCTCTCTCTTTTAAAGTACTTTTGGTGGATGAAAAGGAGTCATACGTTGTTTGTCTCCATTTACCTTTGCAACAGCTTTTGATGGGTAGTTTTCATTAAGTCTAGTATCCACAACCTCATTTACCCTGTCTTCAGTGAGCGTTGGTGGTTCCTGTAATCATTCAAGTTTGTCATTTATTCAATTATGCACAGATTATTTCTACGAAGTAGCTAGTATTCACACGGTAAGGAAAACATATGCCCATGTCACAATATGTTGTTTCTCACTTGCCATCTGCGATCATCTAGTTTACTACACGGCAAAGATTCCAGAACTTTTCATTAGTTACTATAAATAGGTGTGATGACATGTGATTAGTTTTGAGTGAGAAAAAGAGAGTACAAGAGTTGAGAGTTTTGAGTGAGAAAAGGAGTATACAAGAGTTGAGAGTAAGTGTATGAGAGAGCAGCTTATAATAGAGATGAGTGAAAACGTTAGCATGAGAGTGAAAGTTGTAGCCAAAAGTGATAGAAAGTCTTGAGTGCAGTGAGTTTGTGAGTGTATTGTAAAAGATTGATAGAGTCCTTGATAAAAGTATTAACTTTCTCAACTTCCGATTCAGATTACAAACTTAATCCTGTTTTACTTTTATATTATATATTCATATATTCCATAACATAATGTTAAGTTAAAAAATAATACAGACATATGTCATTTAATTAAAGAGTGAAATAAGAGATGAAATATTAAGTTGAAATAGGTGATCCTACAATCACGTAACATTTTAGTTCATCCAATGCAGCTTTTATATACACGGAGATCAATGTGGAATGTACGTTTGGGTGGTGATATTTGCGTTCAAACTCCACTTATCTGGAGTATATGTTTCTCAATAGAATTTTAGTTGATTTAAAGCAGTCATAATTAAAATTTGAGTAATTCATTTATAATTTTATTAAGATTAATTACTTCTAGGTACACACTTTGTACCTCTAATTACTACTAGATACATTGATTTAAAATAATTATTATCACGTACAAAATATTAAAATAAAATATCAATTATAACCCTATAACCCTAAACTCATACACTTTTAAACCACAAACCCTAACCCCACCCACCATCGGATCACCGCCGGCGGCCGCCGAAATTCCCTACATTCGCCAGAAAAATCCGTACCACCGGTGGATGGTCACCGGAAAGCCCGTACAGTCGCCGGAAAATTCCGTACCGCCGATCGCCAGAAAATTCCGTACCGCCAGCGGCCGGTCGCGGACCGCCACCAGAGCTTCGCCGAACCACCACACTTTTTTGCTGCACACACTTTTTTTTACTGCACACACTTTTGTTACTGCACACGAACTCTTGCTGCACGCAATATTTATGTGCAGCACATTGTAGGGGTAATATTGGAATATTGCTATATATTTTTGTAGTTAGTAGTAATAGTTTTGTATGTTTGTATTCATAGTAATTAAAATTTTTTTTTATCTAGTAGTAATCTCCTTTTTTATTAAAACAACGATTATATTAATAGAAATATTCTTAATGAATACATCAACTAAGAGAGTCATTGGTTGTGGGTAATGGGTTGGCTAAATAGGAATTAAAAGTATATAGACTTTTTTAAAATATAAATTTCAAATTATATAATATTCTATTGTGTATTTTAATAATGACAAAGGTGTGTATTTTAATAATGACAAAGTCTTTTGTAAGACAATGTGAGACGGATGGTAAGACGGATCGACATGTTATTTTAACAATGACAAAGTCTTACAATCCATTTCACAATAACTCGTCTAACAAAATATTCTCTTTAATAATAACGAATGTGCAAATAGTACCACCCTTTCTTTAATTCCTTGATTTTGTGAAGAATGCTTCTTTTATTAGAATTTGCTGGATTTATATTTTAAATGAACTTCTTTAATAAATTACAAAAGCATAGGAAAAAGTGATGCTCCGTTCCATATTTAAAAAAAAAAAACAAAAGCAAAATTTTAAAGAAAAAAATCTAATACGAACTTTTAGATTATTTTATAATGTTTTTAATGTATAAAAGTAAAATTTAAAATAGTTTTCTATTTATATTAGATAGTACTTTCTTTTCGCTAATATTTATTTGAAATAATTTAATATAATAAAAATAAATTAAATTGCAATATCATTTTTTTAAAAGAAAATTAAAATTTTATTATAAGTATATTAATATGGGTATCATTCTATAGACGAATAATTAGAAATGTTATATTAATAATAAATTCATAATGAATCAAAAAATTCTAGTTACCAAGTCTCATGTCTTTTTACCACTGGAGTTGTAGAATCCAGCTGGAGAGAATAAAATGTTAGAGAGGGAGAGTAGGTAAATTTAAGGTGGTTTTAATTGTGGTCTGAGAAAAAACATTAATTATTAAGTCAAAGGCTTGGCCTTTCGAAGTTCGCGCTCCCTTTTGGCCTTTCGCTGCAGATTCCCATTTCCAAAGCTGGAAAATGTACAAACCTCACCTCCCATAATATATTCATAGTCCCTTGAAAATATATACTAGTAGTAATTAAATTTTACTTATTTTATTTTTTACTTTTTTAGTTATTTTAATAATGAGGTTTTACTCTATTAATTAAATATTTTTACTCCATTTGTTCCGTGATTTACTTTACTTTTATACTTATCATTTTTACTAGTCTATGAACTTATGCATACTTTTACAAGTATTAATTATATAATTATGTTCTTATCATCCCAAAATTCTAAAAAATTACACTTACTTTTCATACTTAACTCAACAACTTTATAGCTTTTTTACTATCAAATTGTCTAAAATAATACCCCTCATTCTCCTTACTTTATACACTTACAAGGTGTTCAAAAATATCATTTTTTTGTATTGAAATAGTTAGTTGAAATAAAAAATATATTAATATTTGTCTTAATTTTTTTTTATTTTTAAATAAAGAATATAAGTTTTAATTTTAAATAATAAGATATTCAATACACATCAAACTGAGTTGGACTAGAATGCATGATTTGTACCTTAGATGCATACAAGTCATTCCTTGTATATATAGGGTCAGAATCCCAATCTTAATAATTTTATCTCTAAGTCTCATTTGACATTTCAATATGCTTTAAAATGTTATCTAGTTCGTTGGCATCCTTCTATAAATTTTGGTACAAGTATTAAGAAAAAATAAATAATTTTAATATAAAGGGTAAGTGTAAGTGATTTTAGATAAAGTAAATACTCCCTCCATTCATGTTATCTAGTCCATTGGCATCCTTCTATAAATTTTGGTACAAGTATTAAGAAAAAATAAATAATTTTAATATAAAGGGTAAATGTAAGTGATTTTCGATAAAGTAAATACTCCCTCCATTCTGGATTTATATTGACTGCTATTGTATTAATGTAGTTTAAGAAAAGCTATTTTTTAACAACTTTATTAATTTTTTAAGGGGTATTGTGATATTTTTAAGTAATAAGTAAATTATAAAGTATGTTACGTGTGTTTAGTTGGAGTGATATTTTTTTAAATTAAGATAACTTTTGACCTTGTTGGTTGATGTGAAGTTCATTTTTTAAATGGTGATCAAATAAATATGGGAAGAACGAAATGGAAAGAGTGAAAATAAGTGTGGGATAATTGAATTTTATGAATTGAAAAATGAGTTCCAAAAAGAATATCAGTATTTTTAAAGATCATAAAATGAGATTATTAGTATGATCAGTGCAACGAGTTTCAGACTTATAGAGCATTAACCTTATCGAACATGTTACGGACTTTAACCCGTTTCACATTTTGAGTGGGGTGATGCTTCT
Source organism: Pogostemon cablin (assembly GCA_023678885.1). NCBI lineage: Eukaryota > Viridiplantae > Streptophyta > Magnoliopsida > Lamiales > Lamiaceae > Pogostemon > Pogostemon cablin. The sequence goes on along the minus strand of CM042962.1, from coordinate 8,502,736 downwards.
AAGTTCTGCCAATTAAAACATAATTAATGACTTGTGTTATGAAATCAGACTATATTTGATGAAATTTAGTACTAGAAACCCTTTTAAAGTGTCTCCAAACATTCCATTCGACATTAAGTGCAAAATGTTTTGCTGATATCCGTGAATCCATATATGTATAAATTTTATTCAACGTATTATGTGTTTTTAATAAAAATATAAATTTTTTATTTAGTTTCTCATTAAAAAAATTAGCAGAAAATTCTCTTTAATAAAAGTTGGCTAACAAATTACTACAAATTCCTATTTATTAATTTATTAATGTATATGTCTTCATTAATTTGTGTATAAGTTATAAATGTTGGTGTAGGAATTTGAATACGTACACTCGCATTATTTGCTAAATCTTAATTACATGAAACCCGTTAGTACTGATCTAGTTACAAATCATTAGATTGTATTTAAATTTTTCGAAAATTACAATTGAAATCAATAATTGATCTCAAATGAAAGACGTTGTGAAATGTTTAACAATGTACTTGTATGTGTAACCTTGAGTACTAAATTTAATAAAATTTATAATTTTCAATGGTTTTTTTTTTCCTACATAAATTTTAAGTTGTAAATATAAGTTAACAAATAATAATAGAGAAGTGTAGACAGGACCGATAGGTCCGGCACATGAAAGACAAGTGTAACGCCAGGGTTTGGGGCACCTAAATCTAACTCCAAAGGTACTCTTTTAGGAGACGAGTTTATGTGAGATAGATAGTAAGATGGGCCAACCCGTTGTTAAAATATAATTCTTATATAGGTAAAATATAAATATTATTAGTACAAAGAGTATATTAGCATCTCATCACTACAACACAAAGTAGTTTGAAGCAAGCAATCATCAACATTAAGACATCCTAATACATATATATACTAGACTGATGACACACAGATCACACATCATCATCATCAATCTGTAGAGACTAAAACTAGATCACACTGATTGAAGCAAGCAAAGAAACATTAAGGCATCCTAACACACGCATATATACAAAATTGATGACAAACAGAACAGCTCACACATCATCATCATCATCTATAGAGATTATAACTGGCTGAGAAGCAGCTTCTTCTGGTGATTGATTTTGCTGTCCACTCCCTAAATTCATCTCAATATTCACATTGCTACCTTTGCTTTTCCTTCTTTTTCTTCCTGGGATGTCTTCTCGCAAAGCTGGATTATGGCACAACTCGAATGACGGTTCATCCCAACAGATTTCAGCTGGCAATGCCATAAACTTGCCACTATAAGTATCTATGTATATAGTAAAACAAATTCATAAAGCTGGCCGGATCAACTCCAAGATCATAGCACGTCAGTATTGCGTGGGAACAAGGGATGTCGATTTGCTTCCAGAATCCACACGTACAGTCCCTGCGTTTCAACTTCACCACGTATTCAGTCCATGTCATTGTTTGTGGTATAAATGCTCTTACCAAGCTTGTCTGCTCAATGGGGTCACTCATGTACACTTGTTGTCGTGCCGCCGACTCCCTCTTCTGCTGTTCATAGATCCTGCAGATTATTAATTCTCTATTTTTCTATTGAAGTTAGAGCATACACAACTTAAACATAAGCGATGAACAACATGTTTAGATAACATATCCAGAAACCACCTCCAAGAATCATATGTTTCTTCATCCACCAATGCAAAAGCCAAAGGCATAATTTCTTGATTTGCGTCAACTGAAATAGCAGTCAAGATCTTATGTTTATACTTAGTAAAAAGGTGGGTTGCATCAACACAAACTATTCTTCGACAGTATTGGAACCCATCAATGCATGCCTTGAATGCCCAAAACATGTATTTCAACATATTAACCCCACTACTCAGGCTGATCGTATGATACTGCTCTACAACTGATCCTGGATTCCATTTCTCTATAGCTCCCATCAATTTTGGCAGCTTCTTCACCGATTCCGGCCACGTCTCGTGGACCACACTTCTAGAGCTCATCACTGTCTTATGCGCACGTTTCACATCACCAACATTGCTTTGGGGAATGGTCAGGATAGCATTGGTCTGCGTCTCCTTCTTACCCACAAGAACGTGTACATTTCGATTCTCTGCATCAGGCGAAAAGAAAAACCACAGATCATCATCGTTGTTGATGGGAATCAGCTGGGATTTATTGTTTTCAAACATCAGAGTGGATATTTTCAATGTGAATTGTTTGCGGTCAATCCCTGTCACTTGATGGAGTAATGAAACCAACGTGGGATATCCTATGTTGCGAGATAATCTTCTTGCTCCAATGGGTTGAAGATGGCCATTACCCCCAACATGAACCACAACACCAATGTTGTTTGAGGTCGCCATCAACTTCAAAACACATGAATATAATAAGGTCTAGTGTTTGTGTAAGTTCAAAATGTACTATAACTTGACAAGAATTCCTCACCACACTCTATGTGTTTGATATGAACTCTCACAGAAAACGTTTTTGAATCAAGAAGCTTTGAATAAAGAAAACTAACTATGAAGAAGATGTGTGTGTGTTTCAGAAAGTAAATTGAGACGAGGGATTAGAGTGGTTCAGTCAAGAATGACCTACGTCCACTATAGGATGAGCTTCTCTATTGATCAATGTGAATAATGGTGTACAAGTTACAAAACAAGCTGATAGAACAGCTATATATACAAGCTTCTCATGCAGCTGAAAGCTTGTGGAACGGTTTTGATGATCCAACTTTGCAGCTGTATTTCGGTTATCAAACGGTTGAGTTTTGAACTGATTCAACCACCCTTGCACAGCTCACGTGTAGGACTATAGAATCAAGCTAAATATCAACCTAGAAGGATCTAGATAGACACCACAAAATATCTCCAAAACAGTCTGCCCACACTGTGTCACCGTTGCATGATTTCATGTATACTCCAACTTATCTTGCTGCTTAAAACACCTGATGTATCCATGCAACTTTATCATGCATGTAATGATTCTGTAAACCACTTACCTCACAACATTTTACCATGCATGAATATGGTTTACTCCACAATTTCTCCACCTTAAACCTTATTCATCATCATCAAACCTCAATCCTAGTACACTGTTTTGTAATGAGTGCAGCCACTCTTTCTACTGTTCTTTAACGAGTACAACACAAACTCAACCTCACTCTCTTAGCAAATACTGATCAGATTCTTGCACAACTCAAATTTTGAGGTTGCAAGAGCCTTAGTTAGGAAATCTGCTGGATTATTTGAAGTATCAACCTTGCAGACTACCACCTTCCCTTCTTCTATCATGTCTCTCAGAAAATACAATCTAACATCTATGTGCTTAGTCCTCTCATAGAATCCCTGATGCTTAGACAAATGTATAGCACTCTAATTATCACAGCTAATGACAACTGATTTTTGTTCAATACCAAATTCACTTAGGATTCCAACCAGCCACATACCTTCTTTTACTGCCTCTGTTATTGAAATGTACTCAGCTTCTGTTGTAGACAGAGCCACAACTGGTTGATGTGTTGCCTTCCAACTAATGGCTGTCCCAAATAAGCAATACACATAACCTGACAAAGACTTTCTAGTGTCTAGATTAGCTGCATAATCTGCATCAACATAACCTTCAAGAAACTCATTATTTGAAGTGAATTTCTTGAACTTCAGACCTGATGTAAGTGTCCCTCTGATGTACTTTTGTATCCATTTAACTACTTCCCAATACTCTTTACCAGGATTGCTCATGAATCTACTTACTAGACTCATTGCATATGCAAGATCCGGCCTGCAGCATACCATGGAATACATTAAACTTCCAACAGCATTTGCATAAGGAACTTTCTCCATCTCCATTATCTCATTTCTGGTTTTAGCTAATTGCATAGTAGACAAACTGATACCCTACTTTGCTGGTGTTGTAACTAAAACCAAGTGTTATGCTATTGGTATTTATTTATAATATAGTAATCCATCTGTCTGCTTCTAAGGCGTTTATTTTACTATTTTTGACGTCCAGTTCAAAGGTATCCATTTTTCCCTATTTAGTAAAAAAAATACACAATATGGCACATCACTTCCCTTTAATACAACTATCAACTTTACATATAATAATAATATTCCTTAATCCACGTGCAAAAAGCAAACGGACACCTTAGGATCGGACGCAGAGTAATTAATAGTGAAAATACGTTAGTGGTATGGGTTCATTCTTTTCATTTTGATATTTATCTCATATTCTATTCTTCAATTGAATTGAATGATATGTATTAATCTTGCTTTCTAGACTAACGTTATATTTCCAAATAATTTATTAATCATTTTTCGATTATCATTTTTATGTTATTTAAGAAAAATTGTACTTTTTGATCAAATTTATTAACTTTAAAGGATAAAATAGTATTTTTAGGTAATAAAAAAATATAAAGTAATGGTATGTGTATGAAAAAGAAGTGACAAATTTGAAATTAAAGAAATTTTCTACTGTTTTTTAATATTTACTCCCTCATTCCCCTTCAAATAGGATCTTTTTTCTATTTTGGTGTCTCACCCAAAGAGTTACATTTGCTTTTTTACACACATGAGACCCACACACAATCACTAATACAATTAAAATATGGGGCTCACACTCTCACTATTACAACTACTCACTATAAATTAAATAATAATACTTTTTAATTCACATGTAAAAATTAAAAGACTCTATTTCGTTGGAATCGGAGTATATAGTTTTGTTATATTCAGTTTTCATTAAAAAAACTAATTGAAAATTCGATTACAAAATTTACATTGTTACTTATTACTAGTGTACACATTTTTATTCACAAAATGTTAAAATTTCTAAAAGTTAGTACAGCAGATGCACTCGGATAATTTATCAATAAAAATTAAAATAATATTCCAACAAGAAAAAAACGTTGAAGTTAACGGAGGTAATCAACAGTAATTTCAATAGAAACACAAATAATTTAATGCTATAGAGTAAATATTTAAATAAATACCTCAATATTCAAAATAAGACCTGTCTAATTAGTTTACTTCAATCAGTCAATGACCAGCTTAAGCCACCATAAACCGGCTAAAATCCTACCCCCACCATCCAAATACAGTTTAACTCTAAAGCAAGCACAAATATATATTTGAGATTACAATTGTAAATCGATCAGTGCACTTCTAACTACTTATATAGAAATAAAATTAATAATTACTTCCTCCGTCTCATACTTATCTTTACACTTTCCGTTTTCGTCCGTCCCACACTTATGTTCACCATCCAAAAAAGAAAACTTCACATTAACTAACAACCTCAAAAGTTATCTTAATTTCAAAAATATCACTCTCTCCTAACACACATAACATACTTTATAATTTATTTATTACCTAAAAATATCACAATACCCCTTAAAAGTCAATAAAGTTAGTCAAAAATTAATTTTTCTTAAACTCCGTATCTACAGTGTCGGTGAACTTAACTCCGGGACGGAGGGAGTATATGTTTGCCAAGTTTGCACAAATATAGGAATATTTATGAGTACATTTGTAAGTACGCAAAAATAAAATTAATAATTATTAAAAAATAAATAAACCTCATGCATTACTATCTTATATGATCTCATGCAGTATCAGTATCAGTATCAGATGTTTTAAAATATAATGTTTGCTAAGTTTATTATTTTCTACTTGTATTTTGGAACAACCTTTTATGCCGCCTTAAACAACGCCGGGAGATAATAGATTAAACGAAAAAAGGAGAGAAAACTCGAAGTTATTCTAAATACTGTTTACCAAAAGTATCTGAACTACTGTTAATGTTTAAAACGACATAATAGATTGAGAAAGAAGAGAGAAAAGGAAGAGGAAACTGAAATAATAGATTGAGAAAGAAAAAGGAAACTGAAATTTGTTCTGAACAACAGTTGATGCTTAAGACACCGGAGATAATAGATTGAGAGAAAGGTAGAGGAAACTAAAACTTGTGGCTTGACCTTGACCTTGCCATGGTTTGGGAACTAGCGAATTCATTTCTTGATAATAGGTCCCAACGCTTTCAGCTATCGTAAAATGTAATCATTTCCGATGTTTGAAATATATTGACTATAAATCCCCACCTCCGCTAATATGTAATGAAACGTAAATACAGTTACTCTTTATAAAAAAATTGTACTTTTTAGAAAAATTAACCATTAATCTTCTAAATAAAAAATATTAATATTTAAATTTCTTGTACCCTAATTTATATACTACTCTTTAGTACATAAATTTTTTTAAAAATACTCTTTAACACATGAAAAATTATTTATATAAATTTTGAATAAAAAATATTACCTTTCAAAAAAAGTAATATCTACTAAACAGTAATTTTACTAAACACTCATCAATAATTAAATAATGTGTTCTTTATTGTTCTGCATATAATAATAATTTATTATTTAATATAACATTAACTACTAGGTTAAATATACATACTAATTAATGAATTTTAATTTGCTAATATTAATAAATTAATTTATTATATATTTTAAAATTTATAGATAATACGAGATTATTCGTAATATTTATAATTTAATTTATCAGTATCTATCCTATATATTAAAAAGGATAGTAATTAATGAATGCAAATATTTGTGAGACAATCTCACGTAAGAGCTTATACAATATGGATAAAAAGTGATACTCAAATAATGAAAGGTGATAATGCTATTTCATGAACAATTTATAATATAAATAAAAAATTATAGCATTTCATAGAAAAGTGATAACATTTCACAACTTTATAAAGAAAGTGATAACTAATTTAAGAAGTATAAAATATTTTACATGAGCTTAAAACCTGGAGTACTTATTAATGAATTTCTTAATTTCTAAATCTACCTATAAAAAAATTGAATAATCATTTATGTCCCTACATCTCTACACGTGTTTCTCATGCAATAATCTTATACGTGTCATCTCCTCCGTATATGAATGAACAATTTCTATAAAAATAAAATAATTTAAAATTCAGAATGAATAGATATGAATAATGCCTTAGAAAATAAAATGATTTTAAGATTTAGATAATTCACCACACATCTAAATTTTATAAAATTATTTTTAATACATAAAATGTATTCTTTAGAGATAAATTATTGCTCTTTAAAATTAAAAAATAATAGCAAAATCTTGCGTGTTTTCCCGTGCCTCCAAATTCGACTCTTTCTGAAAATTGTATCTTTTAATATTAAATGCTACTATGTTCTTCAGTGTATAAAAAACTTATTCCCTTAATTTTTTGAGGAAAAAAAACTTTAATTTTTTTAGTCAAAGATTTATACTCTTCATATTTCAGTCAATTATTAATTAGAGTGTATACCATTTTAAAAAAATGTTATACCCTTATATACCTTGCACTCGGTGGCACAAGAGATCAACTCATATTACTCATCTCAATAATAATGTAAAAAATCACAACATATTAAAATTTGAGGAGGAATATTTTTTATTCATAAATGTACTAAAAAGTAATTTCGATAAATCAGGTGTAAAGTGCAGATTCACACAAATATTTGTCTTTTTTAGAGAGAATGTTTTGAAATCAATTTACACATGCACTTTACTTTTTGCAAAATAACTAGTACTTACTCTCTCCGTCTCATAATGAAATTCAAAGTTATTGTAGATACAAAGTTCTAAAAGAGTTTTTTTTTTAATTTTATTTTTAAGGATAATTTAATATTTTTACATAATAAATTAAAATATAAGTTATATGAGTTCCGGTGAAAAATTTAATGCACCGTGCAAGGAATTCACAAAATAATTTGTGTTGTTAAAATTATTTAATTATTTTAAAAAAATTTATTATCGTCAAAGTCATTATTATTATATTTTATTAAATGATGTTCATATATTTATATTTTTCTTTTATTTATATAAATTTTAAATTATATTAATTGAATTTAAAATTGATGTCTTTACCCGTGCAATGCACGCCATAACACTAAGTTTATTATATTAGTTAGCGGCTTTGAGTCTAATTTAAATAAACTTATAAACAAAAGAACAGAATTTAATTTGTTCATCTGAGTCATTCACAAATTTCATCAAAATCTGCAGACTTACCACAAATTGTATCAAAGATTGCTCTTTTTTTTTATTTCTAAAGCTTGCAAATCTCTTCCTCTTATTTCTTATGTCCTGAAGGAGGAGTATAGTAGAGATCTTCTCAAATCTTAGCTGGAATATCAAGCATACATGTATAAAGCAAAACAAGTGAAATTCTAATGAGTTGGGATTTCTTAGAACAAAAAGTCACACTATGGAGTAATATGGAAACGAACACTTTCTGGTCATAAAAACACTAATTTTATTTGTAACTAGTTCTTTATTTCTTTCCCTAACCTTTTGCAGTTAACTCCTTTGGTGAGTGTTTTTTTTTTCTTTTTTTTTTCAATCTAGCAACCAATCATCTCTACCTCAGCTGTCTTTATATAAATGTAGAGCATCTCGTGCCTAAAGATTAACACCATCCCATTAAGATTTTATATAAAACGTAAGGCTTAAAGAGGAAAATTTAGAATACGAGTTTTAGATAAACTTACTGTTAGTTTAAAGGGTTAATTCCTTAAAAATACACTACCTTTTAGGGGATTTTCAATTCTATCACATTCTTTTATTTTTTGCAATTCAATGCACAATCTTTTTTATTTTCTCAATTCGATTCATAACCCAATTTTCCGGCAAAATTTTGATGATGTGGCAGCCTGAATTATCTTCCCTACTATATCATCAAACACATCAGCTGGCCACATGGATTTAAATAATTTTAGGAAGAATAATACAACCCCTCGGACACAGAAATGGGAGAGAGAAATGAGTGGAGAACACGGATGAGAGAAAGTCTGGAGTTTCTTGGAAAGAGGGGTATGGTTGGATTGATTGTCTAATGCGCGTTATAAATACTGGATTTGATGATGGGTGAAGGCAAACCTCATGATGATATTCCATCCATGGAGCAATTAGAGACATACGTTTTCATTACAACATTTGAAAACATTGTTGAAGAGATTTTACGAAAAAGCCACAGATTTTGCCTCTGGTGTGATATATCGATCTCCCACGTTTTTTTGGTTGATCTGCCCACCCTAAGATACACAGATTTATTTATTCCTGCATGTATGGTTCTATGGAGTAATAATTAATTAATTAATGAAGTGGAAGAAATTATTTGTGTAAAACAAAGAACAGACATCTGTTTAGTGTGAAAATTAGCTAGATTTTAGAGTCGTATTCGTGTGATTTTTAGTGTTTTTCGTGTGTTTTTGAGTGTTTATTTTCGTATTTTTGTTGGATTGATATTTGTAAAAGAAATGTGATTTGTGTGTGAAATTATTACAGGAAATGGCACTAAAATGATCAAACTTGAAGAGGAGGACATCAAGAAATTTGGGAAAAATCGTTGGAAAATGTAAAAATGCAGAAAATTGGGAAATTCGACCAGAATTTCTCATATTCGGATCGAATATCCGAGAGCAAAAATTCCGCCCGAATTTCTTAGTATGGCGGAATACAGGGGCATTTGTCCAGGATGAGAAATTCGACAATCACTTAAAATTCCGGTCGAATTTCATGGAAAAATGAGATTCAGTGCTGCTTATTAAAAACGTGACACACTTTTACAGAAATTCCGGTCGAATATCTCATATTCCGGTCGAATTTCTAATAAAAATCTGCAGATTCGAATTTTAGCCAAAAAAGCTCATTTCTCCACTTAAGCCCATTATCCAATTTTTGCCCTAATTCCCTTAAACCTCCGCCACTATAAATACCACACAATATGATTTTAGAAGGGGAGAGGAACAGGGCACACATCTAGTCCTTTGGGGATTTTGATCCCTTCCACACTTTCACTCCATTCTTCCATCCATCTTCTATACTTTTCATCATTTTGGTGTTGGGGACAAGAAAATCTCAAGAGCTAGAGGTGGAGATCAAGAAGAGTTGAAGGTTTCCTTCAAGAAATTGAAAGGGAATATTTAATTCATTTTGTATTTTCATTTGGATCTTAGAAATGATGGATAATTGTAATGAATCATCTTCTTGTTTTATTACTTTTATCATGTTAGGCTAATTCCTCTAGTGGGATTAGGGATATGAAGAGCACTTTTAATTTATATTAGCATGTGAATTAAATTGGTTTTTTGCTTAATTGTTGTTGATTTCTATCTATGGTTTTTGATTGCTTAGATTTTATGATGGCATGGTTTGTTATTTATGGATGATTTATAGATTTAATGGGTTGTTGATCAATAGGTTGTTTGTAGTGATTAAGTGTCTTCATATTATTCATGTCTATATTGCTAGGGGGTGTGACGGAAACGACCCTCCATAGTATTAAACGAGCATGGGTAGACATTGGGTTTGAGTTTGACCGAAAGGATATTTAAACCCGGTGAGAGGAACCAATCCATTCATTAGCCCTAGTATGCAAAAAGGGAGAATTAGTTCTAATTAGTACCTTTTAAGGGAGAATTGGAATTTAATTAGTACCTAGATGGAAGAGGTTAATGTTGGGCATCGATCCTAGGTGCGTTTGGGAGTCTCCATGAGACCTACAACCTTTGTAACCCGAAAGAGAGCTTAGGATATCATAGTGATCGCCTCTAATTGATACCAATTAAGTGGAATTCCTTTTGCATGTTAGTATAAGTTGAAGTGTGCTTGGATGTTTTTAATCTCATTTCTTAAGTATTGAATGTTTGACACCTATTTTCTTTTATTTCTAATTTCTCTTATTTGCTATTTTATTTACTTGCTACTTGCTTTAGTTGTTAATTTCAAAAATCAAACTCAAAACCCCGATCATCCTTACAAAAGTGACATAAACATGAGCTCACATATTTTATTAATCCAAACTTAACTCTTTTGTGGATCGATAATTTTATTTATTGGGATATACTTCTACAACGATCGAGTATTCTTGCTCGTGAGTAAAAAATATTCAAACGACATCAGTCCTGAATTTATTAAGAGAATAGCTAAACTTGATAGTTAGTCAAAGTTAGATACCGCTTCTAAAAATATAGAAAAGAATTATATTTTCCTCTTTGTTAATCTCCTTTCTTGATATTTACTTTTTCTTATAGTATATATTAAGAAAAGTATTTTTTTTTAGTATGATTTTTTTAGCCTTTAGGTAAGAAATGCATTATTATAAAGTAAGCTATTAGTGTAAAAAAATGTTTATTTTAAAAATAAATTATTTTTTATTAGTGCCGTTGAATGATTTTTTTTAATTTTTAATTAATTTATTTTTTTGGTAAACGTTGAATTTTAACGAATGAGAAAAGAAATGTACATATGTACATTATTAATAATAATAATAATAAGAGAGCAACTAGGGTGCTGTGAAATATTCATGGAATTCTTCCCTATTTTTTCTCAATACATGTCGTCTTCTGTCTTCCCATTTTCCTCGCCGGCTTTCCCCCTCTTTCTTCCTCATCTCTTCTCCTAATTTTCCGAAAATTTTTCCACATTCCAATCGCCCACCGCATGCGATTATTATATGTTCGACTCTCTTTCTTCCGAACAGAAAACGCACTCTCTCCTCTTACTCTTTCCACCATCCACCGCTGTCCCGTCTCTACCACTGCCATCCTCCAAAAATCGACTCAGCCGATACGCCATTGTCAGAGTACCTCAAGAATACATCGAAGTCACTCGGCCCTTATCGTCAATTGCGCGTCGTCATTGCTGTTGCGATTGAATCGAAAGTCAATGTTTAGGGAATTGAAAGATGTTCCTGTATCGAAATGTGGAAATTCAAAGGGGTTTTGGGGAATTAAATTCAGAGGCGAATCCCCCACCGTCGGTGTGCGCTGATGACAGCGTCTGCCCTCCAGTTCGTGAAGATCTTTTTCACGCTCAGTTTTCTCGATGCTCGAGATTCTGGAAACTTCAGACTCTGATTTTTATTCCTATTGATAGGAGTTATTAGGTTTTCATTTTTTCAATTCTAAATGGTTTCAAGTTATTGCTTTGGTAATTGATTACCCTCATGGATCAATGGGTTCTGCCCGAGAATTAGACGTGATATATTACTCCTGATCCATTCTGATTGAGTTTGCTCATTGAGCAATTGCCATTATTTTGGGATTTCTATCATTCTTTGGGCCGTCAAGATTCAATTTGTAGCTTGAAGACAGCAAATTCAGATTGTTCTGCTAGTGCTCTTACTTGGAAGATCTCACTTGGTTGTTGCCTCCGGCCTTGCTATTTTGATTGTATACTTGGATTATATGTTGAATTATAGCTGTTAGGCCTTTTATTTGCTTATAATTTTAGTCTAGAAAATACATCAGCTAGGGAAATACGAAAGGAATTTTGCTGATTTTTATAGGACCACCTGTTTTGGCCTCTCTGCTTGTTTGCTTATTTTATGACTCTCATTACTTTGCATATTTTTGTTCTGTTCTCTCCCCATTCTTATTTTCTTTTTATCTTTAATAAAAGGTTACCTATTGGCTAAAGATTGTGAATATGATTATGTGAATGCTAATGTACTTTCTTTTTTTCATTATGAAGTTAATGTTGATAAAGATTTGTTCATAATGGTGTTGGACCCCATTTTAATGATTTTTTAAAATGAGGCATTAAAATGAGGCTCGATTTTTTGAAAAATGAGATGACGAATTAAATTGTATTCAATTTGTAAGGTGATTTCTTTATATTTTTTTAGGTTAGTCTTTTTTATTTATTAGGTTACTCTTTATAACAAATTATGTTAGTTTTTAAAATGAGGCTTCGATTTTCTGAAAATGTGGTGAAAAATTAAATTGTATTCAATTTGTAAGGTGATTTCTTTATAATTTTTTTAGGTTACTTTTTTTATTAATTGGGTTACTCTTTATAACCAATTAGGTTACTCTTTAAAATAAGGCAGCGATTTTCTGAAAATGAGTTGAAGAATTATATTGTATTCATTTTGTGACGTGATTTATTTATGTTTCTTTTATGTTACTCTTTTTTATTAATATGGTTACTTTTTATAGCAAATTAGGTTACTATTTATAATGAGGTTGTCTTCTGCCATTCAAGTTGATTATATGTGGATATTTTGCTCCTTATAATAATCTAATAGAAAAAATAACCTAGTTAATTTTATAAATTATTTTTAGAGTAATTCAATTTATTATGAATAGTAACCTAGTTAATTAATACTATGAAACAGTAATCTAAACAATATTGACAATAAATTACTTTATTTTTAGAAAAACCCAATTTATTTATTATAAAGAGTACTCTAATTAAATCCAAAGAGTAACCTAACTATTTATAAAGTGATTTAAAAACGTATAAATTGCATACAATTTAATTAAATTTCAGAGAAAAATCTAATTAATTTCAAAGAGTGTTTTAATTAATAAGAATAATGGATAGATTTAGCTTGTTAACCACATATGGTTCAAAACGAAAAGACAGACATGATCAACACAGGAATATAAATACTAGCAGCTATGCGAAATTTAAGACTTTTCAAAACTGTAAAAAAGTATACCTAGAAAATATTTTCATTATAAAGAGTAACCTAATTAATACAAAAGGAGTACCCTAATTAATAGAAAAGGGTAATCTAAATGTTTACCAAATAGAGCAATATATAATTCAACATAAAGTCTGATAATCTTCTTTAGGTGCATTCAGGACATCTTCCATCAAGTATTTGGCTGTAGTAATCAAATTGTCTTGTTTGCAGCTCTGCCAAATGCAATTTAATTAATATAAGATCAATGAAGTATTTGTTCGTTTAACATTGGAAATAATGGATATATATCATACCAGTGAAGAAAAGATGTTCCACAGTCCGGCCTGGATACAAGCATGAACTTGAATTTAAAATGCAGTTTACCATTAAGTAATAACAAAAGGAATATGTTTATAGAATTAAACGACTGCAAAATAGAAAAGGGTAAACATCCGTTGGAATGAAATTACTAGATATTAACTCTATAAGGTATGATAATTAAGAATATTGAGAAGCAGAACACATATTAAAGATTCACAAAATGAGATGTGTTCGGACAAATTTAAAGGTCCCATGTGGCTATCTAGGTTTTTGTTTTTATCATAACAAAAAAGAGACTCAAGACTACTTTTTTGTTTATGCACATCCCCACAGCACACTGCACAATCTGCAAAGTCATTCTATTTCCTCTTAGTAAAATTATTCATGAAAACTTATCAAAAGGAAAAGCAAGTATAAAGAATGATAATCGAATTGGTTCTATCCTCATTCAGCCATTCTCAAACGCAATAACAAAACATAGAAAATCGATCTTCTTGGTGAAATAGAAAATTACTAGTATATCCCAATTGACTGATCTCACACCCAAATTTAGCACAAAAGAACAAGATTACATCCTCAACTTCACCCATACCACCTAGTGCATTCAGACATACAAGAGCAGCTAATTTTTCAACAAACTTAAATATGAATACACAAGCATTTGTGAGTTAGTTCCCAAATAACCAAGTTATCATGTAAGCATAGATGTTACTCCATCATTATTGCAGTTTAAATATTAATGTTATGCTTAAATGAGTATGATCGCCGCTTCCAAATCCACATGCTTGAGAAATGACTAGTGCAAATTCAAATAAACTGGCATTAAACTAGTTGAAAAATTGAACATTCCACCTTCAACTAAAAATTTCACATCTCAAAGTGTAGGATTATTCACGTACTACTCACCCAGGTATACCTGCAGCAAGAACCATATTGTCAATATGTATAAATGAAAGTTATGACTACATGAGAAGAACAACCACTTCCAAGTTTTAAGCATTGGGAGAAGAATCCCACAAGTTTTTTAAGCTCTCAATCCCACATTCTCTAGCAACCAACCACTTCATATCATCATCCTTATCTACCAAATTACACAAGCATTCGATTGAATTTTCTTGTGCCAAAAAAGTACCTGAATTACACGATGCTAGTAATGTGAAGACTGCATTTTCTTCGATGAAGTTGTCAGTAATTTCTTCGAAATTAGCTGAACTCTGCAGAACACCACCTGCTAGAGCCTTTGAATTGGCTTTCCTTGTTGACAGATTTCTATTAGGGATGAAATCCCACCTGCGGATCCAATAACTCTCACATTTTCCTTGGAATTGCTGATAACCTTGAGAGCAATGCACGATTTCTACTCGGCGAACAAGCTTCCAGATTTGAGAACCCTCATTAATTATTCAACAACAAAACGATCTCTTACAAGGGTACAACATCAATAGAAAGCTTAATTTTTGGAACAAAGTCACCCAATATAACACCGAAAATTACCCAAAACCACCACAAAAAATTCAATCGAACATAATTAATAAATAAAGTGTACATCACCTTATTTAGATTGAGATTAGGAGTCGAGGTATGTAGAAATTTGAAAAAGTAACTGAAGATGTTGAGCAATCGAACTTCTTCGGGCCGATAGTGGCCGGGCCCGATTCTCCATCCTCCTCAGTTTTATCCTGCTCAATCGGTTGCTCTTCTACATCCGAAACTATAAATCTTTTCTCCTCCTCCTTTTTGGCGTGTGGATGATGGTCCGTTTGTTCTTGTCTTTTCCTAATTAATCCCTGATTTTTCTGTGTCGAGGCTTGAATCCATATTTTCTAATACTTGACCCATTTATATTGAAAAGATCCGGTCCCAAAAATAAGACTGGTCCAAGCTAGTATTTGCCTAATAACAATAACAATAATAATAATAATAATAATTGAATATATTTATATTTTATTGATTATCTATTCTTAACCAATCAAAAAAATATGATCATAGGTAGTTTTTAATTTATAGATTTACATGATTTAAAGATATACATGAATAATAATAATAGTAACAATAATAATAATAATAGTAATAATAATAATAAAATAAATAAATAAAAGTAGAAAGATTATATAGGAGTATGTGATATTAAAACAAAAAAATAAAAAATATATGATAATTAACCACGCGACACCTCAAAATTTTAAAAAATTATTTATAGCAGCGTATTCGTAATTAGTATATATAAGATGTAAAAGAAGGAAGGGATACTTAATACTCTCATGCAAGCAATGCCTATAATTTGAAGATATTAATTAGTATAATCTTCAGAAACTAATCCTAATGCATTTGAACAAAAAAATTCAACTAATTTCGAGTGATTATCTTTATAATTGGCTTCGAGTCTAATTTAAATAAAGCTTATAAACAAATGAAAATAATTTAATTGTTCATCTGAGTCATTCACAAATTTCATCAAAATCTGCAGACTTACAACAAATTGTATCAAAGATTAGATAAAGATTGCTCGATTTTTTATTTCTATAGCTTGCAGATCTCTTCCTCTTATTCCTTATGGCCTTCTGAAGGAGGGGTATAGAAGAGATCTTCTCAAATCTTATCGGAATATCAAGCATAACAAGTGAAATTCTAATGAGTTGGAATTTTTTATAGGAAATAAATCCTTAAACCTTAGCCCTATTACACAGATTTTAAATGTAAAGTTGAAGTATACCTTAGATCCATTGAGTTCTCTAGGCGGAACACGAACTCGGGATCAGTGGTCTTATGGCCTTCCTCAACTAAGACTCCTTATTCCTTATGGGACCGCAGTAATCCCTCCCGATGGGGAGAAGGGAAGACCATGTTTGGTTTAGTATATTGGGGACCATAACTTGTGAGCCTTTATTTACTATACAACTGGGTCACTGATTGGTCGTATATAGTCGGGATGACCAATTAAAGAATTTATCGAATCGCGGGGAATTTAGGATTCGTGGCCTTCAAGTTATAGTCTCGTATTAGTTAGGGACGACCGAGAAGGGAGGAATAAAAAGCATGAAATGAAACTAATTACAATATTTTTGGAATTTTCAATGGAAATGAAGTTTTCATGATTCACTTCAAATGAATCAATCATGTAACACATCTAATTGCCTCCCAATTTAAGCTATCATAGTAAGAGCGATCATAAATTCCACCTAAACTCTCTCTCGAGATGAAGAAAATGTAGGTCCTTACAAAGACCCCAAAATAGCACATAGGATCGATACCATAGCCAACACCTCTCAATATGTACTAATTACACGTACGAGTTCCCTAAAATGTACTAAATCATAGGTAATATTCTCTTTCTAGGTAGTATGAATTCACTAAGGTTAGGTTCCCCTCACTAGATTAATTGACCTCTCGATCTAATATCTCTAGTGTCCACTTATGTAGTTCTAAACATGAGAGGTCGTCTCCAACTCTTCCCACATTAATCCACATAACCCACATGATGAAATGATTCAATTAATTCCTAAGACACATAATTGAACTCTCGTTCTAACCACATGCACTAGATAATTAACCATACAAATCAAACATATAGGTTAAGCCATTAAGCATCCATAAATGAAACTAATCAAAGCCGGGAATACAATTAGACAATATCACAAATTAATCCATAATTCAAGCATCACTTAAACATCCAAAACAAAGAAAATAAAAAGATAATAAGTAGGATTAGATTTCACCGAATGAAGTTTTTACATCCACCAAGCTCATCCTTTCCTTGGTGTCCCCACCTTCTTGAAAAACAATTAAAATCCTAATCTAGAAAAATATTTAAAATTACGGATCCCTCACCCCGAAAGGGGGAGGGATCTCGACTATGGAGGTCTTACTTAAAAGCTCTCTCAACTATTGAATCTTGGAATGATTCAATTTAATGGAATTAAATGGGTGGAGAAATGTTCAATGGTGGCTTTCATGGAAGAGAGTATTTATAGTAGTAAGGATGAAGGAAATTTGAGTGAGTTTTCAATGTGGGACAAGTGAGTTCATATAGTGGTAGAGTACGAGGAATTGTGGTAAGTAATCAATGTGGGATAATTTAGCCCATGTGACCAAAAATGAGATTTATAACAAATTTTCTTTGGTCCGTTCTTGCTCGTTTCAACTTCAAATCGAACTCCGTTTTCTCCCACATCTTCCTCTTCACTTGTAGAATCCATTTTTATCAAAATCACCCCTTTTTCTGCAAAAATAAATAAAAATACCTTTCTCCAAATAATCAAGCAATTAATATTATTTTCATTAAAAGCATGCTCAATTATTGAATTAAAGCCACAAAAATTCACTTAAAACCTAGGTGAATTTCACACTGATCAGCCACCCATAATCACCCAGTCATGTAGTATTGGGTATCTACTCAATTGGCCCATATCAAAATATTATAGCCCATAGACTTATCAACTAAATTGGATCACTTAATTAAGTCCATAAAATAATTAAATACTGTAGCTAATATAATTGCATAATAATATATTGCCCACAATTAGATTATACAGGAAATTAAAAATTTCCTAACAATCTCCCACTTGGGCTATATATAATTTCCGATAGCAATTATATCAAGAGTTCTTAGTTGCGTAACTTTATGCTATTCCTCTTCAGGCTATACTTAACAATCTGGTTCATCTCATATACTAATATGGAAACACCACCGCATTCACCACATTATAAATCGTGGTTAAACCCCGACAATCACCAATATCAATATATTTAATGACATAGATCAAATGTGGTGAGTAGCATGGAAATTACATGAAATGTTATCAACATCATGTCTATTTCCAACTGGTCCAATTTTATTAATCTTTAGTGAGATCAATCCATAATGTAAAATATTACAAATGAAATTACTTAAGTGAATTCACAATGAATTCAAAGCCATCAACTTTATTCTGTAGAAAACTGAATTGTCCAAATCAAAGTGTCTTGAAACTTTAAAGAGCAATAAATATAGATTCCTATTAAACCAATGTATTCTAAAATCATATAACACTCATATGAGTAGCTAGCTCATAAAAATTAAAAGGCGTTGAATACATAAATGGTGGATCCGAATTTAGGGTCTATCTCAATATGCTCTACTGAAATTTTGTCCACACAAAACACTTTATTTAACAACCAAGAATTCTATGTCAATATGCTTGACTTATAAGAACTCTTGTTGCTAATACTTTACTGCGAACTAACTGTCACAATAAACTTTATGTGACAAATCTTCGCAACTTTTATTTTATGTTTGAATGCCCCTTAGTGTGCTACTAATTCTGTTGTCATGGTTAATGAGCTAAAATGTTCGCTTAATACTTTTACTTGTATAACTCTCCAGACCAACAGAAGATATAGCCTGAAGTGGATCTTATACTGTATTGGCATCCAACAAACTCAGAATCAAAATTTCTTATGATCTCTATCAAATCTGTTCCCTGATGTGTAAGCATGTTATCTTTAATTTTTTGTAAATACATTATAAAGATACATACTAGAGTTACTTAAATGTCTACTTAATATACCAACAACAGAAGCTAAATTAAGTCTTGTGCAGATTTCATCATACAACAACTTCCAACAATCAAAACATATAGAATATTTCTACATTTATTAAATCTTTAGTTTAACTTTAGGACACCTTATTGAGACTCCACTTGTCTCTCTTAGTTTAACTTAAACATTCTCCCACTGAATCACATAAATATCTACACTTGTCTCAAAACCAAATGAGACAATTACCTCATGATAATACTTGTGATTCCTTTATGAAAAAAACTTACTTGAATGTATAGATGAATTTCTTTTTAGTTCTTAAACCATTTAGATTATTTTATCAATATTACCGTCAAGAAACTTTATCTTTACATCCATCAAATGTGATTCAAGATCAAAATATGCTACTAATGTCACAATTGCCTTCATTTCCTTTTGAGTACAATCCTTTACCAAGTGCAAATCTGATCATCTTGTATTGATTTAAACTCATAACTCACATTAACCCACATTCAAGTATTTGGACCTTACATGGTTTGATGAACATTGTTTGAATATTCTACCATTAATTCCATAATGTCCTCATTATTTAGGAGAAGAACTATTAGATCATCCGAATTGTCTTTCTCCCAACTCAAGTGGTTTCCTTAGTGACATTAATTCTTGAGATTGTTGAATTTGTATTCCTTAAATATTATTAACATTGTCCCTTAAATTCACTAAACTTGCATAATCTTAAAAGTCATAAGTAGGGGTCTTATTGACTCCCTTTGAAAGACAATGTCTCTAATATTATTCTTCCCCCAAATCAACATTCTCAAAGAATTCCATATTACCCGTCTCAAATATGATCCGATTAATTGGATCATAAACTTTTATCTTTATTCATAACCAATAAAGTAGCTTGTATCTTTTTGTGTCCAATTCTCTTCAGTAAATCCCAAGGATCTAACCTTAGTTGGACATTACCATATGTGAAACTCATAAGAATTTTCACAACTAATTTGGTTGGAACTTTATTGAGACCATAAAGCTGCAATCTTTAGTATTTCTCCTATTAGTAACCATATGTTGTGGAGTACTATTTTTGTCTTTTAACTACACCACAACATCATTCATGCTAAGTAATCTTAATTTAGTGTATTAATAAAACAATTCCACAAGCCTTTAGGAGTAACAAAAAGCTTATACTTTAGTTTTGTTTTTAACAGCTTTCCAAATGAGTTTTCCTTTGTTGCCCTTACACTTTATTGAGACAAAGTTTGTTAGAAACCTACTAGTCTCATCCTTATTATTGAAGTTCACTCATTATGTATGATTATGTTGTTGATATACATAAAACTTAATCATCAGACTTCTTAATTATACAGAGAATTAATTCAAAATCATTTATCATGCTCGCATTAAACTTTATAACCTTTCAAAATTTTAAATAATTCAGAATCATCTCGAGGAATCAAGCACAACATTAGCATCAAGTCCAATGACAATAATACTAACTTGTAAGTGACACCCTCTACATAGTAGTCAAATACTGACAGTAAGAACTGTCAAGTAATAGTCTTCCTTTGGGCCGACTTATTACTCACATGTCAAACCAAATAACTGTCACGTATTCACCACCACAGATGCTTGTATATTTCGGGCCAAATATTAATCTACCTTTGGGCCGATCAATACCAGCATTAAGACACACTCGCACAACATTATTAATTGAAGACCCATCACAAGACACCTTGTGCAACATTAACCTCGTCTATGGACAAAAATTAACTGCAGGGGTAATCTTGGTGTAATAATTAAGTATTGATAATAAGTTCTGTCAAACAAAAGTCTATCTTTGGACCGACTGATGTTCACATGAACAATTTAAAATAATTATCACATACTTATTATTACAAGTGTGTTATTATTCTGTCAAACTGTGCCTACCAATGGGCCGAACACAGAACACATAAATAATTGCACACTCATCTATGTAATTTCAATAAAGTCGCACTCCACACACATAGGCTGTTATGGCAACATGATGCTTTGATTGACTAAATTGAAAATTACTAGACCAATTAAATAAATATTTAAAATAAACATTATATTTAATTGAACGACATTAAAAAAATATCTCCCCAATTATACTTTAATTAAATCCTACATACTAAATAGGAATTTAAGATGAATCACATATTTTTAAAAAAAAAGATAAAAAAATTCTTAATTTAATTAGGATTCTAAATCCTGTATCCATATATTTTACAAAAATATGTATGCAGTCATCAATAATTATTAACGACCAAACTAATTAACAATAACTTAATTGATTAAATAAAACAAAATCATTCACATAAGTACCGAATTGCTTGCCAAAGGAAATTTCAATTCGATTCGACTGCATGCAAGCATATGCTATTGAATCCCAACTCTTTACTTAATAAATTCAAAGCTAATCAAATGCTTATTACCAATCTTCTATCACCAGTCTATTCTAATATACATGGATTCACATCCATTAATTACCTTATAAGGAATTTTCGATGTAATACTTTATGTAATTAAATTTCCGTATGAGGATCAGTAGCATTGAATTTATTAAACTTAATTAGGGATTTTAAATCCCAATACAAAATATGTTAAATAAGGCAAATATACATTATCATATCATTGAAGAATATGCTTGGAATTATTAATTCACCGAAAGCATTAGTCGAGAATATATTATTCTCATTACAAATCCAATTTACCATTTGATTACAGAAGTTGATTTAATACACTCCAATTTAAATCAACAAATCAACCCACCCAAAGTGTAATTAACAATCCAGAAGGTTCATTATATCGTAGAGCAATACTTAATCAATAGTGAGATTCATAATTCATACTTAAAGCATGACAAATTGCATAGTGGCTCCACATTTCAAGATGAATTTACATGCGGTAATATCAATGACATTCACAAAATTAATATAATTCCACATAATCATGATAACTAATACTGCCAGTAATTAATTAAAATTAATTTTGGCATAGAATCAAATAAGTCTCCATATGCAAGTACACAAGAATTACTAAATTGCCACAAAACAATTTATTTTAAGTGATACAGAAATTAAATTTCAATTTCCTTAATTGACAAATATGGATCTCAATTCGCCAAATCAATCATATGAAATAAACTTATTATTTCTGTGATGCTCAATTACAGAATCATACTTCTTATTATTTCTATCACCATAAGAAATAACCATAACTAATGAAGTATAAGAATGGGACCATATGCATCACCAAATTGGTACAACATGCATTAAACTTATTATTATTATCAACCCAAAACTCCTTTTATAAAGGGATACATAAAGCTAGTCATAAACTTAATTAGGGATTCTGAATTCTAATTTAAAATAAATTAAATTAGACAATTACCCCTCTAATGAGAATATATACTTAATTGTATCAATCATACAACAAATAACTCAATTCATAAAATATCATTAATTACTATAAATTATGCCAACAATACATAATTCTCAATTCTGTAACGCAACCAAAAAATATCAGTGTATTATTTAGATAACCAAAATTCCTCAGCAATCATTAACATGATAATTTTATAATCCAAATTACAGAAAAGAGCATTTTGATTTCAAATTTTTAGATGAAATCGTACACGCATACGGTGATGACAAATTGCTGTAATGGTTAAATTCATAACATTTCAATCATGATCCCTGACACGAATTCCAAGATAAAGTCAAAAGAAATTTATGAACAAGGATGAATACTTTAACATGTTAAAACATTAGTGGTCAGACCATCACGCTATGAAGCCAAACCATATTCCATTCCAATAACGAGTTGACCAACAAGATTACATCAATGCATGTTCCAATTGCATATGAACATCAACATGATTTCGTGTAAACATCAATATAAATTCTCAAAATTGGCCCACATTAACAATTATGGAAATCAATTGTTTATAAAATGGATTCAATAAAAAACGTTATTAAATTAATAAATAATCCAAATAGATTATTAATATTTGGAATTCAAAAAAAATCTTGAATGTGGCTTAACCGCAAGAATAGTACTAAATTCTTGAAATATAGTAATTCCTCCATTCCCTTTAAAGGTATTCATTTGATGTTTGCACGTGTACGGTTCTAAGGTCTTTATTTATTTTTTGCACGTAAATTAAGGAGTATTATTATTATATGGTGTACCCCCATTAGGGGCCCCCACCGCCCCTGCCCTGGGGATTGGTGGAGGAGGTAAATCGCAGGATGTGCCTCAAGTGGCTTATAGAGAGGACTGCAAGCCCGCCCCTGCCCTGAGGATTGATGGAGGAGGTAAATCGCAGGATGTGCCTCAAGTGGCTTATAGAGAGGGCTCACTGTGCTTGTAAGGGGTCAAATCCATACCAAATGCAGGATTCGAACCCCCACCCTGCAGCAACCAAGCTCAGTTGGAAGGTCTTTCCACACTCCCCTCTACCACTTGAGCTATGCCCTAGGGACATGAGTATTATTATTATAGATAAGATGGGTAATTGTATTAGAGGGAATTGGTGGGTCATATTGTGTATTTTTTTTATTAAATAGAGGAAATTGATGCTTTTGAAGCGGATGCCAGGAATAGTGAAATTGATTCCTTTCAAGGGGACGGAGGGAGTATAAAATAAGCATTCTTAATCAGAAAATTGCTAAACAATTCGTCCGATCTAAAAATTCAAATATAAATATTTGGATCTAACACATGATTTCAAATCTCAGAGAATTATAAATATGGTGGTTCTGATACCACTTGTAGAAAATAAATCATTAAACCTTAACCCTATTATGAATTAACCGAGATCTTAAATGTAAAGCGGAAGCATACCTTAGATCCATTGAGTCCTCTAGACGGAACACGAATCAGTGGTCTTATGGTCTTTCTCAACTAAGCCTCCTTATTTCTTATGGGACCGCAGTAATCCCCCCCAATTGGGTCCTTATTTCTTATGGGACCGCAGTA
Organism: Pogostemon cablin; assembly: GCA_023678885.1. Classification (NCBI taxonomy): domain Eukaryota; kingdom Viridiplantae; phylum Streptophyta; class Magnoliopsida; order Lamiales; family Lamiaceae; genus Pogostemon; species Pogostemon cablin. The sequence goes on along the minus strand of CM042962.1, from coordinate 8,478,406 downwards.
ATCCCTCCCAATTGGGAGAAGGGAAGATCATGTTCGGCTTAGTATATTGGGGACCATAACCTGTGAGCCTTTATATACTATCTACTCAACTGACTCATATCAAAATATTATAGCTCATAGACTTATCAACTAAATTGGATCACTTAATTAAGTTCATAAAATAATTAAATAGCTAATATAATTGCATAATAATATATTGTCCACAATTAGATTATACAGGAAATTAAAAATTTCCCTTAAAACAAAAAGTCATACTCATGGAATATATGGAAACAAACACCGTTTCTGGTTATAAAAACACTAATTTAATTTATAACTAGTTCTTTATTTTTTTTTCCCTAACTTTTCCAGTTAACTCCTGAGTGTTTTTTTTTTTCAATCTAGCAACCTATCATCTGTACCTCAGCTGTCTTCACTTAGCAATCTGTTGACATTTCATCCCACAAATTTGGAGCTAGATCAAGTTTTCCTTTACTAATTTTATTTTGAGCCAACATGACCAGACACATCTCTTATTTCCCAAGCCTTGGATCCACATCTTCTTTCTCACACAACACTTCCAACAACACCACTCCAAAAGCATACATGTCACTATGCTGATATATATGGCTTTGTGGGTTCATTGTGCTTAAATGCTTAGCAAACTCAAAATCTGAAACCTTAGCTATGAATCCTTCATCCACAGTATATTGGTACTCTTACATCGTGGGGTATGATTGAGGTGCCACACTGTGAAGATAGTCTAGTCTCTGCTCGGTGTTAACATTAAGGCGTTGCTTTCGTGTATGCAAAGGCCAAAGAGCAGTCGTCGCCTAAATGGAAATTAAATGTGATATTCCTAGCAAAATGGATCAGGTGGTCATCAATTTGAATGCAAATATCACACCCAAAGGCACATTTGACATTGATCCATGTATAATTGTATATATAGAAACTGCAGTGGGGTGAACAAAATGCATTTTGTGCTAGGGACTTCTCATAAATTGAGACAAACAACATAGGATTAATTCCTCTTCAGCCACCAAAAGTACTTTAAGAGAGAGAGAGAGAGAGATTATGGTCATTAACAAAGAGCATAGCAGCATCTCATCAGTACAATAAGAAGTTTATTTGAAGCAAGCAAACATCAACATTAAGACATCCTAACACATATATACAAGACTCATGACACACAGATCAAACACCATCATCGTTTGTAGCGACTAAAACTGGACCACACTGTTTGAACTATGAAGAAAGCAAAGAAACATTAAGAAATCCTAACACACATACATAAGATTGACGACAAACAGAGCACACATCATCATCTTCATCTGAAGAGACTAAAATTGGATCACGCATCATCCTCATCTGTAGAGATTATAACTGGTTGAGAAGCAGCTTCTTCTGGTGCTTGATTTTGCTGTCCACTCCCCGAATTCATCTCAATGTTAACTCCCCAACCCCTGCCATTTCTTCCAGAGATGTCTTCTCCCAAAGCTGGATTATGGCACAACTCGATCGACGGTTCATCCCAACAGGTTTCAGCAGGCAACACCGTAAATTTACCACTATAAGTCACTATATAGGTGTTTAAATCGTAGAACGATTTCATAAAGCTGGCCGGATCAACTCCAAAATATTGACATGTCAGCATTGCATGGGAACAAGGGATGTCGGCTTGCTTCCAATATCCACACGTACAGTCCCTGCATTTCAACTTCACGACATAGTCAGTCCATGTCATTGTTTGTGGTGTAAGTGCTCTTACCAAGGCTGTCTGCTCAATGGGGTTACTCATCCGCACTTGATGTTGCGCCGACTCCCACTTCTGCTGCTCATAGATCCTAAAGGTTACATCCGGCCACCGTTGGTTCTTCTGTTGCATTAGAGAAGCCTTTTCCAGTTTATCATGAAAGCACTTGTTACATCGATCAAAACTGACTTTAACAAATTTACATATTGGGAAGTGTCGTGCATTTGTAAGTATGTACTCTGGCAGCTTCGTTGTTAATGCCCCACATCGCCATCCTCCATCGTGTGATAGAGCCCACTGTCTCTTGTCGATCTGTGCAAGATAATTGTATGCATCTTCACTCAAGGCCTTGATTTGTCCCATCAAATTCTCAAACACTGAGATCTCAAAAGCATGTCCTGCTTTCCAACACAAGTCTAGTAACTGCAGATTCTCCATTTTGCTATTGAAGTCAGAGCAAACACACCTCAAACATAAACGATGAACACCACGAGGGGGTTGGAAATCAGACACGTTTTTAACTGCTTGCAACAAACCTTCATTCGTACTTGAGATTAGACACATCCCAACAACCCCACGAACAACATGTTTAGATAACATGTCCAGAAACCACCTCCAAGAATCACAGGTTTCTTCATCCACCAATGCAAAAGCCAAAGGCAAAATCTGTTGATTTGCATCAACTGAAATCGCCGTCAAGATCTTATGTTTGTATGTAGTGAAAAGGTGGGTTGAATCAACACAAACTATATTTCGACAGTACTGGAACCCATCAATACATGCTTCAAACGCCCAAAACATGTATTTCAACGTATTAACCTCACCAGTCAGGTTGGTCGTGTGTTGCCATTCTACAATTGTTCCTAGATTGTATTTCTGCATAGCTTCCATCAACTTCGGCAGTTTCTTCACCGAGCTCGGCCACGGCTCATACAGCAAACTTTCAGAGATCATCACTGTCTCGTCCATGGTCGGGATAGCATTGGTCTGAAGCTCCTTCTTGTCCACGTGAATATGTACGTTTCGATTCTCCGCATCCGGCGCAAAGAAAAACCACAAATCATCATCATTGTTGATGGGAATCAGCAGGGATCTATTGTTTTCAAACATCTTAGCAGATATCTTCAACGTGTACTGTTGGGTGTCAATCCCTGTCATTTGATGGAGTGTTGAAAGCAACATGGGATATCCTATGTTGCGAGATAGTCTTCTTACTCCTACGGGTTGAGGATCGCCATTGCCCCCAACAAAAACCACAATACCTACGTCGTTATCGTTTGAAGTCGCCATCTATTAAGAAACAGAGGAATATAATAAGGTCAAAATGTACTCTGTAACTAATACGAAGTGTTATCCTCTTGGTATTTCATTAAGTTAACTTAATAATTAGGGAAAATATCCATTTAATAATGTAATTTGAAAATTTCTAATAAATGACGTGTCTCTATTCATTAAATTCAAATAAAAACACAAATAACTTAAGATGATATACAGTAAATATTAAATTAAATAGGAGTAATTAAATACGTTCAAGAACTCAATATTTTTCAAATAAACAGGCAAAGATCCCACCTCACCCGACACGGACGCAAATTAACGGATGCAAATTAGCTTTAAAAGATCCCACCTCACCCCCCACACACATGCAAATTAGCTTTAAACAAGTATATTTATATTTTGTAACTAGTACAAATAAATTAATAATTATTAAAAAAATACCATTAAGTCTATTGTATTCTACCTGCATTTTGAACAAACAACGTTCTGAATAGCGTTCTGAACAACTATGGATGCTTAAAACACCGCCAGAAATAAGAAATGAGAAAGGAAAAAGAATAAGAAAACAGGATGACAGAGGAAAGGATACCACCGGAAATAAGAGTTGAACGGAAAAGTTGAATGGAAATAAGGGTTTAAAGGAAAGGCTGCGTTTTGAATGAGCGGCGTTCTGAACATGTAAAATGAGAGGAAACACAGGAAAGTGAGAAAACTAATTTTTAAGTTAGGCGACTTAAGTCGGTGTAGGCGGTTGGCCATTGTGTTGTTAGCCTTTCGCAGCGTATTGGAACTAGAGAATTCTGTATGTAAGATAATTCAATGCATAGATGATAGAACCAAAGCATTCATTTCCTTACTGAAATATTGTATACAAAACCTCACTAATTAATGATTTATAATATTCTTTACAGAATTTGTTTTATTTTCATATTAATAATTTTTTTATTTAATAGTTATATTAAATAGTAGGTTAAATATACATACTAATTAATGAATTTTAATTTGCTAATACTAATACTTTAATTTTTTATATATTTAAAATCTATAATAAATATATAAAGTGTAATGAAATTTTAAAAAAAAAAACTATATGGAATAAATGTAAATATACATAATGATTTGTAATATGTATAATTTATAATCTATTAATATCTATACTATATATCTATATCAGTATTATATTTATATTGAAAGTATAATTAAAGAATTTGATAAATATTTTCACACCATTATATTTGTTATTTGTTATATATTTTGTTATTATCATTTTATGATAATTTATTTATTTAATAGCAATTAGTAAGTTAAAGTGACATTCAGCTGCTCAAATTTAGAATTGACTATGAGTATTTATGTAAAATTAATTAAAAGTATGTAATAAAGATTATATTGGTTATATATTTTGTTATTATAATTTATTTATTTAATAGCAATTAGAAAGTAAAAGTGATATTCACTGCCCAAATTTAGAATTGACTAGGAGTATTTATGTAAAATTAATTAAAAGTATGCAATAAACATATATAAAGTGAAAAGTGGAAAAAAGTGTCATTTTATTTTGAATTATGTCCCATAAATCTATTATTAAGATGACTAAAACTTGTGTGTCCTGGACATCGTGCATGCATATCTTTAGTATTAAACGGTCGTGACACCGAGCTTTTCACTACTCATGTGTTAATATAATTTAATTTGTGTTACGTGAATTTTATAATTATAAGATAATTATGTGGTAATTATTTATACATTTTATTCATCATTGTATTTTTATTTGATTTTACGAGATAATTATGTGGCAATTATTTATACATTTTATTCATCATTGTATTCTTATTTGGTAATATGTGACAATAATGGTGACAATATGTGAATATATGTGCATAAATATTTATGTGTGTTAATTTGGATATATAATTAAATTGTTTTATGTGTATAAATATACTAGTATTTCTTAATTATTAAGTATCACACTATTCTCATAATAATAATAGTGGTAAGAAAATGTATATGTATGTGTTAATTTATAAATGTATTATATATTAACTATTAAGTATTGCACGTAAATCAAGAATGAATAATAATAATAATAAATTCAATTTACTATAAATAGTAACCTACTAAAAATAATAATAATAATAATAATAACTAAAAATAGTATCTACTATTAATAGTAACTTGGGTGGTGACCCGATTAACCATCACCAACATTTATATAAGTTGGATTTGAGGGGGTAATCACCCATTTGGGGGTTAACAGCGAGCGACCAGGTTCGCAAGAAAAAAAAAGAGAGAAGAAGAAAGAGAAGAGGGAGAAAATTTACGTGTCAGAACGTGTGTAGTCGGAATGAGAAAGAATAGATTAGTTATCGTTTTTCATGAGGTTTATAGTATTATCACTATTTGAAGCACAGGTACGTAGAAGTCTATGCATAAACATATTGTGTGTGAATTATTTGTAATTAATATGTGATAATTCTGTTATGAATTATTTTTTATTAATTTAATTACGTTATGAATTATTTGAATTTATGTGATTTGAGAAAAGTAGGTTTCATATGCAACTAAATATTATTTATAAATTATTTGTGATAAATTGCAATACAAATTGTGGATCTATTTGATTTGAGATAATATCATTGTCATATATAGATCTGTATGATCGAAACTGTTGAATATAATCTGTGTGATATGAAAAGATATCATTTATAAGAATTTATGTGATTCGAGTGAAGTTGTTATTCTAAAAATGGATTTGTGTGATTCAAGGTGAAGTTGTTCTAGAAGGGGATCTGTATGATTTGAAATCCATTATTGTTTTATTTTAATTAAATGTTAATATTGATGTTGTAAATGACTTGTGAAGCATATGTAATTGCCCTTGCTGCATACTATGCATAATCATGAAAAGTATTTTTCCTAAAATTAATAACATACTAATTGTGTGTGCGACCACTATATATGCATCGATCCGACACTTTGTGTGTTACTTTATTCAGGGTACGAAAAAATCGTTCCCAACACTTTATTCAGGGTTCGAAAAAATCGTTCACAACACTCTATTCAGGGTTCGAAAAAATCGTTCTAAACACTCTATTCAGGGTTCGGAAAAATAGTTCTCAACACTTTATTTGGAGATTGCAAAAATCGATCCGACACTTTGTGTGTCCATTAAACTCATTTGAGGGTGCATATCATAAGTGTGTCGTGGGGATCCCGCAACGTGAACAGTTTTCAAAATAAAAGAGACTAACTAGAAAGATTAGAAAATAGATGATAGAAAACTAAATGCATTTTCATGCACTGGCATGTACGATTTCTACTTACTGAGATTTTATCTCACTAGTTTATGCATTGTTGTGAGCCTGTTGATGATTGAGTTTTATGATGTGACTGTGCAAGCTGTGGAGCTCCTGCAGGGTTTTGAGCAGATGTACATAGATGACGACCTGTTGGGCTAAGTCGTAGGCTTATTTTCTTTCCGCTGATGTTTTATTAAGTAATGTAATAAATATTGTCACAAATTTGGGTGGTTTGATGTGGTGTCAGAAACTGGTGTTGTATGTTAGTTTATGATTTCAGTTATGAATATATTATGTGATAAAAAAAATATATGCAGTTTTTATAATGATGATGTTTATATTAATTGGTATTTAAATGGAGTATAAGTTATGTGAGATTGGTCGTGTATACCCTAAGAACGTTTACTCATTATTTCATAAAAAAAATAATGAAAGTGTATACCTTTTAGATAAAATGATGTACCTCTATTAATTAAAATATGGAGTATACCCTTAGAAAAAATATTATATCATTACACATTTTGTGTACGTGGGAGCAAAGAGACCAACTCTATTAAGGAGTGTTTTGCAAATCCGTATCCACTATTACAGAAAAAACACATAAAAATAATTGAGAAAAGGTTTTTTAAATTCAATATTTTAAAAAGTTGACACGTTGACACATTTGAGGAGTTAGAAGTTGACACGTAATCAAGTTGAAACTTTATTTAATAAAATACTTAACAAAAAAAATTGAATTAAATCAATGTACTCAATAGTAAATTTCAATAAATAAATAAACTAAAATGCTATACATTTAAATATTAATTTGAAACCATTTTTCAATTCACAATATTTACCTCTTCAAAAATCAGATACATTTACCTTTTATTTAACATTCTTTTTTCTTTTAATAATAGTTTGTAGCAAAATTTATGTTTTATCGGTGGACAATGAACTATTTAACATTGGTTAAAACGTGCGTGTACTTGAAACAACCAATCTTCGCACTCATTATTCTTTTTAAAATATATAGTAAGGAGAATGAGGGATATTATTTGGACAATTTAATAGTAGTAAAAAAAATGTATAAATTTGAATAAGCTGCTTATTAAGTTAAGCATAAAAAGAAGATAGAAATTTTATAATGGGACGGTTATTCGCACCCCCATAATTACTGAACGTACCCCCAAAAATATTTAAATTGACATAATTACCCTTATAAAACTTATATCGGTTCGGTTGTTACAACCGAATAGTCATCTAACAAACTGTTCGGTTGCAACAATTGAACAGAACAAAGAATTCATCTATTATCTGTTCGGTTGAAGCAACCGAACATAACAAAAAATTCATTCATCTTATATGTTCGGTTGCAGCAACTGAACAAAATAAGATGGTGATTCATGAAACTTATCTGTTATCTTATCTATTCCGTAATGTAAATATAAATTTAAAAAAAAAAGCTTATCTTATTTGCACACCTCCTCCTATTAAATACACACCTAATTATTATAAAAATAAAATCAATATTTTCAAAAAGTCTAAATTACCCTTAATTTATTAAATACACACCTTATATATTTTATATACACACATATCTATAAACCCTAAATTAATTATTCATTCTTTAAATTATATTGTCAAGTTATTCGTCATAAAATTTTATTGTTACAAATCATATGAAAATTTGAAGAATGGAGTATTAATCATAAGCTAGAGACATTAACATTGATCATCATTATTTGAAATTTGTACAGTAATAGCATTGTTCATATTATTGTCGTTAACAAAGATTGAAAGAACCTTTTTTTAATGAAAAATAAAAATGCTGAAAACTATCATCCTGTTATGAATAACGAAGAATATTAAGATTGAAAGCTCAACCAAAGTATCGTTCATCCTTATAAAAATAATGGAACAAAATGAAAATGCAAATTTTGATTAAAATCCTACAACGAAAGTAAATTATGCGCCACTTGCACCCTTTCTTTTCTTCCTCTGAATTTTCTTCATGTGATCAACGGTAATTGGCAGCGTAAATGAAGAAGAAAGCAGGTGAAATTACAACAGTGATTAGAGCAGCTTTGAGGGTGAGGATGAAGAATGTCGGGAAATGTTGTAGGATTGAATGAAAGAGGGTCCTGCAGGGTGACAAGGATTGAGGCATTGGATCAAAAATTGGAAATGGATTTTTGAGAATGATCCAGAACACAAACCATGTTAAATTTTTAATCTTGAATCTCCATAGTTTCATTTTCATACTTGTTAATTTGTTGTGAAAGCCATGGAATTCGTGTCTGCTATTCTGCTGCCAAATCCGGTATTGATGATTAATTTCAATCTATTTTGTTAATCCCTAATTTAAGATATGGGCTTAAACGGTTAAACCATACGCCTCGTTCATTCACAATTTTAAATGGTAAGGAGTGTATATAATGTTAATTTTAAAAGGGTAGATTAGAGATTTTAAGGGTGTGTATATAATAAAATTAAAAAAATAAAAAATTAAAAGGGATGTGTATTTAATAAAATAGTGTACTTAATAGAAAGGGGTGTGCAAATAACAACACTCTTAAAAAAAATCACAAATATTGTTCTGTTCGATTGTTGCAACTAAACAAGATAAATGAATTATTTGTTCTGTTCGGTTGCTGCAACTAAACTGATAAGATAGATGAATTCTTTATTATGTTCAGTTGCGAACAGATAAGATGAATAAATGTTCGGTTGTCGCAACCAAACAGATATAAATTTTATAAGAATAATAATGTCAATTTAAATATTTTTGGGGTACGTTCAGTAATTTCGGGGGTGCAAATAGTCGGCCCCTTGTATAATATTGTGAGTTGATATTAGGTGCACCCAATGCAAGGGTGCACCCGTATAACTTTTTATTATATTTTGTATACATGTTATTCTATTTTGTATATGTGTTTCTAAACAATTGTATATTTTTTTCACGCTAAGTTTTTCATTAAAAAAACTAGCATCATATGTATATAACTTTTTATTCAATAGTGTATATATGTTTTTTAATAATTGTATATTTTTTACACTTAATTTTTCATTAGAAAAACTAACAATTAAATTATATACATTTTTGTTCATAATTGTATATGTTTTTGTTTAAAATATACAATATAATTAGCCTAATATTGTTATTATATTATAGTATTAATATTGTATGATTGCTACTTTTAAAAATGTAAAGTAAGTGTGGAATGGAGAGAGTATAAATTACTTAATTAATAAACTAAAACATCATAATTAAAATAATTAAAAAATAAAAAAGTAAAATTCAATTTGTGAAAAATACTCTCTCCGTCACATACTTATATTCACACTTTTCGTTTTTATCCGTCTCACACTTATCTTCGCCACCCAAAAAAGAAAATTTAATACTCCCTTCGTCCTCCCGAAAGAGGGCATTTTGCTTTTGTGTACGTTGATTAAGGAGTATTGTTATTTAATGTGTAGTGGTAGTGGGAGTGTGGACCCCATATTTTAGTTGTATTGTGGGTGGATCTCATGTGTGTAAAAAAGGAAATGACCCTCTTTGGAACGGATGACCAAAATGAAAAAAAGACCCTCTTTCGAGTGGACAGAGGGAGTATTAACCAACAACCTCAAAAGTTATTTTAATTTCAAAAATACCTCCCCCACCTAACACACACAACATACTTTATAATTTATTTATTACATAAAAATACCACAAAATAACTTTTTTAAACTCCGTATCTACAGTGCTGGTGAATATAATTTCGAGATGGAAGGAGTATATATTAATTTTGAATAAATATATTATGGGAGGTGATGTTTGTACATATTCAGCATTGGAAATTGGACTCTGCAGCCTAAGGCCAAGAGCCAAGCCAGTAAAACCGACTTAATAATTAATGTGTTTAATTAATTTCTCTCTTCACATTTACAAACCACTTTAAAATTAACGACTCTCTCTCATACGCATATATTCTCTCCAGCTGGGTTTTATGCCTCCGGTGATGGTTCAGAACGGTGGTGAAAGACAGTAGACTTGGTAATTATATGGGTAGGTTATTTAAATAATTTTTAATTTTTATTTGAAGTTACAATGTATTGATTATGTTAATTAAAGCTAATTTGTATATCCTATGGATTTTTGCCTAGCTCTTTGTTGGTTTAAGGTGGTGAATTGAAGTAAACTTGGCCCAAGTTGTGCATGTTTTTTGGTTTACTCCACATATTGAGGTATTTTATTTTTTAATTGAATATTTATGTACCAGTTCAAGTTATTTGTGTTTTTATTGATTTTTTTTTTGGTTGATTAAATTACTTAGAGTTTAATTTTTTTTAGTTAGAATTATTCTTTAAAATTTTGATTTATTATGGTTTGTAATTTTTATATAAGTAATTCAAAGGAAGTTACTGTAGAACGAATTGAGAAATAGATATAGTAGTCACCAAATTTCATTACATACACATCGAAATAAGAAAACGATATCCAATATAATAACTCCACAGTACAGATTAAAAAGTAAAGTTATAGAATGAAATGAATTTCTATAAAAACTACATTACTAGAATTGAGATCTTCCCTAATTATTATACACTGTGAAATATGGATGGGATTAGTATATTATTATCATCATTTTAAACTGATTATTACATGCATTCCTGTTTTTGAAGCTAATGGCGACTTCAAACACTGTTGGTGTGGTGGTGGTTGTTGCGAACAATAATGGTTATCCTCAACCCATAGGAGCAAGAAGATTAGCTCGCAACATAGAATATTCCATGTTGGTTTCAACACTACATCAGGTGACTGGGATTGACAACGAACGATACACTTTGAAGATATCTGCTACGTTGTGGGAAGACAATAGACTCTATCTGATTCCCATCAACAACGATGATGATTTGTGGTTTTTCCTTGCACCGGATGCAGAGAATCGAAACGTGCACGTTCTTGTGGACAAAAAAGAGCTGCAGTCGATCCCGGTCATTCCCCAAAGCAATGTTGGTGGTTCGAGTGGTGTGAAACGTACAAGAGAAGATGTGCATGAGACAGAGATGAGCTCTGGAAGTGAGGTGCATCATGAGACGTGGCCGAGCTCGGTGAAGAAATTGCCTAAGTTGATGGGAGCTATAAAGAAATGGAATCCTGGAACAATTGTTGAGTGGAAGCACATGATCAGCCTCACTAATGGGGATAATATGCTGAAATACATGTTTTGGGCATTTAAGGCGTGCATTGATGGTTTCCGACATAGTCGAAGAATAGTTTGTGTTGATGCAACCCACCTTTTTACTAAGTACAGACATAATATTTTGACTGCGGTTTCTGTTGATGCGAATCAACAGATTCTGCCTTTGGCTTTTGCATTGGTGGATGAAGAAAACTGTGAATCTTGGAGCTGGTTTCTGGATATGTTGTCTAAACATGTTGTTCGTGGGGTTGTTGGAATGTGCCTAATCACTAGCATGAATGATGGCTTGTTACAAGCTGTTAAAAACAAGTCTGATTTCCAACCCCCTCGCGGTGTTCATCGTTTATGTTTGAGGCGTGTTTGCTCTGATTTGAACAGCAAAGTGAAGAATATACAGTTGAAAGACTTGTGTTGGAAAGCAGGATCAGCTTTTGAGGTTTCAGCGTTTGAGAAGTTGATGGGACAAATCAAGGCCTTAAATGAAGATGCTCACAATTATCTTGCACAGATCGACAAGGGACAGTGGACTATTGCACACGACGGAAGGTGGCGATATGGGGTGTTAACAACGAATCTGCCAGAGTACATGACTGGGGTGCTAAAAGATGCAAGACATCTCCCAATCTGTACATTTGTGCGAGTCACTTTCGATCGATGTAGCAAGTACTTTCATGATCGACTGGAGATGGCTTCTGTGATGCAGCAGAGGAACCAACCGTGGCCGGATGCAACGTTCAGGATGCACGATCAGTTGAAGAGGGAGTCGGTGCAACATCAAGTGTACATGAGCAACCCCACTGAGCAGACAGCTTTGGTAAAAACATTTATGCCACAAACAATGACATGGAATTGTTACTTGGTGAAGTTGAACTGCAGGGACTGTACGTGCGGATACTGGAATCAAATCGACATCCCTTGTTCCCATGCAATGCTGGCATGTCGATACTTCGGAGTTAATCCGGCCATCTTTATGAATTCGTTCTACAACATGAGCACCTATATAGAGACCTATAGTGGCAAGTTTACGCCATTGCCAAATGAAACCTGTTGGGATGAAGCGTCGTTCGAGTTGTGCCATATTCCAGCTTTGCAAGAAGACATCCCTGCAAGTGAAGGCAGTGGTAGCGGAGTGAATGTTGAGATGAATTTGGGGGGTGGACAACAATATCAAGCTCCGGAATAGGTGTTTCTCAGCCAGTTTGAGCCTCTACAGATGACTATGATGCGTGATATGTTTGTTAGGTTGTCTTGATGTTTCTTTGCTTGCTTCAAACAGTGTGGTTCAGTTTTAGTCACTACAGATTGATGATGATGTGTGATCTGTGTGTCATCAGTCTTGTATATATATGTATTAGGATATCATTTTAATGTTGTTTGCTTGCTTCAAATGAGCTTTGTGTTGTACTGATGGATGCTGCTATGCTCTTTACTGATGACCATCATCTCTCTCAACTTTTGGTGGCTGAGGAGTTCTATGTTGTTTGTCTCAATCTATAAGGGAACTCTGTTTTAACTGCAACCTGCCTTAAAGTGAAGCATATATGTAGAATCATCTGATAATTATCCAATATTTTAATACAAGAGTTAATAATGGTTTAATTGATTAAATTATTACTCCATTCAGTAATGTGAAACAGGTTAGTCCATAGGGCAAGTCTTATACTCTTAGGGCATCTCCAACCACATACTTCTTTTTAGAGTACTCTATACTCTAAAATAGAGTATAAAGTACTCCATTTAAAAAATTCTCTCCAATCATGTTCTCTATATTTTTACTTTTATTTTAATTTTCAAATAAATAAAAATTACTTTTATTAAAGATAAAAGATTTTTAATACATTATAAATTACAAAATTTAGAGTATGAAACTCAATTGAAGGAATAAAAATTTATTTAGAGATACTTGATATATTTAAAAAAGTAACATAAAATATTAGACAATACATGTTAGAGAAATATAGAATATTACAATAATGAAAATGATTAAGCAATCTAATACTCGGAGTTGAAGTACTCTTCCCACAAATGGTCAACAAGTGCATCTCGAAGTGCATAGTGACAGCTGTCTTATCTTTAATTTGGCGATGTCGTGCAAGAAATTGTTGAAATCGTACTCGTTCATCATATACAATTTCAACTGTAGGAGCAGGTGCTTCGCGCTCATTTGTAATAGGTGCATGATTAGTCGTTATAGTCGGGGCGACCAAGCAACAAAATATCGAACCCAAGGGAATTTAGGATTCATGGCCTTTAGGTATAACATCGTGATTAGTTAGGGATGATCGAAAAGGAGGCTTAAAAATAAAAGAAAATAAAGTGCATGGAAAAGTAAATCTAATTACAATATTTTTTAATTTTCAATGCCATGGTAGTTTTCATTATACACTCATATAATCAATCATCCAACATTTTTAATTGTTTTTCATTTTTAAGCAAATCATGGTAAGGGAGATCACGATTTCCACCTATCCCCAATGGCCATGGTGAATAGGATATAGATTGTTTTCACAACCCCTAAAAAGCTCCTAGGATCGATCCTACTTGCAATTCCCTTCAAGGTACTATGTTCTCGTATGGATGGGGTTCCCTTCACTAGTTTAATCCTCGGACACAAGTGATCTCACTAGTGTTCATTTATATTGTTCTAAACATAAGGATTCCTTGGCTAGGCTCCTCTTATATTAAACCCACATGTAATAAATGGAAGAAACTCACATATGATAATCATGCAAAACAACTAAGAGTAAAGCAACGACAAGACATGCCGATACACAATACACAACTTAATCACAATGCACTAATATCAAAGACATAAATCTCATATTACTACAAGGCAAGTGAATTTCATAAATAAAACATAATCAAAGCCGGAAATTCAATCAAGACATTTTCATAAATTAATCAATAATCATGCAATCAATTAACCACCAAAACATAGAAACTAGAAAGATAATAAATATGATTAGATTACACCTTAATGAAGTTTTTACATCCATGAAGATCATCTTCTCCTTGGTGTCTCCACCTTCATTGAAAGCAAATAAAACCCTAATCTAGAAAAACATTAAAACTACGGATCCCTCACCCCAAAAGGGAGAGGGATCTAATTATGGAGATACTTTCTCAACTATTTAATGGGGTGAAAAATGGGTGGAGAGAATGGAGGTGTAGTGTAGCCTCCAAAATGAAGAAAATGGAATTGGGAGGGTTGGAGGCTCCAAAAATGAGAAGGGGGCATTTATATATGTGGAGGATTAGGGCAAAAAAAATAGGGTTTGGGCTATGTGGATAATGGGCTTAAGTGGAGAAATGGGCTTTTTTGGCTCAAAAATCGGTTCCAGGAACCGGGTTTAACAATAATACCGTACAATTTTATTGCATGAACCGGTTGGAGGCACCCTTATGCGTCCAAGAGGTCTCGGGTTCGAATCCCATCTCCGCATCTTTTTTTTTCATTTTAAATCAGCGCTCAGAACAAGTTTAAGAAATACTCTAGGCGATTCCCATCACATATACCAACTTAGCCCAGCTGGTTGAAGAGGCCGCCAACATTGCGGAGGTCACGGAATTAAAGGCCCAAATGCAACCCATCTAGCTCCTGTTTCTTCCATCGCTCTTTCAAGCTCAAAACACCCATTTTTCTGCAAAAATACACAAAAACACCTATCTCCAAGTAATCAAACAATTAATAGTATTTTCATTAAAATCATGCTTAATTATTAAATTAAATTCAAATAAATTCATGCATTTAAGCCCAAAATTCTAGGTGAATTTCACACCGATCAGTGCAACCCTATCCTGCTCATCTTCAATAATCATATTGTGCATTATAATGCACGCCGTCATGATGTCATGCATAACATGTTTGCTCCAAACTCTTGCTGGACCTTTGATTATGGCCCACTTTGATTGAATACACCAAAAGCTCGCTCGATATCTTTTCTACAACTTTCTTGACGTGTTGCAAAGAATTGTTGCTTTGGACTTCTGGGATTACGTATTGTCTGCACTAGTTTTGCCCATTTTAGATATATGCCATCAGCTAAATAGTAACCCATATTATACTCTTTTCCTTGTATGACATAATTAGCTGAAGAGCCACTCCATTGGCTAAGTTAGAAAAGAGATGAGATTTATCCAATACGTTAATATCATTATTCGAACCTGGCAAACCAAAATATGCATGCCATATCCATAAGTCGTAGTCAGCCACTGCTTCTAGGATAATTGTTGGACTTCCACTACGACCGACATATTGTCCCGCCTAAGCTGTTGGACAATTTTTCCACCTCTAATCATACAATCAAGACTTCGAAGCATCCCTGGAAAGCCACGTTTTTCTCCAATATGAAGAAGCCTTGCAATGTCCTCTGCATTCGGAGATCGAAGATACCAATCACCAAAGACTTCTACCACAGTTCGACAAAAACTTCACAACGAGAGATCATTGCAATTGAGAAAGAAAGAAATTCAGTGTTGGCTATGAAGGAAGAAAATAAAATTCTACAACTAAATCCTATGTCGCTAGATGAATCACTCCGTCCATACTTGATTGAGGAGCAACGTAAGATTCTTCAGAAACGAGCGGGAAATAGAAGTAGACCTGACGGGAGCACAGGTTCGTTTGACCATTTCTTCGACGGAACTTCTCCCTCTGATCCTCATTTTCCTCCATATTAATTAGTACGCATGTTGTCATGGAACTTATAAATATCATTATATTTTATGCCAACTAGTTATTGGATTGTATTGTTTGTATTTTTATTATTTCAATATCTAAGTTAATTTCAATAATTTGTATTGTAATATTTGTGTTATTTATGTTTGTTTATGTTGAAGTGTGTAATATTAATTTCTTGTCACCCTTTTATAATTTACTTTTCATATTAAAATCTAAATTTTAATTTAATTTTAATTGAAATAATCGACAATGATAATTAAACATTAGATTAGACAAGGATTACTTAAAAAAATTAATAAAAAGATCAATGAAAAGAAAATAAAAATTATAACAAAATGGCATTTATGTAAATAATGCATACTTCATTTTGGATCCTCTATTCTTTCTCTTTCTTCAAATATAGAGGATGCATACTCCAAACTCTAAATACTATTCATTTTATGGAGGTTGGTTGGAGGAGCAAATACTCCATAATTATAGAGTATCCTCTAAAATAGAGGATGATTGGAGATGCCCTTACTCCCTTCGTCTCATTTCAAGGTTTACATATTTCTATTTCGGCGTCACATTTCAATGTTTACGTTTCTTTTTTTGGAATATGAGACTCACCTAAAATAATTATTATATCACCATGGTCCCCACATCCAACACTAATACACCTACCCACTTTATATTAAATATGATATATTTCCACCAACTATCTATTAAAATACTACTCCTTAATTAACGTGCAAAAAGCAAACGTAAACATTGAAACGTGACGGATGAGTATATAATTAATCTGAAATTTGTTGGAGCTAATCCTAATAAGTTGTTAAATTAATTATTTAATATCTTTATCTCGGTCCATGAATGGATATGTTATCATTTTTATTACATCTTAATCTTAATATCTTAAAAGTAGCAAGGGATTGAGAAACTTTTTTAGACGAAAATATCCTGCTTATTTTTAATCTTTACATGTATATCCCTACATATATTCATATTTTTAATTAATTTAATATATTTATTACTTGGTTATTCGTATTACACAATTTTATGTTTTAAGTGTAATTTATCTGAAAAATGAAGCGTTGTTTCATAATCAATTATTTGTAGAAGAAGGGAGTCGCAAGAACAACCTCTTCCCCTTGTTATATTTGTTTACGCCGACGATGCATTGGCGAATGAGTAAAGCGCTACGCCCAATCCAGGTCATTTCATATTTTGGGTAGTTGTCTCGCAATCAAGCATGTGGTAAAGGATATATTTTGCATTATTCCCATCAGATAAATTCTTACAAAGGGGATATTGGACTGGAGATCTATTGTGAGTTTATGTGTTTCTATAATCTTGCTCATCTTGAGTTGCCTTTTGAAGATCTTATTGACTATAGAAAGATAACCATTTTCGTTGATACCAACACTGCTGTTAAACCTGGGAATTTGGTAAAATTGTTGAGAATCAGCTCTGAGGAGATATTGGAGTTCCAAAAGGAATTGGAAAAGGTAAATTTCATTGATTAATCTGCCTTATTGTGCGTGCATTAGTGCTTGGTTTCCTTGTATGTTTTCAAATGGATGTTTACTTTTAACGACCTTTCTCTTAGTTAAGGGATTTGACTATATGTTTTACCTATCAATACTCTCTAAATAAAGATAATGGCAACTGATGACAAAAACCATTGTTGTTCCAATGTACATATCCAGTTGTTCAGGTTCAAAATTGAAGCAGCATTACGTTCTAAAGTGATTTGAAATAATTACCAATAGTTTGCTTTGAAATAGGTTTTCTTTATTGTCTATACTTGCAGGCCTTGGAGATGAAACCTGAGTATTGACAACTGAGTGGAGCTGTGTTCTATTATTTCCAATACCATCAATCATATACCTTATTCACAAGAATGTGCAATTTGCTACATTGACATATGTTGATACCTCCACTTATTATCAAATAATGGGAAACTTAAAGATTGTTGTATTTGAATTATTACAAGAAGTTAATCAACAGTGTGAATTACTTTAATACAACATATTGTTAAGTTTGAGACGTGAGATCTTCCAGTTTGTATTCCCCACTTCAATGTAGCACATGGTCTGAAAGTTATGACATACAACTAATAAAAGTTGTGAGATTTAGTATACCATTTGGAATAATGCTTCACCGTTAAACTTATGTGTAGTATTTGTTGTTCTCGAGAACTCTTTACGCTAAAAACGTTAATTGTTCATGCAATGCTTGCTTTTGCAGGGTTATATCCAGCGTATTATAATTATTAAGGGCGTCATTGGATTCAGACTTACTCCCTCTCAGAAATATAGATTTATGTATTTGTATCTGAAGCACCAGTTTAGGATTTAGAAGAGTGTCCCAGATGGCAGATTCCAGTCCTATGTCAGATTCTTCAACTGATGCTGACACAGAAGATAAGAATTTGAGGGTACACTAAGATGCTTTCAGTTATATCGTGCACTTCAAGTGTGTGTATCTTCTTTTAAGCACAATTGATTGCCCATATTATGAGTCGTGTGTCCGTAAATGCACAGCTTTAGATACTTTCTTTCTTTGCAGCTTGCAAGTTAGTTAGTTAGTTGTTGAGCTAGGTCAGTTATGTTTCTTATGCAGTTCTCAAACAGTCAATTGCAGGCTACAGTTGCTTCTGATGGCTGTGATAAATCCAGAGACCAATTTATTTACATTATTAGAAATGCAAAGCCTCTTGGCAAATATCTTTCGTCAAACTTAAAATGTGGTCTCACTATTGCAGAAGAAGAAGAGAGTCGACAACGAGCGTGAGTTTTGGAGGAGTTTGAGGTTGAAGTGACGATTCTGTGCAATTAGGTGAGAAGTTCCTTGACTCATGATTTCTATTAGAAGACATAAGAGCATATTATGGTGCAATATCCATACTGGAATCAATCATTGGGAAAGGATCACATGTAGGTATGCCATGATGTCATAACGTATATAAACACATATATACATCATTTCTGAAGGATTTATTTCTTAGTCTCATATTGTAAAGACTTTTTTTTGCACTTTAGACTAATTATGTTTACCATCATGTGGTTGTTCTTTTTATGGGATGGAAGGTGATTGCTATGCCTTTAAAGGATATTATTTATTTTTATATATCCTTAAGGTGAATAGTAATTTCCATTCCTTTTTAATTTTTTGTATTATTGGAGGACAAATTTTCATGAAGCAACTATTGCTGCTGGTATAATCCTTATTCCTTGCTTTTCTAAGCATATTTCACTATCAGGAGAAACCTCAAGGCCAGGCCTGCTTTTTAAAATTTTCAAATTCAACTGATTGAAAATGGCTATTAACTAAGAGTAGTAATTTTTTTCAAAGCTTTGATATCACCCAAATGTGTGGGATCTTTGGTCAATTAATAATATTCAGTCTCCTATTTCAAGGTTCCTATGGCTGTGATACATGGTCCATTATTGGATGAAGTGCACCAGCAGCTTAATTCTTGGTTGTATCAGGTGCTATACCATTCTTCCTGTTACTTTCCTTTTCACATTCTAGATTTATTCTGCGTCATGAACTGTTGAAATAATAATGGAGGTTTTACAGTTGGTTCTAATTGTTCAAGTAATTCACATTCCCTTACCACCTAAATTATTCATCGACTTATTTAGTCTTGGTATTTATACCTTCTGTATCCAGCAGTTAATACCTTATTAATGCAGGTCGTAAGGGTCTACAAAGAAAAGGAACATGCTGAAGTTGAGTTTACTGTAAGTGATCCTGTAGCCTTGTACAATGCAGTAATATGCATCAAGACTTTTATTAGTTGGTATTTGCTTGGGCTCATTTTAATTTCAGATTGGACCTATACATGTTGATGATGGATATGGAAAGGAAAAAATAGCACAAATAAGCACCCCCCTTGAACATGAACAAGACTTTCTGTACAGATTCCAATGGGCGTGACTTCATTAAAAGGGTATATATAATCTTAAATATAGTTTTAAAGATTTTTGGGTAAAGCTAAAGGTGTAAGGGAGCTGGGAGATATGCTCGACTTGAACTATATTTAAGTTGCCACTTACATTATTCTCTTAAAATTGTTTACTTGCAAATTTGAGGTTATAGAGCTGATTGGGACCTGGAAGAATACCAGCCAATTGCTGGGAATTATTATCCTGAACGTCAATTGAAGATTGCATGATTCTTCAGCATTTTACCTATTCTTTTAGCTGCTTCATGAATTATAAAATTTTGAGTATTCAGGAATGGATATATCTTCAAGGATGTTAGGGATGTGATCTATCAGGATTTGGAATTGTTATAACATTTTATACTTTTATGTCATGCAGATAAACCTTGGAATTTTGGTGGAGGATGAAACTAGAGAACTTTCGGAATTGGTGGACCGCGCAGTTGGTGGATCAAGCTTGGTGGATGGTCAAATAGAGTTGATGCTCCATCGGTAGATTAGCTGGTTTCTGCATCATTCATTCTTTCATCTTCCAAGTATTCCAGCAGTTAGCTATTTTGCATTTGGGATACCAATTAACTCCCCCCACCCCACCCCCACAACCACACACACACACACACACAGAGGAGGCTGATGATCAATG
Source organism: Pogostemon cablin (assembly GCA_023678885.1). Taxonomy (NCBI): domain Eukaryota; kingdom Viridiplantae; phylum Streptophyta; class Magnoliopsida; order Lamiales; family Lamiaceae; genus Pogostemon; species Pogostemon cablin. The sequence continues at coordinate 8,457,671 of CM042962.1, read as the reverse complement.
ACGACTCTCGAGGTGTTGGTGAGGCTCTAAATGAAGAAACTTGCTGTCACACCCCAATTTTAAAAAATAGAATTTATGCACAAAATAAAATTTCTTTAAAGAAAGTCTTTTAAAAAAAAGGGTATGACCGAGCACTTTGTTTGATAAATGATAAATAACTAAAGAAATATTATAGCTCAAGTTACAAGTCCTATAAGTTTTAGCCACCCTTTAAGCAAATATTTCAAATAAAAGAAGTTTAATTAGAGGGGTAGTCCTGTAACTTTAGTTTGAAAATTTCAGAACTTAGAACTCATAAACATATAGAACTTATCTAAATTTATAAAAGTAAAAACTAAAGTTGAATTTTATAAATACAAACTGCACACAGATAAAATTAATTCATTAAGACCTTTCTGATAAATTTGCAAAGCAATTTGTTGACTTTCAAGCATAAATTGTGCTTCAAATTTGCACTTCACAAACGTACTATTAGGACTGCTAACTCTGATAAATATTAGTATTGAATGATCTAGCATGCATATATGACTTGTACCTCAAAGTATAACCAACCACTAATTTATTGTACAGATATATGTATAGAAAAATTTTAAGATGAAAATTTAATTTGACCACTCCTAAAGTCAAACATATGAAATACCTCACAATATATATATAACAAACCTACAGTATGCTCCCACTCACAAAATTCCAACATCCATGAATCATTATTTTAAAAAGATATCTAGTGAACATGCATTCTGATTAAACTTGGAAAAATATGCAGACTAAAATTACATCACACTCGACATACACAGGTATAAATTGCGACAATTTCAAAAATTCATTATTTCATGGAAATAAACAGAATCACATACAAAATACTGCAAAAAATTCCGACTCAAGATTGTAAAAAGAAATTTACCGAAACATGAAGAACACAAGCAACAAATCATGGCTTCGAAAGCAAACTTAATTTAAAAACAATCTCTCTTCAAACTTATTGTTTTTTATTATTTATTATCTCTCCCTTTGCCAACGCCCCCCGCACCGCCACGCTAACCTGAAAGGGGGAGATTGATTGGGAGTGAGCAAACCACCGCTCAGTGAAATAAATTATGCACCACTTATCATTCAAACGCTATTACGAGTGAAACTGAAATTCTTACACTTGTAACTTGAAATATCATATCATGTTGGTAAGCACCTTTCGGTTCAATACCCATGTTGGCAAGCATCGCGATTCAATACCCTTGACTCGTGCTTAATAATTCATGGATAACATAACATGTTCATGTATAATCACATCATGTAGGGTTTTAAATACATAAATAACACATAATAAATCTCACCTTAAACACTTGATCTAGCAAAATGAAATCTCCTTTTTCCTTCAACTCGCCCTACCCTCGCTGCCTATACTCAATAATAACAAAAGGAAGAACGATCAAAACGCGTTTCTAAAACTTGGTAAGAAAACTAAATTCTGCAACTTATAGTGTAGAGACGTAATTAAGATTTGAAACGATTGCTGAAAATATTTCTTTTTGGATGAAAAGAAAAGAACAGGGTCTTGGTTGATTGAGAAGAAAAGAGTTGAGTGCTGGAATCGTAAAAAAAAAACGATTTGTTCTTGGAGGAAAAGTGAGGAGAGGTTTTATCTTTAGAGAGAATTTTGCGTCGCTGCGTATTGATGTGAGAAGAATAGGAGAAAAAAATATGAGGTGGGGAGTACTTACGCGTTTGTAGCGAAACTAAGAATGGAAAAGATTTGAAAGATGTCATCTTGTCCTAATTTGCGGGGTGATGGGGTAAAGACAAGATTTGGAGATATTCTACAAATTTAAAAATAGAATAAGATCTCCTCTCCTCTCTATTTCATGCTGCGTAGAGATTCCTTAATGGGCTTTAGAAGTTGGGCTTAAAAGAATTCGGATCTTGGGCTTGAAGTTTTTTTGGGGTGTTACACTTACATTCTGCAAAGTTGCAAGGGTTTGACGGTAACAATTCCAATCCAACATTTGGCTATGTTTGCAGACCAATTCAAGGCAATCGCTCTATGATTTTCCTTTCAAATTATCTCAGCACTCTCAACCGAAAGTTTTATATCAGGAAAGTAGTATTGTTGTCCTTTTATTTTTTAAAAAAAATGCAGCGGTTTTACTCAGGTTCAAGGAAAATATTATCTCGGGATTGATCCACGTGGAGAAGGTGCAAAGTGGCGCCGCACATTTGGACAAGAAATCTACTCTCCACTTCTTTTGGCATTTTCTGAAGAGGTGAGAAAATGATTTGGTTACTTGAAACGAATGTTGTACTCCAGATATTTTAATTGAGTTCATTCATGCAAGAGGGTAATAGTTAGTTGAGTTCCCATGTAACTAAATTTTCAGGTATTGATCAATCCTATGTTTACCTAACAACATTGCAATGATCACTCTTCAGGTAACTTAGTTTCTGAAATCGACTACGAAGCTGGAGTGGTTAAGAGGAGGACCCGTTGATCCAGTGAGGACCCATTCAAATTAATAAGAACAATTTTATTTAACACTTTGTTTTGCAATGATAATTAATAAAGCTCTAAAGCAGACTATCCTTAATATTAGAGCTCCCACGACATGTATGCTCACATGGAATCATATATTTTTTTTCGGAAGGCAGATTCATGAATAATATAGAAGTATAGGTTATATCAAATGATCATTATTAAGCTAATTACATTGAAAATTAAGATTGAATACAAAGTCTAGCAACAAAAAAAATAAAAAATTTGAATAGTATTATGATTTTATTATACGGTATGACGTGCATGTGTGCATGTGACGTAACGCACGCCAAAAATACCTAGTATATATTAAAAATAGTTGAGGAACTAGTTCATTTACATGATTATTATTTTTAATCAATCAAATATTAGCTTCTATTTAAGAGTTGTCTTTTGTGAATTTACTTTTTATCTAATTATTTTTTGTGAACTTGATTGGTGTAATATTCACTAAAAAAATTTGATCAATTTTATGATTTTATTTTAATAATTAAGTATGTTTTTATTTGTTAATTTCATTAATTACTTAATTTGGAAAGAGATATTTTAAATACATATTGCAGAAAAATGGATGATTTCAACTTTTTAAGTTAAAAAGATTGAAGAGAAAAGGGGAATCAAATCGGGTTTAAAAAAAAAAAAAGAAAGAAGGAAAAATGATAAGTTGGCACCTCTAAAGACAACAGGAACAGGTTACTTAAAAACCGTTGTGTATTGTACAGAATAATATAGAGAGAGGGGTTTTTTTTCATGAACACTCGAGCCCCTCTTAAATATTTGGGCGAGTTTTCCTGCTGTTGGGCCCGAAAGGAAGATGCTACGCGCTGAGCTGGGCCACGGTGCTCATTTGGGCTTGAGCTCCTGGGCTGCGCATGAGTTTTTAATTTAAAAATGTTGGGGCTGTTAGGCTTCGCATGGGCCTTTAATTATAAAAAAAAAAAAAAAAAAAAAAAAACGATTGGATGCAGAGTTCGAACTCATGACCTTTGAACATTGTGGATGCACTCTACTTCCCATTATTCAATAATTTAACTTAGTTGTGAGTCCAATTAGGGGCACCCGGTGTACCTAGACGATCTTAATCGTTAGATTAATTTTAATTTAATCTCTTCCCTTAAATAAAAATATATACTCCCTCCGTCCCTCACTAAGAGGTCTTTTACTTTTTGGCACGTGGATTAAGGAGTATTATTATTTAATGTGTAGTGAGTAATTATTATATTAGTGAGAATATGTATGGTCTCATGTATGTAAAAATGAAAATGAGACTTTTTTGGGTAGGATGCCTAAAATGAAAAAAAAAAAAAAAAACCCTGACGAAAAGAGTAACTAATTTTTTTAAAATTAAAACTACCCACCGCCCTACTTTTAAACCTATAAACTATGGGTGCACCGATTTACCACCCCAAAATCACTCCTTAGTTGTTTATGTCTACAAACAATAATAATATTACATTTACACTTTTGAAAAAATAAAATCACCCCTTAGTTGTTTATGTCAACAAACAATAATAATATTACATTTACTCTTTTGAAAAAATAAAATAAAATTACGCAACATAATTCGTTGTAGAATTATCCCAGATTTTTCTCTTATAAGAAAAATTACTTTTCTTAATGATATATATATATATATATATATATATATATATATATATATATATATATATATATTTCATTTCAATAGAAATAAATATGAAAAAATTACAATATAATATAATTTAATTAGAAATATTATATTCATTTAAAAGAGTAATAATTCATCACTTTAGTAAAATCAGAATTTACTTACACACAAGTATAAAGAATAATTTCTTTTTATTAAAAATTTATATTTCTTATCTATCCTATTGAATGAGTTCCATGATAATTTCGAACAAGTGGTTGCCTTAAAAATATTTCATATATTTTATTAGAAGAGTAATTGGTAAAAATAAGGTTCATGTATATATATTTCTTAAAACTTGTATAGTATTTTTATATTCAATTTTTTATTAAAAAACAAATTTAAGAAAATTTCCTAACCGAGTGTATATATTTTTATTCATTAGTGTATAAGTATGTTCTCAATCCCAGGCCCAAAAATGAATAAAATATTAATTTAGGATTTGAATTATTGTTTTTATCCATTAGAGGCTTGAATTAGAGTATAAAATTATCAATTTAGAACCTCAATTTATCACATACTGTCTCTTATTTATCCTATTCAACTCCCCTAATCGATAGAAAAAATAATTCAAACCCAAAATTAATAATTTATCCACTTTTCAGACTTTGAATCGATAAAACTTCTAAAATAAATTTAACTAAATAAAAAAAGTAAAATTTAATTTGTTGAAAAATATACTCCCTCCATCCTTTTCATATATGGTATTTTTTCATTTTAGGCGACATATTCAAATAGTTTTATTTCATTTTTCATATATATCACCTAAACACACATACTAATACAATTAAAATATGAGTTCACACTCTCATTAATACAATTACCTACTACATACTCCCTAAGTAAGAGTCTCATTTTACCATTTTGGTTGTTCCACCCAAAGGATCTCATTTTCTTTTTTTGACACATGGAACCATCCACACACACTAATACAATTAAAACATAGGGCCCACACACCCACTAATACAACTATCCACTACACATTAAATAATAATACTCTTTAATCCACGTGCCCAAAAGTAAATAAGAGTCTAACCAAGGGACGATAATATTAAATAATAATACTATTTAATTCACGTAGAAAAAGTAAAAGATTCTCTTTGATTGTACGGGAAGAGTATATTATTTTGATTGAATATATCATGATTCATGAGAGTTGAGGTTTGTACATATCCGAGCATTGGAAATTGGAGTCTGCAGCCAAAGGCCAAAATGAGCAAGTTCGAAGGGCCAAGCCTGCATGAACCGACTTAATAATTAATGTGTTTTTTCACTCCACATTTATAAACCTCTTTAAAATTACTAACTCTCTCACACACATTTTATTCTCTCTCTCACTCTCACTCTCACTCTCACTCTCACATTTAGCTGACTCTCTTTAATGTAGTCTTGGTAACCACAATCTTTTGACTCAAAGTTGAGGTTTTTTAAGTAATTATAACAAGTTACAATTATATTAATTTGTGATTTGGTTTAAAGCTAATTTTTATATCCTCTGTATTTTCGCCTCTTTGTTGGTTCAAGGTGATGATCAATTGAAGCAAACTTGGCCCAACTCTTGCATCCATTTTGATTTATTCCACATACTGAGGTACTTTATGTTTTAATCAAATTTTCACTATGTACCAATTTAAGTTATTGTTTTCGTATTGAATTTTTTTTGTTGGTTACATAGTTAGAATTATTGTTTAAAATGTTGTTTGAATAAGCATTTCAAAGGAAGTTATATATCATCATTTTGAACTGATTATATATATTCCTGTTTTTGAAGATGATGGCGAGCTCAAATAACGTTGGTGTTGTGGTATATGTTGGGGACCATAATGGCGATCCTAAACCTATAGGAGCAAGAAGATTATCTGGCGACATAGGATATCCCATGTTGGTTTCAACACTCCATCAAGTGACAGGGATTGACACCAAACACTACACATTGAAGATATCTGCTGTGTTGTTTGAAAACAATGCATCCCTTGTGATTCCCATCAACAACGATGATGATTTGTGGTTTTTCTTTGCACCGGATGCAGAGAATCGAAACGTACACGTTCATGTGGAGAAGGAAGAGGTGCAGACCGATGCTATGCCGACCATTCCCCAAAGGAATCTTGGTGGTGTGAAACGTACAAGAGAAGATGTGCATGAGACGTGGCGGAGGTCGGTGGAGAAACTGCCTAAGTTGATGGGAGCTATACAAAAATGGAATCCAGGAACAGTTGTAGAGTGGAATCACATGATCAGCCTCACTAATGGGGTTAATATGTTGAAATATGTGTTTTGGGCATTCAAGGCGTGCATTGATGGGTTCCGACATAGTCGAGGAATAGTCTGTGTTGATGCAACCCACCTTTTTAGTAAACACAGACATAAGATCTTGACTGCGGTTTCTGTGGATGCGAATCAACAGATTCTGCCTTTGGCTTTTGCATTGGTGGATGAAGAAACCTGTGATTCTTGGAGTTGGTTTCTGGATATGTTGTCTAAACATGTTGTTTGTGGGGTTGTTGGAATGTGCCTAATCACTAGCATGAATGAAGGTTTGTTGCAAGCAGTTAAAAACGCACCTGATTTCCAACCCCCTCGCGGTGTTCATCGTTTATGTTTGAGGCGTGTTTGCTCCGATTTCAACAGCAGAGTGGAGAATCTGCAGTTGAAACACTTGTGTTGGAAAGCAGGATCAGCTTTTACTATTGCAGCGTTTGAGAAGTTGATGGGACAAATCAAAGCCTTAAGTGAAGATGCATACAATTATCTTGCACAGATCGACAAGACACTATGGACTCTTTCACACGACGGAAGATGGCGATGTGGGGTGTTAACAACGAATCTGCCAGAGTACATGACTGGGGTGCTAAAAGATGCACGACATCTCCCAATCTGTACATTTGTACAAGTTACTTTCGATCGATGTAGCAAGTACTTTCGTGATCGACTGGCGATGGCTTCTCTAATGCAACAGAGGAACCTACCTTGGCCGGATGCAACGTGCAGGATGTATGATCAGATGAAGAGGGAGTCGGTTCTACATCAAGTGTACATGAGTAACCCCATTGAGCAGACAGCTTTGGTAAGAGCATTTATGCCACAAACAATGACATGGACTGATTACGTGGTGAAGTTGAATTGCAGGGTCTGTACGTGCGGATTTTGGAAGCAAATCGACATCCCTTGTTCCCATGCAATGCTGGCATGTCGATATCTTGGAGTTAATCCGGCTATCTTTATGAATTCGTACTACAACATGAGCACCTATATAGAGACATATAGTGGCAAGTTTACGCCGTTGCCAGATGAAACGTGTTGGGATGAACCGTCGTTTGAGTTGTGCCATAATCCAGCTTTGCGAGAAGACGTCCCTGGAAGAGAAGGCAGAGGTACTGGAGTGAATATTGAGATGAATTTGGGGGGTGGAGAGCAATATCAAACTCCAGAACAAGCTGTATCTCAGGCAGTTTTAGCCTCTGCAGATGATGATGATGCGTGATCTGTTTGTTATCAATCTTGTTTATATGTGTGTTAGGATGTGTTAATGTTTCTTTGCTTGCTTAAAACAGTTTGATCCAGTGTTAGTCTCTAGAGATTGATGATGATGTGTGTCATCAGTCTTCTATATACATGCATCAGGATGTGTTAGTGTTGATGTTTGGTTGCTTCAAATAAATTTGTGTTGCACTGTTGAGATGCTGCTATGCTCTATGTTATTGACTGTGATTTTAGAAGCAATAGACCAGATCAAGAAACACACTCATCAAATGAAAGCAAGAACACAAAGAGTTTACAAAGGTTCAATCAATTGATCTACATCCTCTTTGTGAGTATCCCAGCTGTATTATTTGATGAACAGTAGGTGTTTCACTCTTTTGGATTACAAGTATACTCTCTCCAATCTGTCAAAATCTGTGGATTTTTTTCTCTTGTTGTTGTCAAACCCTTTTGCAGCTTTTATAGCTCTAACCCTCTTAACTGTTACCTGCTCCTAATTGCACCTATAAGTAGCCAATAAGATGGGGTACATATCTAGTTGGTTTTGTAACTAACTTTCCAACTTATTCTAAGCTCTTCATTTCTCATGCACTCCCTTATGTCACAATCACACACTCAACCATGCATGAATTAGGCTAGACATAATCCAACAATGACCATAGTTTCTTTCTTTTAAACTTTTGGTGGCTGAGTCTTATGTCGTTTGTCTCAGTTTATGAGAAGTCCATTATACAAAATGCGTTATATTCATCTCTTGCAGCTTTCTTATTCAGGGACCATTTCAAATGTATGTTTGGGTGGTGATAAATGCATTCATATTGATTATATCTTTATATAATAGCGGAAAATCCAACTATTGCCTCGTGGAGTTTATACTTTTGATTTTTAAGATAATATTTTTTTTTTCCTACAGATGTATGTCGGATCAATTAAGAATTATCCTATATTTGTTGGGAAGTCATTCGCAACAAAGAATTATCCCTTTTTTATTACATAAAAATTATCACCAATTTCATTTTCCTATTTTCCTATTCCATATGCTATTTCATTTATTAAATAAATGATATATGCTAATTTTGATTAATTAAATAATTACTATTCATCTTAGAGAGGTGTTAGTGTTTAGTCGGGTGTATTATGCAACCTTTTGAAAAAGGTTTTTCTTTAAATTATCTAGGGTTATTCGCTTGAAGCCTTGAAATGACTCATTAACAATAGTTATATAACTTTCTGAGCGAAAAATATCAAAAACTAATCACGGTTCCATAAAACCGATTTATTATTTCTTTCAACTTAATAGTGTTAAATGGGCTAGAGTCCGTAGGACAAGTCTATATAATCATATTCAATTAGTCTGCAATTTGTTGGAACTGATCCTAAAAAGTTGTTAATTTTTTTAAAAAAATTTATCTCAATCCATGAAAAGCAATCTCATAAATCCAAGTCTGCGAAAATTGCTAAGGGTATCCAAATCTTTAATAATAAAATAGAGTAAAATTCCAATAACACTCCACCTTTAAACTTAAATTCACACCAACTCCAATCAACCTATTTTCTAAGCTTATCCAAAAATTTTACTCCATACACCAAATCTTAAACCCTAAAAACACATTTGGAGAAAACTTAAAAGGAGAAAGAAAAGAACAAAAAGAGCATGATTAAAAACAAGAATGAAATTAATGGATGTAAATTACATTATTGACGTAAATGAAAATTGAATTAGTCGAATTGAGGTAGGTCAGTAGCTTTGTTGAGGTGGATGGAAATGAATTCAGGTTTCGTTTCTTCGTAGCCAACCATTTTCTCATCGAGGAGAAGAGGACTCACTGGCAAGCAATTGCATGATATTACAGTTCAGTTAAACAGTAGCAGAAATGGTTGGATATGAAAGCCTCATGTGACAATGCTAATACAATTTCAGCTATATTAACATATTTGGTCCTATAAAAAGCCATCAAAATATAAAGGAAACTCAAATTCACGAGTTACCTCCGAAGATTTACCAACTCGACAAAAAACTGAATGTTTCCAATAAAAAATCCAACGAAGATCCAACAAACCTCACAAAATGGACACGCAGGTCCGTAACCTCAAAATAAACAACACAAAAAACCATTCATACAAAAATTTTGGAATTTTTCACTAAAAAATTAGGCCTGACATACCTTTGTCGATTTAGACCGGCCGGCAATTTAGGAGCAGGTGCGAGTTGAAACAACTCAGGATAACCAACGTAAACTGGAACTAGAACAAGCAAAAATTTGTGGAAGATGCGTGAGAAGCGACATGAATTTGGCAGTAAAAGAAACTTACAGAGGCATGAAACGACCAGGCAGTCAACAACAGTGACCACGACGCCAGAGATAGTAGCCATGAAGAAACCAACAGTGATAAGGGTTTTTATAAATATGAAAACAAATAGGGAAATTTGACTGAACAAGAATTAGGGACTTTCTCTATCGAAGAGGAGAAGAGGAGCAAGAGAGAAAAGACAGTGAAGTCAGGAAGGAGTGAGAAATTACAAGGATAATGGTAGGCATCACTGGGTGGATTTGAGACGATGCTCAGCGCAGAGAAAACGAGAGCACAAATCTTCCATACCATGTAGAGAGGAACAAATCGCAGAGGAGAATGAGAAGGCAAACGGTGCAAGAACAAGAACATCAATCCAAGTAGACAGAAAAAATATGCGACGTATAAAGAAATGCGGTGGAAAATGACCTGCTACGGAGAGGAAACTGGCCAAGTCACCAGCTATTCCCTCTTTATAAATAGTAATAGATACACCTTGATTCTACGTTTCGCCTATATAAAGTTCATAAATTTCATTTATAAATTTAGTTATTTTTATTATAATTATTACAATGATTTATTAGACTAAAATGCCATTATTTAAAATGTATAGGGGGAAAAAATATCATACCATTCAAAAATAAATATAAAAAAAAGGTGATAAAATGCTGATGACCATGCAATCATCAAATGTGGCGACTAAATTTGCAATCACTACTATAATGTTTAAATGGTGAGTTCCACTGGAGAAGGATTTCACACCAAATCAACACCTTGGAGATGCACTTACAATGCAAATATCAAAATCTAAACGTATATATGATATTGGATGACTTCTAGGAGCTACAATGGGTGAATACGATGAGAACTGTATAAAGGGACTTTAGGATTCCTCATCAGTTCATAAACAAAAAATATTAACATCAAAGGCAATAAAAATGCATCTCAAATGCAAATTCCACCATTTTCAGAATAAAGATTCAGAAGAGTGAGTTATACAAGTCATTACCAAAATAGATGGGGAGCCTACTGTGAAGAATGTTGTGTAGGAATCCAAGCTGACCAACTCATAAGCCAAGACTTGCAGTCTACTATCCACACAATAACAAAGTAGCTGATCCATGTTACCACGCATAAGGCTAGAAACTATTCCAACCTTAAAAAGCATTTATTAAAATAAAAACAACACATCTCTTTCCAAAAGTACTTCATAATAGGATAGATGTAAAGTTACGCCCTAACCTGTGCTTGAAGGTCTGCCTGGACATGACTGTCTAAACAGCACTCCATGGTATACCTTCGGATCCCTAACCAATTACCCACATTGAACTTAGATTATTGTGCTGAAAATAAATATGAATGATGGTGGGGAAGTCAGAGCATTATTTGATTTTCGTATTGTGTTTTATTAATAAATCAATAGAATGAAGATTAAAACAAAGACCGCATTGAACAAAAACTTCAAATTTTAAATAAGATTTGAAAATCCCAGGAAAATTACCGGTCCAAGCCGAAAAGGCAAGTTCAACGATCTTAATGATGAAAACCCTACGAAATCGATGTATTTATAAACATAAAATCCTAAATATATAATGGAATCGAGAGGATGGAAGGACAAAATAAAGAGATAATAATTGATCATAACAATATTGTTGGAGGGATAGTGGCAAATTCACATCCAATAAATTGATAAACTTGTACCTTAGCATCAACATGCCAATGTTGTAGAGCAGTTAGTTCTCTATCTTTCACTTATTAAAGATTTTGAAGAGTTGAGCTGAAGAGCACAATTCTTATGATGGAACTTATTAAAAAAAAATCATATAATCAACAATTTCAGATGAACTTTTTATTAATAAGAATTCCACAAAGAAAGAATATCAGACACCAGATTGGGTCCATGCATAAAAATATCGTTTTAAAAGGAAAGGGAGAAAATCCTTCCAGCTCGTAGAAGCATAAAAAACATTATGCAAGAGAGCGAGCAATATAAAATTCAAAACGTTCTCATGCTCAAGTAAAAAAGCATACACTACAAAAACATTGGAAGAGAAACAAACATCTTCAACAACAATTGTCCTCAAATCCTTAAAAAGAATTCATTAGATATTCAATTCAGGAGCGACAAAAACAAGATAACATCAACAGATGCACTGAATGGGTAAAATATGCCTGTTTGAATACTGCACATTTTATGAATCCTTAGCGTGGAAAACTAAAACGTAAATTAAATAGATCCCGCACCTTAAGCTCAATAGAAAAGCCTCGTGAAAATCAATCTAAAACAAGAAAGATTAGAACAGATTCATGATCTAAGCTGAGTTCGTTCTATTGTAAACCAGAAGAATTTATCAGTAAAGACTTTCTAATCCAAAGGTTACATGTCCAACAGCTTCAGGAATATCTAAAGACAGCCTCTTCTAATATGTGCAGGATAAGACAAATTAAAGAAATCCCAAAAGATAGTAACAAAAGTCAAATTGTCAGTTTCTTCTAGCCTCTAGGGTCCCAGCACAATCATTCACAAATTTCATCAAATGTGCACACAAGTAACAGTTTCATATCTAAAAAAGCTCAGATTTTAACAGCTTGCAGGATGCTCCATCTTTGAAAGAGATAATCCAAAATATTTGGTGTGTGAAGCGGGAAGCACAAGCAGAGTACGACCTGTCGAAAAAGGAAACAAAGTTGATATGTTCTTATGATTTTATCAATCCTTAGCTTTAAAATCTATGGTAAACGTAAAAATTTGTATATCATAGAAGCTGTTGATGAAGAATTGCTCAATTATACAGCTGGTCTTACCATGAAGCAATGAAGGTTATCGAATTTACCTCAATCATTCCCAATCTTGTTAAATAACGATAAATCAAACAGATTAAAATCAACTATTAAGTTAGCCCCAAATTTGAAATCATACCTAACCACCAAAAACGCCTGTTTCTTCTACTCCGCCGTCCCAGCCTCTCACCCGCCGCCCCTCCGATGTTCCGAGTGGGAAATAACATCCCTGCTCTTGGCATATATGTTCTTCACCTTAGCCCTCATAGCCCTAACCTCTTTCGCGGCGGCAATGAGCTTAACTTCGCCACCACCAAATGCTTTCTGTATGAAATTCCGATTCCTGTTTTCCGCCGCCTTATTCGAGTACACGACGAGTACATCTTCAGCTTCCGCCACCAGTTCCTGAATCTCCGCCTCCAAATTTTCCAAAGCGTCGTCTTTGTCTGCTCTTTTTGCGCTGTCTTTGAGAAACGCTTTGAAAAGAAGAATATCGTTCTCCAGAATCTCAACTTCATTCTGCGTATCCTTGATCAATCGGCCATTGTGGAGAAAAATCCGCTTCAGATTTTCCAGGAGGAATAACACAACCAATGATTTTTCGGGATTGCCGAGGCGGTTAGCGGGGGTGCGAGAGCGTGTGAACAGGTAAACGCCGGTTAGGGTGAGAAATTTGAAAGCAAAGATTATCTGCTTCTTCATAACTCCAATCGATTGATTGAAGTTCCTGCGTGGTGATCTTCGATTACGTTTATTTGTTTGAATCAAGTGAAAGAATGTGTCCGGAACTCTGAGAAGTTCAATCACACACCAACAATGCCATTTTAGTTTACTTTATGAACTTTGAGCTCATAAATCATGATTGTTTTGGGTCGAATTAGAAATAATAAATAAATAAATTTAGTAAATTCAATAATGGCAAGTTTGTGTAATATCGCCTACGTACTTACGGGTAAAAAATAATAATTTTTATAATAAAAAATGATAATATTATTTCATTAATAATTTATTAATATAAATAAAACTTGTTAACGTTACTTTCTAGTATTGAGCAATACCCATAGTACCGTTTTACAATGATAATGTTTTAAGTTTTTTTTTTAATTAATTACTCCTTTCATCTCAAGCAAAGATGTGAATTTGTTTTTTTCACATAAATTAAAAAGTAGGGAGTATTATTTTATATAAAATTGATAGGTGTATTAGAGATGTGATGGGTATTGTTGGACAATTGGTGAATCCTTTTTAATAAAAGAGGAAAATGGTGCAATTTAATTAAGACGCTCAACATAGTAAAATTGTGTTATTGGGCGAGACGGAGAAAATATCATTTTTTATATTATCACTTTTTATTAAAACGATTAGTACTATCACATTACTTTTATACTACTATAAAATGTTAATAAAATAATTTATTATACTACTATCAATTTTAATCATTCGAATATTACTATTTACTAAATATTTTCACTCCTTACAAATGTTTGCTCCAGAATTTTGGTTTGAAAAAAAAGGGAAATATACCGCTAAGTATTCAATTGTCATCAATGGCTCCCCGGAGGGGTATTTTTGAAGGGGTTTGCCATCACTTGTGTTTATATTTTGCATGAGTGCTATTTAGTCTAGGTTCAATAGAAATATAAAATGGTGTTAAGGGATGGGTACAAGTACCATTCAAGAGTGTGAAAAGGTTTGATGTCACGCATCTAGTGTTCATCTTTGGTTATGAGGATGTTAATTCGGCTAAAGTAGTGGCTAGTGCATTAAGGAGATTTAAAGATATGTCGGGGTTGGAGATGAGTCCAGACGTATCAAGCCTATTTATGGCAGGGCCAAACATTCTTACACTCATCTGCAGTACAAAATATATGATCGGAATCAAAGAACAACATTTATTCAACCAATGTTAAGACCAAGAGCTGCATTGAAAAAATCTTACTAGTATGACTGTATGAGGCTTGTCCCCGGCTGATCATGACTCCATTCAATCGATACATGTTATTAGAAGCTACAGAGGAAATGAAGAAGCAATTGTGAAGGTACTCAGGTAGACTCGATGGTTGATCATTCGTAAGGAGGAAAAATGGAGAGCTTGAGCTCATTGAATTTAATAGTGGGCTCCTCCTCCTGTTTCTTTTTCCTTGCTTCAGGGATCTTCTTAGCAGATGCTGCTGCAGATTTCGAACGGTGCAGTTTCAATAGACGAAGGCTTGGTATCTCAGCCAGCCCTTTTGGTACTTCTCGAAGTTCCTCACAGTTCTGTAGCTCGAGCTGTCTAAGTCGCGGGAAGTGATGCCCTGAAGCTACCCAAATCACTAAATCTGTGCGTCCGATTTCCAAGAGTTCAAGATTTCGAAAACCTCCATCAGTTGCCTCCCAAGTGCTCCCCATAAATGCCCTATCTTTCAACTTGAGCACCTCCAGGTTTTGCAGCAATCCTAGAATCGACATTTGACTCCAACCCAGAAATGTATCAGCTAAGGTTAAGCTCCTCAACTTCGGTGGGAATTGATAGGGTGGAGGAAGGCCACGTAGCCTGCCTTCTGAAGGTGAAAAGGGGAATGCGTCGTTGAGCAACTTCAGCTTTTCAAGATTACTCAATCTCCCCAAACTATCAAATGATCCAGCACTTTTACCATCCAAGAGAGTGGAAAGTGGCCCACGAATGCCCAATTTCTTCAAATTACGAGCCTTGTCAAAAACATCTTCGTTGCAATTTTGTGGCGCTATAGTGCCGAGCGTCTGAAGCTTCTCACCTTCTTTACCAGTTTTGTTAGCAGCCCTGGGCAAAATAGCAGAAGCATTCGTCTTCAAATACCTCAACTGTAACAACTTCCAAATATCGGCCTTAATTTCAAGTGTTCGAAATGAGGTTTCAATTATAAGAGTTTGGATGTTCCAAAGTTTGGAGAAGGCTTGAGGAAGAACGGCTAGATTGAAAGACAGGGTAACGAACCTCAAATGAACCAACTGGTATAGATCACTCGGAATTTTAGTGAGTTTGATGGGCTTAACATCTAAAACTCGAAGCAATTTGAAAGCTGCAGGGATAGCTGAACAGTTTTCCAGAGGCAAGTTGATATCTTCCTTGGAGAGACAGACAAATGAGCGAACACGAGGACCATAAGGCTTGAGAGAGAAGAAGTTGGAGACGTTGGAATGAATACAAAGACGACGAAACTTCTTTACATCATCTACTGAAGGTTGAAAACCTCCTACACTAGACTTCTTCATTTCTTGAAGGAAATTCTCCCTTTCATTCCCAGCTTCGAGTTTGCAAAAATCACGCAACATGTCATGAATGAGGCATGTTTTGACTTTGCCATCAGGCTTAGTCTTGTCAACTCTAACCAAGTTCCGGCTGATCAGATCCTCCAAATAGTTCTCTGCAGTTTCCTCTAGGCTGATACCACTGGTCTTTTGTGGTATGAATCCTTCCGCGATCCACATTTGGATCAATTTCCAAACCGGGATCGGTGTGTCCTCCGGAAACATTCCAAAGTAGAGAAAACATGCTCTTAAGTGAAAAGGCAGTTTATAGTAGCTCAATGAGATGATTCTTTCCATGCGTCTTTGCGGATCCAAGTTAAGATACTCGTATATACGTTCAGAGACCTTCTCCCAAGCTCTTTTCTTCGCCATCATCTCGTCTGATGCTGAAGATTTCTTAACCAGAATGCCTCCAATGACCACCAGTGCAAGTGGCAGCCCATCACACCTCTGTGAAATTAGCTTTCCAAGAACATCCAATTCAGAAGGGCACTCAGGCTTGCCGAAAACCTCCAAACGGAGTAGCAACCAGCTCTCATCTTGAGTCAAAAAACGCAATTTGTGGGGGCTTCTGCGGCGATTAGCATGTCTAGCCACTTCCTCGTTGCGACTAGTGATCAAGACTTTACCCATGTTATTTCTGTTTGGAAGAGCAACTTGGAGGGCATCCCAATCCTCCGCTGTCCACACATCATCCATGACAAGTAAGAATTTTCCTTTATCCAAATGTTCAACAATTTGTTGGGCTAACTCCTTTTCAGTTTTTTTATACATGTCGTCCGTGAGCTTGGTGAACTCTCTTAGAATGTTAAGAAAGACATCCTTCTTCGTAAACTCCTGAGAGATATAAACCCATATCCGAGTGGGGAATTCATATTGGATTGCTGGATGTCGAAAGATCTTCCCGGCTAACGTTGTCTTCCCAAGGCCAGGCATACCAATGATGGATATGACATCAAGCTGCTCGGTTTCTTCGGTCAGGTATCCAAATAACTTTTCTGCCTCATCTTCAAAACCCACTATATTTTCTTGTCTTACAATGGGAGGAGCCTATGAAATCCCAAATTAACAGACAAAATATAAACATCATTTCTCTGAAAAGAGAACAGAAACGAAAGATCATATGAATCAAATTCTATCATAATCATTCTGTTGGAAGTATAATTTGCAAGTTTCATGAATGTGAATGGTACATATATATGTCTTTTCATGTATCTACTAATAATGTTGGTTCTAACTTCAGAGAACAGAAACGAAAGATCATATGAATCAAATTCTATAATAATCATTCTATTGGAAGTATAATTTGCAAGTTTCATGAATGTGAATGGTACATATATATGTCTTTTCATGTATTTACTAATAATGTTGGTTCTAACTATATCTTAATGAAGTGTAGAGAACAAATTTTCTGCTACTTGCATTGATCCAATATCTGCCGTTCACAATACTTGCACAGTTACACACGTGTAATCTTGAAAATGTCACAATAATTTGTTAAGGTTAGTTATATGTTCTTGTTAACATCTTACAAGAATAGTTAAGATGTACCAAATTTGGGAAATCTCTCCCCTCTCAATTACAATCAAATGTCAACCCACCAAATTAAAGGAGATTATATTAATCAGGTTCCATGATCATACTACATTAATCGTTCTATACATTGCTCCTTAAAATTTTTTTTGGTATAGTTTCCTCTTTCTCTCTCCCTCTATCCCCTACAATCAAAGTCAACCCATCTTCTCAATTTCAAGATCCCTCTTTTAACAGCAACAGAGCAACACCCAATCAAAAATAAAAAATGATTAATGAAGGAGATGAAAGTGAAAAGGGATGACCTCAGGTTCGTCGGCGTCGCCACCGCCGACGCCGAGAGTGGCAAAGTCGAATTTGCCCTTGTCGCCGTAGATACCCTTGATTTTGGCGCCGACTTTCTCGACCTCCTTGGCGACGGCGAGGAGCTTCGCCGGCGTCTGAAAAGCTCGTAGAAAATAATTCTTGGACTTGCTCTCTGTTGCCTGAGTGACGAAGGCGTCGATGATGTCTTCGGCCTCGTAAACGACGTCGCGTATCTGGCGGACGAGCTCCCGGAGGCCCTCGTCCTTCCGCCGCTTCTTGGTGGAGTCTTTGAGGAATGCCTGGAAGAGGCGGAGGTCGTTCTCCAGCTTCACCACCTCCTCCTTGGCGTTGCTGATCAGCTTCGTGTGGTACAGCAGCAGCTGCTGGAGGTTCTCCAGCAGGAACTCCACCGCTGTATCCGCCATTGCAAGTGCAACCTCCTCTCTCTCTCTCTAGATGTGTCTACCAATGATTAAGTCCAACCTGTGAGGCTGTCAACTGTAGAAAAAGGACTACTTGAGTTGAATGTGTCCATTGCATATTTGTTGTTAATGATTTCTTTTCCAAGAGTTTTAAAAATTATTCTACTCTTTTATTTTTATATTTTAAATGTATTAAATCTAATTTTTTTTTAAAATAAAATAATTATAACTTCACATACTAGAATTTTGCACTGGTTCACATCTAAAAAGCGGTTACTTTTGCTTATTCTCCCACAAATATACCACCTCATGTCAAAAAAAAAAATTGTACGTGTTCTAAATAGAACAATTGATGACACTTTATTATCAAAAAAATTCTATTCGTCCGGCTCTTCTATAAATAGTCATTTGCATTTTGTGTGTAAATTAAAAAGTATTATTATTTTATGTGTAGTGAATATTTATATTAGTGGTGAGTAGTGGGACACATGTAAGGCCTTTTTACTAAAAATAGAAAATTGAGACATTTGAATGTAACGTCTAATATAGTAAAATTAGATTTTTCGTTACACAATATATTTCCTTTTAATTTATTTTAAATATACTCCTTGTATTTAGTTTTTCAATTTGGTCCGGTTAGGATTTTGGTATGATATGGAGTAAGTCGATTTCGTTCGGTTCAAAAAAGTAAAAAATTAATAGATTTTTTTTATTCGATTTCAATACGAAATTGATACTCCCTCCGACCCATAAATAAAATTCACACTTACTATTTTTGTTCTTCCCATAAACAAGTTCACACCCCAAATAAGGAAATACGCACAACTAACAATGTCACAATACACTTTAATTTCAAAATTGTCACTATGTTACAACTCACATAACTACTTTATAATTTATTTATTTATTTATTATCTAAAAATATCAAACTACCACTAAAAGTAAATTAAAAAATAATTTTTCTAAAATTTTATATTTATAGTAACTCTGAACTTATCTTTGAATTGAGTAATATCCAATTATCATGCCAGGTTGAGTTTCATTAAGTACTCCGATTTTATTTGGGGGATATTTTTCACCTTAGTCAAACTTTTGCAGCACGAGTTAAAAAAATAAAATAAAATGTAACAATATGGGACATTAATTAACTAAATAATAATATGCGGCCAAAAACCATCCACCAAACACTACACTACACCACCTGCCCTGACTCACTGAAAATGAAACCACTTAATAGAAAACCACATAGATGTCTTTTAAACTTGTTATATTCATTCTCTTCTATAGGTTTCGTTCAAGGTTTTCGTCTCATGTACTCGCTGATGCGTACTTTGGCGAAGTATTCAAGCTAATCGACGGTTGATCGTTGCCTCTGCCTCGACATCTCTATCGAACAGCAATAAGAAACGAAACTGCAGTGGATATTCACACAAAATGCAGGGAGATTCTCATAGCATACAAGTGAACGGGATGCAGTTCTCCTATGATGCTAATTCCCAATTGTTTTTTGATGTCAATATCAAAATAGCCCCTAAATCACACTGCCTCCTCGTTGGTGCAAATGGATCTGGTGCGGATTTTATTTTCTCCTTTGCTTTTTTGTTTTTAATTTATTATTATTATTAATTTTAAAAAAAAAAATCAGGGAAGACGACGTTACTGAAGATATTAGCGGGGAAGCATATGGTGGGTGGTAGAGACGTGGTGAGAGTGCTGAATTGCTCGGCTTTTCATGACACTAATCTCGTTTGCAACGGTGATTTAGCCTATTTGGGGGAATCATGGAGTAAATCTGTGGGCTCTGCTGTGAGTGGATCTCTCTTACTCTTTTAATAATTTAACTTCAATGTGATTATGATCTTTGTTTTGATTTTGTGCAATCTAAGGCATTGCTCAGTGTTAGGGGCGTTTGGTATATGGGAAGGAATTGAGTGAGAATCACAATAATAGTGGTGGGGAATGGTAATGGGTTTATCTTTTATTCTTATATTGTTTGGTTAATAACGAGGAATTGGGAATCATAGTTATTGATGTTGTTTGGTATGATTGAAATTTTTTAGGAATTGATTAATATTTTTTACTATTATTTTTTTTTATTTTATCATATTTTGTTATTATAAGCATAAAATTATTATTTTAACAATTTTTAATTTTTAATAAAATTTTATATCATTAAAATAATATTTATAAATATGGATATGACTTTTATGGAAGGAATGAAAGTCATAGGTTACAGATTAGAGAGGAACGGGAGATTCCTCAAAAGTAAGGAATGAAATTTACTATTCACCTATCGAACCCCTCAACCAAACACACTTCTTTAATTCCATTCCCATTCCCTGCCTCCAATCCCCCCAACAAAGCCCTTAGTTAGGATATGTTGAGTGGTGAATTACAATTGTAATGTTCTGGTGAGAGTGATCAAATTTGGTCCAAAAAGGTTCACACTTGAGCTTTGGGTTGTTAACAAATTGCTATGATGGAGATATTTGTGTGCTTTAGAAATCATTATGATAAATTACTTGTGGTTGAATTTGTGGTGTTCAATCTGGTCTGAGTTTCTTTTGCCAAAATGTAGGGAGAAATGCCGCTGCAAGAGATTTCTCTGCCGAACATATGATATTTGGAGGTGTGTGGATTGCTGTAATTTGTGTATAATGTGCTTGTTATTTATCATCTCCTGTCCAATATCAGTTTGTGAATGTTCATATTTTGGTTGTAAGAAGGACCCAATTTAGCATTACTATAGATGGATTTACCATTTAATAAAAATTGGGGTACAAAATATTATACTCCATTTAATACAAAATTCCATATATAATCATGGATTTTGCTTAAATTGGGAGTACAACTGTATCCCATGTTACTACATAGATGCTCCACTATGTGAGACTGCTTTGATGTTTTAATATCTGGGAACTACCTCAGGCTGTGTTTACAGACCATTTAACTGCATCACTGTATTTATTTGAGTTTATGTTGACATATGATTTGAGGGAATAATTCGTGAGAGAGAGCGTGTTCCTAATATTTCTTTTGCTTTATATTATGGTGACCTAGTTGAAGGTGTTGATCCTACCAGGCGAGATAATCTGATTGAACTGTTGGATATCGATCTTAACTGGCGAATGCACAAGGTTTCTGATGGGCAAAGGCGTAGAGTCCAAATTTGCATGGGTCTTCTTCATCCTTACAAGGTAAATTAAGTGAAGGTTTGTGATTATATACTATCTTGGAGATGTGTTTTGAGTGTTATGTCAAACTCAATGAACTTCTCGGGTTCGTTCTCGGCTTTTTAAACCTTGACATCCATGCAATTCTCTATTTCTGGCTGTTTACAGGAGTTGTTTTCTTTTAGTCGGTATGAATAAGTGGGTAGACATTTTAGGGCAGGTTTGGGAGTAATGAATGTACAACATGAAAATTAACTACCTGGAGCATGTCTTTTTTCCATCAATGTTTTCATGTCTTATTGGCCATTTGCTAACCATTACCTTTGCTATCCAGGTACTTTTGCTGGATGAGGTCACTGTTGACCTAGATGTCGTATCCAGGATGGATTTGCTAGAATTTTTTAAGGAAGAGTGTGAGCAGGTATCCTGTGCTATTCTAATCTTTTCCTACATTCGTAGAAGGGCATTTTGGTCTCGTTTATGATGTGATTATGGTTTTAACTTGCTTCACTTGCTGCTGAGTGCTTCACCATATATTCTGTATGTGAAACTGTATGTGAATTCATCGTGCTAATTTTGCATGTTATGTGATTTTTATTTATGAAGAAAGTTTTGTAAATACCGTTGCCTTCACTTTATCCTTGGATGTCTCTGGCAATAGGCAAAACTGTACTATTTAATTTGTTTGTTTGATGCCATAATTTCAGAGAGGAGCAACAATAGTTTATTCAACCCATATTTTTGATGGACTCGAGACCTGGGCGACTGATCTTGTTTATGTTCAAGACGGAGTATTGAAGAAGTCAGAGAAGCTAGCTGAGCTCAATGAACTGAAGAATAGCGAGAATTTACTAAGGTCTGAAACTAAGATTGAGAAGAAAAAACCAGTAAACTCTACATCTCTTCAAAAATCTTCTCCATTTGATGCATCTCCTTTTAAATCTTCAAGACATATGGCATATTACCATTGATCTGTTGCGTACGTCAGTTGGTATTTAAATTCAGTTCAATAAAAGCATGTCATACAGACCTCAATAATATTGTCAAACTATCTATCTGGTTCTTTTGCTGCAATGCAACAACCAGCAAAGAGTTTCCCTTTTGACCGCAATGGAAAAAGATTATATCTATTGCTGTCTCTTGCGTTTGTTTAGATTATACAATTCGAAATTGTAGTCAGTGAACGCTGTTTTGTGTGAAGGGTGTCGTGGGATAAATAAATAGAGAAAGTATGAAGAATTTTATGAGACGGAGTAGGGAGTACATTTTTAAAAGAGTTTGATTGTCATCATCCGAAGCCCAATTATAAGATGCATTAGAGATACAAATTAAATTGTAAGAAGCACTCCCAATGGCATATGAAATTCGGATCGATAAGCTATAATTTGTTGTAGTGATACTTTATGTTGTCGTCACTCGTAGTAGCAATATAATAATACATGGGAGTCTCTGAGCAACATCTTACCAGCAATGAAAGTGACATTCCTTGTAACATTATACGTAGCTATAGATTCCATTTCTTTATAATAAATCCAGCTTAATTAATTTCGTCATTTTCGTATTCTTATTTATCAATTTATATGTAGTGTTTTCAAACAACAAGAATCACATATAATACCAAGCAAAAGAAAGAAAAGCTGGTCGAACATTTCAAGAATCTTGCTAGTTGCATGCATCGGTGAATCCTCGTTAGACTTCATAAAAGACACAAGAGAATATCAGACCACTTTTTTATTTCAATCAAGACAACATTCTTCGATTGCTTCTATGTGAAATGCCCACTCAACTCTAAAACCTAAATAAACTATTGAGAATGCATCTCCACTGAACCTTTTAGAGATGCGAAGAGTTGCACCGAACAATAATTTCTTTATTTTCTTGAAAGTTGAATTTGATACATGTTAAATGATCAGTGGAAGAGCTTAATACTCAATAGTTAATTAAGTCACTCGAACAACACCACAAGCCCTATTTATGACCCACACAACAACACATTTCAAAACTTTTTCCCAACAAAGGATCTTATCATTCTCTAATGAATACCCCTCCACCTCAAGTTGAGCTCCCAAGTGGCCTTGCTTGGGATGATGCATCACCAGTGTGGCTTAGAAAAGGCGACAACGGGTGGATGTTGACGGCAGCCGCCATGGTCGGTCTCCAAAGCGTTCCGGGCCTGGTCATCCTCTACGGAAGCATGGTCAAGAAGAAATGGGCCGTAAACTCGGCCTTCATGGCGCTCTACGCCTTCGCCTCCGTGCTCATCTGTTGGGTCCTGTGGGCATACAGGATGTCATTCGGATCGAATATGATATCCATATTAGGCAAGCCCACTGCGGCCTTGAGTCATACCCGCCTGTTCGAACAATATGATGATGGTAGTTACATTCCAACAGTGGATTATGTGTTTTATCAGTTTGCATTTGCAGCCATCACTGTGATACTTCTTGGAGGTTCGTTGCTTGGTCGGATGAACTTTTATGCATGGATGTTGTTTGTTCCTCTGTGGACTACACTATCTTACACCGTTGGTGCGTACACTATCTGGGGATCGGGCTTCTTGAAACACCATATTATTGACTATGCAGGAGGCTATGTTATCCATCTCTCCTCTGGAGTTGCTGGTTTCACTGCTGCTTATTGGGTAAGTTTAATTTGTTTCCATCATTATTCTAGTTTAGCTTAAACTTTTAAATGAGACGAGTGGATGGTGGTTTGTTTGTAGGTTGGGCCGAGGCATATAGATGACCGGCAACATTTTCCTCCAAACAACATAATAAACATGTTGGGAGGCGCAGGTTTGCTGTGGCTGGGGTGGACGGGGTTCAACGGCGGAGCGCCTCTGGAGGCGAACGAAATAGCATCCCTTGCAATACTGAACACCCACATTTGCACAGCCACCAGCCTCCTCGTGTGGCTGTCGCTCGACATGGCTGTTTACCTCAAGAGCTCTGTAGTTGGTGCTGTTCAGGGGATGATGACTGGCCTTGTTTGCATTACTCCTGGGGCAGGTAAATTCTCTCAATAACATCTCCTGCTACGTATTGTCTATATATATATATAATCCGGATTCCCTATTTCACAATCGTGTTTCATATTGTGAAATGATATGCCCTGTATAATGAGTATAACATATGACATCCACCTAAAAAACGAATCACCGGATAAAACACCATTGTGGCATGGGAGATTTAAATCTTATGGTGTCACTTATATGACTAACAACATACTCTCTTTGTCTAAGTTAAATTTCACATTTTTCGTTTTCGTCCATCTCGTATTAAATTTTACCATCCAAAAAGAAAAAAATCATATCAATCATCGCCCCTAAAATTAAGTACATCTTAATTACATTTCCTACCTAACACACATAACATACTTTTTTTAAACTCCTTGTGAAGATTAAATTGAGATGGAGGGAGTATAAGATTTTACACAAAACTGGCATAAGTAATCCTTACCCTAAAACAGTGTCTATCATGTGCAACAGGACACTTTCATCCTTATTTTTATCCAATTAATTGTTGTACTATGTGCACATAAGGATCATTTCATAACTAAGTGTGTGTTTTAATTGTTAGGTATTGTGGATGCATGGGCAGCAGTAATAATGGGGATCTTATCGGGCTCAATCCCATGGTTCACTATGATGGTTTTGCACAAGAAATCATCCTTCTTCCAAAAGGTTGACGACACACTTGGAGTCTTTCACACACACGCAGTAGCGGGCCTCTTAGGTGGCCTTCTTTCGGGCCTCTTTGCCAATCCAACACTCCTTAAACTGTTCTACGATGATCCAAAGAGCGAACAAGGGCCGGGCCTTATGTACGGTATAATTGATGGCATGCATGAAAGAGGGCTTCATCAAATGGAGTACCAACTCTTGGGAGCCCTTCTAGTAATAGTGTGGAATGTGGTGGTAACAAGCTTAATATGTCTTTTGATACGTAATATAGTTCGTCTCCGAATGCACGAAGATGATCTTGAAATCGGTGACGACGCAGCCCATGGCGAAGAAGCCTATGCCTTATGGGGGGATGGTGAAATACACCCTCCCATTCGATTCCGGATGACTCCAAGAATCCCTTATATTTGTAAGCGACCCAGTATGAGTCGACGTTAAAAGGTTTATTTCGGGCCGGGCCGGTGTATTTGGGTGTAGGGAAGAAGCCCGAAAGAGTAATCACCCCTCTTTGTAAATTAAACTAGCTGACAAGAGGGTGTTGCAGTTTATTTTCATGTGTGAAGTAGACATATAATGGAAAACTAATGTACACACTAAAGTGTTATATTGGAAATCATGTAGTGTTATTATTTGAAGCAAAGGTTATCAATTACCTTTGTTTTCGTTGTAGATTATTGAAATAAAATATTCTGTACTCACATTTTAGAAGTTTTGTCATTTGACTCTTCGATTAATGATTGGTTCAAATTTTAGTTCTTCATAACTATACGTTTAGTTTTTAAATTTAAGGGTGAGTTTTGAAAATTAAAATACTATGATTTATAAAATTCTAAATAAATATAGTCCTAACTATGTAAACAACGACGGCATTGTGCAAAGACTACTTTGATTTTTAAAAGTACGTTACATATAAGCTTTTTCTTTTATTTTTTGAATTTCCTATACCACATATTCCATAGTATTTCACAACATAAAAAACTATATTCTATATATGAATAATAAACTTTTGGAGTGTATGACGTTAATATAGAAAACAATATTGACACGTGTCATTCAATTAAAAAGTAGAATACGAGATAAAACATCAAATTGAAATGGATAATTTTGTACCATATTTATTTACCAATGCATTCATTCAATTTATAAATTACATTTGCATGGTAGAATATCTAAGAAACTTCACTTACAAGTACACTATTATATCCAAAATTGTAAGTCACGTTACACTAACTCGGAGCAAATTGGACCTATTCCAATCGATCCAAAATAATTGTTAGTTAGTGCAACTTATATTAAACTACACAAGTCAATCTTGAATCTTGATGGGCTATTCTTTGTTGACTATGTAAAATGACCAAATAAACCAAAATTTAGGTTGTTATATGTCGTTTGGGCTCGGCCCATATGATAATAAGGATATAAGATATAAAATAAAAGACAATCTATGATTTTATTTTAAAATAATGTACATTCGAATTAATGTATATTATATATAGTTAATAATTATAGGTAAAGTTAACAGGTTAATTAAAATAAATAAGTAAATAAATAAAAGAATAAATAATTTAACTTCACATTTACTATTTCACGTCATTTAAAAAATATCATTTTTGTTAAATTGACCTTATAATTAAATTTAAAGGATAAAATTGGTGGAATTTTGTTAGATTTTATTTTTATTAATTTTATTAATCGTGAATAATTTTCTTTTTTTTTAATTCCATTAAATTGTGAACAATTTTAATATGGCAAAATCACCTAATACAATAATCTCATTAAATATTTTAGTTTTAAGATTGTTATCTATTTTATCGAACTTAAAAAATATTACATTTAATTATCTATTAATATTTTAAACTACTACATTAACCTTACAAAAGTTAATAAAAATTTAAAAAATATCTTTTCTTAAATTCATGAAAAACAAACGTGTACAACGTAAAAGGGAGAGGGAGTAATTTGTTTCTATTTTATGTATGTATCTGGCTCGAAATCTTTGTGTCATTTTGATACATCATCTCCTGTGTCAATCATTTAACGGGTGGCGCAGGAGATGATGTATGAAAATGGCGCAGAAGATCCGGTGTGCACTCACACAACTCGATCAATAAAACTAATTTTGTGTATGCGTCAAAAACATAGCAAACCCATCTAAAGTAAACAAAATACTTCGTAATCGATTACTTACATCAAAAGCAAATTCTGGGAACCATCTCTTATATTACAGATAGACAATTAAATTTCATTTTCTATTAATATATAAAAAGAAAACGGACGAATGAAGCTTTATTCTTTAATAGGCTAATATCATCAGCTATTTTGGCTTCATACACATTACACCAATAATTAGGAACATGGGAGAGGGGGTTTCTTGTGTACACTCTTCAACTCAATAGTCAACAAAACAATTAAATACCAGAAAGAAAAAAAAAAAATCAAAACCCCATTGAAAGGGGTATTAAAATGCATTTTCTAAAAAAGTAGGCAATATTTTAGGAATTATTACAAATAAAGTTAATTTGGAAGGAAAAACTAGTTGTATTGTTGCAAGAAATCGTGTCACACTAACGATGCAACAAATGCTTGCATCATATTGTTTATCCACTTTCTACAATTGTTACGATAATACTCTTGCGTGCATTCCATTGGAAACTTATTACTCAATTTGGATTAATCTCTTCAATCTCTCTAAATTAAAATCTTTAATTTATTTTTATGTTAAGATTTATATAATTGGTCTCTTTGTGCTTGTGTTTTTATGTTAGGGCATGGTAAAAATATGTATTCTTTAGTGTAACCTATTGTACAAAGAGGTGCATGAACTCATAAGATCGAGTCAGAAATTAATACTCTTTGAAATAATATTTACTTGTCTTATTAGAAAAGTTACCTTTATTGTTTGTATAAAAATTAAAAAATATAATATTTTAACTTATAATAAATTGTGAGAGAGTAGATTTAAAGTGCAGTAAGTATATATTAATTATTTGGTATGAAATTCAACTCTTTTTAGAGACTACATTAGTAAAATGTAACTCCTTTTGCAAACAGAGGAAGTATAATTAAATTCTTGCTCCTCTAAACTCAAGACATTAATAATATGATAATAGATTAACATGTTGTAAAGTAATAATTTGTGATCTGATTTCGTAGTAACTTTACTGTACAACTGTTTCATACACGAATTATATGAGTCGGTCTCGAATGCATTCAATATATAATTAAGGTGTTTAAGAGTATAAATTTTGTTCTAAATGACATACATCTTAATTCATAAGGATATTATCTTTTTAATGAAAAAGTCATTGAAAAATGAAAATGATTAATGTTTGACTAAAAAAATATGATTTTTACATTAGGTACACCCGGGTGCAAGGGTGCATCTATATGTGTATAATATTTTATTTTATTTTGTATATATACATGTTATTCTATTTTATATACGTATTTCTTAATAATTATATCACACTAAGTTTTTCATTTAAAAAATCAGCATTCATATGTGTATAATTTTTTATTCAATAGTGTATACATATTTTTTTAATTATTGTATATTTTTTTACACTCAATTTTTCACTGAAAAAACTAACAATTAAATTGTATACATTTTTGTTCATAATTTTATATGTTTTTATTTATATTTGTATACCCAGATGCACAGTATAATTAGAAAAAAAAATATATACTCATTTTTTTCAAAAAGGTGAATCACCCTTTCCTAACCAATTTTTTTAAAGTATAAAGGGTATAAAATTGAATTTGGGCGGAATTATAATTCACCTAAATAAAATTTTAAATTATCTCAATATATGTTAAATACAAATATATTTTGTATAATGTGAATAAATCCTAATTCTTTAAAAAAAAAAAAGGAAGAATTCTTTTGGCCCTATATATAATTCCTACTATACTCCAAAATCCATGCTTTGGATGATGTTATACTCATGATATAACTGCCAAACAAACCACTATTTCCGGTGGAATTAAGTCCCAAACCGAACACAATTATAAGAAGCAAGCTCAAGATTGCTTATGAAGGTGAGTTACTATGCAATTAATATCCATATACTAATTGCTTCACCATACATCTCACACCCCCATCATTAATGATCCACCATTCTTACTTTGAGTTTCACCTTTTGCCCATAAGTGATCACACCATACCTTCTTCTATTTAAGCCTATCTTTGCAACCCCTATATTTCTAATATCTCAACAAAAAAAAAAATTCATTACATCCTAGCTAGCTCTAAAAATGAAGCTAGTCTTCTTAGCAGCTCTCTCTTTGGTTCTGATCCTCGGACTCGTGGAAAGTTTCGATTTCCACGAGAAAGAGTTGGAAACTGAAGAGAGTTTGTGGGAGATGTACGAGAGGTGGAGGAGCCACCACACGGTGTCGAGGAGCATGGAGGATAAACACAAGCGGTTCAACGTCTTCAAGGCAAATGCTGTTCATGTGCACAATGTGAACAAGCAGGACAAGCCTTATAAGTTGAAACTTAACAAATTTGGCGACATGACGAGCCACGAGTTCAGGAGCATTTACGCGGGGTCGCGAGTGAAGCATCATCGCATGTTTCAAGGGGATCGGCAAGGGAATGGAACGTTCATGTACGAGGATGTACAGAGCGTTCCACCCTCTATTGATTGGAGAAAGAAAGGGGCTGTCGCTGGTGTCAAAGATCAAGGCCAATGTGGTAATTAATATTATTCCTACTTCTTTCATAAAATATTAAATTTTGTCATACTTGCAACGGAATTTTCTGTCTCATTTTTTTCATCTCCTATGTCCATAGTCACATGAAATTATAACACGAAACAGAGAAGTAAATTTTAGCCCTTCTCCCCGTTTCCATTAGAATCTAAACATCATTCTCTTTCCTATGAATCACTCGTCCAACCGTACAGCATTAATGATTAACACATTGGCCTACGAAATCCAAACCTTATAAACACATGCATGCCAATCATTGAATATAATCTTATTACTTATTAGCATTATTATTAAGTGAATCACAAATCAAATTTCAATAACAAATTAAACACCAGCCAATTTTACATCTGAAAATTCACCAATACCATGCATTAACTAAAATTGATTTGATATGAAAAGGCAATAATGTTCACAATTTTTTAGCAAAAAGTAGGAGAAAAAAGAAACATGATTTTGCTTTATTTTTTACATTTTTTTCTGCAGTTTTTTCCTGAAATGTAAAGCACAGAAAAAGGGGAAAAAAAGTGTTGATATATAAATTTGGTTTACAGGTAGCTGCTGGGCATTTTCAACTGTGGTGGCAGTAGAGGGAATAAACCAAATAAAAACAAAAAATTTGGTATCTCTGTCTGAACAAGTATTGGTTGATTGTGACACAGAACAGAACCAAGGATGTAATGGAGGATTAATGGAAGTAGCATTCCAATTCATTAAAAAGCAGGGTGGAATTACAACTGAGAAAATCTATCCCTACACTGGTGAAGATGGAAACTGTGACACCAAAAAGGTCTTACAAAACCATTATTATCATATATATCAATATTAATTTGTAGAAAGTTTATTAATGACAAACTATGAGTTTGATGTGATTTGAAAAGGTTGAGTTTTTTTTTTTTTTTTTTTGGACAGGCGAAATCTATAAAAGTATCAATCGACGGGTATGAGAATGTTCCTGCGAACGACGAAAATGCACTGCTGAAAGCGGTAGCTAATCAACCCATATCCGTGGCTATAGACGCTGGGGGTTCCGATTTCCAGTTCTACTCAGAGGTATGTATATCTCATTTGTTTCTTTAATCTTCATTTCTGCAATTCTGATCCCCTGTTTCTTATTGGTATCGCACTACTTTTTTCATAACATGTTTTTTTGTACGCTAACAAATGATTGTTAAATCATTACACACATAGATAATGTAAGAAATGATTGTGACACGTCAAAAATTGTTGGTGCAGGGTGTTTTCACAGGGGGTTGCGGCACGGAGTTAGATCACGGGGTGGCGATCGTAGGGTACGGAACGACTCTGGACGGAACCAAATATTGGACGGTCAAAAATTCGTGGGGACTGGGATGGGGGGAGAAAGGCTACATCAGGATGAAACGTGGCATCCGTGCAAGAGAGGGACTATGTGGTATCGCAATGGAAGCGTCGTACCCGATCAAAACCTCCTCCAATAATCCAGGTGGACTTGCCCAAACCTCCCACAACGACGAACTCTAAGCCATTTTTTTACTCAACAACAATCAATATATATATAAAACTTATTATTTCTCATTTAATAATGTTATTCTTATTAATTTCTATTTATTCAGTGTTTAGATCCACAATTATTTTTGTGAAACTACACAGAATTAATCACTTAATTAGTTTATTATATGTGCGAACAAAGTATACATGTAATCAAAGTATTTAATTATATATGGATGGAATAATTACTTATTTCTCATTATCACTATGTCATAATTATACTTTGTTTAAGTAAGGTCCCAAGTTCATAAATTAGAAATTTTTATTTTTTTAATAATGAAAAATCTTAAGATAGCCAGGTTTCGTTTTAAATTAGATGTACAATTTAAATAAGTTAAGCATATAATTTTAACATTCACTAACTCAAAATCAAGTTCATTCAAATATTAATTCATTCATAAGTATATGCCATCCTATTTTAACTACCTAATTTACTTACCATTAAAAATTAACCACCATCATTCATATATATACTCCTAAGTACTATTTAGGATTATTAACGGAAGGATTGTAGGAAAAAGCAATTTCATAAATTATACTCCCACTCCCCTTTAAAGATGATATTTTTTCATTTTGGTTTTCCCACCCAAAAATTGAGTATCTTTTCTTTTTTTACACACATGAGATCACACATATCCACTAATACAATTAAAATATGAGACTCACACTCCCACTAATACAACTATCCACTACATACTCCCTCTGTTACTTGGTAAGAGTCTCATTTGCTTTTGGGCGCGTGGATTAAGGAGTATTATTATTTAATGTGTAGTGTATAGTTGTATTAGTGGGTGTGTGAGCCCCATGTTTTAATTGTATTAGTGGGTGTAGGTGGATCTCATATGTCCAAAAAAAGGAAATGAGATTCTTTGGGTGGGATAATCAAAATGGTAAAATGAGACTCTTACCTAGGGATGGAGGAAATATTAAATAATAATACTTCTTAATTCACGTATCAAAAAGCAAAAGACCCTCTTAACGAGTGACGGAGTATTAATTGCCATAAATTTGCAGCGTAAATGGCTGATTTTTCTGAGCAGATGAAATGTAATTCCAGGAATTAAACTTTCAATCACAAGAAATTAACTCTAAAGCTTGCAGGTGTGCTATTCCATATACCATTATTGATGCAATTCATGAATTTCAATTGGACTGAATAAATCTCATCACTCTCTCAATTAAAAAATCGAACTCTGGCAATTCTGGAAATGAATTAAATGCATGGATGGCATTGTGATACATAGTTACCTCCACTTCCTTTCCACAACTCTTCAACCATTCAACATATCTTCTCTGCCAATCTTGCAATGGATCATATCCTCCCATAATCACCAAAATAGTTGGATAATTCTCAAGATTCTTCAATTCTCTAGTGGATCCACCACCCCACACATGGGCTGCAGGGTGGTTTCTATCAGCACCCTCCGGCAGAAAGTCCCGCCACATTTTATCCGTCCGGTCTACGTTGCTAAACGGCTCTCGTCTCAACCGCAGCTCCGACTCTGTTCAATCTTCACCTCCGAAAAAGGGCTGCACAGCCACTACACCGACGATCACTATGCTGTTGAACTGGCTAGCATTCTTGAGCACTCTGATCGTGACATGATGGCCTATGTTGGCTCCGGCGCTGTCTCCGACAACGAAACATTTACGGGTGTCGGTGTAGGCGGGCAAGACGGAAGCGGTTTGTGCATCAATCACTCTTAAGACATCATAAACGTCGTCGTACTGGGTGGGATACTTGTGCTTGGGGCTAGATGGCTGCAGAGCCGGTGGAAGCTCGCCGTATTGGGGCCGTGTTTGGAGAATCCGCCGCCGTGGATGTATACAAATACAATCAGTGGCAATGAAGAATTAGCATTGTACAAAAAGGTGCCGGCCCGACAGCATATGAAGGAGGTTAATCATGGTAACTCAACCGAGAATGAAGAATTAGCAGTGTGATCGTATGCGGGGTTGAAGAGGCGGAACCACAGATGGCGGGAGGAGTCCACGTGGATGTCGGAAGTGGTGACGTGGAGGAGGTTGGTTGGCGGTTTGATGATGTGGAAGAGGTTGGTGAGACGGCGGTTGATGGTGGCGCGTGTAAGCATTAGTTGTCATTGATCGATGAGCAGAATCTAGTCAGCAGTGGCAGGTTGTAATTCTTGTCCATTAATATTCAGCCGTTTTCTGTTATTGTTATTGATGATGAAACGCCAAAATGTCATTAATAGCCGTTTAGTGTGGTTGACTGTGAGATAATTGGTTAAAAATTTGAAAACGTGTGAGATTCAAATGTAATTAAAATCGCTATATTGGTAATTATATGGTTTTAATGACAACAACCACCGGCCTCAGATTTTTCAGGCAGCTCAAGTGATACAAGTGAAGAGAGGTTGATTTTCCAGCATAACTCAAGTGAGTGAGGGTAAAACGGACTTTCAATTGAACTAACATGAATTTGAATTCATTATAAGCGTAGTAAAATAATAAGCTTTCTAATATCATGTTATTTTTATGCTCATCTAACCCTATCAATCCTCGGGATATGGACGATGAGGAACCCTATTATTTTCTCCTAGGCAAACACTTTGCAAGACTGTCTCATAAAAAGAGTTCCATGAAACGAATAAGAAGCGATTATATTTTGAAATTAAAATTAATAAAAAGTGATAGTGATGCAGTAAATCATTTTATAAATTAAACAAATATTTATAAAAATCGAGTTCACATAATTAATTATTTGAACTCAGTGATTTATGTAAGTATATATATATGACTCAAGAATTTAATGTTTATTCTTAAAATTTAGAATATTATTTTACAGGTAATATTGTCTTTATAATTTTTAAATAGGAGGGTTTAATGTATATATTGATTAATATTAGACTCACTCCATGAATAATAATATAAATAAAAATTATAACAATTTTAATAAGATATGATAACTATTTAGAAAAATGTTACGTACTCAACAAACTCGATGTTTGATTCTCATGGAGACAAGAATTACACGTATACACCTAAATAAAAACTATCACCCTGAATTACACGTATACACTAAATAAAAACTATCACCCTAATTTAGTGGATTAATCCTCAGAAACCTGGTCGACTCCTTAACAAACTAAATATTGGGTTTCATGGTCCTTGTCTCTTATATATATATATATATATATATATATATATATATATATATATATATATATATATATATATATATATATATATATATATATGATAGATTTTGGAATGAATATATTCATCGATTATTCTATTAGTAATATACGTTTATAAGTATTTGAAGTTAATTTTTAAAAATATATATAATGAATATACATTAAATTATGATTTTGAAACGTTATAATATAATTAATTAAATTAAAACATACTTCAATTACTAATACACATACTTTAATAATTAAGCAACCTATCTCACCCTTTATCCAGAGGCGGCCTGGGGCGGTGCCGGAGGTGCCGCCGCACAGGGCCCCACTCCGGCGAAGGCCTCGATATTTTTATATATATATTAATATATGTATATATGATATATATATTTAATAGTTAAAATATAAATTAAAATTGTAAGTGGTTCAGTTGGTGTTATTCTATAATCTTTTCGTAATTATTAGGGGATTAAGATAACTTTTGAAGTTATTAATTAATGCGATGTTTATTTTTTGGGTGGTAAGAATAAGTGAGGGACAAACGAAAACATTAAACGTTTAAATTAATGTAAAATAGAGGGTGTAATTTTTATATAATTAAAGGCCTAAAAAAATTTATATTGGTATAATATTTCAAACATAAAATAAAATGTTGAAAATTAGATAATCGACACTTTTCAAGACACTAATTAAGTCTTTTGAAAAATTGGTAAAATATTTATGTACTGCAGAAATACCAAAAGTCAAAAGTCACTCGATCTATGTTGCTGACTCTATGTTGTTATGAATTCCACCGATAACTAATACAGTGTAAGAATAAAACTTTGGAGGAATATATATTTATGTATATGTAAATGTTCGTTAATTTATATAAATATTGGAGGATTGAGTGAATAGTACATAATAATTGAACTAGAAGGAGAGAATACCAAAAAGGATATTTGAATTGGATTTTTATTCATGCTCTTTTCTATTTATGCTAGCTCAAAGAATTCACGCAAACTTCGTACCGGTGTTGTAATAACCGGATTGGAAATCGAAGTAGTCAAGGACAATTGTTCGAAGTTCAATTTATGGGTGTGGTTAAATTAAAAAATTAAAGTACTAACTTCTAACTACAAATAATACTAACTTTGTTCGATAAAAAAAATTAAAAAATTAAACTATATATTTAATTATATTTTATAGAAGCACCATACTCCCTCCGCCACATTTTAATCTTTACATATTTCCAATTTAGGCGTCTCATTTCAATCTTTACATTTCTCTTTTTGGTAAATGTGACCCACATAAATTAACTTTTTCTCTCTCCATAACCTCATAATTCACACTAATACACATACTCACTTTACATTTAAATATTATTTCTCTCACCTCACTACACATTAAAATACTACATTCCTTAATCTACGTGCAAGAAACAAACGTAAAGTTTGAAACGAGACGGAGGGAGTATATATTAAAAAAAACCACCAAAATTATTTTTAAAGTTGAAAATTCAATTTAAAATAAAAACATAATTAAATAAATATTTATAGTTCATAATTCATACTTCATATATACATAACTTATAATATATTCACTCAATACCACAATTCATAATTTAATTTAAAATTTAAATATTATATTCTAAAATAAACTAAAGTGAAACTTAATATATACCATAAAAATTAAAAAAATAAAATAAAAATAATATATGAAAACCTGTCAGTTCAACCGATTTTGATTATCAACCCCGTTCAGTTTTAACCATTAAAAACGGTTTTTGGAGTGTTTTGAACAGGTTTCCGATCGATTCAACCGCTCCAATATGCTTTTGAAATCATTGCTTCGTTATATCAAGATGACTAATTTGCCATTTAATATTGCTTGAACATTTTAGCATGGTTTCTAATTATATTTTTTCTCCACTTATCTAGAAGCTTCAAATGCTAGAAAAATCTAATTAATTTTTATTTATTTTTTTTTTCCTCTTTCGGGATAAATGGATAGGTTCATTAGACTGTAACCCGTCGAACATATGCTTCAAGAGTTAATCCAATTTAAAACATTAAATTTTTTGGGCGTAGGCTATCCAAATCCGAGTTTGTATGGTGTTGTGGTGTGGGGTGAATGAGATGGGCGGATGTATGGTTTGGTTAGGTGAGTGTATGAAGTGTGAGGTGAATTAGGCTTTAAGTGACAGAGCCAAGAATTCCGTCGAGGGAGACCAAATACTAAGTAATATATTCACTCAGTTCTGTTATTAATTGAATCAACACCGTAAATATGTGAATACGTAGTTTAAGAAAAATTGTTTTCTTACTAATCATTTTATTGATTTTTGAAAAGTTATATAATCATTTTTTTAAGTAAAATTATAAGTATGTCATGTGTATGGAGTTTACTAGATGATAATTTGGGAAGTAAGACAAAAGGAAAAATTAATAAAAGGTTAGTGGGGATCAAGATTGGAAAACAGAAAGCCAAAAAGGAGAAAATTTAATAAAAAGTAACACTTTCTGGTTCAAAGTGGTATTACATATCTTATTTTTTATTAAAATCCGGTCATTTAATTAATGATTATTAAACTCTTACCTGCGTTGTTAATTTGGGTACTACTTTGATACTATACTACAATTTATTTCTAAATCGAATTTGGGTGCTTCAATCTAGACACATGCATCCAGGTGTCTCTTTTTATCGATCATGACATGGTAGTGAAGATTAACTAGTGATATTATGATTTCCTCAACTTAATCACTTTATTCTTTATGAGACCATCCTTACCGCATTTGATTGGGAGAAGAGAAAATTGCATAAGTTATTATATTAAGGATTCATAACCAATGAGTCTTCATATATATGAATTCTACCCAGTTAGGTTTATTATGTAGTATTGAATATCTATTTAATTGACTCATATCAATATCATAGTACATGTATTTTTATTTTATTTAGATCATTATTTAATTAGGTCATAAATTAATTGAATAAGTATATTGCATAACAATACATTTTCATAATTAAATTATATTAGAAATCCAAAGTTTCTAAATAGAATCATGATAATTATTTTCACTTGCTTATAAATTTTCCCTTTTGGATAAGAACTCGATTCAAATTAATGGGTGTAATCAAGCGGATAACAATATATTTAATTTCCTATAGGTATAAAAAAATAACAAAGTCCAAACTTAAATGAAAACAAAACATGATGTCCAAATTTTATCATTCACTTCTTCTTTTATTCTTCTTGACGGAGATGGTTTGGCTTCACACGGAAGCCAAACCAACGAAACCCATTGGGGGTTGGAGATGGATTCGTAATGTCAATGATTATTGGATCGTCACCATAGCGAAATTCGCCGTGGCAAAACACAACATACAAAGTAATAAAACTTTAATTTTTGTGAGGGTTGTTGAGGGAAAACAACAAGCTATCCAAGGCATGAAATACGATCTGGTGATCTCCGCTAAGGATGGCGTCGCCGCCAAACCGAAAAACTATCGAGCAATTGTGTGGTCTAAACTTACAAAACTCCATAGCAATAAATTCAAACTTATTTCTTTTGAAGAAATTAATTAAGGGGTGATATAATATGTCACGTTAAAAGTATGGTTTAATTTATATGCTTGTTTGTAATAATTTGGACATTATGGTTGAATAATGATTAATATGGACATTTTTCTATTGGTGATTTGATTTATTTTGATGAAAATTTCAAATTAATTGTGTAAGTTTTTTTTTTTTTTTTTTTTTGAAAACAGTCAATAGATTTGAGTACAAGGGGTACTCAACCCTTAAAAGAAAAGAAATTATGCTAACAACTTGTCGCAAGACAAACTATAGGATTGAAAATTCAATCGTTGAAAGAATAGTGTGTTCTAAGTCCACCCTTAATTCTAAACCAATTCCAAGTTCTAAACATGAACAACTCAAAAACACCTTCCAAGTGTTCGTTCTTCCCTTCGAAAACAACACCATTTCGCCATTTCCAAATGCTCCATATAACTCCAAGCCATAGGACATTCCAATTGGTAGCCTTCATACCCTTCAACTTAGATTCAGTGTGTGCTTCAAAGTTAAGAATCAGTATTATATTCCCCGCTGAATGAATCCCAAACTATTTCCTGAACAAAGACCATAAAGGATATGTCACATTGCATCCAAAGAAAAAGTGTTCCTCTGTTTCCTCAGCATCGTTGCATAATGGACATATGGTGTTTCCAACATTCACTCCTAGTCTAACAAGATTAACTTTTGTAGCGGTACTTCCTTTAAAAATTCTCCATGCAAGTAATTTGACCTTTCCTGGGGCATTGCATCTCCATAATTTGCTCCATGCTTCAACATCTCTTGACGGACGGATATCTTGACACCTGTCACACAAAGCCACATATGTTGATTTAACTTATAAATAGAGGCCAGTGCTCTCAAGCTTCCACACCTATAGGTCCTTCGTGTAAACCCCTGGTTTGTACCTACTCAAAATCATCATAAGTTCAGATAGTGAGTTGTGTTCTCAATCATATAAGTTACGCCTCCAAGTGATATTCTACTGCCACATCCCATCCTTATTCCAATTTCCCATCTCCCTCACAGTTTTTTATTTTTCCTTTGACAACATGAATAGTCGTGGAAAACTATTAATTAGAGGTTTGTCTCCATGTGCCTGAGAGGGAAGTGAGTCTAACTCCCTATGGTTTAACTTTAATTTTTGAGTTTTATATTCATTCCATCTCCTTCGTCACTTTAAGGGTGGAGAAAAAACCCAAGTAGTTTTTATCCTTGGTACCCCAAACCACATAATAAGGATAAGAAGTGGCTTCATAGTTGCCTATATTGAAATTATGTAAATTTTATTTTTTGGTTGAACTTCCGATGTATTGGTCCGACCGGTTGAACCTCGAACCGTTACTTCTATTAATCCGATGTCCCGTCCAATTATAACAGTACTAGTTTCAACCTTTCATGCTGTACTTTAATTTTAATGGTTTATTATTCACTTTTAGTTTAGTATGAATTAACTCTTTTAAGGATATAATGGTAAATTTACTCCTATAGTGTACTGTATATAATTAACCCTTATTGTTATTTGTTCATTGTCTATTTTACCTAGTGGTTCATATAGTTTACCTTGAATTTAGTAAATATTAATTAATTCTTAAAATATAACTATCTTTTTTTAATTATAATAAAAAAATTAAAGAAATATGTATTAAGTTGGAATTGGTTGCACCATCTAGCCGTTCCGCTTAAGTCACACTCAATTTGTTTATGGTGAAAATTATTTGTATAAAACTTTGCCTAAATTGTTTTCTACGACATTGATTGTAATTTTCTTTAGCCTCCATCATCTTAGAAATAGAATCATGATAATTACTCACTCGCTAATATTTTATTTTCCCTGCTTAGGGTAAGAAATCGTTTTCAAATTAAATGGTTATAATTAAGTGAATCAAGATCTATTTAATTTACTATAGGTATATAAAAACGTATATCAAAGACCAACATAAACGAAAAAAAAAAAAAAAAAGTTATGTCCAAATTATATCATTCCCTTCTTCTTTTATTCTTCTTAACTGAGATTGTTTGGCTTCACACGAAAGCCAAACCAACGGAGCCCTACAGAGGTTGGAGCTGGATTCGCAATGTCAATGATTTTGAGATCGTATATACTGCGAAATTCGCGGTGACAAAACACAACACACAAAATAATGAAACCTTAATTTTTGTGAGAGTAGTTGAGGGAAAACAACGACAAGTTGTCCAAGGTATGAGATACAATCTGGTGATCTCCGCCAAGGAAGGTGTCGCCGCCCAACCGAAAAACTACCGTGCAATTGTGTGGTCTAAACTTACAAAACTCAATAGCAATATTTATACACTTATATCTTTTGTAGAAATTAATTAAGGGTTGATATAATATGTCACATTAAAAGTATGGTATACATACTTGTTTGTAATTTGGACATTAAAGTTGAATAAAGATAAGGAGATTTTGCTATTGGTGCTTTGATTTATTTTGATGAAAATCATTGTGAGACATTGATTGTTTAAGTAACACGTCGAGAATGGAGGAGTGAATATAAATCTCAATGGGTTAAACTTTTATTTTTGGGTTTTATATTCAATCTACGTGTTAGTGTCACTGAAGAGGTGTTAATGTAAAATTTG
The DNA here is from genome assembly GCA_023678885.1 of Pogostemon cablin. Taxonomy (NCBI): domain Eukaryota; kingdom Viridiplantae; phylum Streptophyta; class Magnoliopsida; order Lamiales; family Lamiaceae; genus Pogostemon; species Pogostemon cablin. The sequence continues at coordinate 8,416,990 of CM042962.1, read as the reverse complement.
GTGTATGGTAGTATTTTTTTTTAGGTCAAAGTGTTGAATTTCTTTTAGAAAAAAAAAAAAAAAATATATATATATATATATATATATATATATATAGAGAGAGAGAGGGGATAACTCAATTTAAAATATTTAATTTATTTATAAAAATTATACTCCCTACGTACCACAGAAGTTGTGACATTTTCCTTTTTGTGTTATCCCATAAAAGTTGTCACATTTCCTTTTAAAGCATATGTGACCCACACAAAAGTATTAACATATTCACATGGGCCCATACACACCACTAATACATCTACCCACTATACATTAATTAAATATTATTTCTCTCATTTCATTTTACATTATAATATTATACTCCTTAATCTTCGTGCCAAAAAAATGTAACAACTTTAATCGATGTGAGAGTAATCGTTTTTAACGGTAAAATAGCTTTCATAGTATAAAGAGTAATCTCAATTTGAAATCAATTCCATGCTAGGCTGCTAGCCAATCGATCTTTCAGTTGCATTATCGTGTTTTTTCTACGTCATTTGACAATGAAACATTGTAAAGAGAGTAAAACATAAATTCCAAAAAAAAAAAAAAAAACTCTAATTAAGATAAGGTCCATATTAACTCTCACCTACACGTCAGTTATTTAATTAAATAATAAGTAAATGTAACACTAAAATATGTGTAATTGTGACTCATTTGTAATTGTTAAATGAAATTCCCTATTTCACACACGTGTTTAGATAAAGCATATAAATGGAAAAGATGATCCTAATTGGATAAATGGTAGGGTATAATTTTTTATGTTATGCAATATCAATAAAATATAAAAAGTGAAATAGAGAATTCAACTTGTGTAATTGTGTACGTCTCATAAGAGTAATACATTAATATTAGGCAAAAACTTTTGTGTTTCCGAGACATACCGTGCGCCCATACTCTTTACTATTAAATTGTGTATCCCCGAGCATCCATACTATTTAGTATTAATTGTATACTGTACAATTTAACACTAAAGAATGCGCACGGTGTGTCCCGAGAGGGCAAAAGAGACCAACTCTTAATATTAAGCTTAAATATACTATTTTTAATCAAATTCTATTATGTTGTCATATTTTATATTAATGATAAGATAAAGGGATCGGTAATTTTTATTTATAAAAATAATAATCCATCAACGTAAAAATAATTTTTCATGTACTAAAGAGTAATTCCAATTTAAAAAAAAAAGCCATATTGAATCAAGGTCACAAGAGATTACTAGAGACACTGTACAAAAATAGCCATAGAATTAATGAACTCATCGAACACAAAATTCTTTAAGGATGACTCATTAATGGGGGGCCTTTTGAACCCTTTTATAAGAGATTGATTCAAATTAAATTGGTATTTAATATAGCGGATGATCATCTATATATCTACTCTCCAACATGTATAAGATAGAAGAATCCACCAATTTGCATACAAAAAACAAAATACATATGATCATGTCCAACTGTAAGACACATGAATATATTAATATACTAAATGTCAAATGAAATCTAAATGGTGATTATATAATGTATAGAGATTACATGTAATATTATAACAATTAATATAAAGATCAAGGATGTTGCATATAGTTCATGAAGAATTGGGCCTATAATTGTTTCCAGTCTAACTTAAAAATAATATATAACGAGATTTTTAAGTATAATGTTAATTATCGCGGTTGCGTCGGCCCATCATCAGTAGAAAGGAAGATCAACTATTTGGGCCACGTAAGGGCCCAACATATAATACACTGATAAACTAAGGATATATGTGTGTATCTCATTGATAATATTCCAATAAAAAGAAAACTACTTATGTACTCCTTATCTTAATATTTAATTTTAAAAAAATCTATGATATTTATTTTTAAGAATATATTTATTTAGAATTTTATTGTACTTATTTATCGTTGCTTCCTTTTTTTTTTTTTTACTCTTAAATACCTATTTGTTTTGCTTTGAGTAGTTATTGACTTTTGTAATTATTAATACAAATGGAAAAGGCAAAACTTGTCTATGTTAACTACTGCATCCCGTAAAAGTTTTGCAAAAATTGGTGTAAAATTGTCTGTAGATAAAATATAATTTGAGCAATAAAAATTGATAATTATCGAATTAAATTATTTCATAAATAATTAATAGCATAAATATGGTAATAATTAATGAAGAAAATTCAAATTACACGATATCACACTAGAATTGCTATGCAATTTTACAGCCACAAGTGATAGGTTGATTCTTAATTGTGTCGCTTAATTGCAAGGAGTGGTTTGGTTAAAAATTCGGAATAATAATAATAATGAGAATATTAATAAAGGTAATGGTAATGAAAATAAAATTAAATGAAGGGATATGCTTATGTGAGACGTAGAGCTGTCAAAATGGGTTGGTGGGGCGGTTTATCTCACAATCCACCTTTTGATGGGCTCAAGTAGGACGGGTCATTTGCAGCGCGGGCTAACAGTGGGACAGGCCACTGGTGGGGCAGGGTATGGTGGGACGAGCTGCGAGTTAGCCCACACTATATCCCTATCCACCTATGACCTACCCACCCCTCCCCCACCTCCATCACCCATCCCAAAAAATTTTTTTTTTAAAAAAAATATTTTAGATTTTAATATTTAAATAATAAAAATATTATCACTCAACCCCACCCACCCACACCCCAATTTTTTTTAAATTTTATATTTAAATATTTAAATAATAAAAATATTATCACTCAACCCTACCCCCTACCCACCTATCACCCATCCCCCACCCACCCCAAAATTTTTTTTTTATTTTTTTAGATTTTAGTATTTAAATAATAAAAATATTATCACACAATCCCTACCCACCCCCACCCCCCACCCAACCCCTCCCCCCAAAATTTTTTTAAATTTTTTTTAGATTTTAATATTTAAATAATAAAAATATTATCAGTCAACCCTACCCACCCACCCACCCACCCACCTCACCTCACCCCCACCCCTACCCACCCACCCCCAATTTTTTTTTAAGATTTTAATATTTAAATAATAAAAATATTATCACCCAACCCCCACCCACCCCCAAAAAAATTTAGATTTTGATATTTAAATAATAAAAATATTTCCACCCAACTCTACCCCTAAACCCTACACACACACACACCCCTCATTTTTTTATTATTTGAATATTAAAATCTAAAATTAAAAAAAATTAGGGGGTGGGTGGGTGGGTGGGTGGGGATGGTAGGGGTAGGGGGTAGGGTTGGGTGATAATATTTTTATTATTTAAATATTAAAATCTAAAATAAAATAATTGTGGGGGTTGGGTGGGTGGGTGGATAGGGGGTAGAATTGGGTAATAATATATTTTATTATTTAAATATTAAAATCTAAAATAAATTTTAAAAAAAATTTTGGGGTGTGGGGTGGGTAGAGGGTAGGGTTGGGTGATAATATTTTTATTATTTAAATATTAAAATCTAAAAGGATTTTAAAAATTTTTTTGGGGGTGGGGGTGGGGGTGGGTGGGTGGGTAGAGGGTAGGGTTGAGTGATAATATTTTTATTATTTAAATACTAAAATCTAAAAAAAATTAAAAAAAAATTGGGGGTGGGGTGGGGTGGGGTGGGTATCGGACCGGGTTTCGGGTAATTTGGATTTTAAAATGCATTACCCAAACCCAAACCTATATTCTAGGTACCCGAAAAAATCTGGTACCCGATCGGGTAACCCGTTTTTTTTCTTTTTTTTACTTTTTTTTTATTTTAATTTCTTCCTATATTTTCATATGATAAAATTAGTACTCTGTATTTCATTTTGTCATACTTGTTATATATTGTTACTCTCAACAAATTTAATATTTATCATCCATAAAGTAAATTTATAAAAATAGTAATTAATATTAATATTATACTTAATATAAGAATAATAATATTGTGTCAAACTATTTATTAAAATATGATTTAATGAAATTTAAATATATTTTTACTATGTATTATATTATAAATTTAGTAAATTGTTGTATAAAACTGTTTTAAAAAATATATTAATTTCTTTATTATTTCATATAATATATGAATAAATGAAGATTGAGATTTTTCACTACTTGAAAATAAAGATTTGAGGGATTCTATACTTCTCTTTAATGAATGTGCGGTGTGAATAAATGATTGGAAAATGGAGATTGAGTAATGGAAACCTACTTAATATTAGTATATAGTATGTATATAATAGAAACATGCGTATGTAGTTGAGGTGAAACAAATTGGTGTCGGAAGCATGAAGTACACTCTGGTGATCTCCGCCAAGGACGGGAAGGCCGCCCGTCCCAAAAACTACCGTGCAATTGTCTGATGTACGTTCTATACATGGTTCAATTACCACAAATTTAAACTTATTTCTTTCCAACCGAGGGCTAGCTAATATATATATATATATAGTTTTACGTCATTAATTAGTATTTATGGATTACTTGTTTGTAATTTGGAGTGAACTATTCAAGTGATGCAATTTAGATAATATGTAGAGAGAAATTATTGTGGTTGATGTATGGTTATTAATGCTCACCTAAGAAATAAAAATTGATCTCAAGAAATTTCACTTGAATTCCAATTCATGTTTCATTGATACTTCATAATATAAAAAATTATACCCTACAAAGTATCATTATAATCATAATCTAGGAAGTAATAATGATATATGTCATTTCACTTAAAAATAAAATATAATAAGCCATGAAATTGCAGTTTATTCATGCTGAAGTGGCAATGAGTAATTGGTTGGTGGAAAATATTACATTCATGCATAAGTATCCCATAAATGTATACTTATCTCCTTCTTCCAACGATATTTTTTTCGGGATGATATGAAAAAGAAAAGGTGCACCCTAAACCCAAAATATAGCAATCTCAAAACATCATTAATCAATTGTGCAACTCTTATTCAGACTCAACAGAAAATAAATAAAAATTGGGTTGGCTCCCAACAAACGCTTTGTTTAACGTCTCGCATGTGGAATTATTAACCGGTGCCACTTTTGTGAGTCAGATATGCTTGAGTGTCATAACTCATAAGTTCTAGTCAATCTCAACCAATTGCAACATCCACTTCTCAATAATTAATTAAGCAGATATACAGATAGACACAGTGGATAGATTATGATTCATGATCAGCTTCAACTCAAACTTTAACTTAAATTCTCATCTATTTAATCGACTCCATCATGATCAAATTGATCTTATTTAGAAAAGAGTAATCTACATTGATGACATTAGATGAAATAGGTCTTACTTAATAATTCCAAGCAAAGATGAATCAACAACATCCAAGCCAAATAGTTTCAAAGATCCAACAATGTTAATCCAATATGTCTCTGCAACTTATTCAGCAAATTACAAGTAGACTTGGTTGCGAATGCATAAAGACGGAACGTGATCAGCCATAGCAACGGATGGTGTCGTTGCAGCCTTTAGCAGCTGACTGGCCCTGTCCATTGCGGCCGCCCTTCTCCAAATATTGCTGATGATACTCTTCAGCCCTGTAAAATCTCTTAGCAGGAAGAATTTCAGTAACAACCTTATTGTTGTACTCTTTCTGCTTTTCTTCCAATGATTCATGGGCTAATTTAGCCTGTGTTTCATTGTAATAATATATACCTGATCTGTACTGAGAACCAACGTCATTTCCCTGCCAAAATTGCAAATGGAGTTTTGTCACATTGCTTACTAATTATTAAACATCAAACATTAGTCATATCTGTTGGTGAAACTCAGAAAATTTATATTAAATTCATTGTATATAGTTGTTCTTCAAAAATATTAATAATAAACACGTGTTCTATGATTATCAAATATTATCATGAGAAGTTATAGGGTAAAATTAGTGATTCTTTTCTGTACACAGTTATAAGAAGATAATTATGAGTGTGTTATGTCATTTTGATTAATATTGAACTTTAAGAATAGAGATTAATATCGCATAAATATTAAGTGTTTTTTTGTTCCTTAAAAAAGTATAATAAAATAAGAGTTTACATGTTAATTATAGTTTATTTTTTAATATTAAGATTTTGTTTCTGTTCCTTAAAAAAGTACTATAAAAATAAGATAGTTTACTTGTTAATTATATTTATTTTTGTGTATGAGTTGGTTTCTTATACACTTTTTTATATGAGTTGGTTTCTTGAACACCAAGGTATGCAAGGTGTTCAATAATACTAACATTTCATATACATTTTAAAAGTATACATTTTAATGATGGCAAAAACTTGTGTGCGCTCGGCGCACGGGAGCACTTTCCATGTGCCATTAGAATTTTGTGTTAAATTGTATACTCTTTCGTATAAAGATGTGTACCCTTTATTTTCTGAAAGAAAAATAAAAAAATATTAATGAAAAATGTATACTCTTTAGAACAAAATGATATACCCTTATTTATTAAAGTGTATACCTTTTAGAACAAAATAATGTACCCTTATCCATAATACCATAATACTAAATTCTAAAGGTGCATGACACCTAGGCGCACGCAAGCCTCATTCTTTAATGATTAAGTGTATTTTTTCAATGAAAATATTACTTAAATATGAAAAGTATTTAACTTTGACTAAAAAGTATTAATTTTCTTATTCGAGTATAAAATCTTATATTAAAAATTTTAATATTATTTTTTTTAGTTTATAGGTCATATAGTATAAAGTTACTCCCAAATGATGTAACACAGAGGAGGTGTTACAATATCCTTGTGATTAATGCAATGCTATGCTCTAGAATTATTCAATAGTGAAATAGCAAATGATCAATTAATCGAATTACGATTAATAAGTAATAACCATTTTAGACATTTCATACAAGCACGATTGAACAAATTATAACAGAACAGAGGAATGTGCAAAATTACATATCATACATATAAATAAAGAGTCAAACTCCAATATAAATAAACCATTAAATTAAATTTTCATTTAATTCTTATTACTAAATAAAATGAAACAATTTAAAATAAATACAATAACTAATCATGAAAATCAAAAAACGTGAGCACACTTACCTGGCGATTGAGAGTAGTGGGATTGTGTTTTCCCCAGAACACATCAAGCAGAGTGTTATACGGGCAAACATTCGGGTCAAAATGAATCCGAACCACTTCAGCGTGGTTAGTGGATCCAGTGCACACCAATTTGTAATTCGGGTCATGGGTATGGCCCTGCGAGTAACCCACTTCAGTCTTCACCACACCCTCCACTCTCTGAAAAGTCAACTCTACTCCCCAAAAACAACCGGCGGCGAACTGGGCCAGCTCCAGACCCTGTTCGACTGCAGCATCCGTATCCGGTTCGAGCGCCGGGTTGGTTGTGGCCATTGTTGGTGGTTTGATTTGAGGATTAAGGTTGTGTGGAAAGTTGAAAAGTAATTTAATTTAGTGAAAAATGGAAATAAATATGGGATTTGATTGCATAATGAGTGGTGTTTAATTGATTTAATAAAGATGAATTTGGTCGAATTGTATGGCCAGATGGTTGGTGTGTAGTGTAGAGATCTAAAGATGAGGAGACTTTGACCTATGATATTTTTTGGTTTTAATATCGGATCTTATCTTTATTTCGACTCTCGCGGTCCAATTTAAATTTAATATGAAATTTAAGAAAAATAGATGGATTATTGTTAGGTATAAAAAAAAAACTCTTAATTATTATAAGATATAAACGTTCAAAAATATTATTACTAACTACAAAAATATATAGTGATATTTCAATATTACCCCTACAATGTACTGCACATAAATGTTGTGTGCAGTAAAAGTGTGTGCAGTTAAAAAAATGTGTGTGCAGCAAAAAAGTAGGGTGGTCCGGCGGTCCGGCGGTGGTCCAGCGAAGCTCCGACGGCGGTCCGGCGACAGGAGCTCCGGCCGCTGGAAGTGCCGGCATAATTCCGACAGAGCTCCGGCGGCCGGTCGGCGGTCCGGTGGTGGTCCCGCGATGGGTGAGGGTTTATGGTTTGTGGTTTAAAAGTGTATGTGTTTAGGGTTATATTTGGTATTTTACTTTAATAGTATTTTGTATGTAGAAGTAATTATTTTAAATTAATGTATCTTATGGTAATTAGTAGTACAAAGTGTGTATCTATTAGTAATTATTCCAAGAAAAATTGATTATATTGATTTTCTAAAGGGTATACACTTTTTATTAATATTTTTTATTTTTCTACAAAAAATAAAGAGTACACATCTTTATACTTAAAGGTATACAATTTAACACAAAATTCTAAAGGCGCATGTAGTATGCCCCGTGCGCCCGGTTCACACAATTGGGACGAATGGTGTAACATTTTCTTTTATTAAAAAAATTATACGCTAATAAATTATAATTAAGCCTTTGCACTTTTAACAGTAATTTAAGGAATAATTGTAACACATAACATGCATTAAATAAAATAATAGAAATAGGATAACGGAATTGTGATTTCATTTACTTTGCCTTTTTACACTTTTCTCATCTCTTCTATTGAACCACTTAACTCCGCTTTGCTTTCTTGATTTTTTAGAGAATTAGATGATGGGATTGAAGAACACTCACAATTAAAAAGAACATTTACTTCTTTTGACGAAGTGCAAAGGCTGCCTGATTCATTTTCTTAAACATAACTTGACGAAGATTAAATTGCTTTGTCATTGTCTTTTTTTTTATTTGAATTTATCTTTTGTAATTTTCCTAAATGAATAAATAGGTTAGAAATTATAAGTGTTTTAATTTCAAAATTTCAGTTTAGCCAACAACTATTCTCATTTCAATTCAATATGTAATATTAATTTAAATTCAACAAAAATTTAAAATTATAATTCATATTCCAACAAAATCATTAAAAAAAGATTATTATTAAAATTAAATTGAAATTCATTATATATAAATTTAATACTAAGTATATTAAATAATGCTTCTTTCTTCATATAATATAAATTAGTGATTTAAAAATTAAAAATATATCTTACCTTATTTTTAAAATGGAGGAAATTGCCTCTTCCAGCAGTGAGTGCCTGCTTTGTTGCTTTTAAACTTCACATTTCACAAGATAACAAGATTTCGGGGGTAATATACTGGAGTAATATTATTTAGTGGATAATGGGCCAAGTTATTTAAAAACAAATGGGCTTAGTTTTTTTTAAGAGTGAAGCTCTTGTGTCCTCGGGACACTGTACCTCTTTGTAATTTAAACTTCTAACATTACATAAGTTTAAATAGAATATGAAGGGAGAAGTTTGTGTCCCCATGAAGACACGGTGTGTCACCGAAGCACACAAGTTTTTGTTTTTTGTTTTAAGCCACAAATGGGCTTAGTTGTGAAATAATGATAATGGGTTAGTGGAGTGGTATATATATATATATATATATATATATATATATATATATATATATATATATATATATATATATATATATATATATATATATATATATATATATATACTTTTTTTTGTACAGCTATACCCCTTATACACTATTTATTACATTCGCCCCTGAGAATGATCAAGTTTCCTGCTGCAGAAAACAATTTTTTAGGCCTTTTGATCAATCCACTCAAATGAAGTGACATGTTTTGAGAATTCACTTGATGATGGCCTTTTTCAAATTCAAAAATCCTTTGCTTGATGGTGAATTCTTGTCATTTAAATGTCTACATTTATTTTTTATACAAAAACTATGGAATATAATATTATAATGTGTAGTGGGTAGAATGATACTTACTTTTTTACCTCTAACTTTAATTTGAATTGATGACAAATTGTGTAATATTGTAAAACTCTTGGGGGTATTATTTTTTAGATTTAGGGTCCATACTTACCAAAAAGGAACCTTTAAGAAACCATAAAAAACACTTTCACCGGTTCAACATGGTTCATGCTGTATATTATGGTTTATATTACTATATTCTTTTAATGCATAAAAATATAAAGAGAATCTACATAAATTTTTTTTACAAGAAAGTGATCCTTTTAAAGTAACATTGGTTCAATGTCAAGAAACCTAGTAACATAACGTGCCAAGACCCAAGAGATTGAAAGAGATAAACGCTTCGATCCAGCCACTACAATTGACTTAATTAAGTTGTGGGCCATTAACGGGCTACACATTATAATTGGGTGGGCCTCTTAAAATTGTCCAATATTCAAAAGCCCAATTATTAAAGAAATGAAACTCAGAAAAAAGATTGACTATTTGTTACTTCATTTATTTTTTACAACGAAAAATATATACACAAGTTTACTATATTCTGTTCTGCGGGGGCTTATTTAACTCATGCACGGATTTGCATTCATATCTAGTCAACTTTAACATAAAATAATAAAAATATCCTTTCGAAATTTATTTTACAATTATATATAATCGGACCATATAGTAAGCAAATTATATAAATATAAATATAAATATCTATATAGAGAGAGAGAAACACTCTTTATCATGACACTGAAGAGGAGAAAAAAATTCAATCATTCCCCTTAGAATTTATATTTTCTTTTATAAGGTAAAATTATGAAACAAGAAATGTTATATCAATCAATGCCAGAAAGTCTAATACATTTGTTAATTCTATTAACGTTATCACAGATGACTTGGTTAAAACAAAATATAAAAACTCTAAAGTGTAAGAATAAAGTTAATTTATGATGAGAAATGGGCATGGTATTTTAAAGTGTGTAAAGTGTTGAAAAGTTAAGATAGTCATCATAATCCCAAGCCGCAGATTGTACGAATGTTGTGCACCAACGCCGAAAGCATATACTCCATTTTATAAGAGAAAGGAATAAAGATTTTAATTTAAAAATTAGTCTGGTGTAAAAAATAGTTGGAATAACAAATGCAACACTTATTGACAATCTTTAATCCATGTTTTGTATATACTAGGTGGCCGTATGGGACACGCATTAGAGTCAATTTGAATGAAATAAAATAAATATTCAAGTTTGCAAACACAATCATTGTATAAAAATCTTTTTCTTACATAAAATAAAAGAGTTTGATTTGTGTGTACTGGTTGCACTAATTTTAAATCGCACGTTAAATTAGATTAATTTGACAAAAAATAATACCCCACATGACGTAACCATTTACTTTTGTACGTGCATTAAGAAGTATTACATCGGTCCAATAATATTTTTCACGTTTACTGTTCTACGTTGTTTAAGAAAAGTTGCACTTTTTGACCAAATTTATTGAATTTAGAGGTTATTGTAGTATTTTTAGGTAATAAAAAAGTATAAAGTAACGATATGTATGTGAAAAAAGGAGTGTCAATTTTGAAATTAAAGTAACTTTTGAGGTTGTTAAATAAATTGGTGTTTGCTTTTATGGGGTGTGAAAGGTTTTGTGGGACAAACAAATGAGGAAAGTGTAAAAAGTATTATGGAAAGGAAGGAGTATTATTATTTTATATAAAGTGGATAATTTTATTAATATTGAGTGATTGATATGTATGTGACCCTTAAATATATTTTGATCCGTTAAGGTATTATTTGAGTAATTTTGATAAAAAGTCAAATGTTATGGTGGTAATGATTTTTGACATGTCTATTGTTAACATTTTTGTATATTAGCATTTTTATAAATATCATTGATACATCTATTAATACTTTTAACTTGTACAGTTGTGCCACATCGTGATAGTTACAAGTGTTATGTGCAATACCTTCTTCATTCGTATTGAATTCATATTGATATATGATGGCAATGAGCCGCTGGCGTCAACTTATAATGTGCACAATTTTAAGGTATGATGTAATTCCTCTATTTATTAGAAACATATATATTTACTTTTTACACATATATTCCCTCCATCCTGGACTTATATTCGCCAACATTGTAGATACGGAGTTTAAGAAAAAAAATTTGACCAACTTTATTGACTTTTTAGGAGTATTGTAGTATTTTTAGGTAATAAATAAATTATAAAATATGTTATGTGTTGTAAGAAATTAAAATTTACGGTCCAATTAAATGGCGATACATAGATTTTCTTGATTAAATATCAATTATTAATTTATTTGGAATTTAAATAAATTAATTCCTAAAAATAGATTAATAAATAATTGAATTTTCATTAGTAAAAATAAATAATTTATTTGGAAAACTAACGGAATTGAATTTTCGTTAGTAAAAATTTATAAATCACTAATTTACCAAGAAAAATTTGAATTTTTATAAACTTCCATTTCCATTGATGTTATTTGTAACATCTTGTGCTGGTTTCTTTTTTATAGTTTTGGGATTTTGTAAGTTTTAATTATATTAAATTGAAGGATTTAGACATCAGGGGTGATTGAGACAAATTTATGATTAATTTATTGAAGATTTTATTAGACTTATGTGATTGTGTTTCAATATTCAATTTCAATGTTCATATCACTAGCCTATGAATAATGTATGATTTGAGATTGTCGATGGGATTTAACCAATATATCTCTTGATTATTAGAAGTATCAATGACACATGATACTTAATTATCTTTACATGAACAATGACACATGATACTTAATTATCTTTACATGAACTTGTTTAGATATTGGGTAAGGAGCCTTTAAATTAATTTCTACAGTACCTATTAAGAATATTTATTGATGCATAAATATCTTTTAAGGAAATGTTTTTAGCAACATTAGAACCTAGAAATGGAATAAAAATTAATTCTCATTCAATCTTATTGTGCCTTTTGGAGTTAAGTTGTTTGTTAATATATATTTACTAAGGCTAGCTTTACCGATTGACTTAGTATAATTTTATGATCGCTCTTATCATTCTCTGTTTAATTATATATATTCACTTGTCTATTGAATTCAGTTCGATTGATTAAAACTATATTGTCCTTAAACTATCTGCAATTTTCTCTTGAAATACCTGTTTGCTTTTCAATTTGTTTCTTTTTAAATTGCTATTAGTAAAACTCACATCCAATTTGTTTGTCTTGATAAAAGTGATGCAAATCATATTTCTCGTGTACACTAGTTAAATTTCTAATTACTTGGGTTTAAATATTTTAACTTGATCATACTTTTACTATAGTAAATCTCGCACATGTACTTACAGTTACGGGTGATCACATTTAAAATAAAATTTAAAAAAAAAAAGAAGGGTGAACAGTACATAATAAGAGCAACTCCAAAAAGACTCTCTAAATAAAAAATAATATAAAATTTAAAGAGTCATACACATAAATATATCTCCAATAGCCTCTTTAAATTTGAAGAGTCAAACCAACTCTTTAAAATTTAATGATTGAAATTTTCACCACTTCCAACTCTTTAATTACTTGATATCTTCAATTGATTATTTATTATTTAATATTTATAATGTATAATGGTTCTTTCATTTTGATTTTATACTCTAAAAATATGGGAAAAAAATAAATGTAATAAATAAGTATTGAGAAGAGAAAAAATATAAAGAAGTTATTGGAGGTGAATAAAAATACATCACTCTAAATTTTAAAAATTATTTATATTACCTAAAATCTTCTTCAAATTATACATAATCTCTTTGAGATGCTCTAACAGATATGTTTAAACAAAATGTTGGGAATATTTCACATAATTATGAATTTTAGTATATTCACAACTCTAATTTCAAACTTTTTGAGTGTATTAATTGAAAGTAATTGAAATCAAGAATTATTTATTTATTATATTTTTTTTATATGAAACTTTCTTTACTGATAATATATATATATATATATATATATATATATATATATATATATATATATATATATATATATATATATATATATATATATATATTAATTGAATCACCCTCAAAACTTATCATCAAATGTGCGTGAAACCTTCATGTAAGACTAGGCCAACAAAAAATATAAATAATTAATCTCAAGAAAAATTTTAAGTTGAATTTAATGGTTTAATATTAGAAAGAAACATGTATTTATGTATGTAATCTGTGGTAATAAAGTAGTGATGGGTGTCATTAGAAACAAAATTGCAAAAAGAGAGATTTGAATCATAATTGGTAATCCGATGCTCATGTTAACTGTCCCTCACTAGCTCTATATTCACAATAAAAGTGAGACAAATTAAAAGTGGGCTTCAATGAAAAAGGGGGAGAGCCAAGTATTATGAAGATTCCATTCTCTTTAAAACTAAGAAACTTCTCCAATCTAAACATGTAATCAAGGTTCACACACACACTCAAACTTTATTGCCACCATCCAAATTATTATAAAGTTATATAAATATAATAATAATATATAAATCTTAATTTACAAACACTTGCAAGATCCTAATTAAATTAATTGTTGTGGTTAGAATTTATTCCTCTAAATGTTACCGGCAGGACTATTATTTCTGGAGTCGCTTGATTAAAATTTCAGAATAAAAATTATAATATGAATCATTAATGAGAATAATACAATGAGAATTATAATAATCTGCGTGCATCTAATTTCAATAACAAAGTTCCAGATTTGAATCTTGTACAAATTAGAAAAAACATCTTTATCAAGACTCTTCTAAATGTAAAGATTGTGTTAAATCAACGTGATTTGAGTGGAGAGAACAATTTCTTATCCCATTTATGTTTTTTTGTGCAACTTTTTCTTATGTCCCATCTTCCTTGTTTTGTGGCGAATGGGCTCTCTTTTTAAGCTTGGTATTTTATATGGGAATGGGAGGGGCATAGAGTAATTAATTATGGAGAAAATGATTTTGAGAATTTATTAATTCATTTAATAATTAATTTATGAAGATATAATTTAATTTTGGTAAAATCAAATACCAAACAATCGATCATCGTTTTATGCCAATTATAGTGATGGATCGACCCGTCTTATAAATATCCCGACTCACAAGAAACTTTTGTCATTATTGATAATGTATTTATAATCTTAAATAGCTTTTTATCAAGCGAGAAACTTTCTACTTATTAGTTGACCCTTGAATTGCTATGGATATATCTTATATCCAAATTTATTTTTCTTGTGTAAAACTTGAAACTCTCATACTCCTAATTCTAAGATTTATATTCAACAAGATCATTATACCCTTTCTATTGTGGACCATTAAAGCCCCTAAGTTGCCCTTCATAGCAATTAAAGGTACCAAAAATTATACTCCTTGAAGTGAATATAGATAGGATACATCACTTACATTCTAACAACAAATGTTTTGGGTCACCTATTTCATTCTATATTTCATCTCATATTCCATATATTATATTATTGTCATGTATTGTAATCAATGCCCAAATTTTCGCAACATACTCCAAGGGTTTAATAGTCATTAACTAGGGTATAGTATTTTAATATGAAATAAGTTATGGAATAGGAAGTGAAATATTAGAGTGGAATAGGGATTTGAACCAATCCATCATACACTATGAGAGAGCATTTCATAGTTAGGGTGAGTCTCGTGGGAACCATATCTCAATCATTTTTTTCATGTATCATTTCTACATCACTGATGAGATGATTGACACGTAAGAAGTGAAGGAAATCCAAACTCATAGAATTTATATTTTTCTTTCTAGAATATAGTTTCCTTCTCTCCCCTACGTGTCATTCATCTAACGATATGACACGTAAGAAAATTCGACCGCTATTCATGCAACACATCAAACTATGAGCACTATTCAAGACGCATAATTGACAGTTGATTTGATTCATTGGCAATGGAGATGATATAATATTGAAGTTGATTGAATGGAAGTTTATATGTCAACTTTCAGTTTCATCTGATTGATGTAAGAACCAAGAAGTATCTCAATTAAAGGAAAAAATGGTGCAATGCCCTGCACACAATATCAAATTATTTTGTTATCCTATATTTAACAAAATTTCTTTTTCTGCCTGAAATTACAAAAATACTTATTACTCGAATATTCGAGTAAATACAATTCGAGTAATACCTCGAGTAAACTAAATAAATGAATAAAAATTTTGAGTAAACATTCGAGTAAATGAGCGAGTAAGATTAAATGTCGAGTAATTGGCAATTCAAGTAAAGTAAGTTTGAGTAATAGTCACATCGAGTAAGTCAATCGAATAAATATATTCGAGTAATAAATTTCGAGTAAGCGAAATCGAGTAATAGAAAATATGAGTAAGGAAAATAATAGTAAGAAAATTCGAGTAAGCAAATTTGAGTAGTAGTCAAATTTGAGTAAAGCAATTCTCAAAATAAAAAAAAATTGAAAAATTAAAAAAAAAAAAGAAAAATCGAGTAAGTAAGGAAAAATTTGAGTAAGACAATCCTGAGTAAAAGTAATTATGGCAAATTCAAGTAATAACAATCATTTGAGTAAGGCACTATTGAGTAAGAAAAATTCGAGTAATAGGCTAGTTCGAGTAAGACAAAATGAATTATAGTGAAATTTGAGTAAAGAATTCGATTAATTCAAGTAGCTAATTCAAGTGATAGTATATTCGAGTAAGGCAAAATCCAATAAGGAAAATTAAAGAATTAATAAAATTTCGAGTAATGAAAATTGATGAGTAATGTGAATTTCGATTAAAACTGATGAGTTAATCTTTTTAAAGTATTTTTAAAAAAAATATATATTGAAGTAAAATACTGATTGTAATACGATTATCCATTTACTCGAAGAATTCTTTATTCAAAGCGTAATATTACTCGAAAATTTTTTCTTTATTTTTTTCGAATTAACACTACTCGAAATTTATTAATTCTTGGAATTCAATTTAATATCAATGCGACATTTATAGAAGGGTTAATTGCATTAAAATACACGATATTTTCTAATTTTCTCAATTAAATCACGAACTATTTTTTTTATAAAAAAAAATTCACAACCTTTTCTTATTATTTCAATTTAATCACCAACTTTATTTTTATCAATTAAATATATAAATTAAATACATGGTTCTTTTGTATTTTATAATTTAATTACAAATTCTTCTATTAATAATTTTTATGACTATCTTGATTAAAATATATTAAAATATTTAAAATAAAATATATAAATTACATATTATATATTAAAATTTTATAGACAAATTTTTTCCCAAAAAAAAAAAAGGGTGATAGTTTTACATACGTTTTGGAAAAAAGTTTTAATAAAGGTGTGATAGTTAAAGATTGCGTATGAAATATTAAAATGTTATAAAACAAATTTGTTTTAAAAAAAATGGTGAGAGTCATATATCAAATACTATTTATGAAAGGTGACCATTTGGGTGTGATGTCCAAAATAGAAAAAATATCCTCTTTAAATGAGACAGAGGAAGTATAATTTATGTATTGTAATTTAAATATTTAATATATTTAATGCGTATTGATTTTCGTTCATTAACATAGTAATATATTGTTGGCAGTTTAACACACAATTTAATCCTCAAATATAAAGGATGTTATTGTAACTTAAATAAGCGCCCAAGTTATATTTATCGAATCTAAAGTACGGGTTATTATTAATTAAATTATTATCTAAATTAATTAAAACTATGGTTGGCAATAATATTTGGAATAATTATTTACACTACTAAATAAATAATAAAACAACAAGTAAATAGATAAGCGTAGAGCATTGACGAAAGTGAACAGGTGAGAAGATAGGTAGTTCTTCGGGCAATCCAGTTTCACTCATTAATTTTCTTTTCGTTTATCAATGTCCGACTCTTTCTTGTGAAATATGGGCGCATCATTAAGCTATGTTAATCTACTTTATACACACAAGTAAATAAGCGTATAACACGTGTGAATATCCTCGGAGCAAGAGATATAATTCATCACCCTTTCTAGGTACTATCAGTATCAATTACTTTCTGTGCACTAAGTACTCTAACTCGATATGATCTCCCTTTATAGGTACTGTGAAATTATAATCTTTATCCTACTTGTCAACTCAAATTAGATTCAATTAACAATTATTTATATATAATAGTTTTAATGAAACTTCGGAATCCCATTACTTAGAATCATGATAATATGGATCCTGTTCATCAGTGAACGCGTTCAATCAACAACCAAGATATATATCCAGACTATATATAATAGTTGAAGATGCACAAAACGACTCTAAATATGGATTAAAAATGCATTGTCATATATAAAATAGACCACAAGTAGTATTGTACGGAGTATACACACGAAAGTTCAATTAACTTGTAAAACCTTCATAACCCTAGAATTACCAAAGCGGTTCTAGCCCATGATTGGTCGAGGATCAATCATGGTGGTTGGATAGATCTTACCCATTGTCTTGAAATACAAGATAAATCAGTGCCTTACATACTATAACAAATTACTTTCTCACCCTATATTTAAGAATAATTTTTTTTATGTTCGAATTTACCAAAATATCATTACTCAAATATTCGAGTAAAACATTCAAGTAATATTTCTAGTAGAGAACTAAGTAAATATCTAAAAATGAAGTAAATTTTTTTAGTAATAATTCGAGTAATGATTGTTTAATTTTTTTAGTTTTCGAGTAAGGAGTAATAATTGGAGTAATAACTTCGAGTAATGATTTTGATTAATGTTTGTTTAATTTTCGAGTATATGAGTAATAATTTCAAGTAAAGGAATAACAATTCGAGTAATAATATCAAGTTACCAATTCGACTAATGTGTGTTTAATTCTAAATTGAGGAGTACTAATAATTTAAGTTATTATATACTCCCTTCGTCCCGTTTCAAACTTTACGTTTGTTTTTTTCACATAGATTAAGAAATGATGAGAATCATCAATCAAGACTTCATATGAAATATGGGAGAGATGAGAATAAAACACATCTAGAAAAGTTGCAACGCTCTCTTCTGAAAATTAAAAGATTATTGATTAAGATACAAACGAGCAACAAATACTCTCTTCGTCTCATGGTAAGAGTCTCATTTACTTTTGGGCATGTGGATTAAGTAGTATTATTATTTAATGTGTAGTGGGTAGTTGTATTAGTGGGTGTGTAGGCCCCATGTTTTAATTGTATTAGTGGGTGTGGGTGAGTCTCATATGTCAAAAAAAGAAAATGAGATCCTTTGGATGAGACAATCAAAATGGTAAAATGACACTTTTAGCATGTGACGGATGGAGTGTATAAAATGGAATGAAACAAAATAAAATATGAAAGAGAGATATTGGACAACCTTCACTTGGATAGTTTCTTTTAAGAGATCGACGAATACATGCAAAAAAATGCAAGGAGTATTATTAAGGAGTATCGACGAATACATGCAAAAAAATCAAGGACAACCAAAGGGTAGTGTTTACTTTTTGCACGTGGATCAAGGAGTATTATTATTTAATGTGTCATAATTGTTTTTAAAATTATTTTAGAAAATTGATATTAAATCGAGTAGAGGAAAAATATGCATATTATATTTTAATAATGTAAAATATATAAAATAAAAAAAATACAAAGTTAGAATTATAATATAATTTAATATAAAAAATATATTTAGACAATTTAATAAATAATATATAAAATACATAATACACTACAACAATGAAATTAAAAATTATTTAAATGATATGATAAAATACTTATGAAAAGAAATTTTAATTGATAATTTATACATGGAAAAGACTTGTGTGATTTACGTGAGACTGATAAAAAATGATAACTTCTATAATAAAATGTGATACTCAATTAGCAATAAGTGATAATGTTATTTTATTAACGACTTATAGTATAACTGAAAAGCGATAATATTGTATAGTGAAAGTGATAACATTCAATAGCGAAAGTGATTACTAATTTAAAAAGTATAAAAAAACTCACGTGAGACAGTTTCACGCAACACTTATTCTTTATAAATGAAAGTGATTACTAATTTAAAAAATATAAATAATCTCACGTGAGACAGTTTCACGAACACTTGTTCTTTATAAATGGATGGTTGACGTAATAAAAAATTAATGTACTTTTGAAAAGAAATTTTAATTAATAATTTAGTTATTTGAAAAATAGATGGATTTATTTTTTTGAAAAAAAGAAAGAAAAGAATTTAGTAAAAATTAACGACATAAAAATTATGGAAAGAAAAAAGAAAAATAAAAGAATGGATGAGATGAAATAAATAAAATAAATTGATGAGATGTTTTAAAAAGTTGATAATCACAATCAATGAATGAGATATAATAATAATTAATAAAAGCAAAGATCTGTGTGAGAGCTTCTTAGGTGAGACGATCAGAAAGTGATAATTTTTATATTATTAAAAAGTGATACTAAATTAATGAAATGTGATAATATTATTTCATGAACAATTTATAATATAAATAAAAAGTGAAAATATTTTATAACGAAAGTAATAACTATTTTAAAAGTTGTAAAATGGTCTCTGTTTCACGCAAGACTAACCATAAATGAATGACTAACATTTAATTTTATCAAGTTAAATTAGGAAGGTTAAAATGGAATGAAATAATTTTATGTCAAACTTTGTATTTTTAGGTTTGGTTTTTTATTATTATTATTATTATTATTATTATTATTATTATTATTATTATTATTATTATAAAAAGAACAATGATATAAAGATAAAGATTAAATCTATTAAGTCCAAATTCGATTCCATAATCATGTTACTAGAATTATACACCCAAATTGTCCACTAGCCCGAATTCTTTTACTCATATTGTTATTTGAAATATTAATTCTTAAAGGTAAATTTGTATTTTACTCGAATTTATAAAATTTACTCATTAGATTTGCATTTTCCTCAAAAGTGTCTTTTGCTCAAATTGTTATAAAATTTGCTGTTACTCGAATATATATTAATTTTAAATTGTTAGTCGAAACATTAATGCTTGATTTGCAAATACAATTTCTTTTACTCATCTCTACACTTACGTTAAAATTTTAAATTTCGAGTCAAATTAATTCTAATTTGAATTAATAGAAATTTCAAATTCAACTTAATATTCACATTATTCATTTCAAATTAATGTTTAAATTTTGAAATTTTCGAGTTATGTGATATTACTTATTTTTAGTAATTGTAAATTTTGAGTAACATTAGTATTGGACTATTTTCCAGTAAATTGGAATAGAAGAGTTCTTTAATCGAAATTACTGTGTTACTCGATAATAAAGTTTACTCAAAAATTGTAAGTAATTAGTTACTCAAATGTTTAACTCATAAAGACATTACTCGAATGTATTATATATTACTCGAAATATTACTCGAATACTCACTTCACTTAATTACATTATTATTCACGCATATTACTCGAAAATTACATTACTCGCTCATATTACTCGAAAACATTATATTATTATTTTACTCGAATACATTACTCGAATTTTTTGTTTACTCGAATTTTTTTATTTTATTATTATTTTACTTGAATATATTACTCGAATATATTTGAGTAAGGATAATTTCGTTAATTCGGGCATAAAAAGACATTTTTTAAAATTAGGACAAAAAAATTATTGCTTAATGTCTGCAGGTAACTGTGATGAATTTCTTCCTCAATTAAATTGGGGATCTCTTGCCACTCCAATTTTAAATAAATATCTGCACTAAAAGCGGGCCCTCTACTCCACCAAACATATATACGTACATTTGTAAGAAATTCAATGGGAAAATGATGTGGTTTAAGATATTTTATTCAATTGAGACAAAATAAATTAATGCTTTAGGATGTCGTGGATTCAAATTTAAACAAAACAAAATACTATATACAACAATATTCAATTTAATTATATACGTCTATTGATAAAGAGATATACTATAGTAGTGAATTTAAAAAGATACAATTTGTTAGGAAAAAAAAACTGCAGTTTTTATTTAAAAAAATTGCGGCTATATAGTTTTGAAATGAAAAATTAATATTACAGTTGAATATATAAAAAAATTAATATATTCATTAATTATGTTCATTTTCGGTTTTTATATTTTTGAGTTTAGGATTATATAATATACTTATTCCTTATTTCACTTGGGGTTTAATGAAATCGATTTATATAAACCCCATAAACCCCACCTTTACGTACCATAAATTACCATCTATCCCTTATACGTTACTTTTTCGCATACTTGTAGCGTATTAAATTTAACATAACATTAAAACCTAGAGTTAATATCTTTTAAATTGGGTTTACATTATAAATTCTTGTAAATCATGTGTTCTCCTTAATTTAAATATTCTATCAATATGTAAAGTATATAGAATTGGAACCGTGAACTTGATTTACACAAGTGTTTATGTAAAACATAACTTACTTTAATGGGAAAGAGTCACATATGCTCAACTATATCACACGGATATCAAATAGGTCCTTAAGCTATTTTGTGAACAAAAATGAAACAATTATGGTCTTGTATCATAATACTTTAATTTTAAAGTAATTTACGAGTTCATTTCCAAACTATACCACCGTTAATAATTTAAATAAAATTCATTTTACTTGCTAATAATTAATTTACTCACGTGCAAATATTATATTGGAACACAATTTATCGTGGAAATAAAATAACAAACAATGCACTGCACGAGTGTTACTATAAAATTTCTTTAAATACTAAAAGTCTTACCTAAAGGTGCATAAAATTAATATTTTTATTGATTAAATTAAATATTTTTATTTGAATAAAATTTAATACGCTTAATTTTTTAAATTTTAAATTTATCTTTTTATCTAATAATAAATTATTGTTGAAGTTTTTTTTAATACATTACCCGAAATATAGATTAACTATCAATTATGGATTTAAAAGATTTTTCTTATCAATTCAAAACTTGAAAGATATGAAACTATCAATACAGAACCAAAAATCATAAAATTAATTAAAATTTAATAACGTAATTGTATAAATTTTCCAATGCTTAATATGTTATTTTAATGATAGTAAATTATAAAATATTATGTTAAAAAAATTATATATAAAATTTTAATGTAGTTATTATTATTTTATTTTAACTAATTTTATGATATTAGGACCTATATTGATAGTTTTATATCTTTAATTTAAAGTCCTGGTCGAATTGATAGAAAAAATTTTTCGAATTCCTAATGGATAATTAATCTATTGTATTAAAAAAATTCCATTATTATATTAATATTCTTAATATTTCACTGACTCTTTTAAATGAAGAATAATACTTTTACACAAGATACCAACTGATCATTATTCCATATATATATATATATATATATATATATATATATATATATATATATATATATATATATATATATATATATATATTGAGGATGAGTGTAAATGTATGTATGTTTATTAATAATTTTATAGTTTTTTTATATATAATCAGTTTTTATTAAAAAAAATTAATAGAAAATTCATTAACAAGATGTATACATTTTTATACATTAATGAGTATAATTTTCGAAAAGTAGGTGCACGGTGCACCTAAGTAAACAAAATAATTTATTTTGAAAAAATGTAAAATAGTTTCACTAACATCCTCATCCAAATTTTGCCCCTTGTGAATTTAAAAACTAAATTAATAGTAATAGATTATTGGGTAAATTATCAAAATTCCTCTTGAGATTTGTCCAAATTATCAAATAAACCTCGTGGTTTGAAAATTTATCAATTACCCCCTTTAAAAAATATATTTTTTTAAAAAATAGTGAAATTAAAAAATACAATGTTAAATATATGAGTCTTGATATCATTTTCATCCTTCTTTATTTTAAGAAAAAGTGTATTTTTATTAATGTTCAAATAAAAAATAAGTTAAAGACGTTAATTGGTAATTTTTCAAAACACAAGGTTTATTTGGTAGTTTGGACAAACCCCGAGGGGATTTTAGTAATTTACCCTAAAATATTATCAACAAATCACAACCGCGAATTAGAATAATATGGTTTTGAAATTAATTAATTTGTCAGGTAATTAATGTTCTAGGCTTTTAATTATTTTAATTATTTTTTTATCACAAATTCAATCATCAGTTGATAGTTTGTTAGGTGGTTAATGATATAAATCGCATGGAGAATAAAATTCAGAATTTTACAATTATAAAATAAAAATAATTTGGACGGGCTGGATATGGCTGCAACAAGATTCACGTGTCCAATATAAAATTCAGATGAAAAATGAAATGTCCAATTAATGATGCACATAAAAAATGATTAAAAGAATATATTGAAAAATTAAAATTAACAAATTTAACGGGTTTGTTGGGCGTTGGACTTGGGACCATATATTTGAGGCAGTTGGCCGTTCAGTCAAAAAATTTTATTATATTTTTATGTTATTATTTTTTTTAAAAAATCATATTCAAATATTTTATATGTATTTTGTAATGTATAGTGAATAATGTATTAACGTTGAGTATGAGATCATATGTATTATGATGTTATTATGTAGCAGTATTTTGTAATGTGTAGTATAATAATTATTTTTTGTGGGTCACATCAACCCAAAAAATAAATAAATATTTTGTAATGGAACGGACCAAAATGATAAAATAATACGTATCAATGGGATGAAAGGTATAATACGTTCTAAAATAAAAATTAATACCGTTGATTTTTCAAATTAAAAAAATAACTTTTTAATAAAACAATAATATCCTACTATTTCAATAAAAAAAATACTCCCTCTATTAGTTGACAAGAGGAATATCTGTTTTTTACACGTGAATTAAGGAATATTATTATTTAATTTAATGTGTAATAGGTAGTTGTATTAGTGAGCGTGTCTACCTCATATTTTAATTGTATTATTGAGTGTGTGTGAATTTCATATGTATAAAAAAATAAATGAAACTTTTTGAAATGAATGTCTCCAACACATTTGTGCACTTGATGCAAGAGACCAATTGTATATAAGAGGTTTTTTTTTTCCTATTAATTAAAAAAAATGACCCGGCTTCTTCGGTTTAGGATAGGGTTCCTTGGGTGTTATTATATCTATATATGTTTGGTCAGTCTTGTTTAGAAACTTTCTGACTATTTCCAATTTGCCTATATTATTTGGTTGCTTAATTTTAATATTCTTATTCACACACACATACATATAGATAAGCTTGGTGATAATACACGGATACTTCAACGCCCCACCTTATACATTCTATTTTATATACTCTATTATTTTATTTTTTAATAAAATATATATGATATCCATCTCAATAAAAGTCATGAGCAAGACAGAACCATCTCAATAATTTATTAATTTGTATTTATTTAATCAATTAGTATTAGTATAATAATAAATTCAAAACCATTTTAAAAAAATTCACACTTAAGTTGTTAAACTATATATTCTCCTTCCCAGTCTTCTTAATGCATATTAATTTTGTTATTTTGATAATCTCAATATAAAATATCTATTTTGTTATTTTGGAGTTGATGTGACCACAAAATAATTTTATTAAACTCAACTCACCATACATAGACTCACATTTAACAATAATACAACTATCCGATATATCTTAAAATATATAATAATATCTTCGCATCTTTTATTTCTTCTCCTATATCAGTTACTCCTATTTCTCTATTACAGTATCATTGCTCCGTGTGTTATTTATTGATTCAACAAAAAAAATTAAAATATATGATCATTACAAAATTCAAAATAAATTATCATTATTCATGATTTATTAAATTTATATAAATTCAAAAAAAATAATTTAAGCAAGATTTTTTTAAACTACATTTTGATTTTCAAAATACATACTTAAATTATAGCTATAAAAATTATCTCTATAATCCTCACTACACTCCCCTTCCATACATTTTCTCTCAAAATTAATACTCTTGTGAGACGGATGTGAGACGGGTCGACTCATTATTAAAGTATACTTATTGTATAGATAGAGTATGTTTATTTGTAGTTAAAGTTAATTGTATAGATAGATTATGTTTATTTGTAGTTAAAGTGTGTTAATAATAAATCATATTATAACATGCTAAAATAAAATATATAATCAAGCATACTTTAGAAAACATACTTTAACAACCATTAAATATATTTTATCTATACAATAAATATTATATTTTAGTGATGAGTTGACCTGTCTCACACCCGTCTCACAAGAGACTTTGTCTTAATATTTATATTTATATCTTTATCTCTCCTCTCATTTCTTTTCATACATAAATTAATAGTATGTATTTTTCATCTCTTTTCTTACATAAATTTTCCTTTCATCTCTTTTCTTATATAAAATAAATATTTTTATATATTTATTAAAAATTCAAAACAAACATACGGAGTATACTATTATTATTATTCAATTAACTTTCAAATTCTAAAAAAAATTAATTAGTTGATATACACTTTAATTCATATTAGTTATTATTCAATTAAAAGAATCTACTAAAATGTGATTGCTATTAATGTTTAAACAAGAAAAAAATTCATAAAATAAATGATACAACTTTATAAGTGGTGGTATTTGAGTGCACCGGACACGCAGATTTTGTTCCTAAAACAAACATGACTACACAATAGAAGGGTATGTAAGATGGATTTATTAATTAAAACAATATGTATGAAAAGATAATTCACAAGAAGAAAACGAAGATCTCCAACGTGTCTTGGAAATTTGGATAAGGATTCTATGTATGTTCTTGCAACATGAATGGCAACTTGCTCAAACCAAATAAAAAAATGAACCAAATTGAAATAAATGACTTGTAATTTATTACTAATTAAAAAATAATATATAATACAACCCAACTTATCCATCTATTCAAACAAAATCATTTCTATAACCATAGCTTCCCATCATGATCTTCTAGGAATTGCTATTCTTTGATACCTAATCATTACTAACTATAAAACAAACACAACCAACAACAAACATTTTTTTACAAAACACCTCCTTCACCACATATTCCATGGCAAAACACACCAAATGAATAAAAGAAGATATATTTCCAGAGGCTGCAGTTGAGATTTCAAAATCACAACTCCCTCATTCCTTGATCATCATTCCTGGTTCATCTTCTCGCCTCCGTTTCGGGAGAGACAAAGAGGAAATGGTTCGGGCCGAAACCACCTTCCTCACGAGCAATCTCCAACGGGGATCGTTCGCCTTTCGGTGTTGTTGTGCTTTCAATTTGAATTGTCTGTAATAAAAAGAGAAACAGAATAATGATGTTACTTCACCAATGAAGTTGACAAAAGATTGTTGTAATTATATTTCGTGTCATGTTTCACTAGACATTTAGATTACATAGTAGACACATGTAATGCTATTCTACAAGCATTTATTAAAATATCTGGCAAGGACATCACAGATGATCATCATCCCTTTAATGCATGTGTAAGGAAAAGTCAAAACTAATGGGGGACTACAAGGAACATATGTGGGGAATATGACCCTACAATCCAGCTAAACTCATGTCCTCTTGACATAACATCTTCATAAATCTACCAAGAAATTAGTGCTAACAAATTCATTGGACCTAATTAGGTGAATGGACAAGGAAATCTGCCGCATGATTCACATGGATCAAAATTGGGACAATTCAAGACCAACCAAATCTGACAGCAATAAAATACACCATGGAAAATGATCAAGGATCATCAAATGATAAATTCATGGATCAGAATGTACCTGCACAAGGGAACTCTGCATTCATCGGGTTGGTCGCAGATCGAAGAGTGCAACTTGAAGAGTTGCCACATTCGTGTGCAACGCGAACATCCTCCATTGACCCTCTTCTTACAAAACCCGAAATGCTTGATAAGGAGCTGGATTCCATGGCAAGTCGAAAATTTGCTACACGGGCCCTTATGCTTGCTTGTATCCATGTCGTACGGGCCGACACTCGTGCAACCCTCCGAACATATATGCTCTAGACAATCCATTGCTTCACTTAGTTCTAGGTACAAGTTCTGCTCTCGCCTACGCCTCTTCGTCTTCTTTCGCCTCTGAAAGATCAAGAAAGGAGTATCGATTCATCATTAGTAAATCAACCAATTGACAGCAAGATTTCATATACAATATAGCAACATAGGATTTGATGTCTAATGTTTGATGTACTCACCGATTCAGCTTCATCGATGAATTGAAGAATCTCGAGCTCGAGATAAGGATCATGGTCTTGCAAGAACTGCCACGCCTCAGTTTTTTCAACAGTCTTGAAGTTCTTAGACAACAATTTCATGCAGCAGAGGTAGAGATCAGGTGCGTCGCACAACCTCGCTAGCTGAAGCACATCCACTACGTTTTCGATGTTCAATCCTTTTGCTAACCCCTTTGTACATCTCTGCTTCAGCTGTTGTACAGAGTATACATGAGACAGAGCTAACAGGTGAATTCCATACTTCTCCATCTGCTCCTCACTGCACCTGATCATACAACACAAAGGGCGTTTAAGTCATTTTACAATCAAATTGTTCCTGTGTTCTTGGAGGCGCTGTAATTCGCCGCGCCTACCAAGAGAAAAATATTCAGAAAGTGGTGGTTGAGTGGTGGCAGGAGAGGACACGTGTACACGGGATTATAAACGGACGGCGGATATAATAATCAAATTGTTTTTTGTTTTTGTTTTTTTAATTAGTCAAATGAGATTTTTCAAATATTGCTTCAGATTTGGAACTTGATTATTTACAAGGAAAGAAATATTTTATTTTATTTTATGAATATAAAATGGAAAAGAATTGGCGCAAATAAAGGAAAAGAATCATGGTTGGCGTTTGAGCGTGTGGCTTGAAGGAAACTTACTTGGAAGAATAAAGAAACTGAATGAAATAATAGACGGCGTCGTATGGTACGCCGGAGATCGAAATTTTCCGTTCGGCGCTCCGGTGCTTCTGCGGCCGATCGATTATGTTCTCCAGTACAGGCGACGCTGAAGCCTAAATTTAATTCAATTCAATTCATAAACATCAGAAAAATGGCAAACGGAAATCCATTAAATTGAAAGCTATACACAGTTGAGAATCTTTCAACAGAATCGAAATCACATAATTCGAGGAAAAGGAGAAAAACACTGTTCGAAATTCAAACAGCATCATAATCCATCATTGGTAGAAGATGAAAGGAGAAACGAAAATTAACAAATCTAACGTCGGAATTCCACCACACCACAGACAGATCAAGTAAACATCCTAATACATAATAAAAAATTCAGGAGGAAGAGATGAATACCAATATCTTTGAGTGCGCCGGGATCCGATACCCGCCGGAGGTGACAACTTGGAGGTCGGGCTCCGGCATTTCTCCGGTTCCGGCGAACGGAGGAACTGATCTGACCCTCATTTGGCCGGAAAGCTTCTTCTTCAACTGTACCATAATGAGTGGAAATCCTCAATATCTATCGCTTAAAAACTGTATTCGATTATATCTGAATGTTATCGCCGACGAGCTCAGGAATGGGAGTTGATTGCGAGAAGGTGTGAATCACGAAGTGCGTGAACCTGTATTTATAGAGGGAGCGAAAAAGTTATCACCTACACCCGACCCGAATAACGTTAAACGGACCCGCTTATGGGGCCCGTCACGCGATTGTCGGGGCGTGTAATAGCAATTTGCTATGAGTATTTTAGAAATCAATTTGTAATTGGTTAGTTTGTTGGATTGTGAGACACACTAATAATTCACTACCAAGTTGAGGTCGTATTAGATGAGATTAAGAGGAAAAAGAAAAGAGATTGAAATTTAATTGGAAATTAATATTTAAAATGTTGAATATTATCGTTAAAAATCAAGCTCACCGTAGGATCATGATTTAAATTTGAATTTGGGTTTTTATCATACTAATATTTCTAAAAAATAATTACATATACTAATCAATACAATTCGAGTGTCTATACACACTTATACATGAAAAAATTTACCTACAAATTTTTTTTTGCCAAAAATTATAAATGAGTGAGTAGGAATATCTCTAAAAGTAAAAGTAATCTTACCTATCCTTCCTTAAAACCTACCCATTATATAATTAGGCCAAAATTAATACTAATAATTAATTTCAAGTCACTTTAAAAAACAATATTTTAATGTTTATTTTTTTCTCATTAATAATAATAATAATTAAAATACTTACATATATGATTGCATATATCAATTCTATATAAAGTTATATCAATTCTATATAAAGTTATTAATTTTGATTTAAATACTCTCATACATATTGACATCTACTAATATTCAAAATCTTAAAATATTTTAACAACAATCATTTGTATATGAATATAAATTATTTAAAAATAGACTTCTCAAAATGATTTATTTATACAATTATTTTTATTCAATACCACAAAAAAAAGTAAATAAAATTCACAATACAAACTTAAACTAATTTTTTAAATAAATTTTAACGTTAGTAGTATAATTAAATTGAAGCGTCAAAATGAATGAACACGTCCACTAAAAAAAATATTTTTTTGCGGTTCATTTTTTTCTTCTTACGACACGATAATAAAATTTGGATTCTCTAATTTGTCAAACAAAACACCAATATGCGTTTGAGTTCGGAAAGAATAAGCCTATGTATTTCTGGTTCTAAGACCAGTCGTTCTAGTGGTCGACTCTATTCTTTCAAATTGTTTCTCATTATTAAGAAAAAATACTTTATATTAAGTTAGTTTCCTATAAATTAAATTTATGGTGTAAACCATTCTATTTCCTTTAATTTAAATCCTAATCATACCTATAATAAAATTGAGAGGGAAAACTTACACTATTGAATCCGATTTACACAATTTTTTTATCTTGTATATTTGAGTACACAAGATTATCACTAGAATCATTTAAACTAAACAACTTACCTTCTACTTATTTCATAACCCTCAAATTGTTATTAGAATTTAGGCTGAAATAACAAAAAATCTATCTAAGATTGACTTGTCAAAAATTAATCATATATACATTAAATAATAATAATAATAATAATAAATAATAAATAAATAAAAATAAAACACAACTCACAAGTTCATCATTATTATTTTATTAAGTAAAATTCTCATATGAAACGAGACAATACTCATATATGACGGATTGTAAGACATATTTATAAAATATAATTATTATATGTGAATCGATTTACGTGTGAATCATATTTACGAATTACTCTTTAGCATTTAAAAATTACTCTTTAGAGCAATAAACTATTACTCTTCTAAATGAAAAATATTAATTACTCTTCAAATCTTTAAGACTAACTTAAAATATGCTTACTGCTCTATTGATAGCTAAGATATTATGTAATCTAAAATATGATGAATAATACATTAAAATACAATTTTCTAAATAAATATATTTTAACTACAAATAAATATATTTTATCTATATAATAAAAAAATATTTTAATAATAGATTGACTTATCTCACAAATAGACATCTTAATTAATTATTCTTATTTATATATTAAATTAAATTTAAAACTAAATATAAATTCTTAGTGAAATAAATAATTTTCCCTTTTAAGATATCCCATCCACATTTCTTACCATCTTAGTATTTTTTTCAATTAAATAAATAATTTATTTATTTATTAATTTAATTGTATTATACATGAAGTTATTGAGTCAAATTCAAGTTGAGTCAAAGTTTTCCACAAGTCGAGCTCATGATCTCAAAATTGAGTTGATTGAATTTTTTTAATGCATTCGTAAATTGAATAATTTGAAGGTAATCGGAACCTACTGGGACCTTCATTTTAAATCAAAGATTTTCATTATATATGAATGAATTGATTTCACATTGGTTGAATATCGCACCTATAAACTAATAATTAAAAGCTTATTTACACCCCTATTATGATATAAAGACCTTTTATTAATAATTAATGGTAAAGTCTCTTATACACTCAAATTTTACCCAATCAAAAAATAATACTTTTATTATTTAAATTAAATATTATTTAAAGAAAAATAATATATTCTTGATTTAAAGTCAAATGATTGTAAATTATTTCTTTTAAGGTAAATGATAGTAAAGTTTATTATATTCTCCAGTGGTTTTTTTTACTATTAATTCATTCAAGTTAAATTAATTAGTAATATTGTTATTATTATTTTATTCTCAGTATATAGTATTTGCTAAAGTTTATTATATTCTCAATTTAAAAATTTCATTTAAATTACATAATTCAATCCATAACCTAACTTTAAATATTTAGGTCTAAATGTACATGAGTAGAGTAATTCTAAGATTATTTTCCACCACTGTTCTTTGCATGATCTAGATCACTTTTCTCCGGGCCATCAACATTAATTTGGTAGCCTATCACTTTATGCAGAAAAATATCATGAATTATTGGAGAGATTAATTATAAAATAACAAATTAATTTGCCAAAGTGTAAAATAAAGATTTATTTGTAATTTCAATATTATAATTTTATGCGAAGTTATTCAAATAATTTAATTCGACAGTTTATTTTCTCGAGTGAACACACCAGTCACCACCATTTTTCCAAGGTTGAGATTAAAATCCTATTTATAGTATTCGTGTTTTTTTTATAATTTATATATGCTTTATAAATTGACCTGAAAGGAACTTTTGATGGTATGTGTCATGTAAAATATCTGGCAAATAAGTTCTAAGGAGTTAAATGTTTAATGATTCCTTAAACTCATTATACATAAATTATCGTACAAATTTTTGGTTTATAGATAGAATGTTTTACCATAAAGGGTTAATTTTTATCATCAAAATCTAGTATTGATTTTTATAGTATAATAATTATATATTCGTCATTTTAAATTAATGGAGTAGTACTATTTTATTTTGTGATTAAATTTATAAATATAAAAGATGGTGTACCCCATTATTAGGGGTCCCACCGCCCCTGCCCTGGGTATTGGTGGAGGAGGTAAATCGCAGGATGTGCCTCAAGTAGCTTATAGAGAGAGACTCACTGTTTAACTTGTGATTGCAAGGGGTCAAATTTTGCCTTCCTGCAGCAATCAAGCT
Source organism: Pogostemon cablin (assembly GCA_023678885.1). Taxonomy (NCBI): domain Eukaryota; kingdom Viridiplantae; phylum Streptophyta; class Magnoliopsida; order Lamiales; family Lamiaceae; genus Pogostemon; species Pogostemon cablin. The sequence goes on along the minus strand of CM042962.1, from coordinate 8,384,185 downwards.
CAGTTGGAAGGTCTTTCCACACTCCCCTCTACCACTTGAGCTATGCCTAGAGGCAAAAAAACCCTAAAGAAAGATGTTTATATAAATAAGTGCACGCAACATGAGTTCACTGTTCAACACGTAAAATTTCATCCAAAAAGCAAAAATAAATAAATGTGTATAATTACCTATAATTAAATTTAAACTTAACTTAGTTTGTGTTTTCGACACACTCGAGACAGGTGTGAGACGGGTCAACCCATCACTAAAGTATGTTTATTGTATAGATAAATTATGTTTATTTGTAGTTAAAGTATGTTAATAATAAATTATATTATAACACGTTAAAATTATATTTTAAATCGTAATCAAGCATACTTTAAAAAATATATTTTAACAATCATTAAACATATTTTATATTAATGGATTGAAAATATATTTTATATTCTCTAATATTCTAAATCATCAAGGTATAATAATAAAAAGGTATACTCCATCCGTCCCGCAGAAAGGTACGCGCTTCCTTTGTAATTTACAAAGGAACCGAGTACCTTTCTGCAGGACGGAGGTAGTATGTCACTAGATTATTAAGGTTAATCCGTAAACAAATAAAAAAAATCCTTTTAAATTATAATTCTAGTCATGTTATATTTCTTCCGTCAGCTCAAAAGAAGATCTTTTTTCCATTTTGGTTGTCTACTTCAAAGAAGGTCATTTCCTTTTTTACACACATGGGACCCACACATCCACTAATACAACTAAAATATGGGGTCCACACTCCCACTAATACAACTACCCACTACCTATTAAATAATAATACTCCTTAATCAACGTGCACAAAAATAAAAGATCCTATTTCGGGCGGAAGGACGGAGTATTTAATTTTACTACTCCTCTTTATTCTTTACTCCCTCCGTCCCACCCAAAGAGTCACATTTTTTCATTTTGGATGTCACGACCCACTTTACATAACTTATAATTCAAATACTAATTTACATAACCATCGTCATTATAAAAACTGCATATTTTTTTTTCACATAATATGCTTATAACCAACACAATCACACCAGTTCAACATACGTGACTGGTTTCTGATACCACCTCAAATCAGATAAACTCGCGACAATACTTATTATATTACACAACCAAAACATCAGCGAAAACAAAATAAACTCACGGCCTAGCCCAACAGGTCGTCATCTATGTACATCCTCTCAAAACTGGAAGGAGCTCTACAGCTTGCACAGTCACATCACAAACTCAATCATCAACAGGCTCACCTACAATGCATAAACTAGTGAGATAAAAATCTCAATAAGTAGAAATCATGCATGTGCGTGCATGAAAATGCATTTAGTTCTCTATCGCCTATGTCCTAATTTTTTTTTTCTAATTGATCTCTTTTATTTTGAAAATTGTTCACGTTGCGGGATCCCCACGACACACTTATGATATGCACCCCAAAAGAGCTCAATGTGGACGATTTTTCCGAACCCCGAAAATAGTGCCGAGAACGATTTTTTCGAACTCTGGCAAAGTGGTGGGGACGATTTTTCCGAACCCCTAATAAAAATGTCGAGAACGATTTTTTCGAACCCTGACAGAGATGCATATATAGTGGCCGCACACACCATTAGTATCTTATTAATTTTGAGGAAAACACTTTTCATGTTTATGCATGGTATGCACCCAGAACAATTAAATGTGCATCATAAACTATTTACAATATCAATATCAACATTTAATTACAATAAAGTAACAACTTCACTCTTGGATCACACAGATCTCTTTTTGGAATAAAACTTCATCTTGGATCCCATAGATCCTTATAACCAATATTTTCTCAAACCATATAAATATATTTGCAACAGTTTCCAATCACACAGATCTATATAGGATAATAATAATATTTTCAATCACATGGATCCACAACTTGTATCACAATATTATCACAAATAATTTACATGTACTATTATTAAATATGAACCCTACTTTCTTCAAATCAAATAAATACACAGCTTGTATAACAAATTAATCACAAATAATTCATATCGTAATTAAACTAATTACCAATAATCCATAATATAATTATCACATATTAATTACAAATAATCCACAAACAACATGTTTATGCATTGTAGTTGAATTTCTACTTACTTGGATTCCGACAGTAATATAAACCCCGTAAAGAACTGTAACTAATTCGCTCCGACACGCACGTTCCGGCGCGCTCCCTCTTCTCTTTCTCTTCTTCCTCTCTCTCTCTCCTCTTTCTCCCTTTCTGCTCTATCTCCTCTCTCTCCCTTTCTGCTCTCTCTCCTCTCTCCCTTTCTGTTCTCTCTCCTCTCTCTCCCTTTCTTATTGCTATTGATTTGGAATTTGCGGTATATATAAGCAAGGGAAAAGAGGTGGCTGACCAATTTTTTTTTTTTTTTTTTTACGGCTGAACAGCCATGCATGCACCCTTTCAAATTTGGCTGCCAACATGCAGCCACCACTTTTGACTTTTTTTTTTAATATTATTATTCTTATTATAATAATTAAAATACGTGTGATACTTAATAATTAAGAAAAGTGTATTTATACACATAAAATAATTTACTCATATATCCAAATTAATACACGTAAATATTTATGCACCCATATATTCACATATTGTCACCATATTTATCACGTATGTATCAAATAAAATGTAAAGATAATTAAAATGTAAAAACAATTATCACATAATTGTAAAATGCACATAACAAAAATTAAATTATATTGGCACATGAGTAGTGAGAAGCTCGGGTATCACATCCTCCCCACCTTATAAAAATTTCGTCCTCGAAATTTACTTACCTGAAGAGGTCTGGGTATTTAGCCATCATCTCATCCTCTCTTTCCCAAGTGACTTCCTCAACTAACTGGTTCCTCCATAATACCTTTACTAATGGTATTTCTTTATTTCTGAGCTTCTTCACTTCTCGCCACAAGATCTCAACTGGTACCTCCTCATAACTCAAATTTTCTTTCAACTCAACTGGTTCCTGCCTGAGAACATGAGATGGATTTGAAACATACTTCCTCAACACAGATACATGAAACACGTCATGTACTCTAAACATCGATGCTGGTAACTCCAATTTATAGGCAACATTATCAACTCTCTCAATGATAGTGAACGGACCAACATATCTTGGACTGAGTTTTCCTTTCCTTCCAAACCGCCTTACCCCCTTCATTGGAGATACTTTCAGAAATACCTGATCACCCACTTCAAATTTCAATTCTCTCCTCCGTTTGTCTGCATAACTCTTTTGCCGATCTTGAGCAACTTTCATCTTCTCTCGTATACGGGTAACAGCTTCTGACATTTCACGAATCAAATCTGGTCCCAAAAATTTCCTCTCTCCAACTTCATCCCAATGAACTGGAGATCTACACTTCCTCCCATACAATGCTTCATATGGAGCCATCCCGATAGTAGACTGATAACTGTTATTGTACGAGAACTCTATCAAAGGCAAAAATTTACTCCACTGACCTTGAAAATTCAACACACATGCTCTGAGCATATCCTCCAAAATTTGTATTGTACGCTCTGATTGACCATCTGTCTGTGGATGGAATGCTGTGCTGAAAGATAACTGTGTCCCCAACGCCTTATGTAAACTCTTCCAGAAAGCAGACAAGAATCTCGTATCTCTGTCTGACACAATGGTAAGTGGTACTCCATGGAGTCTGACAATCTCTTGTATATATAGTTGGGCATAACGATCCATAGAATACGTAGAGCTAATAGGAAGAAAATGAGCTGACTTAGTCAATCGATCCACAATAACCCAAATAGCATCGTGACCTTTCACTGTCTTCGGTAGCCCGATAACAAAATCCTTCGTGATATTCTCCCACTTCCATTCTGGAATAAATAAAGGCTGCAAAGTTCCTGCTGGTCTCTGATGCTCGGCTTTGACTTGCTGACACGTCAAACATTGTTCCACATATCGAGCAACATCTCTCTTCATCCCTGGCCACCAATAATGTGCCTTCAAATCTCTATACATCTTAGTAGCTCCTGGATGCACAGAGTAGAGTGTTGAATGAGCTTCTGCCATCACTTCTTTCCGAATGTCATCCACTTCAGGTAGACACAATCGACCTTCATAACGAATCACGCCATCATCTCCTAATTGGAAGTCAGAAGACTTTCCAGAGCTGATATCATTCTTTATCTTGTCAAACAACCTATCCTCCTGTTGACTCTGTCGAATCTTATCCATCAAAGTTGGTCGAAGTGTCAGAGCTGCCATCCTTGCTTCCAACGATCCTTCCTGAATGATCTCCACACCCATCCTTTGCAAATCAAGCAACTCTGGTTTCTGATTTACGAACATAGCAGCTACACTCTGTATTGCCTTTTGGCTCAATGCATCAGCAACCACATTGGCTTTTCCTGGATGATAATTGATAACACAGTCGTAATCCTTCACCAATTCCAACCATCTTCTTTGCCTCATATTCAACTCTTTCTGAGTGAAAAAGTACTTCAAACTCTTATGATCAGTATAGATTTCACAACGTTCCCCATACAGATAATGCCTCCATATCTTGAGTGCAAACACCACTGCAGCTAACTCTAAATCATGAGTTGGATAATTCTTCTCATACTCCCTTAACTGTCTGGATGCATCGCTATCACTTTCCCATTTTGCATCAATACACACCCAAGACCATTCTTTGAAGCATCACTGTAAACCTTGAAGTTTCCTGTCTCCGTAGGAATAGTTAAGATAGGTGCTGATGTCAATCGTCCCTTCAATTCTTGAAAACTTTGTTCACATTCCTCCTTCCATGTGAACTTCACATTCTTCCTGGTCAACTGTGTTAATGGTGAAACAATCTTAGAAAATCCTTCAACAAACCTTCGATAATATCCCGCCAATCCAAGAAAGCTACGAACCTCAGTGGGATTTGAGGGTTGTGGCCAATCATGGATTGCTTTAACTTTATCTGGATCCACAGAAATTCCTTCTCCCGATACCACGTGCCCCAAGAAAACAACTCGGTCTAACCAAAACTCACACTTCTTGAACTTCGCATACAACTGCCTCTCCTTCAGAATCTCTAACACCTTTCTCAAGTGCAGTGCATGATCTTCTTTATTCTTAGAGTAAATTAGAATATTGTCGATAAACACAATCACAAATTTATCGAGAAATTTCTGAAATACTCTATTCATCAAATCCATAAATGCTGCAGGAGCATTTGTTAATCCAAACGGCATCACTAAGAACTCATAGTGCCCGTACCTTGTACTGAATGCAGTCTTTGGAATATCCTCTTTCTTTATCTTCAACTGAAGATACCCCGACCGCAAATCAATCTTCGAAAAGATAGCTGCACCCTGTAACTGATCAAACAGATCATCAATGCGAGGAAATGGATATTTATTCTTCACCGTAACTTTGTTGAGATCCCGATAATCAATGCACATTCTCAATGTGCCATCCTTCTTTCGAACAAATAGAACTGGTGCTCCCCAAGGAGAGAAACTAGGTTGGATGAATCCTTTGTCTAGCAACTCTTGTAACTGTATCTTCAATTCCTTCAGTTCAGCTGGTGCCATTCTGTATAGCGCTTTAGATATAGAAACAGTTCCTGGTTGTAACTCAATAACAAACTCTATTTCTCGGTCTGGTGGCAAACCTGGAAGATCATCTGGAAATACCTCCAGATATTCCTGAACTACTGGTACATTATCAAGAACTGGACATTGCTGCCCCTCAACATTCATTACACTTACCAGATACAACTCACAACCACTTTCCAACAACCGCTGTGCTTTTGCTGCTGATATCATCTGAAATCTAAAGCTTTTCTTGATTCCAACAAAAGTGAACGGTTCTCCTTTCACTGGCTGAAAAGTGATACTCTTCTTCTGACAATCTACTGTAGCACCATATTTTAACAACCAATCCATGCCCAATATGATATCATAATCATTCATACTTAACACAATCAAATTAGCGAGGAGTCTTCTTCCTTCAATAGGAATAACACAACCTCGAAGAAGTTGATTAGTTTGCTTTGACCAACCAGAAGGTATTATCACCTCATAATTAGCTTCTATCAAGTTAGGTGTTCCACCCAACTTTTTCACATACTCAGTGGATACAAATGAATGTGTTGCTCCAGAATCAAATAGCACATATGTAGAAATGCCAAAAATAGAGAACTTACCAGTGACAACTGAGGGATTCACGTCTGCCTCCTCTCGCGTCAAAGTATACACCCTAGCTGGAGCTCTTCCCTGCTGTGTTTGCTTCCCTTTCTCCCCGCATGTGTAACACGTTCTCGGAGGAATTTGACACTCCCCACCATGTGATCTAAGACAATTAGGACATATAGGTAGTAGCGGCGCCGGTGATACTTTAACCTGATCAAATTTAGGACGCTTGTTGGGTTCTCCTCGTCTCTGTCCTTGCTCCACTTGAACATTTGAATTCGGCCTCTGAAATGATATCGGCCTCTTATCAACTCTCCCAAACTGCTGTATTGGTTTCTGTTGAAATTGACGTCTAATAGCTTGCGCTTGTCTGATCCTCGTTTCCGCTTGCTCAGCAATTTGAGCCCTTTCTGCAACTTGTGAGTATGTTGCTCCATGCAGTCCCGCCATACTCACATCTCTATAAAGTTCAGGCCTTAAGCCTTCCACAAATCTCTCCACTTTCAGTACCTCCGTACTAACCATATGTTCAGCAAATCTCGACAACTGCTCAAACTTACGAAGGTAATCTGTGACTGACATGCCACCTTGCCTCAACTGTATGAACTCGTTCATCTTCATGGCTCTCACTGGTGCCGTAAAGTACTTGTTTCTGAAAAGCTCCTTGAACCTTTCCCATGTCATAGTCGTGACATCCTCGATACTTTTAATCGTATCCCACCAATGGCCTGCACTTCCTCGTAATATGAAAGAAGCACATAGCACTCTATCCCCATCTGAAATTCTAGTGTATTGAAACATGTTTTCCACCGTGCGTAACCAATCCTCTGCATCTGTGGGGTCTGCTGCGTCCTCAAATATTGGAGGGTTCAACTTTTGAAACCTCTCACAAACCATTTCCACACGTTCTGCTTGACGTCTATCTTGGTTTGCATTACCCTCTGGTTGTCCACCCATATCTCTCTGCTGAATTAGTTGCTGTATCTGTTGGGACTGACGCTCAACCAGTTCCATTAGTCGAGTAATCACCGCATCACGATTATTCCCTTCAGTAAGTGCTGCTTGCTCAGCAGTCCTATCCCCTTCAGAACTTTCACTTGTATCCCTTACCATATTATCTAATAATTACGCTTCCTGCACTCCCTGACCAATATAATTTATAAGACACATAATAACACAGAAGGAAAATAACACTTACTTGCAAAGCTGCGCTCCCAAAGAATGAGTTCATGTACATAAACAGTCTGCAGGACTCAAACCGTGCTCTGATACCACTCTGTCACGACCCACTTTACATAACTTATAATTCAAATACTAATTTACATAACCATCGTCATTATAAAAACTGCATATTTTTTTCACATAATATGCTTATAACCAACACAATCACACCAGTTCAACATACGTGACTGGTTTCTGATACCACCTCAAATCAGATAAACTCGCGACAATACTTATTATATTACACAACCAAAACATCAGCGGAAACAAAATAAACCCACGGCCTAGCCCAACAGGTCGTCATCTATGTACATCCTCTCAAAACTGGAAGGAGCTCTACAGCTTGCACAGTCACATCACAAACTCAATCATCAACAGGCTCACCTACAATGCATAAACTAGTGAGATAAAAATCTCAATAAGTAGAAATCATGCATGTCCGTGCATGAAAATGCATTTAGTTCTCTATCGCCTGTGTCCTAATTTTTTTTTCTAATTGATCTCTTTTATTTTGAAAATTGTTCACGTTGCGGGATCCCCACGACACACTTATGATATGCACCCCAAAAGAGCTCAATGGGGACGATTTTTTCGAACCCCGAAAATAGTGCCGAGAACGATTTTTTCGAACTCTGACAAAGTGGTGGGGACGATTTTTCCGAACCCCTAATAAAAATGTCGGGAACGATTTTTTCGAACCCTGACAGAGATGCATATATAGTGGCCGCACACACCATTAGTATCTTATTAATTTTGAGGAAAACACTTTTCATGTTTATGCATGGTATGCACCCAGAACAATTAAATGTGCATCATAAACTATTTACAATATCAATATCAACATTTAATTACAATAAAGTAACAACTTCACTCTTGGATCACACGGATCTCTTTTTGGAATAAAACTTCATCTTGGATCCCACAGATCCTTATAGCCAATATTTTCTCAAACCATATAAATATATTTGCAACAGTTTCCAATCACACAGATCTATATATGATAATAATAATATTTCCAATCACATGGATCCACAACTTGTATCACAATATTATCACAAATAATTTACATGTACTATTATTAAATATGAACCATACTTTCTTCAAATCACATAAATACACAGCTTGTATAACAAATTAATCACAAATAATTCATATCGTAATTAAACTAATTACCAATAATCCATAATATAATTATCACATATTAATTACAAATAATCCACAAACAACATGTTTATGCATTGTAGTTGAATTTCTACTTACTTGGATTCCGACAGTAATATAAACCCCGTAAAGAACTGTAACTAATTCGCTCCGACACGCACGTTCAGGCGCGCTCCCTCTTCTCTTTCTCTTCTTCCTCTCTCTCTCTCCTCTTTCTCTATTTCTGCTCTATCTCATCTCTCTCCCTTTCTGCTCTCTCTCCTCTCTCTCCCTTTCTGTTCTCTCTCCTCTCTCTCCCTTTCTTATTGCTATTGATTTGGAATTTGCGGTATATATAAGCAAGGGAAAAGAGGTGGCTAACCAATTTTTTTTTTTTTACGGCTGAACAGCCATGCATGCACCCTTTCAAATTTGGCTGCCAACATGCAGCCACCACTTTTGACTTTTTTTTTTAATATTATTATTCTTATTATAATAATTAAAATACGTGTGATACTTAATAATTAAGAAAAGTGTATTTATACACATAAAATAATTTACTCATATATCCAAATTAATACACGTAAATATTTATGCACCCATATATTCACATATTGTAACCATATTTATCACGTATGTATCAAATAAAATGTAAAGATAATTAAAATGTAAAAACGATTATCACATAATTGTAAAATGCACATAACAAAAATTAAATTATATTGGCACATGAGTAGTGAGAAGCTCGGGTATCACATTGGACGTCTCACCCAAATAGTCCACTTTCCTTTTTTACACACATGGAACCCACACACACCCACTAATACAATTAAAATATGGGTCTCACACTCCCACTAATACAACTACTCACTACACATTAAATAATAATACTTCTTAATCCACGTGTCAAAAAGCAAAAACTACCCTTGCCATGGTACGGAGGGAGTATTTACAAAGGACAAATGCTCTGATGATTAGACATGCACCAAAAAATCGGAACCGACGGTTAGAACCAGGGAACCGCTGATTTTAACCTGAACCGGAACCGCCAAAAAAAGAACCGGGATCGATAGAGGAAGGTTCGGTTCTGGTTCCTCATATTTGGGAAAAAATCGGCGGTTCCGGTTCGAACCGCAGGTTTTTCAATTTTTTTATTTTTTTTACTTTTTACGCTTAAACCAAAAAAATAAAAAATAAAACCGGAACCGACGATTTCGAACCAGAACCGGAACCGTTGGTTCCGGAATCGAAACTTTCGTACCCCTGTTCGGTTCCAGTTCCCCTACCTTAGAACCGGAACCGGAGGTTCCGAACCGGAGTGCATGTCTACTGAAGATTAGGTGTGGTTTTCAATTTTCTGCACCACAATTCGTAAATGTCGATTCTGCCCTTCGAAATTAAATTAATACAACTATCATAGGAATTTATAATGTTTATTTATACATTTAGGCGGTAGGGGTAGGCGACGTGGCACAAGAATCTTCTTCAATGTATTGTTAATCTTTTGTGGCATTAGACATTTACAATATAGTATGAAGAAAAAATTCAACAGTATTCGATGTCACTTTTACGCTCCAAGTTATATTATTAACACTTAAACTGTGAAGAATGTCCAATTATAGTTTTGTGGTTAATATTCTCTCCGTCCCAAAGAGATTCACAGTTACGGTAGATACAGAGTTTAAGAAAAAATTAACTTTTAGGAGTAGATTGATATTTTTAAGTAATAAATAAATTATAAAGTAAATTATGTAAGTTGGAAATGGGTGACATTTTTGAAATTAAAGTGTGTTATAAGGTTATTGATTTGTGTGTTTTTTCTTATTTGGGGGTGTTAACTTGCTTGTGGGATGGACAAAAATAAAAAGTGTTAATTTGTTTATGGGACGAAGGGAGTATCTTTTTTAAAGTATAATTTTTACATTTTTTTTATATACTCCATCCTTCTACTTTCAATCTATCCATTTTATCATTTTGGGCTATCAATCCTTAATCTATCAATTTCCCTTTTTGGACTATGAGACCCACAACCTCCACTAATACAACTACCTACTATACATAAAATAATAATACTCGCAAAAAGCAAATTGATATATTGAGGATAGACGGGAGAATATTATTCTTCTAAAATGGTGAAACATAAAATATTACGTTAAAATAACATAAAGAATCCGAATAAAATTCATGAATCATTATACATGTGTTTGTAGTTCCATTAAAGGTTTAATTTTCCCTTCTCATATGTGTGGCGGATGAGATATTATACTAAAACAGCACGAGAATCCGAAACGCAATATATTTTAAAGGGAGAAATGATGATTGGGATTATGGATAAGGGTGGGGAGGGGAGGGGAGGGGTGAGGGGTCATTTGCAAATAAGCGACCTTTAAAGCTCAGAAACGCCTCTTGACCCTTTTGTCTCACGTGTCAATCTAACCCCTTTCCTCCCACTCGCTTTTCCAAGCTGTCACATTTAATTAATGGAGTAATGATTGCCACGTGGACAACAGGTGAATTTTGCTCCTTACTGCCAATTGGGAAATGTTTAATTGGTTAAGCCGTTTCTTCGAGATGTTCACAAGTCATTAAGGTTATTAATTATAATTAATACTATTATCATGCGACTTCTAGAGGCCACACTACACTACACTACTCAATAACCCTCTTTCCTAGATTTTGGTCCTTATGTTCCTCGAATCTATTGCTTGTTCATGCATTTGGACACACAACTAATATATGTATATATTCGATTTGGGACGTTATTTATTGGTAGTTAGTCTTTGAGTGTTTTTGCTACATCTGTGTATATATTACTTTTAAAGAGTTTATAAGAAAAATCATCTCACTAATGATTATATATATATGCCTAAACTTATTGGGTATTATATAAGTCCATATTTTAGATTTGACGAGTATAATTAACAAACCAAATCTAATTAAAGTGAATCATGTAACATAATAACACTCTAAATTTGATGAGGCAAACTTATTATTTATTTATTTTTATGTAGAGATATGTGATTTTATTAAAGGGTAACAAAAATTTGGCCTAATAATATCAATTTATAAATCACACAAACAACATTAGACTAGTTCTAAGGGCTCAACCATAAAAAATAATCCTGCAGTCCAATGATTAATACTTGCAAAATTCCTTGTAATTACAAATGAATAGTGTAAATAATCTTGAAATGAGAGAGTATAATACTGAGAACTAGGGACATGCGATCACTGAGTTCACTACTTGATCAATTCGGATACTTGGAAAGCTGTACAAATATATTTGAGATATATAGTATAATAATAGATGAAATACAAATTAAAATGGAATATATGATCTGTTTGCCTCAAGAGACAATAAAATAAAAGTTTTTTTTAAGTCGAAAATAATGAGCATTGAAAGTGTGGGGAGGTACATTCAATGATTTTTATGAAGGCCACCAATAAAGACTTTTACATTGGGCATTTGTACCATAATAACGATTCACACCCAATCACAATAAAAGGTTGTCAATCACAATTCTTTTGCAAATTTAAGTTCCTACAATTTAGGACAACCTAAGAAATGGATCATAACCTTTTTTCTTTTTTTTTAATGCAAACAATTATGTATTTATACATGAACCCTGTTTTTAACTAATAATACTTTTTAATATATGAAAAATTAATCTTTACAAATTATTACTCTTCTTAGTGAAAATAGTTCATGTTTATATTTTTCTTTTTGTCAAGTGAGACAAATACAAAATAATTAATTATTTTATGTGGAGATCAAACACAATATTAATATAATTATACATTATGCATTAAATATTAATTCTCTCAATTTATTATCTATTAAAATATTATACTCCCTCCGTTTCAACTTAAGAGTATCATTTGCTTTTGGGCACGTGGATTAAGGAGTATTATTATTTAATGTGTAGTGGGTAGTTGTATTAGTAGGTGTGGGGGTCCCATGTTTTAATTATATTAGTGGGTGTGGGTGAGTAACATGTGTCCAAAAAGGAAATGTGATTCTTTAAGTGGGTCGACCAAAATCTTAAAATGGTCCTCTTAGCCTGGGATAGAGAGAGTATCTCTTAATTTACGTGCAAAAAATAAATGTAAATTATAATGTGTGAGAGAGGGAGTATATATTTGCAAGTTTTTATGATTTATTTTTTCTTTTTCTTTTTCTTTTTGTTCATTGGGTGTATGTAAACTGAAGTGCTTTTTTAGTACTACTACTTTGTTATCTTCAAATTTTAGTATTTGTTTGTAGAGCTATATTAACTTTTATTGTTTGCATCCTTTAAATTAATTTCACATTGATCCGAATACGTGTATATATATAAGATTTTTTATTTTTTATTTTTACATTGTTTAATTTTGGTTTTTTATATTGTTTAATTTGTCCCACATAAGCCTTAGTTTTATAAATATACGAGAACAATAGATTATTAGTAAATGCATCCACTGAGGCAATTGCACTAATAGTACTTTGATTAAAAAGAAAAAAAGGAAGTTAATAACTCAAAAATGTAAATCTTTTAAATAAATACTCAAAATGTTAAAATGTAAATCTTTCAAGTTAATTGAAAGGTTATATTTTAGTTATGAAGCTATGCTGCTTTGTGACTTTAATTGGCTGATTAGTGATTATTCATTTCCAAGCTCACCACTCCTAAAGTATATTGCGTTTAATCAGCTTAATTGCTTTAAATTTTGGGCACTTTTATATAGTACCATCTTACTGTGATATTATTTTATAAATGCTTTTATAATTAATTATCATTTTTATATTAGAGTTAGTTTCCTAGATTTACAATATAAAACTGGTGATCCCTTTTAATTTAAACATTACCAATACATATGATATAATATGATTGAAAATGGGGATCACATGATTTAGGGTGAAAAAAGAGACGAGTTCACATAATAAGCTATATAAACTGGGTTTATAATATAGTTTTTATGTTTATATTAATGTTATTATTTTTCTTATAAAATATTACTCCACTTTTTATTATATTATAAAATGTTTATATAGCACCGTTATCACTTTTTATTAATTTGATATCACTTTTTATTTGTCAAACGGAACTTTCTTGAAAAGATCTCACAAATGTCTTTGGCCATAAACTTTAGCATTATGGACTGATTGTTGTTATTAAAGCCTTTTCAACCCCCCTCTCTCTCTCTCTCTCTATATATATATATATATATATATATATATATATATATATATATATATATATATATATATACTTTAAGGGGATCGACTATTTATAAATTCAAATAATCTGGATATAATGATTTGGGGCGGGTTTAGAAACCGAGGTATCTAACCCATTTTAAATGGTCAGAAAAATCTATTTTCTTTGGGTTGATGCTTCAATTAAAGTACTACTTGTTTTACTTAGCTTTTTACACGAATTTTATATTTATCATCTTTTTTTTAAATAGTGACTTCGTAAGATATTAATATTAAGATATAACCTTTTAGAATATTCAGTGGGAAAAAATTGAACTTGTGAAGCTTTCATCTAAATTGGAAGTGGGTAGATGTTTATCTTGAAAATTGTTAATTGGTGGGCAAAGATTTAATCTGAGAAATTAATTAACCCACATGCATATATGAAGTCCAACTCATGTCTTGATCACCCTACCCTACTCCTGTTTGCTTCTATACTTTACTTTTGAATTAAAAGAAAAAAGATAAAAAAATTAAAGGAAGGAATCATTTTATATTTTAATATGACAAAAGCATAAACAAATATGATAATCCTTTTTAATTAAAAAAAATTAAATCCTTCAAGTCAAAATGTAATTTACCATGAGCATGTTTACAATGTTTGGTGAGCATGGTCTTTTTTAATGATTTGGGTAGATTAACTTTAGTAACTTTCTGATTTCATTTTTCCCTTCAATTCAAAAGTCATCGCTTTAAGATTTAAAAGATAAATATATTGGAAAAAAATTTATGTGTGAGAATATATTAAGAAATATATTCAGTAAATAGATAAGAAGCAATAATATTTTTAATAAAATGTGTATACTTGATTGCGGAATAATGATAGCCGTTCTATTAAATTATTTAATAAATAATATATAAGATAAATAAAAAATAATGATATATAATACAAACTGATGATTAATCAAGAAAATATGAAACAATTTCATAGTGAGACAGCCTCAAAAACTTGGTCATAATTTTTTTTTCAAATATGAATTTCACATTATAGTTAAAGAACTAAAATATTATTTATTAAAGATAAAGGAATTGTTTTATTCTTCTCACCATCTCAACTTTAATTTCACTACCACATATTATCTCTTCTTAATTAATATTTTTTCTTCATTTTTCTCTCATCTTTTCTCACTTTATTAATATACTTGATTTGATATAAAGTTTAAACATAACCTACTAAAACTCAAAGCAAACATAATATAGAATAACAATATTCACAAGTTATTAAATTAACTTAAATTCAAAACAAATATCCCATTAAGAACGAACGACTAAAATAAAAAAAATATGTCTCTTTAATCGAATGGAAGGAGAAATATATAAATAAACCACTATAAATAAATATAATAAAAGAGTATTATTTTTCGGAAGGGAGCGCCTACACTAATTACATGAAAATATCTCTCAAATTAGAATTATTGTGTAGAGATGATAATGGGTTGGGTCCAATCTCGTATGTATGAAACAGCCTATAATTATTTGAATACTTCATGTGACAAAGAGTAATATTTTTTTCATGAACTATTGAAGTTCTTATTTTTTTAATGGAGTTGGTCTCTTGCGTCTCCAGGTGCACGAAGTGTATAAGGGTACAACATTTTGTTCTAAAAGTATACTACGCTTTAATTAATAAAGGTACAATATTTTATTCTAAAGGATATATACTTTTATTAAAAAAAATTTAGAAAATAAAGTGTACACATCCTTATACTAAAGGGTATACAAATTAATATTAAAGGATATTTGGGCACATGATGTCCCCGGGACACACAAGTTTTAGCCTTTTTAACTAGCCCACCCTATCAATAATTCCTGGATCCGCCTCTGCTTTGTGGTATAGTGGTAAAGACATTCGAACTATGACATTGATTAGTAACACTACAAAGTTTATCCATCTTTATTAATTCGACAAATAAGATGCATGGAATACTCTCTAGATCATTATGTATTGAACCTAATATTGTGTTTGTGCGGATTGACGAAGTTTCTGCGCAAATAAGTGCTTGTAATCAAGGATGTTGGGCGTGAGTCTACAATTTAATGATATAATAAAAAATTGTTTTAAAAAAAATGTTTTGTGAGCTCAATTTATTTATTTAAAAGACTAAATCTACATGAGCATAATTTTTTAATTAATAACTAGTGTATTTTTAATCTTAAAATTAATATTAGACTGAAATACAAAATGAGTTAGAATTTTTTTTGTTGCCAAATTGTCAATCAGGTTCCACACATCACTGTATTATACGTACATTTTTTTTATTTTATTTTTATAAACTCAAATAGTATCAATATATGCTGTTGTATCAAAATTTTTATCACACCCCCAATCAATAAAAAACATAATTCAAGTCTCTAATTGATAGTTTACCTATTTTTCAAGCCTCGATAAAATTCCTTTTATATAACATAATTGAAATGCACACATATATAGAGTTCAACTTTTTATATGTAGAAATTCAGTCATCTAAGGGACTGTTAAAATATGTGGATCTAAAAATACTAGCCTAATAATCGATTATCACCAATTTAACATGTGCAGAAAATGAAATTGAATGATTCCATCCAGAAAAATGGCGACTACTTGTCAAAGCTTACCAAAAAATGAATGAATTTTGGTGGTTCTAATTATTTGAATTATAGTAATAAAAATGTTCATAGCCATCCAAATTTTGCACAGAGTCATAATTTAATTTATTAATTTAATTTAAATTGAGAAAATGGTATTTGAATTTTGGGGTGATTATGGGTGCATCCTAGGAATATTTATGAATTTGTCTCTTATGTGTGTATAATTTTGTTCTAAAAATATATACTTTATATTATTTCTTCACTAAAACTATCTATAAAAATATGAATGATATATTAACATTTGAATAAAAAAAATATTTTTTTTAAAAAAATTAAAAGGTATACTCCCTCCGTCCCGTTTTAATATTTACGTTTACTTTTTGCACGTTGATTAAGGAATATAGTATTTTAATAAATAGTGGGTGGAAAGATATAATATTTAATGTAAAGTGAGTAGGTGTATTAGTATTGGATGTGGGGACCATGGTGATATATTAATTATTTTAGGTGGGTCCCAAATTCCAAAAAAGGAAAAATAAACATTGAAATGAGACGTCCAAAATAGAAATATGTAAACATTTGAAATGAGACGGAGAGAGTAAGTTTTTTTTTAAGGTTTAACATTAAATAGTACGATTTTCTGAGATTATCTTATCTAAGCACGGTGCGTTGGGGGCACGCGAATTTTATTCAGATTTGTATGGTTAAAATAGGGTGTTTTGGGTAATTAGTTTTTAAAAAAAAATTATTTTATTTTATTTTATTTTGAAGATTAAAAAAATTAACTAAAATCATCTAAGTAATATTTGGTTTGGAGTTATGTGGGGTTTGAAAATTAAGAATAGTGTGTTTTATGTTTGTTTTGAGTTTTAAGTAGGGTATGTTTTAACTTTATGTTAAATCAATGTATTATTTTATTTAAAAAGTTAAATGAGAAAGGAGAGATAAAAAAAGAAAATATATTAATTGAAAAGAGAGAATATAGTAAATATATATAGGCGTGATTTTTAAAATTTGAATATAAATTTTAAACTAAATAGTAAACCATCTAATTGGACTCTAAATTTTGATATAAAAGTTGTACTCGCTGACGTCATGCCTACCTCGGCGAGTTGCTGTGCTTGCCAGAGTTGTACCCACTGACGTCATGACCTACATTTCTGTTCTTGTCAGAGTTGTACGCTGAAGAAGGTTAGCCACGAAGCTTCTGTGTATGCTGGTTTTGAATTAATTTTTGTTTTCAATAATAATATTATAAGCTACACACCTCATAATATGTTACAAAATTGTGTTATATATTTGACTTTAAATTTAAAAGAAAATCAATGGTAAGAATTTTACTAATTTTATAATTCTAATCTTGAGATACGTTTTTTAAAAGAAAACTATTATTTTGAATTAGTAAAGGATATTGTTATTTAGGTGTATTTTTTTTTTTTGTTAATTAAACTTTAGTTAGTCGGCGACAAGTTACACGTGACTACTGGTGCTGTATCAAGTGTTCGTTTGTGTGGTTTATATTGATAATAATTAATGGGTTCCAAGTCTTTTGACTTTAGAAAGAAATGTTAAAAGAGTCCGATTATTCAAATTTTTATGCACGGGTATAGATCAGCTAATCTAGGGAGGTTAGAATCAGCCAATGAAGATCAATTAATATAGGGAGTTAGGATCGGCCAATGAAAATCAATTAATCTAGGGAGATTAGAATTCATTCTATAAATTAATTCTACAATTATTAGTAGCACCCTAAAATTTTGGAGTAAAAACTTACTAGCATAAAATCAAATATATGCATCCTCACTCTTTATTACATTGGGTATTACTTTATTTTTTAGAAACTCTAATAATATTGATGTTTTAAAGAGTTATAGTTTGTCATACACATAAATAATACTTCTTTCTCTTATAATAATTTTTACATTTTCCTCATTTACTTGTATCACAATAACTTTCACACAAAAAAAAGGAAATAAAATTATATCAAACAACTTTAAAAATTACTTTAATTTCAAATTTGTCATTCTTTTTTTTCACAACTCATAACATTACTTTACATTTTATTTATTACCTAAAAATACTAAAATATTCTCAAAAGTCAATAAAATTAGTAAAAAAGATTTATAAATAATATAAAACAATAAATGTAAAAGTTGTTATGGAACAAAGGAGTAATTCACTCGTTCAAGGTAAACATGTCTATTTTTCAATTTTTTATTGTCTATTTCAAAGGTTTCAAATTCTTTTATTAAAGTGGGTACACACTTACAAACTACTATTTCAAATTTTTTACAAAATTACACCTTATATCTTTTCATCATAAAAAAATAAGTGCAATATAATAAAATTTAATATAATAATTATTCATTATACATAAAATAATAATAATTATGAATTTATTTATCTATTTAATGGAGTAGTATTTTTATGGGAAAATAATTATCATACCATTTAATGAAGCTCCCCCACTTGCAAAAAAGAACAATTGAATGAAGATGAATATTAAGATTCGATTATTTATCACCTCTAAAAGAGTATGAAATATCCAAATTAGATTCATATGATCTCTATTTCATAAGTGGCCATGGAATCTTTTGAAATACAAGTTAAAAATTTTCTGGTTATTACTACACACAAAAATCATTATCACCTTTTCTTTCTTGCTGCACCTTGGAATCTTCCACCATGTATAACACGAGAAAAAAGAAACAAAAAGAATCTAAAAAACAGCTATATTTGATTTTTTAAAAAAAAAATTATTATTATTATTATTTTTAACTGTAGATAAAATCCCACATACATAAATTTGAAAACAACTATAGTATAAAACTGCAAGAGCGAGTCCGAAGCCCTATATCCGGATTGGCAGAGGATGAAAAAGACATGAGTTTATTATTTTATTTATTTATTTGATTTCAAACCAACTATTTATTTAGTTAGATTAGTTAAGTCTTTATTGGCTTAATTTTCTGTTTCTATCATATTAGTACTTGCGGTTAATTTTGTTAGTAAGCCTTGAATCTTTTTATGCTTGGTATGTTACTTTAGGGTTATATCAAATGAGGGATTTTTAGATGTGTGTTTATTTATCTTCTTTATCCTATGTTCGTGTTCTATCCCATACTTAATCATCAATTTAAAAAAAAAAAAAAAAAAAAAATCTTGAAATATAATCACAGTTTCATTAACTTGTTCATATACATATCCTGGTAGGGATACTTCATACTAAATCTTAATCATGTGAATGCATTCAACATATGCATACATGGTGCAAAACTACGACACAATGTTTGATCAAAGGAAAAGGAGCTAACACTAAGCTAATTCAGCTGCACAAGTGGGAGTTAACACATCCACATGGAAGATTCAGTTCTTACCAAATTTAAGTATTTAGTATGTGCTCAGCAGAGATGTTTGCAGAAATGCTACAAGCAACCAACTTGATTAATTGAAGAGTTGGTATCTCTCCAATGTCTGAAGGGATCTCCTCCAACTCACGTAAGTATCGAAGTTGGAGGTGCTCGAGGCATGGGAAGTGGGAGTTCTCCGTCTTCCAGTACCTAAGCAAGAATTTGAGCCTACAAAATTGATGTTTCCCATTCAGGAACACGTGCAGTTTGAGAACTTCAAGACGGGGCAACGAACCTATCTTTTCAGTGAAAATTGGTTCCTCTTAAAGTCATCCTCTTGAGGGTTATGCAGCAATCCAGTGGTGATTCTACTTAGTATAAAACAATTAAGGAATTGAAGTTCACTTAGATGACTAAGATTGTTGAGATTGTGAACTGACTCACCATCATACTGCCCATGATATATCTTCAACTTCTTGATATTGGGAATTCTCTCAACCACCTCTTGATGTTCATTTAAATAGTCTTCACCAAAACCAGGTACTAAAGAAGGGTCAACTGAAGCTTCTGAACTGTGAGCACTAATATTCCATATCAAACAACGGGTAAACGAAACATATGCTTAATAGAGACGCCAACTAAGACAACCTAGTAGTAATCATGATTCTGCTAGAGTTGCGGTTATCTGGAAAGAAGATTTGAACTTCATCCCAAATCTCAACACTCCATAAATAATTAAAATAAAATATACTAATAATTTTGAATTCATGCTTCTTTTATAGGTCCATTACTACCAGGTACATCAATATATTTCGAATGAGTGAAAATCCATTCTTATTCTTAATGAGATTGTATTAAATAATATATTAAAATGTAAAGATATTTTATATTAAAATTAAAAACATATTTCATTCCACATTTTTCTCCTAATAATCTGTTGGGATTGATTAAACTAATTTCACGTTGACGAGAGTTAAGCCCCATATATTATGTATATTCAATTTCTGAATAGTACATCGTTAATTAATATTAAATATTCTGAATACCTACTAATTTTGAATATAAAAGTGTTTTGATGAATGAATCTGAAATTTATTGAATACATTCTGAATATTTCGTGAATATTAAGAAAAGATTTCTGAATACATGTTATTATTGAACATTAAATTTTCTAAATACTTACTGATTTTTTTTTGAGATTTTCTAAATATTCTAAATTCTATTCAATAATATATTAAAATGTAAATATGTTTTATATTAAAGTTAAAAGCTGATTTCGTTCCACCTTTTTCTTCTAAAAATTCGTTGGGAATAATTCAACTCATTCCACGTTTATAGAAGCATGAGTTGAGCCCCATAATGTATTTAATTTCTGAATACATCGTTACTAGACATTAAATATTCTGAATACCTACTAATTTTGTATACAAAATCATTTAAATTGAATACATCATTTCTGAACATAAAATATTCTGAATACTACTAAATTTGAATACAAAAGCATTTCAATGAATAAACTTGAAATATATTGAATATATTTTGAATATTTCGTGGAATATTGAGAAAATATTTAGGAATACATTCTTATTGAACATCAAAATTAAGGATGAAACTTACTTGCAGATGAGGATAAGGGGTATATTCATTGATATGAGCGAAGATAGTTCATCCTTATTCGATGTTAGGGCTGAAGAAATCAAGAAGGGCTTAAACAATAGTGTTGTTGCCCACAGACTGTACGTCGTCTTTCAAAGAAAATATGATTTCCCGAGTGGCTGCTTTGTGGTTCGAGATACCATTGCTAATGTATTCCCCCATCTGAAAGATATGGTCTCCCACTATGCTCCATTGATGGATCTCAATGTCAGCCATCTCCTTCTCACCATTGCCACATCTATTGCTGCTGATCAAATCTGATGATAGTTTGCTGTCTTCTGTAGTTTTCTTCCAATTTTTATTGAAATAATTACATGGGACATTTCCAAAAATTCTTCAAAAGAGAAACAAAAATTCATGGAGTTCTGACTCTTGGCAATTGAAACTATGTTTATATATCATGAGGAAGGTGTTGTTATCCACCACTTACAAAATACAGAGGCAGCGGGCAAAAGTTGAACCATAACCAATAGATAAAGGGTTAGAGGCTAATCAAATTTTAGGTTTTGGTCCCGACGGAGAATAGGAAATTGTGTGTAATTTTGATTGCAATAAATAAGGGGAAAAGACATCAGAAATTTGGATGCAGAAGGGGAAACTTTGAAGGAAAGAGATTCTGGAGAGATAAAGAAAGAGCGAAGAAAAGAGAGAGAGAAAAAAAATTAAAATTATTAATAAAAGAATTAATTGAGATTATATTTTTATAGGGATATATTGGATATCTCATCCTATTGTATCTATTAGTAATATTTTTACCCTATTGTATCTAACAGTAATATAGATATATAATTTGTGTTGGATAATAATAAATCTTTTATACTCTCATTAACTTCTGCAGATTGATTTCAGACTGATTTTAGATAAAGAATTGTGTGAGATTGTATCGCGTAAAACTTTATGTGAGACGAGAAAAAAATTGATAACATTATTAACAAAAAGTAATACTCAATCGATGAAAAATGATAATGGTGCAATTAACAATTTCATGAACAATGTATAATATAAATAAAAAGTGGTAATATAAAGTGATAACAATTTATAGCGAAAGTGATAATAATTTTATCATTTTTTATCTGTCTCATCCAAGACATATCCTTCAATTTTTTTTCTTTAATTTAGATTATATTTAGAAATATATTATTTCTAATATTTCTTCTATCCTTTACCTCTTATTTTCAAATCTTAAATTCAATCATTATTATATTATTTTTCATAGAATAATATAATGAAGTAATTCACTTTTCATATAATAATATATTAATTTCAATAAGTTTCATCTTTTATATTAAAAATTCCACCCTACTATTATCCAACAAATCTTTATTCTATAAAGTAAATTAGTATTTACTCATCATGAATTACAAAGTCAATGGTAAAAAAATAAATTAAGCTCAAATTACAAACTTTAAATTTGACAAATAAAATTTTTAAAATTGAACAATAAGTATCATCTTTTTTCCTCTTTTTTTTAATAAAATTTTCAGATAGAAAAATACTATTTAAATTAAAAATAAAATTTAATAAAATCGAACCATCAGTTGCACGGCCTATACTAGTCTTTCGTAAAGCCAAAGGCCCAAAACATATATATATATATATATATATATATATATATATATTAAACGAGCCCACAACCCAAAACATATACTATACATAAACGAGCCAAAGGCCCAAAACATTTTGAAACGAACTTAATTTTCAGGTTTAAACAGACACATTTATAGTATCCAATTTGATGGCCCAAATTTAAACATAGCAGCCCAATCTGCCATTTTATATACGGCCCATCATTGAAGCCTATTGTCAAGAGTTTATAAACAGCAATTTAGAGTATTTATACCAACCCACTTTGAAGAGATAAGGCATCTTTTTCTTTTTCTTTTTCTTAATTGAAGTGTTTCCTTACAATTTTTACGGACCACCTTATAATTCTCGAGAGTGTGATTCTTGTAATTTTCCCAATTAAGAATATTAAGTATTTCGTTAATATTAATAATATAATTGAGTTGCTCTCTTGTAAATCCAAGTGTTCAAAAATATAATATCATATTTTAAATTGTATACATTTTAATCAATAAAGATTTTTTTTTTTTAAAATGGATTGAAATATAAAAATATTAATATTTAATTAAAAAATTATTTTTAAAAAAATGGTATAAGTTTTCATTCTTAAATAAAAATATAGAATTGAATTGATGTCCGGATGAACACGTGACTTTATCAATAAGCTTTTATAAAGATTTAAAGGACATTCATTATATTCAAAGACAATCGGTTTTGATTTGCTATTAAAATTAATTTAAATAATTCTCAAAAATCATATGATCACTTGCCAACACACTTTGAGATGGATTCTCGAAGATGACACACATTATTTCGTGTAGCCATGTGCATATACATACACTCAAAGATAATATTACGAAAAGAAAGATCACACGGATTATTGTTTAATTCATGCATCCATGCACACTTAAAGATGGCATCTATTCGTTGGTTAGCCTTTTAAAATTTACTTTATTTTGAGTAGAAATTCTACATTGGTTTGTGGAGTATATAATATTTACACGTTTCTCAAAGTGATAAGTTTAATTAGCTCTTGATGCATGCATAGGTTTCATGATTTTTCCACCAATCAAAATTAATAGCCAAATTAGAGTACATATACGTTGTCATGAACTGTTAGATCACATAATCAATAAATATCTTTAAATTCAATTAAAATAATTAAAATTTTAAAAAGCAATGTCAAAATTAGTCTATAAACTCTACAGAATAACCCCACATTTTTAGTATTTTGGTACCAATTTCAGTTTTGAATAAAACAATTTTACGTTATTTAATTAATTATTATTACTTTTTATTAAAAATATTGATATCACTTTTTTTTAATTAAATATAATTAATTTTCATTTATACTATAAATTATTTATAAAATAGCTCATTGTACTATTATCACTTTTATTAATTAATTTATTATTTTTCATTAAAAATATTACATTACATTTAATGGTATCACTAAAAAAAAAAACTTTTTTTTTAGTAATGAAATTTACAAACAGATTACCAACCATAGGAGTGGATTTTTTCAAAACATTATAGCTAGTGAAATTTTCAAATTTTTGCATAAAAATGCAGTACAAAGTGCTATAAATAAATAAATAAATAAAAATAATACAAATTAAAAGAAAAAAAATGGTAGATGTTTGCATCTCCAATATTACACAATACTCCCCCGTCTCATGCTAATAGTTACATATTTCCATTTTTGGCGTCTCATCCTAATGGTTACATTTTCCTTTTTAGCATATGAGACTCACACAAATTAATTACTTCTCTCTCCAAGGGCCCACAGATCTCATTAATACACCTACTCACTTTACATTAAATTTTTATTTCTCTCACCTCAATATATATTAAAATACTATATTTATTAATTCTCATATAAAAAGTAAATGTAACCATAGAGAGGGAATACTCTATAGAGCTGGAGAAGCTCGCATGTCATGTCATGGCTTGCAAAGCTTGCATGAGCAGTACACCCAAGTTAATTAATTTGCTACTTGTCACTGTCAACTTGCATCAAATAAGGAAATAATGTTAACTTAACCTAACAATTTTAGATGTTACTTAAATTTTAAATTTACTATTTATTTTTTACATACGTACCATTATTTTATACTATTATTTTTTATTATTTAAAAATATTACAATACTATTTAAAATTAACAAATTTATTTAAAAGTAATGATTTTTTTAAACAACATGCATGAAACTGTAAACTAAAAGCGCGTTATGAGGAAAGTATTTATGAATGCAAACATGCATAGAAGATTACCTCTAAACATTTCTTCACAGTTTTACATTTTCTTTATAATTAATTTGTTACTTCTTACCAGAAATATTATTATTTTGTTTTTTATGAATCTTTTATATGAAATAATAAGTATATTTAACTATTATTACCTCTCATAGATCATATATCACTATTTATTAAATATATTTTCCCTTCTTATTTATCTAATATAATCTTAAGAAACGATCTCGTAAAAAATTTTCAACGGCCTCCACCCAAGCCCCAGATTAATTTTTCAGAGATTACTTTTTCTATTATACGAAGGGCAAAGACTTGTGTGAGACAGTCAGAAAGTGATAATAAATTAATGAAAAATGATAATGTTATTTCACGAACAAATTTTAGTATAAATAAAAAGTGATAACATTTTATAGCGAAAGTGATAATGTTTTATAGGAAAAGTGATAACTATTTTAAAAAGTGAAAAACAGATAACTATTTTAAAAAGTGAAAAACAGATAACTATTTTAAAAAGTGAAAAACGGTCTCACGTGAACCGATCTCACGCAAGACCTACCCTATGTGAAGAGAAATAACATTGTATGTAGAATTGATATGATGTAAACTTTGGTATCACATGTCACAAACCGTTTCTTTCAACTTTGAAGCTCCCACTCTCACTACTTTATTTCAGAAAAAAGTTTACAGTCTGTGAATTTTAGTTAAAATTTTGAACGTGACTACTCAAAAATCAAAATCAAAATCATATTGTTTCAACTTTCCTCTTTCCAACTTCAACTTAAAGCTTTTGTTTTCTTCGTTTCTAAATTTCAAGTTTACACTTTCAAAATCATGAAGACATTATTTTCGATCGCTTATAAAATAATAATTTACTTCACCTGATTAAATTAAAATATTATTATTTCGTCTTTGGTATGTAGTATTAGAAATAAACGAGATTACCTATTGCACTTTCATGTGCCATCTATTAATCTATCTATATTATTAATATAAACAGTGTGCCACAAGAATTTAATAATTAATTATTAGAGTGTAGTATTTTAATAATAAAAAAAACATGTTATAAAATACGAAGTGAAACATCATTATAAAAAAAGGAATTCGAATCGAAATTAGATGAACAATTTGTGGGGGTCTTTTTCTCAAAAAGAGGAAATAAACACATTTAATGGATACCTTGGTATTGAAGGAATACTTAACTAATTATATACGTGTAACATTCTTTAATTTCAAATTAGTTTTTTTATTTTTGACACATACTTTTCATTATATTTAATTAAAAAACAAAAAACTAAATTTTCCAAGGAAGGATTGAAAAAACACTCAAATTTTACAATTCAACATATATTTACTAGCAACAAATAACTTTTATATCAATTTTAATCAAATGCCACTTTTTGGATTTTAATACACCCACTATTAAACTTATAATATTCAATGTTTTCCTGTGGGTAAGTTTGTAGGTGTATGTCGGTTTCGATGTAGATACGGATGTCAGTTGTGATGTAGGTACGGATATTGTCGGTTCCGATGTTGATACGGATCCCGTGTCGGTTCCGATGTAGGTTCAAATGTAGGTTCCAATGTAGGTACGAATCTCGTGTTGGTTCCGATGTAGGTTTCGATGTAGGTATGGATGTCGGTACGAATCCCGTGTAGATTTCAATGTAGATTCCGACCGACGGGGTGGTCCGGCAATGATGATTTGCTCCTTATATCCAATTTTTTTCCTTCAAGGATATTTTAGTACTTATGAGTACTATTTTAATTTAAAAAGAAATACAAGAAAAAAAAGTATTGGCATTGATTTTTAACAATTGAGTTTTGTACTCCCTCCGTCTCACCCAAATGATAGTGTTTGCTTCTTGCATGTGGATTAAGGAATATTATTATTTAATGTGTAATGGGTAGTTGTATTAGTGGGAATGTGGTCCCATATTTTAATTGTATTAGTGAGTGAGTGTGGGTCTCATATATGTTAAAAAGGAAAGTGGACTATTTGAGTGGGACGCCAAAAAAAAAAGAAAGACTCTTTGAGTAGGACGGAGAGAGTATAGTTTTGTCTATTGCCACTAAATATATTGTATGAAAAGATTACTTATTTTGACTTTTTATAGAATGTAATTTTTTTTTATGATTTAGAGAAAAATTAAAAAATATGATATTTTTTTGTGTGATTAAAAGAGTATTTAATATTAATAAATAAATTTATTTATTTACTACTATTTTTAATGAGCGGTGCACGTGAGTAGATATTAATGGTGCAAGTCTCGCAAGACAATTATTCATATGAAAGATCAACTGCTTCTCATTTTTCCAATAATTTAACTACCTTTCCACCATCTCACATGCTTTAATCATTCTTAAGTCTCATTCATTATTAATATTTCTAAACGGAAATTAATTTACTCTGCTAATAAATGACGCTTATCCAATTGGTAGTTAAAATATTTTGCAGTGAAAGGTTATTTTGGGTGCATATGATATACCGGTGCACCTGCATGATTTATAGACTTTAATAGTGGGTAGTTTTTTTATTTTAATTTTTTAATTGTTTAATTTAATTAATGGTACAGATTATATTAAAGATTGATTTAACGGTTGAGATTGTTCAAGTGCACCGGTACACAGGTCCATCCTAGTTGGACTCTGTAGTGAATTATATAATTACAACACTCTAAAATTATAATTTAATGCATCATAATATAATATTTTTAAAAATATACTTTAATTGATAACACATATTTATCTATATAACAATCATATAATTTTAACACATTTCACTAATGTTCTCGTATTATATAATTACGTTTTCATAATAGACTTTATCTATTCAATTTCATGTACACGTGTAATTTATTCGAATCATTTTAAATTGGCAAGTAAAAAGCAAATTTTACACGTTTTATTTATTTTTTAGTTTTTAGTAGTAATATTTAAATTTTATTATTAGAACGCACACGTTTTTTTTAATCTTTTTCTCCTATTAGTACTTTTTTTTCCTTACATTTTATTCTTTTTGTATTTTAAAAGTTTCATCTTTTTAAAATATTTCATATAATATTAAGGTATATTTTTTTATTATTTAAAAAAATTAAGAAAAAACACTAGAATTATAGCTCGAACATAACGAATTACATTTATATCTGAAATTATTTTGAAATTGATATAGTTAAGCTCGTTATTAAGTAATGTTTTATAAAAATAATTATCTAAAATTTTAAAATAAATTAGGTAATTGAAAACATTAATTACATATCATTAAAGACAAAGAACAAATATTAATTAAAAATATATAAATCAACCATGAATAAATTAACATGTTAAAGGATTAATCATATATATAGTGACACGTTTACTTAAAAAAAAGTTATTTTAAAAGACTACTTTACAACTATATATATATATATATATATATATATATATATATATATATATATATATATATATATATATATATATATATATATATATATATATATATCAATCAAGATTTAAAGTTCAACTAGATTGCTCAAAAAGTAAGAGATAGATAGAAATAAGGATAAAAATATCAAATTATTTGGACTCATGTTCTACTTGAAATTTTTTGAAACTCGAATCGATTATTATAACATAATTGAATTCAAACATAATTCCGAAATTTCATAATATTTCAAATAATTAAGTTTTGAACAATTTTTCTATTGGTTGGATCCAAATGAGCAGCCGAAAATTGACATATAATCCATGCTTGATAAAGAAGTAAGCCATATTGAAGACAAAATTAAATAATTAATTAATAAAATGAAAATGAAAATAATATATATTGTCAAAGATGCAGTTGTAACCTACATTGTTGCCACATTAAAACAAGACGATATAGCATGTGCTTCAGTCCATTATGTCACATCAACATCCATTTTTCAACCATATACTTTGAATAATTCAAAACCAAATTTATTGATTAGTTAATTTGCAAAATCGATCAATATTAATTGGTCCCAAAACATTTTCTAAGAGTGCGTTATTTATAACCCTAGCTAATTAAAACTCTTATAAATACATCTCCTATTAAATTTAAATTACGTAAAATGACACGTTGTTCTATTTGAGGAATTTTATAATTCTATCAATAGATTTACAAATACTAATCCTTTAATTTTGAATATTGTTTTTCTTTCAATCTTACATCTATTAGAGATGATTTTAATCAAATATTTTTTTTAAACTATAAAATTGAAAGAAAAAGAAGATTTAAAATGAAAGTAAAATTTGTAAATTACTTTTCCAATCTCATGTTTGTATTTACTTATTAATTAATAAATTACATTTTTTCCCAGAAACTAATAAAAGTAAAATATTTGTAAAGTACACATATTGATAAATTCTATTTTACTTATTTTATTAACTTTTTAAATAATTTAGTGTTTGGAAGATATTTTTTTGCAACCTGATTTAATAAAGTCTAGAAGTAAGAGTTAAGAGTATCATACACGAGTAATACTATTATTCTTCTTTTCAAAAGCATTAGTTGGGTTTATAGAATCATGGAGAGTTTGGGTCCACAAAAGGCCCAATAAACCATACGATCAAACATATTATTTGCTTTAGGCCACCACAGGCTTGCATGGTTTTGTTCTTGAGCTTTCACTCAAAAGTTCTTTTAACAAGAAGAGTCTAGTCCAAACTTATAAATTCATAATCATCCTCACTTATAATTAATGTGGAATTTTGGTTACCCACCTAATCTACATTCTCCCTTAAAAAAGATCTCACTAAGCCACCAAACGAATGGGTTAGACCACAGATTGAGGCGAGAAACATTCACCTATTGGTTAACTTTTGGGTCTTGGCTCTAATACCATTGTTAGCTATCGGGGCGCTGTCAGAATTCACCAGAGCAGGGTGCTCAGAACCTCGAATATGGCTCACGAAAGAACTAAATGATACACAGTATGAGAATGTGGAGAAATCACAAAGTCAGAAGCCACAACTTACGCCTATTCTCTAATCCACTTACGCTCTCTAGTTTCTAATAAAGAGTCTCTCTTGGGAATCTCTAATCCACTTAGGCTCTCTAGTTTCTAATAAAGAGTCTCTCTTGGAAAGAGAAACAAGCTCTTTTCATAAACTGGCGACAAATGCAAAATTTCAAGACTAGGCCATCAAACCGGAAGAATAGATTCAAAACCAAGTAATTTGGGCCATGACCCATGAAATGAGCTAGCCCAACACATAGAGTTGTTAAAAAGCTTGTAGACCGTGGTCCTGGCTCAATTAATCCCAAAAAAATTAGGGTTAGAGTTGAGAAATTTGAGCCCATTAACAATTGGGCTTTTTAGTCCGAATCGATTAGCCTATGGGCTGATAGGACTAGCCCGCGAGCAAATGTGCTGGCATGTAAGACTAAGAGTTATTTTTGTAATTATGTTTAATTTACCTTAACACTCATAACCTATACATCAATCATCCAATCATAGGACAAACTCTTTTAATTTTCATCTTTTTCTCTCACCCAAACTCACATTTTTCCCTAATAAAAAATATATTTAAATAAATATATGGGTAAGAGTGGGATTAAGGTTTTTTTTTTCTAAACATTTATTTATGCGCGAATTGATTAGTAATAGGAAAAAGACAAAAACTACATTCAAGTAGAGCGGTATAATGACAAAATTCATGTAAACTTTTTTTTAAAAAAATAATTAAGAGTAATTTGGAATTTTATTTTCAAAATAATTAAATTAAATATTAACGGTCCATTAAAAAACTTTTGGAAAACGAATTAATAGTAACCCTTAAATTTTAATATTATATTATGAATTAGCTGCTTGATCTTGAAAATATTTACTAACATGATCAGGTACGTAGCTATTAGGGTCGTTCTACTTCTTTCAAACAAATTAATGAGTATATTTCTAATTCATTAATTAATTTAATTAAACTAAATTAATCACACTATAATTTTTTTCCAAATCTGAAATTTTTAATTCTTCGACAACATGTTTAAGTCATAATTTACGTCTCAATAATTGTAATATGACTTTCAAACAATAAGTTAAAAGCAGGAGGTCATCAAATTTAAAATTATAATAGTAATTATCAAATATTTAATTTTCAAGACAAATGCAAAATCTTCATGCACATGGTAAGAACAACATAAAAGTTCAAAATAGAGAATTCCAACAAAGGGTATAATATTAGACCATATAACTATATAAGCCACGTCAATTTTCACTTTTATTAGTAACATATAGTAAAGAATTCGAACCGACTTTTCAGCTATCATCAACCGGTGTTTTCGCCATTCTATTTTAAATCCAAAATTAATTCTCATGTATAAGATGAAAATTAAAAAAATTACCATTTAATTACCAAATTAATTAATAGAAAAATATGCATGCAAGGCATTATTAAATTTGAAAAAGTGGTTGTCATTATTGATAAGCATAGTATCAGATTCCCTCTGCCTTTCCACAGAAATCCCCCCACAAAATCACTCTCTTAACAGATGTCTGTCAATCTATAATTCGATGCTAGTAGTTGAACCCTAATCACTTCCCTTAATTAATTAATTAATTAATTACCATTAATTTATCAATTACATTTAATTAATTGTTTTGTAACTTTTGGACACTTTCATTTGTCTCCTCTCCATTCACTCTTCTATTTTGATGTATGCATTGCTTTATGCCTTTGTCATTGAGAGAGAGAGAGAGAGGGGCCAATAAAATTGGAATATATAAAAATATAAATTTAGTATATCAACACTGCAGCACTTGCTTTCTCAAAAACCAAAGTACAAACAAGTCCAATGGTTTAAGATTGGCAGGCCAAGGTTGTAGTTCTGACAGTAGAGTCAAAAAGTAACAAAAGTGAAAAATTGGTGGAAACAATTACTAATACCCACCAAAGTAAAAATAAAAAATTAAATAAAAAAGAAAAAAAAAGAAGAAAGAACCCTAGTGCTCCTTTGGACCAACTATATGGTCCTTTTGTGACTTCTCTAACAATGAGCACTATTTAGATTTGAATTTTTGTATCAAAGGCCAATTACTAAATCACTTTGCACTTGTTACAAGGTCACACATGTTTCAATCAACAACGTGACCCCTTCCGGCAATTTAGGGCGCCCGACCCGGACGTGATCGAGCTGACTAAGCTCGACGGCCGGGCCCCAAGGCTCGAAGCCTTAGCGTAGCTAGACGAAGCCCCAGCCCCTGATGGCGTGAAATACGCCCCGTTTAACATTAGATCCCCTTCCGATCTCCAATTCCACGTCTTCCATTCGCTCTCCGGAGCATCCTCGTATTTTGTTACCTGCATTATCATCATAAGTAAAAACGAATTACTTACATATGTTCAAATATTTTCTTTTGAATATTTGAAAGTTGTTTAAAGCTAGAGCTTTCATTTATTCTTGCATAGTTACTAAAAGTTGCAATGCATTGATTACTCCCACCTCTTGGATAACATTATGTGCTGTAATAATTAGCTTGGATATTAAATAAAGTCGTTATTTAAAACAGTAACAACTTTATATTATAACAACTTTATATTATAGGCCATTAAAAGATTAGGTGTAGATGAAATAAAGAATGAGGGTAAATTAGGTGACCTCTTTGCTGAATCTATCATCTGGTGCAAGAAACCTGTTGCCTTGGCTATTAATGGTGGGCGCCGCACTCCCTCCAATTGCATACATCTCCCAATGTGTGTAGTCATTGTTCACCACATGGAAATACCCATGTCTACATCTGCATGCCACATACATAACATCAACATACATACATACATACCATTATCACAATTCCCTGTACCATTTTACTGTATCATCTCCCGAGCCACGTAGAAAATAAGGGAGACGTTGACCCTCGCATTTCTACATGTCAATTTTTCAACGAGCTATAATGGTACAGGGAATCTGGACCCGCATGACTCGACTACAAATATACTCAATATATTAGATATGTGTTGGTTTAAACAACTTTTAAATGATGTGGCATAAAACGACAACATACAAATATACTCAATAAATTAGATAGTGTGTCGGTTTAAAAAGCTTTGAGACGATGTGGTCGTTTTACCTGGGCATTCGTTGAACGAGGCCTTCGCCGAAGTGATTAAAGGCGATGGTCACTTGCATGGCTTTGTCAGGGGTGTAAGCATCGCTATGACCTAAGAGCATGACCTTATCATGGTGAGTCATGTAGTTGTTTGTAATGGTGATGGCTGTGGATCCTTCAATGGCATCAATCAAGCCATCTTTGCAGTTGGACAAGGAGCAATGATCGACCCACACGTGGCTCCCGCCGAAGATGGAGACGCCGTCTCCGTCCGATATAGTCCTCCAGCCGTAATGCCGTGGGTTCGACCGCACCATAGCATTTCCCCCCTGCTTGCAATCATGTATGTGGATGCCATGTATGATGATGTTGGTCACATATTGTATGGTGATGCAAGGTCCATTGGCAATGTGGACACTTGCACCCCTACCATCAATGGTCTTGAATGAGTTCATGATCAATTCCTCCTTCAATTGGATCACCATGTCACGAGCGAATATAATCCAGAGCGGCTCGTCTTGGACGACCGCGTAGCGGAGCGTCCCGGGCTTCGGGTTAACCGGGTCATCGTTACCGGAATCGGTCACGACATAAATTTTACCATCCCTACCCCCGACTGCATTTTTACCGAAGCCGATTGCGCAATCGGCCAACTTCTGGCGATGCTTCTCCCAATCAGGGTCGCATCGCCAGCAGTCGTCGATGGGGTTCCCCGTGTTACACGAAAGGAACCCCAATTTCCTCCTAGAGGCATTCAACTTCCTGCATTAGTAAAAAGAAACACACATACACATTGTCACACAGTTAAGTACTATGATGTAAGTGTAACTAAATAAACTAACATGACACACAAGGTGTACTAGTATTAGGTGCAGTAATGGTTGTACCTATGAACTTCATGGACAACTAACTCAGGGTCTTGAACTGTGGGAGTTGAAGCAATGAGTGAAGGAAGTAGAATGATGCAGAAAAGGAGGAGAGAGAGAGTGGATGCCATGGTTGAAGAGAGAGAG
Source organism: Pogostemon cablin (assembly GCA_023678885.1). NCBI lineage: Eukaryota > Viridiplantae > Streptophyta > Magnoliopsida > Lamiales > Lamiaceae > Pogostemon > Pogostemon cablin. The sequence continues at coordinate 8,349,952 of CM042962.1, read as the reverse complement.
AGAGAGAGAGGTGGGGATTAGAGAGGGAATGCAGGGGAGATTATAAAGGAAAGAAATGGAGGAGAGGAAGGCGTGAATTAACTAAACAGGTAGGGCCCTTTAGCACTGCCCACGCTTCGTGATTACTGGTATTACGGAGATTCCACCCCCCTACCCCCCTACTCCACCCACCCACCCCCCTTGGTAGTTTTGGTAGTTAAGCTGGTCCAATGTTGCACAGAAAAGAGATTGTGATCTTTTCCATAAAGAAAAACAGAGTAGAGAAACAGAGGAGGAGAAAAGTATTATAAAATTGAACATTTATCTGTATTCGAATTTATTTTACCTTCCGTGTAATTTTAGGGTTAATGGTAAATTAAAAAAATCCAACTTTTGCTTTTTTAAATTTGATCATGGCCATTTAATTTTTACAACTTTATTCATAAATATATTAGAAATTTTATTTTCTCAAATAGTGTTCCAAATTTCAGACATTTAAGTTACAACTTTCTATTTAATGAAATTAATTTCAGTATGTGTATAAGTAAATAATAAAATGTGAGTAACAAATGGATGAGTTATTTCATTACCTTATTTCTCATTACATCTTCTATTTATTCATGGCTTACAATGTGTTATCATCAATATACTATAAATTACGTCGAGTGACCACGAAGTGAGAGGCTATTGTAGAATAAGTTTTCCAAATAGATTCGATACTCCTCAATCCCCTTTTCACTTGTGCAAACTTTCCTAAGTTGTTCATATCCTAAAATAACTAACATTTTATAAATGAACACCACTTGTGTGAGACGTATTACAATAATATTATATATTTTTAATTAATTACTCTTTTATTCTTATCTATCTCTTCTCTTCTTTTGTACATACGGAGTTTTAAAAAGTTACTTTTTTTACAAATTTTATTTACTTTTGAGGGTAGCAATATGTAAATGATGGAGTAAGTTTATGTGTTAGTTGGAAGTGAAAATTTTTAAAATATACTGTATTGAAAAGTTATATATTTTGAAAATTTTAATATTTTTAGAAAGTAAAGAGTGTAATTGGTCAAATAAATGACGAAACAATAGAAAATTTGTTAAGATGGATGAAGTATCACTTTTTATTAATTGAATATCATTATTTTAATTAAAATATTAGTATTACTTCTAATTTATATAAGAGAACTTGATAAGTGATACGGTAACATGTAGTACTATTTACATTAAAAAGATGGTGTATCTCACTATTAGGGGCCCCTCGCCCCTGCTCTAAGGATTGGTGAAGGAGATAAATCGAAAAATGTATTTCAAGTAGCTTATAGAGAGGGTTCAAGTGTTAAAATTGCAGATTGGTGCAGGCACATAATCCTAAAAACAGACATACCGCCGCATGCATATAAGTACTCAAACAAATGCTGCCTTTACTAATTACACTTCTTGAATTTGAAGCCTCTTTCTTTTTTTCTTTTTTTCATCTTTTCCCATCATTTTTTCCGTTTTCGTTACAAGCACACATTGTCACAACACTACTACTTTTTTTTTTTTTTTAATTATGCACTTAAAAAAATTTTTAAAAAAAAATCTCTCATAAATATGCTTTCAGCGTAAGCAAAACAAATATACAATCAGTTAAATTTTCGGGTGTAACGAAGACTCGATTTTTATAAATGAGAGACTCTCTTGTGAGACGAGTTTTTTGTGAGATGGTTGTGAGACGGGTTGACATATTATTAAAGTATGTTTATCATATACGTAAAGTATACTTATTTATAGTCAAATTATGTTAATAATGAATCATATTATAACATCCTAAAATCATATTTTAATTCATCATCCATCATATTTTACAAAACATATTTTAACAACCATTAAATATACTTTATCTATATAATAGGCATATTTTAACACGTCTCATAAATGGTCTCACATAAGTAGCGTCTCACAAGAGACTTTGTCTTTACAAAAATTAGATATCATTTTAATTATAGATTTTTTTTTATAATTGAATATGCTCATGTGTTAATTTTGAATAGTATATTGGGTTACTCAAGAATCATAAGTTAAATAACACTCATGTCGCAAAATTATTTTCATCTTTTCTTTGTAAAAAATTATGAAATAATATTTTTAAATAATGTAGAATATATACAAATGTAAATAGTCCTATGATATATATATATATATATATATATATATATATATATATATATATATATATATATATATTAATTATTTAAAGTTTCAAACAGTATTGAAAAGAAAATTGGGACACAAAACACTTTTAACTTCACTAATTGACAGTGGGAAGACCACTATTGGTAATAATGGATTTTGACTTTTGTAAAAGAGAATTGTCTATCCCTTCATCAAAGGAGAATCCAAGTAATAATTTTGCAAGCATACAACAACCCTAAAGAAAATTCATTTTCCTCTTTATTTGATTGATAAAACTTATTTGATTAGACAATTAGATTTTAAATGTGGATCACTTCATGTCGATCGATATTTCATTAGAAGTTGAGAGTGAAAAATGTCACACCCCTAAAAAATATATGAATTTATCCTCAACAATTGAATTAATGAAGTTTTTCAAGCTCAAATAAATGTCACTCTCTACTCGATTCATACATCAAAATTAAAGTATATCTTCTTATTAATAGGAAAACTTGTGTGAGATCGTCTCACGAAATGAATCTTGTGAGACGAATAAAAAGTTAATATAATTTTAATAAAATGATATCCAATTAATGATAAGTGAACAGTGATCCATGCAAACGATTACTATATAATGGTGTTGTGTGTACCTTTGTAATTCATAGTGTGTTTTACTTTATGGTTTATATTTTATTTTACCCATACAATTTATTTACTGTTAATTATGATTTAGTATTAATATTTTTTACTATAATTATAATTTTATTAATGTAATTCATGATTTATTTTATTTTTATAGTTGATCAATTTTACCCTTGTTTGTTCATAATTTACTCTTAAGAATTTAGTGTTAATTTTTAAGTAAAGTGTTAAAATTGAAATGATTTACAAGAATTTTATATCTCTCATGCAAGATCATATATTATTTACAAACGAAATCGAAGTCGATGAGCTAATAAAATATATTATTTAATGCTTCACATTTAAAAAGGATTCTATATATTGTGGGGAAAATCTTATTTAAAATTTTTATAGACAGGTATAATAATTAGTATATTGTAATTAAAACCAATGAATTCGAACTAGCATGTGAACCAATTAAATTTACTTTTCAACAAAAATTTGATTTTTATCTACTTTCCATCCACCGACAGAAATTATAACAATTTGGTTGAGAGATGACGTGTTATTTCTGTGTATATATTAATAATATTATCATCAAATAAAAAATTAAAAAAATTGACAAGAATGCTTTTGTTTTCATCCATGATTCTCAAAATCTTCACGTAGATGCTAATCTTTTGCAACTATTGCGTTGGATCATTACGTTTATGGCTGGGGCTTCTCTTTTCAGAGCAAGTACTCATCAACCCACCCCACCCTACCCACCCCATCCCCCAGAAAAATTAATTCTACAAGTGGATGTAATAACTAATTAAAATGATATTCATACAACATATAATTACTTTATTTGTCTCCTAATAAGATACGCCCTCCATCTCACCATACCATAAAGGTGACTTTTTTTACGTGAATTAAGAGATATAATAATTAATGTGTAGATTAAGAGAGATAAATTATATTTTAATATATAGTGAGTATGTGTATTAGTGTAGAGTGTGAGTCCCATAAAAATATATTAATTGTTTTGTGTGTGTCTCATTTATTAAAAAGGGAAATGCGTGCACCTCTTGTATTGGAACCGACGAAAATGGTAAAATGCACTCTTTGTGGTGGGAGGGAAGGAGTATAAATTTTGTTATTTTAATTGTTCATAAAAAAATTAATTTTTCCCTTTTGAGAAAAATGGTTCACATATAGTTACGCACTAATATAACTATCATTTTATATAAAATGATAATAATATTTCAACTAAAAAAATGAGGACCTTAACGTCGGGGGAGAGAGTGTTATTTTATGTTAATTGCATTAGCTAGTAGTTACACTTTGAACATCAAAATGAGCAATTGGATTTATGGGACCTAGTTAAAGTTTGATTTACTCTTGGCATTTTTTGTTTGAGATAGAAACTTAATTGATTGTAATTAAATGGCTTTTGTCTTTTACAAACTAACCAAAGTTATGAGTAATGATGTAGAATTTAATATTGATTTTAAAAAAATTTAATGAAACGAGTTTGATGATGTTAGTATGGTACAATTGCAAATACAAGTTATCAGTTTCAATTAAAAAATCATGTTTGGACCTCATAAAAGAATTTTTACTCTAATTGCTATAGAAAATAAATGTTGCTAGATACCTCCATTAATTGTTGGGCTAATTTAATAAAATATAATACTCCCTCCGTCCGATTCTAAGGTATTCATTTGCTTTTTACACGTGGATTAAGGAGTATTATTATTATATGTAAAGTGGGTGGTTGTATTAAAGGGAAGTGGTGAGCCATATTGTGTAATTTTTTACTAAATAGGGGAAATTGATTCCTTTGAAGCGGTTACCAAAAATAGTAAAATTGATACCTAGAAGCGAATGGAGGGAGTAATTTTTTTTTTTTAATTTTAATAATATGTGGTGATTGAATGAGGTGTTAACCATTTCAGTGAAGTCGCCACGTTTAAGGGCGATTTATGTCATAAAGAAAGAGTCGTCATTCCTAATGGCGTCATTAAACTATTATTATGTAAAGATAATATTTAAACTACAATGTATATGTTATGTGTGTGTGTGATATTTTTTAATTTAAAGCTTATTGTGAAGTGGTGGTATTGAATAACATTTCCTTACTCTTAAAAAAACCAAAAATCCTTATTATGTGAATAAAATATTTAGATGAAGAAAATATTGAGATTGATGGATACTTAGTATAGAGAATCTTATTTTGCTGCAGGAATTAAGGTTTCATTGATGCAACTGTTTGTTGTAAAGGTTAGATGCTCATGCTAGGCGAAATAATGTATAAGTGATGTGATATTTTGGTGTAATATTTTTTATAACAATTAATAAACTTTTTCATATACAAAAGTAGATGTACATGTTATTGATAGAAATAGGTGCTCTCAATTTTTTTATTCTCATGTGGTGTTGGCCTAAAAATCATTTGAATTGGAGTTCGAAATGTCAAATTAATGCGTAAAACAACGGATATATGCGAACCCGTAGATGAGATATTCCATGAATTGACTTATTTTCTTTATTTTATTATTTCCATGATCATACACTTATTTTCCTTATCTGATCATTTCTTCAAAGATTACAACACTCTGAATATCTGTCTTTCATATTTTATATTCTATTTAAATATCTGTATAAAGACTCACTCGAATTTATTTTATGTATCCACAGTTTTTCATATCTTTAGATATATAGTTCCTCTCACTTCATACTAATCCATAAGTGTTTAGAAGAAAGTTGAATCTTTATGGAAACATTAATTAATGATCTTAAAACACATTTTCTTGAATATTATGAGAGATTAAAGAGAACACAACGTTCTTTTTATTTTTTGAGAAATCTAATAAGTGTTTAGGATTTTTAGAATTTTTTTTCCCGAAAAATTGATTTTATTGATTCATAGGGAAAGAAATTTACCCACACGTCACATCTATATATATATATATATATATATATATATATATATATATATATATATATATATATATATATATATATATATATATATATATAAAAGCACTTAAAGTCAACTTCTTTTTTCCGTTCAAAATTTAGGGTCAAAATCTCTTCAATTTCTCAATTCTTCTCAAATTCTCTTCAATTTCTCACCACATTTTATTCTTATTTCCTTAAATAAATACATTTAGGTTCTTTACTATCACATTTTTTAACCATAATAATTTTATGTCCAACAAAATAATTAAAATTAAAGACATTATTTTTGTATGCTTTTTTTTATAAATTAACATGTTGAAATTTGTTTCAATTTGAGTTAATTATTGAAAATATTGGGCTGCATTTGAAAATAATGTTAAGTAATTAAGACATTATTTTGAATTGTTTATAACATATGATTACGTAATGAAATATAAGTATTAATAAAAAAATTTAAATTGTTGATTTTTTATAATTACATTAATTTATTATACATGAAAAACAAATAAGAGTAGTATAACGTCGATTCAACTAAATATTATTTAATTAATTACACATAAAGAACTAAACTAAATATGCATATCATCACAATATAAAACATCATACATATATATTTCATTCGTCTCATTCTAATAGTTATATTTACTTTTTGTACGGGTTACTTTTTGCACGGGAATTGAGAAATTTAATATTTTAATATGTATTGAGGTGAGATAAATAATATTTTAATGTATAGTTTATGATTATATTAATGTGGCGGATGAGTCACATTTAGATATTTTAATTACTTATTTGTGTGGGTTTGATACAAAAAAAAAATATAACCGTTAGAATGAAACTCAATTTAAAAATATGTAATTATTAGAATGTGACGGAGGAAATACGTAATTATATGTTTTTATGTGTCAACAATATATATATATATACTATTACAAAAAAATTATATTTATATAATTTTATTTTTTAAAATCTATTCTCGTGCAACGCACGAGTTAGAATGCTTGTAAGAATTACAACAGCTATAGCAGTAAAAAAAATATCTAAAATAGAAGTATAAAGGCTAAAACTATCAATAACAATATCTCTTCATCATCATATACTCCAACTCTTCCATAGTAGGCTTCTAATATCACCGTTCTACTTCTGAACATTTGGTCCTTTTAACCCCCCCTTTCTTCTTAAAAGTAAGTCATCTCCCACAATAGAATCTCCAAGCTTCAACAACCCCCTTAAAATACAATATTATTTCATATTTTTCAAATAACTCATACCGTACAAATTCGAACACAAGAAGCCACCAAGTTACCCAGTCTCTCATCTAGAAAATTTCTAAACTCCAAAAAACTCCTTTCTACACAGCTTTTGCATGGCCCTATCACACCCATCCTACCCATCACAGTCCGCCACCTTTCTACACTTCTCAAATAAATGCGAAACAGATTCAGGGTAATTTTGACATATTGGGCAAAGAGTGTCGAAATTGGTAGGTAAATAATTCCTCTTCCTAAGCTCTTCTCTGGTCGGCAGTCAATTTTTTATTGCCCATTTCCAACAGTCCACTACATCCTTTTCAATTTTCATATTTTCCACATTCTTCATGAATTCCAAATAGAGATTTGTTTTCCAAACTCTATAAGACTCTTTTACATCGCATATCCCAAGTCCAATGATCAATATCCTAAGCTTCCATAGATCCAATATTTTCATCTTTCATTACGCTCAACATATAGAGTTTAGGGTATTTGTTTTTCAATTAAGTGTTCTGTCAATACTTCATTCCAAAACGACATACTTAATCCATCGCCCACCTCTCTTTGCAGGACGTCTTTGAATCAACCTCCCTTCTCGTCAACAGTAGATTTTATTACCTACCTCAACTATCCTTTGAGACTTTGGCTCTTCAACATAATCTTCTCGAGATTCCCTAAAGAAGGATATATGTCTAACCTTGCTGCCATAACTTCATTCCATATTCCTCCTTCCTTATTAATCAGTTTCCATAGCCGCTTCGATGTATGCTTTATTATACAACTCTGATTTTTTTACATCTAAGCCCCATATCTTTTATCTTTGTAAATTGACGACCAACTAACCCATGTTATTTTTCTACCTTCACCTTTCCCGCTCCACAAGAAATTTCTTTGCAACTTGACTATCCTCTTCAGTACACTAGATGGAGGTCGAAATATCGGTAGCACATAGCTAGTTAGCGCATTTAACACCGCATTTATGCATTTATCAGCACCAATCTTCCTCTATAGGAAATCTTCTATTTATCCAATTTTTGCAACCTATTTTCAGTCTTCGAAATTACATAACTCCAATCATTGACCTTTTTATTATTGCTTCCCACCTTCACATCAAAGTACTTAAATTGAAATGTACCCACCTTGGAACCCAAAATCCCATGTCTTCCAGCACCCCCATATCCTCATAAACTCCATAAACGTTAAGTCTGGTCACTAGCTCAGGTAAGACAAGTAACCCCTTTAGAAAATAGTATTCTATAGTCTGCATGATTGAATATTATGTAACATCACTATGTATTCTTTTTATAAAGAGTGAAAATGGGTTTTGGGCTTAAATCATTAATAGATTAAAATTAAAATTGGGCTTAATATTTTATTATGATAATTATAATTCCTTTATTTAATTAAAAATACAACAACCCTATTATCCTTATCCCACTGATCGATCCCTACCTTACAATATCTATCCTTAATTTTTTTCTCTCTCTCATCTTATTAATATTTTTTTTTCTTTTTCTATCCTCTCTCTCATCTCTTTCTCCATCTCATTTTTCCTATTTCACATTTTATTGATTAGATATTAGTACTTCTATTTAAAAATATAAAAAAAAATTATTCATCCTTCAAATTGATATATCATGAAAAGTTTTAGGGATTAATATTATTTTACTTATCATGTACTATTATTTTTTATTTGTCACAAAAAAGATTAATTTATACAAGATTAATTCATAATCACAGCTTTGAAATTTATCCCAATTCAAAATCTTTTAATTTTAGATACATACATTTTCAAGAATCTTTTATTAAGGATTTATCCACTCAATAAGTTGAATGAGCAAATGATTAAGACACATCATCACATCCCATGTTTTGGCAACGACCCCAGCACATGCCTTGGCTCCAAAAATTCAAACTTCATTCTTTCTAACTTGCCCTACTTTACATGCTATTTATTTTTCATTCATTTGGTGACCCCTTATATTATATTCTCTCCTTTCCGTTATAATGATTACTAATATATAATATTTATGAAAATTAAGGAATATAGTATTTTAATATATATTTGAATTAAAAGAAATAATATTTTAATATATTATGGGTAGTTATATTAGTGTTTTGTGTGAGTCTCGTGAAAATATATTAGTCTCTCTGTCTCGAAAGATATTTCACGCTTTCCTTTTTTATCTATCCATCAAAGTGTTTCACGATTTTATTTTATTAATAAAAGTGGTAAAAAAAATACACTATAATACTACCCACTTTCTACACGCATCCTAACTTAACATTACCTTTTTACACATTCCAATAATTTTACACATTTTTTTATTAAATTAATTAAAATATTTCTTCTCGCTCTTATTTTATACATAAAAAATAATATTTTTTAAAATTCTGCACAAAAAATACGTAAAATACATCATAGCACAGAGGAAGTAATTGTCATCTATTATGGCGGTATGGGGATAGTAAATTGTTGTGTCTTATGCATTTTATATTTTTCCAAATGAGATGTTAAGTTTATTCTTATATTTTAGTAATAATTTTTCTAGATATAATTGTAAATTGACGATTACAAAGAAAAAAAACGATGTCCATGCGTTGCTCCTCATGAGATAAAATAAAAGAATTAAAGCAATCTTTTTGAAATTTCTTGCACCGCATACTTCGGCGTAACAAAATGATGTGCCATAGTGTAATAACCTGGCAAAAGAGGCATCTCTTATAGCGCCACGTGTCGTCACCGCATCGCGGACACATGGCCCAAAGGGCTTGGTCCCACCTAAAAGCTACTTCCCCACATGGAGATTTGCCTCTTACCTTTGTCGCTTGGAGCCATTGATATGATATGTAGCCTTTGATTAAGGATGCCTGATTGCTACTTAATTATGTCCATTAATATTACATTTTTTTATTTTATTTTGTTTTACTATTTTCATATTTTCTCATGTGTCCGTTCTAAATTTTATATGCTCCAAAAATATTAAGAATATTAAATAAAAATAATATTTCAAATAACTTTATTTTAAAAAGAAAATATAACTGTCACTTTAACTTACATAATTTACCCTATATTTTATTTAATACTTAGACTACATTAATCTTATAAAATTAACAAAGTATATTTTCATATAATTTGAGTAGTTTGCGTTAATCTTAACAAATTCCATTTTTATTTTATTTCAATTATTATTTTAAAAATTCATTCTTATTATTTTATTGGAGTTTTTTTGTTACGGGACCTGAAAGATGAATCAGCTATTAATTCGGGACCCAAAAGATAAACTCAATCAGTTTAAGATCTAAATTATTCTAAACCATCATTTCACATCCCTTCTAACGCTGTTAATAAACACTCACATTCTCTCTCTTACATGGACTCCAATTTCCATCTCATCTTCCATGTTGGCTGCCAACTCAAAAAAATAATAATAATAAAAAGAAAACTGGAATGCTCCCAGAAATATAGTGAAAATGAAACATAGTGAAAATGAAACGACGGAAGTCATTTTCAAGTTCTCTCTAACTTCACTTTTATCGTTTTCTGAAACCTCGAAAGTTTTTTCTACCGAAATTGACTCAATAGAGTTCAATAAGATATTGATCTTCCATCATCTTGGTATTTGGTGTTCTACAAGGGTGAGATAAAATTATTTCTATATTCTTTGTTTTTTCATTTTGTTAAAAAAAATCATATATTTAATTAAGAAATAAAAATATCAATATCATTCAAATTATATTATATGATTATTGGCATCCAAATTCTTGAGATTCATTTGTTTGAAGAGATGCGTTTATCTCTGTCAAAGGAAGATAATAGTGTTTAATGTTATGACAGTGATATATGATTTTATTTTAATATTTACTTAATAAGAAGTGAGGTGGAAATTGGAGTCTATGGAAATTGGAGTCCATGTAAGAGAGAATGAGAGGGTTTACTAACAACATTAGAAGGGATGAGAAATGATGGCTTGGATTGATAGTTTAGAATTATTCAAGTCAGAAACTGATTGAATTTATCTTTTGGGTCCCGAATGGATAGCTGATTCATCTTTCAGGTACCGTAGCGAAACAACTCATATTTTATTTTATTTTATTTCAATTAATAAATAACAATTATAGATTCCATTCTTTTAGTTTATTTTAAACTTAAAAAACTTTAAACTAATAAGAATTACTATACAATTTGTATATTGTATCATATAATAATTAAAAATAAAAAATTACTCTCCGTTGAGAGTGAAAAATTGCTTGTTTTAGTATCAAATTTAACATTTTTTTGTGAGAATTGTTGTCATATATTAGCACAAGTCTTTTACATTCCATATATTTGAGAAAAATACATTTGAGTTGTTTTATTGTGTTTTAAATGGAAAAAGTATGAAAAGTGCAAAGTTAGAGAAAATGAGCAACTTATGCAAGAATGTTGAAAAACGCACGCTCAATTTGCATAATTTTTCTGTGATTGTATAGAAATCAAAACTGATAATGTGATATATGGTTGGAAAACCACGGAAGAGAGGATCTCGTGGGCTTAAGAATCGCCTAGATTGGAGTTCGTAGATGATGAAGTTATGCTCAAAATCGTGAGGTCGCACAGCTATCGACAGAATTTCTGAAAAAATAAAATAATTATCCCTTTTTTCTTGGAGCACAATTAATTTTATCATCACGCATTACAAGAAACTGTCGGATTACTGATGGATTTACCGACGAAAAGAAGCCGTCGGTAATTATCGACGAATTACCGACGTTTTTTTAATTTAATATATTTTATTTTTAAAAAATCGTCATAAGATATTTCCGAAAATTTTTGCGACGGATTACCGACAGAATTAGAGATAGACTTTTTTCCATCGGTAAATCCGTCATTATTTTGGAGGGATTAAATCCGGAAAAATTACCGACGACTATTTTTAGTCGGTAAATATAATAAATTTTTATTTAAAAAAATTAATTTGAGTTTTTAAATTACCGACGGATTTAAATCCATCAGTAAATATATAGCATTTAATTTTTTTAAAAAAATAGTTTTTAAGTTATCGACGGATTAAATCCGTCGTTAAATATATAAAATTTTATTTTTTCTGAAATAAAAAATAGTTTTTAAGTTACCGACGGATTGAATCGTCGGTAAACATATAAATTTATTTTTTAAAAAAATTACCGACGACTATTTTTCGTCGATAAATATAATAAATTTTTATTTAAAAAAATTAATTTGAGTTTTTAAATTACCGACGAATTTAAATCTGTCGGTAAAAATATAAAATTTAATTTTTTTTAAAAAAAATAGTTTTTAAGTTACCGACGGATTGAATCCGTCAATATACATATAAATTTATTTTTTTAAAAAATTAACGACGATTATTTTTCGTCGGTAAATATATAAAATTTAATTTTTTTTAAAAAATTAGTTTTAAGTTACCGACGGATTAAATTAGTCGGTAAATATATAAAATTTTATTTTTTCTAAAATAAAAAATAGTTTTTAAGTTACCGACGGATTGAATCAGTTGGTAAACATATAAATTTATTTTTTAAAAAATTAAATTATTAATTACCGACTAATTCTCTCTGTCGGTAAATATAATATTTTTTTAAAAAAAATTATAATAAAGTCATTAATATAACTCATCGATTCACTTCTCTCTCAAGCTCACTACCATTGTAATTCACGGCCAAACTATCGCAGTTCACACACAACTTGGAAAATTTCGAGTCAACACGCTCTCTTCATGGGGTGTTTCTCTCTCCATAGATTTCTCAAAATTAATTTTGTAAGGTATCCGGAGGGCCTGATTTCTCAAGATCTATTTCGTAAGGCTTCCGCTCGGAGGGCCTCCGTGTACGTGAGGGACCTCTCACCCATCTGGCCACCGGCGTCTTAAGCCCCTACTTGAACTTCTCTCGAATCGTCTGCGTTAGAGGATTTTTTGTGTCGGCAGAGCCAACCTCTTGATCTGCTCGCGATTCATCAGACGGCGGAGCCCAACCCGCTCTGCCCCTCTTCACAACATATAGCCTTCCTTGGTGCGGATTTACAATCCGATCTGGAACCCATGTTTTTATCACTGCATTTCGGCTGATCTAGCGCCGCCTAGGGTTTATTTATCGTTCTCAACCAATTCCCCACAACAGCTTTTGCAATGGAGGATTTTTCCCACTGTCGGCCCGCGCCGCCGTGCTTTTTGAGATTTATCAGGCACCGGAGTTGTGATACCCGAGCTTCTCACTACTCATGTGCCAATGTAATTTAATTTGTGTTATGTGCATTTTATAATTATGTGACAATTATGTGATAATAATAATTGTTTCTATATTTTATTTATCTTTATATTTTATTTGAGACATTTGTGATAAAATTGTTATAATATGTGATTATATGTGTACATAAATATTTACATGCATTAATTTGGATATATGAGTAAATTATTTTATGTGTATAAATACATTTTTTCTTAATATTAAGTATTACACGTGTTCTCGTAATAATAATAGTGTGTAGAAAAATGTACACATATGTATTATATCTTAGCTATTAAGTATTGCACGTATATTCGTAATGGATAATAATAATAATAATAATTTACTAAATTTAGTAAATTGGATTAGAAGAGGATTTTAGGCGGTGGTAAGTCATGTTGACTTTCAACTCCAACCTCAATTATAAATTTGGGGATTACCCATTTGCTCAGAACAGCGACGAGTTAAAAAAAAAAGAAAAAAAAGAGAGAAGAAAGAGAGAGAGAAGAGAAAGAGAGAGTGGAGGAGAGAGTGTTTGCGTAGTCGGGACGAGAAAGAGGAGCGTGCCGGGACGGGAGATAGATAGTCATCATTCTTCACAAAGTTTATAGTATTATCACTATTGTCGGAGTTCAGGTAAGTAGAAGTCCAACTACAATGCATAAACATGTTGTTTGTGAATTATTTGTAATTATACCATATGTGATAATTATGTTATGGATTAGTTGTAATTAGTTTAATTACGATATGAATTATTTGAGATTAATTTGTTATACAAGCTGTGGATTTATGTGATTTGGAGAAAGTAGGGTTCATATTCAACACTATTATTTGTAAATTATTTGTGATAATTTTGCAATACAAGTTGTGGACCTATGTGATTTGAAATAATATCATTGTCCTATATAAATCTGTGTGATTGGAAACTATTGAAAATATAATTGTATGGTTTGAGAAGATATTGGTTATAAGGATCTATGGATTCGAGGTGAAGTTGTTATTCCAAAAGTGGATCTGTTCGAATTGAAGTTAAATTGTTGTTTTATTGTGATTAAATGTTGATATTGATATTGTAAATGGTTTGTGATGCACATTTAATTGTTCTGGGTGCATACCATGCATAAACATGAAAAGTGTTTTCCTCAAAATTAATAAGATACTAATGGTGTGTGCGGCCACTATATATGCATCTCTGTCAGGGTTCGAAAAAATCGTTCCCGACACTTTATTAGGGGTTCGGAAAAATCGTCCCCAACACTCTGCCAGGGTTCGAAAAAATCATTCTTGGTATTATATTCAGAGATCAGAATCGATCCAACACTAAGTGTGTCTATTGAGCTCATTTGGGGAGCATATCATAAGTGTGTCGTGGGGATCCCACAACGTGAACACTTTTCAAAATAAAAGAGACCAATTAGAAAGATTAGGAAATAGGCAATAGAGAACTAAATGCATTTTCATGCACTAACATACATGATTTCTACTTACTGAGATTTTTGTCTTACTAGTTTATGCATTGTAGATGAGTCTGATGATGTTTGAGTATGTGGTGTGTGGTGTAAGCTGTGGAGCTCCTTCAGGGTTTTGAGCGGATGTACATAGATGACGACCTGTTGGGCTAGGCCGTGGGTTATTTTATTTCCGCTGATGTTTTATTATGTAATATAATAAGTATTGTCACAAGTTTGTGTGGTTTGATGTGATGTCAGAAACCAGTTACGTATGTTGAACTGGTGTGATGGTTTTGGTTATAAATATATTATGTGAGGAAAAATATATGCAGGTTTTAATGATGATGTTTATGTTAATTAGTATTCTAATTATAAGTTATGTAAGGTGAGTCGTGTAAGGAGTTTATCTGATTTTTTTAGATACATGGCCGTTGACTTTCTTCTGGCCAGTTATGACTATCTCCGACGCGCTTCCAGTTGTCGTCGTCCCTCCAAAAGAATTTTGCGGCCTAGGGCAGTCAACTCGCCGCCACTGCCCTTCTCCGTCTCACTCTCTAGTCGGCGATTTCGCCTAGTGCGACTTCCCTGACCAGACCCACTTCGTGAGTATGTTCTTTCCTCCTTGTTTGTGCTTCATTATCCTTCTGTCTACTTCAGTCGGAACTTAATCATTGGGAATTGGTGCACTTGTTTGCTTAACTCTGTTTTAGTTATGAAGATGCACATATTTGGGTTTTTTCCATGGTGTAGTGGTCTTTTTGGTCACCACTTGAATTCTGTTGACAGCAAGTTGCGTTGGCTATGCAGATTTTTTGCCTAGTTCGACCCCATCGAATACTCTCCGTATTTTGTTCGGCGGGAATTAGAATTTCTGAATTTACTGTTTAAGTTGCCGAATCTTCTTTGGTTGTGCTTTTAACATTTTTCTCCTTCCAATGATGCATCTTTGGTATTTGATGATGTATGATTTTGGTGGCTATTCATTGCTTGAATTCTAGGGATACATAGTTCTTCTGTGGATGAAAAAATCTAGTTATCTAGTATCTTATCTTTATTTATGGAATCATTCTTATCTTTTAATTAGGTTAATCAGTCGAATGTTAACAATTCTTGTTATCAACATTTTTAGAACTATAATTAGAAGTTCATTCTTGTTACGTTTCCTATATGAAGTAGATTTTTGATGATTGCATCAGTTGATGTGCCTATTTTATATAAGTCCTCTTTTTGATTTATTCCTTTTCCTTGAAATGATATATATTTTTTGTTTTAAATGAAGGTTCCTTGGAAAATGATGAGACAAGGGTTTGGTGGAATTGCAGGATGAATCAAGGGGTAATTAGTGTCTTTCTCACAAGCTTTTTATATGAATGGAGTATTTTCTGCGCTTGCTATTTTTCTTGCTTTTTTTAATCGTGTATCTGTTTGTTGCAGACCAAGCAATCTCAGATTCCTAAACTGGTAAAATTATAGGTGTCTGGTATCTTTGATTTCTAAATTAACATAATGGTGCACTGATTTCTAGAACTTGGTTGGGAAACTAACAAACT
The DNA here is from genome assembly GCA_023678885.1 of Pogostemon cablin. Taxonomy (NCBI): domain Eukaryota; kingdom Viridiplantae; phylum Streptophyta; class Magnoliopsida; order Lamiales; family Lamiaceae; genus Pogostemon; species Pogostemon cablin. The sequence goes on along the minus strand of CM042962.1, from coordinate 8,333,753 downwards.
AGTAATCCAGTTAATGGCCACTAACATCAGATATAATAAATTACTAATAATCGAGAAATATAGCAGGCTGGATACTTATAAATGCTATTGCATTAGCCTTATTAGGATGTTGAAGCTTCACAAATATTGGAACCGCATAAGCTACTCACAAAGTTTAACTGCATCAAAAGGATTGTTTTCTTCTGCTTTTGGCAGGTAAGAAATTATATGTCAAATTACTGTTGTTTCCATTTCTTACTCGGTGGAGTTTAATTAAGATTTATATTCTTGAAGATGGACTAATAATTTTGTTACAGTTGTATTAATGAGTTAGATGATAACATTTCATCCGTCATAATCTTCTTGAATAATCAATTTAAGCATGCCACTTTTAAGATATGTTGAAATTTATGTATATTGCATATTTAGAAAACTTATGGCTGTTTATACCTCTCGTGGTTGTCACAGACATTACGAATTTGAACAGTATTATTGTTCATTGTTATTTGTGCAAGAGTTAATTCTTATCTGGTTTGACAAATTCACTCGGATGAAACTAGCTTATATCTAAACAAAATGTGAAAAGTGCATAAGTTCATTTACATTCAGAATGTGATGAGATGGTCATCTTCTTTTATTATTTATTCGTCATCTTCTTATGTTAGTTTATTTTAGTATCAATGTATTTTTGGTTATCTGTTATAAGTGTATTATTTTGTTAATATTTGTAGAATGTTCTTGTTTGTGCTGAGATGGTCATCTTCTCAGGTGTTCCAGCGGTATGCATTTCCAAGTTGAACATTACAGTGGGTATGTCAAAGCAATACTGAAGATGGAGAAAAAGGATGACTGATGTTTGAACTTGTGTTTCCTTATAATATTAATTCGGGCTAGAACCTCATCATATGATGCGCTCCTAACCTTGTTTGAAATTATGTAGAGTTTTTGAATTTTAATGTTATGTTAAATGAAAAAAATTATGCTAAATGAATAATTTTGTTGAAGATTTATTTATTTGCATTTTTTTTATTTTTCTTTTTGTATTTTACCGATGGATTTTTCCGTCGGTAAGCTATTATTTATTTTAATTTTGCATTTTGAATTTACCGACGAATTTTTAGTCGGTAAATTGCTATTATTTATTTTAATTTTGCATTTTGAATTTACCGACGGATTTTTTCGTCTTTAAATTTACCGACTGAAAAATTCTTCGGTAAAATTATCACTATATTATCACTTTCGACGACTTAATATTGAATTATTACCGACGAAATTTTTTTTCCAAAAAAAATCCATCGGTAATTACCGACGAATTTAAAATTCCGTCGCTAAAAAAATACCGACGCAGATTTTCGCGACAGATCCATTTTCGTCTGTAATCCGTCGGTAAATAGCTTACCGATGAAATTTTCATACTTTACCGACGGAAAAAATCCTTCGGTAATTTGGCAGTTTTTTGTAGTGACGCATTCCTCTATAATTCCTCCATATCTTCCACTATTATATTTTTTCTTATTTTTTCATGATCTCATATCTCATTTGTTTGAAATATCTTATTCCTGGAATATTTTCATACATCATCATTCACGTGAATTAACGCCTTCATCGCCCACCTCCGCCTTTCATCTTCTATCTTTCATCCGTCTTTCATCACACACATTCAGTCACAATGTTTGCTACTTGAGAATGAGAATGAATGAAGATCATCAAGACGGAGAATTACATTGGAATATGATTTTTTCATCTTTCTTTAATTTTTTTCTTATTTGATTTATAGACTCATGTGTAAGTTTCATTCCATTGCTATAGTTGTTGTTTGTAACACCACTGGCTAGTTTCCTTTTGATAATATTTTGATTTTGAAGGTTTAAACTGATTTGATTTGACTCTCTACGAGAAGTTTGCATTGCAATTACTGTTGGATTATTTCATATTTGATTGCATCTTTTGAATCTTTAATCATCAATCTTTTGTGCGTCTTCAATTGTTATTTGAATATCTGAGCATATTTCTGATTATTGATTTGGCACATTCATAACTGATTAGGTTTTATGCTATGATTCTAAAGAAGGTACCAATACTTCTAGTCTTCATTAGAGCTGTTGAATATGAATATTTATTTAATTGCACATCACTTTGTGGGTTGGTAAACATGACAAATGGGGTAATTCTATAGTACTTAAAAAGAGAGAACATATTTGGATTCAATTACCAATGCGAATGGGAAATAATTAATACTGTAAGTACCTAGAAAGGTAAGTAGAATTAGATCTCTTGCTTCGAGGTAATAAACCACATTTACGTGCTAGTATTCTTGTGTTTATAGAGTGAATTAGCATATATTTGTGATACGTCTTAATCCTTCTGGCAAAGTTTGGCTCGAATACTTAGAGAGTTAGATTAATAGGTTTAAACTGGATTGTTCTAAAATTATCTTTTTATTGTCTTTTGAAACACCTGTGAGTGTTTGTGGCTTTTGTTTTATTTAATTTATTTTGTTATTTAATTTTCTACATTGATATTTTAAATCTCTCCTGAAAAGATATTTCGTTTTAATTATTAGTGGTGCAAATTATATTTTTGTAATAGTCCATCTAGTTCTGAGAGGATATTGATTAACTTTTTAGTAATACGAAAATTTAATAATTTAAAATTTGTTCATATTATCGCATATATAATTAATAAATAAATTTTAATATATGTGTTTTATATATATATTTTTAAATTATATATAGTTCTATATATATATATATATATACTTCTTTTGTCTCTCACTAAGAGGGTCTTTTACTTTTTGCACATGGATTAAGAAGTATTATTATTTATTATGCAGTGGGTAGTTGTATTAGTGGGAGTATGGACCTTATATTTTAATTGTATTAATAGGTGTGTGGGTTCCATGTATAAAAAAAAAGAAAAAAAGAGAAAATGAAAATTTTTGAATGGAACGTCCAAAATTCGAAAAAGACATGGTTTATGACGGACGGAGGGACTATTTATTAATGACAGTGCCAATGTATTGCATATATTTTGTTTAATTTTATATTATGAGTTATTCAATCGCTTTTAGGGCACTACACTCTTTAATTCCACATAGATAAATTAATTATGAATTTGACATGTTTTATAACAAATTAATTTTGTGTGGAATCGTATAAGTCTTTTTTTGGTTGATGTTGGATGATATTATCATTTTCTAATTAATTTTTATTTTTATTAAAAATATTATTACAATTTTTTAAATATTATCACTTCTTATTTACATTATAAATTATTCATAAAATAGTTTACTGCACTATTATCACTTTTCGTTAATTAAATATCACTTTTTATTAATATTATTATTTTTTATACGTTTCACAAAATTACTTTCAAAACGATCTCAAATGAATCTTTGCCTTTTTTATTTAGTTTTTTTTAATTAAAAGTATTATCTATCGTACGTACGGTGGAATAACTTTCGTAAAGACAATTTTACATGAATCTTTTTTTTTAATTAATTTTATTTTTTTATTAAAACAATTATCTATCATACAAAGAACAATAACAGTCTTTGCGCTAGAATGATGCTAGTCTCTAAAAAGAGAAAAAGGCAATTTTCTTTTCACTTGGGTTATGCAAATTATTTTGAAACAAATTAAAAAAAACACACAAAATATTTTAATTTAATTATTGTAAAATAATTAAATTTAGTGAGTCCGTCATTGTTACAATGTCTTGATCATGGGTTGAAAACATCATGGGACAACCCTAACATGGCCGTCTATAGGGTCAAAATGAGCATGGCCATGAACCATGTCTCCTCACTATGTCATGATGACTTGGAAATCTTTCTTTCATCCTTTTAATTTCTTTCTTTTTCTTTTTGGCTTATTAGATCCACTTAATTCTGTCCAAAAAGAAAGAAAGATTCCACATAATTAACACAACCCACGTATAAAAAATTTGTGTAAGATCGTTTCATATAATAATTTTTGTGAGACGAATTAAAAATAATAATCTTTATAATAAAAAGTTATGTCCAATTAATAAATAATAGTACTTTGAATTATTCATAAATGATAATAATTTCAAAGAGATAGAATAATATGTTTTTTTTTTAAAAAAATAATATCTAATTACTAGATTGTAAAATAATCTCAATACAGTATGTTACTGTCTCGGATGAAGTCTTACCCATATCAAGGCATGCCACATGTGGAACAAACTTTGTCAATTTATTGTGCCCATTTGCACATGCAAGGATATATACCATTTTCTTATATCAAATTATGAATTATCCCAATTGCAAATTGAGTCAATTCTTACTTTAAATAAATTATCAATAAAATATTAAAAAGAAAAAAAAATTAAATAAAGAGGAGTATATCCAAATTTAATAAGAGTAAAATAGCAAGAACACCTGAATTATCTTAATTTAATTTGAATAAATTGAAGAAAATAAAATCATAAAGGGATAATGTGTCATACGGATGTACTCCCTCCGTCCCGTCCTTATAGTTACGTTTGTTTTTTGCACGGGGATTAATAAATATAGTATTTTAATGTGTATTGAGGTGAGAAAAATAATAATTTAATGTAAAGTGTGTAGGTGTATTAGTGGAATGTGTGGGTCCATGAAGAGAGAAGTAATTAATTTGTGTGAGTCTCATATGTAAAAAGAGAAATGTAACCATTAGGATGAGACGCCCAAAATGGAAATATGTAACCATTAGGATTGAATGAAGGGAGTATCATTTTTCATCGATTGAGTATTATTTTTTGTAAATAGTGCTATCATTTTTTATTCATTTTACATAAGAGTTTACGTGATATGGTCTCACACAACTTGTTTTTTTTTCATTAAGTTTACTTTTTAAGGAGTATAATATTTTTTTTGTAATAAATATATTATAAAGTAAGTTATTATAGTTAAAGTGATGAATCATATTTGAAATTAAAGAGTTTTGCGGAGTTATGATGATTTGCGAAATTTTATTTATTTATTTAATTTTATATATGTAAAGATAAGAATACAGAAAAAAATAAGGAAGCTTGGTGGATGTTTTTTAAGAAAGAATAGTGGTGATTCTTGTCCTAATTATAGTAGGTTAATTAAGGTCAATTTCTTACCCATTAATTCATCATCTCAACGGTGATTTGGCGTTTAGGGAGACAAAATGTATTAAAATGATGTGTATATCCTCATAATTCAACACAAGTTGAGATTTTGTTGTTAATAATAGTGTAATATCAAATTTCAAACTTGTAAATGAAGGATTGGTAAGACTAACCAATCAATTTAAAGTTAGTTTTTTTTTTTCACTATCGAATCGTGTTCGCACATGCTTGATAAGTAAAGACATACTCCTTTCATCCCACCATAACATTTATGCATTTTAGTTTTAAGTATTGTATTATGAGACTTACTTTTTCTTTTATAATAAATGAGACTCATATAAAATAATTAATAGTATATTTCTATGAGTCTACACACAACACTAATACAACTAATCACTTTACATTAAATATTATATCTCTCATCTCGCTAAATTAAAATGTCATATTCCTTATTCTCGTTAATTAAACAAATGTATACTTTCAGATGAGACGAAGAGAGTATATAGTAATATGGATTTAGATTTGTACATTTAAATTCGGTTCGATCTGAAAATTAATATTTTTTATTTAACTTAAAATAGCTTTAAAGTAAAAGATAATATTCTTAATATTTTTAATTTAAAAAATTGATTAAGGTAAACTTGAGAAAATAATGAAAAATTATAAATTAAGGAAAAAAACTTGTAAAAATCGAGTTCACCTCCACCCTAATTTTATGAAAATTACTCTAAAGTTTATAAAAAATTATTCTTTAAATAGATAAACTATTATATTTCTGTATGAAAAATATTACAACTCAATATTTAATATATTGTGGTTTTTTATATTTTTTATTGTGATAATTTTATTTTTTCGTAAAGTGATTATTCATCTCTCTAGAGAGTAATTTTATAAAATCTAAGGGTGCATAGTAAACTGAATTAATAAAACCTTTATAAAAAATTAAATATTAAATCTTAAATTAAAAGCAAAAGATTCAATAAACTATACATACAATCGGGGCATAGAAAATTCCGTCTCAAATGAAAGATTAAGACTTGTAAGCTCCACTTAAGAGTTTGTATCTTGTATTCTTAGGTGTATGAGATACAACATCTTGATTTAAAAGATATATACTTTAATTAATAAAGGTATAATTTTTTTAGAGTGACTAGGGTACCAATTGAGTTGATATCCCCTTGTCCTCACTCTTCTTAATTAATTCCTTCTTATTTATTAATATTTTTTTATTTTATTTTTAAATTTATTATATTTAAATGACTATTATATCCTACACCCTAAACTCTAGGGATAAATTATACCTAAACCTAGAGATAAATTATACTCTAAACCAGAAAGGTAAAATTACAATAATACCCTAAACCCTAGGGATAAATTATATCCTAAGCCACAAGGGTAAAATTACAATTATACCCTAAACCCTAAACCTTAGGGATAAATTATACCCTAAACCACAAGAGTAAAATTACAATTATACCCCTAAAATTAAATAATAAAAAACAGAAAAATAAACAAAAAAAATTAAAAAAAGAAAAAATAAATAAAAACACACATTGAAGGTGAAGGAAGGAGGTTGTACATTTCAAAATTGGTACCCCTTTCCCACCTTAGTCATTGTCTTTTTTTTTATTGAAAATATCGGTTAAAATATTAATATAAATGTTTAATTAAAATAGTTTAAAAAATCTTAAAAAATCAAGGGTATAAATTTTTACTAATGCGTATAACATTTAATAATAATAAATTATACTCCCTGTCAATCTATCCATTTTATTATTTTTATTCGTTCATCCTTAATATATTCATTTCCCTTTTTGGACTATGGGACCCACATCATCTACAAATACAAATAAAATATGGGACACACACCTTTCTCTAATACAATTATCTACTACACATAAAATAATAATAATCTTTAATCCACATGTAAAAGCAAACAGATACATTGTGGATGGATGGAGGGAGTATAACCTTCGAAAAGCCTAAAATTTGGTTACCAGTATAATATACTCGGAACACACAACTTTTAGTCGCTACTTAATTTAAATGTGAAATGTAAAATGTATCTAATAAGTTTTGTGAAATGGATAATATTATATGATACATATAATCGTAAAACTTTAGATCTGCTTGGATACGAGTCACGACCTACGATATTTGTAGGATCAAGTAGATATTATTTGTAGTTTTATACTACGATATTTATTGATGGACTTTAATTTGGCCCATGAGATTTTAAAGACATCGGAGATTCTATTGGACCCATTAACAATTAAAGCCCAATAAAACTACCTCTGAAAAACTTGTAGTAGATTATTAGCTAATCAAATTTAGTACTTGATTTAAGGTATTAAGCCCAAAGAAAAAAAGAAAAGGTATAAGCCCAAAGTAGCCTGCCCCACTTATTCTTTATGGGTTGATTAATTGAGAATTAATTTACTCGATTTTATCCCAAACAAGATTTTATTAAAATTATCAATTTTTATTTTAAATTATGATTAAAAAAATCTATAATATGAAGTGGAGCTTGTATTAATAGAGTGGAGAGTTTTCTGCTAATCTTAATGTTTGTTTTGGATGTTTTTAAGAATAAGAAATATGGATTAGGATTAGTTGGATTTTATAAATTCAAATTTGTTTTGTGGGATTTAAGTAGGATTAGTTGTATTTAATAAATTTAAATTCGTTTTGAGAGACTTAACTAGAATAGATTTTTAATTTTATATCAAATTAATGGGTAAAAATAGAGATAATATGCGTGAGATAATATAATGTGATGTGTATAAGAGGTATGTAAGACTTAATAAATAATAAATGAGATAATCATAAATCTGGATTTAAAAACGGTAAACAAATAAAAGTCATTTCTAAAAATTATAATACTAATAATTATACCTTTAAATATTTTAAAACTTATATAAGTGTTAAATTGAAAATAAATATTGAATGCTATAATAAGATATAAATTACTTTATTTAATAAGATTAATTATGTTAACTCGTAAAAAATAATTGTCCTTCATAGAATCGAATACAAAAAAATAACTGCCCTTCATAGAATCGAATACACAAAAAATCGAGTCAAGAAATATCACTTCTATAACAAACACTTGTATGAATCGGGTTTACCTTGTTTTCATCCATTACTCTTAGTACATACAAAAATTACTCTTTTAGATACATAAATTATTATTCTTCTAAATGAAAATTTTTAATTTTTCAAATTATTGTAAATCATAATATATCAATTACTTTTTTTACATGAAAAGTTACTATTTAGATACATAAATTACTACTCCCTCCATCCCGTTTCAATGTTTACGTTTCTATTTTGCACGTCTCATTTCAATATTTACGTTTTTTTTAGGAATATGGGACCCACCAAAAATAATTAATATATTATCCAACACTGATACACCTACCCACTTCACATTAAATATTATATTTTTTTACCCACTATTTATTAAAATATAATATTTTTTATATGTAAACTCGATTTACATCATACTCACCCCACTTTTATAAAGTGATAAACTATTATAACTACTTGTATGTATTTGGGACAAGTCTTGTGTGAGATCTTATTACGGTGAAATTATTTTACATTTTCGTAATTAATTTTCACTTTCGCTATAAAAAGTTTCACTTTTTATTTATACTATAAATTATTAATAAAATAGTTTAATGCACTATTAACTTTACATCCATTGAGTATCAGTTTTCATATGATATTATCATTTTTATCCATTTCGAGTTTATGTAAGAGGATTTTATACAAATCTTTCCCTTCTATACAATACTCACCTTAAAAACTTTCCAAACATATACTCCTCCTACAACTCTAACTTTTTTTTCCTTCCTATACTCACCCTTTTTAGTTAATGCTCCCCGTCCCGTTTCAATGTTTATATTTACTTTTTGCACGTTAATTAAGGAGTATAATATTTTAATAGATAGTGAGTGGAAAGATATAATATTTAATGTAAAGTGGGTAGGTGTATTAGTGTTGGATGTGGGGACCATGATGATATATTAATTGTTTTAGGTGAGTCTCATATTCCAAAAAAGAAAATGTAAACATTGAAATAGAACGTCCAAAATAGAAATATGTAAACATTGAAATGAGACAGATGGAGTACTCTTTTTCTTTGTCTCTCCTGTCTAATCTATTATCAGCATCTATTAAAATTTTCTTTTACGTATCATCAATAATTTCTTATACATTAATTTAATATATAAAGTTAAAAAGACATAATATGAAAAATGAAAATAAATATAAACTATTCCTTTAAAATTTTTCGATCAGATCTCATGTGTTATATCTCCTATCATGAACGGTTGGCGAAAAGAGGAGTAAGATTTAAATAAAAACTATACCTTTAAAGAAAAATATAAAATAAAAAAAGTGCAAAATTTCTTTCTATGTTAGTATCGCTCATTTTACACGCATTAAATAAATAAATATATATATATAACACTGAAATTAGACATGCACAAATGAACCGGAACCGGCGGTTCGAACCGGGAACGGAAGGTTCGGTTTTGGTTCATCATATTTGGGAAAAAAATCGGCGGTTCCGGTTCCGAACCGGCGGTTCCGGTTCGAACCGGCGGTTTTTTATTATTTTTTTATTTTTTACTCTTAAAATCCAAAAAAAAAATAAATAAAATCGGAACCGGCGATTCCGAACCGGAACCGGAACCGTCTATTCCGAAACCCGAAAGCTTCGTACCCCGATTCGGTTCCGGTTCCCCTATCTTAGAACCGGAACCGGCGGTTCCGAACCGGAGTGCATGTCTAACTGAAATATCGTAACAAATACTATGCCATAATTTTTAAGCTCCATGTGAACTTTAAATATGCATGTGCTAAAGAAATATCTTTAAGATTACACATACTCATCCCAAAATACAAATACTTTTATAACTAATTGTATCCTATAATTTGATCCATCATATCCCTAAAATATTGATTCGCCCAAATTGGTGGAAAAGATAAATTGGATAATGTATCACAAATACTTATACTACTAGAAAACTCGCACTCCACATTTCACTATGACGGCAAGCAATGTATCCTTCTATCCTGCAGAAATACAAAAAAAGCAAATATACTTAACATAATTCACCCATACACTTGTGTTTATTTACAGATTTGTTAGTTGAATAAAAAAGTACTTAACATAATTATAGGAGAATCTTGTGGGGGCAAAGCAAATATAAGTGTAGTAGTATGCTGTGCTACCAGCTACTCCTCCTTAGGCCCATCACCTTAATAGAAAAAAAAAAAAAAAAAAAAAAAAAAACTCTGCTCTACAGACTACAATCCTGCAGAAATACAAAACCATCAAACAAGACGAAAAAACAATTTAATATCTTATCTGAAACCCCATCTCCGAATAGTCTCTTTCAAATTCGTTTTTAATTTAAAGAATGAACAAAAAGCTCTGATATTTAATGCAATGGCGTGCATTTCACCCCTGCCCATTTATGACATTTGCTGCATTGCTACTCCATCAACCACCCCCCTAAACCCCAACTCCAAGAACACGATTTGACCTCTGTTTTTGGGGCGGAATGCTGTATCTATAGGTGAAGTACAGATTCTTCACAGACAGACTATCTTGCACTTGTGGATCTCCTCAATTCTCGCTTTCGTTTTGAAATTTTTTCTTGTGGACTTCAATGGCAACAAGACAACGTAGCTATGTAGCTTCCTCTTCAGTCCACAGGTTTTGTGTGTTTTTTTCTTGCATTCTTTTCGAAAATTTTATCGTTTCCACCTTGTTTTTAACAATGCTTGGAGTATTATATAGAGTAGAATATGTGGGGTTAAGATAAATGTTTGTTTATTTTTTGGGTATTGGAGTTTCAAGATTTTTTATTCTGTTTTTTACTGAGCTCGCAGTGTGGGTGGTTGTTTTTTTAATATTTTCATAGAATTTGTTAAGTATTTCTTTTGGGGCTGATTGATTTATTTATTTCTTTTAAATCCATTGGTGGGTGGGTGTTGGAGAGTATTCAGTGACAGCATAGTTATTTTTTTGTGTGCTTGTAAATTCAGGTTAACATGGTGACCACTGGGGTTTTCACCCTTTGCAGTGTTGCTCTTTCAATAAAAGGTTATACTTTTTGCTTTATCTCTTGTATATTGCTTTGGTTGCATGACATGTTTTGTGCCCTTTATTTTTTTGGGAAGTTTCTTGCCTTTGTTTTCCCTTTTTCAGCCAACTTCTTCAATACTCTTGGTACACATGTCCTAAATTTTTAACCTTGAAAGAAGGAAGGTTATGCCTATGAGAAGTTTTACTTTTCTATGCTAATTCTATTTATTTATTTGGTGATGAAAGAATGAGCTTCAAGCTAAGAATTTCTATTTGTGAATGCCTTTTTTTTTTCAGGTTCACATTGCACTTCTGTGTGATGGTTTCTTACCATCAACTGTTCAATTTGCAATAATTAATACTCATTGTTGTGGTAGTCTGAGGAATGGATGGGAGACGACATTCTGTCGATGTTCCTTTATCGAAAACGCTAATAGCACTTAGGAGAGTGAGGTCTCTTCGTGATCCATCCACCAATTCCATGAGCAAATTAGCTGCTTTTATTGATAATTTGAATTGGGAAACGAATTCGAATAATGTGATCACTTCAGGGTTTGAAAATAATTGTCGTAGAATTGGCTTTGAGAGTGATTTTCCTAGACTCAGGAGTTCACCATTAGTTGGAGAGAATGAGCAACATTGGGGTGATAATGAACAATGTGGTGGTTCAAGAATAGGAGGGGTGGTGGGAAATGTAGGTTCTATTCACCATAGGTCATTGCAAGTTGATTGCTTAGATGCACATCCCGTTGAACGTGAGATGGTTCGTGAGAACGAACGATACTGCAATGAGTATGGTAATAGAGAGAATGAATTTGAGGGTGGGGTTTTGTGTAATGGACGTGATGAAGTATTAAAGCAAGTTAAAAAGAGGCGTAGTGGTGGGGCGAAGTACAAAAGCCAGCATAGGAAGCTTGATGGGTTTTCTAGAGCAACAGCTACTGGTGTTGTGAATCGAGCAGGAAGTCCATGCTCGTCCGTTGGTGAAGCTCCGAAGGCACGGTTCGGTAATGCAATGTCACCCTACAGAACTGAAGATTTTGGTCTCATGGAGTCTTGTCATCAAGGATGTGGGATAGGCAGTTGCTGGACGAGAAATTGGAAATGTAGAGAACCGAATGTCGTTGCTGATGTTGAAGAGGAGCCTCTTCTGTTAGAGAATGCAGGTCCACTGTCAATGGGAGAGAACATGGATTGCAACCATAGAAGTACTACAAGTCTTTGCCAGAAGTATATGCCTAAATCTTTCAGTGAATTAGTTGGTCAGAGTACAGTAGCTACCTCTCTCTTGAATGCCATCTCCAAGAGACAAATTGCTTCGTTATATCTCTTCCATGGGCCGCGTGGGACTGGAAAAACGTCCGCCTCAAGAGTATTTGCCTCAGCATTGAATTGTCTTTCTGCTGAGACTTCTGCAAGACCATGCGGCTCGTGCCAAGAATGTACTGCTATATTTAGTGGAAGGAGTAGGGATGTAAATGAAGTGGACTCAACGAGAATCAACCAAACGGAGAGGTGTAGATCATTCATTAAGAATGCAGGGATCCCTCCAGTTTTCTCACGGTACAAGGTTTATGTAATTGATGAGTGCCACCTATTGCACCGGGAAACTTGGGCGATTATACTAAACAGTCTTGATGAGCTTCCTCCACACGTTGTTCTCATTATGGTCACCCCGAATCTGGATAAGCTCCCACGCAACGTCGTATCAAAGTCTCAAAGACACCATTTACAGAAGGTCAGAGAAGTTGACATCTCTAGCAAGTTAAGGAAAATATGTGTTCAAGAAGGGTTTGACTTTGATCTGGATGCCTTGAACTTCATAGCATCTAAATCAAATGGATCGCTTCGTGATGCAGAGATGATGCTTGATCAGCTGAGTTTGCTCGGAAAGAAAATAACGCTGCCATTGGTTTATGAAGTAGTAAGTGCTAAATACTAAATAGTTCATTCGACTCAGTTTAGCCTTGGATCCCAAGTCTAACCCAATACTTTATTACAGAATGGAGTTGTTTCTGATGATGAATTGCTTGATTTGCTGTATCTGGCGTTATCATCGGATGCTTCGAATACGGTTAAAAGGGCGAGAGAGCTAATGCAATCAAGAATAGACCCTTTGCAACTTATATCACAGTTGGCAAGTATCATAATGGACTTACTTTCTGGAAAGTGTCCAGATGGAGCTTCTGAGAAGAGAGTGAAGCTTCTTGGAAATAATTGTATGATTGTCTTTTGTTATATTATTCATTGTTTACGATCGTTTGCTTAGTTTTCTTGTAAATAACACCCTGTGTGCAGCTGAAGCAGACACGCAGCATCTCAGTAACGCTCTAAAAATACTGTCTCAAACTGAGAAACAGTTGAGAATGTCAAATAATCAGTCGACTTGGCTCACCGCAGCTCTTCTCCAGCTAAGCTCCGCGGGGTCTTCTCATGACATGAGTGATGCAAGGTTGAGTGTGGGATCACTGCATCCACAAGGTGAGAACGACCGAGTAAATCTATTTCATTCAATATGTTATAAAATAGAAGCAAACTATGATGGTTTTCTACTTTGCAGATGGTGATTTTCTTAGCACATTACCAACTAGTGAGAGTTTGAGGCGTCCTGTTGCATGTGCTTGTGCGGATGCTGAACCCGGCAAAAAGGGATTGCAGTTTGATAAGGAAACTCTGGAGTTGGTGTGGATAAGAGCAACTCAAATGTGTACGTCTAGTTCTCTCAAGAAGTTCCTCCTGAAACGGGGAAAGCTGGTTTCGATTCATCTCACCCAAGGTAAGTTAGCTCTTATTTGAATCCACATGTACATAGATCATTCAACTGTATCAATGTGGTAGATTTAAGTCAACTATGCAAAATGAGTAGGATTGATTTTAATAAATCATGGCTTACCAGGAATAGCAGTGGTAGATTTGGAATTTGATCATCCTGATAATGTATCTAAAGCTGAAAAATCATGGAAAGAAATTGCTGGTTTGCTTCAACATATGGTGGGTTATAATGTGGAACTAAGAATCAATCTTGCAAAAAGTGACTCGAATATTCACGCGAGGCTAAAGAAGCCGAGCTTCAGCTTGTTCAACTGCTCGCGTAGAGTGCATCTTCACTCGCATTCCTCTGCAGAGTCTCAAAGCATAGCTTCAGAAAACTCTGGTTCGACTCCTACAGCTTTTGTGTCAAGGAATAGATACACTGAAACGTGCACTTCCTCCGACTCTGGATCTCAAATATCATGTGCATGCTGCCATGGCAAAGAACTCTTCAAGACCATACGAAGCAATGATGGCAACGCGTTGAGCATTGATGTGGCTGCACCTAGTGGATGCCCGAATTCTATTAGTAAACAACCAGGGTATGTAAACTATATCCACAATGATGTTTTTGTAAGAAAAACGACACGATTATCATCATAGATATGCTTGATATTAATAATAACTCTACCATTGCCAGTCTAAAGGAGTACTCGAAGTTCCATTGTTGGAGAACTACCATGTTTCCTTTCCGGAAGGTAATGCTCTTACATCTGTTATGAAGAACATTAAATTTGATAGTCGAATGTTGCTCTCACCTCGTTGGATTCGCAGGCGTGGCAGCTAAGACATCATCAGCCAAGTGAACGTCTCGTGGACTATGCTCTCCATTGTGCTGCTGCAAATTAGCTCATCAGCCGTGAACCAGAACTGCTCGTCTGATTCGACGTCTGGTACGTTTCTTCAGAAAATCGACGTCTGATTCGATATTCTAACAGCATTACTGCATGCCAAGAAAATGTTGATATGTTCTTTGTTATCTAGAAATCAGATCCACAGTGTTGGGATACAATTAAGTTTTTGTGGCATGGATTTTGAATCCATGCAAGTATTAAACATTATTAACTGCTTTCTATCTTTTTCTTTTTGGTGCTAATAAATTTCACTAGCGTAGTCTGCTTACTATCAATATGCATCTTAATACGTCTCTACCTCTACTCCCTCGTTTAAAACGTTTACCTTTGCTTTTTGCAAAGGGGATTCAAAAATATAATATTTTAATGTGTATTGAGGTAAAAGATAATAATTTTTTATTGTATAATTGATAGTTTTATTATTGTAGTATCGTGAGTCTCATGGAGATATTTAAATATTTTGTGTGGTCCTATTTACTACGGGAAAATGCAAGTCTTTTTATGGAATGTTCAAAATGAAAATGTGTAAATGCTATTGTGGGATTGAGAGAGTAATTTTTATTCAGTAAAAAGGGGATTGTCTCTGGAATTGATTTCGTGAGATATAAGAAGTGATAATATTTTAATAAAAAGTGATACTCAATTGATAAAAAGTAGTATGGTTGAGTGAATTATTTCACGAACAATTTATTATAATATAAATATAAAGTGATAACATTTATAAAGAAAAATGATAGTAATATTTTAATTTGTTTTATTTTTTATTTTATTTTATTTTTTTTATGAAACTTTTAAATTAGGAATAAAAGTGATTTTTCAAATAAATTTCTATGGACCACGAATTTTCAAAGTAAAAGTGAAAACATTCTTTTATGAAAATTTAAAAGAAAAGTGACAACATTTTTTCAAGGATAAGATTAATTTACAATAAAAATATTAAATAAAGTCAGTGATTTTTATTTTTTATTGTTTTCAATTAAGCATCAAAATTTTCTCCTTATATGTACTGCATAGTCTGCATGGAACAAAAAACTTAAGAGTCGTTACCACGGATAACCTTGCAGGTGCCTCAAATTGAATTTTGTTAACCTACCACAAATCAAAGATGTGTTAGAAAATGATTTTCTAGGAACTCGATTTAACAAATTAGTGATAACTTTAAGGGTGAGAATTTTGTGACCGGGGACACCGTGCCTGATAAGTCATATTTTAACATGATTATTTGATGGAAATTTAAGTATATTTTATCTAATTATATGTATATTTTAGCATGATTATTTGGTGAAAATTCAAGTCTATTTGATCTAATTATATGTTATTTATGTGTTAATATTGACTTATTTTGTCTTTAAGAAATACTCCCTCCGTCCCTAGGTAAGAGTCTCATTTTACCATTTTGGTTGTCCCACCCAAAGGATCTCATTTCCTTTTTTGGACACATGGGACTCACCCACACACACTAATACAATTAAAACATGGGGCCTACAACCACTAATATAACTACCCACTACACATTAAATAATAATACTCCTTAATTAACGTGCCCAAAAGCAAATGAAACTCTTACCAAGGGACGGGGGGAGTAATTGCTTTAATGATATGAATTGATGTGGAAACAGGTTGTTAAGTGGAGCAAATTAGGAAACAAATCAGCCAGCATATCTTTCACATATTTTCATGATCAGATCTCTTCCAAATCTGATGGAGTCACGATTAAGGAGGAAAAAACACGGAAAAGAGATTCTGGAAATAAAAAAAATGAAAGAAAGTAATTAGGTTTCTTGGGGGGACAAGAAGATAAATAGGGAATGTGGATTGATCACAAGCTACACACGAGTTTTTTGTAGAGGAGAAAAGAGGCTACTGCAGACTGCAAGGCAGATTTGGGGAGCGTGAAGTGAAGAACAACTGGACATCATCGATTCTTTAATTTATTTCATATTTTGCCATGAACATGCGGGGCTAATCCAATTTTTTAGTTTAGGATTTCGTGAACCTCTCTTGAATGTTAGTTTAATTATTAAGGATTTTTATATTGAATCTTTTGTGTGAATTTATTCCATTACATGCGTTGAATTGATTTATAGCACTCTGATAATTACTTTAGTCTGACCAAATAGTTTAATTATTTAATTGCTTATTACTATTTCATGATCCACAATCCGTAATTGTTGCGAGGATTGAATTGAGTAGCAAGTAGAGATTATTCCCTCTAGGTTGTATGATTCATAGCCGGTTTTCGTAGCCTAGTAATTCTATGTTTGGAATCTTAACGCGTTTTCGAGTTCGAATCCACAGGGTCACTCGGGAATAGTTCAATTTAGTGGACGTTCCCTAGTTGATTATCTTAAGAACATTCGGGTTGATTGGTCGTACCATCTATCTAGGGATTTGAGTTTGCACACTAGGTAAGATGGTGTGCTGTAGCCGGCACCCAAAAATAAGATTTGTAATTTACCGAACAAATCCACTAAAAATATAGTAGGATGAGTAAGGGCCGAACCCAAGGAAATAATTGAATGTTAATTGAATCTAATGTGTTTTCAAATGTAACGGGGGGGTTGAATTGAGTTCTAAATCACTAAGCATGAAAATAAATAATAATTAAAATATCATGAATATAAAATTAAGTGAACAAATAAAATTAAAACCTAGTCCAAGGATTTGATCCCCTCCCGTATCCTAATTCACATGGATGAAATTCCTAAAACACCAATAAGTTCATAAACTCAACCCCTAGGCTAACGGTACGACCAATTAACCCGAAATATCCTTAAGATTAATAACCTAGGGTACGACCTCTAAATTAAACTATTCACGAATGACTCTATGTATTCGAACACGACAATGCATTAGGATTTAGATATTAGGACTACTAAGCTATAAAAACGGGGGTAGCGAATCATATAACCAATACCCTATGAATTCTAGAAGTACTCCCTCACTTCGCCACTAGATTTGCTAAACTATGACAATTACGGATCATAATCGAGGAAAATGACATTAGATTATGCAATAGACAAGTCTAGACGGTTAATCTATTCTAACAATCACAAAATCATAAATTCTCATCAAAGCCATTCATGAGATAAATTCATAAAACGGGTTGGTAATTCTATTCATAAGCAAACATGAAATTAATCAATGAGAATTTCACGATCCTTGGACTAGAAACAAAATTACATAATTAAAACTATAAAATTAAATTAAGAAAACCAATGTTCTTCATGTCTTGATGGTGGTGGGGCTCCTTGCCAATCCCCAATCTACTCGAGCAGTCCCGGATATATGATCGATGTGGTGGTGTTCAAGATTAATATAAGGATCCTGAATTAATTTATCTTTGATCTTCCATTCTGAAATGTGTCCAAGTTCATTGGATCTTTTACTTTTTGGTAAGGTTTCCTTTTACTCTCCAAATCAAATCCCTCTTTTATTTTGCCTTGGTCAAATCTTTATTTCCAGAGTAAAAATTATTGTAACAGTAACACAAAATAAATTATGGTGACTGTACAATTTCTCTTATTTTTGGCCTGTTTCAATAACAAAAATAAAATAATTAAAGTTCAAGTGTATAAAATAGAAATAAGTCGTAATTAGCATTAAATAATTTATAACTCACGCGCAAAGAAGTGAATTTCATCCATAATAATCATGTAAAATTACGACTTATCATAAGATGTTTAATTCCTGTAATTAATTAATTCAGTATTAGTAAACGGTAGGGGATCGTCATCCTAAACTAGATTTTTCTCACCTGGTAAAATTTCTAATTAAATTTCGTCTACTTATTTTGTTATTTAAAAATTAAGTTGATTTATTATTCGTGCTATTTTCGATTTATTCTCAAACAAAACTCCCCTTATTTATTTTATTTGTTTGCAACACATCTATTTAATTTAAATTTCATTATACTCCTTTGGGTTCGACCCGTTCTCGTTGCTATACTCTGAATTGGATTGAGTCGAAAATAAATTATAATTTTGTAGAGTGTCCATTTGCAATTTTCGTACCCCTTTACAATTTAAACCCTCTAGCAATACATAGATTTAAATAGAATATGGAGGGGAGAGTTGTGTTCATATGAGGACACAGCGTGTCACTGGAGGCGCAGGAGCTTTTACCTAACTTTAATGAGCAATACACAAAGAGCTTAATTTATTTTGATCTACAATGCACAGAGCAATAATTTGTAGAAGAAGAGCAAATTATGTGGAAACCCAGTAGCAATTAAATTAGAAATGTCGATATGTAGAGGGTTCCTTGTATGAAAAGATCGAACTTGGTAACTAATACCATGTAAAATTGAAGGGTGAAAATCAAAGAAGAAGAAAGGATATTCATTGTAGCAGTTAGAATTAAGTAAGGTAGAAGAAGAGAGCAAACAAATAGAAGGAATCGTTTTTCCATTATTCAAATGTTCTAAATGAGAAGTTACAGAGTGTGGTATATATACAAAGTATTGAGAAAGATAACTTATGAAAATATGTCAAGTGTCACGATAATTTTATGTTTTTACAATTAATTATTACCTCCTCCGTCCCATAGAAGTTGTGACGTTTTTTTTAGATTGTCCCCCAAAAATTGTCACATTTCATTTTGAATCATATAGGACTCATACAAAACAATTAATATATTCACATGAGATCCACACACACAACTAATATACTTACCCACTGCACATTAAAATTTTATATCCTCAACCTACTATCCATTAAAATATTATACTCTTTAATCTCCGTTACTAAAAAAATATTACTACAACTTTAGTGGGACGGAGGGAGTACCTTTTATTTAAAGTGTTATTACTTTTCTGCTTTTTTTATTATTATTATCACTTTTCATTTATATTATAAATTGTTTATGAAATAATTCTCAATATCCTTATGTTTTTTCATGAATTGAATATACTCCCTCCGTACCCTTCAAAGAGTCTATTTTTTCATTTTGGACATTCCAACCAAAAAGTCTCACTTCCTTTTTTTACACACATGAGACTCATACACATCTACTAATACAATTAAAATATGAGGCTCGCACACCATACAACTAGTTACTACATATTAAATAATAATATTTCTTAATTTACGTGCAAAAAGCAAAAACACCACTTTACATGGCACGAAGAAAGTATTACTAACGTGTTTTTCCATTTTGGTCTGTCACAATACAAGATGTGTATTTTCATTTTTGGTAAAGGGGACTCACATATATTAATTACTTTTCTCTTCGTGGGCCCACATGTCATACTAATACATTTACCAACTTTACATTAAAATATTATTTCTCTCACCTCACTACACATTAAAATATTATATATTTTGATCTACGTGTAAAAAAAACACGTACCTTGTAACACGGAGGGATTATTTTGTATTATAAAAATTATTACTTTTCGTCCGTCTAATAAAATGAATTTGACATAAGTAGATAATCACGCATGGACAAGATTTTGTGCATTTGTAAATTTTTTTTTATATATTTAGGATATATTTTATTTTAGTAATTTATGTTTATTTTATTTTATTTTTTGACATAGTCTTAGGTGAGACCTTACAAAATTTTAATTAGCAATCGCTTCTTAATAAAGTATATTACTTACCTTGTATTAAATATCAATTTTTTTTATTTACTTCATAAAATAATTTATTATACTATTACTTTTTTACAATTCTTGTTATGATAATATTTTTTTTATTCATCTCGCTAAAATCTTTATTTGACTCAAGTTTTTCCCTTTATAATTGTAATTAATAATTTATTTAAATAAAATAATTATGAACCGATTTCATGTGTAACCCGTCTCACGTGCTCTTAAATCTAAATTCAAAGTCCTTAATGGTGCTCTGATTTCAAAGTCGTATTCTCATGATCAATTTTCATCTTAGATGATTAAATAAAATATTTCTTTTCGTGCACGAAATGTTAGAGTAATGTCCATTAGAGCAAATCTCACTCACTAATCCTTAATTATAATTCTAATCTAGATTTTCATCATATCAATGACATTCACGTTTCTTAATCAACAAGCTCCGAGGTCATTTCAGTAAATTCACTTGCTCCATTTCCCCGAAACCCTAACCGCACGCACCGTTTCACACATCAAGAAGTCGTTGGAACTTAAAAAGGCGATTCTCGGAGGAATTTTATATAACCGCAGGGAATGATACCGGAGAGAGGCTACGAAAAAACCGTCTTAAAGCGCCAAACCACGTGGACACCTCCATGAGGTGATGACGTGTACATGTAACCGTAGCCTCCCTATTTAATCGCTTCGTTCTCATCCATTTCTCTCTCTAACTTCAGTTTCTCACTCCCTCTCAAGAAAGGCGCAGACATAGATAGATACAGATACAGTTTCTACACACAGTGCACACAGTCACTCTACCGGTTTACACACTGCTTGGAATCGCAGTTGTGTATTCTCATCGCGTTTCAGGATCGGTGCTTCGATTGCTTCTTCGGTTACTATCTCCTCTCTTGGCTCGAGATCCGAGCCAAGAACAGAGGATTTTTGGTGGAGTCGTGAGAGGTAAAATCATGTAATTTGGGTAGATATGTAGTGAATGTGTTTATCTGTGTGTGCTCGATTTGAATTGAACCGCTGTGTCTTTTGATGTATATTTTGGATAGGGTTTTGCTGAGAAGAAGAGAGAATGGCTAGCGGTGAGGGATTTTTGACTGAGGAACAGAGGGAAACGATGAAAATAGCTTCCCAGAATGCGGAGGTGATGTCATCATTGTCGTTGGCGTCGTCGCCTAAATCTCCTGGCCCGCGTTCGCCTCGTCAGAACTCTTCAGTGCTGTCGGAGCACCACCACGTTAAGGCTCCTGGTGGCGGACATTCTGCTGGTGGTGGTGGCGTGGCGGTGAGGCATGTGCGGCGCTCCCACTCCGGGAAGTTTGTCAGAGTTAAGAAGGGTAATTCATTTTCCCCTGAAGCTCGTGTTGATTTTTGTTATATTCATTATCTGTGGTTTATGTTTATGAATGTCATGATGATTTTATGAAGATGTTAAATGGGAATGACTGGTATGTAAACCGTTGGGAATAGCTTAGCTATATGATAATTGCTGTTTCGTATTTTAGTGGTTACCGGTGGTTGGAGGTGATGAGCACTGTGTGTTCGAGTTAAGATGCTACTCATGAAGTAATTGTGACTCAGACAAAATGTTGAAATCATAATGTGAAGTCTTAAACAGGACCAAGATTTCTTGATCCCTGAGAGAGGTACTTAAAAGAGTTGGGTTTCCCTAATCTTTTTTTTTTGTTTCCTTGTGATGTAACTTTGTAAGTTATTACGTCTGAATGGGAGCATCATGACTTATAATGTCTCGTGATTTTCTAGAGCCTTTAATATTGATTTCCTGAATAAACAACAAAAGTTTCCTTAGTAATAAGACCCTTATATGGATGCACTATTTTCAATGATAAAGAGGATGAACTATTCCCGAGTTTCCCTTTATTTTTTTGCATTAGAATCTCTGGTATGCTATAGGATTTTTAGTGTGCCACTGGGAGTTCGTTGATGGTGTTTTCATCCATATTTCACTAAGCTTCTGCTTTTTCTGTGAAAATACCTCCCTTTTGAGTCTGGACAAGCTCCTATCCGATGATATAAGACATAAAAACCTAAAAATTCAAAAAATTTATTTGTATACTGGTGCCATACATGCCATCTTATAGAGTACTGGACAAATTAGTCTCTCATATGTAAATATCAACCAGGACATTTTACCTGCATAAATAAACATGATCCATTTTTTTAACTTTTTGATTATTTCCCCCAAATAGTGAACATGGAAGTTTATCTATTCTGCTTTTGTTCTGTAGTGCTTATGCTTTTTATCCCGTTTATATTTCTGCTTCTTAAAATGAAGTGCCCCAACCATGTGTTTACTTCATTTAGATATCTATTTTACTCTGCAACGTTCTTAGTAGAATTTAGCATATCAATCAGCATAAACTTTGATGAATTAATAATTTGAGAAGACTATGACTCATTGATTTTTGTGTCTCTTATTTACGGAGTATCATCGTCTTATAAATATGTCAAAGCAATGTCCATGTATGCCACCTGGACTGATGGGACATTATATGTCAAGAGGACAAACCTTTAAATAGCTGTGGCATACCATAAAATTGTGAGGGATGAAGGTAAAGTAAACTCAGTCAAGATACGTGGTTTACATGGCATAATTTGAGAGTTGTTTGCTTTGTTTGATTTATCTAGTGATGTGATAGAATGTGCTAATGTTTGTTCTCTTCTCTCTCCTCCGTGCTTAAAGAGGTTATTGTTTTTGCTTCCTTTGAAGCTTTGGTGGTTTTTCTGTGTATTTTATGCACATATTGATTTTTTCTGATTGTGGTAAATAGATGGTGCTGGTGGTAAAGGGACCTGGGGAAAATTACTAGACACCGATGGTGAATCCTTTCTTGATCGTAATGATCCCAACTACGATAGTGGTGAGGTAATAATCTTTTTATTATCTCCTTTTCTTGTGGCTACTTGGGTTGTAAATCCTTCTTATTTATTTGTCGATTGTGTTCTCTTTAATTAAACAGGAGCCTTATGAGCTTGTTGGATCAGCTGTCTCTGACCCTTTGGATGATTACAAGAAAGCTGTTGTTTCCCTCATTGAGGAATATTTCAACACTGGTGATGTAGAAGTGGCTGCTTCTGATCTTAAAGAACTAGGATCAAGTGAGTATCACCCATACTTCATCAAGCGCCTTGTTTCCATAGCCATGGATAGAAATAACAAAGAGAAGGAGATGGCTTCAGTGCTGCTGTCGGCCTTGTATGCTGATGTTATTAGTGCTGCACAAATTAGTCAGGGATTTTTCTTGCTGGTTGAATCTGCAGACGATCTGGCTGTGGACATATTGGATGCTGTTGATGTCCTTGCTTTATTCATTGCCCGTGCGGTAGTTGATGATATCCTACCTCCAGCTTTCATAACTAGGGCAAGAAAAATGCTTCAAGAGAGTTCAAAGGGATTTCAGGTACTGCAAACTGCTGAGAAAAGCTATCTCTCAGCACCACATCATGCAGAGCTTGTAGAGAGTCGGTGGGGAGGAAGTACTAATCTCACAGTTGAAGAGGTGAAGAAGAAGATTGCTGACCTTTTAAGAGAATATGTTGAAAGTGGAGATACCTCTGAAGCCTGTAGGTGCATTAGACAGTTGGGTGTTTCGTTTTTCCATCACGAGGTTGTGAAGAGAGCTCTGATATTAACTATGGAGAACCGGACAGCTGAACCTCTCATTCTGAAACTGTTGAAGGAAGCAGCAGATGAGGGTCTAATAAGCTCTAGTCAAATGGTAAAAGGTTTTACCCGGTTAGCTGAGAGCCTTGACGATCTTGCCCTTGATATCCCTTCTGCCAAAAAGATGTTCCAGTCCCTTGTCCCCCAGGCAATATCTGAGGGATGGCTCGATGCATCTTTCGTAAAATCTTCAGTTGAAGATGGGGAGAAAACAGATGAGAAGGATGAGAAGCTGAGGCGCTACAAGAAAGAAGTTGTTACCATGATTCATGAATACTTCCTTTCTGATGATATCCCTGAACTGATTAGGAGTCTGGAAGATGTGGGGATGCCAGAATACAACCCAATTTTTCTCAAGAAGGTCATCACATTGGCCATGGACCGGAAAAACAGAGAGAAGGAAATGGCGTCAGTTCTCCTTTCTGCTCTTCACATAGAGATCTTCTCAACCGAAGACATAGTAAATGGTTTTGTTTTGCTGTTGGAATCTGCAGAAGACACTGCGCTTGACATCTTGGATGCTTCGAATGAACTTGCTTTCTTTCTTGCAAGGGCTGTTATAGATGATGTCCTAGCTCCTCTAAACCTTGAAGAAATCACCAGCATGCTGCCACCAAATTGCAGTGGAAGTGAAACTGTGCGTATGGCTCGATCGCTTGTAGCAGCACGTCATGCTGGGGAGAGGATTCTGAGGTGCTGGGGTGGTGGCACGGGGTGGGCTGTGGAGGATGCGAAGGACAAGATCCAGAAGCTTCTTGAAGAATACGAAAGTGGGGGAGTTGTGAGTGAAGCTTGCCAATGTATTCGCGACCTGGGAATGCCATTCTTCAATCATGAAGTTGTGAAGAAAGCGTTGGTGATGGCTATGGAAAAGAAAAACGACAGGATGCTGGAATTGCTGCAGGAATGCTTTGGCGAGGGGTTGATAACGATCAATCAGATGACAAAAGGGTTCAACAGGATCAGAGATGGGCTGGACGATCTGGCGCTCGATATACCGAATGCCAAGGAGAAGTTCAAGTTTTACTTGGAGCACGCGAGAGAGCACGATTGGCTCGCCCCATCTTTCGTTTAGCTGCGTTATCTTGAGAAGAAACATATGATTTAGCTTTGTTTCTCTCTTTCGTTCTTTCTGCATGCTGTTTCGTTTTTCTGGATGATGATGATCTTGATATGTTCTTTTTCCTTCCATTTTCGGTGTCATCTGTGATTGTATAAAATGACTAGGTCAATCAATGCTTTGATACTCATTTGGAGCAGGTAGGAATTTAGGATCTCTCTTAGTAATTTCTCGTCGCTGCCGATCTTCTACAAGATCATGCCATGTAGTAATATGTCATCATCCTGCTTTACGTAATTACCGAATAACCATCTATGACGCCATTTAGTTGTGTATGTTAATTGGGTATTAATGAAATCTAATCGAAAAACTTACAAAATTGACTACTGGAAATTTTTTACGATATGCTTTTAGATTTCATCTAATATACCAAATCGAATCATACCGAATCATGTTTTTAAACTTTAAACTAATGAAGAGAAAAACCGAATATAAATATATTCTAGAATAAAAATTTTTACTCTAATAAAACTCAATAATTAAAAAAAAAAGATTTTTCCTCTACTAAAAAATACTCAATTTGTCCCACCACAAAAAGTATATTTTGTCATTCTCGTACCAATACATTTATATTTTTAGTAAATGAGACTCACACAAAACAATTAATATATCTCTATGGTCCCAATACAAGAGGTGCATTTTTTTTTTTAGTAAATGAGACTCGCACAAAACAATTAATATATCTCTATGGGACTCACAAATCACACACCACATCAATACATTTACCCACTATATATTAAAATATTATTTCTCTCTCCTTATCCACACGTTAAATATTATACCTCTTAATTTATGTGGAAAAAAAAACATCCTCGTTGTGGGACGGATGAAGTAATACAATATTATAACTTTTAGTAATTTTATATTCCATAATCCATATTGATCATGTTTTACTTTAGATTTAAAAATTGGGTTAATTGCAAAAAAATCACGAACTTTACTAACTATTGCAAATTAATCTCCACTTTTGAGAAATTGCAAAAAAAAAACCATACATTTAAGTATTGTTGCAAAACGCACGCAAAGCCAAAAATTGGGTGCGTTTTGCAACAATACTTAAAGATAATGATTTTTTTACAATTTCTTAAAAATGGGGATTAATTTGCAATAAGTGTAAAGTTCGTGGTTTTATTTGCAATTAACCTTTTAAAATATTGCTCCCTGTCTCATCTATAAGTTCTCATTTGCTTTTTACACGTTGATTAAGGAGTATTATTATTTTATGTATAATGGATAATTGTATTAGTAGTGAGTAATGGATTATATGTGGGGCTCTATTACTAAAATGTGAAAATGAGAACTTGAATGAAGAGTTTTTTCAATACAGGACCTGAAAGATAAGGAAAACTATCAATTAGGGACCCGAAAGATTTTTGCTACCAATTCAGGACCCGAAAGATATGAGACTATCAATACATGACCTAAAATCATAGAATTTCAGGTCCTGAATTGATAAAAATACATTAAAATTTCATGGTTTCAAGTCCTGTATTGATAGTTTTATATCTTTCGGGTCCTGAATTGATAAAAATAATCTTTTAGGTCCCTTATTGATAGTTTACCTATCTTTCTGGTCCTATAATAAAGAAATTTCTTTTAAGGGGATATTTTAGGAGTATTTTTTATGTCTATTTTCAGTGTGAAGAATAAATCTAACTCTTTTCATGTGACGGAGGAAGTATGAAGGGACAGTCTTGCGTGAAACCGTTTCACGATAAGATCATTATACACTTTTTAAATTAATAATAATTTTTTTATTAAAAATATTATTATTATTTTTAAAATATGGTCACTTTTATGTATATTATAAATTGTCAAATAATCATTATCACAAGCGTTTTTGAATAATAATAGGGTTATTATTATTATTATTATTATTATTTTTTTTTTTTTTTTCACAATTATTGATTTACGAGAAAGAAAAAAAAAAGAGAAATATATAAAAATAGAATAATAATAAAGAAAACGAAAATGGGAAAAGAAGAAGAGAATGTCGAAAATGCCCTTCCCCCAAACCGAAACCTATTTCATCTTCCAACAAATTTTGGACCATTATTCCAATTTTTCTTCAGCGCACTCCTCTTCCTCCTGTCTCCGATTTTCCAACCACCGCCAAATAAACAAATGTCTCGGCCTTACCCTTCCGCCGCCACCCCTTCCGCCGGTACCGAGATTCTCACCGTAGATGCCTCCATGAAGCCACCGCCTCCGCCGCCGCCTCCTCCACAGCGGAGACCTATTGTTATGGCTGACCTCAATGTTGACCCGCCGGAAACAGATGCCTGCGTATTTTCTTCTTCTTCTTCGTGCCTTCCTATTTCGAGGTCTTTCTCTAATCAGTTTTTTTTAACTTCACCGCTCTTGTCCTTTTCTGGTAATATATATTTTTCATTTAAGGATAATTAAATAGCTATATTTTGGAGTGCAATTGAGCTGTTCTGAACTCACTGGAATCATTTTGAGTTTTATCCATGTAGTGCGGATTTGTTTTTAAAAGGTAGTAATGTAGGATATGGTTTAGTAATTGAAGCTGTTTTATGCTAGTACATGGTTACTTTTCCGAAGTTAGATGCCAATGTATTGTTCTTTTGGGTGTTTTTTTCCTATTTGATGAATTGGTGAATTAATGCGTGGATTCAATTATAGGAAAAGTTGGATAATGGAGAGCAGAATTTCAGAATAGTGCCCACGCAAAAGTGGCTATTGTATTTAGTTGTGGTATCTAAATATTGAAGCTTTAGATTCATTTTCATCACCTTACTTGGTCCTGAATTGATTGCTGTTTATGCTTTTTGTTTGTTCTGCTCATTCCAATATCTAAGGGAGCTTGTTGGGATAATATGATTTGCAACATGTGTCATGGATTACTAAAGAAATTACAGAGATTATTTTAGCATTTATTGTGAAGAAATATGGATTTACAAGAAATATATCGTAATTCTTGGATTTAACTTGAACCTGCTATTTAATGCTTTAAAAGAAAAGAGTGTGTTTTATCTATATCTGTCAAAAAGAATAATTGAAGCTGTTCTCTATTTATTTGAATCTTTCATTTTAAAAACTGTAGTCATCTTTACTAGAAAATGATTCTGAGTTTCTATATTTTCCTTACATTTTATTGGAAAAATATGATTATGGCCACATTAGTTTCTTCACATATGAGATTAGTGAATAGGTTTTCATTGAAGGCTGAATAATGGTGTTAATTTTTTGTTTCAATTATCTTAAGAAATTTGCTATCTTCAATTGATTCGTAGTGGTTGTTGATTGGATATCTAGGATGACTATAGATGAGATGATTCCAGAAAAATTCACCTTCATGAATAAAGATGCAGAGGTATTGGATGTTGAGGCTTCACAGTTGAAAAGAAATGGTAAATGCCGTCCAAAAGCTATTAAGGCAGAGTACCCTCCTGATTCATGGGGAGCTGATACAGATGCCGACCAAAATGGACAAGGAGTACCCACTTCTCGAGAGGAAAAAGTCAGCAGCCTTAAAACTGTGAGTTCATTTAATTATTATTGTAAATACTTCAGCATGGGTAAGAAAAAAAAAGAAAAAAAATAATCAGACAGCATGCAAAATGTTGTCCTAGAACTGATGAAATCTCAAGTGCCTGATATTCTCTTATGTTCATAATTTTGACAAGGAATGCAGTGTATATATTTGTATTTATTTATTTTCACTATTTAAGTTTCAGGAATATCCTATCTTATATAATGTCAATCGTTATGTGTCAGATAATTTCTGTGGCCCAACTCTTACAAAATACCCTTTTGACCCTTCCATCAATGATTTCTTCCTTCCCTATCTTCCCTCTTACATTCTAAGGTCTCTATCCCCTTTGACATGGTAGCTTGATGTATATCAATTATATTTTGTCTTTGGAATCTAATTACCAAATTATATTTTTAAAAAATATTGATTTCACTACCTGGTAGAAAAATAAAAAGTGATCAATTTATTGTAGGTGCAATTGTTCAAGTTTACCCTGTTCTAGTTGGTGTTCTAAGAGATCTAATATATATGTTTGTTCCAACTTTTCTCAGATTTTTTATTGTTATGTTAAATCCTATCTTTGGAATATGAATATTAATTTCAAGAATATAAAGGGTTCCTAACCCAAAATTTTCTGTCTCTCGGAATCTTTGGGAAGCTCCATCTTGTTGATATTGCATTTGCAAATAATATGAGTTCCTAATATAACAGTAACAAATTATTTTCTGTTATGTTTATAGTGTGATTTCATTTAACTCCTACTAATTTGGAGAGAGACTGTGTGATTCTCTTATACCCAAAAAGCTAACTTTTTTTTTTATAAACTCATCCTAGATTTCCTAGTAATTCAAATACTTCTAATTTTAACCAATGGGCCTTCTATTTACAAGTATATCACTGAAGGTGATAAAAATATGAAACAACTGTAAAGACAGATCATTGTTGGTTTTTTTTAAAAAAAAAAAAAGGTCCAAAATAACAAGCCACATATCTAAGTATTGTTCTTGGAATTATAGTACCAGATTCAGGATGCATACCATTACTATCAATCTTGATTTTCCTGTATAAACCAAAATAGACATCCTAGAGGAATATGTATGTCTCTGTTTTCAATTTAAAGTGTACAGTAGGTAACTTATCTGACTGTACATCTTTGACACGACGTGCATTGATGATGTGCATGATGTGTGCATCATTTGGGTCATAATTTAGTTGTGCCCCTTTCATGCTGCTGTCGACATGTATGTTTTCAGGGGTTGGCGCATGTTGCTCGGAAGATGACCAAGAACATGCATGCTCATTTCATACTTGGCTTGATGTATCAAAGAATGGGTCAACCACAAAAGGTACTGGTTGGATATGTAAACTATTTTAATTGGTGTATTTATGCTGTATATTCACCTTTAACCATTTTTGTAGGCAATCTCGGCATATGAAAAAGCAGCAGAGATATTACTTCGCTCTGAAGAAGAGATTGACAGACCAGAGTTGCTCTCTGTGGTTCAGCTTCACCATGCGCAGGTGATTAAAGTTTTATGATTTAATACACTAAACATTTTATAGAAGTTAAGCTACTCCCAACTCTAGTTTTTCAGCTTTACCAGGTACTTTTGAAACACTATACCATCTAGTTAGTATAATCAACTTGGTTGATTCAATTCACTTTGCTGAGAATTTTATTTTTCGATGCTTTCTAGTGTATTCTGTTAGAGAGCTTGGAGAACAGTAGTTCGGACAAAGAACTTGAACCTCAAGAACTTGATGAAATATTGGCCAAGCTGAGAGAGGCGATTGAGTCAGATGTTAGACAGGCTTCTGTTTGGAATGTATTAGGTTTAATACTCCTTAGAACTGGCCGTTTGCAGGTGCGATCTGTAATACACTTTTATCAAATGGCAATTTGTATGTAATAGAATTATTTTTGTAACTTGACTCCTGGTCTTTCGCAAGTGTGATATCTGTTGTTTTTCCTTGTTGCATTCATGAGACGCTTTTTGCAAGATTGCAATTTGTACCTGAACTATAGAGCCTTGAATATCTAACATGACTCCTGGTCTTTCCTAGAGTGCTATCACTGTATTTTCTTCTTTGCTGGAGATTGTCCCGGATTACTTGGATGGCCTTGGAAACCTTGGAATTGCCTATCTTCAAGGGTAAGAAAGATAAATTGCTATATTTTATTTACAGGGGATGTATGATTATAAACTACAAACATGAAATATATTAATATCTGCTGGCCTGCCAATATAATTGTAATTTGCATGATTTTCTCTTATGACCAAAGCCTGTGCATGTAGTCATATGTCATAAACGTCAAATGTATCCACTATCCACGTGGTGCTAATTGTGATGAGTTTGAAGTTTGAACTATTTTGATTTTGTTTATGTGTTTCTTTCTTTTTTATTATTATCCAATATTATAGAAATATTTATTTTGCGTGCTGGTTTTTATGGCTTGTGGTTTGATCCTATAATACGGTACCGGTGTGGTCTTTTTGGACTTATGTTTGAAAATTTTTTTTAATCCTTTTTCAGTGGGTATTTGGAACTGTCAGAAAAGTGTCTTCAGAATTTGGTACTGAAGGATCAGAATCATCCTGCTGCTTTAATCAATTATGCTGCCCTACTTCTATGTAGACATGGTTCAGTTATTGCAGGTATCACTTTGAAATTAATATAATTTATTATGCTGAACTTCTCATGTCCCACAAGGATGTTTATAGTCCTTCACCTTTTCGTTTCATCCCTACTTTGTCATTTGGAAAGACGTTAATGAATTCAAGTTCGCTGTATAGGTGCTGGGGCTAATGCTGACGCGCGTACTTCTGAGGATCAGGTTGTGGCAGTCAATGTCGCCAAGGAATGTTTATTGGCGGCAGTGAAAGCTGACCCAAGAGCATCTCATATATGGTTGAATCTAGCCAATGCTTTCTATTTGGTTGGCGATCATAGAACATCTGGAAAATGCTTAGAAAAGGTGGCTCTTCTTCAGATTCTCTTCGTACAGAATTACGAAGAATTTTTCAGATTCTCATTGATCTTTCTTTAGGGAAAATTGCCATTGTCCAGTTTCTCACAAGTTGATTTATATCCTTTTCTTCAGATGTTCTGTTTAGTGCATAGTGATTTTCAACCATTTTTGTTTAACAAACCTTAAATGTTTTGACTGCAAATGTTAATATAGGCTGGAAAATTGGATCCAAACTGTTTAGCTACACGATATGCGGTTGGAGTTCACAGAATCAGAGATGCAGAGAGATCCCAGAATCCTAATGAACAGCTTACTTGGGCAGGAAATGAGATGGCTTCAGTACTAAGAGAGGGAGATTCCATGCTCATTGAGTCCCCAATAGCCTGGGCTGGGCTTGCATTGGTTCACAAGGCTCAACATGAGATTGCTGCAGCATTTGAAATCGATCCAAAGGAGTTGCTGGAAGTTAAAGAACGTGCTATGAACAGTCTAAAGCAGGTCATATTTTTATGTTATCTAATTGTTTAATATTTTAATTTTACTGCCATATATAAAGATGCAAAAAGAAAGGTCAAAACTTGGGTGGAATGGTCTCAGAAACAAAGATGCAGTTTTTCACTCAATTCAAGGGGGACATTAATCTAAAGGAACTGTAACTCTCAAATATTTGTATGTCATAATTTTGTTATCTTTTTTTTTTTTTTAATTTTATTTTATATGCCTACCTGCTGTTTATTTCAGAATTGTCCATGCTTTGTGAAATGTCTGGATGGACTAGTAAGTGTTTATAACGAAGACGTCGAAGAGGTTCAGAATGGAAAAAAAATTTCTCTTCTTTAGTTCTGAAATGGAATCTCTTTATGTTTCTATAATTGAAATGGTCCTTCCATGATATTTACTCCGTCCCGGTGCAATATGCACAACTGCTTTTTCACGGAGTTTAAGAAAATGCACTTTTTGACCAATTTTATTGACTAAATGAGTAATTCAGTGGGTAATAAATAAAGTGTAAAGTATGTAGAGTGTGTTAAGGAGAGAGAGCAAATTTGAAAATATGATGTATAGTTGAGGTAAAATGTTTAGTCTTTTATACTACTATTTAATTGTGCATTGTATGGAGATAAAGGGAGTATATAATACTTTTCATCGCTCAGGTGTTGTGTATTGTCATATATTCTTCTGTGATGATTGAGATGCACTTTTGATGGTTTTAATAATAATTGGTGATACTAATGGAAGCATTTATTTTGTTTGAATTTGCTTACCTATGTCTGGATAAGGCTACTTCCTTCTCTGGTGAAGATATTATTCTAATTCATTATGAGCATTTTCCCAAACTTATGATTTATGCAGTGCTCTGTAATATATTCAATTAAT
Source organism: Pogostemon cablin (assembly GCA_023678885.1). Taxonomy (NCBI): domain Eukaryota; kingdom Viridiplantae; phylum Streptophyta; class Magnoliopsida; order Lamiales; family Lamiaceae; genus Pogostemon; species Pogostemon cablin. The sequence goes on along the minus strand of CM042962.1, from coordinate 8,300,670 downwards.
TTATGTATTCATTTTTCGGCTTTATGGGTGTGTATTTGAAGCACTGGGTCTCCAGGATGGTGTATACATTAAATGATGTGAATCCAGCTTATGTGCTCTGTATTTTTATCTTGGTCCTGAATTTATACTCTCATTAGTTAACTATACCATATGTGTAATTCCTTGCCTAAACCTTTTCCTGTATTTCTTGTATATTTGAGAAGACAAGTTTGAAAAAAAACCCTCTGTTACAATTTTCTATGAGACATTCTTCTTTAGTTTCACAATGCATGTGCTTGTCAGCTCTTGATGAATACAGCTTTTATATGCTTTTGAGGGGTTGATGTGCTGAATGGGCTGTGAGAACTGCATTAAAGAAAAAGGCGTCAGAGAAAGGCTTGCTAATATCTATTTTCATACACATTACTCAGGCGATTGGAGAAGATCCTGATGATGCTGTACATTGGAACCAAATTGGCCTTCATTGTCTTTGTACGCAGCAGCTTAATTTGTCTCAGACATATCTCAAGTCAGCAGTTGCTCGTCTAAGTCACTGTGTTTATACATGGTCAAATCTTGGTAATCGCACCATATAACTCTTTGCCTTCATAGAATTGTGTGTTTAATTGATTATATTTCCTTCATTTGGCTGATTTCCTTTTCTTGTACCAGGTATCTCTCTTCAGCTACTGGAGGAGCCTTCGAATGCTGAAGAAGTCTATAAGCATGCTTTGTCATTAGCTACATCTCAACAAGCACATTCTATTTATAACAACCTTGGAAATTTTTACCGACAGTTGAGAAAATATGAGAGCGCAAAAGCAATGTTTAGCAAGGCTCTTGAACTGCAGCCTGGTTATGCTCCTGGATATAATAATCTTGGTCTCGTGTTTGTAGCTGAGGGTCACTTTGACGAAGCCAAGTTCTGCTTCAACAAGGCAATCGAATCAGATCCATTTTTGGATGCTGCTAAGTCGAACATGATCAAACTGGCTTCCTTGTCTAAACGGGATTTGTCCACGCATTAGCCTGATATTTGATTAGGTTATATTCAACCAAAGGTAATGTTATATCAAATCGTCACCTATGATCTGCAAATTCTCTTCAATTGATTTCTTATAGCGCACACCTTGAGTTAGGAATTTAGATACTTTCTGGTTTTAATGACTTAATATATTGTTGGCATCAATTATATTGCTCAGATGGGTAAAAATGCCGAGCATCGTCCATGAGTTGATTGAATTTTTGTTGCACTCTGTCCCACCTTGGAGGCTGTAGATAGGATTAACTTTCAAATGACTTCGTAGTTTATCTGATTTTTCCCTGGATCTCTTCTAATTAAAAAGTTTATTTTGATGCAGGTGGTATGATATTGGCGATACTGGTCAATGAAACTTTTGATGTCAGGACCTTGTGATTGCGCTAATCAAGTATGTACTGGAAGGTCCTCTCTTGCCTTATTCATTCCGTCGTCGAGCCATCCTTGTTTGTATAGATGACTTGTGGAAATCAGCTCCAAAGTTCAAACGTGTTGGAGATGAGGGTTTATTTCATGACCATGTGGAAAGGTCTTCATTCCCATCTGGGCTTGCCAGAAACCAAAACTAATCACGGAATAATGATTGGGAAATGTTGCCTGGGAAGCATACTGATCTGAGGAAACTGCTCTGTGAGAAACAATCTTTCATTTAAAGGGATGATTGTTCTCTACCGAGAACTAAAAAGTCGGAGCTCTGATGATGAAAATGCTTAGAATCATTCTATTCTGTACCATGTGCAATGCTCATGAACTCAGAAGGCGAATGGTGTGGAACAGCTCTACGTCAGCATTGGCGTGAGTGGGACGGATGATTGATTCATCTGTCTGAGTCAAGTAGACCTGCAGAGTCAAATGCTTGAATTCTATGGACATGAGATTCGTCCGGGTAAGGCTGCCATACGAAGTTGTGTTCTTATGGTTGCAATGCGCTGAAGTTTGGTGTAGATTCTGTGAAGTCGACAGCGAACAAAAGAACTCCTGGTATCGGGAGCACAACGATGTTCATGGCTTGATTTGGAGAAGATGAAAGGGTACAAGTCTCTCGGAGGCACTTGGGTATTTTGTGAAAATTGAACAGCAATTTGGTGTTCCTGGATGGCATCATGAACAGTCCAGGTTTCCAAGAGAGAGATTGATTCATTGATTGTTGGAAGAAGAGAGAGAGAGAGAGAGAGAGAGAGAGAGAGAGAGAGAGAGAGGGAACAGAGCAATTAAAATTGATTGCTGAATCATGAAGTAATGGTTGTATGAGAGAAGGACAAGATCCAGAAAATTGATCACATCCAAATTCTTGGATTGAATTCCAAGACATTCTTTTTTAAAGAATTGCAAGAGCATAAGGGCACATTCTCATGCTACCTACTTTAACTGTCCCAAGATATTAATTACTTACCATATAGCCAACTCTTTTTTTATCACTCACCATCTCTACTCAAGGGAATAACATTAACGTTGTACAAGGAGATGGTGGAGAAGTCTTACCATTGAATTCGCAGTGGTAATATGGTAATTAATTATTTTTTTTAAAAAAGAGCAACCTTTTTATCTAGCAATAATATATTTTTCGTTACTCTCCACTCTCTGTCTAGTGAGAGATTAATTAAGAAACTGATTAATTTAATTGTTTCATCTCTAATTATTTTAGCTACAAATCTTACGCGTTACAATTAATGCCATTAATAAGATTCCGGGAAAATGAAATGAATGGTTTTATTAAACTTTTATAGTGAAACTTGGAGTTTAGATATAATTTTTAAAATGATTTGGTTGACCTAATGATCATTAGAAAACTAAGGAGAATATTAATTTATCTTGATAACTTCAACGGAGGCAAATATACCTCCCCTGGTTGCAAATGCAAACCAAACAAAATACTAACATTAAGTAGAGAAGAAGGGAAAGTTTTCACATACGGGTAAATGTAAATTTGTTATCTTCTTGTGCATAAAATTTGGAGTTCAACTTGTGCAACAATGCAATTTTAATCATTAAATTAAGTTTTATTTTAATCTCAATCATTAAATAAAATATAATAAATTTTTATTTCAAGCACCCACCTTGCTCTACTCACCCCAAAAGTAGGAGAAGGGTTAATGGAATTTAATTGATGAAATAGTAAACATAAATAGCTGGCTCCCTATAATTACACTGTATAGAACATGTTCTCAAACACAATTAATTGTATTGCTATTCCACTCAAAACCTATTTAAAACCATTTTTTTCTCCCTTTTGATAATTATTTTAAGTGAATAATTCCATGTGCAGTCTATTTTCTTATAAACTTCTGGTCACAATTCTTTGATTCCACCTCCATATAATATTTTTATATAATAGAGGGAATTATTGTAAGTCCAATTATGAATTTTGGCCCATTTCAAAATGCAATATGCCAAACTATTCCAATTCAATACCCCCTCCTCAGTCCTCTTTTCATACTTGTCCATTAGTATCATTTACACTCTCTTTCCTCCTCTCTGTTACGCGCACAAACACGCTCCAAATGTGTGAGAAAATGCAGAGAATTCACACGCATATACATACAATATACATACACACAGAATTCGTTCACACATCTTATTAAGCTCTTGTTTGTTGCATGCAATTTCTCTCTCTTCTCTCTCTCTCACTCATGCAGATATGAAACCGGATCTTCAGAAACTGCCATTAATCCTGAAACCCACCATCCTCTTCATCTTCGTCTCTCTCTCTCTCCTCACCTTCATCTCCGTCCAACAGACCCCACGCCCCACCCTCACCCCAGACCCGCCCGAGATCCTCTCTCCGGATCTGAAGATCCGACCCGGCTACTACTCCTACGACGCCTACCTCCAGCGCCAACTCAACAAAACCCTCAATCCCAAGCTCCGAGAAATATGGATCACCCGTGACTGGAAGCGCAAGGTTGAGAAATTCTCCGAATTCTTCGACAATCTGAAGCAGCGCCAGCTCCTCTCCAACGGCTCCAAGGCGCTCTGCATCGGGGCCCGGGTCGGGCAGGAGGTGGCGGCCCTGAAGCGGGTCGGGGTTTCGGACTCGGTGGGGATCGATCTGGTGCCCTACCCCCCACTGGTGATCAAGGGCGATTTCCACCACCAGCCGTTCGATGACGCCACGTTCGATTTCGAATTCTCGAACGTGTTCGATCACGCGCTGTACCCGTGGAAGTTCGTCGGAGAGGTGGAACGGACGCTGAAGCCCGGCGGCGTGTGTGTGCTGCACGTGCTGCTGTCACGGCGGGCCGACAAGTACTCGGCGAATGATCTGTACAGCGTGAAGCCATTGGAGCAGATGTTCAACAAATCGGAGCTAATTGAGGTAAGAACCATTGATGGATTTGGGTTGGATACTGAGGTCGTTTTTAGGAAAAACAAGAATTGAATACTTTTTATTCCTTTCTTTTGATCATTACAATTTACACAAGAATTGAATTAATTTTATAGGAGGGATTTGAAATTGAAGTTCCTCATTCTTTTAATTCTTTTTTTTTTTGTCAAGATTATTGTATAAAAGATTGAATTGAAACGAGAAGTGGATTATTCTTTGCTTTGGTTTCTTGGTAATCGTTCTTATGAATAATTCTTGATATTGTACAATATTCTTTGAACTATAGATTCTATGGTTGCTTCGATTATATCATGTAAAAATGAAGAAACTCTATTTTAATACTTGATAATAATGTAGTAGATAATAATGTAGTAATTTAATGTGAATTAAATGAAATTGGCAAATATTGGCAAACTAGCCGAAAGTGGTTGTGTTTTAATGGAAAACAGGCGTAAGATTATTTACAAAAGCAATTGGAAGCATTCGAAAAAGTCACGAGAAATTGATGTATTCCTCTCATAGGGACCACTTGAAGAGTGGATGGGAATTCTTGTTTTGTTTAATTAATTGCAAAGAGGGTATATTATAGTAATAATGGCAAAGAGTAGATATTTTCGTAATTTTTAGTAGTCACAAGTTTTAAAAATAATTTATTCTAGTCATTTTAATGAAACAGACTAAAATGCCCTTGAAAGAGACCCACTGATCACATGTTTGAGGTCTCTTTTTGACCAAAAAGTATAAAAGTACAATAATTTGTTTTACAGTCTATTGAATGAATTAATTTGTTACTTTTATATGTCTCATGAAAATATTTTTTATTAAAATACAAAAAGATGCATTAATTTTATTCGTATGAATTCATTTTTAATTTTTTCTGGAAAAAAAAAGTGTTGGTCGAATAGAACAAAAAGTGTTGACCGAATAGGCCGAATAGAAGAAATATTTTTTTCAATTTTTTTTTTAATTTTTTCTGGAAAAAAAATGTGTTGGCCGAATAGAACAAATAGTGTTGGCCGAATAGAACAACATCGTTGGCCGAATAGGCCGAATAGAAGAAATATATTTTTTTGAATTTTTTAAAATTTTTTCTGGAAAAAAAGTATTGGCCGAATAGAACAAATAATGTTGGTCGAATATAACAAAATTGTTGGCCGAATAGAAGAAATATTTTTTTCGAATTTTTTTTAATTCTTTTGGAAAAAAAGTATTGGCCGAATAGAACAAAATTGTTGATCAAATAGGCCGAATAGAAGAAATATTTTTTCGAATTTTTTTAAAAATTTTTTTGGAAAAAAAAGTGTTGGTCGAATAGAACAAATAATGCTGGCCGAATAGAACAAAATTGTTGGCTGAATAGGCTGAATAGAAGAAATATTTTTCGATTTTTTTTATTTTTCTGGAAAAAAAAGTGTTGGCCGAATAGAACAATTAGTGTTGGCCGAATAGAACAAAATTGTTGGCCGAATAGAAAAACATTTTTTTCGAATTTTTTTTAAATTTTTTTTGGAAAAAAATATTTCCTATAATTTTAAATGTGATTCCACTCACCCTATTTAATGCAGTCAACACTGACATAATCATGCCCCCATTATTGTCGTCCTTTATATGACAGTTATGAGGATAATTTGGGGAGTCCAGTGGCTACTAAAAATTGTTTTTAAGGGAGGTGAATATTTAAAATTGTTTATAGTGCTATTTAAAATTTGGTCAGTATATTATAATAAACGACATTATGCAAAATAAATTTGGCTCACCTTTTCAGCTTTCTTTCACTTTTATCTTTTTTCTTGTACTATTCTCAAGTCGACTATAATATGTTTGATTAAAAAGAAAAGGAGAAGGGAAAAAAAATTGTCGGTTTGGCAGAACCACCTGCTCCTCTATAACAATAAACCATAACCAAACAGGAATATAATTGGAAATATCATTGGATTTGATCTTCGAATTTGTAAACAAAATTATAACGAGTTTAACCTCGATTGAAGGTTGTTTGTTAGTGTGGTTATGTTCAAAAAAAAGTAGTAGTACAAACATGTTCACGTGTTGGTGAAGAATAATTAAAGAATAACAATGTTTAAAAATATTAAACACACAAAATAGACTATAAATTAGGTTTGACAAACACTTTTGTGTACCGAATTCATACCACAAGATTTATATTACATTATCTATAAAAGGTGAAGATACAATTTTATCTTTAAAACTTCACTAAGTTTTATGAAATCAAAGGTAAAATAATTCATGAATTATATCAAATCATAGTAAATTAATATTATATACTAAAAGGTAACATGACCCACGCAATAATCTGGCTTTTCTCTTTAGAATTGCAAATGGGTATGTATGTGTTGTGATTTGTGGTCCTACATGCACAACCCACCATGTTGTATGTAGTTGGCAGTAACATGACACATCATGATTATCATTTAATCATGCCATCTTATCTACATACACACCTCAGCCTCAGCCCCCAACCGAAAAAAAAAAAAAAAAAAAAAAAAAAGAGTGAGAGACAGGAGAGAGAGGGAGGAGGAGTTTGGTCTCATTCCCACAACTAATGGCCCAGAAGGCAGAATGGGCAGGGGCTGTTTCTAACCATGTTTCCTTACACATTTAACTTCTCAAAGTCAACCCCATCATTGAATCATGGGACACACTAGATGAACACAAATCATACAAATATTTTTTTGTTGGAAAGCAAATCATTTATTGAAAATTTTAAACCAAATTGTGTCTAGTTACATGCCCCCCAAAACCAATCTTTTTCACTTCACATTTCAACTAAAGAATTCTTACAAGAATGATCTCTCTTAATAATTATAGATGGGGTTTAACTTACATATTGCTTCTCAAGAAGACTTCCACAGAATGCCAAGTCGAAACGTTCCTCTGGTGGATCTCCGATGCAGTCAAAAACTGCATCAGCATTTACAAAATCCTCATCGCCTGTGTACCTACAATATAATCGAAGAACGAGGATATATAGATTGCAAATTTATGTGACAAGAACCAGTTTGAATGCAATATGAAGGGAGAAATCTCAGGGAACATTGTAATTGGACAAGCTGATGAGATTTAACTTACCCACTCTTCGTTACAATGCACTTCATTCCTGCAGCTTTGGCAGCTGCAAGACCGATGGCGCTGTCTTCCACAACAACACAACTACAAAGAGAGAAGAACAGCGCCGTTTTTCAGATAGATAGAGATTCAATGATTGATGACTATGGTTATAAGATTAAGATACACTAATGTAAGCTTCATAAAGGTTTGAGATACCTTGAAGGTTCAACACCCAGTGTTTCAGCAGCTAAGAGATAAATTGCCTGTAATGATGTAACAGTTAAGACATCAATATATTATTCTGACTAGTAAACGAAAGACATACTCAAATAATTGACCCCATTCTCATAACAAAGTTTTACTATCGCGCCCTTTTTTCCTTCTAGTTTTAAACCATGAAACAATAATGTGATCTAGGTGATGCATTGCTTATCGATCTCTGAAGCTTACTGGATCAGGCTTCTTACGAGGAACCACATCTCCGGCATATATTTGTATCTTCTCAGCTCTCTCGGGTCCTAACAAGCAAGAAACTACAGCAGACACCTGCAATTCACCACATAATATATTCAGATTTCATAGCATGTATGCCAATTCATTTAGGTGAATAGCCAAGTGATATTTCCTCGACCCCAGTTCCATATGTTGATGTTTTGACACAAAAAAAAATAAAAAATTATAGTCCATGGATACCCTATGACATAGTGGGTAATCCACACGAGCAATGGCGTAGATACAACTGAAATCTGAAGAACCTGATAGTGCATACCGCCTTCTCATTTGAAGTGCTGCACACAGCAACGCTGACTCCATTTCCCAGTGCCTGATCTACTAACCTGTCAATTTTTTGTGCAGCAACACATGCTACTCAATCTACCATACTTGGAAGAAATAGGCTTCGAGTACTGAATGTGGAACATTATATAATCATTGCAGACGAAGAAAAAACTAGAACTAAAGACAAGCTTAGGACAGGAAAGTATCCCACTCTTCTAACAGGTTACATCTAAGAAGTCCTGCACAAGTTTCATTAATAAATATGTCTGTTGGGAGATTCTTATTCTTCCAAGTACATAGACAAGACTGGAAAATATTGAATTCATAAACTTGGATGTCAAGTGGAAAGAAAACAAAAATATCCATGGATATGATAAGCAGAACCCATTTGATTGACATGATCAGGATTTTCCATCAGATGATTCAGCATGTCCAAAGAGAAGATTATTTAATAAACCAAGAAAATCTCCATAAAAAAGAAACATAAAAAAAAGGATAAATTCTAGGAATTCAAATGCTCAAACTGGAATTAACATGGAAAACAAATGATCCTAATTTTGCGAAAACCTCATACTGTTTCACTGTAATATTTGTCATATGAACACTGTTGAAGATGATAATTCTCCATAAATCAGTATAAAAAAGGAAACAAAGAAGTTTGCTATATCAGAAGACAAAAAGATAGTAGGATGGAGGTTTAGCTACAAACTGTTAAAGACCAACATTTTGTGCACTTGTGAAAGGAATGACTAAAGTTCCATAACTAAGTGCTGTATAGAACAGGATGAAATCGAGAACAAAATTATTGAGAAGCTTACTTTGCCACACCAGGTCGAAGAGGCAGCAACTTTTTCTCAATGAGTACCATAAACAGTTCGGTCTTTCGCTTGTGAAGCGATGCTATAAACTTCTTCCTTCCTTCTTCAGTCTTCGGTGCATTGTCTGGCCAGCCCACCTTATTAAAGTAGGCTGTCATCCTTGATTCCAACCAAGAGCGAAAATAAGTAAAGTTTCAGACAATAAGATTCCTCAATGAACATGTGATACTTTAGCATATGAATCTAGACATTAACACTAAGAATTGAAGCTTGGACATGAACTCTGATTCAAGTAGCCTTTTCCTAAAAAATTCTGAATCTAATTCATACCACCATACTGAATCAAGCTAAATGCAAAGTTGATCAAGCATAGAAATCTCAGAAATCAGAGGTACTCATAAACAACCTCAAATAAACTTCACAGAAGTTTCATAAAGCAGTAAATGCACCTTTCTTTTCCACCCCCAATTTTGAGCAACTCGCCGTACAAATCAACATCCCATGTAACTCCCAACTCTTTCTGCACCAATCAATCAATTTAACACACATACTCAATATCATGTTAATTCATTAACTACAAAAGCATCCAAGGAAACAATGCACGCTATACAGAAGCCCAATTAGCCATCTTTCACTACATTTGCATTAAGTCTAACACCCCCCACCACATAAACACCCCAACATTGTTCTTATTTCCTCATTTAATATCATGAAAACCATTTACAGTCATCAAGCTTAAAGCCCAATTCACCTCATCACAAAGGGGAAGATAAAAACAAGAATTACTCCCAACATATTGATAGCAAAAAAGTAAGAAAAAGGGCATAAGTAGAAGAGGGTTTAATGTAAGAGAAGGGTACTTCAGCAAAAGTGTCGTTAAAAGAAACGCGATGTCCATCTTTCTCAGTATCTACCAAAACACCATCGCAATCGAACAAAAGGGCCTTGGGAAGAACTGGAGGAGCTGCAGATGACATGCATTTCACCACTCCAAATCCATTACCACTTCTTTTCTTGATCGTTAAACTACCAGCAAGTGTTCTAGGACACGATGATGATGATGATAGTAAAAAAGAAGTCTTTAGGGGAAATAAGAGGTTTTTTGATGAAGATGTAGAAGTAGTGAGTGGAGGAGGAGAGATGGCGTTCGCTGCCATTGGAAGTTCTCCCTTATTGTTTGGTAAGGTCTGATTTTTGGTTGAAATTTAACGGCCATTTCTTTTGTTTGTGTCCCAAAGTTATCCTCTTTTTATCAAACTCGTGGATGAGAGGGTTGAGTTGGGTGAACACGGTGCAGTTTGATCGGTTTTTCGAAAAAATTGAAATTGTCTTGCTATAGGCGGTTCGATTTTACGTTTAATTTTAAACCACGATTTTTTCACTATAATTTATCATGCGGTTTTTTGTGGTTTGACGGTCGGTGTTAACGGTTTAGCGGTTTTTCTAATGACATAGTGCATAACAATACAAATAACATAAAGCTTATAGATAAATGTTATTTTAGTAGCCCATAATGATAATTACATGATATATTATTCTAGAATAGTCTAAAAAAAATTATAATTGTAATAACTTATTTGCTATTTTATACTTATAGTATCTCAATCTAATTATAAATTGAAATATTACTATATATCTAAAAGATAGATTATCATTAATGTTTTTTAAAATCATCACTATTTATTAAAAAATTTTACAATCATAAAATTTAAAAAAACATATATTTAAAGAGTATAACAAGTAGATATTTTAACTTTTAAATAAGTTTAAAACACATACATATATCTACATATACATGTAAATATATGAAGTATATATAAGGTGGTGCGGTGCGGTGTAATTTTAGGAAAAAATCGAAATTGCACCGTTATGGCGGTTCGATTTTGTCTAATATAAATAAACTGCGATTTACGCAAAAATATCGTTAGTGGCGGTGCAATTCGGTGCGGCTCGGGCGGTTTGAGCGGTTTTAAAAAATTTATGCAGTTGAGGGGGTTCAGATTTATTTATAAAATAAAATGGCAAACCCACTAAACACCTTTTACTATGGTTCCATCTTGTTTATATATAAAAAAAATAAAAAAATTGTTTTTTACTAAATCTTTTAAAGATAAATGAGTATTTTTATATAAATAAAGTATAAATTTTATGATGTGTGTTAAAAGTGAAAGACATTTTTCAAAATTAGAATATATATTAAGTGTTGGATTAAAATGTCATTAACTTTTTAGAGGATAAACCCTTTAATGGGACAATCAATTGAAAAAAAAGAGTGAATCATTTTATGAGGATGTAATACTTTTTATTATAAAAATTTAAAAGTAAACTTGCACGAGATTATCTTCAACACAAATCTCCTTTTCCACTCTATATTCCATCACCTATTCCACTTAACTCAATGAATGACATATCACCCATTTCTTATATCATCCATTTTTAAAATTGATGATGTGCCATTTTTTCATCCCCTGGGATGGAACACTCCACGGAAAAAGGGATCCCAAATGAATTATCTTGGACTGTTTTACGTTTGAGAGCAGTTATATTTTTTTTTATTAAAAATATTACTCCTTCAATTACATTACAATTGTTCATAAATTTTTTATCAATCTAACTATAACTTTTTAATTAAAATATTATCACAAACAACTATTTTATCTTTGATTTACTTCATTAATGAAACGGTATTAAAATAAAGTTGTGTGAAACCTTAGGGGCTTAGGTGAGAAGATGAAAAATGATAACTTCTATAATAAAAAGTGATACTATTCAATTAATGAAAAATGATAATACTATTTTATGATTAATTTATAGTATAAATGAAAAGTGATAATATTTTATAGTAAAATTGATAACATTTTATAAAATCATAATTATTTTAAAAAGTGTAAAATGATCTGATGTGATACTGTCTTACATAAGACATACCCTTAAAATAATACCCTAAATATTTTATCCGATTCTGTAAATAAAAAATAATGCATTTATTAATTAAAATAAGGAATATTCTGATACTTGACATATTTGAATACGTTGTACTCTATACAAAGAAACCGTTTAATAATTAAAATAAATATTTTCAGAATAAAATATACTCTTATAACTTATATGTAGTGTTTTATCATTTAATTTTTATAGTATAAATAAACATTATTAATTGTGATTATTGAAAAATATCTCCATTTAACAGTCATGAATACGGGCTGCAATGTCTCTTGAGAAGTAATATTACTTGGAAATATTAATGCTACAAGAATATCATCGATTGGAGCATAAAGAATTGCTCTTTATTTTGAGAACTAATCACTAAAACACAACCCCCACGACAAGAAAATTAGTATTCCATTGCAGAAACCAACAATGCAAGAATTAATTTCCTACAAGATCAAAGCCAACCTTCGGTAAAACCTATGTGACATCCCAATCAAACAACATTTGTATATAGACAGTGGAAAACAGTGTGTAGAAAGAAAGGAAGTTGAAAAAATGGGTAGATTTTTGAGCAAGAATGCTGCAAATAGGAGCCTGGAGAGCTTGTTGGACATGGACAAAGAGTCCGGTGTGAAGAAAGAAATCGAGAGGCAGCCGACGAGGAAGCTCATCCCGGGGCATGGCCTCGAGTTCAAGAACTTGTCCTACAGTGTGACCAAGAAACTCAAGAAAGAAGGAGTATGGATCAAGAAGGAAACCTATCTCCTTAATGACATCTCCGGACAAGCCATGCGAGGCGAGATCATGGCGATTATGGGGCCGAGCGGGGCTGGAAAATCGACGTTTCTTGATGCTTTGGCTGGCCGGATTGCTCAGGGGAGGCAGTGTCACAATAGATGGGAAACAAGTAATAATGTTGTTCTAAAATTAACCATTTCAGCTGTAGCTTAATTATATAAGATAGTATGATTAATGGATGTATGTATGCATGAATAGGTAACAGCAAGTTACATGAAGATGATCTCATCATATGTGATGCAAGATGATCAGCTGTTTCCCATGTTGACTGTCTTTGAGACAATCATGTTTGCAGCAGAAGTCAGGCTGTCTCCACTGATGAAAAGAAGAAACGAGTGATTGAACTCCTCAACCAGCTTGGTTTAACTGTACGTACATGCTTGTCTTTATCATCAAAACTACTCTGCCTCTCTTTCTCATCTTGGATTCTGCAGAGTGCAATGCATACTTGCATCGGGAACGAAGGTACCAGAGGTATAGCGTGGTGGAGAAGGTGAAAGACATCATCCACAAACCATCACTCTTGTTTCTGAATGAGCCCACCTCGGGTCTTGATTCGACCAGCGCGTATAGCGTGGTGGAGAAGGTGAAAGATATCGCACGAGGCGGTAGCATCAGCCTTCATTCAGGATTCAGATGCTCCTTGATCGGATCACAGTTCTTGCTAGGTACACCATCATAAACACTTAGATGCATCCCGGATGTCTTTATTACATCAGCTATGTCACAACGTTGGATGAGTGATGCATACAAGTTAGAGAGGAGAAAAACTAAACACTAAATCAAAGCATAAGCTCTGAAGTTAAGTTGTTGTGTTTATTTTCTCTCTTCTACGTATCACTCATGTAACGAGTGGGGCGTGAAGATGTAACACGTGTAACAGGATGTCCGGTGCTTTTCGTATTCTTAATATTCTCAGCTGATTACAGAGATTTGTGAGCACAGGGGTAGACTGATATACATGGGGACTCCAACTGCATTACCTGCATACTTGGATGGATTTCAAAGGCCAGTTCCAGATGGTGAAAACAGCCTAGAGTACGACGAATCAACCATCGGGCTCGATCCCCTCATTCTGCAAGAACCCCAGTTCGGAGAACACCTCAACCAAAGAGCCCCTGGTCGAAGCACATTAGCCTCCGGAGCACCCAGTTTTCGACTGGTAACATGACGGAGTCCAATTATAACAACAGCACCGGAGGCGACGAGGATGACGAAGAATTCGATGCTTCCCTCGAAAGGAAAAGCAGAGGAGTCAGAACACATTAAGTATGCAGAGTGGAACCAGCCTATCCACGGTTAGCCTCTCATTTCTACAAGGACTTCTCAGTATGGATCTATCAAGGTGTCACCGGGACCCCTCGTCGCGCTCCGACATGGACCCCAGCACGAACCCCGGCACAAACTCCGGGGAAATCATCCTTCTCCAGTTCAAGAAGTCTATCAAACTACAACCCTACACCAAACAAGAATGTCCTGCGCACAAAAAACTCAGCAGTGTTTTGCCCTGCATCAGAATCATATGCACACTCTTCTTATGAAGAGTATGATGCAGCAGCAGAGATACTTGATGAGCCTGAGCACAGGAACAAGTTTGCCAACCCCTGGCTACGCGAGGTGGGCCCTCAATGTGATACGTACACCCGAGCTCTTCCTGTCCCGTGAGATAGTCCTCACAATCACTCTTCAAGAAACTCAGTGAAGAAGACTTCAAGACCATCAACAAGCTCTTGAACTTCTTCATCTTCGCCATCTGCCTCGTCTTCTTCTCTTCCAATGATGCTGTCCCAACTTTCATCCAAGAAAGGTTCATCTTCATACGCGAGACCTCCCGCAATGCATACCGAGCTTCTTCATATGTCATCTCCTCCCTCATCGTCTACCTCCCGTTCTTCGCCATCCAAGGCTTCACATTCGCAGCAATCACCAGATACATACTCCGTATCCACAGCAACATCGTGTACTTCTGGCTGATCCTCTTCGCCTCCCTCAGCACAACAAACGCGTATGGGTCGATATTGGGATACTGCTAGCATGGGGAGTTCTATATCGCCTATTCTTTTACGTGGTTCTCAGATTCTACTCCAAGAACGTGAGAAAATGAAGCATGTTCAACTAATGTTATTGTTCCTTCACTGAGCTCTACAAGCTTTCCTAAAGTTCAGTTTTCTATGGTAGCATAGCTTCTACTGCATTTTGTTTTTGTTGTAAGATTTTGTAATAGGATAGACCAATTAAATTCCTAAAGGAGGGATAATGTTCAATAAAAGCATAGACTAATTACATGCATGAGAATCATAGAATTTTGATGAAAGTACAAGTTGTGACAAATTTAAAAGTTCAAAATCACAACACAGTTTAGAAAACTCCATGGATCATCCAACATGACGAATGATTTTTTCTTCTAGAGAATTCATGTTCATGTCAGATACTGCATCAATACGTATACCATTTTTGGACAGAATGAAACAGGGAAGTGTTTCGATTCTCCACTCTATAGCTGCAGCAGTTGCGTCATCAATGTCAACTTTCAGGAATACAACTTTGGGATATTTTGCAGCCAAGTTTGCACACAATGGATCTAAGTAGCGACAGGGGCCACACCATCTTGCTGAGAAGTAAAGAACTGAAAGACGAGATAAATTCGAAGCAGCATTCAACTTGGTTTTCAGATCACTAGCAGATTTGATCACCATCAATTCTCCTGTAAGCACATCAAAATGATACATGATCTTACAATGATCTACACTCCCTTTAACCAATTTCTTCGCTTTTATCTTGAAGGACTCAAATCAGATGTTACATTCTTCATGAGTTAATCAGGAAAAAATTACACAGCAAACACCAGTCGTATGTATTACATAATTATACAAACACCAGTCAAACAATTCATTCCTACCAGGAAATATGAATGTTTCCACACTGACATGTGAAGAAGAAATTCTGAGCCTTAGTTACTACACAGTACGGAATGTTAAGTTTATTGTGAAAGAAAAGGGTTTAAATACCTCCAAACCATTTATCACCAAATTTATCTCCAATCAAAGTATAAGTTTTGTGCTACTTACTTCCATAAAAGACTGAATTAATGCAAAATACTAAAGAAACATATCATCTTTTAGCATACCAGCAAATTCTGCTTCCTGCAACATGAGATAAAGTAGTAATAAAATTAGAACTGACAGAATAAGAAAGAAGAAAAATAATATAGCTGATATTAAGACAGATTGAAGTTCTTTTTTCATTTCACCAAAATAACAGAAAGAACCAACTGCCTATATGAGAATTAAAAGCAATTCTGACAGTGGCAACACTGCTTCAATCATAATGCATTGTGATTCTATAATCAGAATAATACCTGCAATAGTCTCGTCCTTTCAAGCTCAGTTTTCCTCCTCTCTCTTTCTCTGTGAAGCAGTTCATATTTTTGCCGGTGCTCAATAATCTTCCTAACATTGGATTCGACCTGAAAAATTTACCAAACGTCAGTCGTCTATTAAGGTATCTCCACATTAAATCACTGGACATTAAAAATATTACTCCAAGTAGCAATTACACCTGACATATACTCCGATGAGATAGAGAGGAGAGTTGCACCTAGATATTATGCTAGTTACGGAGTTACCTTTTTTAGAATAACACCAGTCTCTTCATCAAAATCTAAACTCAACACCATGCGCAAATCTTTTGCAGCCTCTTCCCATAATCCCAATTGCACCCTTGACATTCCACGTGCTTTATAGCCCTTAGCAAAATCAGCATTGATCTAACACACCATTGCATATATTACATTATTAACTCACATAACTTAAATAGACATTGAGACACCTTTAGGAAATCAAGTCTAGGTAATGTGTTCAATTCTTAATATCCCTTGAGAATTTTGCAGGACAAATATACCTTCAAAGCAGCATCAGCATCTCGGATTGCAGCATTTGGTTTCTTCAGTTTAACAAAGACACTAGCTGAGAAAGAAACTTTTAGCTAAACACAGAATTTAAATGTCCTAATAAACAGAACCAATGGATAATTGGTCATTTTAAAAGGGTTTCAACATGGATGAGAGCCACCTCTGCTTGCATATAATATAGGTGACTTTGGATTCAGAGTGATTGCTTTAGTTAGATGACTTACAGCTTTCTCAAGCTGTCCTGATATTGCAAATGAAAGAAAAAAACATTAGTATTATCTTGGATCTAACAACATGAATTTATTTAAAAGGTTAGGCACCTACCTTCAAGAACTGCATCCATGGCTATCGACTTTAATAATAGAGCAGCTTCTCGATTCTCCTCAGTCACTTCAACAGAAGGGTCTCCCATCTAGAACAACAGAAAATAGAAAGAAATATAATTTTACGATTAAAGCACTACTAAAATAAACTTTTATGTCACCAACCTCGTGTGGGGGATCATTATTAGGCTCCACAACATCAGAGACATCCAACTCAACATCAGACTCAACAATTTCATCCATCAGATCATTATTCAACATTTTACGCCTTCTAGTTTCAATATCCTTCCAGTCCACAGTCATTATCTTCTTCATTCCGGATCAAATATTCTGCACCTCCGAGCCAGAAAAGAAAAAAAAAAAGAAAAATTAAATCAGTGCTTTATAAATTCTAACAAAATTAGGATATAAATATGTGTAAAGAAACTAATCTAGATGGAAATCACACATAAAATTCTGAAACTTCCATGGTTTCTCCGCACAAGCCTAAATCCAAACCCCGCGGCGCAGAATCTTACTCTATAATGACGGTCTCATAAAGAAAAGTAGACGAGCAACGTAACCCTAGCTCCACATAAAATCCCCAAAAAGCCCCAAAACTCAATGCAGACACTTGTCAGACTAGTCCGAACACCAACACGTTGCAAATGTACAAATAAGAGAGGATTACTGGAATCTGTAGCATCTTAATGACATGCAAGTAAGGTTAAAAATCTAATAAGGTCATACTTTTTTCATGAATCAAAATGTAATTAACCACAGAGAGAGTGAGTACAAGATATCGTTGCAAACGATCAATGAGGGCAATCACCGTTGTTATGCCTGGGCAATCTAATTATTTCCGAATAGAGGAAATTATTTCTTACTACAGACAGCAATTGACAGCTACTCAAATAAATAAATCAAACATAATAACTTGCGAGAATTTATTCATACGTAAGAGAAACTTCTCATCTTCAGACAACTTAACTGATTTCAGATTTAAACAAAAACTAACGGTAGTTACCTCTACACCTTCTCTTCGTTTTAACTCATAGCCATGCAATTCTGCTCGAACATAGAGCGGAAAGAGTTAGAGAGAGAGAGAGAGAGAGAGAGAGAGAGAGAGAGAGAGAGAGAGAGAGAGAGAGATTTCGCTCTTTTTCTGAAGACGTCTACTCTGGCTAACAAACTTTTGAAAATTAGCGCCTACCAAATACGGCGTCGTACTGGTGGGCTAGGCACCAAATCTTGTGAGATATCGTGTATTTATAATACTAAGTACTTTTAGAAGTTAAAAGCGTGCTTTATTTGAGATCACAACTCCTGACATGAATAATCCATATATTATGATAAAATAATGATAAGTAATGTACAAAGACAATATACTAGTACTATAAATTATGTATAATTAGATATATAATACAAGCATTTTAATACACCTGAACGTAATTACACTAGATTCTAACAAATAAAAATAAAATATAAAATATTAAAAATAAAAGAATTTGCGTTCAAGAACAGTACCTTCATATTTATTAATACCCCTTTTAAGGCTTTAACCAAGAATGTCAACACTGAATAATGTCATAAACACTTTCCATGTCATTCTAAACAATTGAATTAGAGCAGTTATACAATCAATTTATAACATGGGAATCTTTGTTGTTAGGGTTTTCTATAAACTGGTTAAAGAGGACCAGACTATCCAGCATGTTGGGCAATCTTCTGCTCAAGTGAGTTTTTGTCAGCTCCGACGACCTTGTCGATCTCTTTTCCATTTCTCACAAAGAAGAAACACGGAACACTGCTAATATTCCATTCAGCAGCAGCATCCCTTGCCTCGTCAATATCAACATTCAAAAACACAGTTTTCGGATACTTCCCAGCTAGACTCGAGTAAACTGGTGAAACGTAACGACAGGGCCCACACCATGTCGCTGTGAAGTAGATAATTGCGAGCCGTGAGGTTTTCGAAGCAGCATCCAGTTTAACTTTTAACTCGCTGGCAGAATGGATCCCAATTATTTCTCCTGCAAGGCGAATAAGAACATTTATACTGGGAAGGACTCGGTTAGACTCATGGTTTAGAAGTTAGAACACTGTCTTGAACCCTAAGATACTCAAAGTATTCATCATTTATGCTTAAAAAATCATACTTATCACCTTCGTTCATGCATTGATTTGTAGATGAGGATATTTGAGGTGCGTTACAAGGGAGAAGAACGAATAAGTAATGGCTAGTTTAGTTGTTCTCAAGAACTATCATTGAGCATTGATGAAATCGTAATACTTGCTTAGGGGATGTCATTTCTTTTCTTTCAAATAGATAGTACTATTGATGAATTTTGATTAACATAAACATACCATCTTTAAAAACAGAAGCAGATTCGGCATCCTGCAACAAAATTAAAAGAAAAGAACTGCTCAATTAGAAACAGAAAACAAGAACATGAAATCAATAAGTGAACAAAAAGAAAGTATAACATTTGATTAAGCATGCAACTTGATGAATTAATTATGTTTCAGTTCTATCATACAGGAGCACTGGTTTATGATAAATAATTAAAGGCTACAATAACAGAAAGAGCGGAAACTCACTTGTTTCCTCTTCTTCTCAAGCTCGATTTTTCTCAGTTCATTTTCTTTCCGCAAGCGTTCGTATTTTCTACGATGCTCTTCAATTTTCTTTGCATTGGGTTCAACCTGTAAAGTATTAATAAACATCTGCTAAGATATCTTGCCTTCAATACATTAACACATTGGAATTCTTGAAAGCAACAATAAATTGAAATAAATCTCATGAAATATTAACCAAATAAAACCAATGACGTTCAGGTATAAGCAAAATTACTTTTTTCAACACCATGCTGATCTCCTCGTCAAAATCCAAATTTGAAGCCATGTGCAAATCACAAGCTGCCTCTTCCCATAAACCCAACATTGCCCTTGCAATTCCTCGTGCTTTACATCCTTTTGCTGAGTCAGGGTTGATCTAAAATGAATTGAACAAATATATCTTAGTACAGCGTCAGTAAGATTGATAACTCTACCAATAAGAACCTAAATACCTTTAAAGCAGCATCAGCATCCCGGATTGCAGCATTTGGTTTCTTCAGTTTAATGAAGATCATCGCTGAAAAGAATTTTCAGATGAACATCAACATTATGATACAATAACTATTAAATCCAATATTTACAAATGATTTGGTGTGAATCACATGTTTGATATTTACCTCTATTTGCGTATAATATTGCCGACTTTGGATTCAGCATAATTGCTTCCGTCAGATAATTAATAGCTTCATTAAACTTCTCTGAAATTCGTCATCCAAGGTGCAAGGGTTAATTTTATGAGTATCTATAGCTAATCCTATGGAATATTCATTAAATATATACCATCAGAAATTGCATCCATAGCTTTTGCTTTAAATATCTGAGCAGCTTCTTGATTTTCTTCAGTTACTTCAGCTGAAGGGTCCCCCATCTGATAAATTAAACAAATATGTAAATAGACGCAATAAACAATACACGGCTCATCAATTATTCAAATTACCCACCTTTTGTGGAGGATCATTATCAGGCTCCACAATAGCAGAGTTATCCAGCTCGACATCAGATTCAACAATGTCCTCATTTGATATATTCTCACTATCTTTACCCTGCATTATATCTTCAACCATCAACTAAAACAAATATTATGTTGAAACGCATTGCGGAAAAAATCTACAGCTATGATGTGACTGGCGTAAGGACTTTTGAACAATGGAACTGCTATCATTATCATGGATTATAATAATCTTTTTCTAGAAGTACAACTCAAGAAAATAACATCACAACAATTCCAATGCATAATGTTACAGTTGATTTTTCAATGTTAGTAGAACACTAAACAATGAGGCTTTTGATGTGAAAAAGTGCATAACAAAGATTTTGAAAGTAAATAAGGTTAAACACATCACAGATTCATGCATAATTCAATGAAGCTTGTGTAATGTAAAACAACTCATTGATACACCATACATGTTCAACAGTCCTTGAGCACAGCAAGATTCAATGAACGAAAACACTACTTACAAGAATGGGGAAGCCACCGAAAGTAACTGGCAATATTAGCCAACAATTTATCCAAAGTAATAGGACATGTGTCAATGCAATCACAGAGACAGAATAACTATAGTTAATAACCAGAATTAATTCGAGTTCCAGCAGAAGTCATCTAATTTCAGAGTGTAGCATCATCAATCTCACGCTACTTCTTTTCATTAGAGAGTTGTATTAGTCAATAATGAACTTAACTCCATAAAGAAACTAAATCCACCCAAGTTAAACCTAAATACATAATAGCTGTGAAGCAAACCATCAGATACAAACTCAAGTCACTTCATCTCCACGAACGCACAAATTCAATACAACTTATCGCCCAAAAATCACAATAAAATGAATCAGAAAAGTTTACAATCATACAAGGAATTAAGGAACTCTGGTCAAAGGGCTTAATCAATCCAGCATTTTCAGAGTAAAATCCAGCATAATTAACAAGGGTGCTTTCATCAGGGGACTCACCGATTTACCAGAAGATGGAATTCGAGCACCCAAGCTAAAAAAGAAACAAAAAAACTCATAATATCGAGTTTTACAGAATAATTAATTGCGAAGGAATTAAATTAGAAGAAAATTGAGCAGAACACACCTTAGAAGAAAATTCTTGAAAAAGGCAAGAGACGGAGTTTGTAGAACAGCTGTGTTCTGTTTGCAGAGCTCCACAAAACCCTTCAATTCTTCAATTTTTTCAGCATCCATTTTTCACAATCTGAATATTTGCTTCTCTCCCATGCTCTAAGACAGTCAACAGTGCTACATTACACTTTCCACTTCTACGAGACATAGCACGGGTTGTTGGATGGTCCGGATTTCAACTGGGCCGTAATTCAAATTGGGTCAGATGGGCTTGTTTGGCCCATGACAATCTATATTTAATACTCATTCACTCCATCTGTTTCAATATTTACATTTTCTTTTTACACGTTGATTAAGGAGTATAATATTTTAATAGATAGTAAGTGGAAAGATATAATATTTAATGTACAGTGAGTATGTGTATTAGTGTTGGATGTGGGGACTATGGTGATATAATAATTATTTTATGTGGGTCCATATAATAATTGTTTTCACAGAACTCTCACTTGCCTTATAAGTCTTCTCACATCCCTCAAACTTCTCTTTCACATGACTCAACCTTCACTCTCTCAAGCTGCTCTCAACACTTTCACTCATTACCTTCTCTCACTAGTAATTCATATTAGTAACCACATTTCTAGATGTTTCTTCATGATAAGCAATCTAAATATTAGTGATGAAATTTGATGCATATTCTAAAAAATTCTAGAGCTCTTAAGAAATTAATTAATAGAATTAATGATGAACAATCTAGGCGTTAGAGAAAGAAGATAGATATGATCTAAATACTAAAATATTCTAGGATAAACTATGTAAGGTGGGCTTATGACACCGATTCACACTACTATAAATAGCCATGAAAGCATTTGTACATGTACGTGAAGAAAACAAATCCTATTCCCTATAAAAGAAACCTGCACCACTACTATCAACTTACCTCTAAACCCTAAACAACTAGCTATATATATTCCTTCCTAAACCAGTTGCCTCAACTATTACCACTCTCTAACAAACCTCACAACACACATTCATCTTTTACTTATTAAATACCAACAGTTAACTACCTAAATTTTTCTACTTTACTACATTTCTAGAACCTCCCTCAAGCTTCCGATCAAATAAGTAGAATATTCTAGACACAGACGTTAATTATTCTTCCAAGCTTTGATATTAAGTAGAAAATTCTAGACACAATTAATTACTCTTCCAAGCTTTGATAATTATTATCTGGATGCTTCTAGAAAAGTTGGTGTTGATCTTCAACAATCTATAAATCATCAAGCACACGAAATGATCTATAAATAGTTTAGATTAACATATAATATACTTGTACATCTATCTATAAATGAGAGTACCACATATAAGAAAAATTCCTCAAACTCGATAATTCTTTCAAATATCATTAACTGCACAAATATCATCCAAAAAATTCCAATAGTAAGAATAATTGAAACTTTTCCTTTGTGTATAATAATTAAAAAGCTTAGGAAAAATCTATAGTCACCCCCTTAAAAGAGTATGACAAGCTTAACTGTACCACAAAAATATAGATAGGGAGAGGGAGGGAGAGCTCGATCAATTCCTAACGTACAATACAAAATCTAAAATACGTATCTATCCGCTTTGACAATTCAAAATTAGTTTACTACATTGTATAAAAGGGTATAAGGGGTAGTGGTATTAAATCGCAATCTTTCATTTCTCTGTTTCTATCTCTTTCAAAACCCATATTTCTCTTTCTCCTAAACTATCGCCTCAAAACATGACAGATATTTTTTTAAAAGCCCCACAAATCTAGATTAACCTCAATTCATCATGTGCTAGCCTCATAATAGGCCTAGCCAACAATAATCATGTTACAAACCTTACAAAGTTCATAAAATGCCATTGCTAACTTCAAATCAAAGGAAATACAAAATGAAAGTTGAAGCTCTTCACTGCAAGAGCAAGAGATCCGCCTTCTCCTCAGCAGATGATGGAGAGGGAGGCTATCCAAAATAGGAAGGTGGACACCCTAGTTGAGAAGGTGGAAATGGTAATAAAAATGCTTGAGAAACTACCTAATGAAAGGACTTGAATCATTGCAAAAAGGAATAAAATTTAGAGTCTCTTTCCTCCTAAACCATCGTCTCTCATAATTTCAGATGACGATTTTTACTGAATAAAATTTCGAGTTTCTGGTGAGCAACTCTCATGGAATGCCTTGTTCGTGAATTCTTTCGATGGTTGGAGGAGCGCATGGGAGGAGTGTCGAAATGCTGTTGTGATCCAGATAGTTATATTCGGGTTGAAGTATTACAGATATCTAATTATTTTATACAATTATAAATTTTATATATTTAACATTAATAATTTTAAGATAAAGTTTTTTTTGGAGAATGAAATTAGGAGGATGAATGAGAAAAGGTGCAACTTTTTTTTTGTGAGACAGAAGAAGTACAACTTTTATATCCATAACATTACTTTATATTATATATATATATATATATATATGAATGAGAGATTAAGGTAGGGTCGGTCCTACCAAATTTGGTAGAACCGGATCCTAAATTAAAATATCGCGGATCCGCGTGAACTGCACCCTTTAATTATTTGTCCTCTCTTTTTCAGAATCCTATAGCATGTCCTATATAGATTCTAAACAGTTTTCTCTTAAAAAATCGTGAATTTCTCTCTCTTAAATAAAAAAGTAGATGCTCAAGAAATTGAAAAATCAGATGCTCATTTTTGTGCTAAATCGAAGCAGTTCTTCTTGGCCAGAGCTTCCATGTCAATCTTCGCCAGCATTTCATGGTATGTCAGCTGCCGAATCTATTGCCACAGTTGGAAGAGCTTTGCCCTAGTAATGGAAACTATGGTCTTCAATCCACCCAATTTGTTCTCCATAGTTTAATTAAATCGTGGAAAGGGAAGATTTTGCATGGTTTTGAGGAATAATAGAGAAATATTGATGGTTGAGTGATAGAATTGGAGAAGAAGGTACTGTGTTAATTGTATGAAAGAATTTACATGTGGATGGATATATTGTTAGTAATTTTGATATAATTTGATTGAAGAATTCAGTGAGAGAAAGGAAGAATGAAGTGGGGGAGAGAGAGGGAAGGATTACGTGGAGTGGAGTGTGATGTGTTGACTATTTTGTTTGGTTGTGCATTGAGAATTTTAAAGAAAATTTGAATTTGCTCTAAGACTAAATGATGACAAGACCGTTGACTGGTACAATGGCTTTGGAAAATAAATTACATTATTTAATATTGAAATTTGGGAGGAGCAATTGAGCAGTGATTATGGTAATTTTTTATTTTTTTTTAATTTTTACTAATTAGCATTGGAGAATAGTAGAGATAAAAAGAGGAATAAACTAATTTTATATCCAACTAATTACAAAGATTAATACTAGTAGAAAAGTAACTTAATTATAAAGAGTATAACATGATTTTCTATAGAAATTGATTTTATATCCAACTAATTACAAAAGATTGATACTAGTACGAAGAGTAACTTAATTTATTATACAGAGTAATTTAATTATTTTCAAAGAGTAACATAATTTATTATATATAGTAATCTAATTATTTTCAGAGAGTAATCTAATTTATTATATATAGTAATTTAATTATTTTCAAAGAGTAGTCTAATTATTTTTATAAAGTAACCTAATTCATTATAGAATAACTTAATTTATTTTCAAAAGATAACCTAATTATTTTTATAAAATAATTTAATTCATTTTAAAAAGTAATTTAATTATTTTAAAAAAATATTATAATTATTTTTATAATTTAATTAATTTCAAAAAGTGATACAATTAATTTTAATGAATGATCTAATCAATTTTAAATATTAATTTAATTAGTTATAAAGAACAATCTAATTAATTAAAAAGAGTAATTTAAGAAATAGCTTAGTAGAAAAGATAAAAAGAGAAATCTAAAATCATCGATAAAAACAAAAAAAAATTCTCTTCCCACGTCTTCTCCATCAATATGCACTGCAATTTCTTTACCACTTGTCTCTCATACACATATGCGTGTATATAGCCAAGAACATGGCCCCATTTGATTCTTGCAATCCAATTAATTAATCATAAAAATTACTTAAACGCATATATAGATACACATCTCTCAACTCCCTGTGTAGATGAAATTAATCACATTCGTTTAATGAAATTGATGTACCATGGGGTGGACATTGCTAGACAAGCTAAAAAGGGCTGCTTAACTTCAATCTCAATCTCAATCTCAATCTCAATCTCAATCTCAATCTCAATCTCAACACACTTAAATTGGCATACATTATAGGAGCATCATCGGGCAAGAGGCGGCTGAGCTTCAACCACCTGTTAAATTTTCAAATCGATTCTGGGAGAGTATCTCCCACCTCTCAGCCGGAAGCCATGGTTCGCAGCTGCAGATTGAATCCTCGCTTCTTGGTTATGATCCACCCACTATCCACCTGCTGGATATTCCGCCATCGGCTTTGTTCAGACCCAAGCCCTATCGTCCATCTCTGCTGCGGATCCAAGATGCCATGGCCGTCGCCCTTCGTCGCTCAACCACCAAGATCCGCCGGAAATCTCAAACAGCCACCACTGCAAGATCTTTGTTAGAAACCTTCGCAACACAAGCTTCTCTATCTTGATTTCTATCTTTTACTGTGTGATTTCTTTGGGGGAAATCCATCAAGAGAGAGATGATTGATGGAGGAAATCCACTGTCCTGCACAACAATCGCAGTCGGAATCACCTGTGTTTGCTATTGGCAAAAAAATCCATAGAGAGAGATGATTTGGTGGGGGAGAAGAAGTGATGTGTTTGTGTGGACAGAAAAAGAGAGAGAAAGGAAATATGCTTGTTGAATAATACAGTTTGACTTTTCAACCCATATATTTGCTAAAAGATCCGGTTGTACTTAACTTAAAAAAAGATGGGCCTATACTAGTCATTTCCTATTTTAATATAAATTAAAGATTAACTATAAATTAAATTTAGTATTAAAATTTAATAGAAATTTGCGTGAAACTATCTTATTTTAATATGAGTATACTTTATATTAAGAAGGTGTTATTTTCTCTTTTTAAGATATGTTCAAAACAAATTCTCTTATGTTTATTGGAGACAAGTCAATCCATTTTAAAATTAGGTATCCTATATACCGGATAACTAAAAAATATGTTGATTAATAATTATATACATTAACTAAGCATATGCAAGTGAGAAGAGTAACATAATTTAATCTTGAGAGTTGGATAACTAATTACAATTTATTAATTAAAACATGATTAAGTAGAAAATTCGACACACATTTAATTACTCTTCCAGTAATTATCCGGGTGCTTTTAAAAAGTGCAATCTATAAATCATCAAGCACACGAATTCATCTATAAATAGTTTAGATTGGCATATAATATACATGTATAAATGAAAGCATATGAATGCACATGATTAAAAAGATATAAATGAAAGCATATGAATGCACATGATTAAAAAGAAAGTAGTACACAAGTTTAGAGTTAGTTATGATAACTTTAGACTTAGGTGGCATGCAGGAGTGCAAGTATTAGTTACATGTACCCCTAAAACTTAAATTCATGTGTACATGGCAAATGTGGAACTTTAGTTTATGCTCTTGATAACACAACATACAATTGGGCATGGGCAAACACAAAATCTTTCAAATAAATGCCAACAAAACCTTTATATATTTGATTCTAAAACAAAAGTTAATTATTTTCTAAGTTAATCATGGGATGTATCAGTTTTATAGATAGCACCTTAATATGACTGAGTTTTTTCCGCCTTTTTATGCTTGTTATCTATCCATTAAGTTGGAATAATATCATTAGCATTATATATTATCACAAGTACAGTGTTGTAGATTATAAAAAGTATACTGAAGCAACAAATGATATATTTAAAGACTCGAAGCAGACATTATCAGATGTTATATATCTATCAACATATACAAATTATCTTAATTAATTCAATCAAACAAATATATTTATTACTATATGCTAATAAGAGATAATATGAATTTATCTTAATTAACTCAATCAAACAAAGAGATTTATTACTATAGGCTTATAAGAAATATATGAATAGAGTCGGGCTTTTTTGCATATAGGCGTACAAGAGTGTCTAAAGATATTAATATTTTATTTTTAGATTTATACTCCCTCCGTCCCGTAAACAAATTCACACTTTCTATTTTTGTCTGTCCCATAAACAAGTTGTGATAAAAACCTTTTTAGTCCCATAACTCTTCTCATGGTCTTTTTTAGTCTCATAAAAGATAAGTTTGTCAAATTAGTCCCACCGGCGAAGAAATAGGGCCAAAAACGTCCTATTTTCGCCGGAAAAAGTTGACATCAGCTGGAAACAGCCATGTCACGATCGGAATTGTCAATTTCCGGCCGGTATGATGACGTGGCGCCCTGATGGCAGATGAGTCAGCAGGATAAAAATCAATTCAATCCCATAACTTTCCCCATGTCCTATTTTAGTCCCAATAAAGATAAATTTATCAATTTAGTCCCGCCAGTGTAAAAATAGGGCCAAACACGTCATATTTTCGCCTGAAATTGCTGACATCATCGGAATCATCTATTTTCAACCGGGACGATGACGTGGCACCCTGATGGCAGGTGAGTCAACAAATTAAATGTTATTTTATTGCTAATAAGACATTTTTATTTAAACAATTCCAACCAGGACGATGACGTGACGCCCTGATGGCAGGTGAGTCAACAAATTAAATGTTATTTTAATGCCAATAAGACATTTTTATTTAAACAATTCCGACCGCTATCATGGCCGGTGGAGAAATCGTGTTCGGTGGCGAAGTTCTGGTGTTTGTGATGTGGGCTTTGGTAGCGGCGAGTTCGTGCTAGAAGAGAATTGGGCTGATGACCCTTGTTAATTTTTGTTTTCTATTTATTTAAATATTTAGAAAATAAAAATGTCTTGTTGGTATTAGAATAACATTAATTCCGCCTGGAAATCGACGATTCCGATTGTCACTTAACAACCACGCGCCATTTTTCGGTGATGTTAGCAATTTCAGGCGAAAATAGGACGTGTTTGACCCTATTTCTACACGGGCGGGACTAAATTGACAAATTTATCTTTATTGGGAATAAAATAGAATATGGGGAAAGTTATGAGACTGAATTGGTTTTTATCCCGCTGACTCATCTGCCATCAGGGCGCCACGTCATCATACCGGCCGAAAATAGACAATTCCGATCGTGACGTGGCTGTTTCCAACTGATGTCAGCTTTTCCGGTGAAAATAGGACTTTTTTTGCCCTATTTCTTCGCCGGTGGGACTAATTTGACAAACTTATCTTTTTTGGGACTAAAAAAGACCATGAAGAGAGTTATGAGACTAAAAATTTTTTATCCCTAAACAAGTTCACACCCCAAATAAGGAAATACATACAAATCAATAACCCCACAACACACTTTAATTTCAAAATTGCCACCCCTTTACAACTCACATAACTTACTTTATAATTTATTTATTACCTAAAAATACCAAACTACCCCCAAAAAGCAATTTTTTCTTAAATTCCGTATCTACAGTAACTGTGAACTTCTTTATGGGACGGAGGGAATATATTTGATTAGTAAATATATATATATATATATATATATATATATATATATATATATATATATATATATATATATATATATATATATATATATATATATATATTAATAAAAATATCAATTGATATATAAAGTATTAGGAAGATCATTTATGTGTCGACTCCACAAGGATGGAGACCTGTTAGGGTTGGTGAGTAATTTCAATAGACAAAATCTTGCCCAGAGTCTAAGGTCATGCACCCAATTCCAATACTTAATACTGTATTTAATACTCTTATATCATTTAATATAAAAGTTTATAACCTTAATTTCTTGAAAAAAATAATTTAGTCACATATTAATAATTTTTCATATTTTAACCAATCTTGTTAGTGAAAAATAATACTCTCATTATTAGTTAAAGTGCCTTTAAAATAAAATGTTGTACCCATGAACACACCAACTCAAACAAATAATAGCGAGGACTGAAACTGCAAATCAAACATCAAAATAACAATGGGTTAAATTATATACCGAATACAATAAGAAATGAATATCTAGTAAATCTTGAACACTTAAAATTAGGAGGAAGCAATAAATATTTCTGTAGAGTTAAATATTTGTTTGGTCCGTAACCTTTTTCTTTTTAATTTTAGTCCCAAAAATGATATTTGTTTATACTTAGTCCCATAACTTTCATTTTTGTTAATTTTGGCCCAATTTTCACCAGATTTGCCATTTGTCGCCGGAAACCGGTGTGTGATGCTAACGTGTCGAGTCCAATTATTTCTCAACCAATCAAAATGACATGTCACGTCCAGGTGTATAAAAATAAAAATGAATCACCCTTCAAGTCATAAATTCAATTAATAAATTAAATACTTCAATTAAAGAAATATAAAATTTAACAAAATACCTGATTTAAAATTAAATGAAATTTACAAATTAAAAACATAAAACACCTCAGTCTCCTCATTTTCCCCCAAATTCAAAACGAGGGTTCATAGCCAATGTTCTCATCTTTGTAAGCGGTAATTGTTATGCTCAACAAGGTGGCCTCTAAAATACGTTGAACGACAACGACTTAAGTAGCGATAAAGATGGTGTTCGTTCGCAGAAAAGAAGCATTGGACGAATTTGTTTCTTGGTTTGCCTATTAGCCATGCGCAGAAGCGAGGATCTAAAAAAAAAAAAAAGAAGCGAAGATCTAATGCTCACCATTAGAGCTTCGACTGTGGAAGAAGTTTGATTAGCTAGTTAACCATGAATGCGCCGAACGCTTGAAGACGAGGAGCAAACACAGGGTAGAAAGGGGATGGTAGTGTATAAATTGCTCAGCTATATTCTTTAAGTTAGGGGAATATGATGAATCTTCTAGCTGTTGCGGGTTGTGAACATAGATTCGAGCTTTCGGATGGTGGGATATTAGGGTGACAGCATTGGCTATGAACCCTCGCTTTGAATTTGGGGGAAAATGTGGGACGAACCCTAACGTGGAATTCAGGGAAAAATTAGGAAACTTAGGTGTTGATACATACGGGTGGGATGTTTTACGTTTTTAATTTATATATTTCATTTAATTTTAAATCAGGTATTTTTATTTAATTTTAATATAATTTTTATTTCTTTAATTGAAGTATTTAATTTATTAATTGAATTTATGACTTGGAGGGTGATCCATTTTTATTATTTAAACTTGGACGTGACGACAACAAATGATTGGACTCACCACATCAACATCGCTCGCTGGTTTCCGACGACAAATGGCAAATCCAGCAAAAATTGGACCAAAATTAACAAAAAATGAGAGTTATGGGACTAATTAAAAACAAATATATTTTTTGGGACTAAAATTAAAAAGAAAAAAAGTTATGGGACCAAACAAAATTTTAACTTGTACAAGTACCTAACATATTTTAATATCACTATGCCTGTGAGCAACTTTACAAAACATAACCACAATGTTTTACAAAAGCATTCTTGAAAAGGAATACATAATCAAAAAACCAAATAAAAAAAGGCTGGCCTAGCAGTTATAACGAAATAGAATAATTAAGTTTCTGATATAATATGATAATCGAGTAGATTATGTCACAAAGAAACCGACGAGCACACCAACAAGGGTGGCATAGTCGGCGCTTGTTAGCCTGCATTACCAAAACTCGGGTCAACATGGATAAACATTGCAATGGGAAATATATATATATACACTATTTATTCAGACAGCTTGGGCATATGAGCATGGTAAAAAGAAACTGGTTTATGTGCAACAGGTTCAAAATAATGGTTGTAGAACACAGTCCCGTGAAAAAAATCTGAGCTAGATTTCTATTTATGGCATGATTATCTAAAAGCAATATAACCGTGGCGTACTATTTTACTCTAATGGCTCAATTTACATCCTTAAGATTTAATGTTAATTCCTAGGGTATAAGGTATATTTACCCTAATAGTCCATGTAATATTTTCTAATTTAGTTCATGGTCTATTTTATACCGAGGTTTAGGGTTTACACTTAAGAGTATGTTAATTCCTATGGTATAATTGCTTTTTTTATCCCATGATTAAGGAAGTTACATGTGGAACTGGTGGCGCAGCATACTCTCTTATGTAAAATGCACAAGATATACCTTGTTAATGTTGTATACAGCTTATCCAGAGGCTTGCACATCCCCAATTGTTATTAAGTTGTTTCTAGAAGGTATATCAGCAATGTCTTTAAGACCCTGCAAAAAAGTCAAGTCCAAATGCATATGAGATTTATGTTAAAATATAATAAAGTTAAAAACAAGAAAAATAGAAATAAACAAAGAAAGCGGGGGGTCTGTTGAATTTCAAGTATTCAGTTTCACCACTAAGAACGGAATTCAGGCCCACTTGAAAGGCTTTCTTGGAGAAATTGCAGTAGAACACAAATTAGGTACCTTGAGAGACTGTATTTTGTTTCCAGCAATTCTAAATTCATCCTGTTCAAAGAGGAGAAAAATGAGTTGATAATAGCATACAGTATATAAACTATTTAATGTTATCACTTAACATCAGTGAGGACTAAATTTCAGTAAAGGAAGAATGACATTATTGTTCAGCACCACAACCCTCAATATGGAAAACACCTCCCCAAATGGATTAAGATAGCATTAAATTATAGTCAGGTAATAACTGAATAGAAGTAGAGTATTGAAGAAGTGTTTGAAACCCAAAAAATGAAAGTGAAGCATTAACAAAAAAAGGCTCAAATTAAAAAATTGTCTAACAAGTAAAATTTTGAAGTCCAGAAGCAAAGTAAACTAAATGTTTATACTTCATAGACTTACTGACTCCTGAATGAGAGGCTATTGAGAGCCAATGCTCACATAAATAAGCTTTGGCATTTTTGTCATGGTAACATTACTCTTAAAAGGCATGGAACCCATTTATCGCACAAGTCCAAAGAGATTTGCTCTCCAGTAAAAATCTAACACCAAATCCCTAGAAGATTAAATGGACATACTCTCATTAGAAGACTTTTTTTAAATGAAGGCTAAAGACAAATAATAAGTACAAATTGGAAGATTTATGCAGTATTTAATATGTCATTGTCTTCAGGCGACTGAAGAAACAAGAGAAGGATCAGTCCCAAACCTGAAGCTTTTCTGGCATTTTCACCTTTCCACCATTAACAATGTGACATAGGTACATCACCCCAGCATTTGCAAGATCCTATAAAGGAATATTAGTAATAACAATCAGTGTCAGGATTGTAATCATGCATTATAGGGAATGCTACTGCACTTTGAGATCAACTTGGTTACTAAAAAATATTTTAAGTCCAAGAAGCAAATTGCAAGTCAAGAAGGCATAGCAAGGACTGATTTAGAATACTCGGTCCAAAAAATAAGAATTTCACCTGTTTGTCTTCTAATGAGAGTAGTTTGCCATCCTGCAATAAAGCATTCACAATAAGAGGCAAAAAGGAGAAAAATCAAGCACTATAAAGTATAAACTAACAATGAAATTATGAAACATGATTATTAGTAAATTAAAATAATTAATCAACAGCAAGACAAAGTTCCATGTATACATTGACGTGAGCAAAGTGAACAGCCTTTTTGTTTTTATCCAGTCATTATGGGGATTTTTTTTTGGGACAGAGTAAGCCAGTGAGGATTTTTTGAACAATGGTACTCGTGCCCAATTTTTTGACATCTATGGGCATATCTTATATAAATCTAGATTTGTCAAATTTTTTTTTCAATGAGAAGGAAATATAGAGTAGAAAACATGGTATCACCACATGAGTAATAAATAGAAGGCGCCAGAGATTAGATTCACATAAAGTAAGGAAAACAACATAACAAACAGTTGGAGCAGGGGTACCACTAGAGGAACAACACCAGCTGTCGAAAATAAATTGGGGTGAAGCTGCAGAGGCTGGAATGAGCAATCGAGAATCAGAGAAAGGAGTCTTCAAGTTTTGTTGGCCAGAATATATTTTACATCTAAAAAAATTTACACAGTTTTTTCCAAAATCTCTTTACATAAAACATGTTTTGTGATAAGAAAATCAGCAGGATATAGAGGTGCGCCTGAATTGAGATCTGTACCAGCTTCATGCTTGAAAAATCTCTTTACATAAAACATGTTTAAGTACTACGTAACTCCAAGTAAACAGAAAACTGAATTGATTGTTAACAACACCTTTGTAAGAAAATTTAATACTAGATAATCTTGAAAAATATATTTATGAAGAAATAATGAAAGATCATACACACTATATAAAATGCACACTAAATATACATGCATGATCATGGAGAGTTGAGAGTTGGAGACCATTAAGTAGATACAGAACTAGGTATAGAACTATACAAGTTGCATATCAAGTAAGCATCAAAAGCATGTTATCGAAATATGAAAAGAAGGTCAACCATTTGATATATAATTCAGATGCTTCATCATATAGCAGCTTATAGATGATTACAGAAAATATAATGCGAAATATAGGGAACTGCAAAATTCATAAAGAACAGAAGTTATTAAAGGATTAGACAAAATTTAGAAAACTGACCAAACCCGAAATTATTCTCTGCAATTCATTCAAATCAAAGCCAATTGCGAGAGATCACCACGAACATCATTAACCTGTAACAAAAGTTCAAAGAAATATTCATTGAATAAATGTTTAAAACAGAATTTCTAATTCATTGTATTAAGGAGCCTGGAGCAGTCTGAATATTATTACGAAAGAAACTAGAAATTTACAATTCACAAGTACCTCATTCCTAATTAATTTGGAAACCTCTATTTGTTCATCGAGTTTCCCATCCAAGTTCTCAATTCTCTGAGTCAAGTGCCTTTTTGCAGCCTGATCAGAAACCATGAGGTTATCAGGCAACACAAATCCAATAAATGATAAGAAAGTTCACCTTTTTTAGGTTGTGGTCAATATTACTTAAAAAGTAATAATACAAAGATGTA
Organism: Pogostemon cablin; assembly: GCA_023678885.1. NCBI lineage: Eukaryota > Viridiplantae > Streptophyta > Magnoliopsida > Lamiales > Lamiaceae > Pogostemon > Pogostemon cablin. Next base: position 8,266,001 of record CM042962.1, on the reverse strand, counting down.
TTCTGCTACCTAGTATTATGAATAAAGATGAAAGAATAAGCTCCTTAATGGATTTCATAACCAAAATCCATACATTAAGAAAAAGGAAACATGATGACATCTGTATTCACCACCTATCACAAAACAGCATATACTTACAGTAAGAGCCTCCGACACATTATTCAAATGGTTTGTTAAATTTGAAACAGCATTTGCCATGTTCTGCTTTGTCACATACATCAAGTCTGAGAAAGAAAGACCCTGACAATTAAAAGACAGAGAATTAAAGACTTCAGAACACATAAAAATATACCAGTTTCAAAAAAAAAAAAGAAAAAAAAAATAGTATAAAAGAATTTGGAAATACAGTCAACTAAATGAATGTAAAATGAATGTCACCAACCTTCCACCACATGTATCCATAACCCATAGCTCCCAAAGCAGCAGCTGGCACAACTAGAGATGTTAAATTACCTATGAGAAAGAGAGAGAGATTCAGCCACTTCGAAAACTATAAGTCTCATATGCTTTGACATTAATACAAAATATTTACTTTGGCCAGAGTTCCCATTTAGAACAGTAATCTGCCTAGACGAGACCAGCTGGCGAACCTCCATGGCTAACCGACGAACCTGTACAAACATAATCATATATTTAATATGTATTGCACATATATTTCAATATAATCACACCAGAAAAAAGCACCAGATGGTGTTAAGTGGTCTGCTGCTATAAAGATTTCAATAAAGAAAAGCAATTGTGCATAGATACTCCAGGTTAAAGAATGATGACATGAGAAAAACCCCATTTAAGCTAACACAATATTGGGGAAATAATTTTATCCTAACCTAAAGCCATGTGCACAGTTCAAAATGAAGAGTACCTCCATATGTACATGAGACTAGTGGTTCCATTAAATAACATGCATAAATCAATAAATAAAGATAACTATAAAATATAAATAAAGAGCATAAGATACAGTATAGTTTCAGTAAAGAGCACAGGACTTACAATTAAATAGAAAATGCAACCCAAAAAAAAAAAGGAACTGAAAATCACTAAATGAACATGTGACGGAAAATTTCGTCAGTTTCCAAGCAAAAACCTGGGCGGCAATAGCATCAGAATCCCCATCAGACTCGCCAGATTTCTCCATGCCTTTAACTAGGTTCTGCCAAATATTCGTAAACAACTATTACTAAAACCAAACAATATATACGATACACCAATTTTAATATATATATTTTTATTTCCTTCTAGACAAAACTCGCTGAATGGGTGAACAACAACAATTAAAGAAATCACGTCAACACTAGCTCTGTATCAAGGTTAAAAAAGAAATGAATCTTAAAAAGGGGGAAAAACACTAGAAGAAGATGTACGGTAAATTCAGTACCTGCAATTCACCTAAAACATCTGATAATTTACCATTCTTCACCAGTATAGTTCCCGTATAACCTAATCACATAAAAACCAAAATCAAAATTTACTCGGATCAAAGTACTAACAACAAAAGATGATGATGAAGAACCAAAACCTGCTCCAACGAGGAGTATGATCCGTGAAATCCCCATTCCAGCCTGCATAGCCATGGCGCTGATAATCTGTAAGATTGTAACCGTGATATCTCGGGAGGGAGGAGGTCAGGGGAGAAATTATCATATTTAGTTCTCTAAGTATGTTAAAATCCACGTTTGGTCCTTTATCTATCGAAATTTAAAAATTACTCTTTGATACATGAAATATTACTCTTTAGAACGATCAAATATTACTCTTTTAAATGAAAAAAAGTACTCTTCAAATTCTTGCACACCCTAATTTATCGATTACTCTCTAGTTAATGAAAAATTACACTTTAGCATGAGTTTGGATATCCAGCGGCACCATCACAATTTGTTGTCACTCCATACACATAAGAGAGAAGATAATTTATGCTATAAGTCGATGAATAAATATTTACGGGCAAAGGTCCTCCCAATCAAGTGTCATTTATACTCCACCTCAGTGTCACATACTCCCTCCGGCCCAAATAATCATTTACCACATTTTTTAATAAAAAATATTTTTTGACTAAAATTATTGGCTTGTTGTGGGTAATTTAATACTTTTAAGTAATAAATAAAGTACGTGATATGCACAAAAAGTGAATGATATTTTTTAAATTAAAGTATACTGTTTGACATTTTGAATTAAGATAATGTTTCCTACTTTCAAGGCAGGAAATATGCAAACAGTACATAATCAGTATGCTAACAAATCATTCAACAAAATCATCAGAAGATTTAAGAAAAGTAAATCTTTTTTCCAGATTATATAGGAACAATAACGGAATTGAGTGAGTTCTCTCTGTTTTTATACGTGGGTTATTGCTCTTCATTAAAGATTTGAAGCTAATTAATTCTGTCTAGCGTAAATTCGAATTGGGAATGTTGTGGCTTCAGGAAGTTGGAGTTGGAGTATGTGGATTTATATCTAATACATTGGTCAGTGATGATAAAAAAGTAAACTAATGAATTGATGAGTTTCGAAATAAAAGAAACATGGGAAGCCATGGAAAACTGCCATAGAAGGTGACTACTTCCCTTGGTTACACCAAAGATAAAACTCATCTCTCCACTCTTTACTTTGTCAATCTCTTGAAGTTGGTATTAGCAGTTCATAGATTTCATGATACACATTTAAACTGAAAATATAGGTGACATTAAATCTAATGTTTAAACCTAGTTTGAGCAGAAGTCTTTAGAGAGATGATACGAGGTTGTATGTTGGCTTATATTATCTCGATTGGTGGCAGGTATCATCGGTCTTCAAGGCTGCGCAAATCCAAAAGTGCAGAGCAGTGGTGGCTTCCTGCTGCTGCTAAATTGAAGCATCCTACTTCATTTCTTGACTTATTTAACAAAGGTTGCTTTTTAGATTGGAACTTAAACTGGTGTACTTCAATTTCCATGAAGTAAGTGGTTACTGAGTGTCTTAATTTTGAAGGTTTGAATGTCTTCATAAATGAGACCTTGGCAATTTCTATTTCCCAACCCACCCTCTCACTTGGATCTTGTGTTGGTAAATAACAAGAAAATGAGTGTCAAATTGAAACTCTTCTTATATATAGTGCAACTGAATGAGAGTCCCACATGAAACATTAAACCTTGCAACTCATCTTTTTATTAGGTTGTTGCAGTTAGTGACATAACTGGAGCAGTAAGGAATCTTAATGGAATTGATATACGGGTATTGCTTCAGCATAAAGACAAAACAGGAAGGCAACATTAACAAAGGCACACGAACCTCACAGCATTTTGAGCTAACAATAATCATAATAGCTCCATTTTTTTAAATTAAAAAAAAAAGGATTTTTCTCAGAAACTAAAGAAACCATGCGCAGAGTATATCTATATGTCATCGAAGCTAAATATTTCTTGCGTATGAATGTAATCAACTTATGCCCAGTCGGAAAATTAAATCCAATCAAACTTTCACACAATCACCAAATCAAATTGGGGAACAATTAAAATTGATTATTCGGATGGAACAAAACAGCTGGTGAATAAAAACTCAAATTAACAGAAACATAAACGCAGAAAGAGATTCTCACCAGGAGAGGAAAATTCAATGATGATTGATTGATTGATCGAGGGTTCTCCTGGTAAAATTTTTTTCAGAAGTAAACGATTAGATTGAGAAGAAGATGATTTTGTTTCTTGCTTTAAACTTTTGGAAATTTATTTATTAATTAAATCCTAAAAATCAGCACGTAAAGCTTAGTGGGCCATGCTTTACTGGGCCTTCAGCTTATGATCCATGCTTTATTTGTTAGGCGCAACAAAGATTGGGCTGGGAAGACCTTGTAAGAAAAAGAAACATCTTGGCAAGATTGTTGCTATAGTTGTCAAATGGGTCCCGGCCCAGGCCAGCTTAACCCACGTTTGTAGTGGGTCGGGCTGGGCGAATCATCAACACGAAAAATGGAACAAGGAGAATTACGCCACCAAGAATTTACTTCTTTCTTCAATTTCTTCTTGTTAGATTTATAGATGCATGAGTAAATTTCATCACATTGCCATGATTGTTACTTGTAACACCATGAATTCGTTTTCTTTTGATAGTTTAAGATATTGAAAGTTTGAATCATTTCGAATTGACAATCTAGACTAGGTTATGGATTATTGAGAGTGTTTATTCCTTTAATTATTTATGTTATTTATTTAAGAATTATATATTTTGTATCTATACATATTCATGTCATAATCTTATGTATGTGTATTATTGTTCCATGTGTGCGTTGTACGATTTCATGGGTAATATATTATGAATAGAGGGGATTGCCCAACATATCCTTTATTCATTAGAACTTTTAATATTAGATGTCTATTTATCTTTAAATGACCAACTTGGATGATTAGGTTAGTAAATCTGAGATTAATTTTTGTAGTATGTATTAGGAATGTATGTTAGAGTATAAATTCCTTCCAAGGGTATGTCTTAGCATCATTAATATTTAGAAAGAGAATATATGTTATTTCTCCTGCAATCTTAGGATCTTTAATTTGATTTTATGTGTTAATTTATCATGACCTTAACTTGTGGCTTTATATTTATGTGATTGCTTCCTTAATTTCTGTAGAATTTGTCACTAATTGTCTAGTGAGTTATTTTGACTGATTTAAGTTAAATTGTCCTAGAAATATTTTGTTCTTGTCTCTCGAAGCACCTGTGATTGTTTGTTTGTTGCTTTTATTTTATCTTGCTATTTAATTTTCTTGCATAGTTATCTTAAATTAATATTATACGATAACTTAAAATTTATTAAATAAAAAAAATTACCCACTAATTATACTTATGCGAATTTATTTTTCTTCTAGGCTCATTAATAAATAAAACAAAAAGCCTTACGGATAGACAATAAGAAAAATCATCAGTTACCAATATCACATGGAACTAATAAAATTTAAGGTAATCATACTTGAGTTCACATCTTGATTAGTACATTTAATTTCTTTAACCAAACTATTAACTTTTATAAATCAAACACACTCTTAAATTACTTATAGAGATTCTATCTCTTTTCGACATGATATTCGTTTAATGGGGTGAGAAAAAATAAATCTAATACTACAATATAACTGGGAGATTCAAACGGATAAGATATACCTTCCAACTCTGAATCTATGCCACATGTAATGTACCACGTTTATGTTTCACAAACTTCTTCCAGACTAAATTTCAAATAGAATTTGCATTGGCAGTAAGGATGGAGATATAGATGTATGGTTTTTAATCTTTTTGTGTTGTACTTTCTCATTTGAGTACGAGTACATCTAATTATGCTATACTCTTTTAATTAAACTAGACTTTTTCAAAAAAAACAAAAAAATGTGTATTTTTTTAATATTACATTAATACTCTTATAAATATTTAGAAAAATTACAGTATTCTAAATACTAAAATAATATTCTTAACTAGATTTAAATGGATATAATACAGAATTCTAAATACTAAAATAATATTTTTAACTAGCTAGATTTAAATGCACATACCCGGGTGCATAGAGACGATCAGCTCCCGAAGGATATGGACGAAATCCCTTTTAATGAAGTTTATTTTAAACAAGAAACACGTTTTCTTAATCTTTTTAGCTTACATGATCAGCTCGTATGGCGGAAAAAAATAAAAATTATCAATGGAAATTTGCATAAAACCTATATTTTATTGCTAAATTGATATATCAATGAATTAAAAATGGGGTGATTCTCCTGTGTTTAATAGATTAAAAATATAGGGTCTAGTGGGTAGTTATTTTTAAAAATCTAATTATTTTATTTTATTTGATGGTTGAGATCTAATTAAAATTTAATGTAACGGTTAAAACTGTTCAAAGCACCGGTGCATAACAATGGGAACTTTTTGGTAATTTTTAGTTGGTCCACTCTCATCTGCTCGAGATTGTTCATGCACAATAGCGATACTAATCTTTGTACAGAGAAATCTCTTATACAGAAGGGTGATATTCCTTTATTGTACTAAAATGTAACTCAAGGTATGTAGGTGTACATGAAAGTAGTTTTAAAATTCATGTGTTGATTTTGAAAATCTAAGCATGAAATAATAAATTATAAACATATATGACAAAGACATGTGCGAGAACGTCTCATTTAAGTTTTTACGCGAGACGAATAATCACTTTCGCTATAAAATATTATCACTTTTCATTTATATTATTATTTTTTTGGTCAAGCAAATGAATTTATTAAAATAATAAAATTTAGCACCAGTGGTGCTTGGAATAAAGACATGATAAGTTTGAAGGCATTACACTCCCATCTCCACTACTAACACCATTATTACTTTTCATGGATTGAGTATCACTTTTGGTTAATGATGTTATCACTTTTTATCCGTCTCATTTAAGAGCTTACGTGAGACGGTCTCAAAACTACCCAACAAATATTGTCTTAAAATTAGGATTATTAATTCTAAGAGCATAATTGTATTTAATACTAATAAATTAATAATAAAAATAAACAGACAAAATGGGGACCCTCTATAGATATTTTTCTTTCATTTTCGTCTGTATGGAATTTAGTCGAGAAGGAGTTTGTGAAACATGAACCTGGTACATTACTTACGGTTTAGATTCAAAGTTGGGAAGGGACATTATCCTTTCGAATATTCTTTGGAGTTGATATCCATTACACCCATGTGCAGTGCATTCATGTGTATATAATTTTATTCAATAAGGTATATATATTTCTTCGTAATTATATAATTTTCTTGCATTTAATTTTTCATTATAAAAAAATTATTAGAAATTCGCTAATAAAGTGAATACATTTTTATTCGTTAGTAGAGATTTTTTTTCATAGATGTATAAGTTTTTTAAAGTGGATGGTACTGATAGTAGTCATTTTCACCTAAATTTTAGGGTATTTGTTTATGGATTTTCGGATGTTTTGATCCGTATTTGTGTGACTTTTGGTGGAGTTATTGTTATTATGTGAAATGTGGAATGAATTGATAGAAATGTGTAAATGAGCTTAAATATATGCAAAACAGGTCAAAAATGGAGCAAAACGGAGTCGGGAGCTGAAACGAAGAAGCTGGACAGGATTCGACCATGCTCGAGTCGAGCTGCGTGGTCGAGCTCGGGTCGTGCGTTGCACACGGCCCTGTAAGAAGAAGCCGTGTAATATCAGAAAAAGCTACACGGTCATGACCAAGGCCGTGTAGCGCAGCTCGAGCCATGTCCGGAAGCACACAGAAACACGCCGAGAAACGTGCAGGAACTCGAGTAGAGCTCTGCAGCTCGAGTCGAGTCGTGTACGAATTCAGTGATAAGTCAGAAAATTCCAGAAGCTTCTAGAAGGTTCCCAAGAGGTTTAAATACCCAATTGGTGCGAGAATACAGAGGGGGGATCAGATTTGAGAGCAGTTACACACACTCCACACCACATTTTCACACACTAGATCCATTTCATCCATCTCCATCCATTATATCCATCACTTTCCACTTGATCTCTATTAATCAATCCATCATCCAATCCATCCATTCACCATTTGAGAAAAAGAAAACATCAAGGATTGAAGGAGTTAGGATATTGAAGAGAAGGAATGATTCTCCATGAAAGGGAACACAATCTACTTTTCATTTGTTGATTTTCTTCTTATTTTGGCTCAAATGGAGCAAAGCTTGATTTATAATGATATAATCACAATGTGTAGTGGCTAATCCTATAGTAGGGCTAATCATATGATTGATTGAAAAGAATGGTACATATGCAGAATTTGAGATGTTGAATTGAGTTAATTTTGGACTTCCTTTTATGATTAATGATTAATGTTTCATTTCAATATTTGTGTGATTAAATTCTCTTTTCATGGTATTAGGATGACCATTCCAATAGTATGATGAGGGTTTAATTGAATCATATATTAAGATGTGCATGCATGTTAGTGTGAGGGGAGTTAAGCCATACCTTTCTTGCGGGATTTTAGAGAAGTAGGAGGCAACACAAGCACACACTCGGATACAATTCCTCACCTATGAAATTCACCACAAGTTTGGAATAAACTCGTCGTCTTAAGAAATCCACCGAAAGACTAAGAGGTGCACTCACCACTCTAGGAATCCACCAAAAGAGTTTAGAGCAAGATACAAGAAGATAACATCTTCTAAACAAGCTTAAAAGCTCAAGATAAGTTTAATTTCCAAATTGGCTGCTTTACAAGCTTACAAAAGATGCCATTATATAGGCAAGACTTGGAACAACCCTCTAAGTGAGTCAAAGAAAATAAACGAGAATTATACATTCTCAAAGCATTGAAAATACTAATTTGGACTCTAATAAATATAAAACATAATGAAATATAGATAATTACTAAGAATATATAGATAGGAAGGTCCATAATGAGTAGACGAACCATCAAAAATCAGCAAAATCGAATTCGTCCAGTAACTTTCATATGATGCACTAGCCTGCCATACTTCAGTCAAATGATCATAACTTCATGTAGAAATATTATTTTTGAGATCTGTAAATTTTGTTGAAAACTAGACTTCAAGAGCTTTCTAACCATATAAAGTTTGCACCAAAACTCCTTTCCAGTCAAATCAGATTAATTATCAAAGTTGACTGACTGTTTGATACTTCCTGCTGAGTTAATGCTGCCAAATCTTCGATTCCCACTTCAGCCCCTGCGTCATTCTCCCCTGGTTGGAGAAGATTTAACCTCGAATCTGCACCATCTTTATCTCCAACATATGGTGAAAGATCAACAACATTGAAAGTATTCGAGACACCATACATTCCAGGCAACTCCACCTTGTATGCATTTTCACCAATCTTTTTCAAAATTCTAAAAGGACCATCAGCTCTAGGCTGCAATTTTCCATGTCGACCTCTGGGAAAACGTTCCTTCCTCAAGTGAATCCAAACTAAATCACCCTCTTTGAAACCAGAATGCTTTCTATGCTTGTTCGCCATTTTTTGATACTTCCCATTATGCTTCATAATCTCCCTACAAACCTTCTCATGCAACTCCTTGATGTACTTAGGATGATCTTCTCCATCTCCACTGATATGATGAGTAAGAGGAATGGGAGTCAAATCCATCGGAGTGATAGGATTTCTACCATATACTACCTCGAACGGACTCCGCCCCGTTGTTTGACTAGAAGATCGATTATAAGCAAACTCCGCTTGAGCCAAAACCACATCCCATTGAAAAGGAACCGAACTCCTCAATCGATTCCAGATATTTACAGCATTGCAACCCACTACGATCACTTTTCTAAAATCTGGAAACCCGCAAAATCGGAGCCTCATCGACTGTTCTCTTCAAAAGCTCAAAGCTGTTTAGTGCTTCTTCTGTCCACTTGATGCTACCGCCTTTATCCATCCTGATGCCTTCAAATAAAATACCATAGCCCAAAAAGATTAGACAATCTGTTAAGAAATGATATTTATTCAAGTTGAAATACAACTTTTGCTCCCGTAGCACTCCGAAAACTTGTCGAAGATGATTCAAATGCTCTTCCAGACTGGAGCACTCGTAAAGGCCATCTATTATCTTGAATGTTGTTTCCCACTCATCTCCAGACCTCATACCAATTTGATGATAGCCACTCACTCTACTATCAACAAGGATACGCCATGAACTATCTTTCTTTGGCACAAGAAATGTTGGAACAACAAACGGACTCTTACTTTTCCTTCGCAAGCCTTTATCCACGAGCTCTTGCTCTTGCCTTTGCAACTCGTCATGATGCTTCAGATTCATTCGATAAGTTGCCTTATTCAATAAAGAAGCATCGGGTACAAAATCAATGCAATGTTGAATGTTCTTCATTGAAGGAAGGCCTAGTGGAACCTGTTCAGGTTCCGCATCATGAAACTCCTGCAAAAAAGTTTGAACTTGGAATGGTATGACATCACCCTCTTCATATAAAGACATCAATTCATACTCCTCCATTGGTTTATACGTAGGATTTTCATAAATTTGTGAATAAAAGAGTATTTTGATGGTTCAAAAGTATTCTCCATCTTTGAATTCTCAAAACTTTTCTTACCATCATGCCATGACAACTTGTAAGATTGAGTATGAGCTTCGGTTTTCAATCTCAACTTCTCAACCATAGAAGTAGCCCCAACATTTTCACAACTTTCCTCATCAACAATAATAGCACTTACCTTGTCATTTGTCATGCAACTTGTGTGAAAAATATTGTTATGAAGCCACGGATCATCCGCAACGTAGGTGGTATTGAGGCTACGTTGTATCACCAAAGCTTCCCCGTGATCCTCGTAAGTGACGTCATCCTCATCATACTCATCATAGATCGGCATTGTTTCATCATGCTCCTCCTTATACTCTTCCTCAACAAGAGTAATGATCCTCCGATTTGGACAATTTGCAGCAAAATGACCAAATCCCTTGCATCCGATTTGGACAATCTGCAGCAAAATGACCAAATCCCTTGCATTTGAAACAATTTTTTTGAATAGTTGGAGCATTTGGTTTCTTAAAACCAACACTCCCCTCCTTACTTGCAGCAGCCTTTTGTTTTATATCTCTTGTAGTTGGAACATTTTTGGAAATAGAAGCACTCCCCCGGTTAAAAGCACCTCCACTCGACGAGAAACGTCCACCAAAACGACTAGAATCTTTATGTTGTTTTTCAACCTTGAGAGCTAACTTGCAAACGTCGTTATATGTCCAATATGGTTGCAATTGGACCACATTCCCGATCTCATACTTCAGCCCTCCAAGAAAATGAGCAATAGTTTGTTCTTCCGGCTCCAAAACATTGCACCACAACATGATATTTTCAAATTCAGCCACGTACTCCTCCACGGACAGATCTTTCTGCTTGAAGTTGTGATATTTAAGGAAAGCATCTTGCCGATAATTTTCCGGCAAAAATTTTCTCCTTAACTCCTTCTTCATTTTTTCCCACGTTCTAATCTTCCTCTTGCCATCACGTGCTCGCTGCTTCTTAAGGTACTCCCACCATAAGGATGCATACTTCTTCAATTTGATTGCCACCAGTTTCACTTAAAATTCTTCTTTAACATCCTTGAACTCAAAGACTTTCTCAACAGAGTTGATCCAATCAATGAAATCATTGGGATCACTTCTTCCTTCAAAGTTTGGAATATCAACTTTGAAATCAAAAGTATCATTACGAACATTGCTCCTTCGAACCCGTACACTTCGAGATGTACCACTTGAATCGTCACTTCCATCTCCATGAAATGGATTGAAATTCACATCATCACTTGCAGAATTACCATCTGAACCGTGACCCCCAACATCATGTTCAAGATGCTTGCCACGCACAAGGCGTTGCTTGAGTAGTTGCACTTGTCTCCTTAAATCTTCTAACTCAATATCATGAGTTGCCATCGCTAACCAAAGCTCTGATTACACTTTGATAGCGGGATTTTAGAGAAGTAGGAGGCAACACAAGCACACACTCGGATACAATTCCTCACCTATGGAATCCACCACAAGTTTGAAATAAACTCGTCGTCTTAAGGAATCCACCGAAAGACTAAGAGGTGCACTCACCACTCTAGGAATCCACCAAAAGAGTTTAGAGCAAGATACAAGAAGATAACATCTTCTAAACAAGCTTTAAAGCTCAAGATAAGTTTAATTTCCAAATTGGCTGCTTTACAAGCTTACAAAAGATGTCATTATATAGGCAAGACTTGGAACAACCCTCCAAGTGAGTCAAATAAAATAAATGAGAATTATACATTCTCAAAGCATTGAAAATACTAACTTGGACTCTAATAAATATAAAACATAATGAAATCTAATAAATATAAACATAATGAAATATAGATAAATACTAAGAATATGTAGATAGGAAGGTCCATAATGAGTAGACGAACCATCAAAAATCAGCAAAGTCGAATTGGTCCAGTAACTTTCATATGATGCACCAGCCTGCCATACTTCAGTCAAATGATCCTAACTTCATGTAGAAATATTATTTTTGAGATCTGTAAATTTTGTTGAAAACTAGACTTCAAGAGCTTTCCAACCATATAAAGTTTACACCATAACTCCTTCCCAGTCAAATCAGATTAATTATCAAAGTAGACTGACTGTTTGATACTTCCTGCTGAGTTAATGCTGCCAAATCTTCGATTCCCACTTCAGCCCCTGCGTCACTTGTACTTAGAACACTCATAGGGGGACATTTAAGAAATTGAGTGAAAAGAACCAACTTATGATCATAGTACCTTAAGAGAATTGAGATTAAGAGCAATCTTAGGAGATTTAGACTTGTAAAAGAATCAAGATCCTAGTTGTCTTGGCCATAGGGATTAGGGGTAAAATTGTGATTGCTTTTAGTCTACAAATTAATGAAGTTCACCATCAAGAGTTATGCGTATCTAGTTTGATTCTTAACCATGATTATGATTAGTCTTACTCTCTTCTTAAGTGAATTCTACCTCCATTCCATTCATTATTTGTGTGTTGTTTGAATCATTACTTTGTTAGTTCAAATTCTTAGGTCATTGAGTAAAACAATAATTAGTAGCTTAAATACCAAACCTTCAATCTATCATCTTTACAAAGCATAAATTAATGAAAAATGCGGATACAACCAAGAGTTAACTTTCCCTTGGGACAACATTATTATAAATTTTGTACTTGGTCACGCGTTTACTCGATGATAGTGTCTCTTACTCTTACACATTTTTACAAGAAATGCGACTAAGAACAGGTACACCAGAGTACACCGAATACTTTTTCTATCCTTTTATATTTTAGGGTTAAAATTTTTATTCTAAAGATCAAAGAAATTAAAACAAAACTAGTTGGTAATTTTTAGTTGATAAAATGGAAATTAATAATATCTTTTTACTAAAAAAATCCAAATTCATTGCTATTAATTTCATTTATTAGTAATTTGTTGGAAATAGTTTCAGTTGTTATATTATATAATTATGATAATAGATAACAAATGATATTATTCTATTAGTGAAGATGTAAAAGTATTATATATTAGTTGATATTTTATTGTTAAAATGTTACTTAGGTAACTACGCCACCCACAGAATTTAAAGAACCTAAAGGAAACCGTGTTCTCAAATTCTATAAATTTTGAAAATTGTACTCCTTTCGTCTCGGGCAAAGGTGGCTGTTTATTTTTTGCACGTGGATTAAGAAGTATTATTATTTTATATATATTGGGTAGTTATATTGGAAAGATGTGATGGGTAGTGGTAGACCATTTTTACTAAAAGAGGTAAATTGGAACCTTTGAATGTGACGCCCAATATAATAAAATGAGGACCTTTCGGCGGGACGGAGGAAGTATTATTTAGTATTAAATATAATATCTTTGAAAACTATACCCTTAAATTTTTAGAAAAAAAATTAATTTTTTAATAAAACATTTATACTATTCGTATTTCAAGAGATTTTTTTATGAAAAAAATTTATATCTTCATTAATTAAAGCGCATATTATTTAGAATAAAATGCTACTATATACTTATAAATCTATGCACTCAGGATACATGAGACTAACACAATTTATAAACATTGAAAGGGACTTCATCCATATCATTTTTTTTTTTTGCTCAGAATATGGAGGTTGTTTGATCAGGGGTGGAGTGAGTGAATATGTTTAAATTTAATTTTGAATGTGGGGATTGTGGGAAGATTTTCTTAAGACCTAATTTTTATTAAAGTCTCAATTTAAGTATCGATTTTACGAAAGTTCTTTAATTTATATTTTTTCTCAAATTAAAACCCAATTTTCATAATTTTTGTTTTTTTCTCATTTAAAGACTTGTTATAAAATTTATATTCTCATTTCAAGTTATACAAAATAATTTAAAAAATTTATTATACACCTTCAAATCAAATTATTAGATCAAATATATGTTGTTTATATTGACATTTTGTAATATTACGACAAATCTTATTTTGAGAAAAAAGTAAAATTCGAACCCTGAAATGAAATACTATTAAAATGGAATCCAAAATTGAGACTTATATTAAAAATTGGGCCTTCATTCGAAAAATTTTCGGGAATGGTGGGATGGGATGGCGTGGGTATGTGGGTGTATTAAGATTTAATCTTTTACATTTGTGTATTTATAATTTTAGTGTGTGTAGGATGCTTAGTAAATAGAGGGTGAGAATAACCAAAGCGTAATATTTATCTTTTAACATTTAGGCTTAATTCTAATAGTATAATTGTTATTTAATTCTTATTATTCATGGGATTTAATATTTATAATTAAATTAAGTGTTAATTTCATGGGTGGAGAGCCTCTGCAGTTTTTTTTTTCTTGAAATTTTTTAGATTGGTTTTATATACGGAGAGATGAGTGTTAATTGAAATCACTTTGCTTTCAATTTCATCTGTTTGTGGATGTTTGTCCAGAACTGTTTGCCATATTTTTTAATAAAGTAAAAAGATATGAATCGATTTATTTTTTTAAATCCTCAAATACATTGAAACCAAATTTAAATGAAATATGACAGATAAGATCATTTTTCCAATTATCTCTATAACATTTTGGCCCTAGTGTCAATTATGAAAAATAACCAATAGATAGAAATGAATTGAAAAAAGAAATACTTTTCAAGTATAACATATTGATAATGGAATCAAAGCGATTACTACTTCAATTCAAACATTGGATCTCCTGTCTCATCTAAATTAAGAGGGTCATGGAAAGAACATGTTCAAAATCACGATCAATTCCTTTTTCAAATCTTGATGCAGCTGCAAGAGCCCTTGCCGCATGCCACAGATGACCTACGAAGAAGAATCCTAGAACAAAATAAGATGTAGCTAACCAACTACGCCACCCACAGAATTTAAAGAACCTAAAGGAACATGAGTCATATATTCTTGCCAAGGTTGTATGTCTTTTTTCAAATATCAGAATCTGACCAAAAATGAAACCCTTACGTTGTTGGTCGCGTAGTTGGATTCAGCCTCTCAAGGCTATGTATTTTCTCGTTCACAATCATCAATGCCTCAAATCCTCCAGCATCATCTTTGAACTAAAAATTATACATTATACACAAAGAAATAAATGTAGCAGCATAGGTTCAGAGTAATTGAATTTTTTAAACAAGTAACATCTTTCAGTAGGGAATACATATTTCACAGTCTCGCTAGCAAATCCGTCAACACTAACCAAATTCAAAAATAGAACAGAGAGAAATCAGGAACCTAGAACAACAGAGAGAAATTAAGAGAAGAGACTAACTTCAAGACTGGAGTCTAGTAGAGATAAGGAAACTGTCGTGGCATGGAAGAAACATTGATTCAGTAGTGCTTCTTCTTTTCCGTCGATGGAGAGGTAGAATGGGAAAGTAAAGCAGTAAGACAAAAAAGCGGTGCGGTGGAAGAAAAGAAAGAAGATAATGGGTACGCCACAGTGCAACGCATTGACTTTTTTTACCTGCTACCGTACAGTTACCGGACAACTTACCGGCTTAAACTTCTTTATATATATATTTCTTTTATGAATGGGTGATGTCTGTGTTTCTTTGGGTGATATCTGTTGTTCTTTTTTTTTTTTTTTTTTTTAAAAATTGCTCTCTCTTAATAATAAATGGGTGAATGTCCGATTACCCAAATTTTTTTAAAAATTTATTTCTTATTGCTGGTTGAATGTCCAGCCGCCAAATATTTATTTTATATTTTATTGCTGGGTTATCATATATGTGTTCATCTAAGTGTAGTTTAGATATTTAATT
Organism: Pogostemon cablin; assembly: GCA_023678885.1. NCBI lineage: Eukaryota > Viridiplantae > Streptophyta > Magnoliopsida > Lamiales > Lamiaceae > Pogostemon > Pogostemon cablin. The sequence continues at coordinate 8,250,282 of CM042962.1, read as the reverse complement.
TAATTTGAAATTAAGAAAAAAGAATATAATATTTAAAAGTAGTTATTTTATTTTATTTTATTTTGTACGCAATTTTCTGTTTTGTCCTTAAAAAATTAAGAAACGTGTTTTGTATTCAAATTTATTAGGTCAAAACTTATTGTTTCCGGGGTTAGTGCCTCAAATCTTATGCTTTTTGAAAATGATATCATTTAAATGTTATACCTTTAAGAATTATATCCTTGATTTTCTAGAAAAAAGTTTAAAATTTTTTTAATGAAATATTTATACTATAAATATTTGAACTGAAATATATATAAAAAATTAAATTTTTATTAATTAAAGTATATATTATTTAAAATAAAATATTATATACTTATACATATGGGCACTAAACACACAGAAGATTAACTCAATTTATAAACATCGAATGGGACTTCATCCATATCCTTTCTTCCTTTCATTCTTTATTATTATTATTTTTTTTTGCCCAGAACTGTTTGCGAAACATATACGTGGTATATTTGGTATAGTTTCAAAGTTTAAAGGGGTCCACCCCACTGTGTCCAAATTTATTAGGTTTGTTTTATGCGGAAAAATGAGTGGATGATTATGGGACCAAATTGAATCAGTTTCTTTCATTACAGAATTGTTTGCGAAACATAAACGTGGTGCATTACTTCCAGTCAGCTCTGATATTCTAGTGTTAAATCTTTCACAAATACTTATGAAATTGGTAAATGTTGTTATTTAACTGAAAACGTTTATAGAGTACTTACTTACAATGTGAATACAAGTCATATCCCACCTATCCAATCTACCTAAGCAAAGCCTAGGGTGAATACATCAAGAATTTAAATACAACGATGCAATCTGCAATTTAATCTTATCCACAATATGTCTCGGCGACAGCATCCTCATCCCAAAATGTAGAGCATTCCTTTCCATCCAAATATAGTAGATGTAAGTAGCAAAGGTGATGTATAAGAGTGATGGTATTTAATTTTGACAAAGAGTCTTCGTGCCTTAGAGTTGCTACGAGTGTCCGTATACTTATATAAACTGAATTCACGGTATGGTGTGGTCCTTTCAATCCTATATACACTATGTATTACTAGGATGTTTAAATTAAGGGGACCATATGATTTATGTAAACCTGATTTACAGGATACTAACTCTAAATCTTTCTTTCTTCCTGTGCGAATCTATCTATAAAAGGGGGCAAATGGTACATCATTTGATGCATACAAACACAACACAAACACAAACATAATGAAGATGAACCTACCCCTATTGTGCTTGGCTCTGATATTGTCTTCAGCCACGGCTTCGACTCCGGTTCTAGACAACGACGGAGACGAGGTCCGGGCTGGAGTGGCGTACAAGATATATTATCCTCTCCCTCCATTACTTTCAACCCAGCCCCTGGGACTAGGCCAGACGGGACAAAACTCCTGCCCGCTGGACGTGGTCCTCAATTTTTGTCGCACCGACTCATGCGGCATCCCGCTGTCGTTCTACCCCTCGGAAGGGCGCAGCGTGGTTGGTGAGTCAGAAGATGTAAACATCAAGTTCGATTACTCCACAGGGTGTCCGGATTATTCCACGGTGTGGCAGGTAGTGGGCGACGAGAAGGAGGAGTATGTGTCGACCGGAGGCGAGTTGGGTCCCCAACATCTAACCACAAGCTGGTTTTCGATTAGGTCAGCGGGACTTATGTTGCCACGTGTGTACGAGCTTGTTTACTGCCACAGATTACAAAACTACAAAAATGTGGCAGCTGGTGGCCGATTGGGAACATGTTCGACCCTCGCCTTTAATGGCGAGCGTTTGATTTTGCAGGGGCTGGGTGGCACCCCCTTCCGTTTTATAATCGTTAAAGACAACATTAATGCTAAGCCAACTATATCGTCTGTTGTCTAATTCTCATCACTACCTACTGTGCAGCCATCAAACCAAGCTTGCTTATCATGTAATGTGAGCTATCAATAAGTGAACTGCAATCAATAATATGTTCATTCATGGACGCTAATTTAATTCTATCTCATTACTTTTTCTTGCTTATAAATAAGTCCTTATGAAAAACAAACAAAATTAATTCACCATTTCTATTCTATTAATTAAATTAAGACCCTAGTTGTATATTTAATTCACCTATTAATTAAATTAAGACTCTATTAAAAATTTACTATTATCACCTTTTATAAATTCAGTATCATTTTTTAATATAAAATTATCACAAATTATCAAATTTTATAAATTAATAATATTTAAATTAATAAAATAATTTAAATAAATAACAAAATGTAGCTATTACATTTTTAAATAATAAAAATATAATATATATATGAGTGAGGCTTGTGTGCGCCTGGGCGCACGGGAACACATTCCGTGCGCCTTTAAAAATTTACTATTATGGGTAAGGGTACATTGTTTTGGTCTAAAGGGTATACACTTTAATTAATAAAAGGTACACCATTTTATTCTAAAGGGTATACACTTTTCATTAATATTTATTTTTCTTTAGAAAATAAAGGGTATACATTTTTATACTAAAGGGTATACAATTTAACACAAAATTCTAAAGACGCACGGAGTGTTGTTCATGCGCCCAGATACACACAATAATTTCCTTTAGAAAATAAAAGGTACACATCTGTATACTAAAGTGTATACAATTTAACACAAAATTCTAAAGGCGCACAGAATGTGGTCTGTGCGCCCGAGCATAGAAGTTTTTGCCTATATATATATACATGCCATGCTTAATTATTTTATTAATATAATTAATTTTTTTTCAATTTTTTATTTTGATAACAATTTTAAAAATATTTAAATCTAATTAATTTCCTTTCATTAATTAATTTTTAATTTTCTAATTTGATTACCATCAAACATGACTTAAAAATTTTATAATTGGATAAATGGATAATCAATCTCATATAGGGATTCGTGAAATTATCACATCCAAGTCTTTGCCTTACTCTTTTATAGCCAGGGCTCAGGTACCTCTTCACGAACTAAAGGGTGACAAAATTTATGTGTATGAATCAAGATTTATATGTTTAGATTTTTACTTAAATTAAATATTTTTTTATAATAAAAACTAATACCTTAATATTTTAAGTTAAAATACTAGTAGTTATCATAGCTTATGCGTATTATATTACATTAATACTCTTAATATTTCAATGGATTGAAAATACTTTGAGTTGGTCTCATGTATATTCAAAAGGTGTATAAGGATATAACATTTTGTTCTAAAAAGTATACACTTTAATTAATAAGGGTACAATATTTTCATTCTAAAGGGTATACACTTTTATTAATTTTTTTTTATTTTTTCAAGAAATAAAAGGTACATGTTTAGTTTGAAAATCTGCATGTTTTAGGCTGATTTAGTACCGGTGTGTGATATTTATATTCGTATTTGAGTATCTTTTGGTTGAATTGCATATATTTGTGTTATAGATGCTTGTGAGGTGTTATTTCGTGTTTTTAGGTGAAAAATGGGGGTAAAAAGAGCAAAAACGGAAGTCGGGAGCGAAGCCGGGCCAAAATAATAATTTGGGTACCACATCCACTCAGCGTTCCGCACATAAAACCAATTCGATAAAATTTCATAAGATTTAACCAATGTCAAAATGGTACATAATATGGCGGTTTTGCGAATTTTTAACCATTTCCCATCAATAACTAACTGAAAATAACACGTGAGAGTGATGTGTGTATTTCTAGTATTATTATTTTGCACCCTTCAAAGTTTTAATCTAAACCACATGAACTTTTTCTCTTTTATTTGGATGCACTATGTAATGTATCACGTTTATGTTTCACTAATAATTCTGGACAAACATCCACTAGATGAAACTAAAGAAGGATTAAATGAAATTAAAAAGAAGAATGGATAGAAAATGATGAACCGCATAATTTGAATGAAGTGGAAGATGAGAATTAATACAAATGATTTAAATGAGAGGTGGAAGAAAAATTGTTTTAGCAACAGATTTTTATCAAAGATACAAATTTTACTAATGGATTTATTTCCGTTGACGAATACTGATGGATCACCAAAAATTAAAATTTTATTTTATTTTACAAATATAACGTTTATCTTCAACTACATACATCGATGTTATTTATTGGGTTTTGTTTTATGCGGAAAAATGGTGCAGACCCATCCGTCCGTGAGCACTACATACATCGATGTTATTGTTACTGGGACCATGTCGCAGTACATTCCAAAGCTTGATTATTACAGCAATGGCCTACCCCTTGTCTGCACCATGTACCCTAATCATCCACTCTACAGCCTCATCCCTGCACATACATGCCTTCTCCTCACACCCACTACTACTGTACGGTTCCAATTCCTGCTCTTTCTGCAGTAAACACTTCAACTATTCATCAAATTCCCACAAATCACACTTATGCTCTAAACTAGTGGCTAATTCGCTGTCTCCTTCTCCTTCCACCAAACAGCCATTCACATTGTCCCAATGCTCTTCCTCACAGTAGAGACCTTCGAACAATTCACTCATTCTAGTCAAAAAAGTATGCGAAGAGAGAGAAACTCAATAGAAAAATGACTAAAATGCTACACTTACATGACCAATTTTGATTTTGATGTAATGTAATGTAAGCTTCCAATAAGTGGACTGCTGCTATCAATCATATTTTATTTTTAATTCTACGTCTTGCAAACACTACTCATTACTTTTTCTTGATAAATATAATATTCCTCGTTAAAAACAAACTTAATTCACCACTTCTCTTCTATCAACTAACATTTTTGTTGAGGACCCAAATAATACTTACAGTCTCAACTCTCTGGCCTGAGCCTGAGTTCTTTTTACATACGTATGTGTGCGTGGGCACATGAATTAAATTAAAAATATTAGTTTTTAAGTGTATAATATAAGAAAAAATAGTTGATCATAATGGAACTAATAAAATTTAAGGTAATCATACTTGAGTTCACATCTTGATTAGTACATTTAATTTCTTTAACCAAACTATTAACTTTTATAAATCAAACACACTCTTAAATTACTTATAGAGATTCTATCTCTTTTCGACATGATATTCGTTTAATGGGGTGAGAAAAAAAAAATCTAATACTACAATATAACTGGGAGATTCAAACGGATAAGATATCCCTTCCAACTCTGAATCTATGCCACATGTAATGTACCACGTTTATGTTTCACAAACTTCTTCTAGACTAAATTTCAAATAGAATTTTCATTGGCAGGAAGGATGGACATATAGATGTATGGTTTTTAATCTTTTTGTGTTGTACTTTCTCATTTGAGTACGAGTACATCTAATTATGCTATACTCTTTTAATTAAACTAGACTTTTTCAAAAAAAACAAAAAAAGGTGTATTTTTTTTTTAATATTACATTAATACTCTTATAAATATTTAGAAAAATTACAGTATTCTAAATACTAAAATAATATTCTTAACTAGATTTAAATGGATATAATACAGAATTCTAAATACTAAAATAATATTTTTAACTAGCTAGATTTAAATGCACATATCCGGGTGCATAGAGATGATCAGCTCCCGAAGGATATGGACGAAATCCCTTTTAATGAAGTTTATTTTAAACAAGAAACACGTTTTCTTAATCTTCTTAGCTTACATGATCAGCTCGTATGGCGGAAAAAAATAAAAATTATCAATGGAAATTTGCATAAAACCTATATTTTATTGCTAAATTGATATATCAATGGATTAAAAATGGGGTGATTCTCCTGTGTTTAATAGATTAAAAATATAGGGTGTAATGGGTAGTTATTTTTAAAAATCTAATTATTTTATTTTATTTGATGGTTGAGATCTAATTAAAACTTAATGTAACGGTTAAAACTGTTCAAGGCACCGGTGCATAACAATGGGAACTTTTTGGTAATTTTTAGTTGGTCCACTCTCATCTGCTCGAGATTGTTCATGCACAATAGCGATACTAATCTTTGTACAGAGAAATCTCTTATACAGAAGGGTGATATTCCTTTATTGTACTAAAATGTAACTCAAGGTATGTAGGTGTACATGAAAGTAATTTTAAAATTCATGTGTTGATTTTGAAAATCTAAGCCTGAAATAATAAATTATAAACATATATGACAAAGACATGTGCGAGAACGTCTCATATAAGTTTTTACATGAGATGAATAATCACTTTCGCTATAAAATATTATCACTTTTCATTTATATTATTTTTTTGATCAAGCAAATGAATTTATTAAAATAATAAAATTTAGCACCAGTGGTGCTTGGAATACAGACATGATAAGTTTGAAGGCATTACACTCCCATCTCCACTACTAAAACTAAATTTTTCATTTACACTATTAATTGTTCATGAAATTATTCACTACACCATTATTACTTTTCATGGATTGAGTATCACTTTTGATTAATGATGTTATCACTTTTTATCCGTCTCATTTAAGAGCTTACGTGAGACGGTCTCAAAACTACCCAACAAATATTGTCTTAAAATTAGAATTATTAATTCTAAGAGCATAATTGTATTTAATACTAATAAATTAATAATAAAAATAAACAGACAAAATGGGGACCCTCTATAGATATTTTTCTTTCAGTTTCGTCTGTATGGAATTTAGTCGAGAAGGAGTTTATGAAACATGAACCTGGTACATTACTTGCGGTTTAGATTCAAAGTTGGGAAGGGACATTATCCTTTCGAATATTCTTTGGAGTTGATATCCATTACACCCATGTGCACGTGCATTCATGTGTATATAATTTTATTCAATAAGGTATATATGTTTCTTCGTAATTATATAATTTTCTTGCATTTAATTTTTCATTATAAAAAAATTATTAGAAATTCTCTAATAAAGTGAATACATTTTTATTCGTTAGTATAGATTTTTTTTCATAGATGTATAAGTTTTTTAAAGTGGAAGGTACTGATCGTAGTCATTTTCACCTAAATTTTAGGGTATTTGTTTATGGATTTTCGGATGTTTTGATCCGTATTTGTGTGACTTTTGGTGGAGTTATTGTTATTATGTGAAATGTGGAATGAATTGATAGAAATGTGTAAATGAGTTTAAATATGTGCAAAACAGGTCAAAAATGAAGCAAAACGGAGTCGGGAGCTGAAACGAAGAAGCTGGACAGGACTCGGCCACGCTCGAGTCGAGCTCTAAAGCTCGAGTCGAGCTGCGTGGTCGAGCTCGGGTCGTGCGTTGCACACGGCTCTCTAAGAAGAAGCCGTGTAATATCAGAAAAAGCTACATGGCCATGACCAAGGCCGTGTAGCGCAGCTTGAGTCATGTCCGGAAGCACGCAGAAACACGCTGAGAAACAGAAAAGGATTGAGGAAAACAGAAGTCAAAATGCAAGTACAATAAAAATTCACGAATTCGGGAAATTTTTATCTATTTTCTATCGTTTTGGCGGCATGGCCGAGTGGTAAGGCGGGGGACTGCAAATCCTTTTTCCCCAGTTCAAATCCGGGTGTCGCCTGATTACCAAAAAATGAGAAAGAAATGGTTAATGATACAATCAACCAATGAATTAGGCAGGACTTCATTATTCCATCGATAGGATTCATTAGCGTACCTGTCGTATTTGCTTCTCCCGATGGTTGGTCAAGTACAAAAATGTTGTATTTTCTGGTACATCATTATGGATCCCTGCAGTTTCCCTGGAAGTAGTGAATAAAAAAACAAGATTTCTCTGTAGGGAGACTACCAGGACTGGCGCGACTGGTCGAGCAGGGACGAAAGTCGGCCATAGTGATCCGGGAGTCCCGTGTGGAAGGGCTCTCGCTCAACGGATCCCGTGGCCAACTCGAAGGGGCTGAAGTTCGACGCAGAGCTTTTTGGTAGTTATGTTAAGTTATAGCAGCACTGAGCAACCTCCAGTCCTTCTGGTTTGCAGGAACTCGAGTCGAGCTCTGCAGCTCGAGTCGAGTCGTGTACGAATTCAGTGATAAGTCAGAAAATTCCAGAAGCATCTAGAAGGTTCCCAAGAGGTTTAAATACCCAATTGGTGCGAGAATACAGAGGGGGGATCAGATTTGAGAGCATTTACACACACTCCACACCACATTTTCACACACTAGATTCATTTCATCCATCTCCATCCATTATATCCATCACTTTCCACTTGATCTCTATTAATCAATCCATCATCCAATCCATCCATTCACCATTTGAGAAAAGGAAAACATCAAGGATTGAAGGAGTTAGGATATTGAAGAGAAGGAAGATTTCTCTATGAAAGGGAAGACAATCTACTTTTCATTTGTTGATTTTCTTCTTATTTTGGCTCAAATGGAGCAACGCTTGATTTGTAATGATATAATCACAATGTGTAGTGGCTAATCCTATAGTAGGGCTAATCATATGATTGGTTGAAAAGAATGCTAGATATGCAGAATTTGAGATGTTGAATTGAGTTAATTTTGGACTTCCTTTTATGATTAATGATTAATGTTTCATTTCAATATTTGTGTGATTAAATTCTCTTTTCATGATATTAGGATGACCATTCCAATAGTATGATGAGAGTTTAATTGAATCATATATTAAGATGTGCATGCATGTTTGTGTGAGGGGAGTTAAGTCATACCCTTCTTGTTGATACCGGGATTTTAGAGAAGTAGGAGTTAACACAAGCACACACTCGGATACAATTCCTCACCTATGGAATTCACCACAAGTTTGGAATAAACTCGTCTTCTTAAGAAATCCACCAAAAGACTAAGAGGTGCACTCACCACTCTAGGAATCCACCAAAAGAGTTTAGAGCAAGATACAAGAAGATAACATCTTCTAAACAAGCTTAAAAGCTCAAGATAAGTTTAATTTCCAAATTGGCTGTTTTACAAGCTTACAAAAGATGCCATTATATAGGCAAGACTTGGAACAACCCTCCAAGTGAGTCAAAGAAAATAAATGAGAATTATACATTCTCAAAGCATTGAAAATACTAACTTGGACTCTAATAAATATAAAACATAATGAAATATAGATAAATACTAAGAATATATAGATAGGAAGGCCCATAATGAGTAGACGAACCATCAAAAATCAGCAAAGTCGAATTGGTCCAGTAACTTTCATATGATGCACTAGCCTGCCATACTTCAGTCAAATGATCATAACTTCATGTAGAAATATTATTTTTGAGATCTGTAAATTTTGTTGAAAACTAGACTTCAAGAGCTTTCCAACCATATAAATTTTGCACCATAACTCCTTCCCAGTCAAATCAGATTAATTATCAAAGTTGACTGACTGTTTGATACTTCCTGCTGAGTTAATGCTGCCAAATCTTCGATTCCCACTTCAGCCCCTGCGTCATTCTCCCCTGGTTGGAGAAGATTCGACCTCGAATCTGCACCATCTTCATCTCCAACATATGGTGAAAGATCAGCAACATTGAAAGTATCCGAGACACCATACATTCCAGGCAACTCCACCTTGTATGTATTTTCACCAATCTTTTTCAAAATTCTAAAAGGACCATCAGCTCTAGGCAATTTTCCATGTCGACCTCTGGGAAAACGTTCCTTCCTCAAGTGAATCCAAACTAAATCACCCTCTTTGAAACCAGAATGCTTTCTATGCTTGTTCGCCATTTTTTGATACTTCCCATTGTGCTTCATAATCTCCCTACAAACCTTCTCATGCAACTCCTTGATGTACTTAGGATGATCTTCTCCATCTCCACTGATATGATGAGTAAGAGGAATGGGAGTCAAATCCATCGGAGTGATAGGATTTCTACCATATACAACCTCGAACGGACTCCGCCCCGTTGTTTGACTCGAAGATCGATTATAAGCAAACTCCGCTTGAGCCAAAACCACATCCTATTGACAAGGAACCAAACTCCTCAATCGATTCCAGATATTTACAGCATTGCAACCACTACGATCACTTTTCTAAAATCTGGAAACCGCAAAATCGGAGCCTCATCGACTCTTCTCTTCAAAAGCTCAAAGCTGTTTAGTGCTTCTTCTATCCACTTGATGCTAGCGCCTTTATCCATCCTGATGCCTTCAAATGAAATACCATAGCCCAAAAAGATTAGACAATCTGTTAAGAAATGATATTCCTTCAAGTTGACATACAACTTTTGCTCCCGTAGCACTCCGAAAACTTGTCGAAGATGATTCAAATGCTCTTCCAGACTGGAGCACTCGTAAAGACCATCTATTATCTTGAATGTTGTTTCCCACTCATCTCCAGACCTCACACCAATTTGATGATAGCCACTCGCTCTACTATCAACAAACGGACTCTTACTTTTCCTTCGCAAGCCTTTATCCACGAGCTCTTGCTCTTGCCTTTGCAACTCGTCATGATGCTTCGGATTCATTCGATAAGTTGCCTTATTCAATAAAGAAGCATCGGGTGCAAAATCAATGCAATGTTGAATGTTCTTCATTGGAGGAAGGCCTAGTGGAACCTGTTCAGGTTCCGCATCATGAAACTCCTGCAAAAAAGTTTGAACTTGGAGTGGTATGGCATCGCCCTCTTCATATAAAGCCATCAATTCATACTCCTCCATTGGTTCATACATAGGATTTTCATAAACTTGTGAATAAAAGAGTATTTCTTTTGATGGTTCAAAAGTATTCTCCATCTTTGAATTCCCAAAACTTCTTACAATCATGCCATGACAACTTGTAAGATTGAGCATGAGCTTCGGTTTTCAATCTCAACTTCTCAACCATAGAAGTAGCCCCAACATTTTCACAACTTTCCTCATCAACAATAATAGCACGTACCTTGTCATTTTTCATGCAACTTGTGTGAAAAATATTGTTATGAAGCCACGGATCATCCGCAACGTAGGTGGTATTGAGGCTACGTTGTATACCAAAGCTTCCCCGTGATCCTCGTAAGTGACGTCATCCTCATCATACTCATCATAGATCGGCATTGTTTCATCATGCTCCTCCTTATACTCTTCCTCAACAAGAGTAATGATCCTCCGATTTGGACAATCTGCAGCAAAATGACCAAATCCCTTGCATTTGAAACAACTTTTTTGAATAGTTGGAGCATTTGGTTTCTTAAAACCAACACTCCCCTCCTTACTTGCAGCAGCCTTTTGTTTTATATCTCTTGTAGTTGGAACATTTTTGGAAATAGAAGCACTCCCCCGGTTAAAAGCACCTCCACTCGACGAGAAACGTCCACCAAAACGACTAGAATCTTTCTGTTGTTTTTCAACCTTGAGAGCTAACTTGCAAACGTCGTTATATGTCCAATATGGTTGCAATTGGACCACATTCCCGATCTCATACTTCAGCCCTCCAAGAAAATGAGCAATAGTTTGTTCTTCCGGCTCCAAAACATCGAACCACAACATGATATTTTCAAATTCAGCCATGTACTCCTCCACGGACAGATCTTTCTGCTTGAAGTTGTGATATTTAAGGAAAGCATCTTGCCGATAATTTTCCGGCAAAAATTTTCTCCTTAACTCCTTCTTCATTTTTTCCCACGTTCTAATCTTCCTCTTGCCATCACGTGCTCGCTGCTTCTTAAGGTACTCCCACCATAAGGATGCATACTTCTTCAATTTGATTGCCACCAGTTTCACTTAAAATTCTTCTTTAACATCCTTGAACTCAAAGACTTTCTCAACAGAGTTGATCCAATCAATGAAATCATTGGGATCACTTCTTCCTTCAAAGTTTGGAATATCAACTTTGAAATCAAAAGTATCATTACGAACATTGCTCCTTCGAACCCGTACAATTCTAGATGTACCACTTGAATCGTCACTTCCATCTCCATGAAATGGATTGAAATTCACATCATCACTTGCAGAATTACCATCTGAACCGTGACCCCCAACATCATGTTCAAGATGCTTGCCACGCACAAGGCTTTGCTTGAGTAGTCGCACTTGTCTCCTTAAATCTTCTAACTCAATATCATGAGTTGCCATCGCTAACCAAAGCTCTGATAACACTTTGATACCGGGATTTTAGAGAAGTAGGAGGCAACACAAGCACACACTCGGATACAATTCCTCACCTATGGAATCCACCACAAGTTTGAAATAAACTCGTCGTCTTAAGGAATCCACCGAAAGACTAAGAGGTGCACTCACCACTCTAGGAATCCACCAAAAGAGTTTAGATCAAGATACAAGAAGATAATATCTTCTAAACAAGCTTAAAAGCTCAAGATAAGTTTAATTTCCAAATTGGCTGCTTTACAAGCTTACAAAAGATGCCATTATATAGGCAAGACTTGGAACAACCCTCCAAGTGAGTCAAAGAAAATAAATGAGAATTATACATTCTCAAAGCATTGAAAATACTAACTTGGGCTCTAATAAATATAAAACATAATGAAATATAGATAAATACTAAGAATATGTAGATAGGAATGTCCATAATGAGTAGACGAACCATCAAAAATCAGCAAAGTCGAATTGGTCCAGTAACTTTCATATGATGACCAGCCTGCCATACTTCAGTCAAATGATCATAACTTCATGTAGAAATATTATTTTTGAGATCTGTAAATTTTGTTGAAAACTAGACCTCAAGAGCTTTCCAACCATATAAAGTTTGCACCATAACTCCTTCCCTGTCAAATCAGATTAATTATCAAAGATACTTCCTGCTGAGTTAATGCTGCCAAATCTTCGATTCTCACTTCAGTCCCTGCGTCACTTGTGCTTAGAACACTCATAGGGGGACATTTAAGAAATTGAGTGAAAAGAACCAACTTATGATCATAGTACCTTAAGAAAATTGAGATTAAGTGCAATCTTAGGTGATTTAGACTTGTAAAAGAATCAAGAACCTAGTTGTCTTGGCCATAGGGGTTAGGGGTAAAATTGTGATTGTTTTTAGTCCACAAATTAATGAAGTTCACCATCAAGAGTTATGCGTATCTAGTTTGATTCTTAACCATGATTATGATTAGCCTTACTCTCTTCTTAAGTGAATTCTATCTCCATTCCATTCATCATTTGTGTGTTGTTTGAATCATTACTTTGTTAGTTCAAATTCTTAGGTCATTGAGTAGAACAATAATTAGTAGCTTAAATACCAAACCTTCAATCTATCATCCTTACAAAGCATAAATTAATGAAAAATGCGGATACAACCAAGAGTTAACTTTCCCTTGGGACGACATTATTATAAATTTTGTACTTGGTCACGCGTTTACTCGACAATATAGTCTCTTACTCTTACACATTTTTACAAGAAATGCGACTAAGAACAGGTACACCAGAGTACACCGAATACTTTTTCTATCCTTTTATATTTTAGGGTTAAAATTTTTATTCTAAAGATCAAAGAAATTAATACAAAACTAGTTGGTAATTTTTAGTTGATAAAATGAAAATTAATAATAACTTTTTACTAAAAAAATCCAAATTCATTGCTATTAATTTCATTTATTAGTAATTTGTTGGAAATAGTTTCAGTTGTTAAATTATATAATTATGATAATAGATAACAAATGATATTATTCTATTAGTGAAGTTGTAAAAATATTATACATTAGTTGATATTTTATTGTTAAAATAAAATTTTTATTTTTGTGGTGATCCATCAGTATTTGTCAACAGAAATCAATACGTTAGTAAAATTTGTATCTTTCATAAAAATCTGTTGGTAAAACAATTTTTCTTCCACCTGATTTTGTTTATAATTTTTTTACATTCTTTCTTATTTAAATCATTTATATTAATTCTCAACTTTTATAAATAAATGAAGAGCACTTTTTTAGAATTAGCTTTTTTTTCAAGTCATTTTTCTTTTGTCCTATTTTTACTCCTAATGTATATTTTCTAGGACACATGACTGTAATACAAATTATGAAATTATACATAAATTTTAAAAAAAAAATTAATAAATAAAATCAATAAAAGTGACAGTGAAAGAACGATATAAAAACTTAATTTGAATAATGATTGATTTAGATTAGAAAATTAGGACATGCCGTCAACATTCCACGTTATGAACTGTTGCAATAGGCCAAGAGCTAGTAGAGGGTGGTTGCTTAAGAGAAGATTAAGATCGATCGAAATCGGATGATAGGGATATGAGCAGGGAGATCTGGCTAGAGAGTAAGAAATGATATGGTAGCTGAATGAGAACTTATAAAGGAAAAAAAAAAATCTTAGTTGGAAATTTAGAGAGATCACAACGGTCAAATATATTTAATATTTAGAGAATTAAAAAATAATTATAATAATAACAGTCATATATATAAAAAAAATTAAAAAAAAAAAGACAAAGAGTCATTAAAATTTAATAATAAACCATAACAGAATAGAGAATTCTATTATTAACAGTAATGGAGAGTAATACATATACATGTATATTATTGTGGATAAAATGGAGACCCCCAAAATTTTGAATTCTGGGCTGTCACCCTTCTCGCCTGCCTGAGCCTTAAGGGTCGACCCTGATGGTGATCCAAATATGAATGCTGTGGTACCGTAGGTTAGATAAAGTCTGGTTAATAAAATATTTATCACTCATCTAATGTGTGTAATATGAGATGTAATACCAAATATAATAAAACATTAATCTTTTTTTTATTTATATATATATATATAGGGATAACTTGATTTTATAAATATGTCATTTGATTAATATATATATATATATATATATATATATATATATATATATATACTCCCTCCGTCTTATCCAAACGTCATCGGTTACTTTTTGTGCATAGGTTAAGGAGTATTATTATTTTATGTGTAGTGGGTAGTTGTATTAGTAGTGAGTGGTGGGCCACATGTGGTACCTTTTACTAAAAATGGAAAATGAGAACATTTGGATGGGACGCCCAATATAGTAAAATGGGATCTTTCGGTGGGATGGAGGGAGTATATGAAAGGGTCTTTTTTCCACTTTGGGCGTCCCACCCAAAGAATCTAATTTTCTTTTTTACACACGTACATGGGACCAACACATCCACTAATACAATCAAAATATGGGGCTCATACTCCCACTAATAGAATTATCTACTATATATTAACTAATAATACTCCTTAATTTACCATAAAGTAAAAAAAATCCTCTTTGTTGGACTTTGGAATATATATAGTATATCTTTTACGAATGGGTGATGTCTTTTGTTTAAAATAAATAATTAAAGAAAAAACCTTTTAATAAATGGGTGAATGTCCGATTACCCAAATATATATATTAGTTTAGATATTTAATTTGGAAATTAGGAAAAAGAATATAATTTTTTTTAATTTTATTTTGTACTTTTTGGCATTTTGTGTTTTGTCCTTAAAAAAAGGTGTTTTGTATTCAAATTTATAAGGTTAAAACTTGTTTTCGGAAACCGTGTTCTCAAATTCTATACATTTTGAAAATTGTACTCCTTTCGTCTCGGCAAAGGTGGCCGTTTATTTTTTGCACGTGGATTAAAAAGTATTATTATTTTATATATATTAGGTAGTTATATTGGAAAGATGTGATAAGTAGTGGTAGACCATTTTTACTAAAAGGGGTAAATTGAAACCTTTGAATGTGACGCCCAATATAATAAAATGATGACCTTTCGGCGGGACGGAGGAAGTATTATTTAGTATTAAATATAATATCTTTAAAAACTATACCCTTAAATTTTTAGAAAAAAAATTAATTTTTTAATAAAACATTTATACTATTCGTATTTCAAGAGACTTTTTTATGAAAAAAATTTATATCTTCATTAATTAAAGCGCATATTATTTAGAATAAAATGTTACTATATACTTATAAATCTATGCACTCCATTACTTTCAACCCAGCCCCTGGGACTAGGCCAGACGGGACAAAACTCCTGCCCGCTGGACGTGGTCCTCAAGTTTTGTCGCACCGACTCATGCGGCATCCCGCTGTCGTTCTACCTCTCGGAAGGGCGCAGCGTGGTTGGTGAGTCAGAAGATGTAAACATCAAGTTCGATTACTCCACAGGGTGTCCGGATTATTCCACGGTGTGGCGGGTAGAGAAGGAGAAGGAGAAGGAGGAGGAGTATGTGTCGACCGGAGGCGTGTTGGGTCCCCAAGATCTAACCACAAGCTGGTTTTCGATTAGGTCAGCGGGACTTATGTTGCCACATGTGTACGAGCTTGTTTACTGCCACAGATTACAAAACTACAAACATGTGGCAGCTGGTGGCCGATTGGGAACATGTTCGACCCTCGGCTTTAATGGCGAGCGTTTGATTGTGCAGGGGCTGGGTGCCACCCCCTTCCGTTTTATAATCGTTAAAAACAACATTAATGCTAAGCCAACTATATCGTCTGTTGTCTAATTCTCATCACTACCTACTGTGCAGCCATCAAACCAAGCTTGCTTATCATGTAATGTGAGCTATCAATAAGTGAACTGCAATCAATAATATGTTCATTCATGGACGCTGTCGTGAATTTGGCAGAATGCACAAGACAAGACTCATTACGAATAGAAGAAAAGAAAAACGAAAAACACGAGAGGATTTACGTGGTTCGGAGATGAAACTCCTACGTCCACGGGAGAGAGATCTTATTGCTACATTGATAGGTGAGGTGATTACACTTGAATAAAGCTGTGAATACAACTTTATATACACAAACTAATGAAATAGAAAGTTACAGGACCAACTTGCTAAAGCATCTTTGAGCCTTCGGTTGGAGTATCAAACGGTTACCAAACTGACTGAAACCACTTCCAACTAACAGCCAATGTGTCAAGCTTTCCATCCATATGCTCAACCGCTCCTAACTAATCCGTTTAGCCACCAAACAAACTCCTCAAACTTCCCTGCTCACCTCATGCACCGGTTGCACCATTTGCTGTCATCTTGATTATAAAACCCACTGATACATTTCTGAATTCTTCCATGCATCATATCCATATGTAATCTAAGATATATGCAAACTTAACTATGATTGAATAAGGTTTATTCTTCACAAATCTCCACCTTAAACCTTAATCAAACCATAGCAACTCTCCCTCCATTACACTACTCCACCTTGAGTAGCACCTCTTAATCATTGCTCCAACTTGAGCAATACCTTTTACCATTGCTCAACCATGAGCAACACCTGCAACATATAAATGTTGACTTACCGCCAAGCCACACCAAGTTCGAACCATTTTCCTAATGAAAGTGCCATTACTTTGAAGTCGATTCTAACTCACTAGGATTACCCGATGCTTCTCCTACTTGCTCGTTGTTACCGCGCTGCTCTTAAACGCCAACGAGTCCAAGTACCACATCTCCTAGCTACCCCGTTATATCGCTACTTCCCCCGAACACCATTCACTTACCGGAAAATCCTTTTCTTACAAACTTGTTCATGAGCTGACCTTATCTTTGTGTGAAAATCAAGCTACTGCATGATCATTTCACATCCATGGTAACCCATGTCCTTATAATCTGACTCCACCTTCAGGGGAGTCCCATGCCATTGTTGCATCACTTAAACAATGCTAGCACTTCCATGAAAAATTTTCATGTTTCTTGCTTGCTATTGCCACATTGTACTGATCAAGTTCTTTGAACTGTAGTGAACCCTCAAGCCATTTCTGACTCCACCATCTTCACAGATAACCTACTGCTCATCAATGGAAATTGTCCTTCACCTATGAACAATCCTGTTTCTTCTGTGTGAAAACCTTGGCCACAGAATTAATTCAAATTCTCCTTGCTGGAAGAGATTCTTGCAACCACGACGTGCCGTAATCGAGATCGTCGGCTGCCTACTAGATTGTCATTACTGAGTATTGAAACTAAAATAGCCATTCCAGTATACCATTTCTTACTGGCCAGCCGCTTCAGACGATCACCATCTCCACCGGAGACCCACTACTCATCACCGAAAACTGCTGTCCTGCGCCTGCCGGAAATCGTCTCCAGATGCTAGCTTCATCATCCATCGCCGAAGAGAAGATGTCTTCCTTCGCCGTTGCTGAATTTTCCCAGCCAACAGAGCCGCTGGACCACTGGAATTCTAATTCCATCTTACCAAGAACCTTTTCTTGGAACTTCCTCCACCGATTTCTTGATCTCCACCGCTTCCCGTTTTTTTCACCGCTAGGAGATCACCGCTGTGTTGGTAATCACCACCTCTTATACTTCTGATCCTCCTCCGAACTGCCGTCCGAAGAGTGCTTCCATCTCCCTCTGAACCGCCGTCCAAAAAACGACCTATCATCGGAGGTCCGAGTCTGCCGGATTATCAGAGCTCTCCGATTCTCCCAGCTTTGAAACCCTGCACCAAAGGATCACTTCTTCTCCCTCTCCCTGATCTGATTTCTTCCCTCTCGCTGATCTGCAAGAATCACATGCTTTCTTGCATCTCACTATTCTTCTTCATCTTCATATCGCGATCAGATTTCATCCTCTGAAACCGCTTTCAACCTTCATGGAAACACCATATTGATCTTCAATCTCCATCTTCTTCCTTGGCCTGCCCTTCTTCCCACAGACGGCGCCAATTGTCGTGAATTTGGCAGAATGCACAAGACAAGACTCATTACGAATAGAAGAAAAGAAAAACGAAAAACACGAGAGGATTTACGTGGTTCGGAGATGAAACTCCTACGTCCACGGGAGAGAGATCTTATTGCTACATTGATAGGTGAGGTGATTACACTTGAATAAAGCTGTGAATACAACTTTATATACACAAACTAATGAAATAGAAAGTTACAGGACCAACTTGCTGAAGCATCTTTGAGCCTTCGGTTGGAGTATCAAACGGTTACCAAACTGACTGAAACCACTTCCAACTAACAGCCAATGTGTCAAGCTTTCCATCCATATGCTCAACCGCTCCTAACTAATCCGTTTAGCCACCAAACAAACTCCTCAAACTTCCCTGCTCACCTCATGCACCGGTTGCACCATTTGCTGTCATCTTGATTATAAAACCCACTGATACATTTCTGAATTCTTCCATGCATCATATCCATATGTAATCTAAGATATATGCAAACTTAACTATGATTGAATAAGGTTTATTCTTCACAGACGCTAATTTAATTCTATCTCATTCAATAAGTTTTAATCTAAACCACATGAACTTTTTCTCTTTTATTTGGATGCACTATGTAATGTATACTAATAATTCTGGACAAACATCCACTAGATGAAACTAAAGAAGGATTAAATGAAATTAAAAAGAAGAATGGATAGAAAATGATGAACCGCATAATTTGAAGATGAGAATTAATACAAATGATTTAAATGAGAAAGAATGTAAAAAATTATAACCAAAATGAAGGTGGAAGAAAAATTGTTTTAGCAACAGATTTTTATCAAAGGTTGACGAATACTGATGGATCACCAAAAATTAAAATTTTATTTTAGTTTACAAATATAACGTTTATCTTCAACTACTGTATAATTAGTATTTTTACATTTTCACTAATGAAATAATATCATTTGTTATCTATTATTTTATATCATAATTATATAATTTAACAACAAAACTATTTCTAACGGATTACTAATAAATGAAATGATTACAAATGAATTTGGATTTTTATTGGTAAAAAATTATCACCGACCCATCCGTCCGCGAGCACTACATACATCGATGTTATTGTTACTGGGACCATGTCGCAGTACATTCCAAAGCTTGATTATTACAGCAATGGCCTACCCCTTGTCTGCACCATGTACCCTAATCATCCACTCTACAGCCTCATCCCTCACACCCACTACTACTGTACATTCCAATTCCTGCTCTTTCTGCAGTAAACACTTCAACTATTCATCAAACTCCCACAAATCACACCTATGCTCTAAACTAGTGGCTAATTCGCTGTCTCCTTCTCCTGACATTGTCCCAATGCTCTTCCTCACAGTAGAGACCTTCGAACAATGATTGGTGGGATTCCATCTTCACTCATTCTAGTCAAAAAAGGATGCCAAGAGAGAGAAACGCAATACAAAAATATGTAATGTAATGTAAGCTTCCAATAAGTGGACTGCTGCTATCAATCATATTTTATTTTTAATTCTACGTCTTGCAAACACTACTCATTACTTTTTCTTGCTAAATATAATATTCCTCATTAAAAACAAACTTAATTCACCACTTCTCTTCTATCAACTACCATTTTTGTTGAGGACCCAAATAATACTTACAGTCTCAACTCTCTGGCCTGAGTTCTTTTTACATACGTATGTGTGCGTGGGCACATGAATTAAATTAAAAATATTAGTTTTTAACTGTATAATATAAGAAAAAAGAGTTGATCATATAACATTTTATTCTTTTTTGTATCCGTGTTTTTTAATAATTATATATTTTTTTCACATTAAATTTTTAATTAAAAAAACTAGCATTCCTATAACTTTTTTCTTAATAATTATATATTTTTTTCACATTAAAATTTTCATTAAAAAAACTAGCATCCCTATAACTTTTTATTCAACAGTGTAAAATGTAAGTTACCTATTTTTATTATTAATAGAACGTGAAAAAAATATGCGAGACAACTCAAAAAAAATAGTATGCAAAATACTTGGGAACAAAGGATATCATCTAATTATATAAGTTTCTAATGGTAATAATAAGTGGAAGAGCATTTATGCTTGAATTCGATTCAATGATAGGATATAAAGTAGCTTGCAAAACTGTTACTAATTTGATTTATAGCTTTATAACTGTCATGCTATCATCCCTTTGAATTTTCATTTTCCAATTTTAATAAGTTAGTCACCGTAATTAAAGTCACCGTAATTTTTATTTTTTTATGATTTAAATTGGATGTCATTTTCCTTTTTACATAAAATAAATTAGATTTAATAACTGAAATATCAATTTCAACAATTGAAAAAATGGCTTCCTGACTAGAATGTCATATTTTAAAAAAGTATAATATGACTTGCAACTACTAAAAAATATATAAATGCTTGAAATTTTTTTTTTGATAACAAGTTTATAAGAAGAAAATACTATTATTCTTGGGAGATTTATTATTATAATTTGTGACACAAAACAAATTTAATTCACCATCTTACGTCCAAGTGAACTGTTCTACGAACAACAACTGATCATTGTCATCCCTAACATGGTCAAAATTTTATACGAAATTATCTCACAAAATTCATTTCGTATGACAAATTAAAAATAATAATAATTTAATAACATATTTAATAAAAATTTATTACTTTTTACACACATCTCAATAACTTTATACATAGTTTTCGTTAAATTATCTAAAATGTTCATTACTTTTTATCCTATGCTCTTTTAATATGGAGTATATTAATTGAGAGATGATATATGGGCTTAAAACATTATGAGAAACTTTTTTGTGAGATAGATTTTTTGTGAGACGGGTTGACCCATTATTAAAGTATGCTTATTATATAGTTAAAGTATGTTTATTTGTAATTAAAGTATGTCAATAATGAATCATATTAGAACATCCTAAAATCATACTTTACAAAACATACTTTAACAACCATTAAACATACTTTATCTATATAATAGGCATACTTTAAAACGTCCCACGAACGGTCTCACAAAATTAATGTCTCACAAGAGACTTTGTCAAACATTATTAATAAACAATTTCGCAGGTTTTTAACTTTATAAAAAAAAGAAAAAAATCTACAATAGTTTGAATTTCCATTTTCAGTCTCAAAATTTTCGATTTTGTTAAGATTTCATTCTAAAACAAATTTAAAAATCAAATTTCATCTCAGAATTTTTGAAATGTGCCGATTTAATCCAATGACACGAAAAATTTTGCCATGATCAAATATTTATTTTTTAAGCAAAAATAACCATTTGGGTCGATTTGAAAGATATGATACTATTTCAAAGGAATTAAGTTTTTTTGGATTATTTTCAATATACTAAATTTATAAACTCTATCCATATTTTTTTAAAATTTATTGTTAATTTTAAGGATATAATTGTAATTCACAACAATTAATTAATAAAAAATAAAAAGGAATATATTATATTCTTTTTGCATGTGAATTAAAAAGTATTATTATTTTATATAAAATGGGTAGTTGTATTAATGGTGGGTGGTGGGACCATAGGAAGGTCATTTTGCTAAAAGATGAAAATAGATACATTTTAGGGTGGACGAACAAAATAACAAAATGGACATTTTATAAGTGATCACTACAAAAAACTATTTTTTACTAATAGAATATTCCGTTGGTAAAAATTTTAATTCCATTGTTAAATTGGCTTACCAACGGATTAGCAATGGAATCCGTTAGTAAAAATTCGTTGGTAAAGTGGTAGTTGGTAAATTTTTAGCAACGAAAAATCAATTTCGTTAGTAAATAATTTCGTTGGTAAAATTCCGTTGGTAAAGTGGTGGTTGGTAAATTTTTAGAAACGAAAAATCAATTCCGTTGGTAATCCATTGTTAATAATTCCGTTGGTAATTTATATAATGATTCTCTTGATAATTCGTTGGTAATTATCAACGGATTGAATTCCGTTGTTAAAACAGAGAAATAATATTTATGTTTTAGCAAAGGAACGCCAACGGATTCATTCTATGTTATATCAACGGAATTCAATCCGTTGATAATTAACAACGAATTACCAAGAGAATCATTATATAAATTACCAACAAAATTATTAGCAATAGATTACCGACGGAATAATTTACCAACGAAATTGAATTTTCGTTGTTAAAAATTTACCAATCACCACTTTACCAACGGAAATTTACCAACGAATTCTATTTTTAATCCGTTGGTAGGCCAATTTAATAATGAAATTAAAGATTTTACCAACGGAATACTCCGTTGATAAAAAAAATAGTTTTTTTAGGGTGCTAATAAAAAGGGCGGAGAGAAAGTATAATAAGGCCAGAGATAGAACTATGAATTATGAGAACTTTTTTTTTTTTTAATGGTGGTAGCAGAGTAAATTTGAATTTTGACCAACCCAATTGACGCATTTTATTTACACTGCAAACTATGCAAACGGTGGGGGTATGTGAATAGACCCTGTAGTACTGTACAAGTAGTGATGCATCAGAAATGAGTCACCCACTACTAAAAAAAGTGTTTTTAGCAGCATTTTGATGCTAAAAACCGTATTATGGATACTAATATGACTTAGTATTATTACCTGCTGCTGTTTCGATTATTATTGATACTAATATGATTTAGTATCCAAAATTATCCCCTGCCGCTGTTCCAATACTTATACGGGCGTTGCTAAAGGCATAGTGTCAGAAAAAAGTTGTTTGTTGTTAAAGATATAGGCTATAGTATCTAAATGATTTGATACCAAAACTATTGTCTTTCGTATCTGAACTTCTTTAGTATCAATTTTAGCATCACAAGTAAAACTAATTAATTACATTTTAGTATCAATCGAAATGGATACCAAATATATAGTGTCCGCCCTTCTGATAACACTAATTAATTACATTTTAGTATCAATCGAAATGGATACCAAATATATAGTGTCCGCCCTTCTGATAACAAAAGACATATTTTATGCTCATTAAAAAGCTGATCCGTGTTACCAAAACACAATTAACCTAATTTGTGTAATTAAACAACCAATCAATAAACATTAAAAATACTTCAACTACTAATTTCAATTAATAATTAATGAACATCTTCATGCATAAGAAAGTACTTCAACTACTAATTTCAATTAATAATGAACATCTTCATACATAAGACCAGTTGATCAGTCATACACTTACAAATGCAAGGTGAAACTTCAAGAGTGTAATGAACAACCATATAAAGAGTATCAAGCCATTTGTTATTGTGAATTAACTCTACAGGGAATGTTTCTAACTACTTGTAACTATCTTCAATGGAATATCTTTAGTTGCTCTATATCATGGTCCTCTGATTCACTACGACTAGCATCATCTTTCTCCTCCCCTGTACAACAAAAGAAACCAGACTAAGAAATGTGGTACTATAGGGAATCTCTATAACAGCTAGCAAGGTTTGCAAGCAGCTCTGAACAAAACTCAAAACGGATGCCAAATAAAGCAAAGGTGAGCAGGGATGAAATATGGTTGTTCATGTCTTTCATATAGCAACATAAAGCAAAGAACAACTTCAAGGAGGAAAGTGGGTACTTAAGCTCTCTAATCAAGTGTAATTTAAAAATCTGGAAAGCAACCAAATTAACTTTAACAACACTTGATCATTCTGCAAACAAACTAACATTATAGGGGGAAAAAAGGAGAAAAGACTAAATTGAATAATTTTATAACCAGTAAATAAGAAAGCAACTAAATGCTCACAGTCCATTTCATGATTCTGTAGAAGTATTATTAACCATCTTTGACTTTTGTAAAAATGTACAATACATTAAAAATAGTTTTGCCAAGGTTCCAAGGAATTGTGGTTTTTTAATTTCATAAGAGATGAGCTAAGCAATCAATGAAGACACAACTAGCAGCAAACTGCACAAAAATATGCTGCACGGATTTTGACATAGACATTATCCTAAACAGCAAAAATACTTGCCCAAGTTGTTCTTCAAATGCATTAACATCAAGATTACGAATAAAACATAAGCAAAAAAATTATAAACAGCACATAATGATCCACAATATCTTTATGAGTTCTAATCTCCTAAATTAAGATTTACTACCAATCAATGATAGAGTTGATTATGTTTGTATTCCAACACAAATAAATCAAAATAACTGAGAGTAGTACCTTATACGGAGGGTCCCTTGTAACTTCATACACATTTGAGATCCCACAACAATCGGAATGTGAGTGTTGGCATGAAAACCAGATATGTCATCAGCCTGTTTCTCACATCGTTAAGGACCAAATCAAGAAATTCATTTACATTTATAAAGATTATGTGTTGTAATATGAATACCTTAACAGCTAGCAGTCCAAGAAAACATGGCTTACCAAATAGATGAGCTGATGTCAAGTGCTTCTCATCACCCTGCACATCACCATAATTCTCAAAACAAAATTAATTTGATACAACAAAACGCAATGCGTACCGTAATAGCGTATAATTTGCAAAGAACATCATTCATGCCTCCCATTTCTTCATTAAGTGACATTCAATGCCTTTCGATGGTAAGCTTTGCAATCACGTTTTCCACTCGCTTGTAGAAGTAATCAACCATCCATTACATCATATTCAAAGCTTGATCATCTTGTCTCCCTCTTTCCATTAGTAGAGATCCCTGGCCAATCATCATCATAACTAAGATACTTTGTTCCTCTATTCATCATAAACTCAGTAACTTCCTCCAAATAAAGAAAAGAAAAAAAGCTCTCTGTCTCAAAGTAATGATAAGGTTTTAGAGTTTCAAACCTTGAGGACCTCCAAGATGATCAAGGGCATTAATGAACTGGCGATGCAATTCTGAGGACCAGCATCTCCGCTGGTTCCTACCAGTTTATTGCTGTCCAGCCTTATCTTTAATTTGGAATTAATTGTCCTCGTCTTATATTTACTTTTACCATCCAGACTAAAAAACATAACAGAAACAGAAGTTCCACATTCATCTTTGAAACTGATCCATGAATGGTAATTTTGCCCAAGTTATTTCATACCAAAAACTATAATCTGAGAAGTTTAAAGCGTATGTCATGCAAGGTAAAATTAAACAATAACAAGCTGGCAATATGAAAAATCCAAAAATAATACTCCCTCCGTCCGCCACAAAGGTGGACATTTGCTTTTTGCACGTGGATTAATGAGTATTATTATTTAAGGTGTAGTTGGTAGTTGTATTAGTGGGGTGTATGGGTCCCATAAATTTATTGTATTAGTGATGCGTGTGGGTCCCATGTGTTTAAAAAGGGAAATGTGGACCTTTCGGCGGACGGAGGGAGTACACAACATGAAAATATAAGAAGAGTATGACTAATGAGAAAAATAAGGAGAAGATTATGGCAGACCAAACAAAATGACAATTGTATAAATGTAAACTGAAACCTGATAAAATAGTTTTTTCTCACTTGGGGCTTGACATTCTCTTCCTCATGAGTCAAAAGCAACCTGGTAATTCAAATAATTAGATAATTTATAAGCAAACTGAAGGAGGGCTAAGAGGGGGAGACTTATAAGCAAACAAATAACCTCAAATTATGAGGAAATCTTACCATGGAGAAGCTTTATGCCTTTTCCATGGAGGGGTAAGAGAGAGACAAGAATAAAATCTGCAAAAAGAGTGAGCATCGCAGTGAACTATCCCAAAAACACCATAATACACATGCAGTATCACATGAATACGTTTTTATTCCCATATCAGTGACTTTATCGTTTTGTTCCTTTGTTAGTGAAGCGAAGCAAACAATCACTGCAACCTAAACACAAAGTATTGGCAGAAAAATTAAGGGCGAGTAGGAGTAATACAGATTTACACACACCCTAAAACAATAATTCCATGAGAAAAGAAAGATCCAGAATGAGCATATAGAGTTAGTTATATATTTTACATGTTGTTATATATTTTACATGTTCAAAACCATGATGCAGAACCAGCTTGATAAGAAAGATCCAGAATGAGCATGTTTTTTCTCACCTGCGAATCAAACCCCCCATTAATTGATAAGAAATGGTTCAAGTTTAGCATCTGACTAATGAATGCAATACAGTGATGAGCATACCATACAAGAATGAGTCTAGACTTCCATTCTCCATGTATTCGTATATGAGAAGAAGCTCTAATCCTTTGCTGCAGCAACCTAATAAACGAACAAGATAGCGGAGATGAACGTTGCTTATAAGCCTGCCTTCACTCTCAAAATCTGCCTTTGCCCTGCTGTGGCTTATATCCAGTCTCTTTACTGCAACTATTGTTCCATTTAAGTGGCCCTATTCACCTCCAACGTCAATGTATATCCTTGTTATGAAAACTAACTTGTAAACATTAAAGAGATTGATTACCTTGTACACAACACCAAAGCTACCTTCTCCAAGTTTATGATCTTCACTGAAGTTGTTCGTTGCTTCTTTCAAATCCTTGTAACTGTACGATCGGTCGCTGAAATTCAGTTGCCTCCAATATATTACCTGCAGGATCAACAAATTACACACCGGTGGTATGCATTATTATAGTGTCTGATTAATATCTTGAGAATTTCACAAGCAGAACATTTTACAATCCCAAATGAAAGAACTTTAATATATTGTAGTTACCATGAAATCAATTTCCAGTTTGGCTTCCCTCCTAGCCGCAGCAATAATTAGTTTAGAATGTCTGCCCATCCCACAATGAATGTTGTTTGATTTGTTATCCTCTTGATCACAGAAACATGCACATTATATAATACACATTACAAATTAATGTGGATCAAATGGATATATCCTATGCTGGACCATATATACTCTCACTGAGGCTATCAAAATCAGGATCGTAGTGAGGCAAGCGAACGGCCATGTTCATCCTGTCCTGCACACTCCCAATTATTATAACCAAGTATCAATTCATGATTAAATGAATACAAATGCTAAGGATTAAACAACAAGGTAATAATGAACAACGAGGAGTGATACGAAGAGGACTTGAAGAAAGAATGGTCAGTGAAGTACAAGTACAAAACATATATAACACATGATTTCGCTTCTTAAAGAACTTCTAACTAGTAATTCCTTTCACTCTTTCAAGTGTTCCATAAACATCGAAATTCAGCAAAGAATCAATAATAAAAAATTATACAAAAACGTTGAGTTTATGCATATTTTTATTGAATGTATACCTTAAATAATGGAGTCACCGTTTACGAGAAACAAAATACTGTCGTAGAAGAACCGAAGAAAATACGTGTCTCCATTTTTAAAACTCAGATCCCCAGATTTCGAATCTATGTATGTCAGAAAGTTATCAAATCCCTCGAGTTCAAAGAAAAAATGGATCGGGGAGAGGATTTGAAGCATTTACTAAAAATTCAGGAAATTAGGGCAAAACTTATGAGCGTTTTACCACCCAATAATTTCTCCAGATAGTTACCAACTGTAGTGGCAGGAGTTATTGGTTATGGTTGAACGGCATCGGCGGTAGGCGGCGATGGCAGCGGTGGCCGGTAGGCGGCAGGCGATTTTCAAAATATATGAAAAAATGAGTTCGTTGAAAGTCTGAAATGTGGGTAGAAGGAGGGGAATTAATTTTAATTAGAAATTTGGTCCAGCGGAAACTTTATGTTGGTATCGAAAATCCTAGTAAAATATATCATTGGTAGCCGAAATTAACTGATAAAAAATTAAAATACTTGGACATTACGCTCCGATAGTATCCCAAAATTGATACTAACAATAGAATTTGTATCGAAATCTTTTGATATTAAAAGAAAATTTGCAACAGTAAATAATTGATATTAAAAGTAAAACAGTATCATTAAGTAACATTTGATAGTAATTACATGAATATAGTATCACTATGAAATAATGGATCCTAATTTACTGTATGTAGTATCTAAATTTTTTTTAATACCAAATTTCTGATGTTAAAAACCAAATTTTTAGTAGTGACCCCTTCCCTACTCACCTCTCTTTTTATACTTGCCTAGTTAAATGTGCTAGTTGACTTGATAAAAAGAAAAATGTAAACCTCAAAATGAAAAATGTAAACATAGGATGGAAATAATATATATATTACTAAAAAAAACTCTCTTTTAGCAAAACAATTTACCAAGAATTACGTGTTTGTAATTACCAATAATACAACTATCCATTTTACATTAAATATTATTTCTCTCAACTCACTACATATTAAAATATTATATCTCTTAATATCTGTGCAAAAGGCAGACGTCAACGTTAACACGGGACGGAGGGAGTATTTAATAAAAATTCGACGGTTTCATCAATAATTATAATTTTGGAGTGGTTATTTATTTATTTAATTTTGAATATAATATATTACATTGGTCCATATAATTATTTCATACTTTTCTTTTGATTTGTTTAAAAATTTATGTATATTTCTAAAAATAGTAAAAATAAATTTAACTAATACACACTATTTACACATATCTCAACAACTTTATACATTTTTTTTATTGAATTATCTAAAATACTCCTTACTTTTAATCCTATGCTCTTTTAATTCTACGTCTTGCAAATGTACTCATTACTTTTTCTTGCATATAAATAATTCCTCAAGAAAAACAAACTTAATTCACCACTTTTACCAGGCTTTTAGATTTTTGTTGAGGGGATCAAATAATACTTACAGTTTCAATTCTATGCTGGTTTTTTTTTACATACATATGTGGGCAAATGAATTAAAAAATATTGCAAGTGTATAATATAAGAAAAAAAAATAGGGGAGATTTTGATAATTTAAAGAGAAAAAAAATTATTAGAATTGATAAATAAAGTATAAAATGTAAGTTAGCTATATCTAATGTATTTTAACTAGGAAAAATTTCACATTTAATCCTATACAAGAAATTTCATTCATTTTTATTTTCTAACCCTTTTTTTTCCCTCCAAAAGTTACAATTTTAATCCCAAGAGTTAGTTTTTTTGGAATGGAAAACACTCCATAATGTGCTGTAAATAATTGGGGGTCTCTCTCCACAGTTATTGGTGTGGTGTTATGTTGTTTTGTAAACTTGTAATTTCTGACCCATTAAGTACTTCTAGTACTCTTAATAATATTTATTTTTTCCTTACAAAAAAAGTTTTTGAATGGAAAACATTATATATTAAAAAAAAGATTTTTTTTACTTCATTAGTCCATTAATAAGACTTTCATTTTGCCATTTTTCTCGTCAATTTTAAAAATATTCATTTTCTCTTTTTAAAATATGTTATCCATGGACGGAGAGGGAGAATTATTTATTTATTTATTTATTGAAAATAGCTTGACCGACAGATCAGCTACAGTCGTAATTTCGGGCGCTGTGGTCTCCGCTCAGGTCCCCTCCATTCTCCTAGCCGTCGAGTTCTGAGTTTTTTAATCTACAAAATCGAAATATTTTTTTAACTATTTTTAAGAGCTACATAAATCATAAAGCAAAATATTATATGTGAGGATAAGATTTGCAATGGACTAAAGAATTAAAATAGAGAAATAAATATCATAAGCAAACATTAGAACAAACAAATCACACATAATTGTGCAGAGTTAAAAAAAAAAATTGTCCCATAACTTTTAAAACTTTAAATTTTGTCCCAAAAAAATATTTGTATCAATTTTGTCTCATAACTAAGAGTTTTCTTTCAATTTTGTCTAATTTCGCCTGAACCCCCAAATTCATCAGTCACGTGTGTTGCACGTGACTAATATCCCGCGAAAATTGAGGGTTCCGACGAAAATTGGGCAAAATTGAAAGAAATTCATAGTTATGGGACAAAATTAATATAAATATCTCTTTTTGGGATAAAATCTAAAGTTTTAAATAGTTATGGGACAAAAAAAACTTTTAAAACTGCTATGTGTACACATGAATATTCAAAGCAATGTACTTATGTCACAATATTTACAAGAAGAACAATTTCCATTAATAAATAAAACAGAAGTACTAAATATGTGGTACGCCTCACCTGACGAAGTGAGGTGCCCTTTCCTAGTATATATATAGTTTGGTGTAAAATGGGTTCACATATTAAATCTTATTTTTGTAAAATTAATTTTTACTCTTTAAAGAAAAAGAATAACAGAAGAGTAGCTAATCTCTCAAAAAAAATAATTTTACACTTATTGAAGAGTAATCCATGGATGAGAATGTGTAAGAATTTGAAGAATAATTCTTTTCATTTGGAAGAGAATTAGTTTATGGCTAATACTTATGTGCGCTTTGGTGCACCCCATGTATGGTGCACCCACTTTTAGAAACATATATAATTATAAACAAAATTAGTATATATTTATGAACAAAAATGTATACACTTTTTTAACGAATTTTTTGTTAGTTTTGTTAGTGTTTTTAATGAAAAATTGAGTGTAAAAAAGTATACAATTATTAAGAAACATGTATACACTATTGAATAAAAAGTTACAAATATGAGTGCTAGTTTTTTTAATGAAAAACTGAGTGAAAAAAATATAAAATTATTAAAAAATATATATAATATATAATAAAAAGTTATACACACATGGATACACACTTACACCCGGATGTATCGGATATCAACTCGCAACAGGCAAATGTTTTTATGAAATTCATCACCGAACCCACAATGGTTTTTTGAAAAAAAAAATTAGGAGTACTTTTTTATTCATCATCAGAGAATTCGCAACTTCAATAAATAAATAAAATAAAATAAATTTTCCATCATGAGTTGGACATTCACAAATGAATACAACCATTATATATATACTCCCTCAATCCCAGATTAAGAGGGTCAAATACTTTTGTACATGTAGATTAAAGAGTATTCACTACTAAAAAACACTTAATGCTACATTAATTTTGATACACTTTTTAAAAAATGTCTTTATAAGTATTCTATTAATACATGAAGTTATGAAAGACTTATAACTACACTAATATAATCCTATTAATACACTTTACAATAATTACACTGTCATTATATCTATTAATACACTTTATAATAAATGTATTATATAACTCTATTAATACACTGATTGATTGTAGTGTCTTAATTTTTATTTTTTAAAAATTATAATAATATATTTTTAATGCAAAAATATTAAAAAAAAAAGTTTATTATTATAATAAAAAAACCAACGTAATTTATTATAATGAATTTAATGCAAAAATTATATTGTAATATAATTAATTAACAAATAAAATTTTATGAAAAATATATTAAAGTAATTAATTATATGTATGAAAATTATATTAATAATTAATTTAATTTTTAATTATATACTATTAATTAATTTTTCATATTATTTTTACAAGATAAAAAAATTAAAATAAAAATTAATATATAACAAAAAACTTATAATATAAAATTTAAAGTTAACTAATAAATAAAAATAACGTTTTCTTATACATATATATACACTTTCTTACGTAATTATATATTAATTTTAAAAGGGTTTATTACTGATATGTATGTGTTTTCATAGACTAATTACTAGGAGATACAAAATCAAATTGAAATACTAAGGGATACATTCTAATAGTTCATTTTTCCAAGTTTACCCTTACTAAACTTAACATAGATGTTAAAGTTAACACATATGTACAATTCGGTGTACAACAATGTACAATTCGGTGTACAAAGATGCGAACACGGACACGAATGAACCATGTCAACAACACAAATACACAATCGATTGTACACTAATGTTCAAAATACAACAATGAACACTAATGTTCAAAATACAACAATGAACACTAATATTCAAAATACATCAATGTTAGGCAATTCAATAGACAAAAATACACGCATGCACAATCGTTTTTCTCCTCCTTTTATTGTACACTGATGATAAAAAAAACACCAATAGAAAATTATAGACTTGAATAATAAGTAAGAGTATTTATGTACACCCATGTTCAAATATAAAATTTGTGAAAACTTCTCAACCAACAATCAAATTTTGTAACTGTAACACTAAAATCATTAGATTTAACAAAAAATTACAACACCCGATCCAATTAAAAAAAAATTATTGTTGTTTACTCGTTAATTTAGTGTATAATAATGTACATTGGTATACAGCGAATTCAACATATGTACAATCGTTGAAAACCCTAATTTAATCTCTAATTTCGAAAGAAGGAGAAGAGAAACAATTACACAAACAATCTCAAGATTTTGATTCTCACCTTACTGGCCTTAGCGATTACGAAAGAAAATGGCGGTCGATCGATCGCCAGTGGGGAAGGCGGTTTCAGTCGGAGGCATCTTGAGTTCGCCGGGAGCAGCGGTGTCGTCGGAGGCGATGTCGACGGAGTAGATGGCAAGGGTGTGGAAGAAGGTGTGGACGGCCAGCGCGGCGACATTTCTGGAAGAATCATAGTAATGATTGAAGACGTGAGTGGGGTACTTGTAGAAGGAGGAGAAATAGGAGTAGCCAGGATAGGGCTAGGACTCCGCCGCCTTACCGACGTATTTGATAGGCTTCAGCATCTTCTTCTCCTCCACACAGTAACTCTGCGAAAGGTTATTTTCTGCAACTCCATGTCCATCTCCACCTCATCAACGCTTGCAATCGATTAATTAATTAATTTTCATTAAATTTAAAAATTGGTAGAATTTGGGAAAAAGGAGAGAGATGAACAGATTTTAAGTTTGGGATTGAAAAGAACTTCCTGAAGCTTGGCCGCACATCCTTCGCAAATCGGAGTAAGTCGTATATCTAAACATTCATTTTAATATTTTAGTGAACATCAGTGTTAACCATGGGTAATATGAAAAATGCGGAATTAAATTTTGTATGGGCGAGTTATTATATAAAGGCAATGTAGTACGAAATAAATATGAAGATAATTTTGTACCTAATAGTTACTGACCCATTTTAAAATATAAATTCTTTTAACTATATTAGAAAATATTAAAAATAAAATAGAAGTAAAGCAAAAGCTTAATATGAATTTATAAATAATTTGGTAAAATTTTATTAATTTATGTTTTGGATCAATGGGATAAAGCTAAATAGATTATTACACTCACTAGGGTTCAATTCGTGGCTTGCGAGTCAGTTAAATTTAATTTATATTTCGTTTAATTATTTTTTAATTAGTGAATAACTAAGTGTATTATAAACTATTACTCCCTCCGTACCGTACTTAAGTTCACCGACACTATAGATACGGAGTTTAAGAAAAGTTACTTTTTGACTAACTTTATTGACTTTTTAGGGGTATTGTGGTATTTTTAACTAATAAATAAATTATAAAGTATGTTATGTGTGTTAGGTGAGAATGATATTTTTGAAATTAAGATAACTTTTGAGGTTATTGGTTGTTGTAAAATTTCTTTTTTTGGGTGGTGAACATAAGTATGAGACGGACGAAAACGGAAAGTGTGAACATAAGTGTGGGACGGAGGGAGTATATAACATCATTAAAAAAATGTATTTATAGGTGTCATAGCTATTAATACATTGGTTTAGAAGACATTTTAAGAATGTCATTATACATCAAATGTATTATTAATAATCTTTATATGACATTTATCAAAGTCATAAAAGCTTAATTTTAAAGTAGTGGTTATTGTTTAATGTGTATTGGGCATGTGAAATTTGTAAATTACCATTATACTCTTCCGCATAATTAAAATTTTGACTACTGACGTGGAAGTGGAAAGAGAAATTTAAAACTGCTGTCCTTTTTATAGTAATCATTACAGTTGTATACATCACTCACATAGTATTTTCCATAAAATGGAATGCCTCCAGCACAGTAATAATTTTCTATTTCCCTCCAAATACTAAAAGTAAAAATGCATTTTGGTGGGAATCCATTCCCTCCAAAACACGCTACTTAAGCTCCACCTAATTAACATTAGAGCATTCACTCCACAAACTACAAACTGACAAAAAAACAGAAGCATAGTAAGAGTAAATGAGAACTAAAAATCTGAGCAGTAGTGAGTTAAATGCCATTGGTCAGTTCATGTTGGCGGGTTTTTCAAATGGCAAGGTTGCACGTGGTCGAATCAACGAGGCTGCTTCCAAATAGGAGAGATCACAAAAATATCTAAAGCTCTCTCTTGAGTTACTTAGACTTTAGACCCTTAACAAGACTCCCAAAAGCTTTTAAGATATAGAACAAAGCAAACATCTTATAGTAGGTACTAATTACTCTATGAGTTCCTTAATTAGGTACTAAATCATAGGCAATATTTTATTTTTAGGTACTATGAATTCATTAATAGTTTGGGCCCTCAACTAATCAACCAATATCTCAATTAAGCCAACGAGGTGTTCTATCAAAAAGTTCTAAGCATAAGAAAATATCCCTATCTTTTCCTACACTAATGCACATGAGATATATGATGAATTAATTCAACTAATAATCCTAAGCATATAATTGAATTCTCATTCTTACTACGTGCCCAAGACAATTGATCACACATATCAAGCAATTAACAATGATAGAAATAACACAATTTATTCCCAATTAAGATTAAATTATCCAATACCAATTAGAAAGCTAACATCACAAAGTAGATTAGCCTATCATAGTATCAATCAAAACAAAATAAATTGTCTTACAATTTCCCATGAAAAAATCAAAGAAAAATTACAAAATAAAATAAATTCTCTCATTGAATTTCTTCACTTTAAATCTTTATACACTTTTGCAATCTTCAATCCCATTGCTTTCTTGATCAAATGAAATAGATGGTGGAGGGAATGAGTGAATTAAATCGATGGAGTGGATGAAAAATGGATGAGTGAATTAGGGATGAATAGGAAATTATGATGGTGAGTGGAGAGGAGCAGGAGTGAATTCTCTGTTAAAATTGGCTCCCCTCGCTCAAAATTCATAAACGTCTTATTTATATGTAGGAGAAAATTAGATTAAAATAGAAAAGGGGCACGTGCCAAAATTTGAATGGGTGCAGAATAAATCAGCTTCACACGGCCTGTTATGACCGTGTGGCATGGTGATGGGCGTGTAGAATGAAGATGGTAGGTGTGTGAGTGGTGAGCTGGCAGGTGATGATTGGTGAAGGGGTGGCTGTGTAGCTCCCAAGTCTTACACAGCTTTGGGCATTTTGCTCATTTTTTTTTAAATCAATCAGCAACTAATTTCTTCTAATCTGTTCTTTCTAATACTCATTTTTATTTCCCTATATTTTCTCACGATAAAATCACTATTTCTCTTTCCTTTGCAGTTACTCATTTTTTTGACTCGTTCATGCTAATGATTTCTACTCCTAGTTGAGGTTCGTTTCTTCTTACTCTTCCACTTTACCTCATAACCCAATTTTATCGTGAAGGTTGTTGAGAGTGGAATTTCACGCATTTTATGTGTGCACATTACACCATTTTGCTTACGAAAATTATTGTTTTTGCATGGAATTGTGTACGCTTAAGTATTTACACAATTTTGAGGCTACTAAGGTGTTTTTGTGAGTTTTGAAGGCAGACAGGGGAAAACAGAGCAGGATCGGAAGCGGAGCGGAACAGAGACGGAACGGACCAGCTCGGGAGCAGCTCGGATGGCCGCTCGGCAGGCCAAGTGAGCCGAGTGGGGTCTAGATGGGACTCACATGACGTGGCAGGTGGCCCTGCACCTGCTCGGATGCTGCTCGGCCAGGTTCATACCCAGCTTGAGCCGAGCTGGGTGCCGAGGGCCCAATTTCGACCCAGACGAGGCCTGTTCGATACAACACTGTATTTACACCCTTCAGATTGCGTTTTGGCTCAGATTCGACGCGAAAAAGCCCCAAAAACTGTCCAAGATATAAAAGAGGAGATCAACACACAATTGAGGGAACCCATCCACAATCCATCCTAAATTCACGCCTCAAACACTCCATATCAGATACACATCTGATTTTTCATCTCCATCCATCTTCAAGTGGGTTCCAAGTGCTAATCGAGGGAGATCGGACGATCGGAGAGACGGAGAAGGAACGTGAGACTATGCTTACGCTAGGGTTTCGTGATTCCTATCTTTTCCTTCCTTTTATCTTGATTTTTGGTATGAATTGCATAACCATGAGTGTTGATTGTAATCTCATGGGCTAATTTCTTATGCAGTTCTAGAGTTTGATGGTTTGATTTGATTGATTTGGGTACCTAGACCAAAGATTGAGATTTTATGCAATGAATATTCTGATTTTACTTAATTTATTTATTCAGATTTGCTTATTTGCTTCGTAACGTCTTCATACACTACAAGAAAAGTGAGTATTAATGACGAAAATTTTATGACAAGAGCAACTTTCCCTCATTAAAAGAGTAGTTTTAATGAGAGGGGTGTAAAAAGTACACATAAATAAGATGTTTTTAGTGAGGGACTTTCATTCTTCTTAATACCATCCTCTCATTAGATATGTAAAAACATAAGTTTCCTGTCATTATTGAGTAAAATATTTGCCATTCATTTCCCTCAAACTTTATTAGGCACAAGTAAAATGTAATAAAAAAAAAAGAAAAAAAGAAAATGTACTCTCAATCTCTCTCTCACGACAGTATCAGTATTACTGTTCCCACCCCAAAATGAAATCCCTAATTCAACCATCCATGGAAGCATCGAGATGGAGGTTTGTCGGCCGGGCCCATCGGCGGCTATCCGCGATTTAACAGCCGCCGGAGATACCGTCTTGGTTCTCCGTTCCGCAGCGAGCCTCAATTGTGGCTTTGAGAGATGTTTTCGCTGCCTAGGGCAGTCTCTCAACTCGCCACTCCTTCGCCTTGTGCGATTCCTGTTTATCCCCGCTGATTCAATCCTCTCCACGCCACTAAGGCAGCGCCGTTGCAGACTGAATTTCCTCTTGTCACGCCGTCGGTACATGGTGGCGTTTCACATCTCATAGGTTCTGGATGCTCCCTTTAGGAGCAATTTTATTAATCTGTTTTTCTGTTTTCTTCTCGTTTAAGAATACAGTAGCACTCATGGATTGATGGGCTTTGCCTAATTTGGTGGAATTACTCATGAAAGTGCCGATTCATTTTTTATTCTTGGTTAGAATTTATATTCATGCTGCTAGATAGCAGCAACACAGCAACTTTTTTGGGTTCTATTTGTGGGTAGAAGCCGTTGTATTAGATATAATTGAGCTCTCGTAGAATATTTGCTTCTGTTTTGATTGTATTACACTCATTGATAGCAATTTCTCTATGGTTTTAAGGATGATATTGTGGACTGTGATACTTGTTTAGATCATCCTTGTCAACAATACTTCTGCTTGTTGTGAAGTACACTTTCATTCCCATATAGCTCATGTATTAACTTTTCAGATTAAAGCAGTAGCTTGAGGATTTGTTACTGTTCTTTGTGGAACGATGCTCTGATATGTCGCTGGTATTAACAAGTTCTTTTTGTTTTCTTCTTGCTGGTTCTTGATTCTATCCCCATTTACATGATACATATCCTGCCTTGTAGGACATACATATATAGTATATATTGTAGTTAACTTCTACAATATATGTATATATAGTATATACATATATCCTGTAAAGATATTCGTTTCTCGAATACACACATACTCTAGTCTACACATTGATACTAATATAATAATTCATATGAAATAAACAAATGCTTACTTTATCACTGGACGTAAAGAGTAAAATAGTGATGGACCCAGAATTTTGGATTAGGGATCTAAATTAATTATACAAAAATTAGGTGGATATTTGTTTATTTTAAGTCAGAATTAAGGTTCTTTAATTGTTTAGAAATTTTGTCTAAATATCATTGGTAAATTTGGCAACAAAAATTATACATATTAAATATTTAAAATTAGCAAAATATATAACATTAAATTTTTTTTGAAATTCCAGGGGACCAAAGGCCCTGCTGGTCCTCATCTCACTCCGTCTATGAGTATATATAATTGGAGAGTATCCCATGCATGGAACTTACGGTTTCTTACTATATAAGTAAAGAGTGAGTATGGTTTACACGTGTATTATATTTTTATAAGATTACTTTTTAGTATATAAAAAATTACTTTTTAAAGAATGATATATTTTATTTAAAAGAGTACTAATAGTTTGTCTCTATAAATTAATAGGACTAAAATTAGATTTATAAAAAATACAGGACCAAATTTAATATTTTCTTAATAGTTCTAAGCTTTACATTTCGAAAATTGAAACACCCTTCACTTTCATATGTACGATGTTTGGTCCCAAAAGAGTACAAGAAACATAAACGAGCGGTGTAAATTGGAACTTGAATTTGGGATATTATAATAACTCATCTACCCTCCAATTATTTGTGACATGCATTGATTGAGATATTAAAATAGAATTACATAAGTATAATTTAATTTTTTTTTTAAAGAAAAAGTTTTATTGATTAAAAAAAGAGTTATAGAGCATCATGTATGCTCATTAAACTCATACAAGCAATTTATTACCAATCAATAACATAAGTATAGTTTAAAATTAAATGTTACTTGGTGCCTTTTGATTTGTTATGTTTTAATTACTCATGAATATATATGATATATATACTTTTAGGATCTAGAATAGATATCACCTATTTGAGTGAGTTTAAATTTGAGGATATGTCTGTCTCACGTGAAACCATTTTTTACCTTTTAAAATAGTTATCACTTACGCTATAAATTATTATCACTTTCGCTACAAAATATTATTACTTTTATTTATACTATAAATTGTTCTTTTCATTAATTTATTATCACTTTCCTATATAAAAGTTATCACTTTCTGCCCATCTCACGTAAACCCTTATGTGAGACGGTCTCACACAAGTCTTTGCCTAAATTTGATTACTAATATATATATATACATATATCATTCTATTGTGTTTCATTTGTATTATTTCTGTATTTGCCTCGCTTAGCACAATATATATAACTACTATGTTTAATTGCTTTTAACTCTAATACTACAGTACTTAAATTAACGTTTGAGTAATTAATTCTAATATTCTTGCTATTCTGGTGTTAGTAAAATATCACATTTAGTCATACAATCTTAGCATTGGAGAAAGATATATCGAGCTATTTTCTCTGATTGATTAGTTAATTCTTGAGCTTAAGATAGATTTGGAAATAAGCAGCAGAAAACTTAAACATCTTCTGCAGTAGATTTGGGAGAGCAAGGTGGGAAGAATGGAAAATTAGGATTCTAAAAATCTGAGAGCGTATTAAAGGATGATAATACGTAAAATAAACTCTATAATCTATTAATTCCTAAACAATAACGAAAAATAGACAATTCAAATACGTCGATTTATAAGAATACAGTAAAAGAGGTAATGAGAAGCTCTCATTTTTCATTAATCAAATTCAATTCCCCTTCATACATAATAAGATCATCTATATATAGGGGATAAATCTATTACAATAATAAATGTAATAATGACAGAGATAAATAAAATTAAATCATATTAATATCTTATACTCCCTCCGTCCCGCGTTAATTTTGACGTTTGTTTTTCGCATTGAGGATAAGAGATACAATATTTTAATGTGTAGTGAGGTGAGAAAAATAATATTTAATGTAAAGTGGGTACTGGTATTAGTGTTGTGTGTGTGTCCTATATGAAATAATTATTTATTTTGTGTGGGCCCAAGTTGACAAAAAAGAAAATATAAACCTTAAAGTGAAACAATCTAAAATGGAAAACGTAAACCTTAACGCGAGATGGAGGGAGTATAGCTATACTATAATTATTTTAAATCTTTCATATCTCCATCAAAATCTCTTGAGTTTGACTTAATTTAACATTCAACCAAACAATCTCAAAGCAACGGCATTTTGACAAGGTGAAATGTGAGTAGTCAATTTGACACACCGCAGGAAGCTCTTGCTGTCCAATGGTTCGAGTTGCAAATCAATCTTAGAGTAGTTTATTTTTTTACAAAATCTTATATGTTTGGACTAATTATTTGTAATCGAAGTAAATTTGGTGACTTTTATGTAAAGCAACACTATTTTTAATAATAAATGTATATTTTGAATGTTGGCCCATGTAATAAGTTTGTACAACTAGATACACGTGACATTTTGCCTAACTTAAAATACAAAATAATTTTTTTTTATCTTCTTAATTAGCTTTTACAGCTGGATATTGGAACCACATGTCACTCTCATGTGTACGATGTATCAAAAGAATCTGAGAAAGGTAAACGTGAATTTGGGATATTATAGTATCATCTACCCTCCAATTATTTGTGACATTCACTGATATATAAAATACAATTGCATAAATACTATAGTTTAAATTTGTGGTTTACATTCAAAGCTTGAGGGATATTGTGAAATCATATATCTATTTATTTTGAAACATCTCAACCCTTACCACATAGAAAAATATTTTCCGAACAAGCAAGATACAACTCAAATAATACAAAAACGGTCACCTGCTCGTGAGACAGATAATTGGATTGGAAATAGGAGCAATGTTACCTGTCGAATAGATCCCAAGACAATTTCTAACCAATGCCCATAAAGAGTATGTCATTGTGCATCCAAAAGCCTAAACTAAGACTCTCCTTATCCCATAAAGTAGTTCACTGTTACTATATGGAATTCTAGAAAAGTTATTTTTTATGAGGTAATTTGGTATTTTTAAATAGTGTTTTTATAAACGGATTGGGGATTAAACCGGTTCGCGGACAGGCAACACGTCCCCTCATAGTATTTGCATGTGAAATTTTTTTATAAATGGGTGACAGTAAGTATCTACTCTGTAACTTTGAAATTTAAGTTAATTACTCCCTATGTTCTATAAGAGTTGACACACTTTTCTTTTTGATTTGTCTCATAAAATTGACACATTTTTTTTAGTGTATGAGACCCAATCAAAAACAATTAATTTATACCTTGGGCCCACATAACACCTCTAATACAACTACCCACTATAACATTAAATATTATTTCTCTTACTTCACTATTTATTAAATTATTATACTCCTTAATCTATGTGCCAAAAAAAATATGTCGACTTTTCCGGGGACGGAGGGAGTAATAGTTAATCAGTTATTTACCAAACATGTATATCTATAAAAGGGAGCAATTGATGCATCCTCTGGTTCATACATACACGATGAAGAAAAAAATGAGTCTGTACCTCGTATGCTTGGCTGTGATCTTCTCTTCAGCGGCGGGACAGCCGGTGAAGGACAGCGACTGAGACGTGGTCCTGGTGGGAGTGGAGTACAAGATCGTTCCGGATATCTCTGAAGACGGAGTAAACAAGGCCCTAGGTCTAGGCCGCGGGCAACAACCCCTTCCCACAGGACGTTGTACAAGCTGAGGTACTGCTACACGGATTCTGAAATTATTCGATGCGCGTACGTCGGCTTTGACGGCCATCGTTTGTATTTGCTCAACAAGGGTGATCGTGGAGGCGACTTTGTGTTTAAAATCCACAAAGTTACTGCCATTACTCTCTCTTCTGCAGCTATCTGATTTGAACTTGGGTGCATGCAATAAAATTACCAATAAGTGGCATCATGTTGTTTAATTTTATTACATAACTCTTTATTTTATGTTAACATCCTTTCGCTTGCACCACACAAGCACAAGATCCAAGAGAGATCGATATATAATTAATTCCATCAACTTTTAAGTTAAGCTGTGCTCCCAACTATAAATAAATTGAAGGCCTGGAATTGGGGTAAATCGAATTTGGGCCTTATAAGTGATTCAATAAAGAGATCAAAGAACTTAAATATTACTCCGTCCATTCATCCATGTTTGTTTGTGCTGTGGAAAAGAATTTAAGAAAAGTTGTTTTTTTATAACTTTATTGATTTTTTAAAGATAATGTAGTTGGGTGAAAATTAATTTGATGTAGTATTTTTAATAAATATATATTGTGTAAATTAATTAAGTGGAGTATGTTATAATATTAATATGTACAGAAGATTGGGATTATGTGTGTAAAGAGTAATGGGATTTTTTAAATTAAGGTATACTTACTTTTTAGGTTTTGTCATTTTATAGGATAAATAAATAAGTAAAAGTTGAACGATGTTCAAAAGATGAGGGAGTATCTAATAGAATTATCTTATCGTGCACTACATCGATTAATAGAGTACACTTTTAGCAAAAGAAAATGGCAAAACCTCTTGCGCCCCGGAGACACAGGGGGCACACGGCCGTGTCCCCATGTGAACACATCTCTCCCCTCCATATTTTATTTAAACTTATGTATTGATAGGAAGTTTAAATTGCAAAGGGGCACAGAAATTGCACGGTGTCCTCGGGAGCACAAAAGTCTCACTCTATATAACATTCCCATTCATTTCATCACACAACTAAGGTAAGTTTTTACAAGGAAGACAACAGAGAAAGACGATTCCCAGCAACATTTCCGGCTTCCAAAAAGATCCCTTCTCTCCTCACTAATCTCAATCTTCTTCCTTTCTCTCTCTACATTCCCAACCCTCACAACTTCATGCATTTGCCCTCTTTCCACACCACAATTTGCAGCCCATCGTTGGACTTTTCCCCAAGTGGTCTTCGGAACACTTCGACTCTTTACCAGAATCACCACCCCAACTTCAACTCTCTTCAATCCATATCATGTTTTTAATCCCCTCACATGTCTGAATCATCCACGTCGTGTTTCTGCAACTCTGCCATCACAGCTATGGTGCCTGAGAGCTCAAACGCTGCAACACAGCCCTCTCTGACCACTCTAGGTAGTGGGGATTAATGTGTGTGCCGTCAAAATCTAATTCAACAGTCAAAATCTACTCGATGGTTCAAATTGGAATCACTTATTAAAATGATTATTTATTTGCTAAATTCCAAAAGTTTACATTAGTTCGCAATTTAAAGGTAGGTGTGGAGACCACAAAGTTTATACTAAAATGTAGGAAGTGCACGTTTGGTTCAATTAATTGATTAAATATGTCGATTAATATAGTCTTGTAAATGTTATCAAGGTTTGAGCCTTAAAATTTATAAAAATTTCTTTAATTCAATTTTTATAAATTTTAAGGGATATCATAACCCTCCTCCTTCTTGAGTTACGTCTTACTGGGCCTCTTGTTCTTTACTAATGCGTAGAAGATACTAAAGCCCATATAAATGCAATTTAGGGATAATCTCTCTTATTTTTAACAATTTTTAGGACAAATTGAGGAATATTCACTCCCTAATTCTCTTATATTTGGAAAAATCTTTCATGCACTCAAATTCATTTTATATTATTTAATTTAATAGCGAATGTTATACTCCCTCCGTCCTATAACATCTTTCGCACTTTCCTCATTTGTTTGTCCCAAAATAATTTTTACACCCAAAAAAGGAAATTTAATTTTATCCAACAACCTAAAAAATTATTTTAATTTCAAATTTGTCACTTTCTTTTAACACTCATAGCACTACTTCATACTTTATTTATTACCTAAAAATATTACAATACCTTTACAAATCAATAAAATTAATAAAAAAAATAACTTTTCTTAAACAACGTGGAACAGTAAACGTGAAAGTTGAAACGGGACGAAGGGAGTACCTTTTTGGATATCAATTCATATCCTTTATTTTCAAGAAAAAAAAAGTAAATCAAACATTAATACTCTCCATATATCAATCAACATTTAAAAAATAATAATATTAAATGTGTATGTCATTTAAAATAGAATGTAATATCATCGAAGATCTTATGCACTTAGCTAGCTACGTGCACAAAAGACAAACTCCAAGTATTTCAATCGATTGAGAATACCATTTTAAGTAAAAATAAATAGTACTCCCGTTGTCCTATTAAACATTTAAAATTTTTTCATTTGTTTATTTTAATATACTTTCATACCTTAAAAAAAACTTTCAATATACTTTATTTTTTTTAAAAATATCACAATCATCTAAGAAATATAATTTATTTTATTTTATCCTCAAATATTAATAAAAATTGATTAAAAAATCAATTCTGACATCACGTGAAAGCTAAAATAATGTGACAAAGATAGCATTTAGAATATACTCCATATATATTTATATATAATACTCATTAAAATAATTTTATAAC
This sequence comes from Pogostemon cablin, assembly GCA_023678885.1. Lineage (NCBI taxonomy): Eukaryota > Viridiplantae > Streptophyta > Magnoliopsida > Lamiales > Lamiaceae > Pogostemon > Pogostemon cablin. The sequence goes on along the minus strand of CM042962.1, from coordinate 8,205,811 downwards.
TACATCTGAATGCACGATGCATACAAGTTTTGTTAAAAATCATTCTTATATACACCTACAAATTCTATTAATATTTGACCCATCACCTTTCATATATTATCCCTCTTCAATTAATATACTTCAATTTCTCTCTTTCTCACCCTCTTTTCATCTACAAATTCTATTAATATTTGACCCATCACCTTTCATATATTATCCCTCTTCAATTAATATACTTCATTTTCTCTCTTTCTCACCCTCTCTTCATCTAAAAGTTTAAGCTTATAGAGAATTGAATTGTTTAATACTTAATCAAAGTTACTCTAACACGCCCCCTCACATGCAGACGGCGATAACTTTGCCTCAAGCCTTGCATGTGAAATTTTTTCATAAATGGGTGGCGGTGAGGATCGAACCTTGTACCTTTGCTAGGTCTAGGCTCTGATACCATGTTAAACGACCACCTCATCTAAAAGCTTAAACCTCTTACACCTTGATTTTTCATAAAGTTAAGTTAAAGTATAACCTAACAAAAATAATATATATATATATATATATATATATATATATATATATATATATATATATATATATATATTGATTTTTGAAGGATTAATTACTCATAGGTACACACTTTGTACCCCTAATTACTATTGGATACATTGATTTAAAATATTAAAGTAAAATACCAAATATAATCCTAAACTCATACATTTTTAAACCACAAACCCAAAACCCCACCCACCACCGGACCACCGCCGGCCAGTCGCCGGAATCTGCCGGACCGCCAGCGGCCGATCGCCGGAATCTGCCGCCGCCGCCGGAGCACTGTCGGCTGCCGGAAAAGTCGTCGGACCGCCGCCGCCCCCGGAGCTCTGCCGGACCACCACACTTTTTGCTGCACACACTTTTTTTTACTGCACACACTTTGCTGCACACGAACACTTGCTGCATACAACATTTATGTGCATCACATTGTAGAGGTAATATTGGAATATCATTATATATTTTTGTAGTTAATATTAATATTTTTGTATGTTTGTATCTCATAGTAATTAAGGATTTTTTTGTGTACCTAGTAGTAATCCTCCCATTTACGAACCCTACATAAATCTATAATATATTTCTATACGTATTATAAATTTCAAACCTTTTAACTTTTATTGAATCTATTTTTAGTCCTAAAAATTTTATATTTCTCAAATTTAGTTGGTTGTGTCAATTTTAGTCTTATAACATTTTTAATTTTTCAGTTTAAGTCCTTTTGCAAAACTTTGCAAGTTCTATGAGTTTAGCAAATTTGTTGCAAAAGAACTAAAATTTAAAAAGAAAAAATTTACAAGATTAAAATTGACATAAAGAGACAAAAATTTTAATAAAAATTAATAAGACTAAAATTAAATTTATCAAAAATTATAAGAACAATTTGATATTTTCTCCATGGTTAAGCTTTACATCTCGAAATTGAAACACCCTTCACTCTCGTATATGTACGATGTTTGGTCCCAAAAGAGTACAAGAAACATACACGTGCAACAATATTACTTGCGGTGTAAAGTGGACCTGAATTAATTTGGGATATTATAATATCTCATCTACCCTCCAATTATTGGTGACATTCATTGATTGAGATATCAAAATACAATTATATAAATATAGTTTTAATTTATCTGTTATTTGGTGCCTTTTGATTTGTTACGTTTTATTAATTAGTCATGAATATATATGATATATCTACTTTTAGGATCTAGACATCATCTATATATTAATCATTTTATTGTGTTTCATTTATATTATTTCTGTATTTGCATATCTCAGCACATTATATATTATGTTTAATTGCTTTTAACTCTACTCCTACAGTACTTAAAATTAACGTTTGAGTAATTAATTCTATTCTTGCTATTTTGGTGATAGTATAATATCACATTTAGTCATACATTCTTAGCATTCGATAAAGATCAACCCATTTTGTCTGATTGATTAGTTGATTCGATAGAGATTTGGAAATAGGAATGTCAATTTCGATATGCCCCACGAGTACCCCCGCACGTTTTGGAGCGGTCCAAACCTCACCCGTAGGATATATATAATTCCATCAAGTTTTAAGTTAAGCTGTGCTCCCAACTATAAAAAAAATTGAAGGCCTGGAATTGGGGTAAATCGAATTTGGGTGTAAGTGATTCAATAAAGAGATCAAAGTACTTGAATATTACTCCCTTTCTCCATATTTACTACCATCGTATATACCGAGTTTAAGAATTTTTTTTTATATAAATTCTTTGAGACGTTACTCATGTGAGACGGTTTGGTAGACTTTTTAACACGCCTATTATATAGATAAAGTATGTTTAAGTGTGTTATAATATGATTTATTATTGACATATTTTTAACTATGAATAAGCATACGTTACCTATGTAATAAGTATACTTTAGTAATGGATCGACCTGTCTTATAATTCGTCTAACAAAAACCTGACTCATAAGAGAGTGTCTCAATATTTTTTTTTGAAAGGTAATGTAGTCTTATTAAGTAATAAATAAATTATAAATTATATTATCTATATTAGGTGAGAGTAATAAATTTGTAATTAATATTTACTTTGAGGTTGAAAATTAATTTGATGTTTATTTTTTGGTGTTAAAATTTAATATAAGACGAAGAAAAAGGAATTTTTGAAAATTTAATGTGGAATGAGGGTAGTTCTTTTATCTCGAAATTGTTTGCTATGCAGAAGTTTAAAAAATGTTACTCTTATTTTCAATAACTTTATTAATTTTTAAAGGATGATTGATGTAGTATTTTTAATAAATATACTTTGTAAATTAATTATTCCCATCGTTCCTTGGTAAGAGTTCTATTTGCTTTTGGGCACGTGGATTAAGGAGTATTATTATTTAATGTGTAGTGGGTAGTTGTATTAGTGGGTGTGTGGGTGATCGTCGCTATTTTCACCTAAATTTTAGTTTTTTATGTCCGTTTTCATAGTATTTTATCTATATTTTATGTATTATTTGATTGTGTTATGTGTTTTTTTTCATGAAAATGTGTGTGAATGAGCTTAAACGTATGTAAAACAGGTGAAAACGGAGCAAAAATTGAACGGAAGCTGAAACGAGCAAGAAACGGGGCCGACAGGACCCAACTCGAGTTGCAAGGTGCAACTCGACTTGCAACTCGAGGGGGTCGAGTTAGGGTCCAAAAATTGTCCAGTGAGCTTACTCGAGTTGCAAGGTACAACTTGACTTGCAACTTGAGTCGAGCTAGGAGCAGGGCAGCGACCAAAAATTATACAATGAGCTAACTCGACTTGCAAGCTGCAACTCGAGTTGCTAGATCGAGTCGAGCTGCCTTCCATGGGATTTTCAGTTTCAGAGCCTCGTAACACGACCGAACAGGCGGGTGCACGAGTAGCCAACATGAGTCGAGCTACTTCAACTCGAGCTACACACACGTAGCTCGACTCGAGTTGGGTAAGGTCAACTTGAGTTGCATGTTTTTGGGCCAAAAATCCAGATTTTCACCTGCCAATGTATGTAAGTATGTGTAAAAAAGCCCATTTGATGTTAAATTCGTGGCCCAACTTGAAGAGGGTATAAATAGCCTCAAGTTCAACATTTCAAAAGAGATTGGATATTTCACACAAGTGTTTCACCTCTACACCTAGATCACACACCATTTCCTCCATTTCACACCATCATCTCCATCCATTCTTCATCCATCCATCTACACTTGATCCCCTCCATCAAATCCACCATCCAAGTGATCAAGGAAGTAAGGGGAGTGAAGATTACAAGAAGAAGAAGGAGAAACTCCATTGATGGACTTCAAAGGGGAATATAATTCTAATTTTTGTGAACTTCGTTATAATTTTGTCATGGGATTTGTAGATACAACTGTCTATGTTATTTTCTCTAAGACTATGATAGGCTAATCTCCTTTGTGAGATTAGCTCCATGATTGGTGTTGGATAATTTAGTTTTTATGCAATTTGATTTTAATCTTGAATGGACTTTGTGTTATTTCTATCATTGATTGTTAATTGCTTGATGTGTATGATTGATTTGTGTGATTAATTGTCATGAGCTTGTGATTAATTGTGATTAGATTGGTAGATCAATTATATATTTAGGATAGTTCATTGAATCATTTCATCATACACTTCATGTGCATTAATTTAGAATGAGATAAGTATATCCTTGCATCATTTGGAACCCATTTATCTTGAATTCATTTAATCATTTATTTCTTGCATTAGTTTAATTGCATTCATTTGCATCTTATCCTCTTTTTCGATCGTCCTTATAAAATCACGATAAACTTGAGATCGCTTAAACTCTAGTACCTTCCTCCATGTGGTTCGATAAATTCTTTAATTGGTCATCTCGATTATAAACGGCCAATCAGTGGGCCCCATGTTTTAATTGTATTAGTGGGTGTGTGTGGGTCCCATATGTCCAAAAAAGGAAATAGAATCCTTTGGGTGGGACAACCAAAATAGTAAAATAGGACTCTTACCTAGGGACGGAGGGAGTATGTTATAATATGAAAATGTAACAAAAGATTGGGACAATTTAGTGTGATTTGTGTAAAAAATAAATGATAATTTTGAAGTTAAAGTACACTTTTTAAGTTGTCTTTTTATAAGGCAAACAAATAAGTAAAGGTTGATTGATGTTCAAAGACGAGGGAGTATTCTTATAATTACTTAAATTAAACCTAGTCTAATAGAATTATTGTACGTGCACTACATCGATCAAAGGAGTACACTTAGCTTTTTTTTCAAACAAAGAAAATAAGCATCAACAAAGCTCGTGAATGAACTCTCCCATCTCTCTATTTACATGTGAACACCATTTTTGACTACAAAGAAGACAACAGAGAAAGACGATTCCCACCATTATTGCCGGCTTCCAAATAGATCCCTTCTCTCTCCTCACTAATATCAACCTTCTTCCTTTCTCTCTCTACATTCCCAGCCCTCACAAACTTCTTCGAGTCGCTGCCAAATTCCACCCTCACAACTTCACGCATTTGCCCTCTTTCCACACCACACTTTGCAGCCCATCTTTGGACTTTTCCCGAAGTGGTCTTCGGAACACTTCGACTCTTTACCAGAATCACCACCCCAACTTCAACTCTCTCTGCAATCCATATCATGTTTCTAATCCCCTCACATGTCTGAATCAATCCCTTTGCATCAACGTCGTGTTTCTGCAACTCCGCCATCACAGCTACGGCCCCCGAGTGCTCAAACGCTGCAACACAGCCCGCTCTAACCATCTTCGGGCTGCTATTGTACGCCGCTGTCTCTAGGTAGTGGGGATGAATGTGTGTGCCGTCGGCCCGTTTAAGGATGTCGGAAGATCGCCCCATTACGTACAAGTACCTCTGTTCTCCCATGACCACTCCCCTGTCTCCTGTCCGTACGAAGCATCCAGCTACTCTGTTTCTTAACCTTGCATTGAATGCTTCTTGTGTTAAAGCAGAGTGATCGAGATATCCAGAGGCATTGCTCGGAGAAGAAATCCATATCTCGCCTTCGATTCCATCGTCCACTGGCTCATGAGTCTCCTCATTCACAATCAAGATATGGATGTCTTCTTCCGACATTAGTACTTCATTGCAAGAAGGTAGCTTTGCACTTGGTAAGAGATTCTTGTGGGTGGGGAAGATGTTGTCGTTTCCACTCCTCCATGATGTTGAAACAAAAGTGCAGTTCTCTGCTAATCCATAGGATGGAGAGATGCTAGAAGGAACTAGCCCAAATGATCTGAACATCGAAACGAATTCGTCTATCAAGGACTTGTAGATGGGCTCATTGATGATTATAAGGTTCTTCATTGTTCCTAGGTTTATGATGGAGGTCCCTTTATCCCCCTCACCCCGTCTCGCCACAAGGGGCAATGCGAAAGACGGAACAGGGGTGCAGGTTGCTTTGTACTTTGTGATCAACTCCAGCCATAGCCTTGGTCGATTGATGAACGCCTTTGGAGACGTTAAGACACTCGTGGCACCCGATACAATGGTGAGTAATAGGAACATGAGCCCACAATCATGGTACTGAGGCAACCATGATACTACGACACTGTTTGGATGTAGATCGTATGCTTTTCTTGCTACCCTTACGTTGTGAGCAGCTGCACCGGCAGTTACAAGGACCGGTTTAGGTATCCCGGTTGCACCTGACGTGTACTGGATCAAGTACACGTCCTTCGTCCTGCATCCCTTGTAAGGTGATGAGTTCAAATGCCCTGCATTCTCTGTCTTTGCAGCGCCCTTCAATTCATCGACACCAATCCATCTAAGCGCCCTCAGGAGCTTAGAAAGACCGTCGTTGCTCGACGTATAGTACTCTCTTACGCGGTTTATATAGCCGCGTGTTGCTAAGGCTGCTTTAGGCTTCGTTTGGGACAGAGCTCTAACAAGGTGGTGGTGATTGTTATCAGCAAAATGAGGATGAGGAGGGGTGATGGGAACAGCTGTAAGCCCGGCCCGTTGGCAGGCGAATATGACCTCTACGAGCTCGAGGCTGGGCTCTATTAGGACGACAATAGTGTCGCCCCTCGACAGTGAGAGCAACAGCTCTGAGGAAATGTAGTGAACAGAGGAGTTGAGTTGATGATAAGTTAGGGCGGAGGGGCAGCCCGGCCCGCCCTCGTCCCAAACGAAGGCGGGCTTGTGGCGGAAGGCGGGAAGGCTGGCCCATATTGGGAGATAGAGATCCACCAGGGGCTGATCAGGGAAGTAAGGATCATAGTTTTCAAGATTCATGATTCTTGATTGTGTTGAGAGTTGGTGTTACTAGAAAACGTTGTTTAAGGCATTATTAAATATATATAGTGTGAGATTGAAGAAATTGTTAGTGAGTGGATTTGTGCTATAGACTGTCCTTTGTGTAGAATCCAGAGAGAGGGTGTAAAATGATTGGCAAATATTCGATGGATATCCGAAAGGTTAGATTAAAACTTTGTTAAATTTGATGTTTGTTTGTGTTTGATTCGATATCTCCTATGCTGCCTAATAGGTAGAATCTAATGGATGCATACATCCCACTCCATTGATACATAACTAACTGACGAAGTACAAAAATGTGGAGACAAATTTAGCTGAGAAAATAAAATAGTATGCATTTAAGGGAGGTCTAATCCAGGAATATCCAAAGAATATTTTGTGACAATGTGCTAGAATATATTAAACGGTTTTTCGGTGTCATTTTCATGCACTTTCCAGACCACCCTTCCCATTTTCGTACCTTTAAAAAAAGTTGCACTTTTTATTAATTTTATTGACTTTAGAAGGTATTGTAGTATTTTTAGATAATAAAATATTATAAAGTAATGATATGTGTATGAAAAAAATAATAGAATTTAAATTAAAATAACTTTTGAGATTTTTGGATAAAGTGATTTTTTTATTTTTTATTTTTGTGTAAAAGGTGTTGTTGGCATGTTGCACTATTTTATGCATGAGAGTGCGAACCAATTACAACTCTTTGCATATAGGATAATGGATAACGTTTGTTGATACTCGTGACACATTTTAATGATCATTGCTATGTAGGTATTCAATTTATAGTGCGATCAATCGCAGGTGCGCTACTTTCTTTTTCTTTTTTTTTTTACATTGATTTTTTTAAATAATTAATTTATTAATGAGTTACTTACTAGGAAATACAAAACAATGCATAATTGCTATAAACTACATGACTCAAAGCACTATTACTCATAACTACACAATTATGATTGTGATACCATAAATACCTCTAAGTATTTGTACAATTGTTCTGCACAATTTTATTTTTGCACACTTTAAATTCCGGCATCAGGCGGCGGAGGCAAGCAGTGGTCAACAACCGGTCAACTTCAGTCAATGCTGGCCAACGGCCGGTCAACGACCGATCCACGCCGGTCAACGCCGGTGGATGGGTGAAGGGTAGAGTTGTTGGTTTAAAAGTGTATGGAGTATAAGGTTATATTTGGTATTTTACTTTAATATTTTATATGTGAGAGTAATTATTTAAATTTCATACATCTAATATTAAATATGCTTAAAAGTGTGTATTGAGAGTAATAAACCCTTTATTAGGGAATTATAGTTTTGTTATATTTTACCATTATATTTCATGACTTATTTTATCCTTAAAATTATGATCTATTTTACTTTAGAGTTTAATATTTATCTTGATTTAATGTTAATTCTAACGGTATAATTCTAATTTCAATATTGTATCATGTAATACTTCTATTTTGTTCCTAGAATTTAATATTTATCCTTAGGATTTAGTGTTAATTTGAAAAGTATATTTGTAATTTCATTTTATGTTTCATGTAATGTTATACATTTGTATTCATGGTTTATTTTTGTCTCCCAAAATTCAATATTTATTAGCAAAATATTCCATTCACCGGTGCATGGACGCTAACATTGAATTCATATAAACTTGTTAATATATATATATATATATATATATATATATATATATATATATAGGGGATAAAAACCTTTTTAGTCCCATAACTCTTTCCATGGTTTTTTTAGTCCCACAAAAGATAAGTTTGTCAAATTAGTTTCACCGGCGAAGAAATAGGGCCAAAAATGTCCTATTTTCGCCGGAAAAAGCTGACATCAGCTGGAAACATCTACATCACGATCGGAATTGTCAATTTCCGGCCAGTATGATGACGTGACGCCCTGATGACAGATGAGTCAGCAGGATAAAAAATCAATTCAGTCTCATAACTTTCCTCATGTTCTATTTTAGTTCTAATAAAGATAAAATTGTCAATTTAGTCCTGCCAGTGTAAAAATAGGGTTAAACACGTCCTATTTTCGCCTGAAATTACTGACATCATCGGAATCATCGATTTCAATCGGGACGATGACGTGGCACCCTGATGGCAGGTGAGTCAACAAATTAAATATTATTTTAATGCTAATAAGACATTTTTATTTAAACAATTCCAACCAGGATGATGATGTGGCGCCCTGATGGCAGGTGAGTCAACAAATTAAATGTTATTTTAATGCCAATAAGGCATTTTTATTTAAACAATTCCGACCGCTGTCATGGCCGATGGAGAAATCGTGTTCGGTGGCGAAGTTCTGGTTTATGTGATGTGGGTTTTGGTGGCGGCGAATCCGTGCTAGAAGAGAATTGGGCTGATGACCCTTGTTAATTTTTGTTTTCTATTTATTTAAATTTTTCGAAAATAAAAATGTGTTGTTAGTATTAGAATAACATTAATTTTGGCAGGAAATCGTCGATTCTGGTTGTCACTTGACAATCACGCGCTATTTTTCGGTGATATCAGCAATTTCAGGCGAAAATAGGACGTGTTTGGCCCTATTTCTACACGGACGGGAATAAATTGACAAATTTATCTTTATTGGGACTAAAATAGAACATGAAAAAAGTTATGAGACTGAATTGGTTTTTATCCCGCTGACTCATCTGCCATCAGGGCGCCACGTTATCATACCGGCCGGAAATTGACAATTCCGATCATGACGTGGCTGTTTCCAGCTGATGTCAGCTTTTTCCGGCGAAAATAGGACGTTTTTGGCCCTATTTCTTCGCCAGTAGGACTAATTTGACAAACTTATCTTTTATGGGACTAAAAAAGACAATTGAAAGAGTTATGAGACTAAAAAGGTTTTTATCCTTATATATATATATATATATATATATATATATACTTCTTCGTCCCAAGACAAGGGTAGTTTTGCTTTTTGACACGTGAATTAAGGAGTATTATTATTTAATGTGTAGTGTGTAGTTGTATTAGTGAGAGTGTGGGTCCCATATTTTAATTATATTAGTGGGTGTGTGTGGGTCCCATGTGTGTAAAAAATGAAAATAGACTATTTGGATCGGACGTCCAAAATGGAAAAAAGAGACTCTTTGGGTAAGACGGAGGGAGTATATATTAAAATTTATATAGTTTGCTAACGAATTTTTTTTTAATATTTTTAATTTTTTAATGAGAAATTAATGGTCCAACTAAACATATATAAAAAAACTCATTAAGAATACGAACTCCTGTCTTGTCATAATGCGTCACATTTCTTTTTTGAACGAAAATTAAAGAATATAGTATTTTAAAATGTAATAGATTAAATAAAAAAATAATACTTTATTATATAAGGGGTAATTGTATTAATGTTGTGTGTCTGTTCCATAGAAACACAAATACTTATTTAAACTGGGTTCACGGTGTAAACCATGCGGTCCTCTCTTCCAATCTTATATACCTTATGTATTGTTAGGGTGTTTAAATTAAGAGAGACCACATAATTTACAAGAATTTATGATGTAAACCCGATTTACAAGAGAGTGACTCCCATAAAAATACGTTAATTATTTTGTGTGGTCCCAACTACCAAAAATAAAATATAACAATTGAAATAGGACACTCAAAATGGTAATACGTAACTATTATAACCGGACGGAGTCACGGAGAAAGTATACATTATTAAAAAAATACTAATACATTGGGAGCATATAATTTTACTTGGTACACACGATTGCACAAGATATCAACTCATATTTATTTAAGAGTTTAATATTAATTCTAAGAATATAATTATAATTAGTAATAATTACTTCTTCCGTTTCAACTTTATCTTCACGTTTGCTGTAGATACGAAGTTTAAGAAAAGTCACTTTTTGACTTACTTTTGGGGATAATATGATATTTTTGGGTAATAAATAAATGATAAAATATGTGATGTATGTTAAAAATGTAATGACAAAATTGAAATTAAAATCTCTCCTATATACACCTACATACCCTATTAATACTTATTCACCCCCTACAATATATTTTCTCTCTTCAATTAATATTTTTTTCTTTCTTTCTCTCTCCTCTTCTCTCACCTCAATTAATACTAGATTTGACATAAAATTTAAACCTACCATACTTAAACCTAAAACAAACATAACAAATATAGAATAACATTATTCATTGGTTTAATAAATCAACTTAAACTCAAAACAAACATCACCTTAGAGAGATATTAATTAGAGGTAATAGGCAAATTTGAAATAAAAATATATTATTGGCAAAAAAGAGATTAAAATATATTAGGGGATAATTAGTTAGTTTTTTTTTTCCTTTTATGGAAGTATAGAGTTGAATTTGAAATGAATCAAAATAAAAAGTGTGAAGTTGAAGTTGGGACGTGAGAGAATAATTAATAAAAATATAACGAATATTTTGCTTTTTTCGAAAAAAAATTCGGATTGGTTTTATGTACGGAACGATGAGTGTTCAAGCTTTGGTACCCAAATGAAAAGTCCTTTCTTTCAGTTTCATCTATTTGGAATTTAGCCCTTACATGTGTAACATAAACGTGGTACATGAGTAGTACTTAGTGGTCCAGATTCAAAATTGGAAGAGGCATTAATATCAGTTCCAACCACCTATCATTTCCTTGTGTTAAATCTTTTATCCCAAACCAATACTATTCATATGTTGGTGACAGGTGGGATTTATAAAAGTTAGCTTGGTTAATAAAGTTTGATGCAGTATTAATCAAGATGTGAGTACGATTCTCTTAGGATTTTATTAGTATCACGTGGGTTCCTTATTTTTTAATCAACGAACGAACTAAGAAGACAAATAAGTCTATATAATGAAATTAATGTATAAATTCTTTTATTTTTAATAAGATATTGTATGAAATTAATTTCATATGAACAAAACACCCTCTAAAATATATAAGTAATATAAGTCCAGATTTTTGCTCTCCGTAACACGTTACTTATGATTTAAAACAAATGTAAGACTAAAATTTAATAGTAGATTCAGTATACCACCCTTTCATCTGTAATGTTGTTACATTTACTATTTGTACTGATATTAAAAATATAATATTTTAATATGTAGTGAGTCAAAAGATCTAATATTTTAATGTATAGTAGAAAATTGTGTTAGTGTTGAAATGTAATACTCCCTCTGTCTCAGTTAAAGAGAATCTTTTTTCCATTTTGATCGTCTCATCCAGAGAGTTTTCTTTTTTTTTTTACAAACATGAGACCTACATACTCCCTCTAATACAATTAAAATATGGGCTTCATATTTCCACTAATACAACTATCCACTGTACATTAAATAAAAATACTTTTTAATCTACGTGAAAAAACAAAAGATACTATTTTAACTGGACTGAGGGAGTATGAGTTTTGTAGCATGATCTACTCTCTTCTGCATTAGACATGCGCCTATAAAAAGGGGAAATTGATGCATCCTCTGATCCATACAAACATGATGAAGGAAAAAATCACTCTGTACATGGTGTGCTTGGCCGTGATCTTATCATCAGCCACGGCCTCGACTCCGGTGCTGGACAGCAACGGAGACGAGGTCCGGACTGGAGTGGCTTACAAAATTTTCTCAATTATCGCTCCAGGAGGTGTACCCGTGGCCCTCAAACTAGGCAGCACCGGCAACAACCCCTGCCCACTCGACGTCGTCCTAGCGGGATTCCACGAGTGTTTCTCCCAACCATGTGGCCTCCCTCTGACGTTCCACCCGGAGGAAGGCAACCTGGTGAGTGTCTCTGCGGATGTAAACATCAAGTTCAACGCCACCACTGCGTGCGAAGAATCCACAGTGTTGCAGGTTGTACGAGACGAGTCGCTCGACAGGGGCTTTGTGTCGACCGGAGGCGTGCTGGGGAACCAGCTGTCCGCAAGCTGGTTGAGGTGGGAAGCTGTGGAGCTTCTGCTGCCGTATGTGTACAAGCTTGTGTACTGCCCCAGAAACTTTACAACCTTGGTCTGTTCCAACGTTGGATTTGCAGGCAACGATGCACGTTTGAGTGTGCTGAAGATGGATGAATCCCCCTTTTATTTTACCATCAGAAAAGCTACTATGACTCTGTCGACTGTTGCGTAATTCTCAATAAGTTAAGATACTATGCTGCCAATAAATCCAAGCTTGTTCACTATCATGTAAGCTTCCAATTAGTGGCATCAATAATATGTTTATTGGCTGGTATTTCAATTCTACGTCTCTGGTATGATTACTATTTTTGCTAAATAATTACAAGAAAAAACGCTTCATTCACCATTTCTACCGTAGAGTGGGTGGCGGATACAGGAATGTAATTTTGGAATACGATAAACAGTAGATGTGAACATAAAATTTGGGTAGGGGAAGTATTTTTTATTGCTACATACGCCCTCCGTCCGCCGAAAGGTGAACATTTTGTCATTTTTGGCGTCCGCATCAAAGATCCACATTTTCTTTTTTAAATACATGGGATCCACACACATCATTAATACAATAAATTTATGGGACTCATACACCCTACTAATACAACTACCAATTACACATTAAATAATAATACTCCTTAATCTATATGCAAAAAGCAAATGTCCAACTTTAAGGTGGACGGAGGGAGTAAATAACTTACTTTATATTTTATTTATTATTTAAATAAATACCAAACTATTCCAAAAAATCAATAAAATAACTGTGAAAAATTAATTTTCTTAATATCCATAAATAAATAATCAAATATGCATACTTCGTAAAGAACTCAAGTTAACACTCTCTGTTATGATCCATCCACAACTTCACATAGAAGGAAATAATTAACACTTAACAAATAATTTCTCATTATATTTTAATGTTAAAATTGTTATATTTTTTCACACATACTCTTTTTCAATTTTTGTTGTACTATTATAGAAGCGGCTTGGATTCTCTGTTATAGAAGTACCAATTTCTTTTTTTTTTTTCTAGACCAAAAAAGGAAAAAAAATTCAACCCACTACACACAAAAGCTCAAACACAACATTACAAATGAAACACAAAAAAATTATTAATAAACTTTTTTTTCATTAATAAAATTTAACTCACTCAAATAGATGAAAATTTAGATTCTAAAAGGAGCATAACATATATAATCATGAGTCGTTATTCAAACTAGAGTGGTAAAAAATGGGTTGAGCCCACGAGCCAGCCCCAACCTACCTAAATCCACCAATTTTTTAACCCAAAATTAATTCATCTCATAAAAAGTCCACCCCACTCAAACCCACTAAAGTGTAAGTTAACTTGCACCGCCCCACCAACCCAACATCAATCCACTTTTATAAATTGAAATTTAAAAAATTATCATACAAATTCTAGATTTTAATATTTAAATAATAAAAATATTATCACCCAATCTACCCCTACCATACCCCCACCCAACCCCACCCACCCTCCAAAAAATTTTTTTTTAAATTTTATATTTTAATATTTAAATAATAAAAATATTATCACCCAACCCTATCCCCTACCCACCCCCACCCACCAAAATTTTTTTAATATAAAATTTTAGATTTTATTATTTAAATAATAATAATAAAAATATAACCACCCAATCTTACCCCATACCTACCCCACCACCCACCCACACAGCCCCTACTCCCTCTACCTACGCTGATTGTCGTCTAATTCACCTAAATTTTGTAGTATTTTTATGTTCGCTTTATGTGTGTTTAGTATATTTTTGTATCATATTTTGAAGGATATGGATGGATTTGATGAAGTTTATTAATTTGAGTTTGCATTTATGTAAATAGGAGATTTGGAAGGAGAATCGAGCAAACATGAAGATGAAATTGTGAATTCAAGGAAGTGTGCAAAAACTTGGTCGAATTTCTATGAATTCGACCGAATTTCTCCTACAATGTTGAAGGTCGCGGTTTGGCACAAAAATTCAATCTGAGTTTCTGAAAACTTGATCGAATTTCTCTTACAGTGTGTTTCAGCAGATTTAGCAAAGCATGAAATTCGACCGAATTATAAAAACTCGATCGAGTTTTCATGCAAAAGTGCCAGTTGTAACTTCGACTCTTGGGCATTCACGAGGGGTATAAATACCCTAAATTCTGACTTCTCTCACCAGATTTTGCAAGGGGGAGATTCCAAGAACATACAACACACACTCTTTTCTTCATTTTACACCTTTATCTTCATCCATCCACCATCCTTTCATCCATCCCTTCCATTTTCTTCATATTTTCACCACCAATCTATTGAGGAGTGAGGATTGAGAGTGAAAAGCTTGCAAAGTGAAGGAAGACATCCAACCAATCTCAAGAAGGGAAGATAGCTTGTTTTTCTTTTGTAATCTTTTTGGTTTGTTTTGAAACAATGAATATATTTAAGCATTTTAGGGAAGTTATGATAATGTTTATTATTGGCTAGACCTCTAGTGAGGCTAGCCACAAGATGAATTAGGGCTTTGTGGATTTGTTGGATTTTAAATGATAGTTGATATGATATTTGGCTTTTCTTACAAGATTTATGATTCATTTTTCGTATTATGATGTGTGTGATTGAAAACTCTATTTATGATTTTAGGAAAGCCATTCCGATATTATAATTAGGGTTTTGATTGAATCATGTTATAGTATGGATAGTGTATGTTAGTATGTGAAGTATATGGTAGCATCTTTATATACTTAGAACATTTATGTGAGGACACATAGTTAATGGATCTAAGTAGGTTATTAATTGAGTGAGAAAAGCCAATCTTATAATCATAGTACCCTTGAGGGAATTGAGAGTAAGGAAAAATCTTTTGCGCTTAAAACTTGTAATGAGTTGAGAACCTAATTACCTTGGTCATAGGGATTAGGGGAAGCTTTGTGATTGCTTCTAGTCCATTTAACATTGATACTTGTCATTTAGATCTAACTAGTCCACGTAATACCCTTAATCTTGAATGTGGTTAGCCTTGGTAATTTCATTTCTTGCATAAATCTTGATAATTTATCTCTTGCAGAAATCTCACTTAGTTGTTATTTATTTTATTTGATACTTGAATAGATAATTTGTCTTTTTAATTCTAAAACTCACAATCCCGATCACTCCTATAAAGCATGATTGAAAATGAATCCGGATACTCCTCGAATTGAACTCTTCCTTTGATCGATATTTAAACTGGGTCAATAACTACACACAATAGGATACACTTACCTTGTTCAATTATACCAAAATTGGCTTAAAGTTCATGACGTCGTTGCTTGGGGAGAGTTAAATTTTGAGAGTAACCAGTTCACGTTTAATTAGCTTTACTAGGAGTATTTTTTATTTATTTTCTTTTGTTTCATTTTATTTATTTGTGATCTAATTCGGCGATACTTGTAGGTGTATGCACACTCAATCAAAGGCTAAATCTATTGAACCTTTAGATTTGGAATTAGAAGCTACACTTAGAAGAAAAAGAAGAGAGTTGGTGAGTCCAACGGAGGAAGTAATGGAGAACGAATTGGATAATACTAATGGCAACGAGGCTGATGGAGAAGAGAATATGCAACATGGTGTAGAAAATACTCAAGGAGTACATGTGAATCCGGAGTTCGTACAATAAGGGAATTTCCACCAAATGCATTTGCAAAATCAACAATTGAATGCCATTATCCAATAATTACTACTTCAACAAGGGGCTATGAACCAACCATAAGCTCCTCTGGTGCAAATGCAAAATCAACCTCAAGGACAAGGACATCATGGAGGCATGAATATTAGAGATCATTTCCAACCACAAGTGGAAAATTATGCTATGGGGCCGCCATTGAATGTCAACAATTTCGAGATCAAAACAGGGTTGATCAATATGGTGCAAGCAAATCAGTTTGGGGTGGTGAAATGGAAGACCCGAATGCTCACTTAGCTCAGTTCACGGAGTTAGCTAACACCATCAAGATCAATGGAGTGAGTGAGGATGTTATCAAAATGAAGCTCTTTTCCTTTTAATTAAGGGATAAAGCTAAAGCTTGGTATAATACTATACCTTCGGGATCCTACACTACATGGAGGGAGCTAGCTCAGAGGTTCTTGAATAAGTTTTTTCCACTATCAAAGATGTAGCATTTGAAGGGCTTGATCATACAGTTCAAGTAATTACCTCTTGAAACTTTTAGCGAGACATGGGATCACTTTACGGAGATGCTTCGAATGTGTCCACAACATGGGCTCCCCCTAGATCAGCAGGTATGATTCTTCTATGCAGGGTTGAATGGAGGTTCGAGGATACTTATTAATGCTTCCTCAGCAGGATCTTTATTGGGGAAAACACCGGAAAGGGCTGTAGCTATCTGTGAAGAAATTGTTTTGAACTCAGGATATTGGCCTTTGGATCGTTCTCAAGGGATGTATGAGATGGAAATGATAGAAAAGATGGAGGAAGTGTGCATGAAGCAAGTGGAAGCACCGAAAGGAGATGTAACTGAAAAGACTATCTCGGAGATACTCAAGAGGATGAATGCTAATATGCAAGCGTCTTCAAGTTTTATGCCTAAGCCCATCATGAGTCAACCATGTCCTAATTCGAATGTTCAGTTGTCTACATCTCAAATGCCTCACCAAGGAATGACCTCCAACATGAGATTTCAAGAATCTTGGAGGTAACCCGAGATGTCACTAGAGGAAGTTGTCTTCATGCAAGGAAGGAACTTCCAAGAAAATTATGAAGGGAATTTCAGACATCAAGGAGTATACCCACCTAGGCAAGGTGGATTTGGCTAAGGAAATTTCGGTGGCAATTTTCAACAACCTAGAAGATTTGATAACTTGTCATATGGAACTCAAGGTAATGCCCTTACACTTCTACCGGGGATCAATCCGGGAGATAAGGCTCAAAACAATGAAGGGAAGCCTACAATTGAGGATCAAATGAGCAAGATATTTGAGCTCTTGAAGCATGAAAGGGATGAGAGGTTGATGGAAAAAGAAGAAAGAAAGCAAGAGAAAGAGGAAAGAAGGAAGAAAAATAAGTGAATGATAGGAGATTCAAGGCATTAGAAATGCAAATGAGTTAAATTGCAAGTGAGAAGAGGGATGTTCATCAACAAAGAAAGTTTTCGTCTACAACCATTACCAATCCTAAGGAGCAATGCAAGGCTATCATACTTATAAGTGGAACAAAATATGATAAGCCTCTGATGCCAAAGGAAGATGATGAGGCAGATTGTCAACAAGAGCCCATGATAGTTGAGGTTGAAAAAGAGAAAGAGAAAGAGACCCATGATGCTAAGAATGATAAAACGATCCATCCACTTGATGAAGAGGAAATGAAATCTCCTAAGAAGTGGAAAAAGTGCAAGGAAGCAAAGAGACAAGAGAAAGAAGAAGGGTTTGAAAAAGATGAATGAAAATTTCCACAAAGATGTTTGAAGAAAGGCTTGGATGAAAAATTTGCAAAGGTTGTGGGAATGTTGAAAAAGATTCACATCAACATCCCTTTCACGGATGCTCTTCTACAAATGCCCAATTATGCAAAATTCTTGAAGGATATCTTAGCAAAAACGAGAAGCTTGGGTGATCATGAAACAGTGAATCTGAAGGAGGAGTGTAGTGCCATACTTCAAAAGAAGCTTCCTCTCAAGTTGAAAGATCCCGGGAGCTTTACTATCCCATGTGAGATGGGCAAGCATGAAAGCTATAAAGCTTTATGTGATTTGGGGGCTAGCATTAACTTGATGCCTCTATCAATCTTCAAGAAATTGGGTATCGAAGAAGTGAAACCTACATTGGTCACCCTTCAATTGGCCGATAGATCTATGACATATCCGAATGGGATTGTGGAGGATGTATTGGTGAAGGTTGGCAAATTTGTATTTCCCGTTGACTTTGTGGTGTTAGATATGGACGAAGACTCAAATATTCCATTAATCCTTGGACATCCATTTTTAGCCACGGGAAGGCATTGATTGATGTGGAGAGGGGGAGTTAACCCTAAGAGTTAATGAAGAAAAAGTGATCTTCTCGTTGAAGGAGGTTATGAGGTATCCTAGGGGGGAAGGAGAGTGTAGGCGAGTCGATGTGTTGAATGATCTTGTTGAAGAACATCTACATTGCTTCCATTCCAAGGATACTTTGAAGTCAATAATGAGCCATTCTTGCTCTCTTGAATTTTCTAACTCTTCTTGTTGCTTTGATAATAATGAAATGATTGATAATTTGCATTATTTGAATTCTTGTAGTGAACTTACATTGAAGGAAGCAAGAGAAGCACTTGAAAAGAAGCTTGATGATGAGCCTAAAGAAGAGGAAAAGGTTGAGAAAAAGGAGGAGCTAAAGCCTTTACTGGATCACTTGAAGTATGCATACTTGGGAGAGAATGACACATATCCAGTAATCGTATCCTCATCTTTAACTAACTTGGAATTGGAGAAATTATTGAGGGTGTTAAGAGAGCACAAAACTTCCATTGGTTGGTCCATTAAGGACTTGAAAGGTATAAGCCCTTCTCTATGCATGCATAAAATCCATTTACTTGAAGAGGATAAGTCTTGTGTGCAAAACCAACGTCGTCTTAATCCTACAATGCAAGAGTTTGTAAGAACAGAAGTATTGAAATGGCTTGATGCGGGTATCATCTTACCAATTAGTGATAGTCCATACGTGAGCCCTTTGCATGTGGTAGCAAAGAAGGGTGTATGACCATCGTGAGGTCCGATACTAATGAGACAATTGCCACGAGGACTATCACCGGTTGGAGAGTTTGTGTTGATTATAGAAAGCTCAATGATAACACCCGAAAAGACCATTTTCCACTCCCATTCATTGATCAAATGCTTGATAGATTAGCGGGGCACAAGTATTATTGTTTCCTCGATGGTTAATCCGGGTACAATCAAATTTTAATAGCCCCAGAGAATCAAGAGAAAACAATATTTACTTGCCCCTATGGCACCTTTTCATTTAGGATGATGTCATTTGGTTTGTGCAATGCTCCGGCCACGTTTCAACGATGTATGATGGTCATTTTTGGTGGATTAATTAAGAACATCATGGAAATTTTTATGGATGATTTTTCCGTTTATGGATCTTCATATGATTTATGCTTAACTAACTTATCCATTATGTTGCAGCGTTGTGAGGAGACAAACCTTGTACTTAATTAGGAAAAGTTTCATTTTATGGTCACGGATGGAATAGTGCTTGGGCACACATATCGGAGCATGGTTTGAGGGTAGATAGAGCAAAGGTTATAGCCATAGAACGTCTTCCTCCTCCTACTAGTGAGAAAGGAGTTAGATCGTTCTTAGGCCATGCGGGCTTCTATCGCCGTTTTATAAAGATTTTTTAAAAATTGCCAAACCTCTTTGTAAGCTTCTTGAAAAGGAAAGTATATTTAAGTTTGATGAAGAGTGTCTTGCTTCTTTTTAGGTACTTAAGGAAGCTTTAATCTCATCCCCCATACTTGTATCTCTAGATTGGAGTATGCACTTTGAGTTGCATTGCGATGTGAGTGATCAAGCCATCGGGGTTTTACTTGGGCAAACAAAGGAGAAAAAGTTTAGAGCTATTTATTATACTTCCAAAATATTGAATTCATGCCAAGTCAACTATACAACCACCGAAAAGGAGTTTTTAGTGGTGGTCTATGCCTTTGAGAAGTTTTGCCCCTACCTAGTTGGCACACGAACAATAGTATTCCGGATCATGGGGCCATCAAGCATCTAATGAACAAAAAGGACGCGAAGCCAAGATTGATTCAGTGGTTATTGATTCTACAAGAGTTCGATGTGAGATCAAAGACAAGAAAGGGGTTGAAAATGTGATAGACGATCACTTATCTAGGCTAGAAAAAGAAGAGGGGGATGAAGATTTGACTCCAATTAGTGATGTGTTCCTGGACGAGGAAATCCTTAAGGTGGAGGTTGAACAAGTATGTGCTCTAATGATAATCTCGCCTCCTTGGTACGCCGACTATGTCAACTATCTTGCATGCGGAATTAAGCCCACACTTCTTAATGAGTACAAAGTGAAGAGATTCTATGTTGAGGTGAAGACGTATGTGTGGAATGAGCCCTTCTTATTCAAAATTTGTGCAGATGGAGTCATTAGAAGGTGTGTCGTCAATGAAGAAATTGAGGGGATTTTAGAGCTTTTCCATTCATCTCCTTGTGGTGGGCTTTTTAGCCATCATAAGACGGGAGCAAAAGTTTTTCAGTCGGGTTTTGTTTGGCCCATCTTGTTTGGAGATGTCAAGAAATTCGTGGAAAGTTGCGATAGGTGCCAAAGAGTCGGAGGAATAGGTAAAAGAGATGAAATGCCCATGGGATTAAGAATTAAAGTGGAGATTTTTTATGTTTGGGGCATTGACTTTATGGGCTTGTTTCTTCGTCTTAAGGGTATCTATACATATTGTTGGCGGTAGACTACGTGTCCAAGTGGGTGGAGGCGATCCCCACCAAGGCTAATGATTCATTTGTGGTGCAAAAATTCTTGAAAAAGAACATCTTTAGTCGATTTGGAGTCCCAAGAGCTTTGATAAGTGATGGAGGTTCACACTTCGTGAACAAATTGATGGAGGGACTCTTGAAAAATACGGAGTTAAACACCGAATAGCCACTCCCTACCACCCAAGCAAATGGTTTGGCGGAAGTCTCAAACCACCAAATCAAGTTAGTGTTGGAAAAGACGATCAATGGAGGAAGGAAAGATTGGGCGGAAAAGCTTGATGATGCCTTATGGGCATATAGGACGGCTTTCAAAACTATTCTTGGTGTTTCTCCGTACAAATTGGTGTATGGGAAGGCTTGTCACCTCCCCATTAAGTTGGAGCATCGGGCTTTATGGGCAATCAAGAGGCTCAACATGAATGAAGGGGAGACCAGACAAGATAGGTTGCTAAAAATGGTGGAGTTGGAGGAATTTCGTGAAAGAGCATACGAAAACTCCACCATCTATAAAGAGAAGATGAAAAATTGGCATGATGCCAAGATTAAAAAAACATTTGCTCCCGGAGATAAAGTGCTATTGTTCAATTCTAGATTAAAGTTGTTTCCAGGAAAGCTCAAGTCGAAATGGATGGGCCCATTTAAGGTGTTGGAGGTCATCAGAGGATACACATTGAGACTCAAAAGGCCAAATGATGAGTTCGTAGTAAATGGGCATCGGGTTAAACATTACATATCTCATTCTCAAGAGGAGATAGTGTATGTGGATACTCTTCACTCTTAAACTCATTTTGGATTGTACTAGAGTAGGATTTTCTTTTATTGTTGTTTTCATGTGTGGTTTGTGTTTTGGTGGTGTAGGCTAGCACTCTAGTGGAGGGAATGAAGAATGGATTACGAAAAGCACTATGTTGGATGCGTCAAGGATAAGTTTCACTACTTTCACAAACTAATTCTTTCCTCTTGACAAGATTTAAGTTTGGGGGGATGCGTCGTAGTGTAACTCGTATGTGTTTGATGGTTGATTCCACTAGAATGTGCATGCTTCTGTTGTTTATTTTTATGTATTGTTGTTGTGTTTGAATCTTTGTGAGTATTAATTGTTATTATCAGATTGATTGGTTAATTGTGCATATTGAGCTGAAAAGGTAGAAAATTTGAAAATTTGACTAAAAACTCGGTCGAATTTTCGAAAGCTCCGTCGAGTTTTGCTTATAGAAAGTTTTGCAGAAAATTCGACGTAAAAATTCAACCTCTTGCTTAAAAACTCGATCGAATTTTTACACAAACCGGAAGCCAAACCGGGATTTTACAAAGAAACTCAACCGAATTCCATGAAACTTGGTCGAATTTTCAGGCCTGCGTAAGTTTTAAAACTCGATCCCTTTTTCTAATTCTCACTTCGCACTCGCACAATACACCCGTTACCCTTCTCTCCCATTCTTCCCATCCTGAAATCGAAAGCCGCCGGTGCTTAGCAAGCAAGAACACTTCCTCCTATTTATTTCTTAAATCTCCATGGTAAGTAATACTCCTCCTCTCAAACTCTTGTGAAGTTCGAATTCTAGGGCTAATGCTAGGGTTTCGAAATGTCGTTCCTTAGATCTTTAAGCATGATTTTTGTTGAAGAATAATACTTTGTAGTGTAATATCTTGTTCAATATACATTCTTTGAGTTGTGAAGCATGAGAATTGAAATGAATGTTGAGAGTTGAGAGTTGAATGGGAAAGGGAGTATAAATTTTTGCAAATAGGGTACTGTTTAGTGATGGATGATGTAGAGGGGGTATGAAGAATTGGACCTGCATCCATTAGTTTAGTGGGCTGAAAGGAGGCTTGGGCTTGAATTGCTTGAGCGACTTGGGGCACAAGGGAGGAGAAATGGGCTGGATTAAGTTGGGCCTCAAACTGATTTGTTTGGATTTGGCAGTATTAGGAATAAGCCCATCTTCTTCTCCTGCGTTGAGTCGTGACTTAACAATCTGCTCTAGGGCTTCATCACTTTCAACAGCTGCGAAGCTTCTGGAGTTGCTGCCATTTTCTCGATTTTCTCGGTCGGGCTTGACCGGCCGGAGTTCCGGGTGAAGACGGTAGCACTCCTCCTTCACGTGGTTAGGCTTTTTATAATACCTGTAGTATTTTTTTCGGTCGTCACCGATGGATTTTCCTTGTTCTTCATTTGGCTTGGACATCGATTTTCGACATAGCAGTCGATGCTTCCACCTTGATTCGAGGAGGGTGTGTTGCGCGCTCGATGGGTTTCCTCCTGTTGAAGCCTTGTGACCACCTCTTCGTAGAGCGGGAGTGTTGTCGCCATGAGGATTTGGCTCCGGGCAGCCTCCCAAGAATCGTCCAATGAGGCGAGAAGTTGGTAGACCTGTTCTTGTTCCTCCTTTTTTCAATAGTTGCTATGTCAGAGGTTTTCGGTAGATACTGTTTTAATTCTTGCCTCCTTCTGTCAAATTGCTCCACTATTTCGATTATGGAAGCTGAACCCTTTTTGAGTGAGTAAAGTTCAGCCTTTAAATGGAAAATCTGTGCATGGTTCTAATTGTTTCCATATATTTTTTTGAGTGAGTTCCAAATCTCGAAGGCTGAATCTTTGATAATGTATATGTCTCCAATCTTGGGCTCCATTGAATTGACAAGCCAACTGATAACTTGGGAATCTTGACATTCCCAGTCATCAATAGCAGTTTTTTCTTCTTTGGTTGGAGCCTTGGGGTCCGCTGGTACGGGTTTCTTTTTGCTTCCGGTGATGTAGCCTTGCATCTTCCTGGATTTCAAAAAGACTTCCACTGATTTGGACCAGGGAATGTAATTTCGTCCTTTGAATACGACATTCGTAATTCTCTGGCTTGAGTGACCTTCGAAAGTGTTGCTTGCCATGTGAATTCGAATGCTTATTGGGATAAGGATCAGAACAATTGAGAATCAAAACTTGATTCGGTGAGACTGATTTTTAAGTCTGAGAACCTGATGATGAATTCTTTCGAAAGTGAATGATGGATGATAGAGAACAGATGAGAATCTTAAGGTTCCGTGATGACAAAGAGTAAATTTCTGTGTTTTTGAAGGACTTTGAATAGGAGCTTGGCTGCTTCTATATTTTGAATAGTTTTGAAGAAGCAGATGCTGTAATGAAGAGTGGAAGAGGTTTAAACCTCTTTTTTGAGAGAAGACACCTTAGAGGTGTTTTTGAACAACTTTAAATCAAGAGACATGATTAACCTGCTTTGATACCATACAGAATTTGAGATTGAATTGAAGAAAGAATATATTTCATATTATTGAATGTGTCTTACAAAGATAGAATGATTATCCTATTTATAGAGGCTTGTGAGGAACTAGCCAGTACAAACTAGTTCAAAAATATAACTGTTAGGACATAGGAAATAGCAAGGTAATAGTGAAGCTATAAATTGCTAGAAGGATGCTTCCTTAATTGCTGGAAGGATGTTTCAATCTTCAACAAAATTTGTGAAACATAAACGTGGTACAATATTAGTTGTGGTTTATATTCAAAGTTGGAAGGGCTATTCTCGGTAGGAATTTCACGATAATAAAAAGGGCATTTTTATGGTTTACTTGTTGTATAATTATATCAACAAAGCACACTCCAAAGTAGAAGTGTTAACCCAAGGGAAATGTTGAGATACTAGTCACTTATTTAACATGCGTAATTAGAGATATAAGAGTAAAATGTAATAAGAAATCTAGAGTAGCGTAGCGTTGCGTTACCTCCTCCCCAGCATTAATACACAAACATTTATATAAACCGGGTTTATAGTGTAAACCTTGTGGTTCCCCTTCAATCCTATATACCATATGTATTGTTAGAATGTTTGAATTAAGGGGGACCATAGGATTTACGATGTAAACTTGGTTTACAAGAGACTAATTTACGTTAATATACATCCGCCTATAAAAGGGTGCAATTGATACATCCTGTGATTCATAAACATTCACGATGAAGAAAACAATGAGTGTGTACTTGGTGTGCTTGGCTGTGATGTTGTCTTCAGCCAGGGCTCGTCTCCGGTGATGGACCGCGACGGAGACGAGGTCCGGGCTGGAGTGGAGTACAGGTTTTCTATATTTGGACCAGGAAGAGTAGACTTGTCCCTCACTCTACACCCCACCGGCAACAAACCCTGCCCTACGAGGCATGTTTCATCGAGTGTCTGTTCAACTCAACATGTGGCCTCCCCGTGACGTTCCACCCCGAGGCAGCGAAAGTAAACATCAAGTTTAATGCCACCACAGAATGTGAGGAATCCACGGTGTTTGTACAAGATGAGTCGGTCGACACGGACTATTTTGTGTTGACCGGAGGCGCGCTGGGGAAGCAGCAAAGCTGGTTCCGCATCGAACCTCTACAAGCTGGCTTTGGTTCGTACCAGCTTAAGTACTGTTGTCTTCTGTTGTCTAATTGTCACAAAGCTAGCTTGCTTGCTCATCATCATGTAAGCTTATACAATAAGTGGCATAAATAATACTTCATTATGTTAATTTATGAATGGTATTTTAATTTCGCCATTTCTACCGTATACTATTTTATACCTAAACGGAAGAGTCTGAGAGCTTAGCCACAAAACCAACTACACACCCCTTTAATTTCTCTATTTTTCTTTTAAAAAAAAAAATTATTTAACACGAGTCATACCCCAAACTTTAACAATACAAAAGAGTGAATGGTGAACTGAGAGACAACTTAGAAATTCAAACATGAAATTAAATGCTTGTTTTTACAATAAAAAAAAATATTCTTAATTTTTTTAATTATTAAAATATATTTCATAGCTTATGCGCATTATGTTGCATTAATACTCATATTTCAGCTGATTGAAGATACCATTTTCAATTAAAAGATATCTTTATTAATTAAAATAAATATTCCCTCCACCCTATAACAACTTTTATACTTTTCTTATTTGTTTGTCACACATTAATTTTTATCCTTCAAAACAGGAAACAAAACTTTATTCAATAATCTTAAAAGTTATTTTAATTTTAAATTTGTCATTTTTTACACTTATAACATTACTTTACACTTTTCTTTATTACCTAAAAAAATTAAAATATTTTTAAACATTAATAAAGTCGGTAAAAAAAAATTCTTAAACAACATGGAATAATAAATGTAAAAGTAGTTATGAAGAAAGGGAGTAATATTTTTAAAAAAATACAATATTTTTAAAGTAAAATAATTTTAGAGAAAATCACTAATAGATACACACTTTTAACCTAAATTATTATTAAATACAAGGAATTTAAATAATTACTCTCACATACAAAATATTAAAGTAAAATACCAAATATAACCTTATAATCTCATACACTTTTAAACCATCAACCCTACCCCTCACCCACCCACCAGCCGAACTGGCGTTGACCGCTGTTGACCGGCGGGTTGACCGGCGGCCGGACCGGCATTGACTGGCATTGACCGCCAGCTGGACAGCCACCGCCGCCTGCTACCGGAATTTAAAATGTGCAAAAACAAAATTGTGCAAATACATAGGAGTATTTATGGTATCACAATCATAATTGTATAGTTATGTGTAATAGTACTTTTGATCATGTAGTTTACAGCAATTATGCATTATTTTATGTACCTCCTAGTAAGTGATCCATAATTTTATTAATTAGATCTAAATGCACGTATCCGAGTAGCGATGAGATTAAGATATTAGCTTCAAAAGGATATGGACAAACTCCCTTTCGACAAAGTTTATTTTTAGATACTCCTCCCCTCCATTGTTAATCTATCCATTTTACCATTTTGGGCTGTTCATCCTAAATTTATCCATTTCTTTTTTTTGGACTATGGGACCCACACCCTTCACTAACATAAATAAAATATGAGATCCACACTCTCTACTAATACAACTACCTACTACACATAAAATAATAATATTCTTTAATATACGTATAAAAAGCAAATGGATACATTGAGGATGGATGGAGAGAGTACAAGACACGTTTTCTTTATCATCTAAGCATTACATGAGCTTGCGTGGCGATAAGAAACAAAATAAATATATAAAGAAATAACAAAAACAAAACAAATACTATTTTTTATCAATGAAAAATTACTTTAAATTCTAAATTTTATTGTTAAATTAATTTAACAACTAAAAAATTGATATTTTAGTAGACAATAATTTTTTACCAATCATATATGCTGGCAATTATTTTCATTAGTAATACTTTTGCAAATAATTTCGTTGCCAGTTTATATAATGATTATGTTAAGAGATAACAACTTATACTCGTTCTGTTCTTTTGATATGTATTCGTTTATTTTTTGCACGTGAATAATACGTCGTGAATGAGAAAATATAATATTTTAATATATAGTGTGTAGTTGTATAAGTATTGAGTGTGAATACATGATAGTGAGTTTGGAATTTTTAATGTGTAGTGGGTAGTTATATTAGTGGTGAGTGTGATGTGTGTATGGCCATGTAAATAAATAAATTATTTTTGTGTGGATCTCATATTCTTACAAAGGAAATATATCAATATCTATGGGACAATATAAAAATAAAAGTGTGTCAATATTAATGGTGTGACTTAATAAAATTTAACTCACTCAAATAGGTGGGAATCCAATTCTAGAAGGAGCATAACATATATATTCATGACCTAAAACATAACAAATTAAAAGGTACCGAATAACCAATCTGATGAGTGTAGAAATCTCATGAATTTAGGGTCCATTTATAGCATGATTTCATGTAATTATGCTTGGTTTGAGTATTTAAGTGCCATAAATTGCTCAATATTTATAAATATTTGGATAATTTTTACTTTGATAGAATTTGTGTGATTATCAGGTATAAATATATTCTAGAAGTGAAGAGGAATATGTAGGAAAAAACAGATCTCAATTCGGAGTTAAAACGAGGGAGAACGAGCCAAAACAGTGAAACAGCACGAAACTGTCACAAAAATTCGACCTTGCACTAAAATTCGGTCGAATTTTTGTGAATTTTTAGGAAAAACAGGGGCGAAACAGAGCATTGGAGGCTGAGCATACTGACATAAAAATTTGATGTACTTCATGAAAATTCAATCTAATTTTTATGCAGTTTTGCATAAAAATTCGGTGTCACTCACAAAAATTCAGTCGAATTTTTGTGCACTTTACCACATGTCCAAAAAATCAGTTTTAATTCCCATTTTGGTTACTTTTTCCCCTGATTGAGAAACCCCAAAATCGCCCACACACATTCATTCACCATTTTCACATACACTATCATCCACAATTCATTTTCTACCCAATTTTCACTCAATTTCTCTTCATTTTCCATGGATCTACACATCTTCCATCTACTCATCACATATCTATGGAGGATTGAGGCTTGAAGAGTGAGATTTGCAACTTGAATGGAAGATTCAACCCAAATTCGAATAGGGAAGAAATTTACCTTAATTTTGTATTTTCTTTGATTTGTTTGCAACAATGGATATTTGTAAGCATTGGAATGATGTTTTCATAATGTTTGTTGTTGGCTAGACCTCTTGTTAGGCTAGCTACATGATGAATTAGTGATCTATGGATTTGTTGGATTTTTAATGGATTAATTAATGTGATTTTGGAATTTCTTACATGATCTATGATTTACTTGATTTGTATTATGATGTGTGGTTGAATTCTCTATTTATGGTATTAGGATGACTATTCCAATATTGTGATTAGGGTTTTGATTGAATCATGTTATAATATGAATTTTGTGTGTCAGTATGTGAAGTATGTGGTAACATCTTTTATATACTTAGAACATTCATGTTGGAACACTTGATTGATTTATCATATTTCGTTGATTAATTGAGTGAGAAGAACCAAATTTATGATCATAGTACCTTCTAAGGGAATTGAGAGTAAAAATCAATCCTAAGAACTTTAAACTTGTCATGAGTTGAGAACTTAATCACCTTGGCCATAGGGATTAGGGGAATATATGTGATTGTTTCTATTCTATTATCATTGATGTTTATCATTTGAATCTAACATATCTATATTGTGTCCTTGAACTTGGTTTCAATTTTGGTTAAATTGATTTATAGCAAGTGTACTCTATCGTGTGTAGCACGTAAGCGACCAAGTGCAAAATTTATAAGATATCGAACCCAAGGGCGAAAGTGGGTAGCCGTGTTTGAGAAATATTTTACTTTAGTAGGACGAATCAAAAGGAGGGGGTTGATTAATACTAAAAACTAACACTAAGAAATCAATTAAAGATAGATGGATACAAATGTGATGGAAAATGGATAAAGGTGAGCAATCTAAGAAGTATGTAAGGCAAGCAACACTCATGGAAAAGGCTCATGTAGACTCACACACACACATGCATTGATGGTTTTCATGTTATGATACTAAGGACACTCAAAGATTGTCTCCAATCCTCACTCTTCCTATAGGTACTTACGGATATTAATATACCAATATAGAGATATTATCACGAAAAATTTTCTCTAGTAGGCAGAGACGTTTTCCTAGTGTTCCCTTTCTAAGGTCAATTGAAAATTAGCTTGGTTTCCCTCATCATATCAAACATTTTCACAAGTAATTATTAATAATGTCCTATCATGAGCTTCTAAGCACATGAAGGTTATGGTCAAACTCCCCACATACTTAACATAGTCAGCTCATGCAATCAATTATTCAATTAAACCACTAAACATAATATTTGAATGACCATCCTAACACTATGCATAGAGAATCTAATCACACAAATCATACATAAAATGAGAATAAGCATTCATGATAGAAAATATTCATAACAAGCATTTCATCAAACATGTGGTGTGCAAAATCTACATAATCTCTAACCAATCACTTTGCTAGTCTCACATGAGGAGTAGCCACTACATAGCATTACAAATTCATTACAATCCAAAGCATGCTCTAATTTAGCTAAATAATGAAGAAAATCACAAATTAAAGGTAAGTTGGCTTCCCTTGCAAAGTAGGTCGTCTCCTCCTTCAACATGCCCAAATCTTCACTCCTTGATGAATTCCTCTTCTCAAATCTTCACAACCCAAATCCCCTATTCTATTTTGGTATTCCACATCCTATTCAATAACTTATTTCCTATTAAAATAATATACTCTAGTTAATGACCATTAAACCCTTGGGGTATGTAGCGAAAATTTGGGTATTGATTACGACACGTGGCGAGAATCTAATACATGGAATAATATACGAAACATAGAATGGAATAAGTGATCTTATTTGCTGAAAAACAAATAAATTTAATCGTATGCATTTATGGATACTTGAAGTATACTTGATGTAGACTTAGATTTAACAATCTAGGTTTGTCATTTGAAAACTTGTTTGGATTTTCCGATTTTATATTCGAGAGTGGAATAAATGTTTTTCATTTTTTGAAATTGTTTTTGTAATTACTTTTTTCAAGTTAATTAATATTTATGTTATGAGGCCGCCATAAACTTATTAATTTTGTAGAAAGATTGAGTAATCCGTGTCTTTGAGTATTCCGCTGTTTAAACTTGCAATTCATATTCATGTTTCATATTTTGATATTAGTCAGTGTTGTACGAAGTGTCGACAACACTTAGCACAACATTTCTGTCGAAAAACACACTAATACCCACTGAGCACCCGACACTACAAGAGTTCAGTAATTATGCTGATACCCAAGTTTAAAATCAAAATTATCGCATACAAATTTATTTTATTTAAAGTAGTTTTAAAAAATTAATTTTTCTAGAATAGTTTAGTAATTTTCAAATCTTCATCAAATGGTAATTTTTACTTAAAAATTTAATTTTTTAAATTCCATGAATTAGATTGAATCTATACTTTAAAATTTTCAAACTCCATTGGACGAAATTCTCAACGGTTTCCAATGGCCCATTAATAATTTCTAGGCGTTTTATTCTTTTTAATTAATTAATTAATATTAATAGGATAATGAAGGACCAGTCTGTGATATAGTTTCATACAAATCTCCACCTAGCTACCCCTAGAGTTTAAATATTAATTCCAAAAATGCAATTATAATTTCACCTTGTGATCGATCATAGTCTAATTTGCCCTTGTGATTAATATTCATCCTTAAAGTTTAATGTCATTTCTAGGAGTATAATAGTAATTTTATTCGTAGTTTATATAATATTATATTGTTGTGGTTCATGCTTATTTTTGTCCTCAAAATTTAATACTTATTCTTAAAAGTTATCATTATATAAAAATAATTGTTACCCGTAATGATTAAATAAATAAAAAACTAAACAAACAAAAAGAGTTTGGATGACCTTCTTGATATTCTTCTTTTTCCGAAAAGTTTCCTTTTATGTGGTACCCAAATTTAAATCCTTTTCTTTCAATTTCATCTGTTTGGAATTTAGTGCAGGAGTTTTCGAAACATAAACGTGGTACATTACTTGTGGTTTAGATTCAAAGTTGGAAGGGATCTTATCTTATTTTTAATACTCCTCCCCCTCGATAACTTTTGATTCAAAAATATTTTTTAGGGTAATGATGTAAGAAAAATAAGGATTTTATGGATAATATAATTAAATAACGTGTATAATATAGTTGATTTTGACAAAATTGTATATAAAAATGAAGGTAGTATTTTTTATAATATTAATTTTATAAGATTGTCGATATTGTGTGTTGTTTTATTTTTTAAGTGTGCAAATTTTTTGGAATGGATTAGAAAGGACTGAGTGCATGTTTCTTAGAATGATTTTTAAGGTATGGTATTATATTAATTCCATATGAACAAAAACTGAAAAATAAAAGCACAAGGGTTAAGATTTTTCCTCTATGGTACGCGTTACTTATCTAACGTGGTAGGCTAAAATTTCTGTGTACCGGAACACCTTGCTCCTGAATCCCATAATTCTTTTGAAGTTGTATCTTTTAATATTAAATGATATATACTCTTGATTTTTTTAATTTTTTTAAGATTATATATCCTTTATAATAAAATATTGTACTCTTACACACGTACACTCCGGTACACAAGAGACCAATCCAATGCGGTGGGTAATAAGAGATGTATAACCGAAATATAGCATGATCTTACTGTCCACATCTTCCTACATGCATCTATAAAAGGAGGCAATTGATACGTGCATACAAACACGACACAATGAAGAAAAAATCAAGAAGAACCATACCCTCGGAATTCGGGTAGCTGGTTCAATGAAGAACCAGCTTGGAGATCCCGGTGGGCCCCCCAGCTCGCCTCCAGTTGTCACGATGTCCCTGTCGATGGACTCATCGCGTTCCCGCCTCCACACCGTTGAATCAGGGCACGTTGTGGAGGAATTGAACTTGATGTTTAAAAGTTCGTTACGGAGAACTGGGCGGTCGCTCCTTATTTCGGGTGGAAGGTTAGCGGGAGGCCCCGGAAGAGGTCTATGCCCTCTTGGACAACGTCAAGAGGGTAGAGTTTGTCGCCAGTGGGGCCCAGTGTGAGGCCGCCACCTCCGTGTTGGAGTATGGAGCCTAAATTCTTTGGGCTCGTATTTCTTTTGGCCCAGTTGATCCTAATGGGCTTAGGATTGGGGCAAGTTATCTTGATCAAGAAGTTATCCATTGTGTTATCTTGATCAAGAAGTTATCCATTGTGTTATCTAGATCAAGATATTTTTTCATTGCAGTTGACTAGTCCAATAAAGGAAGAAAAATCCTGGCTTGGTATCGCCCCCAAATGTAGTCTAAAGACGAACTGGGTAAACAAATCTCGTGTTATTCATGTCATCGTGTGCGCGTGTGTGTCCAAAATTCCTAAAAACTGGTATCAAGAGCCTCGGGTTCGAACGGAGCAGTCACGATGAACGACGAGAAGATTTCAATCAAACAGTTTGACGGATCAAATTTTGGGTTCTGGAAGATGCAGATCGAGGATTATCTCTACGGAAAAGATCTGTATGTGCCATTAGAAGAGAAGGTGAAACCCGAAAAGATGGATCTGAAGGAGTGGAATCTGTTGAACAGAAAGACGATGAGTGCGATACGTTTATCGTTGCCCATGAACGTAGCCTACCACACAACTAAAGCCAAGTCCACAAGGGAGATGCTGCAAATCCTGGAGGAGATGTACCAAAAGCCCACAACTGCGAACAAGGTTCATTTGATCAGACGATTGTTCAACCTCAGAATGTCGGAGAGCACACTTGTGCAGCAACATCTGAACGAGTTCAACATGATCATTGGGCAGTTGTGTTCAGTCAAAATCGAATTCACTGACGAGGTACTTGCTTTAGTTTTGTTATCTTTTTTGCCAGATAGTTGGGCTGCCACAGTAACTGCAGTTAGTGCTTCATCCGCGAAAGATAAATTGAAGCTTGACGAAGTGAGAGATCTGATAATTAGCGAGGAGGTTCGCAGAAAAGAGTCTGGATCTACTTCAGGGTCACTGCTAAACACGGAGGATAGGGGCAGATCAAAGGGTAGGCAGAATCGTGGCAGATCAAGGTCCAGAGGAAAGAGTCAATCCAAGAAAGACAAAGACTCAATCCAGTGCTGGAATTGTGATGAGTTTGGTCACTACATGAATCAGTGTACAGCGCCCAAGAAAAACAAGAAGGGACAGAATGAGAAGAAGATAGCAAACGCAACCATAGATGATATTGGAGATGCGTTGGTCTTGAGTGTCAGTAGTCCGCTGGAATCATGGGTGTTGGATTCTGGAGCATCATTTCACTCATGCAGTGATGCTGAAATAATGGAGAACTATGTATCTGGTGAATTCGGACAAGTCTACCTTGCTGATGGTGAGCTCTTGAAGATCGTGGAGAAATGAGATGTTCGGATATCCACACCAAATGGATCGACATTAAATCTGAATGGTGTTAGGCATATTCCAGGATTGAAAAGAAATTTGCTTTCAATTGGATAGCTTGATGTACAAGGATACTCAGTGACTTATGGCAGCAACAGTTGGAAGATCAGTAAAGGAGTAATGATAGTAGCGCGAGGGAAGAAGGAGGGGACATTATATACTACAACTAACTCCAAGGACTGCATTAATCTTGCAGGAGCTACGACTAATGTTGATTTGTGGCACTATCGGCTGGGTCACATGAGCGAAAAAGGGATAAAGGTAATGTGTTCGAAAGGGAGACTTCTAGGGCTGAAATCTGTTGAAGTTGGCCTATGCGAGGACTGTGTTTTCGGGAAACAGCGAAGAGTAAGTTTCTCGAGAGTTGGCAGAACTTTGAAGGCAGAAAAGTTAGAGTTGGTGCATAGGGATCTATGGGGATCAGCGCCCACGAAGTCCCTTGGTGGTTCGGAGTACTACATGACCTTCATCGATGACTCCACTCGAAAGGTATGGGTTTATTTTCTGAAAAATAAAACTGATGCATTTGATACTTTCAGGAAGTGGAAAGCCCTTGTAGAGAATGAAATGGGGCTGAAAGTAAATTGTCTTCATTCTGACAATGGAGGTGAATATGAACTCCGTGAGTTCAAAGAATATTGTGTTGAGAATGGGATTCGCATGGAGAAGACTGTGAGAGGAACTCCCCAGCAGAATGGAGTGGCAGAACGAATGAACAGAAATTTGAATGAGTGAGCTAGATGCATGAGATTGAAGAGTGGACTGCCTAAGATATTTTGGGCAGATGCAGTAAACACAGCAGCATACCTAATTAACAGAGGTCCATCAGTTCCGTTGGAAAACAGAATACCAGAGGAAGAATGGACAAGAAAAGAGGTAAATCTGTCTTACTTGCGTGTCTTTGGTTGTGTTGCATATGCTCATATTATTTCTAATGATAGAAGCAAGTTAGATGCTAAATCTGTTAAGTGTACGTTCATTGGTTATGGTGGTGATGAGTTCAGTTATAGACTCTGGGATGAGAACAACTGAAATATTATTCGCAGTAGAGATGTGGTTTTCAATGAACAGGTTATGTACAAGAACAGATTGGAGGCATCAAATTATGACAAGACTAATACCCAAGAAGTCGAGTTAGACATCTCAAACTCGAATGAGAGCAAGGAGAGTTAGAATGAGGAAGAGGTTCTCATTGGAGAACTAAGGACACCACCACCACCATTGGAGAATCCGTTGCAGAGACCAGCTAGAGAGCGACGTGCACCTGATAGAGGCAGAGCAGAGTATATAGCTGTGACAGAGGCAAGTAAGGAGATGGTGTGGTTGAAGAATTTCTTGGGGGAACTTAGGAAGAAGCATGAAAATAGTACTCTTTTCAGTGATAGTCAAAGTGCTATATTTCTTGCAAAGAATCCGGCATTTCACTCAAGAACAAAGCATGTTGAATTGAAGTATCACAACATCCGTCACCTTTTGGAGAAGAAGGTCTTACAGCTTATGAAGATCCTTGGAAATGAGAATCCAGCGGACATGTTTACTAAGGTGGTGACCTTAGAGAAATTGAAGCTATGCATAGCTTCAATTGGCCTTGGAACTTGAAGAAAAGGTTAGGCGATGCCAGACGGATACGGGAGGAGAACTAGAGGATATGCTACATTGAGGATTTAGTCTCCAAGTGGGAGATTGTTGGAGTATGGAGCCTAAATTCTTTGGGCTCGTAATTCTTTTGGCCCAATTGATCCTAATGGGCTTAGGATTGGGGCAAGTTATCTTGATCAAGAAGTTATCCATTGTGTTATCTTGATCAAGAAGTTATCCATTGTGTTATCTAGATCAAGATGTTTTCTCATTGCAGTTGACTAGTCCAACAAGGGAAGAAAAATTCTGGCTTGGTATCGCCCCCAGATGTAGTCGAAAGACGAACTGGGTAAACAAATCTCGTGTTATTCGTGTTATCGTGTGCGTGTGTGTGTCCAAAATTCCTAACACTCCGGCGCCCCATATATACGACACTATGTTGTACTCCACTCCGGGGCGGACCTCGTCTCCTTCGGTGTCCACCAGTGGCTCTACGTCGGCGTCCACCACAGGGCCAGCACCGGCAGCTAAAGAGACAGTCACACCCAAACAGAGGACCAGATACCAAGTAATAGTTATTTTAGTCTTCATCATGCTTTGCATATGAGAGGTGAGGATATTCAGTATAAAATAATTGCCCCTTTATATAGCTGCATCTTACCACAACATCCTTTTCAACTTTCAATCTAGACCACTACAATTAATCGACTCCATATCATCTGCCACCATAAAAAAAATCGTGAGACTGACTCATGATTTTTGTATGATATTAAGAAGCAATAACATTATGATAAAATTGATACTCAAATTAATGAAAAGTGATAGTGATGTAGTGAATTATTTCATGAACATTTTGTAGTATAAATAAAAAGTGATAACTTTTAATTAGAAAGTAATACTACCTCTAGCCCACTGAAACACACGTGTTTTGCCATTTTAGTTTGTCCCAATACAATGTACTTATTTTTCTTTATGGTAAAAGAGACTCATACAAATTAATTATTTCTCTCTCCTTGGGTCCACACTGTTTGATTGTATACTAAAAGTCTAGTTTTAGTATAAACAATGTTTTAACAATATTTGAAATGAGAATTATAGATCAAATGATTGCATCTTATAATCTATTTATATGTCCGATGCTAGATAATATATTGTGCGACAACATGCGGAAGATCATATCATTGGTTTCCTTATAAAGTATAAACACTCACAACAGAGATAGACGAGGACTATCTACCGGGATGATTGTAGTGTGATTTGGTATTAGTTTCTCTTGACTATAGAATCACATTAGTACACTTTGTGTGTATTGAGCAGGACCGCTTATTCAACTTATACTGACTATATAGGAGAACTTGATTTCAGTTATTATAGATGTTCGTGCTCTTAATCCCTATAAAATTGTTGGTATTTCATTGATAAAATACAGTTATAATTTTTGTTGTAGTCAATTGGAAAAAAATAAAAACATCTCATGTAAATTTACATATTAAAAATAGTCTCAATAAAGTTAATTTGTCTCTCATAATTTTTAAATTCACAACCCAATTATTCTTGAAATATAGTTAAATATTTTTACATGGGTGTGTACTGCATGCCACTTGTTTCATGTGAAACCGGATGACATCCGGCTCTATTCTATTAATAGGGTTTAATATTTATGTTAGGATTAAGTGTTGATTTTGAGATCATGGACCTTCTCTAGATTTTTTTTTCTATTTTCGAAATTTTTTTGAGTTGGTTTTATATACGGAAAGATGAGTTGATGTTTGTGCTATATATGGAACCCATATTGAAATCAGTTTCAACTGTTTGGAATTTGTCCAGAATCGTTAGTGAAACATGAACGTGGTACATTACTTGTGTTCTAGATCCTTAATTAATGAACTTAAGTCATTTTTTTAACTCCACGTATTTTATTAAATTTCAAATTTTTTAAAGTTATTCTTTTTTCCATGCCTCTTTTTCATGATGAGGGCTTTGTGCAGTCCAAATATTAAAGTTATTTTTTTCAACTGGCAAAAGAGTAACTTTTTTAAAATTCATATTTTTACGTTAGTTTAAGGGTAAATATCAAAATTAGTCCTTATGATGGATTTCAATTTTAATCATTTTTTTCTGTAATTCTCAATTTTGGTATTTTTTTGTCCAGTTTTAGACTTTTTGTCCATTTTTAAAAAATTAGTCTTTTTTGTCCATTTTTGGTCCAAAATTTATACACTTTCGAATTAATTTTGGACATTTTTGAACATAAAGGACTAAATTTGGACAAAAAATAACTAAATTTTAGAAAATAACTAAATTTGGACAAAAAAGACCAAAAGTAGACAAAAAGGACAAAAATTGATAATTGAAAATGAAAAAGGACTAAAGCTGAAATAAAAGTCATACTTACAAGACCAATTTTGATATTTATCCTAATATTTTTTTTGGAAGGAAAAATAAAATATTATTAGGAGTACTAGAAGTACTCAATGGATCAGAAGTTACAGGTTTACAAACAACATAACACTAATAACTGTGAAGAGAGACCCCCAATTACTTACAACACATTTTGGGGTTGTTACACCAATCTAAAAATGATAAAGCACTACAATGTGTAGAGAAAATGCACTATGATTTGATTCTAATTTCCTCAAACGTCTTTTCCGTTTTGGTTTCCTCGTTTTCAAAGATTTTCTTGTTCCTGGCATTCCAAATGAACCAAGCTGCACAACACCAAATGCATTCAATAATGCGTTTTTTTGTTTCGTACCTAGCACGCTAGAATGTTGTAGGAAATGCATCGTTGGATCAGAGGCACAAGGCATGGGAGACTTTAACCAACAGTAGTAAAGACACCAAACTTGATAGGAAAAGTTGCATTCAAAGAACTGATGCATCACCGTTTCTTCATGATTGCCACAAAAGCTGCAAGAGATGTCATCTCCATCTTTCAAAATATTTATCTTTTTCAACGTTGATCTAGTTGGAAGCCGACGTCTAAGGATTTTCCAGGCGACCCCGAAAATTTTATAGGAGTCAATTTATTCCAAATCCTAGACCTAGATAGAACTTTGCAAGTATCTTCATCAATGTTCGAGGAAATCGAGACTTGAACTATTTGGCATTGTTAAGCACTCCATGTAGAATATTGTCTATCTTTTGAGGATTTCCATGTCCAAACATCATCACTAGAGACCTGCATAAAAAATGATTCAAGAGAAGACCAAAATTCCTTTTCTAAATCTGACTCCTATGACAAAAGTTCTTGTCGCGCTCTAACTCCATAAAATAAAATAACTATAGAAGATATTTACCCTATTATTAATAAAGAGCTTATGCATATACAGATTTAATCTAGAATTAAAATAATAAAAATTACATTTCTATATCAAGAAAGTATTTTTGGCAAGAAAATTCACTTTCCATTTTTTACTTTTCTTCTATATAGATTAGTAATAATTACAGTTATTAATAAATAAAGATGAGTAGATATAGTTTCATCTGTTTAGAATTTGTCCAGAATTGTTTGTGAAACATAAACGTGATACATTACTTCAAGTCTAGATTCAATGTTTAAAGAGGCATTATCTGTTCCAGCCTCTTGTGGTCGAATTTTTTCGGTTTGGTTTATGCGGAAAAATGAGTCGATGATTGAGTTGTGGGACCCAAATTGAATCAGTTTCGTCATTCCAAAATTGTTTGTGAAACATAATTAACGTGGTACATTAGTTCATGTGGTCTACATCCAAAGTTTGAAGGGCATATTATCTGTTCCAGCATAGCTCCCGTGATATTTTAGTGTTAAATCTTTTGATGAAGAACATGATTTTTGGGGAAGACAGCGAATTTATATCTAAGAGTGTAATAATTTGGTTAATAAAATGTGAAAATAATAATCAAGGTGTGAGCATGACTTGAATCCCTTGTGATTGATCCTAGTCTAATTGCCCTTGTGATTAATATTCATCCTTAAAGTTTAATGTTATTTTTAGGAGTATAATAGTAATTTTATTCGTAGTTTATATAATATTATATTGTTGTGGTTCATGTTTATTTTTGTCCTCAAAATTTAATACTTATTCTTAAAAGTTATCATTATATAAAAATAATTGTTTCCCGTAATGATTAAATAAATAAAAAAAACTAAACAAACAAAAAGAGTTTGGATGACCCTTCTTGATATTCTTCTTTTTCCGAAAATTTTTCTTTTATGTGGTACCCAAATTTAAATCCTTTTCTTTCAATTTCATCTGTTTGGAATTTAGTGCAGAAGGAGTTTTCG
Organism: Pogostemon cablin; assembly: GCA_023678885.1. NCBI lineage: Eukaryota > Viridiplantae > Streptophyta > Magnoliopsida > Lamiales > Lamiaceae > Pogostemon > Pogostemon cablin. Next base: position 8,165,953 of record CM042962.1, on the reverse strand, counting down.
AAACATAAACGTGGTACATTACTTGTGGTTTAGATTCAAAGTTGGAAGGGATCTTATCTTATTTTTAATACTCCTCCCCCTCGATAACTTTTGATTCAAAAATATTTTTTAGTGTAATGATGTAAGAAAAATAAGGATTTTATGGATAATATAATTAAATATCTTGTATAATATAGTTGATTTTGACAAAATTGTATATAAAAGTGAAGGTAGTATTTTTTATAATATTAATTTTATAAGATTGTCGATATTGTGTGTTGTTTTATTTTTTAAGTGTGCAAATTTTTTGGAATGGATTAGAAAGGACTGAGTGCAAGTTTTCTCAGAATGATTTTTAAGGTATGGTATTATATTTATTCCATATGAACAAAAACTGAAAAATAAAAGCACAAGGGTTAAGATTTTTCCTCTATGGTACGCGTTACTTATCTAACGTGGTAGGCTAAAATTTCTGTGTAACGGAACACCTTGCTCCTGAATCCCATAATTTTTTGAAGTTGTACCTTTTAATATTAAGTGATATATACCCTTGATTTTTTTAATTTTGTTAAGAGTGTATCCTTTATAATAAAATATTGTACTCTTATACACAAGAGACCAATCCAATGCGGTGGGTAATAAGAGATGTATAACCGAAATATAGCGTGATCTACTGTCCATATCTTCCTACATGCATCTATAAAAGGAGGCAATTGATACATGCATACAAACACAACACAATGAAGAAAATAATTTTTGTGTATCTGGTGTTCTTGGCTGTGATCTTGTCTTCAGCCACGGGTTCGACTCCAGTGCTAGACAGCGACGGAGATGAGGTCCGGGCAGGAGTGGCGTACAAGATTTATTCAACTCGTTTCTATCCAGGATTTGTAAGCACGGCCCTGACATTAGGCCGCACGGGCAGCAACCTTTGCCCGCTCGACGTTGTCCTAGCGGAATTCAACCAGTGTTTAGGCAGACCTTGTGGTCTCCCCCTGACGTTCCACCCCGAGGAAGGCAACCTGGTGAGTTTGTACGAGGATTTAAACATCAAGTTCGATGCCATCACAGTGTGTTTGGAATCCACGGTGTGGAAGGTGGTGGCCAACGAGTCGTCGGTCGATGGCGACTATGTGTCGAGCGGAGGCGTGTTGGGGAATCCGCTATCCTCAAGCTGGTTCAGGATTCAATCTGCAGGGAATACTGTTGGGGGAGTGAATGTGTACGAGCTTGTGTACTGCCCTAGAAATTTAACAACCTACACATGTTGGAGCATCGGCTTAGCAGCTGACAACGATCAGCGTTTGTTTGTGCAAAAGCATGATCCATCCCCTTTTTATTTTGTTATTGGAAAAGCTAAGACAACTCTCTCGTCTGTTGTCTAATTCTCACTAAACTACCATTCTGCTGCCAATAAAACCTAGCTAGCTTGCTCATCATCGTGTAAGCTTACAATAAGTGGCATTCCATCAATAATATGTTAATTAATGGATCCTATTTTAATTCTACATCTTGCAAAATTTATCATTACTTTTTGTTGCTAAATAATCCTTATGAAAAACAAACTTAATTCACCATTTCTTTTGTATTTTACACGGTACCTGAAGGGAAGGAGAATAACTAGGTTGCAATCGGTTGTCCAAATGTGATCGATGTACAAACTATTTTGAGCTAATGCATTGGTTTTGGACAAGTATTGTCATCACCATGGCACGCGCTCTTCTGCCAGCAGACACCATGGTCGGGTCAAAATCGTCATTTGTCTCCGAGAATGTCCCGTGCCCCGTCACACACCCCGGCTGAACTCGTCGGTGGTGGTGGCTTTGTACCCCATAAAATTGGAGTTGGTGTCCAGGCCTCGGAGTCCTACTCCAGCATCACTCGGTAACCAACATTCTTTGATGTATTTTCCTTATCGAAGTAGTCGATGATGGCGTGGCAGAAGTCGCCTGGAGAATGAATTTAGGGATAGGACTTAGAATGCTCTATTTGAATAATGGTACATTTATTTTGCCCTAATGTTGTAAAACCATCGTTTTTACCCTGTTTTTCATGTAATTCATGAACTACCCCCACCTACTTACACATGTCAGAATTTTTACTTTATTAGAAAAGTGGGCTGACAGATACCACTTTAATGGTGCACATGAGAGTTTTTTTTTATCTTGATTATTGTTTATTTCATTTTTTTTTCTCTGCGTACATCCTTGAATTTTTGAATTAAATAATATAGAGTGTGAATAAATATTATTAATTAAATTCACATAATTTTGGAAACATGATCCTAAAATTTCTTAATTTATATTAATTAATTTTATATAAGATTGATAGAGATCGACGGACATGCACTTAAATTTTGAAACATCCTAAAGATTTCTTAATTTATATTAATTAACTTTATAAGATTCATAGAGATTGGCGGACATGTCCGCTGAGTGTTAATTAAATGACTTAAATTTTGAAACATGATCCTAAAGATTTTTTAATTTACATTAATAATTTTATATTAATTATTTTATAAGATTATTACAATGATATTATAATTGATACATATAGGAGGACACGTGTCCGCTGTTGTTAAATGCATTTAATTTTAGAGACATGATTCTAAAAATTTATTAATTTATAATAATTAATTTTATAAGATTAGATCAATAATATTGTAATTGATACTGAAGGCGGACACATGTCCATTGATATCAATTAATTTTATAATATTAGAATAATAATATTATAATTAATAGAGATATGCGAACACATATCCGCCGAGTGTTTAATACATTTAATTTTGAAAACAAGATCCTAAAATGCGCATCAAGAGGGAGTGTTAAAATGTTGATGCACATTTCTAGAGAATTCAATAAAAAACAAGAAGATGCTCTATGTATAAAAATCTAGAAAGTGATAGGCTTCTTAGTTATTAAGAAAGAAAAATAGCTGGGAGAGGTGGTCAATAATTCCAGAATGTACAGGATAACATTCACCCCCTCCGACTCAACCAATTAAACCGACTCACTACCATTATAAATGGGAGAGAGGGGTGGCTTGTAATATGTGTCTGAGGAATACAATTAAAAAAAATGATGTCTATTCTCACCAACTCCACTAATAAACCTGACATCACCACACCCCACTTGTACTATTCAATTCCCACATCTCATGCCACCCACTATATCAATTATTTTCATCTATTATCTAAACTATAACCTTTCACTATTATTACCTATTAAATAACAAATCACTCCATTTTATCATTTAAAATCATTCCACCTCACGCCACTCATCCTCCAAACCTTTTATTCTATAAATCCAACAAAATTTAACGGTGGGATTATTGATAGGTTGTCGTCGGCCTACCAAAATACAATTTATTTCCGACTCACTTAGTAAGTACAAGTCGAACCCAAAGAAATATAAGAAACTTGTAATTAAACTTAAGTGTTGCAAACATATAAAATAAATAAAGGGAGTTTTTGATTTGGTGACAATATGAAAATAACACAAGTATTAAATCAACTCAATGTTTTTAACAACCAACTATACGAAAATTAATATTTTAACTAACAAGTGATAAAAGCTTAGTTTAGGATGACGATCCCCTCCCGTTTACTAAATTAATTAATTACAGGAATTAACATCTAGTCTAATATGCAAACTCAAATCCCTAGGTTGACGGTACGATCAATCAACCCGAATGTTATTATGTTCATCAACTAGGGTACGACCACTAAATTGAACTATCTACGAGTGACCCTATGAATTCGAACTCGTAAACGCATTAAAACTCTAAACATAGAATTACTAGGCTACGAAATCCGGCTAGAAATCATATAACCTAAATCCTATTACACCTAGAGGGAATAATCTCTTTTTGTTACTTAATTCAATTTCTACAACAATTACGGATTATAGTTCATAGAATAACATTCAGCGGTAAAATAATTAAATAGTTGATCAGGCTAAATTAATTATCAAACAACCATTAAGAACATCAAAGCATGTAATAGAATAAACTTGCACAAAACATTCAATGTAAAACCCTTAATAATTCATCTAAATTTCAACGGGAGGTTCACGAAATCCTAAACTAGAGAAGGGATTAGCCCCACATGTTCATAGCAAAAACAGGATTAAAATATAAAATTAAAGAACCGATGATGTCTGATTGTTCTGCACTTCACGCTAATTTTCTGCCTTGGACCGCTCCTTCTTCACGTGAATTCTGCTCAACTAATCCGTGTTCTGCTGCCAAAAATAATGTGTCCCCATGTGTGTATCAGCCCCAAAAATAAATAATATCTCTTTCTTTTTTTTCTTGATCTGTTTTCTTATTTGTTCTTCAAAAATATCTCCAGGATCTCTTTTTTTTCTTTTCTCTCTTTTTTTTACTGTGTTTCATCCTTCAAAATCGATCCTCCATCAAATCTGGAGAAGATCTGGCTCTTCAAATATGTGGAAGATATGTTGGTTGATTTCTTTCCTAATTTGCTCCACTTAACAACCTGTTTGCACATCAATTTATAACATTAAAGTATTTATCTTTTAAAGAGAAATTAAGTCAATATTAGTACATAAACAACACATAAGTCAATTAAATAAACATGAATTTCAACCAAATAATTGTGCTAAAATATGACTTATCAGTTATTATTAGAGAAAAAAAAATCTTTGAGACTAAATCCAAAATTCTTAGATCCAAACTTAAATGGAGCTGTGAGGGGTGTGATCAGTATTGCAATTTTATTTATGATATTTTATTAATCTTCTGAGCATATTACAGCTCGCTTGACGCTGATATTTGAACTCCCATCACTTTCATATGTACGATATTTAGATTGAAACTTGAATTTGGGATATAAAAGTTTTTTTAGTGTGTATTGGGTGCATCCGGGTGCAAGAGTGCACCCACATGTGTATAACTTTTTATTCTATTTTATATACATGCTATTTTATTTTGTATATGTATTTCGTAATAATTGTATACTTTTTTCACACTAAGTTTTTCATTAAAAAAACTAGCATCATATGTGTATAACTTTTTATTCAATAGTGTATACATGTTTTTTAATAATTGTATATTTTTTTATACTCAATTTTTCATTAAAAAAGTAACAGTTAAATTGTATATATTTTTGCACTTAATTGTATATGTTTATATTTATATTTGTATATGGGTGTACCCTATCTTAAGGTGCACCCGTGTGCACACTATAATTGACTTTTTTTAATCAGTAAATTTGGGATATTATAGTATCATCTACTTCAAATTATTTGTGGCATTGATTGAGATATTAAAATAGAATTACAATAATATAGTTTTAATTTACTTTATTTGTTATTTACGGTGCTTTTTGATTTGTCATGCTTTAATTAGGGAAAATTTTTCAATTTCTCTCAATAACTCTGGCTAAATCTAATTTTAGTTTTATTCTATTCACATTTAATATTCAATTTTAGTTCTGTGGTACTATCCTTCCTATAAAATGGTTTAATCCTAAAAAAGACACTTAAATGTATCTCCAAAAGTAAATAAAATTAATAAAAATTATCACTTTCTTAAACATAGTAGAATAGTAAAAGTGAACGATGTTCAGCGATGCAGTAATTTTTCACCTTTTCAATTCTAGTCATTTTGCAATTATTTTTGCAAATTTTATTGAACATGTATGCAAGAACTTATAGGATTTTGTAAGTGCTATGCGTTTTTATTTTTAAAATAAAATGAACAAAATTAAAAAGGTGAAAAATGGAGTAATGGATTAAAATTGATAAATAACTTAAATTGAGAAAGTAAAAAGTTATAAGGGTTAAATTTACAATACTACCCGTAAACTATTTCAATTATATACTATACTTTCTCCATCCCCTTTAAAGAGGGTCTTTTTCCATTTTGGCCGTCCCACCAAAGAGTCTCATTTCATTTTTTATACATATGAGAACCACACACACCATTTAATACAATTAAAATATGAGACTCACACTTCCACTAATACAACCATTCACTACACATTAAATAATAATACTCCTTATTCCACGTGCCAAAAAGCAAAAGACCCTCTTAAGAAGGGACGGAGGGAGTATTTTTTTTACTTCTAATTTCCAAATAATTATTATTTCTCTATGATATATATATATATATATATATATATATATATATATATATATATATATATATATATATATATATATATATATATATATATATATATATATATATATATATTTCTTTTTTTAAACATTCGAAGTGAGTATAAAGCAGTGTTTTCATAACCGGACCGAAAACTAAACCGGTAGATGCAACGGTTCGAGGTTTAACTGGTCGGACCGGTTCAACCGAAAAATTAGATTTTACATATTTTCAATTATATTTTATAATATTACAATTCATTAAAAAATTATAATAACCAAAATTATTTTATAAAGAGAAAATTCAATTTATATAAAAATATAATTAGATAAAATATTTATAGTTTATAATTCATATTTTATACACATTTTTATATATTCTCTCAATAACATATTACATAATTTATACAAACTGCTATATATATGGTGCATCACTTTAGAAAAATCATATAATTTAATTTAAAATCTAAATATTATATTTTAAAATAAATAAAAATAAAAGTGAAATAATACCAAAATATACAATATAAGAAGAAAAATAGAAGAATTAAAAAAATTAAAAAAATAAAAAAACTGGTTGTACCTTTAGTTGGTAATAATTTTTTAACCATGAAAATTACCAGTAATTATTTCCAGAAATATTGCCAATAATTTTGTTGGCCCTTTATATACTGATTTAGTTATAATAACAGCAAATATTATTTTGCTGGCAACAACATTATAAAGTCATTGGTATTTTATTGAAAATACTATTTTAATTTGACAAGAACTTATGTGAATGAGTTCACCTTGCACCTGAAATTATTTTTTTAGTACATGAAAAATTACACTTTATAGAGATAAATTATTAGTTTTTTAAAATGAAGAATATTACTCTTCAAATTCTACTTAAATATAAAATTCTGCTGCACAACCTCACAAATATCATATGGAATTAATAAAATTTCGGGGAATCATACTCATACTCATACTCACACCTTCATTAGTATATTAAAAATTTTTAACCAAATTATTAATTTTTATGAACCAATCACACTCTTATCTTCGAGTATAGATTTTATCTCTTTCCATCATGATATTCATCTAACGGTTTGAGACGAAAAAAATTTAACGCTAAAGTATAACGACATTTTGATGGATAAGATCCCTTCCAACTTTGAATCTAAACCACAACTAATGTACTCCTTCTGTACTAAATTCCAAACAGATGAAACTGAAAGAAAGGGATTTCAATTTGGGCACCAAAGCTTAAACATCGACTCATCGTTCCGTTCATAAAACCAAATAAAAAAAAATTGAAAAAAGAAAAATATCTAGAGACACTACAAAAAAAAAATTTAGCAACCGAATTTAGCAACGGAATTCAATCCGTGTAATTACCAATGGATTAGCAACAAAAATGATATTTTTGTTTTAACAACGGAATGTCAACGGATTTATTCTCTATTTTAGCAACGGAATTCAATCCGTTGGTGATTACCAACGGATTACCAAGTGAATCATTATATAAATTATCAACGGAATTATTAGCAACAGATTACCAACGGAATTATTTACCCACGGAATTGATTTTTCGTTGCTAAAAATTTACCAACAACCACTTTACCAACAGAATTTTACCAACGGATTCCGTTGGTAACCCGTTGGTAATCCAATTTAAAAATGGAATTAAGACTTTTAGCAACGAAATATTCGTTTGTTAAAAAACAGTTTTTTTGTAGTGAGAGGGTCACCAAACTCCTTTTGCTTGTTGTGAATCTGTAAGCTCTCAACACTCTCGGTTGCAGCTCTCAATCAACATAAACGAATCAAGAATAATTTCAACACTCACTACAAAAAAGTATTTTTAGCAACCGAATTTAGCAATGGAATTCAATCCTTGGTAATTAACAATGGATTAACAAAAATGACATTTTTGTTTTAGCAACGGGGTTCAATCCGTTGGTAATTACCTACGGATTACCTAGGGAATAATTTCAAGAATTTCAACACTCACTATAAAAAAAATATTTTTTAGCAACCGAATTTAGCCACGGAATTCAATCCGTTGGTAATTAATAATGGATTAGCAACAAAAATGACATTTTTGTTTTAGCAACGGAATGTCAACGGATTTATTCTCTATTTTAGAAACAGAATTCAATCCGTTGGTGATTACCAACGGATTACCAAGTGAATCATTATATAAATTACCAACGGAATTATTAGCAACGGATTACCAACGGAATTATTTACCAACGGAATTGATTTTTCGTTGCTAAAAATTTACCAACCACCACTTTACCAACGGAATTTTAGCAACGGATTTCGTTGTTAATCTGTTGATAAACCAATTTAACAATGAAATTAAGGCTTTTAGCAATGAAATATTCCGTTGTTAAAAAATAGTTTTTTTGTAGTTGCAACTCAAGTTTGATTAACGAAAAGAAATCTAAAAATCTAAAAAAAAAAAAAATGGAAAAAACACTTAAGAATTTAAGTGGTTTGATCATAAGATCTACATGTAATTTTATCTAAAATTTATTATAATTTAATTATATTTTTTAAGTAATTTAATTTAATTTGTATTTCCTATTAATTAATTAATTTTCATCAAATAGAATATTAAATAGTCACATGTGGTTTTTTTAGCCACACATAAAATTTAAGTGTAGCTAAACAATACTTATATTATTAGCCACACAATTATAATATTTGTATTCATGTGTGAGTGTTCTTAGTATCTAAAATAATCCGTAAAATTAAAATGTCATTATTGATTTTTAGTGACACATTTTAAATGTCACAATTAAGTTTTTTACACTTGTTACATTACCCATACATAAAAATATTATGTGTCACAATTTAACCATACATCTCATGTGTGGGCATTTTATGTGTGTGTATTGATTAAATTTCTTGTAGTGAAATCCACTGTGAAAGGTAGGACTCTTTCTCTTATTGATGATTAAATACAACGAATGATGAACTGATCAACTATAAGCTTGACAAAGCTTAATGTGTTGGTGAGAGGACCAGTAAATCTAAGAAATTTGCCGAACACTTTTGTATTAATAATTTTGGTGATTTCACCTTTTGGCTTGATTAAAAAATGCATATGATGCTTAGCATATTTATTCACATGAAAATAGACAAGAACATTAATAGTCTTTTTTACCGACACGAGATAAAGGGTTTTCAAACTTCTCATTTAATTTTGGTTTATTCTAACATAGCCTCCCCTACGTAAACCAAAATTTCTTCGAACTCCCATCGCTACAACATGACCTTTTGAAAAACAGGAGGGAGAGGAAAGTGCAGTTCCTGGAAAAATAAACGATGAGATTGAAGGATGATTATGGGATGACGAATGAGCAGATCCGTTCAATGTTCCGTGCGGCCATGGATTTCGTTAATCAGGCGGAGGGGCTGGATGTCGCGACGGTGCAGTAGGAGGAGAAGAGCATTGAGAGGAGAAGAGATGAATTAGGGCAGTGGACAATTCTAGAAAAGTGATGAATTTGATTAAACTTGATAAACATTCATTTTTCTGTCCTAGCTCAAATGCCCAATGGGCTAAAAGCATTTCTCGTGGATGTGGTTTTAAATATTTCAAATACAAATCTCACACTCTTGAGATTGATAAAAGTCCAATTTCTGGTGTAATTTATATTAGCCAAATCTCATACTTATTAAAACGGTTAAGATTTTTTCCATTGTAAGCCACTTCTCCTTCACATGTACATTCATTGGATTCCATCAATCCTTCTCCACTCTCCAAATGTCCACTCACTTCAACTCAAATCTGCAGATCTCATCCATGGCTTCACTTCCCTCTCTACCCCTCCTACTCTCTCTCCTCTTCTTCGCTTGCTCCGTTCTCTCCGACCATTCTCCCTCACATTCCCCTTCTCACCCTTCCCCCGCCCCCGCCCCCGCCTCCTGCACTTCCGCCGCCAGATCTACCTCCACCCACACCCACCCCCGCGACGAAGTCTACAAAAAATCCGACGGTTAGTTTTTGAATAAAAATTGTTAAATTCTAAAATAAAAGAAAATTGATTTTTTTACTTCCTCCATGTAAAAACCTGTAAGATAGCCAGCATAAAGGAATATAGAGATGAACACCCACACAGAAAACTTCTGAATGTCAATCAAATCACGACTCCAAAACATTCAATCGATGTTAGGATCATATATAACTCATAAGCATAGGCAATGCAAGAACAATTCGATGCACATCTCAAAAAAACTCTTGCCAAAATTCTTGCCACAATTCGATGATTCCTATGTATATATATTCATTGCCTAGATATTTGACTAATTATTGTGTGCGATCAGTCCGCATGTGCAAATTATTTTTAGTAAATCTCCTATAAACAAGATTTACGGTATAAATTATGTGGTCACCTTTAATTTATGTTCTAAAAAGATAATTTTACCCTTAAATATTCTAAACCCTAAATCGATCCTAGCTAAACTCTAAATTATAGGAGTATAATATAGTTAAATTCACACACCATTAATACAACCAAAATATGAGACCACACACTTCACGAATACAATTAATATTAAATAATAATACTTATTAATTCACGTGTAAAAACTAAATCGATAAATTTAGTGGAGACGAATGGAGTTTAATTAATACTCTCTCCATCCCATAAAACGTCACACTTTTCTCATTTTTTGTTCTAGAAAACCATTCCTACGAGAAAAATTATTTTGATTTCAAATTTATCACTTTTACCTAACACACGTATCATTATTTTACACTTTATTTATTATTAAAATGCCCCTAAAAAGTCAATAAAACTGGTAAAAAGAATAATTATTCTTAAACAATGTAAAACGGTAAATATGACGAAAGAGTATGATACTTGTATAAAAATGCATGGTGATTAAAGATCTTAAAATTAAGTAGAAAAAAGATGGACATATATGGTACTGTTCGGTTCTTTGCTACTATTATCTTTCTCTTCTTTAAAATCCAGAGTTATATTCATTTTTCATCTTATAACAATAGTATATTTTGCTTTCTATCCAAAAAAAAAAAGTTTAGTTTCATAATATCTACATTGTCCAATTATCATGTCCCAAAATTTTTTTTTTATATACATAAAGATGAGTCGATGTTTGAACTATGGTCCCCAAATTGAAATCACTTTCTTTCAGTTTCATCTGTTTAGAATTTGTCCAGATTTGTTTGTGAAACATAAACGTGGTACATTACTTCAAGTCTAGATTCAAAGTTTACAGGGGCATTATCTGTTCCAGCCTCTTGTGGTCGAATTTTTTCGGTTTGGTTTATGCGGAAAAATGAGTCGATAATTGAGCTGTGGGACCCAAATTGAATCGACTCCATATCATCTGCCACCATAAAAAAAAATCGTGAGACTGACTCATGATTTTTGTATGATGTTAAGAAGCAATAACATTATGATAAAATTGATACTCAAATTAATGAAAAATGATAGTGATGTAGTGAATTATTTCATGAATATTTTGTAGTATAAATAAAAAGTAATAACTTTTAATTAGAAAGTAATACTACCTCTAGCCCACTGAAACGCACGTGTTTTGCCATTTTAGTTTGTCTCAATACAATGTACTTATTTTTCTTTATGGTAAAAGAGACTCATACAAATTAATTATTTCTCTCTCCTTGGGTCCACACTGTTTGATTGTATACTAAAAGTCTAGCTTTAGTATGAACAATGTTTTAACAATATTTGAAATGAGAATTATAGATCAAATGATTGCATCTTATAATCTATTTATATGTCCGATGCTAGATAATATATTGTGCGACAACATGCAGAAGATCATATCATTGGTTTCCTTATAAAGTATACACTCACAACCGAGATAGACGAGGACTATCTACCGGGATGATTGTAGTGTGATTTGGTATTAATTTCTCTTGACTATAGAATCACATTAGTGCACTTTGTGTGTATTGAGCAGGACCGTTTATTCAACTTATACTGACTATATAGGAGAACTTGATTTCAGTTATTATAGATTTTCGTGCTCTTAATCCCTATAAAATTGTTGGTATTTCATTGCTAAAATACAGTTATAATTTTTTGTTGTAGTCAATTGGAAAAAAATAAAAACATCTCATGTAAATTTACATATTAAAAATAGTCTCAATAAAGTTAATTTGTCTGAAATAATCTCATAATTTTTAAATTCACACCCCAACTATTCTTGAAATATAGTTAAATATTTTTACATGGGTGTGTACTGCATGCCACTTGTTTCATGTGAAACCAGATGATCATCAATTTTAATCATTTTTTTTTAATTCTCAATTTTGGTATTTTTTTGTCTAGTTTTAGACTTTTTGTCTATTTTTAAAAAATTAGTCTTTTTTGTCCATTTTTGGTCCAAAATTTATACACTTTCGAATTAATTTTGGACATTTTTGAACATAAAGGACTAAATTTGGACAAAAAATAACTAAATTTTAGAAAATAACTAAATTTGGACAAAAAGGACCAAAAGTAGACAAAAAAGGGCAAAAATTGATAATTGAAAATGAAAAAGGACTAAAGCTGAAATAAAAGTCATACTTACAAGATCAATTTTTATATTTATCCTATTATTTTTTTTGGAAGGAAAAATAAAATATTATTAGGAGTACTAGAAGTACTCAATGGATCAGAAGTTACAGGTTTACAAACAACATAACACCAATAATTGTGAAGAGAGACCCCCAATTACTTACAACACATTTTGGGGTTGTTACACCAATCTAAAAATGATAAAGCACTATGATGTGTAGAGAAAATGCACCATGATTTGATTCTAATTTCCTCAAACGTCTTTTCCGTATTGGTTTCCTTGTTTTCAAAGATTTTCTTGTTTCTGGCATTCCAAATGAACCAAGCTGCACAACACCAAATGCATTCAATAATGCGTTTTTTTTTTTGTTTCGTACCTAGCACGCTAGAATGTTGTAGGAAATGCATCGTTGGATCAGAGGCACAAGGCATGGGAGACTTTAACCAACAATAGCAAAGACACCAAACTTGATAGGAAAAGTTGCATTCAAAAAACTGATGCATCACCGTTTCTTCATGATTGCCACAAAAGCTGCAAGAGATGTCATCTCAATCTTTCAAAATATTTATCTTTTTCAGCGCTGATCTAGTAGGAAGCCGACGTCTAAGGATTTTTCAAGCGACCCCGAAAATTTTATAGGAGTCAATTTATTCCAAATCCTAGATAGAACTTTGCAAGTATCTTCATCAATGTTCGAGGAAATCGAGACTTGAGCTACTTGGCATTGATAAGCACTCCATGTAAAATATTGTCCATCTTTTGAGGATTTCCATGTCCAAACATCATCATTAGAGACCTGCATAAAAAATGATTCAAGAGAAGACCAAAATTCCTTTTCTAAATCTGACCCCTATGACAAAAGTTCTCGTCGCGCTCTAACTCCAAAAAATAAAATAACTATAGAAGATATTTACCCTATTATTAATAAAGAGCTTATGCATATACAGATTTAATCTAGAATTAAAATAATAAAAATTACATTTCTATATCAAGAAAGTATTTTTGGCAAGAAAATTCACTTTCCATTTTTTACTTTTCTTCTATATAGATTAGTAATAATTACAGTTATTAATAAATAAAGATGAGTCGATATAGTTTCATATGTTTAGAATTTGTCCAGAATTGTTTGTGAAACATAAACGTGATACATTACTTCAAGTCTAGATTCATTGTTTAAAGAGGCATTATCTGTTCCAGCCTCTTGTGGTCGAATTTTTTCGGTTTGGTTTATGCGGAAAAATGAGTCGATGATTGAGTTGTGGGACCCAAATTGAATCAGTTTCATCATTCCAAAATTGTTTGTGAAACATAATTAACGTGGTACATTAGTTCATGTGGTCTAGATCCAAAGTTTGAAGGGCATATTATCTGTTCCAGCATAGCTCCCATGATATTTTAGTGTTAAATCTTTTGATGAAGAACATGATTTTTGGGGAAGACAGCGAATTTATATCTAAGAGTGTAATAACTTGGTTAGTTTTTTTTTGAAACAGCAAAGTGAGTACAAGGGGTACTCAACCTTACAAAATAGAAAAATGATTTACAGAGCAAGCAAGATACAACTCAAATAATACAAAAAACGGTCACCTGCTCATGAGACAGATAATTGGATTGGAAATTCAATCATTCACACAATAGTGCGCTCTAAACTCACCTTTAATTCTTATCCACTTCCAAGTTCTAAATACATATTGCTCAAAAACATCCTTCACATGCCTTGTAGATCCTTCAAAGACAACTCTATTTCGCCATTTCCATACACTCCACACCACACCTATCCACAGAGCATTCCAGTTTGCAGCTTTGATACCCTTTGATTTACATCTTGTGTGCATTTCAAAGTTTGAAATAGGAGCAATGTTATCTGCCGAATAGATCCCAAGCCAGCTTCTAACCAATGCCCATAGAGAGTATATCATTGTGCATCCAAAGAAGAGATGTTCCTCTGTTTCCTCAACATCATTGCATAGCGCACAACTACTTCTTCCAACATTTACCCCTCATTTTATAAGGTTAGCTTTTGTGGAGGTTCTTTCTTTGAAATTCTCCACGTGAGAAACTTGGCCTTCCCCGGAACATTGCTTCTCCACAACTTACTCCAAACTTTATCACCTTCTACCAAAACACTATCTTGAGTTCTTTCACTTAATAACAAATATATTGATTTAACTGAGTATGTTTCATTTCTCTCAAGTGTCCATACACAATGGTCTTTCATGTTAATTCCTGGGTTGTACCTGTTCAAAATATTCAAAAGATCCAATGAAGATGAGAGCTCCCAATCAAACAAGTTTCGCCTCCAAGAAAGATTTCAGTGCCACTGTCCTTCCCCATCCCATTTGCCCATCTCCCTTACTACCTTTCCTCCATTCCTGGACAACAATAAAAGACGGAGAAATCTCTCTCGTAAAGAAATTTCACCACACCACACCGTTCCAAAAATCAATCTCCTTTCCATTGCCAAGTTTTCTCATCATATTCTCCCTCATCCAATCTCCTCTACTTCCTTCGAGAATTTTAGATAGATCTCGGAACCACCCGGACCACTTCCTCCTTCCTCTTCTCCCACCACCAGGTTAGTTATCCATGCTCCTTTTCCCATCAAATCACCATATTTTGAAACTAGGATTTTTCTACCAAAAGAGATTAGGTAAAGTGTGAAACTTCCAAATCCATTTCCCGAGGAGTGCACCATTGAAGCATTCGATATCTTTGATTCCTAATCCTCCATTCTTTTTAGCAATACACACTTTCTTCCAATGAACCCAATTTATTTTATTCTTCTCATCACACCCTCCCCACAAGAATTTTCTTTGGATGCTGGATAGAGACTGGATTATATGTTTTGGAGCTCGGTAGAAGGATAGCAAGAAGGTTGGGATAGCGCTAAGGACTGCATTAATGAGAGTAGCTCTACCTGCCATTGATAACTGTTTCGACTTCCATTTAGCTAGCTTGTTATGAAGCTTTTCAACCACTGGATCCCAGATTCTTCTGTCTTTGCTGCTTGTACCTACAAGAATCCCAAGGTACTTAAATGGTAGATAGCCCAATTTACAATTGAGAAGTTGTGTTGCTTCATTGAGAGCGCTCTCTTCTTTATTAAATATGAACACTGCACTCTTTAAGAAATTGATCTTCAGCCCTGATGCTAGCTCAACCCATTTTAGAATAGCCTTCAATGTGTGGAGATTTCTACTACTTCCATCATAGAAAAAACCATACCATCGGCGAATTGAAGAATTTCCAGATCAATCATATTGTTTCCAATTCTAAGCGGGGTGTAGATGTAACACTCGCTTTTCTAACAAAGCTTCTAATACCTTCAGCTGCAACCAGAAAAAGGAATGGGGACAGGAGATCACCTTGTCTCAGGCATTTACCAGGGAGAAATTCAGTCGTCGGGCTTCCGTTCACTAGAATTGAAATTGAAGCAGAGCTCAAACACTCTTGGATCCATCTTCTCCATTTTTTACTGAAGTTCATATGTTCAAGAACTGAATCAATGAAGTTCTAATCAATTGAGTCATATGCCTTGGAAAAGTCGACTTTAAAGATGGCTGCCTCCTTTTTGTTTTTCTTGATATCATCAATAGATTCATTAAGAATTAGCACACTATCCACAAGCTGTCTTCCACTGATAAAGGCTAATTGCTCTTGAAATGGGGCAATAATCTTCGAAGTTCATCGAATTATTTTTCTTCGGAATCAGTGTGATAAAGGATGCATTCATACCTCTCGAAATTTTCCCCCTGCTCTCAAAATCGATGACATAGTTGAAGATGTCCTCCTTTAACGTCTCCCACCCATGTTTGATGAACTTGAAATTGAACTGTCCGAGCCCGAACTCTTATCGCTGCCGTATTCCCAAACTGCTCTACGAATTTCCTCCTCTGTAATCTTGCTATCCAACCAGTCTCTGTCCTCTTGTTTCAACTATTTAACTCCTAGCTGCTTTGCTATGATATTGAAGGATCGAACATCCTTCGAAAACATCTTACTGAAGTAATCTCGGATGGCTCTCTTAGTGTTCTCCACTCCATCTACCAGTTTCCTTCAACAAACAGCCCGTTAATGTTTCCTTTTTTAATATGTGAATTAGCCACTGCTTGAAAATATTTTGAATTCTCATCCCCCTCCTTGATCCAACGGTTTCTTGCTCTTTGAAAGGCTAGAGTGGCTTCTAAAATTTTATCTTCCTTGATGGCGTTCAAGCATTCCATCCTTTCCTTTGCAAGTGGTGCCGACAGGATCTCATTATCGTTGATTTTGTCAATCTCTTCTATTCGTGATTTGGCACTTGTAGCTCGATTGTTCACCTCTCCCTCTAGCAATTTACCCCAACATTTCAAATCTTTCTTAAGCAATTTCAATTTCTCTCTGACATATCCACCAGAGGAAAATGATCTGAGAAAGTTCGTGGAAGAGCCCATAAAGAGGATCCCGGCCAACTTGCCACACCTTTGGAGTTTATGAACACCTTGTCCCTTCTTGATGCTGCTGACCCGTCGTCCCTATACCATGTGAATTTATGACCTGTAAGATTAAGTTCTTGAAGCCCCTTGATAGCCACAAATTCATTAAAATATCACATTCAGCTGATGTGGTGGTGTGCCCCCTTCCCCTCCTCTCACAAGGCTTTCTGACTGTGTTGAAATCTCCAACAAAGCATGTAATTCTGTCCTCATTGTCACAGTAAGAATCCATCCACTCTGCAAATATTTGGGACCTCTCTAGTCTTGAACAAGACATGTAAACATTGATAATGGAACATTCAACATTTCCTCTAACCATTTCCCTCTAATTTCAAGTGCATGACTGACATCCAGACAACTTTGCATAGAGAATTTATCTTTTCTCCATGTGCATAATAATCCTCCTGTTCTACCTGTTGACCCCATAAAAGCCCAATCAAATTCCTCACCACCATTCCACAATTTAGCCACATCCTCCCTCTTAAACAGATCTGTTTTGGTTTCTTTTTAAATATAATAAAAGAGTACAGAAATAAGAGAAATTGAAAGAATGATCCAAAAGTGATCATTGAAAGAGCCAAACAGTGGAGTAAACCAAAAGCCACCTCGTAAAAGAAAAACTAAAAGCCCTACTCGAATAAATTTTTTATGTAATCTGCAACGTAGGGGCTGTAGAGGAGTAGTTGTCACAAATCCAACTGAGGTGTAGGAGAATGCCTCACCGGGCCATATGTGTTTTCAAAACATCCTCCTTACACCATAGAGAACATGAGCTCACTCCCAACCAAAGCAATCATATCATAAGAACCTAAAAAACATAAACAAATCTGCTAAGCAAATACCATACTTAAACCCAACCCATTCCATGAATAGTAAGGTGATAGAAATCAAGACAACAAATCAGACTCCTATCATCTGAAAACATAACTTGAAGCACTAGGAATCTGAGAGGAGTTGAAAGGGTTGTAAACCCCAAACACATGCCTAAAAAGAATGAAAACAATTGAAACCAAGACAAAGGCAGTGGTGTAAAACATCATCTGCTAAGCTGGCGCAACATAAGATGCAGCAAGAATCATGTATCATCAATGATCAAAAGATGCATCATTAGAAATAAAAATGCTAGAAGCAAATAGCAGAGCCAGAGATCCCTGGCTGATATAATCTGAACAGTGCAAGCATTGAATGAAGCTGCCTAATTCTGCAGGTCGCATAAGATGCAGCTGTTGGCAGAAGAGCTGCACTTGGTAATGCACAGCAGGAACGGCGATAAAGAAACTGCCCAAGGCAAGGGAGAGAGCCAAGACGCAAAGGCGTTGCTGGTGCATCCACGCTCTGAGAAGCGGTGACTAGAATGTCGCAAGGGGCCATCGCAACAAGAACAAACAGGGCCCCTAATGGATGGCGCACAGAGAAAAGGCCTCCAAAATTCAGAGGCTCTTAAAGTGGCTGACAGCTGGGGTTTTGGTTTCTTGAATACACACAAAATCTACGACTTTCTTACCCATGATTTCTTTAATACCTCTAAATTTTTGTATGCGCTTTTTCTGTGCACTATAATTTAATCCTCAAGTATGGGGATATCAATTATAGCAACAAGCACTCAAGTTAAATTATCGATCCCACTGAGACAGTTAATTATTTACTCCCTCCGTCACATTTCAATGTTTATGTTTCTATTTTGCGCGTCTCATTTCAATATTTACGTTTTCCTTTTTGGAATATGGGACCAACCCTAAAACAATTAATATATCATCCAACACTAATACACCTACCCACTTTACATTAAATATTATATCTTTCCATCCACTATCTATTAAAATATTATACTCCTTCATTAACGTGCAAAAAAAAACGTAAACATTGAAACGTGACGGAGGGAGTATTTTACTATGAATTACTATTTAATCAGAATTGAGTAACCGATCTCCAATGTTTTGTTGTGAATTAATTAACTAAAATACTGAAATATTAAATAGCTGAATTATTAAAATCAATAAAAATAAAATAAGTTTTAATCAAGAGATAAGCGACAGTTCTAAGGTATCAGGTATAGACCAATTAATTTGGGTTTTTAAACCTTCAATTGCTCATTCATGCAGTTTTAATGAAAATACACCATATAACCCCGTTAACCCACCGAATATGATTCAATTCTAAGCTAACAGTATACTCTGGTTTAAATCCTAAGATGCGCAAATATTATCAAGCCTTATTCCTAGATACTAATCAAAGCAAGCAACGATACCTCCGGATGGTAAGCCCGACTAACAAGATATTTTCTGGAATTACTACAAGGTTCTATTCACTTCTTAGTTGATTGTCTAATTGCATTGTTCTACTAAACTAATCAAGTATTTGATTTACCAGTTCATGGAATTAAAATGTTTATAGCGGAACTACTTCAATATCTAACAGATAGACAATACCAATAAAGAACGCACACAAGCTAGCACAATAATCCAAGCATTATAGCGGATGTTATGAATATACTATGAAGACGTTACGAAGCAAATAAGCAAGTCTGAATAAAATAAGTAAAATCAAAAGATCAACTGCATAAAATCCCAATCTTTGGTCTAAATCCCCAAATCAATCAAATCAATCCATTAAACCCTAGAACTGTATATAAAATTAGTCCATAAGACCACAAGCAACACTCATGGCTAAGCAATTCATACCAAAAATCAAAGTAAAAGAAAGAGAATGATAAGAATTATGAAACCCTAGCGTAAGCGTAGTCTCGCGTTCCTTCTCTGTCTCTCCCATTGCTCGATTCTTCCTCAATTAGCACTTGGAACCCTCTTGAAGTAGATGGATGATGAAATCAGGTTGTTAATCTGATATGAAGGTGTTGGAGGCGTGAATTGATGATGAATTACAATTTGTGTATCAATCTCCCTTGATCTCTCTTGGACTGTTGCAAGGCTGTTTTGCGTCGATTCTGCTCCAAAAACACGATCGAAAGGTATAAATACGTAGCAGAATTGAACAGGCCGCGACTGGGCTCGGAATGGTTAGATTGCGCAGTGCAGTCACTGCAGCTCGGCAGCCCGCTTGATTTGTTATGTTTTAATTACTCATGATTACATATGTTATGCTCCTCTTAGAACCTAGATTCTCACCTATTTGAGTGAGTTAAATTTTATTAATGAAGACAAAAAAATATTAATCATTTTACTGTGTTTCATTAGTGTTATTTCTGAATTTTCCTCGACTCAGCACAGTATATGTCATGTTTGATTGCTTTTAATTCTCTTCAGTCCCGTTTTAATGTTTACGTTTACTTTTTGCACATTGATTAAAAAGTATTATATTTTAATAGATAGTGGGTGGAAAAATATAATATTTAATGTGAAGTGGGTAGGTGTATTAGTGTTGGATGATATATTAATTGTTTTAGGTGGGTTCCATATTCCTAACAAGGAAAACGTAAATATTGAAATGAGACGCGCAAAATAGAAACGTAAACATTGAAACGGAACGGAAGGAGTATTAGTTTTATGTGATATTTGTAACTCATATTCCTCATGGGTTGTATTCTTGTTTTTTAATTAATGGCCTAGAAGAAAATAAACATGTATAAATGTAATTATTGTGTAAAGCTTTTAATAATTTAAGGCATAGTAAAAGAGTTTAAAATATAAATCATCTCATATCCTTTTACTTTATTCGAAAATGTCTCAAAATAGTAAAGATATTTATTTTCGTTTCAATCCTTTCAATTTTGATCTGATTTCCTAAAACTATATCTTATTCTACCAATTTCATCTCATAATTTTGAAAAAGTATCGATTCAATCTCATCCCATGGAATTAGAAAATTTAAATATTTTTAAGTAAAAAAGAACCATTTTAATGAGCATTCAAAACTATCAGATTATTTCGAAATAAATTAAATGTTTTGAGACTATTTTAAATAAAGTGAATTTGTATAGGAAAGTTTTTGATTTTAAACTTAGAATATTAATTTCATATCAACAAAACTCTCTAAAATAATCATATCAGGCTTCAGATTTTTCCACTTTATTATGGTTTACGTGTAATAAGACTTATTTAACACGTGTAATAAGAGATGTAAAATTAAAATGTAGCAAGAGATGTAAAATTAAAATATAATAGGATATCCAGGAGTATTAATGTAGTGTGATTTACTCTCCAGGTATCTTCCTCGTGTTTGACACGCATCTATAGCTCAAGTAGTAGAGTAGGGGGTGGAAAGACCTTCCAACTGAGCTTGGTTGCTGCAGGGTGGGGGTTCAAATCTTATCTTTGGCATGGATTTGGCCTCTTGCAAATACAAGTTAAACAGTGAGCCCTATCTATAAGCCACTTGAGGCACATCCTGCGATTTACCTCCTCAAAACTCAAGCTTGGTTTGGCTTGTTAAGGTTAACGAACGAATTCGAACGAACATTTTATTGAATCAAGACTCGAATAGTTCACGAATGATTTAGTTCGCTTACATCCCTAGGCGGTGGGGGCCACTAATGGTGGGGTACACCATTTTTTTACAAACACAAACACAATGAAGAAAAAAATGAGTGTGTACCTGCCCCATGTGAAGGGTGTTTCCATATGAGCTCGCATGGCAAAAAAAATAATAATAAGAATAATAAAAATAGAAATAAAAACATTTTTTATCAATGAAAAATTGCACATATAAGAACCAATATTTTATTGTTAAATTGATTAATTAATGGATTAACAATGAACTATGTTGATAACTATTAGTCCACTCTCATCATTTACTCTACTCAAAATAATTCATACACCACTGTTTGTACAAGAAGTGAACATCTCTTATACATAAAAGTGATACTTTATTGAAGTTAAAAGTATTGATCCTAACTTCCTAGGATATGTAGGTGTATACGGATGTAACTTTTAAAATGAAAAAATTGCATTTTTAGTCCCGTATAAACAGTTGCATTTCATTTTTAACCCTTTTCCCACGATTTTGGTTCCGTTGATTATTTTTGAATTTCCGTTAACTAAACTAACGGAACAAACACGAGCTACTCACATGGCCGTTAGTGTAACGAGGACTGAATAGACTCAACGACACAGATTCCCATTTCTTAAAATTCAAACGTTCCCCTTTTTTCCAGAATCCCTAAATCAGCAATCGACCAAATTCTTCTTCCAAAAAATCATAGAATTACATATCACCCAAATGTAATCACACCTCCTAAATCAATTATTTCTCTGGATTCCTCTCGCAAATCAACGATTTTCTGTAGAAATTATTGGTCTAAATCAACGATTCCACCCATTCAACGCACTTTGGATTCCATCGATTTGCTGTAGAAATTCTCCGACGAAATCCGCGACCCATCAACGGCGGAGATTCGACTCCCACAGACGGCGTACGGACGTGTCGTGGGAGACATCGGGTGGGCAACAACGATTTTGCCCAAGTCGCGGAGGTTGGAGAATGAAGTTGCCCATCCGCCTGTGTACTCCCCCACAGATGATTGATGGATTATGTGTTTTTATAAGTTTTTTAACATCTAAAGATTACTTCTTGCAAGTCATTGATATCAAGTTGTGTTATTTTGTGTATGATTAATAGATTCTTTGTCATGCTATGTAGAAGTTTTAAACTGTATCTTGTGGTTGGTGTTGCTTTAGTAACGTATAATTTTGCATTTGGATAGTGACCATGGCTTTCGCTTGCTTGAGCAAATGAAAATTAATACCTGATGATGATAGAGTATCTTAGTTACGGAAGCACCCTAAGCGCATCAAATGCAGCTGATAAGAAGAATGTGAACAAGGATAAGAGTAGGGATGAGTGCTGTTTGGTTTAATGTAAGAGTAAGAGTGATCGGAAATTGAGATTATTTTAAATTCTTGGATGTTTTTATCATTGTAAGAGATGAGATTAGTTGAGGATGGATTTTGAAGGTGGAGTCATGTGAAGAAATCAAAGGGGAGTAATTATTGAGTGCAAATGTTTTTTCTATATTGCCATTGCTGAGTGCATTACTAGTACCGGAGGATTTCTGGATTTAAGAAGGTTTAATGGGCTTTTATAAATCTATCTTAATGGTGTACCCCACCATTAGGGTCCCCATCGCCCCTATTCTGGGGATTGGTGGAGGAGGTAAATTGCAGGATGTGCCTTAAGTGGCTTACAGAGATGACTCACTGTAGTATAAATCTACCATAATGAACATTATAGTAGGAAGAGATCATTGGTGGTAGCATATTTTTCTGGCTAAGAGGGTTCTTTTAGCAGCAATGTAGGTAGGATGGAATTGTTGACAATCTTGTACGGGGATGAGGTAAATTTTTCTTTTAAAATTTTTTTTTTATTTTTTATTTTGGATTTAAATCTTCCATCCAAAAATTAACGGTTGGGACCAAAATTGTAAGATTTGAAAAAAAAAAAGTTAGGGATTAAAAATGAAATGTAACTGCTCGTACAGGACTAAAAATGCATTTTTCCCCTTTTAAAATGTATATGTGGATTTTGAAACCTGAATATGGAATAAACCAAAAATAAATATTTGTCTAAAAAATTAAATATTAATTTTTAGAGTATAATTATAATTATTAATAATTAATTAATAATAAAAATAAAAAGACAATATGGGTGAGACTTCTCTAGATATTTTTCTTTTTTCTAATTGGTTTTATGTATGGAACGCTGACTGGATGTGGCACCCAAATTGAGATCCCTTTCTTTCAGTTTCATCTGTATGGAATTTAGTCCAGAAAGAGTTAGTGTTTTTTTTTTTTTTTTTGATGAAACGTAAACGTGTTACGTTACCTGTGGTTTAGATTCAATGTTGGAAGGGACATTATCCTTTTAAATATCCTTTTATATTATATGGTTAAATCTTTTATACTAAACGAAAAACCAATCAAAGTTGGAAGTGACATTATCCTTTCGAATATCCTTTTATATTACAGGGTTAAATCTTTTGTTCTTAATCGTTAGATTAAAAAAAAACTCGTTGTAATTTTTAGTTGATAAATGGAAATTAATAATAACATTTTACCAACAGATATCCAAATCCATCGGTGATTATTTCTTTAGTAATCCATTACAAATAATTTCGTTGTTAAATTATATAATTATGATATCAAATATATATAGTAATAGATAACAACATACATTATTCTATTAGTAAAAATATTATAAGTAGTTAGTATTTTATTGCTAAAATAAAACTTTAATTTTTGTGGTGATTTATCAGTATTTGTGAACGGAAATCAATCCGGTAGTAAAAATTGTATCTTTGATAAAAATCCGCTGGTAAAACAATTCTTCTTCCACCTCATTTTGGTTAAAATTTTTTACATTTTTTCTTATTTAAATCATTTGTATTAGAGTAAGAAATGATATGGTAAGATGTTGTGCGCTGAATGAGAATTTAATAAAGGAAAAAAAGCTGATTAGTTGAAAATTTTGAGAAATCGCAACGGACAAATATATTTAATATTTAGAGAATTTAAAAAAAAAAAAACTATAACAGTCAGAAAATAAAAAAGTTAAAAAACAAAGAATTCTTAAAATTTAAAAAGAAAATAATTAATATTAAAAGAATAGAGAATTCTATTATTAAAACAGTAATGGAGAGTTATATATACATGTATATTATTGTGGATAAAATGGAGACCCAAAAATTTTGGGGTCCTGAGTTATTACCTTCTCGCCTACCTTAGGGTCGACCTTGATGGTGATCTAGTTACAAATGGTGTCCATCAGCGTGATTCTGTAGGTTATGTCAAATCTGGCTATGACAATATTTTGGGATTTTTTTCCAACAATAGATAAAGGTGGTAATTTTTTTTGCAATTTTTCAAAAGTGAGGATTAATTTTACAATATGAGTAAAGTTGGTAGTTTTTTTTTGCAATTAATCCTATTAAATAATGCTTATATATATATTAATCAAGGCTTGAGCATGAGTATGATCATTACTTTAAATTTTTTAGTTGCACGTGACATGTATAAATACAAGTAGTGTGTAAATTTCATGTGAACAAACACTCTAAAATAAAAGTAATAAAGGTTTGTTCTCAGTTATAAGTTACTTCATCCATTTTATAATGAAAGTCACAATTACTATAAATACAAAGTTCTAGAAAATTTATTTATTTTACTTGTGTTTGTCATTCATGATCGAACAAAATCAATTTTTTCGTTTAGGTCTAGTGGAATGCCATCAGGGTTGTTCGACCAATGTTGGCAGGCTACTTCCCTTCTGTTCGTCAGTTGCTGATCAATGCTTAGTTCAAGCACTCGACTAGCGTTGGTCGAACACGAGTAAAATTTTCACCAGGGCAGGGTCGAAAGTTCATAATATCTTTTTTTTTTTTTTCAATTCATCTAATGCCTTGTTCTATGTTCCAAAAAAATAAAATAAAATAACACTCCCACCTCATTTTCCACAACAAAACACAACATATTTTGTTGGGTGACTTTATTAAGTATTAAATGATTCTTCTCTATATCAGGTTAAACTTTTAGATTAGGTGATCATTTAACATGGTATCAGAGAGAGTTTGAACCTCACCGCTACCCATTTATAAGATAATTCAACATGCAAAACTTGAAGCAAAAAATTAACACTGTCTGCATGTGAGGGAGCGTGTTAGAGTGACTTGATTAAATATTAAACAATTCTCCTCATTATCGACTTAAGATTTTAGATGAAATGATCATTTAACATATTTAGCCTACATACTCCTATCATTTGAACTTTAAAATTAAATCCTAAAATTTTGAAAAACGCATTGTAAAGGGAATCTCTTACCAACAAGGTGTGTGAGGTATGATGACACTGTACTGTCCATTTGATGAGGATGGAAAGCCTCCTTGGATGTGGATGATGATTTCCTCCTATTTTTTTCTTTACTAATCTTCTTAATTTTTATTTTTTTGAATTTGGGGGTTGTGGAAGGGGATGAAGTGGGTATGTGGGTGTATTAAATTAAAGGCGATATAGTCTTTTACATGTGTGTATTTATAATTTTGGTATGTGTATATAAATATAAATGGATGTGTAGTAAATAGAGGGTGTGAATAGCCAAGGCCGAATATTTATCTTTAGCAAAGTTAATTCTTAGAGTATAATAGTAATACTTGTGATTAATGATTTATTTTGTGAAACATAAACGTGGTACATTGGAGCATTATTGTGGTCGATATTTATTGGGTTTTGTTTTATGCGGAAAAATGAGTCGATGATTATTGAGCTATGGGACCAAAATTGAATCAGTTGATTGAAGAGGCATCACTCTTCCTGTGCATCTATAAAAGGCGGCGAAAGAATGGAACATGCATACAAACAAACAAAATGAAGAAAACAATGAGTACTGTGTACCTGCCCCTGGTGTGCCTTGCGGTGATCTTGTCTTCAGCCAGGGGTTCGACTCCGGTGTTTGACAGCGATGGAGACGAGGTCCGGGCTGGAGTGGAGTATAAGATCTATTCACTTATTTCTCCAGGACACGTAGACGTGGCCCTCAAACTAGAGAGGACCGGCAACAAGCCCTGCCCACTGGACGTTGTCCTAGCGGGATTCGCTGAGTGTTTCTCCAAACCATGTGGCCTCCCGCTGACGTTCCACCCCGAGGAAGGCAGCCTGGTGACTGACTCTGTAGATGTAACCATCAAGTTCCAGGCCACCACAGAGTGTCCGGGGTTCACGGTGTGGCATGTGGCACGCGACGAGTCGATTAACAGGGAGTACGTGTCGACCAGAGGCTTTCTGGGGAACCTGGAATACGAAAGCTGGTTTAGGTTTGAACCTGTGAGGCTTATTGGGGGGGATGTCTACAAGCTTGTGTACTGCCCCAGAAATTTAACAACCTCCATATGTGGGGCCCTCGGCTTTGGTTCTCAAGACAACGATCCGCGTTTGTTTGTGCTGGGGTTGGGTGGAACCCCCTTTCAATTCATCATCAGAAAAGTTTTGCCAACTCTCAAGTCTGTTGTCTAATTCTCTCTAAACTATCTGTGCACCCAATCAAACCAAGCTTGCTTATCATGTAAACTTTTAATAAGTGGACTGCCATCAATAATATGGAACCTATTATAATTCTACGTCTTGCAAATTAATTGCCTTTTTCTAGCACAATCTATATATAGCCCTAGAAAGCATGACACTTCAAGTTTTAGCTGTAATAAGGAAGAGTAGAGAGAGGACCAACTTGTCTTAGACCACGTTAATCTAATTGAAATTCTTTAGTAGGGTTGCCATTTACAAGAATAGAAGTTGAGATAGTGGAAATGCATTTCATAATCCAACCACATCATTTTGAACTAAATCCCATGTTTTCCATCTTTGCCCTAAAATAAACACAGTCAATTGAAATAAAGGTTTTTGTGACATCAATTTAAAAAAAAGTGTTTCACAATTCTTCTTTTTTGCCTCATTAATAATCTCATTAAGCACAAGCACCCCGTTTATCATTTGTCGACCTTATAAAAAAGTTGTTTGGGCATTTTCCAATGATTTTACTTAGACTCTCAGCAAGAACTTTAGCAACTATCTTGTAAGAACATCAAAGAAATAAGTTGAAGTCACCAATGGTGGTGGGAGAGCGCTTTTTGGGAATAAGTGCAATGAACAACAAATTGAATCCTCCAACAAATTTTCCGTTTCAATGAAACTCATCAAACAATAATATTTGATAATTAGCTTTTAAGAAAAACCAATATTCCTTAATAAAAGCAAAAGAAAACTCATCAGGTTCACAACATTTAGATGACTCACAATTCCAAACAGCTTCTTTTTTTTTATTTCAGATTCGGAGAGAGGTTACACCAGCATAGAATTTTCTTTGATACTTATCATTGTAATTTTACCTTTATGCGGTTCGGATCTTCTGTTACATTTGGTGTTACATCTCTTGTTACAAACCATTGGATGATTGACACGTAGGATAGAATCTATACCCTAACAATCAACCCTAAGGGAAAATGTTGAGATTTTTCTCTCCGCACACGTGTCACTCATCTAACACGTGTAACAGGAGATGTAACACCAAAATGTAACAGGACATTCAACGCCATCTTTATGGTGCGTGGATTATTTAAACCCACATGGTTCATGGTTTATTTTGCCTCTAGTGTTTAATATTTATCCTTTGAGCGTAGTATTAATTCCAAGAGTATAACTGTAATTTCATCATTGTGGTTGATCATAGTCTATTTTGCTCTTATGATTTAATATTTGTTTTTATGGTTTAGTGTTATTTCTAAGGATATAATAGTTTTTTCACCCTTAACGTTCATTTAATATTACACTTTTTTTGTTCATGATCTATTTTGTCTTCAAAATACAATATTTATCTATAAAAGTGTTAATTATATTAGTATAATTGTTATCAGTAATGAATAATATAAAAAAAAAACATGAATAAATAAATAAACAAACATAAGTGTTTGGACCCTCTAGATATTTTTCTGTTTTTGAAAATTTTTTGATTTGGTTTTATATATGTACGGAACGATGAGTTGTCGATGGTAACAAATTGAAGTCCCTTTCAATCAGTTTCATCTGTTTGAAATTTAGTCAACGAGGAGTTTGTGAAACATAAACGTGGTACATTACTTGTGGTTTAGATTCAAAGTTGGAACGATCTTATCTGTTCAAATATCCAATTATACTTTAGTGTTAATTTTATTATTATTATTATTTTTATATTATTTTTTTTTGTCTCAACCCATTAGAGGAATATAACGTTGGAAAGAGAGAGAATTTTTAAAAAAGTGTTTGGTTAACAATGAGTTAATATTATTTAAAGAAGCTTAAATAATTTGCTAAAAATAAGAGAGTTTGAATACAAGCATTTATACGGGCTTAGTGCTTTTCAAGCCCGCAAATATAATAAAGGCCCAATAGGATGAAACCTAAAGGGTAAGTCTCTTAAATTAATAAAAAAAATCAAGAGAATTTTATATGAACATTACTTCTTATATCATTAGAATAGAAAAAGAGTATATTTTGTTACCCTTTCTCTTCTCTGTATAAAAAGTGAGATTATTAGAGTTATGTACATATTCATATAAACAGCGTTAATAAAATCTCTCTTTCTCTTTACTTTTGTATTCTTCTCTTATTCTTTATGTTTCTCTTATTATTCTTATATTTATTATTAACTCACATGTTAATTTAGTGTGAATCAAACACTTTCTAAAAGTGTGTTTGGCTTATAAAAGTTAATAATTTGGTTAAAAATTTTAAATATCCAATTATACTTTAGTGTTAAACTTTTTTGTCTCAACCCGTTAGAGGATTATAATGTTGGAGATAGATAGAATCTTTAAAAAGTGTTTGGTTCACAATAATTTAATTACAGTAAATTGGGTTTACGATATAAATTTTGTGGTCTCCCTTTCAATTATATATATCTTATATATTGCTAGGATGATATTTAAATTAAGGAACCACATGATTTATAATCATTTATAATGCAAACCCGATTTTACAAGAGAGTCTAAGTTAATATTATTTAATGGACCTTAAAAAGTTGCTAAGAATAAGGGATTTTAAATACAATGCATTTATGCGGGCTTAGTGCTTATCTATGTCCGTTTATAAAAAGTAAAGGCACAATAGGATGAAACCTAGAGAGTTGAGGTCTCTGAAATTAATAAAAAATCAAAAGAATTTTCACGTTCACACCTTGTACTAATCAGAGTTAAATTTATTTTTTGTTATATAACTGAGATAAACTTCGATTTATTTCCAGAAAAAGATAAATGATTCAATTTTGTCTCATAACTAACAAATGTGTTCAAACAGATAAATAATATCACATTTATATAAAAAGTGATACCTAATTATAAATTTTTATAAAATAAAAAAATATATATATAATTTTTTTATAATTAATAAAATAATCTATTGAAATTCTATTAAAAGATACTAAAAAATTAAAATCATAAGAACTGCCAGCAGCAGCGCTGCTTTTCATCATAATTTATAAGTTGCAAATGTTAGGCTACTTTTGGGTATTGGATGAATTTATAAACCTATTCTTAATTATAATTAATTAGTATAACTAAACAGGTCATTCTTTTTTAATTTAATTCAAAATATATAATTTTTTTTGTTATTGTATAATCCATCTTACAAATTAGGATATATAAGATCTCATCCAATAAGTATATATATATAATGTTTAAAAAAATCCGAGAAAAATAAACGTGCAACGTTTACCTGTGGTTTAGATTAAACTTAGAATTAGGGATACTATAGTATCATCTACACCCCAAATATTGGAAACATTGATTGAGAAATGAAATATTTTTACATGGGCGTGTATTGCATGCCACTTGTTTCACGTGGAACCGGATTGGATGAACAAACACTAAACTCCACTTGGAATATAGAATGCATAAAACAAAAAATGGAAATTATTCTTAGCACCCAAGCACCCACTTTTAAAAACTATACACTAATTAATAAAAACGTATACATTTTGTTCGCGAATTTTTTATTATTATTTTTTAATGAAAAACTAAATGAAAAAAACTATACAATTATATATATATATATATATATATATATATATATATATATATATATATATAAAAACTTTTAGCTGTCAATATTCAATAATGATAACTTTTTAAGATTATTGGATTTGGATATTTATTTTTGTAAGTGCACCACAGCTGTTGTTTTCATTACAAGAATAATCATTAATAAATAACTTCATTTGGTGACTTGTCTATTATTTCTTTTAGTTGTATGTATATGTCATGGACGTGGACTCATGAGGTGTTAATTTCTTTATTGTGTCAATTTGTTCGCTTAATAAAAATTACTCTGTGATGTCTTGAAGTACTTCAATTATTTGTTATACCTTGTTGATAGATTGTCCCTTTCATATATGTAAATAATAATATTAATATACTAGATAAAATAGAAAAAATAATTCTTAATATGCAAAGTATTCATTATACTCGTGTTCACTCGATATTATATTTTAATACATGAAAAATTACATATTATATATATATATATAATAGTAAAATATTTTTAAATGGGTGTGCATTGCATGCCACTTGTTTCACGTGGAACTGGATGGATGAACAAACCCTAAAGCCATCTTGGAATAGAATGCATAAAATAAAAAATATGAATTACTAGATTAATGCATAAAATTAAATAAGGGGTAGAATTCAACAAATGAAATTAAAAATTCCAAGTGACTCCTTTTCTTCCCTTTTTTTTTTAGGCTAACACTCCTTGGAATTGAAAATTTTCATAAATTACAATCATCGAACTCTTTCTCTAACTCTTTCACTCTGGTGACTCACAGTATAATAATACACTTGTGGCTCATGATCTATTTTACCCTTAGAATTTAATATTTATTTTTAACTTTAGATAAAAACTTGTGTGCTTCTGGGACACGCCGTGTGTCCACCGTACGCCCATACCCTTTAGTATTAAATTGCATATCCTTTAATATAAAGATATGTATCATTTATTTTCTGAAAAAAATAAAAAATATTAATAAAAAATATATACCATTTAGAACAAAATAATATACCCTTATTAATTAAAATGTATACCCTTTAAAACAAAATGGTGTACCCTTACACACTTTGAGCACTTAGGGACACAAGAGACCAACTCTTAACTTTAATGTTCATTATATGAGTATGATCGTTATTAAAAGTAATGAACTTTTTTTTTTTCGGAATTATTTTCGATTTGGTTTTATGTACGGAACCATGAGGTGATGCTAAAGCTTTGGAACCCAAATTGAAATCCCTTTCTATCAGTTTCATCTGTTTGGAAATTAGTCGGAAGGAGTTTGTGAAACATAAACGTGTACAATATTACTTGTGGTTTAGATTCAAATATGGAAGGGAGCTTATCCGTTTGAATCTCTCATGTTATATTTTAGAATTAGATTTTCTTTCCCTCAACCTGTTAGATTAATATCAAGTTGGGAAGAGATCTATTTGGTTAATAAAAATTAATAATTTAATTAAAAGAATTAAATGTATTAATTAAGGTGTGAGCATGAGTATAATTACCTTAACTAAGATTTTAAGCTTTCGTGAAAGTTCGTGTTGCACAAAAGGAATTATATGTATAAATTTACACTACAAAAAAAGAATTTTTTAGCAACCAATTTACCAACGGAATTCAATCCGTTGGTAATTACTAATGAATTAGCAACAAAATTGACATTTTTGTTTTAGCAAAGGAATGTCAACGGATTTATTCTCTATTTTAGCAATGGAATTCAATCCGTTGGTAATTACCAACGGATTACCAATAGAATCATTATATAAATTACCAACGGAATTATTAGCAACGAATTACCGACGGAATTATTTATCAACGGAATTAATTTTTCGTTGCTAAAAATTTACCAATTACTACTTTACCAACGGAATTATTAGGAAATTTTTAATTTCCTGTATAATCTAATTGTGAGCAATATATTATTATGCAATTATATTAGCTATTTAATTATTTCATGGACTTAATTAAGTGATCCAATTTAGTTGATAAGTCCATGGGCTATAATATTTTGATATGGTCAATTGAGTAGATACTCAATACTACATGACTGTGTGATTATGGATGGCCCAGTTGTATAGTATATAAATGCTCACAGGTTATGGTACCTAATATACTAAGCCAAACATGGCCTTCCCTTCTCCCCATCGGGAGGGATTATTGCGGTCCCATAAGGAATAAGGAGGCTTAGTTGAGGAAGGTCATAAGACCACTGATCCCGAGTTCGTGTTCCGCCTAGAGGACTCAATGGATCCAATCGTATGCTTCCAAGATCTCGGTTAATTCATAATAGGGTTAAGGTTTAAGGATTTATTTCCTACAAGTGGTATCAGAGCCACCCTATTTATGATTCTCTAAGATTTGCAAAATTGTGTTTAGATCCAAATATTTGTATTTGAATCATTATGTGAAATCACAATTTTTAATTTGAAAATTAAAATTTTCAATAATTCACAGATTTTAATTTTGTTAACTGAATCCGTGAATGTGTTTTGGGTGTGATGCGGCGCTGCAGATTTGTTTAGGCTTATTATTAAAATCTACAAATTTATGTATATGCGGGGTATGATTCATATTTCATTTGGATCAAGATTTTTGTTTAAAAGTCTTAAGTTTGTATTGAAAAGAATGTGAGTGCCAATTAACACGTGAATATATAATTGATTAAGGTTTCTTGCCATCTTTATTAATTAATTGTTTGGCGCATATTAATTGTTGGGCACATATTCATTTTGTGTTGATAATTTGTCGAGATATGATATCCTTTCGATTTTGTATGGGGTGATTATGATAAATGAATAATATTAAACTGAATCATGCCATGATATTGAATTGACATTGCCTTATATTGGGCAATGGGTGACTACTCACGGATGTTCAATTAATTGGTAAAATTTATTTAGTTATCGAAATTTTCATTATGGGCAAATTTCGTTTATGTATGCATAGATCCAGACTCAAGATTTTGATGACTAGCGCTATTGATTATTACAATTCATAATTTTTTTTTTTTTGAAAAAGCAAAAGTTTTATTGATAATTAAAAGGAGTTATGGAGCATCAGATATGCTCAATAACCCGTACAATGGTATGTAAAATATGTTATCAATCAATACATAATAGTGGCTCCCTTATCTATTCGCTAAAAGAACTCCTAGATATACAACTCTCCAATGCTTTAATCCAAACTCAAGTGATAACTTTGATTCTTATAACTATCCTGTTGCAATCTGCTTCTACTCCATTAAACACCTTTTCATTTCTAGCCTTCCATATATACCAAATCACACCATGCCAAAATAATCGCCAAAGTTTTGAACGATTTGGCTTAACCAAACTCCTATGCGATAAGAAATGATCCCATACAGAATTTCCAGAAGCTTGCTTTGAACCAAGCCATTCATAGACCTTCTCCCAAATCTCTGAAGCTATCTTACATTTAAGTAAGAGGTGGTTAACATCTTCAAGTGTTGAATCACATAAAGGGCAATTTGACAAAAAATTAGGATTCAACGCACCTCTTTTTTTGAGATTATTTGATGTTGGAATTCTATCTTGAATAGCCTTCCATGAGAATGATGAAATTTTGAGAGGAATCTTGTTGCACCATACTCGGTTGATCTCTGGAAAGATACAATCATCTGAATTTGAGCTTTGAAGGATATTATAAGCTGATTTGACAGTGTAAAAACCACAAGGAGAGTGATCCCAAGACCATCTGTCAGGTTCATCCGTGATTCTCGTAAATTTCTCTACCTTGGATATCAAATCTGCAGCTTGCTCTTCTTCCCAAGAAAATAAAGTCCTGCGCCAATTCCATTTTCCAATCAATAATCCCTCCCTCCATTCAACTCTATCCGCTATGGCACAGTGGACATTTGAATCAACCTGGTATAATCTAGGATATAAATCCTTCAAGCATTTTCCACCAACCCATTTGGAAGACCAAAATTTAGATTCACATCCATTACCAATTAATCTAGAACATCCATTAAAAAACCAATCATTACCACCAAAAAGGGAAACAAGATCATTCCACCATGAAGACCAAGCTCTGCAACACTTTTTTTTTCCTTCCATTCTTCTATGCACTTTAAAAACTTCCCATATTTTGATGTAAGTACCTGCACCCATAATTCTTTGCCTCCTAATAGCAATCTCCAAGCCTATTTCCCCAAGAGAGCAAGGTTGAAAAGCTTAATGATTCTTGTCCCAATACCTCCTTTTTCTTTCGGTTTGCAAATGATGTTTCAATTGATCCAATGAATTTTTTTGGACCTTTTTTCATCATATCCCCATAAAAATTTCCTTTGCAATGAGGTTATTTTACTAATGATGCCACTCAGAGCTTTGGAATATGATAAGAAATAGGTGTGCATGTTTGCGAGAACTGCATTAAGAAGCACAATCCGACCTTCAAAAGATAGTCATTTGTTCTCCCATCGACTTAGACGATTTTTGATTTTACTGATGACTGGAGCCTAAGTATTCTTTCTTCAAAAATTAGCCCCGATAAACATGACCAAGTATGAAAGAGGGAGACTACCCACCTTGCAATTGAGATAAGCTGCCATTTCTTCTAATAACAAAGAACTCGTATTAACTGATTAGCCATTTTGTAATAGGGATGACCAATTAAAACAATTTATTGAACAACAGGGAGGTCGGCGCTAGAGCTTAAGCGAGATCACGTTTATCACAATTTTATAGAGACGAATCATTAATAGGTAGTTTGATCAAACAAGAAATTAAATCAATCAAAGCAAGCAAGCAAGCAATGATTAGCAAACGAAATAGATGGATGAAATGAGTGGTTTTCTAAGTTGAGTAAAAGTGAGATTAACAACATTTAAGAAGTGGAAATCCTACGATAAATGCATCAAATTCATATGATCATGGGTTTAGACTAAGGGCCAACACTAAGTTCACCTAAACTCCATCTCAAGATGAATAGGATATGGAATCAAGCTCAATGGATTGGTTCTCACTCAAACAATTCCAACTAGGTACTAAGCTTGAGGTGAGAGTCCCTTCACACGATTAATCAATCTCTCGATCAAACCAATCACATGTTCTATCAAAGGGTTCTAAATTCTAAAGGATTTTTCAATCTCTTTACAATTTATAATGCACATGAAGTGTTTGATGAAATGATTCACTCAATTATCCTAAGCATATAATTGATTTCTCAATCTAATCACATATTTAGAACAACTAAACACATAAATCAACAAAACAAATCAAGCAATTAATAATCAATGATAGAAAATCAATTAACCCAATCAACATATAAATTTAAATACACAAATTCCAAAATTATCCAATAACTCTCATGTTTCTAATCTCACAAGGGAGATTAGCCTACCATATTAATAAAGAAATTAACATAGACAATTAAATCCTTACAAATCATGATAAAACTATAAGGTTTAATACAAAGATTGAATGAAAACTCCCTTGATCTATCTTCAATGGTGATCTCCTTTCCTTCTTTGCACTTTCCTCTATTCCTTGATCATTTTCCTTCACTTGGATGTAGAAATTGATGATGGGATGATGGTAGATCTAAAGGATGAAGAATGGATGAAGATGATGGTGTGGAATGGAAGAAATGGTGTGTGAGGTATGTGTTGATTGGTTGTTATAGTTGGGATGACCAATTAAAGAATTTCGAACCACAGGGAGGAAGGTACTAGAGTTTAAGCAATCTCAAGTTTATCATGATTTTATAAGGACGATCGAAAAGGAGGATAGATAAGCATGCAAATAAATGCAATGCAAGAAATAAAAAATAAAAGGAATACAAAGATAAATGGGGTTCCAAATGATGCAAGGATGAGATTAGCAACAATCATGGTATAGATAACAAAGTAACCATGCAATTGATTATAATCTATCATGGACATAGCATAGGAGTGATCACTAATTCCACCTAATCTCTCTATCAAGATAGATAGGATGTAGGCCCTCAATAAGGCTCCCAAAAGTACAAAGGATCGAGACCATAGCGAACACCTCCCAATAGGTACTAATTACTCTACGAGTTCCCTAATTAGGTACTAAATCATAGGCAATATTCCATTTTAAGGTACTATGAATTCACTAATGGCTTGGGTCTCCTCTCTAATCAACTAATCTCTCGATTAAGCTAATCAAATGTTCTATCAAAGAGTTCCAAATCTAGAAGGATATACCTATCTCATTCTAAATTAATGCACATGAAGTGTATGATGAAATTATTTAATGAACTATCCTAAATATACAATTGATCTACCAATCTAATCACATGCCCATGACAATTAATCACACAAATCAATCATACACATCAAGCAATTAACAATCAATGATAGAAATAACACAAAGCTCATTCAAGATTAAAATCAATTTGCATAAAAACTAAATTATCCAACACGAATCATGAAGTTAATCTCACAAAGGAGATTAGTCTATCATAGTAATAGAGAAAACAACATAGACCATTGTATCTACAAATCCCATGACAAAACTATAAAGAAGTTCACAAAAATTAGAATTAGATTCCCCCTTTGAAGTCTTTCAATGGAGTTTCTTCTTCTTCTTCTTCTTCTTCTTCTTCTTGTAATCTTCACTCCCCCTTGGTTCCTTGATCACTTGGATGGTGGATTTGATGGAAGGGATCAAGTGTAGATGGATGGATGAAGAATGGATGGAGAAGATGGTGAAAAATGAAGAAAAATGTGTGTGATGTGTGTGTGGAAGGAGAAACCCTCAAAATCTGCTGCAAATGGTGTAATTGGGGGTATTTATACCCCCATGGAAAATCTGGAAATCGCACTTGAGTTTTGCCACTATTGCAAGAAAACACGGTCGTGTTTCTTGTATCTGCCCATGTTTTTATGCAAATTGCAATTTTTCAGCCCGGAACGCGATTTTTCACCCAAGTGCAAGAAAACACGGGCGTATTTTTCTGCACTTGCCCGTGTTTTCTTGCAAAATTTCAGCTCTCTGTATATTTCTTCACCCTGCAAGAAAACACGGTCATGACATAAAAATACGACCGTGTTTTTATGTCATTTTGCCAATTTTTGATTTTCTTCACCGTTTCACCATTTTAATTCACAAATAATATTAACGTATTTGGAATCCCAAAATGCTTTTTTATTTTTTACGTATAAATAAACTTATAAATTTATAGTTCATGTTAGAACAACATTTGATATATTTTTAATGTTTAATTATGTTTCAAATTTAATTAATATTTTTTATTTTTTTATTCAGCTACCCGTTAGTGGCTCGTTTAGCCCGAGGCCCGCTAGAATTAGGGTTAGGTTCGCATAAATGACGGTCCGTTTAACATGGACCGCTTAACCCGTGGCCCATTTAGCCCGTAACCCTATAGATCTTGCCCTGTAGGTTTAGGTCCAGCTCATTTAACATCCCTAGATATTACAGTATCAAAAGCCCTCCAATTATTACTTTGGTCCACCATATAGCAGTGTACCTATAAGATTTAAACAATTAAATTTCAAAATAATTAACACCAATTTTTTTCTTACATCTTACAACAAAAATTTGTTTTCTTAAACTTCATGCCACCTATGTGCATGTATTTTGTGACGAAAGGGGATATCTCATAAGGAGAAGAAGTTAGTAAATTAAGCTATAGAGGATAAAAGATCAAATATCCTTTCAAAAGCAATTGATAAGAGAAGTAGAGGATAATTTCCAAAGGGAATCAAAGTTGTGTTGTGTTGTTGCATAATTGAGGTACCCTCTCTGCTGCAACGGTACATATGTATTTCCATGTATGATCCATCACTGTCAATTGAAAAATCAAATAAAATCAAATTACTTAAACCTTATCCAATTTATTTCATATGATATCACCGTCGATTCTTCTCAGTCTCAAAAGAATTTGTGACATTATAGTATTATCAGCCCTCCAATTGTTTGTGACATTAATTGAGATATTAAAATACAATTACATATATAAATACAGTTATGAAAATTGTAATTATATTCAGATTTTCAAGTAGTAAAGTATATCTAGGAGATATACATGCACTTTGAAATTGTTATTTATAGTCTATTTGAGCTGCATATTTAAACGAAATAGAAGATCTGAACCATTAAATTTGGGGTGATTCCGGAGTGCACCTCATAATTTATAGGCTAATAGTAGGATAGTGGGGTAGTTTTATTTTTTTATTTTTTAATTATTTAATTTAATTAATGGTAGAGATTATATTAAGATTTAATCTAACAATTCAAATCGTTCAGGTTCATCGGTGTCACAGGTGCACAGCATTTAAACTCTTAAATTTGATTAATGAAAATATAAAAATTTGTCATTTAATTGTGTTTCATTTGTACTATTTCTGTATTTGTCACGACTCGGCACTTTATATATGCATGTTTAATTGCTGTTCACTCTAATCCTACCTAAGTTAATACTATCATTTTAGGTCCTGTAAATTTAAGGTCCCGTAAATTTTGTTGAATTCAATTTTAGTCCTTTTAACATTTAACTTTTTCAATTTTAATCTTTTTGTATCAATTTCAGTCTTTCATTTTTATTTACTTTGATCCTCTGTACTAGAAAATCCATCTATAAAAGGGGGCAATTGCAATTGATAGATGCATACAAACACAACACAAACACAATGAAGAAAAAAATGAGTGTGTACCTGCCCCTGATATTCTTGCCCCTGAGCATGGCTTCAGCCACGGCTTCGACTCCGGTGCTGGACCGCAACGGAGACGAGGTTCGGGCTGGAGTGGCGTACATGATTTATCATATTGTTTCTCCAGGAAGACTTTCCATGACCCCCAGTATATTACCCAGAAACGAAAACAACCCCTGCCCTCTCGACGTTTATCTTACGCCAATCGGCTTGGGCCTACCCCTGACGTTCCACCCCGAGGAAGGCGACCTCGTCACTCTCTCTGCCGATGTAAACATCAAGTTCAATGTCACCACTGCGTGTGAGGAATCCACGGTGTGGCAGGTGGTACGCGACGACTCGGTCGACAGGGGGATTGTGTCGACCGGAGGCGTGCTGGGGAACCAGCTGTCTGAAAGCTGGTTCCGCATCGAACGTGCGGAATCTGGGTTTGGTTCTTACCAGCTTAAGTACTGCGCCAGAAATTCTACGACATCGGTGTGTTCGAACATCGGCAGCGATGTTTCTCCGCGTTTGCATGTGCTCAAAGAGGATGAACGCCCCTT
Organism: Pogostemon cablin; assembly: GCA_023678885.1. Taxonomy (NCBI): domain Eukaryota; kingdom Viridiplantae; phylum Streptophyta; class Magnoliopsida; order Lamiales; family Lamiaceae; genus Pogostemon; species Pogostemon cablin. Next base: position 8,126,105 of record CM042962.1, on the reverse strand, counting down.
GAGTTTTATCATCACCAAAACTCATGAACCCCGATTGTCTTCAGTTGTCTAATTGTCACAAATCTAGCTATCTAGCTTGCTCACCATCATGTAAGCTTCCAATAAGTGAACTGGACTGGACTGCCATCAATAATACATTAATTAATGGACGCAATTTTTATTTTTATTTTTTAAGAAAAAAAATAAATATTATTAGGAGTACAGATGTACTCCAGAGATCAAAAGTTTCAGGAGTAAATGTTACTTTATATTCAACTTTACATTTAAAAAATTAACAGAAAATTTGCTAAATATGTGTATAAATTCTTATTCATTAGTGTATATTATAACGTTTATACGTTACTATAAAAGTTTTGAATATGAATGTACGGATTTGAAGTTTGAACTCAAGTGCGTGCGTTAGAAATTTTGCCAACTAAAATATATACCCCCTCCGTTCCAACTTCAACTTCATATTTTTCATTTTGGTCAGTTTTAATTTCAACTTTATACTTCCATGAAAGAAAAAAGTAATTAATTAATATTCTTCTAACACACTTTAATTTCAAAATTTTCATCACTTTTTAAAATCCACAATTTTTTAAAAAAAATTAGGAGTTTTGGGTCGAATTGCAACAAAAAAAATTAGTTTTAGACAAAAATCTAAATTTTTGATATAGCTGCCAAAAATCTTAAGTAATTTGGGACCAAAATTGAATTTGGCATAAATTATGAGATTGAAAGTGTATTTAACACTTCTAAATAAATTAAATTAAATTTATAAAAAAAACAAACAAAGGCAAATACTATGGGAATATTTTAACCCTAGCGTTCAACCAGGTTAATTATAAGGGTATAATTGCAATTTTATATTTGTGGTTTAAGCACATTTTATCCTTGGGTTTAGGTTATAATTATCTTTTAAATATAATAAATATTTTTAAAAAATCCTATAAAAAAGAATTAAATAGCATTAATTAAGGAGGCTGCTTATATGTTAATTGTTAATTAATTAGAGGGTGTGGGGACCACATGTTCTACACTACCTAGTTGCTCTCAAAAAATAAAATACTCCCTCCGTCCCATTGATAATCAATTGTATCCATTTGTTTTTGCACGTGGATTAAGGAGTATAATAATTATTGTTTAGTAAATTAAGAAATATATATTTTAATGTATAGTGATAGTTGTATTAGTGTTGAGTATGAGTCCCATATATAGTGAGTTGAGTATAATAATATTATTTTGTGGGTCACACCAACCTAAAAAAAATAGATACTTTATATTGGGATGAACTAAAATGATAAAATGAACAAATGTAAGGGAACGGAAGATGTACTTTTTATCGATTAATGAAAAGTATTATCCCCAAATTTTGGTAAACAAGAATATAAAATCAGAGTACTTGTAAACCAGATTCCCATGAAAGTTTTTTTTAATTTTTTATGTTATCCATAGGTATTTTACCAACAAAAACTAATCCCGTGGTAAAATTAATATCCTTAATAAAATTCGTTGGTTAAACACTTTTTTTAGTGTATATTGAAATCCCTTTCACTTTCATATTTACGATGTTTAGTTCCAAAAGAATCTGAGAAACATAAATGTGCAACGTCACTAGTCGTGGTCCAGATTGAAACTTGAATTTGGGATATGATAGTATCATCTACACTCCAATTATTTGTTTAATATTTCTACATCATAATCTTTCAGTTTTGCTCCGATTTCATCTAAAAATAATATTCCATTTTTTTTATCAATATCGTCTCATAAGTTTGTAAAAACATTGATTCAGTTTCATCCCATAAAATTAGAAAAATTAGACATTTTTAAGTGAAAAATACTATTTTAGTGAGAATTTAAATATTATGGGACTATTTCAGTGAGAATTTACAAATTATGAGACTATTTCGGAGAAATTAAGATTCTTAAGAATATTTTAAATAAAATAAATTTGCATGATACGATTTTAATTTCAAACTCATGTAATAAGGAGAACAAGTAATTAATTCAACTATAGAAAATAAAAACTCAAATATCCTTCCAATAACAATAGATAAGTAAAGTAGAGGATAATTTCCAAAAGGAATCTAAGTTGTTGTGTTTTGTTTTTAGCGTTGCATAATTGAAATCTGCCAGGTACCCTCTCTGCTGCAACGGTACCGACGTACTTCTATATGTATGATCCATCACTTTCAATCGAAAAATAAAATTATATCTCCATCCGCTTTTAAGGGTGCCATTTGCTTTTTGCACGTGAATTAAGGAGTATTATTATTTAATGTGTAGTGGATAGTTGTATTAGTAAAGGTGTGAGTCCATTTTTTAGTTGTATTAGTGGGTGTGTGTGGGTCTCATATATATAAAAAAGGAAATGAGACCCTTGGGGACGGATTCTCAAAATGAAAAAATGATACCCTTGAAAGCGAACGGAGGGAGTATTTCATAAACCTCATCCAATTTATTTCATGTGCTCATGTATCACCGTTGATTCTTTTCATTATTAAAAGAATCCGAAGAAAGAGAAATGGACAAAGTGAGTTTAAAATCAATATAGTATTATACAAATTTACTTTATTTAAAATAATCATAATAAATTTAATTTTTTTGAAATAGTCCTATTGCTTTTAAATTTTATTGCATTGAATTTTAATCTCATTTTCCACCTCTGGTCTGTTCGCAGGATTCCTCTAAATTGAACGGTCATGTGCACCGCGTGTGAGTTTTTTCAGGCAGAAATCAAACTTCCGGCAAAAATTGGGTATAAACCGACTAAATTAAGTATAAAAACTTCCGGTACACGGATTTAGATCCGTGCCCCTTTGCAATTTCCGTGCCCCTTTACAATTTAAACTCCTTAGCAATACATAATTTAAAGGGAAGGATTGTATTCACGTGGGGGAGGGGCAGGAGCTTTTGCCTTGTTTATGAGACATGTATCTACAAAACGGAGCAATTGCTACACCCTTCGATGCATACTTACACCATGAAGAAAAATATCACTCTGTACCTATTGTGCTTGGCTCTGATCTTGTCTTCAGCCACTGCCTCGACTCCGGTGCTGGACAGCAACGGAGGCGAGGTCCGGGCTGGAGTGGCGTACAAGATCTATTCAATCATCGCTCCAGGTCACGTGCCCGTGGCGCTGAAACTACTAGGCCGCAGGGGCAACAACCCCTGCCCACAGGACGTTGTCCTGGCGGGATTCCACGAGTGTTTCTCCGAACCTTGTGGCCTCCCGCTGACGTTCCACCCGGAGGAAGGCGACCAGGTGAGTGTCTCTGCGGATGTAAACATCAAGTTCGATGCCACCACAGCGTGCGAGGAATCCACGGTGTGGCAGGTGGCTCGAGACGAGTCGGTCGACAGGGGCATCGTGTCGACCGGAGGCGTGCTGGGGAATCAGCTATCTGGAAGCTGGTTCAGTATGGAAGCTGTGGACCTTCTGCTGCCATATGTGTACCAGTTTAAGTACTGCCCCAGAAATTTTACGACCTTCTTGTGTTCGAACATCGGATTTGCAACCAACGACGGGCGTTTGGGTGTGATCAAAGAGGGTGAATACCCCTTTTATTTTACCATCAAAAAAGTTACTGCAACTATCTCGTCTGTTGTCTAATTGTCACTAAACTAGCTAGCTAGCTTGCTTATCATCATGTAAGCTTCCAACAAGTGGCATCAATAATATGTATGTTAATTAATTGGCTACGTCTTGCAATACTTATTACTTTTTGTTGTTAAATAATTCCTTATGAAAAACAAACTAAGTAATTAATTCACCATTTCTACCGTATGGTAATTAAATTAAGAGCCAAAATGTATTTATACCTCAACGGAAGGAGAACAACTAGAGTACGTGCACTCCGTTGTTCAAAAGTGAAGATCGTCCAAGTAAATTATTTATGACGATATTGTAATCCTAATTATTGCTAAAAACTTGTGTGAGATCCTCTTACAAAATTTATTTTGTATGACGAATAAAATGTGATAACATTTTAATAAAAATTATTACTTTGAAATGTGATAACCGCCAAATGAACTATTTTATGAACATTATAAATTTAAAATTGATGATTTGTAAGGACTGAAACACCCCTGTGTTTGTGTAACACATTTCCTATTTTAATAAACTTTGCTTGATAAAATAAAATAAAATACTCCTTCTGTCTCGCGTTAAAGTTTACATTTTCTATTTTGGGTTGTCATATGTTAAGGTTTACATTTTCTTTTATGTCAAGTTGGACTCACACAAAACAATTAATTATTTCATGTATGACCCACATACAACACTAATACAACTACCCACTTTACATTAAATATTATTTCTCTCACCTCACTACACATTAAAATATTATATCTCTTAATCTCCGTGCAAAAAGCAAATGTCAACGTTAACATGGAACGGAGGGAGTATATGATAAAAATTATAAGGAATTTTATCAATACAGGACCTGAATAATGGGTAATCTATCAATTCGGGGGCTTGAATTATGTATACTATCGATTAGGGACCTGAATTATGTAAAACTATCAATTCAGGGCCTGAACTTAGGCCCTAAATTGAAAAAATATGTGATAATATTTGACAAATTCAGGCTTTTGATTGATAGTTCTACATATTTCAGGTCTTGAATTGATAGAAAAAATAATTTAGGTCCATAATTGATAATTTACACATAATTCGGGTCTTGAATTGATAAAACCCCTAAAAGTTATAAATGAATTAATAATGACAACCACTACGAGTAAAAAAATCTTACTATTTGACTGTCTAAGTTAAGTCAACCAGCATTTTGTGTACTAATTAATTTTTTTATCAGACAAAATTAGTAGTTAATTCACCAAGTCTCTATACACTCTTAAAAAAAGTGTTAGTAGTCTCCATACACCATTATGGATCTAATGTTAATACTGATGATTTTTCACTCGATCTGAAATATTTAACACTTTACTTAGGATAATGGATAATATTTGTTGATACTCTACGAGAACACATTTAAGGAAAGTGTTATTGGCAATCGAAAGAACAAACCTGTTTTCCTATAATTTAAATTTCTATCAATATATAGGGTATAATAGGATTGGAAGGAGGAGGGCTTAGAGTGAAAAAAATCAGGGATCATATAATAAGCTATATAAATCGGGTTTATAAAAGTATTTGTGTATTACTAATTATTTATACAGACTTTGACTCTGTAAGATTTAAATCATTAAATTTTAAAATAATTACTCCCTCTGTACGCCGGAAATGTATACATTTTACTATTTTGGGCGTCCGCACCAAAAGTATACATTTTCCTTTTTAAACACATGGGATCCACACACATCACTAATACATTTAATATATGGGTCTCACACACCTCATTAATACAACTACCTACTACATATTAAATAATAATACTCTTTAATTCACGTTAAAAAACAAATGTGTACCTATTGGGCGGAAGGAGGGTGTAATATACATTTTTTTCTTACATCTTACAATAAAAATTTGTTTTTCTTAAACTTTATACCACTAAATAAGTGCATGTTTTTTTGTGACGAAAGGGGATCTCATGAGGAGAAGAAGTTAGTAAATTAAGCTACAGAGGATAAAAGATCAAATATCCTTTCAAGAGCAACTTTCAAGAGCAATTGATAAGAAGTATAGGATAATTTCCAAAAGGAATATTGTGTTGTTGCATAATTGAGGTACCCTCTCTGCTGCATCGGTACTTATGTACTTCCATATATGATACATCACTGTCAATTGAAAAATAAAATCAAATCAAATTACTTAAACCTTGTCCAATTTATTTTATCTGCTATATATCACTGTCCATTCTACTCAGTCTCAAAAGAATTTGTGACATTATATATAGTATTTCATCAGCCCTCCAATTATTTGTGACATTAATTGAGATATTAAAATACAATTACATGTATAAATATAGTTTAAATTATTTATGGTGCCTTTTAAATTGTTACGCTTTAAATAGCCATGATAATTTGTTTGTTATTTATGTGCTTTTAAATTGTAAATTTTTAAATAGTCATAATGTGTACGATATTGATAAAATAGTTGATGCACATTTACTAGAGAATTCTAAAAGATTACTTAGTAACTAAGATAAAAGATTACTTAGTAATTAAGAATACTTAGTAACTAAGATAAAAGATTACTTAGTAACTAAGAATACTTAGTAACTAAGCATTATCCCCTATAAATAGGTCATTGTATCATACATTGTAATGTGTGTGTGAGGAATATAATTAAGAAAGAATGGTGATGTCTATTCTCACCAAATTTACTAATCAACATCACATCACCACCCCACTTATCAATCATATGCCTATTCCAATAATCCAAATCTATCCAATACGCCACCTAGTCCCAATATGGTCAATATTTTTATAAAAATCCAATAGATATGCTACTTTGAAATCTAGATTCTCAATTTGAGCTAGCAGATGTAAATGTAATAAAAGATCTTGTTGGATATTAAACTTAATTTTGTGGAGATGCCATGATAATTTTAGAATATTTGAGATAATGTATAGAATAAATAAGAAGGTGGAGATAGTTGGACATCAAGAAGATGATAGAAAGATCTAGAATAATGTTGGTGAATGAAAAATCTAGAAAAATGCATGTGATCAAATAAGAAGAATTATCTAGATTAATTAGGAAGAAACTAGTGTAGAATTCTCTAGAATATTAGAGATTATACCATTGTGTAGTATAAATAGGTGGTGGTGTATCATTTTGAAGATGTAACAAAAAAAAAAGTTTAGTAAAGTGTGTTTATTATAAACCTTGTTCTCTCCCTCAAATCTCTTCTATCACATTTTGTTTATCCCACTAACCAAATTCCTATACCCGTCCACAAATACCTACATATGTCTCCAATCTTATACATCCTACAAAGTAGTATCCGATCCATAAGATCCTCCTGTGAGAGATGACTAGCAACCTTCAATCCTTTCAAGTCTCGTTGCTCAACAAGGGCAACTTTGATAATTGGAGTATCAAGATGAAGGCACTCCTAGGTGCTCATGATGTTTGGAAGATTGTAGAGAAAAGCTACGATCAATCGAAAGATGAGGCGACACTATCTCAACAACTAAAGGATAAGTTGAGAGATTCAAGAAAGAGGGACAAGAAGGTTCTCTTCCTCATCTACCAAGCTTTGGGAGATGATGACTTCGAAAAAATCTCGAGTGCAACTACCGCCAAGGAAGCATGGGATAAGCTCCAAGTATCATGCAAAGGAGCCGATCAAGTTAAAAAGGTACGCCTTCAAACTTTAAGAGGAGAATTTGAGTCCCTACATATGAAGGAGTCCGAATCTATTTCGGATTATTTTACAAGAGTTTTGGCGGTCTCAAATCAAATGAAAAGAAATGGTGAAAAATTGGAAGATGTATACTCGGGAAGCAAGCTAGAAAGTCATTCCCAAAGGAGTCAACCTCGCGAGCAAAGAAGCCATTGGAGTTGATCCATGCCGATGTGTATGGGCCAATCAAACCAAGCTCTATTGTTAACCACAATTATTTCTTGCTCTTCATTAACGATTTTTCTAAAGAAACGTGGTGTATTTCTTGAAGCAGAAATCAAAAGTATTTGAAGCCTTCAAGAAATTTAAAGTTGTCGTTGAAAAGGAAAGCGGGCTAGAAATCAATTCCATGAGAATCGATCAAGGTGGTGAATTCACATCCAAGGAGTTTATGGCATATTGTGAAGCAAACGGGATCCGGAGGTCTCTTACTGTTCCAAGATCTCCTCAACAAAATGGTGTAGAAGAGAGAAAGAATAGAACCATAGTGGAGATGGCGCGCAGTATGTTGAAGATGAAGAATCTTCCAAAATAATTTTGGGCAGAAGCAGTGACATGCACGGTGTACCTATCCAATCGTTCTCCAACTCGGAGTGTATGGGAAAAGACTACAAAATAAGCATGGAGTGGGAGAAAGCCCAGAATCACTCATCTAAGAGTATTCGGGAGCAAAGCATATGCTCACGTGGTAGACGAGATAAAAAGAAAGCTCGATGACAAGAGTGAGCCATACATATTCATCGGGTATGACTCTAACTCTAAATGTTACAAGTTATATAATCCTCTCACAAAAAAAAGTATGAAAAGTCGAGATGTAGAGTTCGATGATGAAGGTACTTGGGATTTCGGTTCCAACATCAATGATCACAACTTTGTAACTCTACAATATAAAGATGAAGAGGAAATCGAGCAAGCAGGTGAAGGTGAAAAGACAGTAACTCCACCCGCTTCACTGGCAAGAGAAGTTGGAGACTCGCCACCATCTTTCCTGAATGAAAGAAGTTCATCGCGTGTGAGGAGCCTGCATGAGATCTATGATGAGACTGAAAGGTTAGAAGATATCACATTACTTTGCTTATTTGCTGATTGTGAGCCAGTAACTTTTGAGGAGGCTACACAAAGCAAAAGATGGAGAGATGCAATAGACGAGAAGAATGATACGTGGGAGCTTGCAATATTCTCAAAGGATCACAAGGCCATTGGAGTTAAGTGGGTGTATAAAGCGAAGAAGAACTCCAAGGGTAAAGTAGAGAGATACAAAGCAATGCTTGCTGCCAAATGATATAGTCAAAGAGCTGGAATCAATTATGATGAGGTATTCACTCCAGTCGCCCGACTAGAAATAATCAGACTAATCATTTCTCTTGCAGCCCAAAATAGATGGAAAATCTATCAGATGGGCGTGAAGTCAGCCTTCTTTAATGGTGTTCTTGATAAAGAAGTCTACATCAAGCAACCACCAGACTACGAGGTGAAAGGGAAAGAAAAGTTGAAGAAGGCCCTATATGGATTAAAACAAGCTCCAAGGGCGTGGAATAGCAGGATTGACAAGTACTTGGAGGAGAATGGTTCACCAAGTGCCCTCATGAACATGCCCTCTACGTCAAAATCAAAGGTGATGATGTCTTAATTGTGTGCTTGTATGTGGATGATCTTATATTCACAGGAAACAATACAAAGATGTTTGAGGAGTTCAAGAAGGCCATGACTAAAGAGTTTTAGATGACGGATATTAGGCACATGACATATTATCTTGGAGTTGAAGTCAAGCAGCTTGAGGAAGGAATCTTCATCATGCAATAAGATCCTCAAGAAGTTCAAAATGGAAGATTGCAAGGCAATAAACACCCAAGTGGAGTGTGGAAGTAAACTATCCAAGCATGAAGAATGAGAAAATGTGGATCCGAAGCTCTTTAAAAGTTTGGATGGAAGTCAAAGGTACTTAACTTGTAATAGGCCAGACATTCTCTACGCAACAGGGCTTGTAAGTAGATTTATGGAGAATCTAACCACAACACACTTGAAGGCGGCAAAGAGAATTCTTCGATATCTCAAAGGTACGCTCGAGTATGGCGTACTTTATTCAAATACTAATAACTATGAGCTTGTGGGCTATAGTGATAGTGACTGGGCTAGAGATAATGATGATCGAAAAAGTACAAGTGGATTTGTGTTCTTTATGGGAGACACAGCTTTTACTTGGATGTCGAAGAAACAACTGATAGTCACACTATCTATATGTGAAGCCGAGTACGTAGCCGCCACATCAAGTGTTTGCCATGTCATTTGGCTTAGAAGTCTTTTACGGGAGCTCGTATGGATACAAGAGAATCCTACGAGGATTTGTGTGGACAACAAGTCGGCAATTGCATTGTCAAAGAAACCAGTATTCCATAATCGGAGCAAGCACATAGACACTCGCTTCCACTACATCTGATAATGCATAACGAATAAAGAAGTTCAAGTGGAGTATATGAAATCACAAGACCAAGTAGCCGACATTTTCACGAAGCCGCTCAAGTATGAAGAGTTTGCAAGATTCCGAAGTATGCTTGGAATGCAAAATCAAGTTTAAGAGGGGGTGTTGGATATTAAACTTAATTTTGTGGAGATGTCATGATAATTCTAGAATATTTGAGATAACGTATAGAATAAACTAGAAAGTGGAGATAGTTGGACATCAAGAAGATGATAGAAAGATCTAGAATAATGTGGGTGAATGAAAAATCTAGAAAAATGCATGTGATCAAATAAGAAGAATTATCTAGATTAATTAGGAAGAAACTAGTGTAGAATTCTCTATAATATTAGAGATTATACCATTGTATAATATAAATAGGTGGTGGTGTATCATTTTGAAGATGTAACCAAAAAAAAGTTTAGTAAAGTGTGTTTATTATAAACCTTGTTCTCTCCCTCAAATCTCTTCTATCACATTTTGTTTATCCCACTCACCAAATTCATATACCCGTCCACAAATACCTACACATATCCCTCCAACCTTATACATCCTACATATCTGAACTATTAAATTTGATTAATGAAAAAATATAATAATATATATTATTTAATTGTGCTTCATTTGTACTATTTCGGTATTTGTCTCGACTCGGCACTTTATATATGCATGTTTAATTGCTTTAAACTCTATTCCTAAATCCTACCGAAGTTAATATCATTTTAGTTCCTGTTTAAAGAATTTTGGTTCAGTTTTATTTACTCCCTCAATTCCGTTTAAAGAATTTTTTTTGGCGTCTCACTTAAAAAGTCTTTTTTTTACATACATAAAACCCGCACACATCCACTGATACAATTAAAATATAGGTCCCACACTCCCACTAATACAACTATCCACTAGACATTAAATAACAATACTCTTTAATCCACGTTAAAAAGCAAAAAACAGAGAGAGTATAATTTTTTTCAATTTTAGTCATTTTGTATCAATTTCAGTCTTTAAACTTTTTATTTATTTTAATTTTAACCCTTTTGCGAATTTGCCAAACTTAAAGTTGAAAATTATTTTGCTAAAGGACTAAAACAGGGACTTTGTGTCCACCGCAGGCGTGCTAGGGAACCAGCAATCTGCAAGCTTTTTCCGCATTGAAGCTTTGGGGCACCATATGTACTTTTATGATTTAGTATTAATTTTAAGGGTTTAGTTGTAATTTTAATATTGAGTCAAGTAATATTTTTATTCTGTCCCTAATCTTTATTTATACTATAAGATACATACTTTAAAACTTAATTATTCTTAGATACATAAGAATAGGAAATATTATCAACTACACAAATTCATAGCAAATAGACAAAATTATCCCTAACTAGTTGCATATTTATTTTGCACATTTTTTCTGCACATTTTTTTCTTGAGTGGGGGAGTGCTCTGTCGAATAATTGAATACATTTTTTCTGCACATTTTTTTCTTAAGTGGGGGAGTGCTCTGTCGAGTGATTCAATGGTTTAGAGTTTGATTCGTGCGAGAGTATTATATATTTTCATTATATAAAATTTTCATTATTTCTTTATTTATTTGTTTCATAATAATCTTTACAAACTGAAAAGTAAATAACATCTTTATCCAATAATTCTTACAACTTTCTTTTATCAAAAACATTATCTAGAGTACACAAGATCGATATCCGGTGTCTGATACCATGAAGAATTCATAAAACATAGAAAATATCATAGCATAAGAAGAAGATGAAGATAGCATAAGAAGATCTTCATCGCAGCAGTTGCAAGATAGAAGAAAGAAAATTCTGAAGTTGCAAGATAGAAGAAAGAAAATTCTGAATTTTGTTATTAAAAAAAAATCTGAATAGATGTATAGGATGTTGGCCCTCAATAAGGCTCCCAAACGTACATAGGATCAAGACCAAAATGAACACCTCCCACTAGGTACTAATTACTCTACGAGTTCCCTAATTAGGTACTAAATCATAGGCAATTTTACCTTTTAAGGTACTATGAATTCACTAATGGTTTCGGTCTCCTCATCTAATCAACTAATCTCTCGATTAAGCTAATCAAATGTTATATCAAAGGGTTCTAAATTTAGAAGGATATACCTATCTCATTCTAAATTAATGCACATGAAGTGTTTGATGAAATGATTCAATGAACTATCTTAAACATATAATTGATCTACCAATCTAATCACATGCCCATAACAATTAATCACACAAATCAATCATATACATCACACAATTAACAATCAATGATAGAAATAACACAAAGTTCATTCAAGATTAAAATCAATTTGCATAAAAACTAAATTATCCAGCACCAATCATGGAGCTAATCTCACAAAGGAGATTAGCCTCTCATAGTCACAAGAAATTCAACATATACATTAAAATCCTTACAAACCATGATCAACTATAAAGAAAGTCACAAAATTAGAATTAGATTCCCCTTTGAAGGTCTTCAATGGAGATCTTCTTCTTCTTGTTATCTCACTCTCCCTTGCTTCCTTGATCACTTGGATGGTGGATTTGATGGAGAAGATCAAGTGTAGATGGATGGATGAAAAATGGATAAAGATGATGGTGTAAAGTGGAGAAAATGGTGTGTAATGTGTGTGTCCCAAGTGAAGCCCTAATCCCCTCAAAACTTGGAGAAAAGCCACCAAAAAGGGAATTAAAACTGATTTTCTGCACATGTGGCGATTTTCATAAAAATTCGACCGAATATTTGCGAGGGACATCGAATTTTTCTGCAAAATTACAGAAAAATTCGACCGAATTTTTATGAGCATGGTCGAATTTTTCTGTCAGTCCGCTCAGCCTCCGTTGCTCTGTTTCACCCCTGTTTTTCCCTAAATTGTCACAAAAATTCGACCGAATTTTTGTGCAAGGTCGAATTTTTGTGACAGCTTTGCGCTGCTTCACTATTTCGTGCATAACTTCCACATCCGATCTTTAATTTGAGTGATTTTTGCGCTCACGCGATCCTCTCTTTCTTGGCTTCTATCCATATAAAGAACTTACAAAAATTCCCACATTTGAAGGTGTTACAAGTCATGCAAAGTGGCACACCATTCTAATCATAACTTTCTTGCTTGGACTCCGAAATGAGCTTTACTTTTTCCTACATCTTCCTCTTCACTTCTAGAGTCCATTTATGCCTGAAAATTATACAAAATAAACCAAGGTACTAATTCTCTAAATATTTACCAATGTCGCGCAATTTAAGACACTTAATCATGAAAATCACATATTTATCATTTCAAAACACAAATCTTCATATGAACATATAACATCACCAAATGGAATACAAAATAATAGAGACACATAAAAAAATCATAAAAGACACTAAAATTTAGGTGAAAAGGACACCGATCACCTATACCACATATATGACCCGAATCTGACATTTGAAGAAAAAAATTAAAAGGAATCATTATCAGTACAACAAATTATGAGATTCAATAATTTTAAAATATAATCGAGTAACTTTGACCTTTTACAATATTATAATACAATTAAAATTTAAAATAAATAAAAATACAAACTTATGTATAGTTAACGAACTAATCCAACAATGCTCAACAAATTAACTACAAATGCGTGGAATCAAGTTTAATTATATAATGTTATTATATAAATGTACATTACATATTATAATATATTATTATAATATATATAATATGGTTATTACATAATTATATAATATGTAATAAATAAACGGATAATTGGGTAGAGTAATTGGGTATTTTACAAATTCCATACCATACACTTATCTTAAAAGTTTTCATGCAGGTGCGGGTACTACTTTACCCTAAATTCAAAAATACCCTACCTTACTTTTACTCGGTAGGATATTATCCATGGATAAAATTTACAGCCTTAGTGTAACAAATATTTTGCCAAAGATATGGTAAAACTGGTTTTACAATATTGCTCTAAAACCAAAATACTATTAACGAGATCTAATTGCACAGGTGCGCGCCCCTGATACCTACTCAGTCTCTTTCAATGAAGTTTAATTTAAAATACAAAACAAGTTTTCTTAATCATCTTAGCTTTAGAGCCGAATATTATTACTTTCATAAGTACAATGTTTAATACTCGATCTTTTTGTCACAAAATACGTGCACTCTTTTTTATTTTATTTATGGGAGAATTAAAATAATACACAAAATTCATTGTGTGAATTTTTATCAATACTTTTTTTGTTTGTTCTTTTTTTTTACACAACTATATTTTTTTTGGACTTCTTTATTCTTACATTCAAAATCAAATTCAATATGTCCCCTGTGTAGGTCCCGGTGTAGGTCACTCACACGGTCCACCCACATTGGTTCCAATGTAGGTCACCCACACGGGTCCATCCACATAGGTCACAGTGTAGGTCACTCATACAAATTCACCCACATCGATTCCGATATTGGTCAAGGTATAGATCACCCACACAAATCTACCCGCATCGATTCCAGTGTGGGTCAAGGTGTGGACCATTAATATGTCAACTAATGATTCTAATTTAATTGGCTACGTCTTGCAAAACTTTCGTTGTTAAATAATTCCTTATGAAAAACAAACTTAATTCACCATTTCTACCATATACTCCCTCCGTCCCATGTAATGAGGGTTAGAGACTTTATGTTTAACATAAGGTCTCTGGCCCTCTTAGCTTGGGATGGAGGGAGTAGTAATTAAATTAAGAGCCAAGATATATTTACACTTGAACGGAAATGTTCGTTTTCGATTTTAAATTCAGGTTTTGGTTTTCAAAACTCACGTCCAAATTTTAAAAATCACCTCTATATATGCTTATTATACTCTCTCTCCTCAATTAATACACTTTCTCTTTTTATCTCCTTTCTCATTTAACTTTTTAAATAAATTAATACATTGATTTGACATAAAGTTAAAACCAACCCTACTCAAAACCCAAAACAAACATAGAATGACTATTCATGATTTTCAAACCCCACATAACTTCAAACCAAACATCACCTAGAGAGATTTGTTTAAAAGTGATAATCTTCCAAATAAACAAACTATTTTATGAATACAAGACGGTTATTGTCATCCCTAATTATAGTTAAAAAAAACGTGTATGACATTGTCTCATAAAAACTCATTTCGTATATAGATAAGAAACAATAACATTTTAATAAAAAGTATTATATTGAAAAGCGGTGGCCGTCTAAGTGATAAAAATAATAATGACTTAATAATGAGAATAATTAAAAAAAAAGTAAAACAATCTTATTATTTGATAGTCTCACTTAGCCACCAGCATTATACGCACCAATTAATTATAAGGACCTAATATTAGTATTCATAACTTTCACTCCGAAAACTACCTATCACTTTCATATGTGCAATGTTTAATTAGTACTCTGAAACCTGGTTTTTTTTTTCCCTCAAATAAATTACACATCTAAAAGATAAAAACAATAGATAATATCAGCTTCCTTATTACTCTCTCCGTTGAAAAGTTTTAGCGTATGGCTTTGTAAGTAGATTAAGAGAAATATAACTTCTAAGTGTATTATGAATTTTTTAGAAGACGGTTGTTCATAACCCAAAATTACTAAATGAATCCCAAAATATTTAAGTTAAAATTATTCTTAATTAAAATTATTTAAATATCCTTATAAAATATATAGATGATTCTGCGGTGCACCTATTATACCGGTGCACCTACAGAATTTAACTTGAATAATAGGTAGTAGGTTTTTGTTTTACTTTTTTTTTTTAAATCATACATTTAGTGGATGGATATGTAATGATAAATCTTTTATATTTTATAATCTTACATTTATCTAATTAATATTTTTAAATATAAAATAATTCTCCACGGTTTAGTATTTTTTTTTTAACTTTTTGAATAAATAAATTTATTTATTACTTTGATTTTATATTGTTAGTTTTAGATTTTTTTATCTTTTTTTACTGATTTATTTTTAAATTTTAAATATTTTTTCTTTAATGTATAGCGTTAAAATTTCTTTTTGGAATCATAATTAAATAATAAATCTGAATAATCGAAAATTTTTAAATAATTTTAAATACTATCTCCATCTCGGGTATTTTTAACCATTTATACGGCACGGAGATTAAGACGTGTTATTTTTTTAATGGGAAAATTTCATATCTGGTCCCATAAGAATTTCTTCAATTCAATTATAGTCCCGTAGGAATATACTGGTCTCATAGCTAGCGGTTTTGGTCTCATAAGAATATTATAATCGAAAATTTTCATCTCAAATTAACTTATATTACTATAAACTACCAGATTTATATTATAAACTGTGTTTCAAAATAGACATAGTCCATTTTGGTCTCATTAATGGTTCAGAATATTTCGTCAACTATTAACAATTTGAATGAAAAATTCCTATGAGACTAAATCTGCCAGTTTTGGGACATTTTTGGCATTGAACAATTCTTACAGGACTAAATATGAAATTATCCCTTTTTTTTAATATATAATGTTAGAAAAAGTAGGGATAAATTAGTAATTTAAAAAGAAAAAGTAAATAAAGTTGTTGAGAATGATGAATAAAGTGTAAAAAAGTAATTAAAGTTGTTGGAATTGTAAAAAGTAGGTAATAGGTAATAAAATATTATGTATTCTTATCATTAATGAAATTGGTAAAAATATGTGGGATTGTCTTAAATGGAAAGTGGATAAAAATACGTGGGACGGATGGAGTATAATAAATTAGAATTAAAACTATATTATAAATTAATTTTACGTATTGATTTATTTTAAATAATACTATTAGTTAAATAGATAATTACAAATATTCTATACATATATATAATATTTATTGTAGATTATTTTACAGATTTTAAATATATAAAAAAGAAAAAAAACCGTGTGAAATTTAATCGAAAATTTTTATTGAGATTAATGTATAATTTTCTTTTTCTTTTATCCGTTGAAAAATGAAAGGGAAATTAAAAAATATTCCGTTAGATAGTTTTGTTGGAATTTGTTGAGAAAATCCTGGGATTCAAATTTTTTTACAAGCAAAAACGGTAATCCATTTTGTTTTTATGAATTAAAAATAAAAATTAGAAATCAACGGTCATAAATACATTTAACATTAATCTAACGGTTTAAATTTTACGGGCACCCTAGTTCTACTCTAAAATATATTATTAGTATTACTTTACCAAACATATCCCAAATTTATTTTCTAAGATTCAATCTCTTTAATTGCAGAAGGTTGAAATTCCTCGTAGTAGAACTTCAACTTTCCTCGCTCTTCCCCAAAATAAGAAGTACGTGCATATGGATGCATGGCTCATAAATCTGGAAACATCATGTAAAATAAGAAGAAAAATATTCTATTGAATTGCCTTCTCCCTAAATAACAAGACACTTTATAAATGAAAATAAAATCAAAAGAATTAACAAACCCATAAACAATCGATAGAAGAAAAAAGATATCCATGGGGAGGTTTCCCACAGTAATAGGAATCGAGGATTGGGATTTGGGCATATATATATTTCTTCATTTCATGGAATTTTGGGGGTATAGTTTGTTATTTTGGGGTATGTTTAGTAATAAATTAAGAAATATATTTCTTGTAAGGGTATTTAAGTCATAATAATTAAGAATATTTTAATTTAAAATTTTTGGGGTATGTTTAGTAATTTTGGAGAGTGTAAATAACAGCTCCTTTTTTTTAATAATAAATAAATGATAAAATATGTTAGGTGTGTGGGTTTGTGTTTTTTTTAATTAAGTGTATGAGAAAGTTTAGTTATTTTGACTTATTTATCATTTCAGAAAAAACTTTTGTGAGACGGAAAGAATATAATATTACAAAAATGTCATAATCTTTTTACATAAAATTTAGTCAAATCCAACTATGTCATACACTTTATTTCATTCCATCACGAAAATACTCATTCTATTCCTCACATTTTACAATAAAAAATGTTTTTCTTAAATATTTACCACAAAAAACATGCATGTTTTTTTAGACCAAAGGTGTAACTGATCATAAGGAGAAGTTAGTAAATTAAGCTATACAGAGCAATTGACAAGAGAAGTAGAGGATAATTTCCAAGAGGAAGGTAAGTTGTTGTGTGTTGTTGCATAATTGAAGTATCCTCTCTGCTGCAACGGTGCTTGTATATATGATCCAATATCACTGTCAATTGAAAAATAAAATCAAATTACTTATAACTTATCCAATTTGGAATATTATATTATAGTATATATAATCAGTCCTCCAATTATTTGTGACATTAATTGAGACATTAAAATACGAAATGGAATTAATTCCCTACTCCAAATCATGCTTATTGTCATGATAAAATACCCACTGTATAAACCCCATTTCTTAGGTGCACAACAAACCACAAAATTAATCAATTTATTTCTAAAAAGAATGTTGACCAAAAAAGGAATGACTGACACAAAAAAAAAAAAAACATACATATACATTATTCGAAGAGAATAGTGGAAAGAGTAGAGTTTTATGGGGGCAAGATGAGTTAAGAACCGACAGGGGAATTGGTGCATAGGGGAGAAGAGAGAGTGAAAGATTGAGGTTATTTAATGGGAATGGGTCTCACCTATATATATACTTAGATCTAATTGCACTTATTCAATTGCATACTTATTAACTCCCTTTCAATGAAGTTCTACCTAAAAAAAATCTTAATCTTCTTACATATTGAAACTATCTATAACTTTCATATGTATCATGTTTAGTAGTTTATCCTACTCTTTTCTTTTTGTCTGAAACAACACACGCAATATCAACACCCTTATTATTCTGTCCGTTCTTGAAAAAGTTTTTTATCTTTTGCTTTGCACGTAAATTAAGAAAAATGTAGAGATATTATGATATTCTTTTATAATAAATAAATGATAAAATAATAGATTTGTTAGTTAAGGTGGTTTTTTTTTTAAATTAAAATTGTATGAGAAACGTTAGTTATTTTGACTTTTTCACCTTTACAAGAAAGTGAAAACTTTTGTTTTGTGGAATGAAAGGAGTACAATAATACAAAAATGTCATATATTTTTTATACACAATTTAGTCAAAGTCATATATTATAAAATTTGGACTCCAAGTGAACAAAAAAGAAAAAAAAATTAAAAAATTATTAAAATTGAGAATTGCAAAAAAAAAAAAAAATCAGAATCAATCATATTTACAGGATTACAGGATCAATTGTGATATTTTCTCTTCAATTACTCATTCATTTTCTTATATCTTACTAGAAAAAATTATTTTTCTTAAACTTTATGTCATTAAATACGTCCATATTTTTTTGGAAAAAAGGATCATTCCAGATAAGAAGTTAGTAAATTCAGCTTAGAGATAAAATATCTTCCAAGAACAATTGATAGGAGAAGCAGTGAATAATTTCCAAAAGGAATCTAGGTTGTTGTGTTTTGTTGCATTATTGAATGCTTCCAGGTACCCTCTCTGCTGCAATAGTACTACTTGATCCATCACTATCAATCAATTGAAAAATAAAATAAAATAAAATAAAAAACTAATTAAACCTTATCAAAAAGAATCCGAGAAAAGATAAACGTGCGACATTACTCGTGGTTTAGATTGAAACTTGAATTTTGGATATTATAATATCATCAGTTATTTGTAACATTAATTGAAATATTTAAAATATAGAGTTTTAAAATGTGCACCTGAGATACTGCTATACCTCTAACATCTAAATCATTGAATTTCAAAATAATTAGGTTAATTATAGTGTGTATACGGGTGCACTCTATCATATACAAATATAAACAAAAACATATACAATTATGAGCAAAAATGTATACAATTTAATTGTTAGTTTTTTAATGAAAAATTGAGTGTAAAAAAAAAATACAATTATTAAAAAATATGTATACACTATTGAATAAAAAGTTATACAGATATGGATGTTAGTTTTTTTAATAAAAATTTAGTGTGGAAAAAGTATAGAATTATTACAAAGCACATATACAAAATAGAATAACATGTAAACAAAATAGAATAAAAAGTCATACACATATGGGTACACTCTTTCACCCGGGTGCACTCAATATACACTCAATAATTAATATTATCACACTTACATGCTCATCACGTGCAGGGAACACGCCCCCTCATGTTTGCGAGACATGTATCTATAAAAGGGAGCAATTGATACATCCTGTAATTCACACATTGACGATGATGAAAACAATTAGTGTGTACTTGGTGTTCTTGGCTGTGATGTTGTCTTCAGCCATGGGCTCGACTCCGGTGCTGGACAGCGACGGAGACGAGGTCCGGGGTGGAGTGGAGTACAGGTTTTCTATGTTTGGACCAGGAAGAGTAGACGTGTCCCTCACTTTACGCCCCACCGGCAACAAACCCTGCCCTCTCGACGTCGTCGAGGCAGGTTTCAGCGAGTGTCAGTTCAACCCAAGATGTGGCCTCCCAGTGACGTTCCAGCCGGAGGAAGCCGACCTCGTCACTCTCTCAGGGAAAGTAAACATCATGTTCAACGCCACCACACCGTGTCAGGAATCCACGGTGTGGCAGGTGGTACAAGATGAGGATGTCAACACGGACTACTTTGTGTCGACCGGAGGCGTAGTGGGGAACCTGGTAAGCTGGTTCCGCATCGAACCTCTGGAAGCTAGGTTTGGTTCGTACCAGCTTAAATACTGCGACAGATTGTTGTGTGTCGACTTCGGCATTACAGGCAACAATCGGCGTTTGAGTGTGCTCAAAGGCGAAGAGGGTGATCACCCCTTGAGTTTTAACCTCAAAAAAGCTACTGCTACTGCAACTCTGTTATCGTCTGTTGTGTAATTCTCACTAAATTACGCACCAAGCTTGCTTATAATGTAAGCTTCCAATAAGTGGAGTGGCATCAATAATAATATGTTAATTAATGGATCCTATTTTAATTCTACCTCTGCTAATACTTAATTCACCATTTCTACCATATAGTAATTAAATTAACCACCCCATCCCCACAACAAAACCAATTTTTTTATATACTGGCAATGAAATTACCTACACATCCCTTTCTCTGTTTTTCTTTTACGATAATTTCTAATTTATTACTTACACAAAAACTTGGCCACCGGGCTCCTCACACAAGTCAGAGACCCGGGTTCGATTCCCATTGGGAACGAATAGAAGGGGAGTTATAAGGAGACTTGGGAGAATAAGGGTGTATAGAGACTTGATAAACTAACTACTAACTATACTAACAACTAACTTTGTGGGACGAATGGAGTATAAGGGAACAAGGAAGTGTAATATTTTACTCCCTCCGTCCCACGAATATATGCACTTATTTCACGAATATATACACATATTTGGTGACACAGAGTTTAAAAAAAGTAATTTTTTAATTGTAATAATGTAAGAAATAGAAGAGGTATTTTAAGTGATTGAATAGAATAAAATGTATGATATAGTTGATTTTGACTAGATTGTGTGTAAAAAGAAAGTGACATTTTTAAATATTGTAGTATTATAAGGTTATTGATATTGTGTTATTTCTATGTTTAAGGTGTGCAAATATTCTTGAAATGGAGGAAGTACATTTTAAAAAGGGCTAAAACTTGCGTGTCTCAGGGACACCGTGCCCCCCAAATCCCCCTACTTTTTTAAAGTTATACCCTTTAGTATTAAGTGTTATACTTTTTAATATAAAATTTTATATACTCTTGATTTTTATTTTAAAAAAAAAAACTTAATTTTTTAAATTAAATAATTATATTATTTATATTACAGCCATTTTTTTCAATAAAAAAATTATATTATTATTATACCTTTTAAAACTAAATGTTAACTTTATACATCTTGTGGATCTAAGAACATAAGAGATCAACTTTGAGAGTAATGTATTACGAATTCAAGGCAAATACTTATATGACTAATTTACGGTTACTTTTTTTAGTACATTAAAAATTAGTACTTTTTAAAGAGATTAAACTTATATTTAGAAGAAAAAAAAACGACGGAAGTTGTACATTAAAAGAAAAAAAATTATTAAAAATAGAGATTTATCAACTAGATCTAATAAGTCCCTTTCGATAACGTTTTACGTACTTTAAAATATTTCCTTTGTACTATAAAAGTTAATACATTTTTTTCCTACAAAAGTTAATATATTTTCTAAAATAACAAAAAATTACTGAACAAATGGACAATTCTACCCTTAAAAAAATTATATATAAAGTTAATCACAACAGTACTTAAATAACAAATAAACAATTTTATAAGGTATATTTAAAAGTCAATAAAGTGCAATTTTTTATCTTTCATGCCAAAGAAAATGTGATAACTTCTCCTAAGGGAGAGGGTATTGAAACTACCTATCACTTTTTATATGTACGATGTTTAGTACGCTTTCCGTTCCAAAATACTTGCACTTGTTTTTTTTTTTAACAAATAACTTGCATACTCAAGAAATAGAAATAACTCAAATATCAACATCCTTACAATATTATAGTATTACAAAAATATCACTTTTTTTACACATCAATAACTAAATATTTCTTCTCTTTCTTATTTTATATATTAAAAAAATAAAATTTTCTTAAACTTAACGCACAAAAATACATGAAATACATTGGGGACGGAGGAGCACTATATGCTAAGAAGAAGAAGTAATTATAAGTAAATCCAACAATAGAAAATAAAAACTCAAATATCCATCCAAGAACAATGGATAAGAAAAGTAGAGGATAATTTTCAAAAGGAATCAAAGTTGTTGTGTGTTGTTTTTAGTGTTGCATAATTGAATTAAGGAGCTATAATAAACGCTAGGAGAATAATCCTGAAGTTAACTTCTAATCATTGACAAACTAACTTAAAAAAAATTTTGAATTCTAGCAGGTATCCTTTCTGCTGCAACGGAACCGATGTACTTCTATATGTATGATCCATCCTTTCAATTGAAAAATAATATCAAATTTCTTGAACCTTATCCAATTTATTTCATATGCTCATGTATCACTGTTGATTCTTTTCAGTATCAAAAGAATTCGAGAAAGAGAAACTTGAAGTATTAAATTAAAATCTTCTTATATAAATTTACTTTATTTATAATAATCCTAAAAAAATTAATTTCTCTAAAATAGTTGTATAACTTTTAAATTTTATATCGTTGGACTTTAATCTCATTTGCCACCTTTGATCAGTTCGCAATGTCCCCAAATTGGATGGTCACGTGCCTAGCATGTGAGCTTTTTGCGGAAGAAATCTAACTTCTTGCGAAAATTTGGCATAAATTGATCAAATTAAGTATTTATGGGACCAAAACTGAAAAAAATTATCTACTTAGGAACTGAAATCGCGCGAAGAAGGTCATTTTATGGGATGAAAAATGAATTTTAACTTGTTACATTAATACTCTCATCAATCGAAAAAACCAGTTTCAATTAAAAATAATAATAATATCTTTATTATTAAAATAAATTATATTTTAAAGAATACAATATTCTAAGAGCAAAATTATTTTAATAATAAAACAAAGTAATTATTTCAAATAAAAACAAGTATATATAAGTAGAGAATTGTATTATTAATAACGGTTTGCTTATTTAAATTAACAATTTGAGATATCTTAAATTATTTCATTAAGTAGAGCTCAAATAATAATATTTGAATATATTAAATTAAAATAATAATTTAATTATATAAAAGTAACTTAACGAGCCCGCGTATCACGCGGGTTACATGCTAGTGTATATATAAAAGGAGCGATGGCTCGAACAATTTTACACATAAACGTGGCGGCCTAGGCCCATTCCCAGAAGTCTCATGTTGGTGTTTTTATTAATCACAACTATACTCTAAAAATTAACTTTGAATTCTAAGTTAAAATACAAGAGTGAAATTATAATTATAATTTAAGAATCACCCTCTACGTCTCAACTTTTACTTCACACTTTCTATTTTAATTTGTTTTAACTTCAATTTCACACTCTCATAAAAGAAAATAACACTTAACTACTATCCTCACAACACACTTTAATTACCACTCATAATATACACTACTACTTGTGCAAAGAAGTTGATCAAATCCCTTCTCGCCACTACAATCAGGGGATGTTTGTTCCGGGTTTTAAAACCTCGGAATTGGAATTGAAATTCCACACCCAAATTTTAAAAACCAACCATATATATATATTCTCTCTCCTCAATTAATACATTTTCTCTCTTTATTTCTCATCTCTCATCTACTTTCTTACATAAATTAATACATTCTTACACATTGATTTGACATAAAGTTAAAACCTACCTTATCAAAAACCAAAAACAAACACAACATCACTATTCATGATTTTCAAACTCCCCAAAACCCCAAAACAAACATCACCTCAAAGTACAACTATTCTCAATTTTATAATAACTCATTAGATTTAAGTGTCTTACTTAGCTGACTCAAGCTCATATATGACTCAGGGAATTCTCATCCGTTAGATTAATCTTGATTAATAATAACCATTGGATCATCTAAATATATATTTTCAACCTGTATACTCAGTTATATATGAGATTGATTAGTTCATGCTGCCCCCAGGGTATAGCTCAATTGGTAGAGAGAAGGGTGGAAAGGTTACAGGGTGTGGGTTCGAATCATGCCTTTGGCATGGATTTGGCCCCTTGAAAGCACAAATTAAACAGTAAGTCCTCTCTATATGCTACTTGAGGCACATCCTGCGATTTACCTCCTCTACCAATCCTCAGGGCAGGGGCGGTGGGGGCCCCTAATGGTGGGGTACACCATTTGATTAGTTCACGCAATCCAATAAATACAATAAATACGTTGCTTTCTCCACTCTCCCTAATTATGACTTATCTTTTTAATTTTATCAAAAAAAATTCAAACATCAATAATTCTATTATTACAAATCTATTTTTAATAAAATATATATCAAATTATTCGTCTTTTTAAAATCTTTAATTTGACATCCATATTTTTTTGATGCACCGATATCCGATCCGTAGATCGACTAATTTAGGGGAGGCCAGAACCCACCGTCCACTAGCGGGGACCCCCATTTCAAGCCAAAGTTTTGCGCTCTGTATGAACTGGCCCCTCAGTGGTTAATCGCACCTGCGGGTTTTGAACCTGAGACCTTTGGGAATTTCACCCTTAGGCATCTCAAGTCCTCACCGCTAGGCCAACCCCTAGGGGTTATTTGACATTCATATTAACTATATAATAAATTTTAAAATTAAAAAAAAAAGTAATTTCGTATTAGGTGAAAGAACATGATAGTTGAGATCTAGAGATAACTCACGCGCTATATTTACCTTTTCTATATGTATTTATGATTGTTGTATGTATGGTTAGCAGTGCCTATTTATGATTAGCAGTGTTCTATTCTCTACCAACCTATGCCCCACATTATGATTGTTGTATTTATGGTTAGCAGTGTCTATTTATGATTAGCAGTGTTCTATTCTCTACCAACATATGCCCCTCTTCTATTATATGCACATGGGTATGCACTCTTCTATGCACCATGCACTCTTCAATCTATGCCTATGAACCTTGCACTATACTCTACTACCATGTGTATTCTTCCTAATCTCGACGTATGCACTCTTCTATTGTATGATATGCACTCTTCTATTATCTATTACCATGGTGTTTAGATCCATATTGTATCTACTACCATGGTATTTAGATCCACATTGTATGCACTCTTTTATTCTCCACCATGATATCGTGTTCACCCTCTTATTCTCTATCAGCTGTATTCAGCATTTATTTTCAAAAGTATCATTCTTTTCTCTTCAATGCATCATCCGTCTTCACTTCTAATGTAATTACTTTTGATTTTTTTAAAAAAAAGAATTTAATCATCTTTTAAGTATTTTTTTATAAATAATATAGATGTTTAATTAAAACTTTTGAAAAACTAATTTATTTAATTTTTTTTAAAAATAATTTATTTGATATAATATACTTATCAATATTATTTGAGTTGATATATGGTGTATTTGGGTATACACTTGCATCCATATATATAAATTTGGGTAGATCTTGGGTGAACCGTCTCACAGATCTTTTTATCGGATCCTATCCTATCAATTAATTAATATAAAATAAAAATAAAAAAGAATTAACGAAAAACAATATAAATAATATAGATGTTTAATTAATTTTGAAAAAAAAATTATTTGATATAATATCCTTATCAATATTATTTGAGTTGATATCTTGTGTAGTTGGTATACAATTGCATCCATATATATATATATATATATATATATATATATATATATATATATATATATATATATATATATATATATATATATATATATATATATATATATATATATATATATATATATATATATATATATTTTGGTAGATCTTGATGAAATCGTCTCATGAATCTTTTTACGTGAAACGGATCCTATCCTATCCATTAATATAAAAAAAATTAAAGAAAAATAAGGGTCTTGTTTGTTTTAATTAATTAAAATTATCACAATTTAACAAAATGGTGGCTGACCTTTTACGCATATTACGAGCAAATTATTATGCTATTTCGAATCAATTATTTTTAATTTTAATAAAAATTATTATATATTATTATTACTATTAAATGTTCATTAATTAAATTGTTCATGAACGATTTTATTATCATTTTATTTTAATTAGTATCACTTTATATTAAAAATATTATCATTTTTTATTCATCCTACGAATTGTTCATAAAGTATTTAAATTAAATTGAACGAATTGTTCATAAAGTACTTAAATTAAATTGAACGAATTGTTCATAAAGTACTTAAATTAAATTGATATCACTTTTTATTTATCATGTATCACTTTTATTAAGCAAGTTATCAAAGTACTTAAATTAAGTTGATATCACTTTTTCTTTATCATGTATCACTTTTATTAAGCATGTTATCACTTTTTATTCAAATGAACGTTGGATAATTTAATCAGACGGATATACTTTTCTTTAATTGGGAATCTTTTTTTTTTATTAAAATGTTATCACCTTTTATTTTTTCAGTAAATTGCTCGTGAAATACATTTTTTTTATGAAAGATGTTATCACTTTTCTTTTAAAAACTACTTATTATTTATATTATAAATTGTTCATGAAATATAGTTCACAACAAAATTATTATTTTTCATCAATTAATTATCACATTGTATAAATTTATAATTTTTAAATTAATAAAATTTTAAATAATAAAAATATAAATTAAAAGAAAAAATATCATATATAAATATATATATATATATATAATATATAAAAGACCTACTTAATTTGGTTCCATAATTAATTTCTCATTTTTTTTCTAATTTAATAACAATCAAACATGGCCCTTTAAAATATACTACTTAATGAGTGATGCGCGTTTTCTTTGCATGCAAAATTAATTCCCAAGTATTAAGGATATCAGTTGCAGCTTAAACAAGCGACTAAGTGAATTATCGAACTCAAAGGACGTCGTATTATCAATTTAATTATTTACTAAATTAATTAAGACAATTGTGGCAATAAGGTTTTAAGGTTGATTATCTAATAACTAATATGCTTAAAATTAATAAATAAAATAAAATAACACTAGAAGAATATGAAAGTGGATCAAGTAGGAGAATAGGTAGCTTTAGGATAATCCAGTTTTACTACTTAGCTACCCTCTCAAGTGCAGGCCGACTCTGCCTTGTGGATTATGGATGCTTCACTAAACTATGCAAATCTACTCTATAGACACAAGTAAACATGTGTGTAACACGTGTGAATAACCTCGGAGCATGAGACGTAATTTCACCCCCTTTCTAGGTACTATCAGTATCAATTATTTCTCACGTCTGGAATCTAACCCGATATGATCTCCCTTTATAGGTACTATAAAATTATTCTTTTTATCCTGTTTACTAACCCGAATTCAATTCAATTAATAAACATTCATATATGATAGTTCTAATGAAACTTCGGAGTCCTTTCACTTAGAATCATAATATGGAATCCTGTTCAGCGGTGAACGCACTCAATCTACAATCAAGATATATATTCAGACTCTATATACCAATTGAAGATGCACAAAATGACCATAAATATGGATTAAGAAAACACAATCATATATAAAATAAATCCACAAGTAGTGTTGTACGGAGGACACACAAGAGAGTTTAATTAATTCATAAAACTTTCAAAACCCTAGATCTACCAAAACGGTTCTAGTCCATGATGTTGCGAAGAACAATTATGGGTGTTGGATAGATCTTACCCATATATCCAAAAAATAAAAGATAAATTAGAAAAAGAATAAAACCCTAGATGCAGGAGTCATCGCGTCCTTCTCCATTTTGAATCCTCCTCTTGGTTCTCCTCTTGATTCCACAAACGAATCTTCAAAGTGATGGATGGATGGAGGAAATGATGTGGATGATGGTTGGGGAGTGATCCCCCTTGTGGGGTGTAGGATGATTTGTGGCTCTCTCCAATATCACATCAATCTCCAATAATGATGTAATCTACATCCCTTTTATACTTGTAAGCCTCCTTATGGGCCTTGGATGGGCTTTTACTTGAGACATACGTCAAATTTGGCTAAGGAAACCCGGAATTACCAAAAATATCACCAGCGCAATTCTGTTAGACCAAACCTTCCTTGGTCGAGCAACTCCTCCTGGTCGAACGCTTGTCAAACAACCTTTCTGTAAGTTTTCACACATTTTGTTCGACCAGACTTCTCCCGTTCGACTTGATTTCTGCTAGTCGAACGGATCTCCTTTGGTCGAGCAAGTTTGTGCAGTCTCACTGTTTCGCACATAATTTCCACATCCAACTTCCAATTTAAGTAATTCTTGCGCTCACGCGATCCTCTCTTCATTGGCTTCTATCCATATAAGGAACTCATAGAAAATACAATATTTGAATGTATAACAAGTCACGCAAAGTTGCGCAGTCGTCATGTTCGGCACAGCTTACGCGACGTCACCATTTTGACCATAACTTTCTCGTTTGGAATCCGATTGGGGTGTTTTTATGCCAAAACGACCCTTTCTTTTATGGCTTTCCAACCACATATTGCACTTCTAATTCAGAGCTTCACATGAATACAGAAAAATTACACAAATTGGATGTGCGTTTCAGAGCATCCTTGCACAAATTGCACATTTTCTCCAACTTGGCACTTTTGATCCCTTTTTCCACCTAAAACATAATAAAACACCTCAAATGTACTATTTTCTCACATATGTTGAATATAAGATACTTGTGCAAATATATAACAATAATTCTCATTAAAAAGGTGTTAAATTGTACACTAAAACACGCTTATTTTCACTCTCAACAATGAGTTAATGGATGATCAGTCTCACATAAGGGATCCGTGAAACAATCTCACCCAAGTCTTTACTTATAAATTTTTATAAAATTTCATTCATTAGTATATAAGTTTTGAATGAATAAAAATATGTACAGAATGTTTAATTGCCCTTTAATAATAATAATTTTTATTAATTTATTATTAATTTGTATTGTATTTAATATTTTCTTATTCAATTTCCCTTTTTATTATAATAGAAACTTATACTTTAAAAAGACAAAAATTTGTGTGAGACCGTCTCATGTAAGCCCTTACGTGAAACAGACAGAAAGTGATAATTTTTATAATGAAAAGTGATAAAATTTTAATGAAAAGTGATAATATTTTTTCATGAATAATTTATAGTATAAATGAAAAGTGATAACATTTAATAGCGAAAGTGATAACGTTTTATAACGAGAGTAATAACTATTTTAAAAAGTATAAAATGATCTTACACAAGACCTACCTATTTAAAAATATATATATATATATATATATATATATATATATATATATATATATATATATATATATATATATATATATAATTAAATAGAAGAGACCAACCAATTCAAATAATAATCCCTAAAAAAATCGAATTAATAAAGAATATGTGAGTATGAAGTATAAAAAAATTAATAGGTAACAATTAATATAGAGAAGTAATAATGTATACAAGGAATGTAAAAAATTAATAAAGAATAATTAATGCAAAGAAGTAATGGTGCATACAAGGAATAATCACTTTAGACCCCTAGTGTGGGCCCTATTAAACTTCGTACATGCTGTTATTTGGGTCATGTGTGAGCCTGAGTCAGCTAAGAATCTCTCTAGATTTAAACTTGGAATTCCATTCAAACTTGGCAAAATTTTCAAAACTAAGTGCTTGGTTGGGGTAATGGTGAGTTATGGAAATGGAAGTATATTGATTCTCATTATTAATATTTGATTAATCTAATGAGAATCAAAATTTGATTTAATAACTTTCAATTTTCATTCACTTTCAATCACTTTCAATCTCATTGTAATTGATCTCCCTAATGATACTCATTACCGTTTCGATTAAAAAATTTGAACTAAGGGACCCATAAACTTGATATTTAAACAAACACATTATACATGTTGTTTAAGAGGCAAATCTTTAATCAAATTGGTTGCTACACAATATGTAATAAGATATTCAAACTCGGCATTTATCATTGATATTTGGTATAAATCAACGTTGATATTGTAATAAACTAACCCAACATTTATTAAAAATTAATGTTATTAATTTGAAAATCATAAATTGGGAATGGGTGTAATTCATATCACTTAAAATAAAATGCACTCGTCTTGGAAGTTGAACATACTAAAATTAATAAAGTATAGTACAACGTATTTCTGACAATAAAACTACTACATTCGTAAATTAAATAATTAATAATGAACTACAACCATATTCATAGACAAAATTACTTAAAAGATACAACGCATTAATTTCAAAGTGAATAATAATTAATGTCTTACTGCTTCTCTCTATATCATATATGCATCTTCAGCTATTTCAACCTTTTATTAATTGGTTGCTGAAACTGGACATGCTCCTGAAGCTGTTTCACCATATGGGGACCCACTCACTACCCTGCAATAGATTACACCAATTACTCTTACATCAAACTTAAAACAATATTTAGAGTTCAAATATTAAGTTAAGGGGGTGTTTGGTGAGGAGTAATGGAGGCGGACGACAATGAAAAATGTTGATTACTGCACTCTATTTTTCGATTATAATCACTCCCATTGTTATTGGCCACTCAATAATACTCATTATCATTTTCATTTCCAAATTCTTATTTTAAGGATCAAGAAAGGGGATGTCGATCTTTAATTTACTATTTTGGAGGTCCAGGCTAAATTTGTTGGCTTGATCAAGCTAATAAAAAGAATGTTTTTTCAATTTTGACTCCTTTTTTCCCTATAAGCATAGGACAGAAAGAGATCTCGAGGATAGAAAAGACAACATTGTATAGAAATTAGTTAAGCTGTGTTTCAGTTTCTGAGGCCATGATCGAATTTGAACGAACCTTTCCTTGCGCTTTTCCAAGAATCGGGCCAAGGATTTTCTGCGAAACTGAGGCACAGTACCTAAAAACAGAGCAAGCAAGAAAACACAAGTGAATAGTTAAGTACAAGAAATAACAGTGGTAAATTGAAAAGAATAGAAAATCAATTGTGACAAACACCTGAAGAAAAAAGGTTAGCAGGGACAGATGATGGTACTGGATGAACTACTTTCAGCGGCTCAGCAGCAATGATCGAAGAAGATGCAACGACTCCTACGGGCTTCATAGGAGGCGCGGCACTTTGAGAAACAACAACGGTTTTAGGAATGGATGCTTGAACTGGGGCAATGGCTGACGTTTGAGCCCCGTTTCCAGCTAACAACATGATAGCCTGAGCCTATATCAAGTGTTACGAATCATGAAACATTATAATTATCATCGCAAGTAAATCAAACATGTATGTGGGAATAATTAAGACCATTAAAAAATGTACATAGATAGCTAGATAGATACCTTTTCTGGAGAAATGTTGTCGTAGACACACACGGAACCGTTGTAAAAGATGGTCAGCTGTGCAGGAGAGTTGGAGATCTTGGAAGAGTTCCTAACACAAGACAACCAAGTTTGATTAATCTTTACTGACTTTTTCAATGTTTATACATTTCATTTCCGAAAATACCTTAAATCAGTAGTTCCGACAACAGGGCCATTGGCAATAAAGGGCTGGTGAACAGAAGTAGCCACAGCTGGTGACATGGTTAGGCTCGTAATCATTTGATGACTCTTCATAGGGTACGTTGTCATCGTCGTTGCATAACGCACTCCGCCTTGCTTCTCCGGAAACATGTTTTTCTGCAAGAAAAAGAAACAAACACAACAAAACAATCACATCACATCTACAACAACACATACGGCAACGGTTCGATGTCAAATAAAATTAAAGATATCCGGAGTGATCTTGGGCGAGGACGACGGCTGTACCTGCGAAGAAGCGTATGTTTTGTGGTCGGAGTTGAGAGACTCAGGTGCTAAGGAAGCAAGAGAAGCAAAACCAGAGTTAGGTTTGTCTTCTCGAACACCCTGAAAAGACAACAGTTGAGGAACAGAGGAACCGTTGTTTGAGAATGACCACTGCATTGGTAAACTTCTAACTGGAGCTACACAAATCAAGAAAATTAAATTAAAATATGTAGCAAAATATTCTGAGAAACAAATTGGCTGTTCTTAATTTTTCTAAATGAATTGCCTTCTTTGAATCTCTGATTAGTGAATTATTAAAACTAACAAGTTATTTGGTAAAGTGTGATTTCAGTAATCTTAATTACAATTAATAAAAGATTAATTAGTCTGGTAATTTAATTAAATAATTAAAAGGGTGTGGACATGTCGGGTAGAAACAAATAAATACACCAATTATAATAACAAAATGCTACTCCCTCCGTCCCGTTTCAATGTTTACGTTTCTGTTTTGCGCGTCTCATTTCAATGCTTACGTTTTCCTTTTTAGGAATATGGAACCAACCTAAAAAAATTAATATATCGTCCAACACTGATACACCTATCTACTTCACATCAAATATTAAATTTTTCCACCCATTATCTATTAAAATATAATATTTTTCAATCAACGACAAAAAGCAAACATAAATATTGAAACGGGACGGAGGGATTACGTAAATGCTCATTTTTTTAATCCATAATTATTGTACTAAACAAAGCAGAAATGAATAAAAATATAAAAATCCCATCAAGTCAAAACAGTATAAATTAAAATATAACGCTTGTATTGGCATTTTCAAATAACAGTATTTAATTGGTTGTTCAGATAAATAAAAAAAGAATATAATAATAAAATAATAGCATGTGGGGGTGGTGATTGCTTGGAGGGTACAACTCATAATTATTTTTAAATAAATAACAAATATTTTTTCCTTTTATTTAATAATAAAAAAAATCACATGAGGCGTATGTTAGCATTGTACAAATCTAACAAGCACAGGAAAAGAGAGAATAAATATAACCCATAGGATGATTAAAAAGCTGTAGACTTGCACAATTAACACTACTACCAAAAAATATTATTAATTTAATCACCATTTGAAAGCTTCTCACACAACGTGAAGAATCCACCTCACCCATCATTTTTTATTTAAAAATTAAATAATATTATTAGTACAATATTTAAGCTCCTAATTAATCCCAATTAACAGCTGGTGATCTGCCTAAAAAACCTTGCTAAATAAATTCTTTAATTTGGTTTGTTCTTTTAGATTTCAAATACATATTCTTGGACTTAAATAAAAGAACATATTCTTGGATTTCAGAAACTCTACTCTGTTTTAATTTTTTCATAAATAAAAGAATAATTTTTCATCCAATATTTTCCAAAACCCATATAAAAATATATATATTTTTGAAATCTCTCTGTATGAACAGATTCATAAACTCTGATCAGAAGAGGTTCCAAAATTAGACAAAAAATTTCTCCTCTGTCATATAATTTAAAAAATAAAAACAAATCCCCTTGAATCTTAGCATAAGAACATAAAGAAAACAACTAATTAAAGAAAAAAAAGAGAGTTAAAAGAGTAGAATTACCAGCATCAATGATTTCATCAGAAATCTCCTGCTTCACAGCCAATCCCATGAAGTCTCTCTCCATGATTTTGAAGAAAACTGGTGGTTGTTTGGTGGTGGGAAGAGAGAGAAAGTGGTTGTTCGTGGAAGGGAGAGAAAATTACTCAGGTTGAAGAGAGAGAAATGAAGGAGGAAGAAAGAGTTGGATTAGCTATAATAACTGTCATTGTATGATGAATAGGGATATAATCGAACCGAATCGAGTCGAACATTATTAGGTTTGAGGATCGTTTGTTAAGAAATTATCGAACTCGAGCCCGAGCTCGAAGTCGTCAAGAAAAAAATATCGAACTCGAACTCAAACTATTTGTTAAGACTCGCGAACGTGTTCAGGAACACATAAAGTAACTTGTTTATGAATATATTTTCATGAACATTTAAATAATTTTGTGCCTAAATATTAAAAGAATATTTAGTTTATAAACATTTAATGTTATTTATAATATTAAATAAATAAACTAACAAAATATAATAATAAACAGTAAAAGGTATTTAAATATTTAAATAATCACTTAAGTTATTATCATATGGTTTAATATAAAATATTTAATTATTGAATATTAATAAATAAATAATAATATATAATTCTAAAGAATAACTATAAAATTTACGAACGCGTTTGCGAGTCATTAGCGAGTCTATAAACCGATATGTTACCCTTAGCCTTGAATTTGGTTTGATAAACTATTCGAACCCAAAATTCAAGTTTGGTTTGACTCGTTAAGGTTAACGAACGAGTTCGAACGAATATTTAATTAAATCGAAATTCGAATAGTTCGTAAATGGTTTGGTTTGATTACATCTCTAATGATGAACAAATGGATTTATGAATTATGAAATGACTTCTTTTTTAATAATCTTTTTTTTTCTTTTTAATATTTAACAATTTTCTCGTGCCGATATTTGTATCCCCGGCAACCTCTAGTCATCGCGACAGAGACTTTAGGTACACTGACATTATTTCTTTGCAAATGGGCACGTACGACTCTGTCCCAATTGCTTTTTTTATTATTTTATGCTAACACTAGTGATTTCGTCCAGAAAAGTTTGCTAGAAGTAATAATAAGTGAGTATTATTATTATTTAATTGTGTAGTGGGTAGTTTTATTAATGGGAATATGAATCTCATATTTTAATTATATTAGTGGGGTGTGTGGATCTCATATGTGTAAAAAAGTAAATGACCCTCTTTGGAGCGGACAATCAAAATGGAAAAAATACTCTCTTTCGGGCTGACAGAGTGAGTATTTTATTAAAAGTTGATATTACATACAATGAAAAATGATAATGGTGCAGTGAAATATTTTATAAATAATTTTCGTATAAATAAAACGTGATACTTACTCCGTTCCATGAAAAGAGTTACATTTACTGTTTGTACGGAGATTAAAAAATATTGTGTATTGGGTTGAGAGATAGTATAATAATTTAATGTATAGTGGGTAGTTATATTAGTATTGTGTGTAGGCCCCAAGAAGATAAAGTGATTAATTTATGTGGGTCACATCTACTAAAAAAATGTAACTCTTATAGCGAGACGCCCTAATTATTAAAATGTAACTATTGTGGCGGAACGATAGAGTATACATTTTTAATGAAAATTGTTAACTATTTGTAAGCAATTAAAATTTACGTCCAATTAAATGGTGATACGTGGATTTTATTGATTAAATATTAATTTATTTTGGAATTTAAATAAATTAATTCCTTAAAATAAATTAATAAATAATTGATAATTAATTTGAGCCCAACAAATTAATTGGCTTGAATTAAATGAGGTCTGACCCAAGTCAACTAAGCCCAAATCAAAAGAGGTTTGACCCAAGTCAACTAAGCCCAAATCAAATGAGGCATGTCCCAAGTCAAATAAGTCCAGATAAATTAAATCAGACCCAAGTTAACTAAGGCCCAATTATGGTTGGAGGCCCAAAGCCCGTTAAGTAAGGCCCAAAAGTGGTCTGGATTCCCTTTCTCACCTATAAAAAGGGACCCTCTCCCTTAATTTGGGATACATTCGAACAGTCGAAGACAAGACACTCTTGAAGAGATCGCGAACACGAGCATCGCTCCCTCAAACTTCAAGCAAAGAACGAACGAAGAACTTCAAGCAATCTTCAAGTCTTCGAGGATCTTCAAATCTCCAAGCGAATAACGTTCGAGGATCTTCAAATCTCCAAGTGAAGAACGTTCGAAGATCTTCAAGTCTTCAACTTCAAAGTCTTCAAACTTCAAGCAATCTTCAAGCTTCAAGCCAAGAACGGCCTTCGATCTTCAAGCTTCAAGTCAAGAAAAGCTCAAGATCATCTTCAAGTAAGCTTCAAGTCAAGAACGACCACCAATCCGGGATCAAGGCTCAAAGTCCCCCAAATCAAACGTTCTTCGAGGAAGGCTCTCCAGTCAACGTTCAATCCGAATAAAGGTTCAACACCTCCGGTTCAACGTTCAAGACTATACACCCGAGCTCGGACAAGCTTCGTTTGAAGATCCGGCTCAACACATACCTGTCAACAAAGTCAATAAACACAAGTCAAAGTCAAGTCAAATTGGTTCGAGAGAAGAATCAGAAGATTGATTGAGATTGTAACCCGCTTACACATTCTTCAAATTAAATTCATCTGAAATTTATCTTTGTACCAATATTTGTATTTATTTCATTATAAATATAAAATTTGCTAATACACTATTTAAGAAAACTTAATTTGTGTCACATGAGTCTGTCTTAATTTTGATTTAATCTTCTGTAAATTAGGGTGTATGATGAACTATTCTTATTTGTTAGTGTATCATTTTTTTATTTATGGGTTTAAAAGAAAATTATACCTTCAAATTAATATTTTAAATTTTAAAAATAAACGTTAGACTCACACTGTTTTTGTTTTTATTTTGAAATCCAATATTTTGTTTTTAAAAATCTACACACATGTTTTCAAAACTATTATATACATCTACAAATCTTATTTACCCCTAACTCACTCTCTTTTAATGCATTCTCTCACCTCATTCGAAACATTTTTATAAATATCACTAACACATATTTTACATATTGATTTGACATAAAATTACTCTTCCCTATAAAAAAACTCAAAACAAACATATAGTACTATTCGTTGCTATTTAAAAAATAAATAAATAAATAAATAAATAATAAATAAATAAGAACCAAATTTCTTTCTTGTGTTTGATCATGTTCTTTTTGTTCTTCTATCTTCTTCTAAATTTTCGCCTTTTATGTTTTTTTATTTAAGATATATGGTATATGGAGTAATAATTTGGATGAACTTATAAGCAATGGATAGGTGAAAATTAGTGTGAGTGTAAGCTTAGAGTTGGGATGAGTCTTGAGTGAGATCATTTTACACTTCCGTCATTACTTATCACTTTTTGTTAAAAATATTATTACTTTTCATTTATAGTATATTATTCATTAAATAGTTTATTATATTGTTATCACTTTTCATTGAAATAGTATTTTTTATTCATTTCACATAATGACTTTCATAAAACGATCTCACACAAATATTTGCTTAGACCTAAAATATAATAAGAATTTGACTATCATTTTTATTAAAATTCAAATGCCTTAATAATGTTTTGGGTACTCTCTTGTGAGTTGAATATATGTGAGACAGATCGACCTAGTGTTAAAGTATGCTTAATATATAAGTAGAGTATACTTATTTGTAATTAAAGTATGTCCGTAGTAAAATATATTAAAACACCTTAAAATCATACTTTAATAAATTATTGATCATATTTTAGAAAAAAATATTTTAAAACCAATAAGTATACTTTGCATATATAACAATGATACTTTAACACGTCTAATTACAAATTATCTTACACAAACGCCGTCTTATAAAAAACTTTGTCTAATGTTTTTGATAGCATTAGCTCCATTCTGAAATTATCCTTTTCACCATAATTTAGGTATATGTAGTTTATAGTTTATACATTAAGGCCAAAGAGGACTTGTTAAAGTTGAACATAGACATAAAGCGTCTTAATTGAAACTAACTATTCGAATTATTGAATTAGCAATTTCATAATCGATCAAAATATAATCAAAATCAATATTAGTTTGGTTTGACTTTGATTCTGATTCCATAAAATGAGGAATCAAAACCAATCGTTTCAGTTTAAACTGATGATTTCTTGGTTAAAACGGATGGTTCGTCTATTTTTTTTTAAGATTTGAAACTTTAAGACTTAAAAATAATTGAGAACCGACGATTCCAGATCGAAACCTAAAACTAATTTAATTCTATTATTTTCGAGAACCGAATCCAAAATTTCAAACCGATTTACATGCCTAGTTGGATGTGGGAGCCTAGAAAAGTAAAACATGTGAAAGTGATTTCCCTCCATTTTATAATATACAGTATTAATGGATGATTTTGGATTTTTCGAATACAACATATTAAATTAAATTCGATTGAATAGTGGGAGGCTTGGAGCGCATGCTGCAGTAAATTTTATGGCAAAAATGTCACATGCACCATGCATGATGCACGGATTCTTATCGTGTATCCACATTCAATTTTTATATACTCCTTGCTAATAAAAATATACTCTTCTAGTCTCATGATATTAAGGTGTAAATTTTACACGTAAATTAAAAGATATAATATTTTAATAGATATTAATGTGCAATGAAAAATTGTATTAGTGTTGTATGTCGCTCTATTAATTATTTTGTGTCTCACTTGACAAAAAAATAAATGTAAACGTTAACTTGGAACAAACTTAAATAGAAAATGTAAATCTTAACACTAGACGGAGGAAGTATATATTATTGAATTAAAATATACTCCCTCCATCCTGTTTCAATGCTTATGTTTTTTTTGTACGTTAATTAAGAAATATAGTATTTTAATAGATAATTGTTGAAAGATATAATATTTAATATAAAGTGGGTATGTGTATTAGTGTTGGATGTGGGTCCATGATGATACATTAATTGTTTTAGGTTGGTCCCATATATCAAAAAGAAAAATGTAAAGATTGAAATGAACGTCAAAATAGAAATATTTAAAGATTAAAATGGGATGAGAGGAGTATACAGTTTGTTAGCAAGTTTAAATGGTAATTTTTAAAAAATACTATTAGTTTTTAATGCAAAATTAATTGTACAGTTGAATATTAGAAAAATAGAGTTATTCTCTTATGAGATGAGTATGTGCGGGTTGATAGACGGGACCCACAATTAAAGTATGATTGTTATACAATTATACTATAACACCTTAAAAATATACTTAAAATCATTATTAATCATGCTTTAGAGAAACATATTTTAACTAACAATAAGCGTACTTTACTTCTATATAACAATAATATTTTAACCACTGTCGAGTTGTCTCATAACCCATCTTATATAATTACTGTCTTATAAGAGAATTTCTCAAGAAAAAAATACCGGTACTACATATATTAAATAAACACGTAAACATTATTAAATTAAAAATAATACTCCCTCCATCCTGGCAGAAGAGGTGCGTTTTTTTTTACGTAAATTAAGGAATATAATATTTAATGGGTAGTTGAGGAGAGAGAATTAATATTTTAATATATAATGTGTAGGTGTATTAGTGTGGTGTGTGGGTCCCATGGAGATACATTAATTATTTTGTATGGGTCTCATTTACGAAAAAGGGAAATATACCTCTTATATTGGGACGGACGAAAATGACAAAATGCACTCCTTATTGTGAGACAGAAGGAGTATAATATATTACCAAAAACATTAAAAAAAATAATTAAAATATAATAATAATAATAATAATAATAATAATAATAATAATAATAATAATAATAAATGACACATTAAGTTAAATCCTTACCCTGGTATTTGAAAATTATAAAATATTTTCTTTTAAAAGAAGAGTAGGTCTTGCGTGAGACTGTCTCACGTGAGACTATTTTTCACTTTTTAAAATAGTTATCACTTTCGCTATAAAACGTTATCACTTTCGCTATAAAATGTTATCACTTTTTATTTATGCTATAAATTGTTCATGAAATAGCATTATCACTTTTCATTAATTTATTAGAAGTATAACTTTCTTTTTATAAAGTTATCACTTTTTGACCGTCACACGTAAACCCTTACGTGAGACGGTCTCACACAAGTCTTTGCCTTAAAAAAATTCATTAACAGTAATATATTTTTAAATAAATATATAATTTTTTATATAAGTTGTTTATGAAAAGGCTAACAGAAAAACTCGCTAACAAAATGCATTCTTTCCGTCTGCTTTAAAAATCATTTTTTCTTTGTTTTGAACTTTCGTCCCAAAAAGTATTTCTTTTTTATGTACATAAACACATACACATTTACTAATACAATTAAAAATATAATGTCTACACACTCATTATTATAATTACGTACTACATATTAAATAATAATATTATTTAATACATATGTAACAAACAAATTAGTCTCTTTAACCTAGAGAGGGAAGTACAAACTTTTATTCATTTGATGTTGAGTATATTTTTATTTATCAGTGTATGTTTAAACTTAAGTGGTGCACCATGTCAGAATTTTTCCTAAACAAAATGTCACAATGTCCTCTAAACAAAAACTATTAGTATCTCACAAAATAATTGTCAAATAATAAAAATAATACTACATTATAATAACAAAAAAAATGATATTTCATTAATAATAAGTTATGCCAAAGTTTATATATACAATTGTGTAACTCGAAAATGATCATTTTTTATTATTTTTAATTTAATCTTTTAAAAGTATTACACATTTAATTTTTTTTATATTATAAAGACCGTGATAATCTAGGATAATTTTATAATTTCTTATACAAATAAGTTTTTTCTAAAAAAACAAATTGAATTATTCTTTAACTTTGAATGATGGGCTATATATATACGTTTTTTATTAAAGGGAATAATGAAAACTTTAAATGAGAAACACAATGTACTAAAATAAAATGGAAGCTTTACTTGGGATAGAGGTAGTATTACTATTAGCGTTGCAAAATCATTTGAGAATTAGTCCAGTGTGTGTGTACTAAAGAGCACGTGAGGCAACACATTCCTCGATCCACACAATCACTGCCACGTATCCACTACATGACACGTGCTCACGCGTTTCATCTAATTGCGCTTTTATTGCGGGGCCCACCCCTTGAAGCTCTCTCAACTATATTCTCCCACGTGTCTATATATTATTAGGCCTCCATCCCGTTTCCTTTTATTTTTAATTATTTTAATTTATTGAATGGTGATGATTAAATGAAAAATAAATCTAATGATTAAGATTATCTCGATGCACCCGATACACTGCAGTTAAATTCTAAAAATAATTACTCCCTTCATCCCATTTTAGATGGTACACTTTCCATTTTGTGTTATCCCACAAAATTTTGCACCTCCATAGAAAAACAAAAAGTCAAACGCAATCACTCTTCCACATACACTTTATTTACAAAAAAATCATTCCTACTTAACACACCTAACATACTTTATCATTTATTTATTACAAAAAAAACCATAATACCTCTAACAGTTATCACTTTCTTAATCTTCGTGTCGAGAAATGAGGTGCAAACTTTCTTGAGACGGAGGAAGTATATTTAAATAAAAAGTAATACTAATATATTTAAAAAATTAATAATTATTTAAAAATAATTATTTCACCTAACGGTCTCACTTAAATGTTTCTCTTAATAATATTTTTTTCATTTGTCTCATAGCAATATAAATAATTTTTATTTCTCTCTGTTACACATTGTGGACTATTTGAAAATATATCACAATTTAGTAACTTCACTATACACTTTAATTTAAAATTATTATCAAATAACTAACACATACTCTTTCTATCCACTGTCAATCTATCCATTTTACCATTTTGAGCCGTCCATCCTTAATCTATCTATTTTCCTTTTTGGACTATGAGACCCACACCCTTCACTAATACAAATAAAATATGGGACTCACACCCTCCACTAATACAACTACTTACTACACATAAAATAATAATATTTCTTAATCCACGTGCAAAGAGCAAATGGATACATTAAGGATTGATGGAGGGAATAATATAATATATTATATACTTTTTTATTATAAAATTATATTACCCTAAATAAAATTAGTCAAACAATAATATTTTTTAATCAAGTGAAAAAACACGCAGTGCAGTGGGACAAAGGGAGTGCTAAAGAGTATTGACAAGCACTTGTGTAAGATAATTTCATTTAAAGACTTTTATGAGACAAATTACAAGTGATAACGTTTTAATAAAAAAAATTAAATTAATGAAAATTGATAGTAGTGTAGTGAAATAATAACATTTTTAATTAAAAGATCTTTGATAAAAAGTAAAAGAAAAAAATTATTAAATTTTCATATACTAAACAATAATTAATAAATTAGAGCACATGTGTGAACTCAATTCACATAAGTATTCCCATATTAATTTTTTTAATTAAAATATTACTCTATTTTTATTAATCTTGCGAATTACTCCCTCAGTCTCGTTTCAATGTTTACGTTTATTTTTCGCACGTTGATTAAGTAGTATAATATTTTAATAGATAGTGGATGGAAAAATATAATATTAAATGTAAAGTGGGATGTTGGACGATATATTAATTGTTTTAGGTGGGTCCCATATTCCAAAAAGAAAAACTTAAACATTGAAATAGGTTGCGCAAAATAGAAACGTAAACATTGAAACGAGACGGAGGGAGTACTTAGTATGCAATAATTAATTTAGAATCTATTACTATTAGCAAGCATTACATTTCAATGGTGTATCACTTTTATTAAAGTTAACTAGTATGGCTGCGTGTGACGCGGGTTATTGTGTTTGTTATATATATATTCATTATTTTTAAATTTATATTTTTAAATAGAAATCAATCATAGATCTGAAATAATTGAAAATATAATTTTTTGTTTGATCAAGAAAAAAAAATGTCTTAAGTTATATAAATTCAATCGAGTGAAAAGTATGCATTATCTATTTATTTTATATTAATACATATTGCAAGTTATTCTTCACATGTCATTTTTTACTTTAAGTCTAGTTTTCATGGTGTTTTTAAAAATTTTTATTCATTTTATACACATAATAAAATAAATTTTCTAATAGTTTTTATATTCAGTTCAAAACTACACATATTAATTATAAAAAAATTAATCTACATGTATACAAACTCTTATTAAAACAAATTAATAGTATACTTAAAAAAGTAAAATGTCCAATTAATTATTTAAATCAAAATATGAAAAATCTCTCTATACACCGTGTTGAGTATTATTTGTTAATTTTCATTCATC
This sequence comes from Pogostemon cablin, assembly GCA_023678885.1. Taxonomy (NCBI): domain Eukaryota; kingdom Viridiplantae; phylum Streptophyta; class Magnoliopsida; order Lamiales; family Lamiaceae; genus Pogostemon; species Pogostemon cablin. The sequence goes on along the minus strand of CM042962.1, from coordinate 8,083,030 downwards.
GTTTAGACAAAATATCTTCTACACTCTCTTGCTTTTCACTCTGGAAACTGATACGAACAGTTGTCCATGTTTGAAAACATGTCTCGTTAATAATACACAACATGAAAGAGATTGTCTTTGACTTCTATTAATAGTCATATCATAACAAACCTTAATAGGGGATTGTATTCTCTGAAATTTTAGTAGAACAGATTCATCAGACTGACTGGATATCATTCTAGGTATGAAGTCTAAATCCCCAACATTTTTTCCCAACAACATTTTAGCTCTCAATAACATATTTTCATTCTTGTATGCATTAGAAAAATGTAAATTTTAATGATTATTATTATAAAATGTCGTACTCTTCATCTTCAAGTTCAATAGAAATCCTCTCTATTGGATTGTCTTTGATATCAACATTTGTCATATTTTCAATTTGGGTGACAATTCCTATTAAATACCATATTTCAAAAAATGCTTTTAAATAATTTATTTAATAAATAAATATATTTAATTTATTATATATATAATGAAAATAGTGAATTATTCAATAAAAATCATATTTAGATATATAATAAAAATAATAATAATTCCTATCAAATTTAAACACCATTTAATTTTTAAAAATCATAAATATTCATTTAACCTTATTATGACACCTCACATTTTTATAAAAATAATAAATACTCATTTAAACTTATGATGACACCTCACATTTTTATAAAAATCATAAATACATCATTCATCTTATCATGACACATCACATTTTTACAAAAATCATAAATATAAAATTCACTTTATCATGACACATTACATTTTTCAAAATTAATTAGGTAACTTATTTTGTTTTAATATATAAGGAGATTATATTCTACCCGAACACAATTTGTGTTAAAAAAAATATCAACCTATAGTAATAATTAACAAGAAACTTTAAATAGGACTCAGCCTTATCAAGATTTAATTAATTAAGGTGGGCGTCATGATAATAATTAATACACCTGCAGTAGATCTAATTAAATCGTGTGATCTAATTAATGAGGAAATAAATAACAATTAAACATACTTGTGTTAAGTAAGCAACAAATAAAAATATCAGGCATTCCACTTGTAGACTTGTAGCTAAGTCAAACATGTTTTTCTATTAATTGATTTAAGAATTTTAAAATTTTAATATTCCCTCATTTTATAAAAAGGTTAATAGTTACTATAAAGTCCGAATTTAAAAAACAAAATTGTCACGGTGCTTAAACACGAAAATTAAAAAAAATTATCACTATATATTAAAATATTATTCCCTCGATCCATAAAATTTGACATACTTTCCTTTTCGAATTGTCTCATTAAAGTTGATACATGCATATTTCATTTTTAATACATGAAACTCACACAAAAAATAAATAATTTATTCTCATGGAGCCCATATACCACTTCTAATACAACTACCCATATACATTAAATATTATTTCTCTCACTTCACTTTACATTAAATTATTATACTCCTTAATCTCCGTGCAAAAAAAAACGTCAACTTTTCCGGGACGGAGGGAGTACATTCTTCAATTCAGTGTTTTCATAATCGAGCCGGAGGTCAAACCGGAGAGCCCAACGGTTCACGGTCGGACCGGTTGGACAGGCGGAAATTCACTATTTTTAATAATATTTAATTATATTATTTAATATTTAATTATTTTATATATAATTTAATATTTTTATATAACTTAATAATTTATTATTTATAGATAATTTTATATTAACATATTAATTTACATGTGAATATACATTTATTAAAAATAATGGATCAAAAAAATTAATTATGAATATTGAAATTGAAATAAAAATAAAATTAAAATGATTCATTCTAATATAAAAAGAAAATAATTAATTCTAATTTTAATCAATATTTATTAAAAAAATTATTTATTTTTTTTGTATACAAAGCAAATAAATTTATTTATTTCAAATTTAAACAAATTAGTACTAAATTACATGTAGTAAATATTTTGTTTAATAAAATTCTTCTCATCTTAATCAATATCCCATATTGGTTAATTATTGGAAAGAGAGAGCATTGAAACTCTGTATAAAGACTAATGATTCCCCTTCTTTTTCTCATCCCACATTGATTTCTTATTGAAGATAAGGGGTATTAGATCACATATAAAGATCAATACTTCCCTTTCTTTACACTTGTATTGTTGAAATTGTTGGCTCTTAAATTAATCGATGATTCAAGTTTCAAAGTGAAAATTTTAAAAAATAAAAATAAAAATAAAAATTAAAAAAAAGTTGAAAATTAAAAAAAAAAAAAAGGAACCGCCGGTTTGAGCCGATTCAACCCCGATTTTTCCCGGTTTGACCTTAAAAGCGGTTTTTAGGGGGCTTTCGGACCGGTTCCGGCTCGGTTCCCGATCGAACCGGCCGGTCTGGTCCGATTTTGAAATCATTGCTTCAATTAACTATATATTAAATTATTATTATACTCCTTAATTTATATCTATAAGGCAAGAAGAAATATCACTATATATTAAAATATTACATTCTTCAATTAACTATATATTAAATTATTATTATTAAACTCTTTAATTTATGTCTACAAGGCAAATAAGTACATATCAAGAGGATGAAGGTAGTATTAATTTTTAGATATGATTGGTTTTTTTTAATATTAAATTAAATTCGTCCTAAATTAAAGTTTACATTTGCTACTGTGATTGTGTACATTTCTCTTTTTAACATGTAGGACCTACAAAAACACAATTCCTCCCATCATCCAAAAAAAGCATTCGTGTGTAGATTAAGAAAAATGTTATTTTTCAACGTATTTTGATTTTTTAAAATAAATATAAATAATAAAATATGTTAGTTAAGGATAATATTTTGATAAATAAAGTGTAAGGGAATGTTAATTATTTTTATTTTTTTAAATATATTTTTTCATTTAAGAATGTGAAAGTTTTTTGAGATCAATGAAAATGAAAAGAGTAGATCACTAGATATAATATTATTAGTAAATGACCGTTTCACGTAAGGGCTTACTTGAGATGGATAAAAAGTGATAATTTATATAATAAAATGTGATACTCAGAGACGGATAAAAAGTGATAATTTATATAATAAAAGGTGATATTCAATTAATGAAAAGTGATAATGTTATTTCATGAATAATTTATAATATAAATGAAAAGTAATAGTAACATTTTATAGTGAAAGTGATAATTATTTTATATTCCCTTCGTCCCATAAACAAATTCACACTTTCTATTTTTGTTCGTCCCATAAACAAGTCCACACCCCAAATAAGGAAATACACACAAATCAATATCCCCACACCACACTTTAATTTCAAAATTGTCATCTCTTTACAACTCACATAACTTACTTTATAATTTATTTATTACCTAAAAATACCAAACTACCCCTAAGCAAAAAACAATTTTTTTTAAATTCCGTATCTACAGTAACCGGAAACTTGTCTTTGGGATGGAGGGAGTAAAGTGTAAAATGATCTTGCATGAGACGTGAGACGATTGCAAGACCTTCCCAATATTATTATATGAAAAAAAAAAGATATAAACTAAAAGGTTTATGATTGAAACTTGATAGGGTGGATATCACCCACTCCCACCACAGCCAGCGAAGAGAGGGGGACCCAATATTCTTTATTAGTTATTAAATTATTATTATAACCATTATTCTGACGTCATTTCCTCTGTCATTTTTGCACGATTAAATTAAACAATGTTTTAGTTTAAGTTGTCAATTAAAATATTTTAATTGTATATTTATACGAGCCCTCTATAGCATTATATATATTATCCAAATCTATTTTACTCCTATATGATTGATTATATAATTTAATTTAATTCCACCTAATTCACACACACGTTGCAACTTGGAAGATGTCAAAAATTAAATTTAATTACAACTACCCAATTTTTTTTAAGTAAAAAATGCAAGTACATAACTAAAAAAATGATCATTTAGTTCATTTCTTAAAATTTATTAGTAAATAAAATTAATTTCAATGAAATATAATCTTTTCATAGTTTCAAATTCATTTCACAATTAATAAAAATCACTTTCAAAGATAATTTAATTTTTAGTAATAAATAAATTGAGAAGTATTTATGTGTTTTAAAAATGGATGAAATTATTAAGATTAAAGTATACTCATGTTGTTGTGGGTATAGTACTAATTGAGTGTGATTTCTTTTAATAAAAATTTATACTGAAAACAGAAAGTGTAAAGTTAAAGTTAAAATATAGGAGTATAATTTATTTTATTATTTTAATTCGCCCATAATATCAAATTTTTTATTAATATGGATCTTACATCTAATAAAAGTACACCAAAAGATTAATTAAAGTTGTACAAAATGTCATTTTTATAAATTAAAAGATGAGGACAAAAGAATAAAACAGTCTTTAAAATCTATCACTACACATAAAATATCATGTTTCTCATTCTACATGAAAAAATTGATACATATGTAAAGCTTATTAAAAAGATAAATGAAAACCTCTAAATCACATGACTAAAAAAGGATAATATGTAGGAAATTATGATGGGATTTGCTAATTTAATTCATCACATGACAAATTATTTACTTCATTTTTAACAGACATCCAATAACCAAAATTTTAAAATTAGTATTAAAAATTACTAAAATTAACAATATATTATCCAATTGGAATTAAAATATTGAAATGCCATTCAAAACTCACCAACTATTCTGAAAATCAGGTCTTGGATATGTGGTATTTCTACTTTTAATTTTAACGCATAAAACTTTTTATTTTTGCTTTATACTTTCAGGATTTTGTTTTTTATTAATTATTTATTTGTTTATATTATTCACGAGTATTATTAAAATACTAATAAGGCTGAATAGGTTATTGCAAAGACTCAAGTTTGAACGAATGAATAAATGTAATATACTTTGAAAACTATCTGTGCCATAATCAACCATAGCAAATCTTTAATTTTCTTAGATTAATTTAATTACAGACTTTATCATAATAAATTAACCACTCAAGATTTTCAACATTCCTTGATTAATTTAATTACAAGTCAGCTTTAATGATCACGCAATATATCATAAGTACCATCGAAGGTCGAACAATATCTTCCTATTGAAATTTGATAAATACTAAAGGTAATGAGTAAGGTTGTTTCATTTCTTCTTCTTCTTAATTCTTATTAAAATTAAAAAATATTTTTTGTGCAATCGTAACACTATGAAATCTTATGTTCATGCATGTACCATTTTAAAAATTTATTCTTAAAATTCATTATTAATTTTTAGGGTATAATTATAATTTAAATTATAATTGAGTATTAAATCATAAAAAAATTTGCTGGAACATAATGAGTTATCATTTTTAAAAATTAAAAATACTATAAAGATGAAGATTAAATCCTAAAATTAAATAATAGATGATATAAATGTAAAATTATAATAGAATAAATATTTTAAAATTTAACTCTAATTTTAAATATAAATTATTCTCTATATGTAGGATAATACACTCTCCATTAAGAATTAACGTGTTTTATAACATTATTTTACATTTAATTACTGTATTTTATTTTAATTCTTCAATCTAGAAATTATTTTTACATTAAATATCTATACGGATATTAATTAAAGTTATATTTGACTTGTTTTGGTTTTTTTTTATATAGTATATATGTTTAGGTAATAAGTAATCGTGAAGTATTTTATACATCCTTAATCCTACAAAAAGAGTTGCATGTTACTAATTAGGGTATTCATAAAAAAAAGTTACATTTTCTATTTTGGTAAATAAGACCTCATAAAATAATTAATACTCCATATTTCTATGAGCTCACATATAACACTAATACACATATTCACTATATTAAAATATTATTAATCCATTACCCATTAAAATACAGAATATTACTTAATCTCTGTGCAAATAGTAAATGTAACTCTTTTAAAGAGATTGAGAGAGTATGCATTAAAAGGATTGACAATTTTAAAATAAATTTGTATTATGAGATTATTTACTATCATTTCATTCAATGTACGTAGGTGTGAATTAAATTTGGGACGAAGTAAAACGGAAAGTGTTAGTTTGAGTTCTAGACAATGGGAGTAGTTTAGCATTTTTTTAATTATAAATAAATTGTAACATATGTTACGTATATTAAAAATAGATGATAATTTTGAAATTAAAGTATTTTATAAGGATATAAGTTTAACTTCATTTCCTTTTTGAAGGTGAGATAGATAAAACAAGAGATATGAAGTTTGAGTTGTAACAAGATTACGGACGAGACAGAGGGGGAGTAAAATGTATTATAAATATGCCGGAGCAATATTAGTTTATTGCCAAACACCTTGTGATAGGAAGACTTAAAATAAAACATATGAGAAATGATAATATTTTAAGAAATAAATGAATTTATGAATAACTTGTTGTATAAATAAAAAATAACATTTATTTTTAATAAATATTTATATTAGTTCCTTATGTCTCACATATTTATACACTCTTTTTATGTTGAGTTGTTCCAACGTCATTCTTCATACTTTTTCTATTCGTTCATTTTACAATACTCTTCACATTCTAAAAAAAAATGAAATATCACATTATCCAATAATATCAAAAATTACTTTAATTTTAAATTTGTCACTCATTTTTCATACACATACCATTACTTTATATTTTCTTATTATTTAAAAATACTGTAATACTCTTTAAAGTCAACAAAATTAATCAAAAAAATAATTTTTCTTAAACAACGTGGTACAATAAACGGGAAGGGCGATCCAGAACAGAGGAAATACTATACATCTTACTTATTTTTTACTCCCTCCGTCTCAAAGAGAAATTCACAGTTACTGTAGATACGGAGTTTAAGAAAAAATTTACTTTTAGGGGTAGATTGATATTTTTAGGTAATAAATAAATTATAAAGTAAGTTATGTGAGTTGTAAAGGGTGACAATTTTGAAATTAAAGTGTGTTGTAAGATTATTGATTTGTGTGTATTTCCTTATTTGGGGGTGTGAATTTGTTTATGGGACGAACAAAAATAAAAAGTGTGAATTTATTTATGGGACGGAGGGATTATATTTTATTTATCAATCATAACAACTTTATTTATTTTCTTTACCTTTCAATTCTTCATTATCAATAACTTTGTTTACTTTTTTTTTTCTTTAAATTATCAAATTATGCATAATTTTTGTTACATTATATATTTAAAAAATAATACTTCTTAATTTATATGCCAACACAAATAGACATAAATACTCAAAAGAGGGGAGTAATATATATATATATATATATAGGGGTGGGGAAAAATACCAAAAATTCGGTATACCGCGCTCGCCGTATCGAAAAATACCGAAAAATGTCGAAGATTCAACATACCGAAATTTTCGGTACGGTATGGTTGTCGTACCAATAATTTCGGTACGGTATCGGTATAAGATATTAAAATTTTTGGTATTTCGATATACCGAAATTATTTTCGGTATTTTGGTATCGATATACCGATACCGATATATCGAAAATTTTATATTAATTTTTTTTAAAATTTAATTATACATAATACAATATTTAAGTATATTTTATATTATTAATATATTTAAATTATTTTTATTTTATTATGTATTAGATTTATTCATATATATTTTTTAAAATTTAAAATAAACTCTAATAAAAATAAATAAAAATATAATACACATCTAAATAAAAATATATTAAGCGAATAATTTAAGAAAATATAAAAATTACTATATCACATGATAGGAGACGATATTGTTGTGAATTTTGTTTTGATGTTTATCTTTTGGATGCGGTCATTCTCACGTGGTCCTCAAGCGAGAATTCTGTCCTTTTCTCATATTAGATTAATACACATGCCATGTGCCTGCCAAATTATATCATTTTATATATATATATATATATATATATATATATATATATATATATATATATATATATATATATATATATATATTTATTTATTTATTTATTGCCTTTTAACCCCACCAAATTTTAAAATTTCATATTCTACCCTCAATGCTTTCTTTGAATTAAGTTTTCATTGTTGATGTTTTTATATACGTATAATAATATGTGGTCCTGGATCTTTTCTTCCCACAGCTGGTGTTTTTATTTTTGAAAAAGTTTTTGTGGGATTGTGAGATTTTTATTTTTGAAAAAGATTTTAGTGGGATTGTGAGATGTGTGTGTTTATTATTAAAAAATCTTAAATATATATAAAGTATATTTATTAGTGGTTAAAATATGTTAATAATTTAGTATATTATAGCATTTTAAAATTATAGCTCAATGCATTGTTCATCATACTTTAAAATAAATATTTTAATTACCAATAAGCATATTATGTTTACTTCCTCTATTTCATTTTAATTTTTACATGTTTCTTTCTTATTTCAATTTTTACATATTTCTATTATGGAGGTCTCATTTCACTTTTTACATTTATTTTTTTGGTATATAAAGTTCATATAAAAAAATTAATATATCTCCATGGCATTCACATACAACACTAATATAATTATTTATTTTACATTAAATATTATATATTTTAACCCACTACACATTAAAAAATTATATCCCCTAATCTCCCTGAAAAAAAAAACCAAAAGATTGAAACGGACATAAGAAGTATATAACAATCATATCTCACTAATCATTTCACATAAATACCGTTCACAAGAGAATTTCTCTCTCTCTCTTTTTTATCTACAAATGTATATTGATAAATTTAATTAGGAATATATGTACTCCCTCCGTGCATCAAGAAGGTTTTCGTTTGCTTTTGACATACTCCCTCCATCCTTCATTAAGAGGTTCTTTTGATTTTTGGCACGTGAATTAAGGAATAATATTATTTAATGTGTAGTGGGTAGTTGTATTAATGGGAGTGTGGATCCTATATTTTAATTGTATTAGTTGGTGTGTATGAGTCTTATATGTGTAAAAAAGAAAATAAGGCTGTTTGGGTGGGACACAAAAAATGGAAAAATAAACCTCTTTGAAAGGGACGAATGAAGTATAAATTGAAAGTACTATTTTCGCCTCATTAAAGGTTTCACACTTACTATTTCAACTTATTTAAGAAAAGTTTTTTTTATCAATTTTATTAACTTTTGAGGATATTTTAGTATTTTAAGGTGATGAATAAATTGTAAAGTAATGTTATGAATGACAAATTTAAAATTAAAGTAACTTTTGAATTTATTAAATAAAATTTTATTTCTTTTTTAAGTGTAAAACTTACCGTAGGATAAACAAATGAGAAAAATGTAAAATTTATTATGGAATGAGGGGAATATTATATATATATATATATAATAAATAATTATATTAATGATGAGTGCTGGCCCCTTTCTATTTTAATTTTATTTTTTAAAAGATTTAAAATAAACTACTAATATTGACAAGATAAGATCGACGGATAAAAAAACACAAATATAGACTGGAATTAAAGAAGTATTACTGTATTAACAATGTAATGATGTATCATAAAATTAAAATATCATACTATCTGAAAAATACACTTTTTATCCCATAAATATATTTACATTTTTTTAAAAATTCACAATTCAATAATCACATACTATACTTTATTTTCAACATTATTATCCTTTTTAATTTACATAACTTACCTTACAATTTACTCCTTATTATCACTCATATTACCAAACTAATAATTTTATCTTTGTTTTGGATGTAATAAATCAAATTTAGGATTATGTAATTTATTTATCTTTTTAGTTGGATTTTAGTAAAACCAAATACTCACTCTTAACTACTTCTTACACACATGGCATTCTACTCTCTCACACAATCACCCCCTTATTCTTAACATTAATTTAATATAAAGTTTTAGTTTATCATACTTAAATCACCAAAACAAACATAGATCTAGATTAAATATAACTGCATAAATCTAGATTTGTTATTTCGACTCAAACCCAAAATAAACATAAGCTATAAAAATAAGTTTGAAAAATAAATTTTTTAAACACTGTATTTACCATAATTGTGAACTTTGTTATGAAACAAAGAAAATATACTACATTGTAGTATACTTTTATTTGTTAATACTTTATGTATGATATCTATGACCTTGTAGCAAGGTAAGTTACCAGGCCCTTGTATGTGTATAATGGTCAATGGACTGCTAGTGTAATAAATTAGAATTCTTCAAAATAAATAATACTTCTCCATCCTAAATATCCTAAATAAAAGTATAATTCTTTTTTCATGTAATTTTTTTTTAAAAAAAAATTAATTAGTACTCCCTAAAATTATTATAATTCTACATTTATTCCCTTAACTTCAATTTTTTGTATTAGACTCAAATTGACTTATATAAATGAATTTAAATTATGGCAATTGCGCTCACAGTTTTTTATGAATTTTTATTTTGTTAATATTACAACTTACGTGAAATTTAATGTTAGAACTTTTTTTTTTGGTAAAAAGCGTAAAATGATTGTAATCTATTTTAAACATATAATTCATATAATTATTAGAGTATATAGTAATATATTTCATATGGAGTCCAATACCATTACGAAAAAAGCAAGAGTGCATTCCACACAAGTTGCATCATAAGCAATTATCTAATTGTAAAATGATACTAAACAATTGAACGATTAAATCTCCTTATATATTAAAACAAAATAACATTCTAAATTTAGATTTTGAAAATATGAGATGTCAATCATATATATTAAGCGATCATTTATGATTTTTTTAATTTTATGAGGTGACAATATATTACTGGTAAATTTATTATGAGTATGTCATGTGTTCGAACCTCAATCGATGTGTTGTTAAAAAAATTATTTACCTTTTTTTTCAATTTTAATTAAAAAGTCTTAATGAGTTGAATCACAATTTAAAAAGCCCATTAATTTTCATTTTTGTTTTAAAATTACACACATATTTCCAATTTTTTAAATTAAGTAGTGGTTCATTACTCATTTCACTTTCAATTTTAAGATTAAATTGTGATCCATTTTTTTTATCTTAAAAAAATTAAATTACCTATTATTATATATATCATGTTGGATTTGAATTTGGCGGGTATAAGAATATTTGAGACTATGTTATAATAAATTACCTATTACTATTATTATTACTATTACTATTATTATTATTATTATTTATTAAGTAATAAATGTTGGGCTAAATTTAAGGAATTATTATTAAATTATTTTCTTAACAAAGTGAGTATCATTCCTTAATTTTCTGTTTAGTACAATTTTATTTTTTTTAAGATTGATACACAAAGAATTTTATGTTTATATTTTTCACTTCAATAATTTTGAAAATGTATTTATTTTATTGTTTGGTTGCTACGAAAGTGAGTTTAATTTAATGATATATAATGATATCTATCTTGATCAATAGGTTAGCATACTCTATTAAGTTTTTATTTTGATACCATAATTTGAATAAATATGATATCCTTAAAATATATGACAATGTGATTCTTTTTTACATATTTTATGTTACTTAGGACTTGTCACATTGTGCAATAAATGTATTAAGATTAAGAAATACATTATCGATTTGAAATCGATTTCTCACAATCGGGTTAAAATTTGTTAAATATGAATGTTCTTTCACTTTTACTGCACTTGCTACGGGTTTCACTAGAGGATGAAAGTTGTGATACCCGAGTTTCTCACTACTCATGTGCCAATATAATTTAATTTTTGTTATGTGAATTTTATAATTATGTGATAATTGTTTTTACATTTTAATTATCTTTACATTTTATTTGATACATACGTGATAAATACGGTGACAATATGTGAATATATGGGTGCATAAATATTTACGTGTATTAATTTGGATATATGAGTAAATTATTTTATGTGTATAAATACACTTTTCTTAATTATTAAGTATCACACGTATTTTAATTATTATAATAAGAATAATAATATTAAAAAAAAGTCAAAAGTGGTGGATGCATGTTGGCAGCCAAATTTGAAAGGGTGCATGCATGGCTGTTCAGCCGTAAATAAAAAAAAAAATTGGTCAGCCACCTCTTTTCCCTTGCTTATATATACCGCAAATTCCAAATCAATCAGCAATAAGAAAGGGAGAGAGAGGAGAGAGAGAGCAGAAAGGGAGAGAGAGGAGAGACAGCAGAAAGGGAGAGAGAGGAAAGAGAGAGCAGAAAGGGAGAAAGAGGAGAGAGAGAGAGGAAGAAGAGAAAGAGAAGAGGGAGCGCGCCGGAACGTGCGTGTCGGAGCGAATTAGTTACAGTTCTTTACGGGGTTTATATTACTGTCGGAATCCAAGTAAGTAGAAGTCCAACTACAATGCATAAACATGTTGTTTGTGAATTATTTGTAATTAATATGTGATAATTATATTATGAATTATTTGTAATTAGTTTAATTACGATATGAATTATTTGAGATTAATTTGTTATACAAGCTGTGTATTTATGTGATTTGGAGAAAATATGGTTCATATTTAATAATAATATTTGTAAATTATTTGTGATAATTTCGTGATACAAGTTGTGGATCCATGTGATTGGAAATAATATTATTATCCTATATAGATTGGTGTAATTAGAAATTGTTGCAAATATATTTATATGGTTTGAGAAGATATTGGTTATAAGGATCTGTGAGATCCAAGATGAAGTCGTTATTCCAAAAAGAGATCCGTTTGATCCAAGTTGAAGTGGTTATTTTATAAATTGATCTATGTGATTGAGGTGAAGTTATTATTTTAGAAGTGGATTTGTGTGAATTGAAATGAAGTTGTTGTTTTATGGTGATTAAATGTTGATATTGATGTTGTAAATAGTTTATGATGCACATTTAATTGTTCTGGGTGCATACCACGTATAAACATGAAAAGTGTTTTCCTCAAAATTAATAAGATACTAATGGTGTGTGCGGCCACTATATATGCATCTCTGTCAGGGTTCGGAAAAATCGTTCCCGACATTTTTTTAGGGATTCGGAAAAATCGTCCCTACCACTTTGCCAGAGTTCGGAAAAATCGTTCTCGGCACTATTTTCGAGGTTCGGAAAAATCGTCCCCATTGAGCTCTTTTGGGGTGCATATCATAAGTGTGTCGTGGGGATTCCGCAACGTGAACAATTTTCAAAATAAAATAGATCAATTAGAAAAAAATTAGGACATAGGCGATAGAGAACTAAATGCATTTTCATGCACGGACATGCATGATTTCTACTTACTGAGATTTTTATCTCACTAGTTTATGCATTGTAGGTGAGCTTGTTGATGATTGAGTTTGTGATGTGACTGTGCAAGCTGTGGAGCTCCTTCAAGTTTTGAGAGGATGTACATAGATGACGACCTGTTGGGCTAGGCCGTGGGTTTATTTTGTTTCCGTTGATGTTTTGGTTGTGTAATATAATAAGTATTGTCGCGAGTTTATCTGATTTGAGGTGGTATCAGAAACCAGTTATGTATGTTGAACTGGTGTGATTGTGTTGGTTATAAGCATATTATGTGAAAAAAAAATATGCAGTTTTTATAATGACGATGTTTATGTAAATTAGTATTTGAATTATAAGTTATGTAAAGTGGGACGTGTCAAAAGTATGCAATTAAAGAACTTGGAATTTTTATAGGAGATCAAATGGTCTTTAAATCAACAATCTTATTTTGATATCTTTTGATGGTGTTGGGGAGGAGGATCACTTCAATCTCAGTGATAAAAATATTTTCCTATTAATATGAAATAAATCGAGAATGCATGTTTTTCACTCAATTTAATATTTACCTTAATGCATTTTTTTTCTCGATCAAACAATAAATTATATTTTTAATTATTTTAAAATGATATAATTAATTTCTATTTAAAAATAACAAACAAATAATAAATACGATAACTCGCATCGCATGCGGATACTGTACTAGTAATAGTATTAATCATTCTCATTTTTAATAGCAAACCATTAATTTTGTCGCATAATTCTAAACATGCACAAAATAATCGGAACCGGCAGTTCGAATCGGAAAACTGGTGGTTCCAATCGGAATTGGCTAAATAGAACCGATTCAGTTTCAGTTTTTCAATTTGTAGAATCGGAACCGACAGTTTCATGGTTCAAACCGCCGGTCCTCATGGTGTGTACATTTTAATGATTTGAATGCTATACATATAATAATAATAATAATAATAAAAACGGATCCAACAGTTCTAGAACCGAACCGAAACCTTTCTACCCCGGTTCGATTCCAGTTCCCCATTTTCGGGAACCGGAGCTGGCGGTTCCAAACCGGCATGCATGTCTACATAATTCTATCACAATCGATGATCAAATAATTTAATGAAAAATGTGAAATGATAAGTCAATAAGGCAACTTTTTGTGCAACCATTCTTTCTACTGCTAAAACAGACCTAATTAACATCATTTGTGTGATCTAATGAATCCTTACCAAAAACTCAAGCAACTGTACGCTAAATACTTCTCTTGTGATCAAAAACGTTATGTACAATCAAGAGATATCCTTGAAATAATTCTCCTATTTCGTAATAAACTTATTTTTAGACTGAAGATAGTTGATCACGAGAAGAAGTACGGATATTTTCATCGAGATTAAACTCTGAGGAAACTAGACACTACTGTCGCACTAGGAGACCAGACATCGGTGTGCCAGCTTGCTTACACATCAGATGCTGTCATGTGTGATCGGTATATTCGAATCTGAAGCAAATGAGCCATGTAATTCTGAGCAAGAAATTTTATCTGGAGGGAAGTAGGAAAAAGAATGCCAGAAACGTCTTTCCACATTCATAATGATGATTACTATTCCCGAAGTACTGAATTAAATGAGTATATGATGTATATCTTCTTTATTACCTGAGCTAATGCATATATGGCTCTCAAGATCCTGGCATAATCAGTTCCAAGCATTTGAATGACGACGTCTGCCAAGAAGGTGCCCCACATCCTGCACAAGATGAGTTCAGAATCGAGAATTCACATTTGTTGATTGTATATGGCAACCACAAAGTCTACACTAGAGTTGAATGATGCATACAACTACTTAAAAAATTATGGTATATTACAAAAATTGTCCAAATCCATGCTCCTTGTTTAAGATAATATGAATTAAAATAAAAAATCCCACCCGAATGTAGCCGATCTTGGATGCAAAACTAGGTTAACAGCTGGCGGATAGTAACTTACAGAAGATTTTATTACAGTCAAATTAGAATATACAGCCGAAAAGGTTTCTTGCTGTCATGGCCAAACAAAGATGAGGAAGCTAAACATAAATGCAAGGAATAAGATGAGGAAGCTAAACATAAATGCAAGGAATGTATATATAAACTAGTATATTTTAATGGTTGATGCACGAAAAAATACAAGCTAGAAAATCATGAACAAGAGATTGAGCAAATCAGTCTTACATTGGCCCAAGCAATTGAGCTACAGAGGTAAGCCCCAGATACCGAGAGGCGGCTGCTTTTAGACCCTGCCAATCATGTTTGGTGTTAACCGCGTCACAGAAGGAAGGTAGAGGAACCATATGAAACCCTATTTTTTTACGATACTTGATGCATTTACATGAAGATACCTCACAACATTAATAACACAAATCACTGATATTAGAAACCATCAAACTGAAGAAAATATAGTATTTCCTGGAAAATGCATGGAACCTAACGTATTATCACCTGTCTAGCAGCAAGCAAGGCTGCTCCAGATTCAAGGTTTATAGACGCCAACTGCCCAGCCTGGGAACCCAAATTCAAGAAGGATTTCAGAAGGTTCAAATATGAAGCCATGGCGAGTTACATTTGATGTTCTAGCCACTACAAACAACGTTCCAAATACAAAAACTCTCATTCAGTCAAGACCTTTCTGATTACTTCTTTCTTCAGTTGATACTTGGCAGCTTCTGAAACCATCTTTCCCGAAAATCTCCCTCCCAACTGCCACAATATGGAGACTGAATCAAGGTTATAAATGTAAGCAGTTTCAGAATAAATAAAAGGATACTCTCATACCAATTCCAACACTTTCTCTAGTGTAATCATCCCACCACCCTTTAATATCAATGACCTCAGTACTGGTGCTCCAATCCCTAAAGCTGTAAGTTTTTGTACCTTCCACTGGCTGAGTCCAAGTTCTAGGTTATTAGACTCATCATAATCTTTTGAGCTAACTTTAGAGCTTGAAGAAGTCCTTGGTTCTTCACTGTGGAAAGAAATTACAAGTAAATTACATATATTATACTAATGCGTAGAATAACTAATTGAGAAGTGTACTGTAGTCTTGTTTATCAGCCCATATGGATAAAATTAACGTCACACCTCATTCAGTCCTATCTATAGATTTGTGAACATAAGGAAGCAGAATTAATGAAAGATACCAATCATTACCCCAAAGGGAAATGTTTAGGTTAAGACGTATCTAAATAGAAGCCTAACATGTGAAATTGTAAAGAGGTATTTTGTTTTGCTTAGGAAGAAATGGCATTAAATGTGTAGATCATGCATCACTGACTCAAAAATCCCCATATCTATAAAGTAGCATGCATAATTGACGTCAATGTCTCTCTCTCTATCTCCCTCTACGTTCTGCCGAGAACTAAGAGGTTATTCTTGACTAATTTGTCTATTCTCTAGAATTAACACACAAAAAAAGAAATCCACATGTGAATATTATATGGAGAGATCGAGACTGGATTGTCAAATCAAAATCTTTCAACCCCACCCCCCACCCCAAACCCCCCCAGACACACACACATATAAATATATGTGTTAATGGTTAATGTGTGTGTAGTGTATCTACAGTATCTTCCGAGATTAAAAGGCCATTACAAAAGGAGAAGCATTGTAGACAAAATGTTGATGAGATTTCAAACTTTATTTGTGTCAAATTTTATTCTAGAGGAAGAATTCTGAGCCAAGGAAACTTCTTACCTTGAGTACTTTTCCAAGAGATGAAGGAAAATCTCGACTTCTAGATCTTCAGCAGACAACTTGGCTGAACAAGGTATACTTAACTTTTTCTTTACTTCAAGCAGTACTTTTCTATAAGATGGCCTCCAACCCCTGTTATTTTACATCATAAGGCCTTGATTTTTTTGGTTTAGATTGATAACCCCAAAACAAGTAAATTATTTGTTAGATTAGAAAGATATGTATAGCAAGAGCATAAGCTTTTCCTAGAAAAGAGACAAAGATGAATGGCCATGACAAATGTATTCTTGATCAACTCAAAGATAATTGCCACTAACACAGGCACAAGCATATTAATCAGTTGATGCTGATTAAAAGTTCTATGAGAACCTAACCTAATTAGAGCACCCCCAAAAGTCCTTTCAAATACAGATTATTCTATAATTTATAAAGTCATCCTCTAAAAAAGTATTCCAGCAAATCCTCTATGATAACATTTAATTTAGATTATAAGTTTCACTCTCCTAGTTTATAGAGCCAAGACAAATCTTTATAATTGAATACATTAATTTATTTCTAACAGTTTATTTCAAGAGATATGCGAAATGAAGAACTAAACACCAATTAATAAAATTGTACAGCAATTAGGAGAGATACATGTGATAGGATGAAAAAAAATGAAATAAAAAATTTAGGAAAAATATAAAGTAATTCTCTAAAATTAAAATATGCTTTCTATTTTGGCAAATATGCTTTTAAATTGGTATTGGAGATGCTTTTAGAAGTGAGAAACAATCTCCCAGTATTCAAACCATCAAGAAAAAAGTGATATGAGCATAAACTTACATTAACTAAATGATTCAATTAAAGATGTCACCTCGCTTTTCATTACAATAAAAAACTTCAAATAACATATTAAGGAGCTTAATTACTGAAACCTTATTCTTGTTGAATTGACTGATCTGTTAACCATCTCACATATATCGTTTAAATCCATTCCTAATTGTGATTCTAATCATGCGAATACCTTGAAAATTGCCTCAAGTATACACATCTATCTAGTGATTGCATATTAAAAGCACAATACATTAGCCAAGACACTTGGTATACTCAAAGAATAACCTCAATGTCGACCGAGCATCAGCAGCGAGAAACAAAAATCGAGACTCAAGCATTGAAATAAAATTCTCCCTCTCGTCCAGGTCCTCTCCAATCATAAACCAATCAACATCTGCCCTTTTTGTAACTGATTTCAATAATGGACTGAAGTAACTGAAACAAGAAACATAAATGGGGTAACAAGGATAATAAATTCATAAGTTAGCATGTAGAAGTTCTCAAACACCCAATGCCCCACTTGATCATAGCATATAGCAAACATGAAATTATTCTGATAGAAATTAAAGATGAAACTGAGACAAACTAGGTACTTACAGTCATCCAAAAATACAATGTAGCGAGATATTTTGTTTCGCCACAGAAAATTATTTGATTCTTTTCTTTCCAATAATTTTCAGTATACTGAGGTAACAAAATGGTTAAAATCATTGTTCACATGTTCTGGATTAAAATAACAAAAAATAATCACTGCAAAACTAGCTATTCCAACACCCAAAGCTGATTCTAGAGGAAATTGTCGTCCAAAATCAAGAAGAATCATTTTCTACTTGCAATGAGAAACAGAGTATAGTACCTCGGGCCAAATAAAATTCGTTCAAGTTCATATAATTCAGAATCAGTCGTAAGTTCAAGCACTGATCTGAGTTCTGGATCATGAGCTCGGCTCTCATTGTCCTCTGGTCATGAAAGAAAAATAAAAGTATAAATCAAATCAAGCCCAAGACAGTATTCATGAAGGAGCGTACGAACCATAAGCGGCATTGAGATTCTTACCATAGGAGTGCCTGGAGATTGACGCTAAAGGGGGCCGTAACGCCACCCTTGAAGCGAGGCCATGATTAGTACCCTTCCTCGAATTCAAAACGAAGTGTGAAATTGAAAGCTCTCCGATGAATAATATGTGGCTACAATGGAGGTTAAGATGTTTTGAATTACTAGCAGGATAAGTGTGAGTGCAGGAGAAAAACGAGTGGTAATTATGGTGATAGAGTTGGAATTTCTGCGGCGGGGAGAGAGAAGAGAGTGGTGGCGTCGTGGACATTGGCGGCGGCGACATGGGATGTTGCGGCGGCCCGTTCAGTAAAATCTCACACTCTGAATCGGTCAAACGCGGTCAGTGTGTGGCAGTCTGCATATGGAAAGATATACTCAAAGCGAGGGACAGGGTAAGAGCGCGGATTGGAGGCGACATAATTTCTACTATAGCCTCGTGCTCGGAGATGGGAAGACTTCGAGTAGGTAAGTTGTATTGGCTAGTTTCTCATTCTATGCCGGTACAGCCTATCTATAAGAAGTTATGGAGTCCATGGGCCCCTCAGAAGCATTCGTTTAGAATGTGGATTGCTGTGAGAAACCGCCTTCTCACCATGGACAGATTGAGATCCCCCGAGAGCCTAGACGAGTGTGTGCTGTGCGTAGGAACACAAGAATCAAGAGATCATCTCTTCTTCGAGTGTCCGTTCACGAAGCATGTATGGAACCGGGTTAGGTATGAGGTAGAGTGGAGAAGACAGATCACCACCTTGAAGGCCGGCCTTAAGTGGCTCAGAAAAGATCGACGTCAACATGTGCAGGAGAAGAAGAAACGGACGCTTGCCCTCTATGGAAGCGTCTTCCTCATATGGAAGGCTCGGAATGACGCAATTTTCAACGGTATTCGTCCTTCGGTTGATGGCTTGGTTTACTCCATAATTATGCATGTAATTACTTTTCAGCATTTGCTAGCTAGATAGGTTTGTTTTTCTTTGGTTGCTCCGGTTGTGGAGTATTTATTACTTTTCAGCATTTGCTAGCTAGATAGGTTTGTTTTTCTTTGGTTGCTCCGGTTGTGGAGTATTTATTATATGTAATTGTACTGGCTTCGGCCTCTCGTTTTTCTATAATTAACATATCATTCAGGTGTGTGGCAGTCTGCAGCTTATTGGAATCCTAATTTAACAACAAATTTTAGTTCTTTTTTTTATTTATTTAAAAATCTCTTTATTCGAATTATTTTCAGTAATAGAGTATTTATTTTTTTAAAAAAAATTAACTAAGATAGAGAAGTCTTTAACTAGTATTTCTCCAAAATTAGTCTTTAACTCCATTGGTTAACTCGAAAAATATTTACCAAAACTACAGTTATTCTAATTATTAACTTGAAATTATTTGATTCATAACTTAAAAAATGTTAATTCCAAAAGCTCTAAACTTAATAATACTAGAAAATTTTATTTAATTAAATAATTAACTCGAAATATTTTAATTTGATACTTGATAGTAAATTTAAGCAAGACATTAATTAGAAAAACATTAACTCAAAATTATTTGAATCATTAATCACATCACTTAAATATTTAATTCGAATTCTTTTGGTTCATTAACTCAAATAATATTAACGAAAACTCTTGATTCACATTATTTGAAAATTACACCTCTTCAAATCATTGGATTCACGATGCAAATATATAATTTTCTCTTCTAATCTTACTCTATGTATTGTAATGATTTAAATTAAAAGAGGACCACATGATTTACACTATAAACCCGATTCACATGAGATTAACTTTGAACTCAAATACATTATTCAAATATAAATAAATTTATTATTTTTTATTTATACTAAAATAATTCACTATTGACTATACTACCCTCACTTTTTATCTATTGGAATACTATTACTTTTAAAATGTCATCAATTTGGAATGAGAAAGTATATTTCAATATCACAATATATTTTTTTAAATAAAAAATAAATTAATTATTTTTCTTATAGGATCAATTTCCAAATATACAAGTATAGAAGTACTATAGACTATTTAAAATAAAATAATTTTGTGATCCGCGCCGGTACTCTACCAGTGTTGGTTTTAATTTGCAAGAAAAATGGATCATTTGGCATTGTGTGTTTCATATCAATGATCACTGCATCATGTCATGTATAAGGAACAATAAAGCAATGAGCTGAAAACGATTTTCATAAGAATACATGAAACTGAAAAGGCATTATGTGAATCAATTTTTCACACACTATTCTGGTAACAACACACAAGCAAACTAGAGATTACCACCACTGCAAGAATGCTTCTTGAAGCGATGCAAACCTATTGTGACTCGTGGCATGCATCCCGCGTTACCTTGAAGCAATGTGGAACTCACGCTTCATCCCATTCGTCATTTTTGTACGACACTAAAGTGTTGACCTTGTGAATCTGCGTAGTGCAGATAGAGAGACACTCATCAAACATCAGATTACAGGAAAAGGTTAATATTGATAGATTACATCTAACTAGGTCACAAGGCCATTTTATTTTTTTCACCTTGGTATCAAAAGAATGCAATTTCACCATCTGTGGGTTGGAAATCAACTTTGGATCACTTTCAATCCATGTAAACGGAACTGCACAATCAGTATCTGTGTACGCTAAAACATCGAAGATACCTACAGTAAACAGTCGAGGAGATGGATTATGATCCAACAAACCCCTTTTACATTTTTACAGTAGAAAACTTGAAATGGATCACAGATAAGAATTTCTTACAGGGTTCATCAAGACAAGGCAAGTACGTAATGCTGGAAGCTATGTGCCTCATGATTGCCTGAATCTCTCTCATGATTTCCTTGTCACTCTTTTCCCTTGAAACTCTGTTCACCAACAATATTCAAATTCAACAAACATGATAAACTTACAAAGTCTATACAAGCAAACTGATTTTCAATTCTTTATGTGGATATCAAAATTACCCTGTCTCCACAACTTCATTATCTGTTTCGATACTGAAATTCCACCTCTCCAGAACTTCACCACTGGACTTGCTCATAATAACTAGAACTACCCTCTGCAGCTTCCCAGCTTCTAGCCATTCTTTAAATAAAAGAATACACTTAATTAGTTAACTCATCACTTAAAAGTTTGATATGAAGGATTTTACACATTCGTTTTGAGTAATCAGTTCTCTCTCTCTCTCTCTCCCCACACACAGACGTATACATCTAAATTAGAACACTTCATTTGGGTAAATGAAACATTGTATAAAGCTGAGAAGTTAGGTTTGATATGAAGAATTTTACACCCTCATCGACACACACAGACAACATATGCATCCAATGAGAATACTTCATATGGGGGAAGCGAGACATTGCAAGAAAGCTTAAACATTAAGTTATACACGAAGGATTTTACACCTTCATCTCTCTCTATCATACACACACACTACACTACACACAGACATCCAAATTAGTAGAAAACTTCATATGAGGGAAAGAGAAAATTACCAGAAAGTTGAGAAGTTAAGTTTGACATGAAGGATTTTACACCCTCATCTTGAGTAAGCAACATCGGAAGGCCATATTTCTTCACCCTTGCGAAACTTTCTTCTGATAAACACCACGGTTATAAAGAATACTGCAAATTTCCCCCGATCAAAATCCAAAATCACCCCCAAAAAAATATTTTATGACTACTAATATCAACAACAATAATAAAACAGTGTATAAAAAAATACTCTTATCTATTCGCAGCATATCCTGCAATGCGTTCCCCCAAAACAACACACAAATTAGTCAATAATCCTCAAAGAACGAAAGGGAAAACAAACCAGAATAACCAATAATTAAATAAGGAATACCAAAGAATTCACTGACGATGGCGGCTGATCCTCTAAGAGTGATGATATCTTTAGTCGCCGTTCTGGAAGCCATTTGTAACCTAGATTGTAATTCTGAATCTGGAGTTCTTCCCGTGGAAATCAATACAATCAAACAAACTTGCTTTATTGATTTAACGCGTTAGACTCTGAATCGATTCTACAAACCAATTAACAGATAATGAGTTTTTAGGTTTTTCGAGTTTCGATGGTAAATGAGTTTGAAATATGAGAAATTCAAGAGCTACTTCTTCTCTCATTTTGTTGAGTGGGGCAGCGGTTAGTGGGGTTCAGGCCAACGGTCGGATTTCCAATTTATTTATTTTTATTTAAAATAAACTAGTTTTTTTTTTTTTTTTTAAAAAGTCAGAATATTAGTATTATATAAATAAAGAATGAGTACGAGCAGTAAAAATATGAAAAAAATTTACCCTTATAAGGATTTATTACTGATAAATAGGTGAGTTAATAGTCAAATTATTAATAAATACTACCCGTCTCCATCATTAACGTATCAATTTTTCCATTTTCATCGTCCACTCCTAAAATATCCATATTCAATTTTTAGTAAAAAGATCCACACATCACCCACTACTTCCCACCACTCCCACTAATACAATTACCAACTTTATATAAAATAATAATACTACTTCTTAATTCATAAGCAAACGAATACATTTGCGATGGACGGAGGGATTACACTGATCTTTGTTTAATATAAAATTAAATTACATAAATTTGATATATTTCTCACATACATTACATTCTACCCTTTAATAAACATCATTTCCTAATATAAATTGATTTGACATAAAATTAAAATACACTACTTAAACCCCAAAACAAACATAGCATCACACACATTCGGGGTGAAATGCTAAATGTAAGAAATACAGCATCCTTATTCCACAATACATAATAGGAAACATAAAGGTTCAACTGACTAATACACACGAATCTTACCGGAGGATGCTACAACACATAATAGAGTTTGAGACTGCAGGTTTCTCAAACATCACACTATACGAACAAATGTGCCGATCGAAGACAGATCGATCAAATACTTTGAAAAGAATACAAAGAATAATTTCTGATAGAAAAAAAAAATCATAAGCCAGCAGAGACCAGCCCGTGCAACGTGACGATACCAATCACTACGTTTTCATCATTAATGACGGGTAAGAACTGCACCGGTGATGGCGGGGCCTCCATCTTCTGCATTGCTTCAACCGCCATTGCATCGTGACCTATTGTCCTTGGATTCCTGGAACACCATACCCAAGCTTTATCGTTAAAGGCAAACCATCGAAGATGATTTCAGCACTACAGAGGCAGAGATCATGATTATGCATATAAATTAGCTTGTTTCAAATTAACACTAGAAATTTTATGCATGAGCGAGGATGGAAAATGACTATGGATATGTTCCAAATAGTTCACGACAACCTTGCCTTAACAGCAAAGTTAGGCGTGCACTAACTGCAAAATGAAACAACGAATTATGCCTTCACCATTAGCTGCGAATGCCATCTCTGTCAATCAGCCCATGAAGAAAAAAAATTACAACATAAGCCTAGCATCAGCACTCCCAACCCTCCCCCTTCTTTCCAGGTCTGTTATCAAGCCCCAACCCTGATAGACTTTTTGCTGTACTCAAACTCAAAAGAGAATCCCACTCATCCAATGAATAAACAACTGTAATCCATGTAATTAATTTCTTCATTAAGCCTCAATAATGTAGGTGAGATTTTGCCACATTGACAAAGGAATCTATCTATATGCCAAAGGGTGAGTTACCCAAATTGACAAGGATGAAAATAGAGCCACAAATCCAAACGTTAAGATGCAGAAAAAGATATGTGATTAAAGAGCAGTGAAGATTCAATAGTTCTGCAATAGATTTGTCTCTTAGATATTCATATGAAGAATCCATAACTGAAACTCTGTCCTATAGTGGAGGTGATTATAGGCTGCCTGCAGATACCTCAAGCGTATGCACTATGCAGTCGCATAAGACGACACTTGCTTCATTAAAAAAGAGAGAGAGAGAGAGAGAGAGATATTGAGCAAGTTACAAAATTTCTGAAACGGAAGGAAAGGGCTCAAGTCACAAAATATAGACAAAAGGATGCCCATAATGGTGTGTGTAGACCCAACTCTCAAGAAGAGGTAATTATTTTTTCAGATGCAAATGATGGAGGAACTTAAACACATAAATGGATCTAACAGGCACTCGTTCCATTAAATTGTTCAAGAGGCAAAAATTTACTTCTTGAAACTGATCTGTAACTGAAAGAATATGATCACTTGTCACAATCGAACACAGTAACGTACCTATTACACATTTCACCTACAGTAAGCTTGAAGATCCGTTCACCACTGGCTTTCAATGTGCGCCGCAAATCTCCATCTGTGAATGTACCTAGCAGATGATAATCATCGTATATGACGAGAAGACATCCACAACCTTTACTGGTCAGCTCTACCAGCTGATCCATGATCATATCTTGTTCCTTGCAAACTGGAAGGTCATCTTTTTGCTTCATAACATCCTTCACCTACCCACATGCCAAAGGGAGCTTTAATAGAAGAATCATATTAAACTAAACCATATTAGAGGAACAAGAAAACATCCTGACTATTAAGATTTGGCAAGCCATCATTGTTAGAATAAGAACAAACTCATTAAATGACATACTCGTTAAAAGACAAGAGTGATAACTCAAACCAAAAATAAATGAAAATTCTGCCAGACACTAGATATTCCTCCACCAAGAATCATGGAATGCATAATACAGAAACAAATCCAACCAACCACCCTGATAAATTAGTATTTATATAAAATAGAATTTTCCTTTTTATATTAATGATGCTTTGATGGGTATTCTTTTCTATTCCCCACCATATCAATATTTCTCCACACAAAACCTAAAGGATCAAAGCACAGCCACTAATGCAAGAAGTATAAGGTACATTCATTCTTAAAGAACTTCATTTCCTTCATAACTAATTATAAAATTACAAGATCCAGCTGCAGATGTAGTTTCCTGACATTCAACATGTTTCAGCCACTTTATTAGTTATTACATCATGCTTCAAGACTCAAAACCCTCCACCGACACTGATTCTTCACCTACATTTCCCTCCAAAACACATCAGAAATTCAAATATACGTAACACACACGCACCAAAAGAAAAGAATTATACAATCAAACAACACCCAATAAATTACCTTGAAAATCAAACTCTTTCCAATCCTCCCTGCAGGATGGTTCGCAGCATACTCTTCCTTGCTCAAATTCCTTGCCCCCATAAGCGCAATTGCAACCGTATCCCCAAAAACCATCTGGATCGCAGTCGACGTCACCGGAGCCAGATCAAAGGGGCACAATTCACGCTCCAGTGGCAAATGCATGTTCATATCACACACCCGCATCAATCCATTAGGCTTCACCGACGTCACCGATATTAAATAAACCCCTTTCGCCTTCGCGCAGGGCACAAGCTTCAACAATTCCTCGGAATTCCCACTCTTACTGAACAACACCAACAAATTTTTCGACGACAGAATGCCGATGTCGCCGTGGAGCGCGTCGACGGGCGACAGGAATCCAGATTTGATTCCGAGAGAGACGAGCGTTTGCGAGATTTTCTGGGCGACGAAGCCTGATTTTCCGACACCGGAGAAGAAGATAGTGCCGTCGGCATTTAAAAGGGCCTCGGTGAATTCTAGGGTTTGGGAAAGATCGAGATTTTGAAAGAAATGGTTGAGGTAATTCTGTTGGCATTTGAAGAGATTGAGCAAATGGGTTTTGTCCAACTTAGATTTGGAGAAATCCATGAGTTCCTCATTTGGATCTGAGAAGGGGAGAGAGAGAGAGCCCATATCTGATGATGTTGCTCAGCTGAGCAGCTTTAAGAGTGATGATTGAAGGAGGAAATGGCGGTGATTATATGGGATGGGATGCAATTAATTACATTTCTACCCGAAAACTACTCTTCTCTTGCCAATCAATTTTATAATTTAATTTAGTACAATAAAATAGGCCTAGCACATTTATAATTGAAAGAAAATACCTCGATGTAACACTTAAAAAAAAAAGGAATAATGAATTTATTTCACATGAAATCTTTCAAAATCTGAATTAAAAAGATGTTCGTTTTACGACAATGATTGGAACCGGCCCCTAGTTTTTTTTTTTTTAAATTATTTTTATAAATTAAAAGGTAATCATACTTTTTTTTATAATGCATTTTTTCCTTGTCATTTATGTTGTATTTTATTCTTGGATTTTATACTCTCCAACCACGGCAAAAGTATCAATTTTGCTTTATATACGAATTAAATAGGAGTATTACTCTGGTATCAATTTTGTTTTTTATTTACAAATTAATAGTATTATTATTATATATATATAGGGGATAATTGTATAAAGAAAAAAAAAGTGGTGGGATCGAATAAGTCACTAACGTTTAATTAATTTAAGGGTACACTATTGCCACCCAAAGATTATCCCAATTATTTTAAAAAATAAGTATGTAAAGACTATAATATCCCATGTCCAAATTCAACCCTTAAAAAGAAAAAAAAGGAGCAATAATCAGCTGTTAGTTCTCATCTTGATGCACAATCCACTGCCATCAGTTTATTTAATTGCTTTGAGGAATTGAAGTGGAAGGCCGTAAGATTGTCCAAATGATGTCGCGACGTCTAATTCTGCCGCCGCTGCAATAAAAGAGACGATGGAGATGACGAAGATCAATCCACAATGTCTAATATATATTTATTTTCTTATTATTATTTTTGTATGTTTTCGTGAGCGAGTTGCAATTCAACTTAACAATTGTGAAATATGATTTCGTCGATTTAAACGACAAAAGAAGAAGATCCATATGTGATGCGGCAAATTAATAATTTCCTAAAAATTTGATAAATTATTTTCTCAACCATAAGGAAATTGGGTTGCTGCTTTTATATTTCCAGAAAATTTTAATACGATTTGATATCATTCTACTTATTTCTTCTCCTCGTTGAAATCATTGTTTTGCGTGCATTAGAGTTTAATACGTGAGAATTCAAGTGTTTCCAATTGGGTGTGAATAGCAATTAAAATTTTGAATTATTAATTTTAGAATTTAAATGTTTAATTTTTAATATAGGGTTATCATAGTCTTTTCGCACATATTTTTTTTCAGCAATGTTTCGGGTGACAATAGTGTCAGCTCTTCATTTAAATCATTATTAGTTGATTTATTGAGAATCAAACAAACTTGGTGATTGAATAACTGAAAGAATAATCTATCTATAATATAGCATGTGATAATTTGTTTAATAAACCTTAGCCACATATTATTTCAAATCATATGATATTGAGAAGGAGAAAGTATATCATTATGATTGGCTGCTTCAATGAATCTATGATTATGTCTTCTATAATTTTGCATTTGTTTAGTTAAAACTTTTTGACAAACCTCAAAGTTAAATGACTATTTAAAACATTCACCATTAGTTCAATGAAAGTTAATATAAAGATTAAAACAGCATTTTTCATAAGCATTTATTCAAATTCTAGACAAAATGTGATCAAGTGATATTACAATACCATCATAACACTCCCACACCCTAATCCTATCCTTATCCCTGGCTGCATAATCCAGTCTGGTTACTCCATTGAACAGATCAGAGTAGAGCTTCCTCAACAGTGGCCTTTCGTCGAACGGCTTAGCTTGAATGATGGTGTAGATATCCTGTTTCAACAATGCAGAGCTTCTCCTGAGTTGTTTCTGAGCTTCTTTCCAAGACTCTGCCATAAGCAGATCCTTCACTTGGACAAGGCTCTGCGCGTGGAATTTGATCACGGATTCAGCTTCTTGGAGGGTCTGGTCAGGGACTGTGAATCTGAACTCCAAGGCGGAGGCGTATTTCGTGTGCGTGGATAGGAGAAGAGCTGTGAGTAATACGGATGATCTTCGGGTGGCGGTGGTGGAGATGGAGGCAGCTGTGGTCTGTGTTAGTATAGTGAAAAAAATCTCATCATGTAACATAGAGAGGAAATTAATTAGTACTCCACTACTTTTCAACTACACAACGATGGATGTAACATTTTATGTGACACTTGATACACGAATGACACACACGGCAAGAGCAACTGAAGAATTATAATGAGAGTTATCTGACTCCTCATACGATTTATTCATTCATCTAAAAAGTAAAACGGCTACATTATTACATAATACTAGAATTCTGAATGGAAGAAAGGTCTAAAATGATCAAAATGAAACCAACTTAGAAACAAACTCCAAGATCACTCTTGGCTATTCTAGTTGTGGGATTAACACAACATTTTTTGGAAATTCATTCAAATCATATACTCCAATTTACCCTGGCCCCAACACAACCCTACAAACACTGGTACTCACTCTTTCTTACTGATGGATAAGTATATATGCATTAATTGAAAAACAAAAGAATGGACAGCGTGAAGGAAGCTAATAGATTACATATGTGAAGCTAACAGTTTGTGCAGCAGAAGGAATGGGATTGTGAGCAGCTATGGCTCTGATGAAAAGAGGTGAACATGCTTCCACACCTGCCATTTTCACCTCTCTGAGTGGATGCAAATATTTCTCATCCACTAATTATTTTCATCTCATGACAACTCATCCTGAAACATTTAGAGAAATCACTCTACTAAATTGATATTACTAAAAGCACCATGGTTACAACTAATGAACACACATTTTTATTATTATAAGAAACACCTAAGCAAAGGTGTGCTATAAACTCCGTTTGAAAGAAAGAAAGAAGTGTCATAAGTAACTCAAAGTAGTGCCCACCATAGTTGACTCATTTTTCAGGCAGCACTGCCTTCTTCTTGGAGAGTACACGAAAGAAGTGATTCAAATGGTAGATAAGCAGAGTCTCACAATTGGGATAACACTACTCTATTCATTGCATCTTAATTATCAGAATCAAAAGCTCACTTACTGAGTGGACTTTGGCAACCTCCCATTCTGCAGAAAGAAATTTGAAACAACACTCCAAAAATAGAGGACCTTTACAGAGAAATGCAGATTTAATTGTTGGAGCAAATTACTCTAATGCGTCCCCGTCCGGTTGGTGGCGAACTTGCTTTGGGGAAAGTCTGATGAACTAGGAAAATGTGGATAGATGAGAGTACCTTGGAAACATATCTGGGAATAAGGGTTCCTCAGTGGCAGTGCATATGATGTATTGTAATTTTTGCAAAGCAAGAATGGATAAAGATGGACTGGTTGAGAGTAAGGCAGGTTAGGCAACTCTCGTATACACCCAAACCTTTTTTTCTTTTTTTTTTAGAAGTTAGTAACATGAGAACCGAACCAATTACCAATAAAAATTTTTAAAAATCGAACCAGTTTAGCTAATTCAACTTGGTTTGGATGGTCGTTTTGATTAATTCCAAAGACAAAGACAAAAATTTATGTGAGTTTGTATTATAGAATTCATAAGAATTAACATTATTTTTAATTAAAAATGATATTTGATCAATCAAAAATAACATTCATTAAATTGAATTATTTAATGAATAATTCATCGTATAAATGAAAGTAATAATATCTTTTAACGAAAAATTATAAGAGTAACTTATATATATAAAATGTAAAGTATAATGATCTCTCACAAGATTTATTATTATACAAATAATGCACAATGTTATCAAGTTCAGCACAAGTATATGCTTTCTTATATCAAATTAAAATAAATCTATGTGAGATCCCTTAATTAGGACTTCCATTTACAATTTTGTTTGTAATTTGAAAGATGAGCATCACTCATTGTCTTATCATACATAACAAACAAAAATATAAGGATCTCATTAGGGCTTCCCAAAAATAGGAAGGAACTCAAAGAATTTGTACTTATAACAATAAACTTAACAACTCTATTTAGATTTCTGCAAAGTGGATACAAGATTTGAAGCAGCAAAGGCAGCAGAGGCCCCAACTATGGCAATTGACGCAACCACAACCTGCAAACCTATTTCCCAAGGGTATGTTTCCGGGACCAAATACACAAATGCCGGCCCTAAGACGAGGAAAAACAAGCTCAAGTTGAGAAGAGTCGATGGGGTTCCTGGATCCGTCGCTGCTGAAAGAACCCCCAACCCTTCCGCTTTAGAGAGCAACCCGAGCCTCTCTATTGCAGATAAAGATAGCCCTGACTTCTCAGCTGCTGAGAGCAGCCCTGCCTTCTCAGCCTTGCTCAGCAGGCGGAACTGCTCAACCCGAGTTAACAGCCTTACAGATGAATCTACTGTTGAGTTCTGATTTGGAACAAATACACTTTTCAATCAACAGAAATTTAATGCACTAGAGAAACTTTGAGGTAAATGGAAAGGATAGAATGTTATGCTAATGAGAAATTGGTTGGATGACTAGATGAGTGGATCATTCTTGATGCAAATCATATTTGTAAATGTAGAATCCATGCATAAATAGTGTAAAGAATTATGTCACAACATCATCAAATATCATTGGATTGTAAAGCAAGATTCACTTTTCCTTGGCTAATTATCATTTCTATTGTGTAATAATTCAATAATTATTTTCATAATTCAGCCATTATTTTTTTTGAGATACTCGTAATTCCTCTACCCCAAAACCTAATTTATTGAGGACTCATTAAACAAATCATAGCCTTCCCTGTCCCAACTCCAAAACTGCAAAAATATTATCGAGATTCAAAATATATGTTCGAGCCTGATTGATAAGCATTTTAGCTGTAGCCAAGCAATAGAATTTATTAAACAAAAAGTCATTTTCAAACTTGTTTTATATCTTTAAAGAATCGAGTTCAGATGAGGTTTTATAGGAGTAAATTACTTTGAATTTTAGTCCTAACTACATATACTAGCACCCTCACTCTCTCTCTCTCTCTCACATAAGTAACAGCTTTTTATAAGAATAGAATGGAAGAAGAAAACAATGGAGGGGAGAAAGATGACCTTTTTAGGGGTAACAGTTTTAGCAGCAGAACGGGGTGTTGGCTTCTGAGCAGCCATGGATCTGATGAGAAGAGGTGAACACACTTTTGCTGCGCCTGCCATTCTCACAGCTCTCAAGCTTCTTCTTCTTCTTCTTCTGTAGAGTGGATGCAAAATCAAGATTCTCCATGGAAAACAAATCACATTTTGAGTGGATGGGATGCACATCGAACTATTGTTATCATTTTTGCCACGTGGCAACACTTACTTGGCCACCATAATTCTTTTCTTTTCTTTTCAACGGAAAAAGAAATTTCATTCTAATTATCACCCTATTTTTATATAAGGCCACTCCCTTCAAAATCAAAATAAATAATTGAGGTGTAAAATTTGACATACCAAAATTGAATTACATGAAAAAAAAATGGTGTACTTCACAATTAGGGGCCCCCACCGCCCCTGCCCTGGGGATTAGTGGAGGAGGTAAATCGCAGGATGTGCCTTAAGTGGCTTATAGGGAGAGCTCACTGTTAAACTTGTGCTTGCAAGGGGCCAAATTCATGCCAAAGGAAGGATTCGAACCCCCACCCTGCACCAACCAAGCTCAGCTTGAAGGTCTTTCCACCCTCCCCTACCACTTGAGCTATGCCCTGGGGCATATTAGATTGAAGGGTACATGAAAAGACATGAATGTTAGAAAGATTAGAAAGTAAAATACACATTGAGATACACCTTGTGTTAATAATTCGTGTGAAATAGGAATGGTTAATTTCTTTGCATGACTACTTATTTAATGACAAATTTTTACAATTAAAAATTCAAGTTATAACAGAAAATTCATATTATAGATTTCTAATTAAATACAGAACCGCCTCATTGTTCTTATTTAGTATAGGACTTAAA
The DNA here is from genome assembly GCA_023678885.1 of Pogostemon cablin. NCBI lineage: Eukaryota > Viridiplantae > Streptophyta > Magnoliopsida > Lamiales > Lamiaceae > Pogostemon > Pogostemon cablin. Next base: position 8,050,492 of record CM042962.1, on the reverse strand, counting down.
CGAATGACAAATAAGTGTTATTATTACTTTTTAGATTAAAAATGTATTCTCATTAATGAATATTTGTGGAGTATAATTTTTCATATTACAAATAATCAATGAAACATAAATTGTGGAATAAGAAATTTAAAAATGGAGGGAGAAAAAAAAACATGCATCTTCCTTTTAAAAAATATAATTGCACAAATATTAAAATGCATACTGGTTGATAGTTGGATGAAAAAGATAGGGAAGCTAGTACACAAAATTACCACCAAGCATTTGAATAATTTCTCATCGATGCAATACTGATTAAGCAAAAGTATCCTCCATTTCTTATCACCCTTCAGTCAGAATGATGCCAATCATAATTATATACACTACCACAATTGTAATCATAATTTTCATACAAGTGTCATGTCTCATTCCAGAGGCTGAACAGGTTTTCCGAATCGCTTCGAATTGCGAATCAAATTTGTATCATGAATGTACAAATAATTGTCAATCATCATTGGCCATCAATTGGGGTTCAAAGATTGGGTATTTTGAAGAATTCAAACTGTATATGGGCAGGGAGATAGGCATGCAGCTTGGCGATGAATGAAGAAAGTATAGGCAGAGAAGTTTTATTCTTTGAACTGCCATTCCCTACGACACATAGGACAATGTGCTGTAGGAGTTTGCGAATTCACCCACTTCAAGATGCAGTGAAGATGGAATGCGTGGTTGCAAGATCCCCAGACTACAACAATAAATTCTCGTTAGTTGCAACACGACAAACACTTCATGATAATAACAAGCACTTTTACTTACTTAGGGGGCAATCATCTCCTGGGAGTTTACAATCAGGGCAGCACCCATCAAAAGCCATCCTACAAATGCCACATGTTTCATCTTGAGCGTTCCATGTCCACGATGCAACTCCGTGCCACCTGCAACTCACAAAATAACATGCTTACGTGCTTCAATTATGCATTAATACATAGACTGTGTTGGATAATTACTTACTCTGATTATCAAGGCCAGGTTGAATTTAGAAATGATTGAGTCAAGAAAAACTGTCCCACCAGATTCCAAAACTAATAATCTAACATGGGAAAACACTCCCTATAAAGGTGAAACAGACAAACAACCACAAGGTCGGATTTGCTACAAAATCAAAACACGAAGGATACGTAAGATCTTGACTTTCATTGTCTTGTGACCAGCAGGAACACTGCAACATGCATTAAATGATCAGTCCATGTCTAATATGTCAGAATAACAGTACCAGAGTCACAACTATAACAATCAAGATCACAGGAATGAATCCAGACTACCTCATGTCAACTTGAATTACTAAAGACAATTAGGTGAAGCATAGAATACTGAAAATGATCCTATTTCTATTCATTTATCTCTTTCTGTTAATATCCACTGATTTATAAGCCTATTTCCAACTTCAGGTGTTTGACCATGATATAAAATGCCATCTCTGCTTACGTATATTCTACTTTTATATAAGAAATACAATATTAATTTAAAAAATGATAATGATGTCAAAATCACAAAGAATCAAATTCCTAATGATATCTTAGTTAATCTCTAATATGTCTTTTAGACCGAAAAATAAATGCTACTGTTGAGGTCTTCATTCATGATAAGTACTTTTATGTTGGTATCAGGTATAATCTCGTCTATTCTGCCACTTTAGACCAAAGATGTTAAATACACGGGAAGAAGTTATAATTGTCAGGTTGCCTGTGAGCCCGCATGCTAATTGACACCATTGACCATTCTCAATCCCCAAGTTCTCTTTTCTCGCAAGAACTTATATTCACACGAACAGATACAGTAATATAAAAAATCACAGCAACATTAATCACCAAAGGTAAACCACCAAGCAAATTGCTTCGTTAACGTTCAAGTAAATTTAATACTATCACAGTTCACAATAAGTCATAAGTTATATGAATTACAATAAGATGCCAATGAAATTTGCACAGAATTAAAGAATAAATGAGTAGCAAAGTAGCAAAGAAAGCTGTCGAGTTCTTGATGACAGGGGTGCAGTTGGATTTAACAAACTGGGAAGCAATATTTTGAGCTTCTTACTCCAGTATTCCAAGGTGGCAGTTATTAAAAATAAGTAAAAAAATCAACCAAAATTATAACATATCTACTGTGAGAACTATAGTAAATATCATAACTGAACTTTTCAATAAAGTTATTTTGTCCTACATAGGATTTCAACTTTAATTTCTGAAAAGGTCATTTCACCCTTATAAGTTGGCTATTTGTCCTATTATCTGTGAAATTTGAATGTGCAAGACATGCATGGACTCTTTATGTTATTATCGGAAAAGTATTATTCTGTCTACAGTCGAGCTCATCACATCAAAAATTTTGTCAAGAGAAGTAAAAATTGATTGGTTTGCATCTGCATTCCATATTATCCATCAAAGTCCAAACTGCTATCCAGGTAATTGAAAGTAGTCTTACATCTTTCATTTAATGCATGCATCTTATCCCAACTGTTAGTAGGCAGAACATACATAGAACACACTAATAAGCAAAAGAACAAAGCCTATTATTTTGACAGAGTGGAAAGCAAGCGCATGGAAAATAGCCTGAATCACAAACAAGAATACACATCCCCATTAACAGCACAATTGAAATTAACAGAAAGCAATTACTTTCCAGTGAACTAAGTACATAAAAGAAAAGGTAAATAGGGAGAAAAGAAATAAAATTCTCAAACTCAATTTATTAAGCAACAGTAGAGAAACCCAATAAATAAACATCGACGCAATCTATTCTCATGCAAACTGAGCCCAACTATCTTGACCTCCACCCCAAACAAACCAATCACAGGTTACATTAATGAAGTGCAGAAAGCAAGATCGATATAACTAATCACTACCACCAAACCCCTCTTTTCATTTTCCACATAAACAAGATCGATAATTCAATACCCATTATTAGATCTTCTTCTTAATTTTTCTGCATGAAGAAAACAATAAACAGACACCATTGCCAACCAATTTGGTTGAATTTTTCTCTTTCTATAAAAGAAAACGAAAAATACACCAATCAATGAAGGCTGGAATACAAAAGGATTAGATCATGCACCAACATATTGAATATACGACAATAAATTGTGGGCAATAGGGTTTTTTTTTTCCTTTTCCTTTTTTTTTCCCTTTTCCCCCTTTTTTTTAGTGCTGGATTCAATACAATTACAAAAAATATAAGCCTGCAGATTTTTAAAAAAAAAATCTACAAATCACAGGTATGTAATTTGAGTGTCTTTTTTTCTTAAATAATGAATGATGGGAACAATACAGCTTCAGTTTAATGATTTTGTTTGGGAAAACCCACCACTTCAGCACCATCCATCCCCAAGTTACTATTTCACATCAGCACGAGGAAAATGAAACGGCAAAACCAAATCTTAGTAAAATAGAGAACACATAGAAAATTCAGAAAAATGAAGCACAAAACATGATGATAAGTGTCACAATGTGAAGAAGAAGAAGAGAGAGAACGGCGAGCACAACAGGCAATTTCAAATTTTAAAATAGCAAAGAGAAATCCTAACACTCAGGCAACAGATTACCCTATCTGGTTCTACAATTTTTAAGAAATAATCCACGAAACGCAAAATGAATAGTTTCTTTGTGCATACCTGAGAGGAGAAGAAGAAGAAGAAGAAGAGTGTTGCCGATTATAAACAGGAGAAATAAAATCAAACTACAAGAAATTTGATTGCAATCGCCAGTGCGTTGGTTTCAGCAGGTGTTTTTCACGTTTGAATTTTGCTTCGTCAGACGAAAATCCGTTTACCCGTTTCACACAAAATAAAATAGAGCTCGGAGAATTGGGCTTTTGATGGTTGGGCCTAACTTTTTTCTAGCATTGGGCTTTTGAAGGTTGGGGCCTAACATTTTTTCTTTTTGAGCTGTTCTAGTCTTTTTACGAAAATTTTGAATTATCTTTTCACTTCATATGGGGGTGTTTGGTAGAAGAATATTGAATTAAAGGAATAGAAATAATAGTAGAGTGGATGTTTGGTGTTCTACTATCATATCATGAATAATGATTTGATTCCCAATTTATTGGGAATCATTCATTCCTCACACTTTTGAGAAGTATAACTTTGATTCCATTACATTTTTATTTCAATTCCAATATCCATTTCCATTTTCTTCTAAAAACCAAACACCCCCTTAATACTTTTCAAATTAATTTTGCGATTATTAAAAAGCAATAAAGCACTTAAAGTTGATGTCGAATGTACTGTAACTGCTGTTACATTTTAATGTTACATTTAATATTCTATAGAATTTGTGACCATTAAACATTTGCAAATGAGAATTATTGTCATTTAATATTAAATCACATAGTAAAAAAAAATCATAAGTCTATAAAGAATTATTGGCAGGAGTGTTTCATACATGAAAATTGCTCAAAAGAAAAAGCTCTCTAATTGGGTTAATCATTATGCTGAAACTCATTGCCATTGCCAACTCTCTCTCTCTCTATAATCATTAATCAGTAAAGTTTTAAAAATAAAAATAAAAAAAAAATCCATAAAAGCATAGTGAAAATGTAAATTTAGTTGTGTGGCCCTTTCGATGTGATTCTTGCATCATATTCATCATTATCCGACCCATATGGGAATATAGCCACCCCAATAAATGTCAAACAGTTAATAATAATAATAATAATAATAATAATAATTAAAAACATTACACATGTATAGGTCATATAGACTTACTAATTGGCATAAAGCCCAAATGGAATATGTGTTAGCATCAAATTTAAAGTCCACATGACATTTAATACTCCGGTGTAATCCATTAGGTACAATTTGTGTTCTTGATTCTACATGTACTCATTTCGCAATTGTATTTGAGATTTAGTATCATGTGTAGTCTTCTTGATTCTAGCAACTCCCATTTTGCAATTACATAGTTGTATTAGTGATGAAAAATAAAAATAATTTTTAAATGCAGTTATTGTATACTCCATAAAATATCGAAAATACTAATGCTATATTTATTAAATGTTTGGGTAGATGGTGGAATGAGAAAAGAATTCACTGACAGAATAAGGAATGACTTGCGCTCCACTTGTATTTAGGCACTTTGTGGTTAATTGCTAATAGTAATAAATCAAATTACTATTAATATAGTCACCGTATTTCACATTGTTTAAAAGTTATTATTTTTTATTATTAGAGAATATCATAGTATTTTTAGATAATAAAAAAATAGAATTTATTATTATAAGGGATACACTTTATACCTAAATTACTCTCAAATACGAGGGAAAAAAAAATTCTCCACTGCATAGATTAACAACAGATTAACATTAAAGGGATCAAATTACTCTTAATGAAATAAATCATATTTCAATTATCTTTTCTCCGGTACTGAGGTCTCCTCCCACATTACCTCACGCAACCGCCGCCTCTCCTCCGCCCCCATCGCTGCCGTGCACCTCTTCCCGACCACCATCCATAGGAGCATATTCAAGTTTAGCTTCCAAACATCTCCTTCGTGTCCACCAAATTTCATTAATCTCCCAGATCCATTAAATTAGATCTGCCTCCTACCGACTGCAGCAACCCTTCCCTTCCGATGCCCTTTCGGCGAATGACGGCGACGACGAAACGAACAAATCCTTCAACTTGTGCCTGACGGACAGTTCTCTTCCCTTCTTCGGTGAGCGGTGTTCGTCGCTGTTCTCTTCCCTTCTTCGGCGAGTGGTGTTCGTCGCTGTTCTCTTCCCTTCTTCTGCGAGCGATGTTTGTCGCTTCTTTTCCTCTGATCGGCAGATCCATCATCGCAGTGCGAATTCAGTCTTCTCCTGGTGGCGCCGGCGTCTCCTCCGCGGCTAAGGAGCATCCAAAGTGTCTTGCGGCGGCGGAGGTGGATTACTGGGCTTGTGGTGGGGCTTCTGGTTGGGCTTTCGACGACTGTGCACTGGGTTGCCAGTAGCTTCTTCACAGTTCACTCATCCTCTTCCTCTCTTTTGCTCATCTCAATCGAATTCAATTGAAATCGAATTCAATTGAAATCAAATTCATCCCTGCTCAAGTGCCTATGTCACATTGCAATTGATCTTGTCATCTAGAGGTCTCTCCGACGGTGTTGTGCTCTGAAACAAATCCATTGGTATGAGTTTTAATGGTGAACTATTTGTTTGTGCAACTGCTTCTGTTCTAGAGGGCCTTGTTAAATTTCTTGAGGAGCAGAGGGGGTCCCAGGGAGATGGTGATGGGAACGAAGACGAGATTGAAAATGGTGTGTAGGAGTTGGGGGAATCAGGGAGTAGTAATACTGGTGATGAACTTGGAGGAGAGGTGATTAAGAGGGTTAAAGATTCATCTGCTGCAGATAAGATGGTTGACAAATATGAGGCTGCTGATGCTTGTTTTTTAAAGAATGGAACATCAATAAGTAAAGCTATCTATATCCTAATGTAGGTAAATATTAAATCAGATGCATAATATGACATTCATTCCCTCTTCTTTTTGTGTGCTGATATCACTTATATTCTTCTAGTTCTTGCTTATATTTAATTAATTTTTGTAATGAGAAATATTAAATTAGTCATCAAGAACTAGAGTGTCATGTTAATATAGTGATGTCAAGTTGGTCATCATATTATGTGATTTGCTATAAGGTAGATTTTTTTAAAAATTATTATTATTATAATATATTTATATATTTTGTCCTATCCTTTTGCAGTTGATCTCGGGGATTGTTTGTGATTTTGCAGATTTTTTTTGTGATGGTTGTTGATGGGTAGAATTTATTTTTATCCTAGAAATTATGCTCAAACCAACCTTATAAAATATATATTAGTCCTATATATGAATCCAATTCTAACTTCACAAAGTTCATAAGAGATAAAGTCAATTGGTATTGTATTTATTTCAATGAGCAAAGATTCTCGATTCCACTTCATATTTCATCTTGTATTTTTGGGTTGGATTGGTGATAGTGTTAGATTTGAACTTATGGTAGACCTATTTTATATGAAGTCGAAAATTGTGCAAAATTCAAAATTTTCACAATTAATGTGTGGAGTCTTAATTTGTGGTTGAAATGTGCAAAACCATTATCAATTTTGCACAATTTTCTATGTGGAGTCGGAATACGTGTAAGACGATTTAGGTTAAGAAATGTGCAAAATCTTTGTGCAAAAATCAATTTTGCGCAATTTAATCAATTTTGCATAATTTTTTATATGGAGTTGGGATACGTGTCAAAGAAGACTTATGTTAAGAAATGTGCAAAACCATTGTAAAAAAATTAATTTTGCACAATTTAATCAATTTTGCACAATTTTCTATGTGCAATCGGGATACGTCTAAAAGACGACTTAGGTTAAGAAATGTACAAAAATCAATTTTGCACAATTTAATAAAAAATGTGCAAACAAATTGTGCAAAACAAAATTGTGTAAAACAAAATTGTGCAAATCAAATTGTGCAAAACAAATTTGTGCAAACAAAATGTGCAAACACATAGGGGTATTTATGGTATCACAATCATAATTGTGTAGTTATGAGTATTAGTGCTTTAAGTCATGTAGTTTATAGCAATTATACATTATTTTATGTATCCAATAGTAAGTGACCCAAAAAAATACTATACTTTTTTTAAATATAAATAATAATTTATGAGACAAATAAATAAGAAAAGTATGAAGTATCCTGTAAAATGGAAAGAATATTTTTTATCATTAAACAATTTTATTAATTCTATTTCAATTCTTTAAATTTCATAGGAGTATATCAAAACACAAATTCTCACTAAATTAACGTATGAAGATAAATATTACATAAACAAATAGGAGTGTATATAATAGGACTTGATATCCACAGTCATTCTTTACTACATAAATCCACTTAATATTTTAAACCCTATATTTATATAACAATGTCATGAGCATATATTTTGCAAAACGTGTTGTGTTATTTCTTGTTGCAGATTTGATTGTGATTGAGCTCCACAAGAAAAGAAGATAAATCACATTATTGATGTACAATGGCTGATTCAGTAATTGAAGGATCACAAAGCAGATTGATTGAGTGATACTTTTAAGGAAAGATTGCAAGGAGAATGGATGATTATCTTTGGAAGAGATTACGGTCCTAATCAACAAGTCTATTTATGGGCATGTTCAAGGAGAAGAATGGGACACCAAGAAAAATATTCTTATGTGATTTTTGTGAGGGTGGAGAGAGTTCTTTTTGAATATTTTCTTTTCGTTTCTTGTTTTATTTCTTGAGAGAAATTCCTATATTATCAATGTCAAGAGTGTTGTAGATCAAGAGGGATTCTTGATCACAAGTCCTAGGGATAAGCCAAAACTAGAGTTAGATTCAAATGAGACAAGTGTCTGTGATAGGGTTGTCGAGTTGTTGTCAAAGTCGTGTTGTAATCTAATGGATGGTTTTGAGGGAGAAACATGGTCTTCCCGTTTCAATTCTATGATGTTCTATTTCATGGTATTTTCATATCTGTTTGTAGAACATCAATCTTAAGAATTACATTTGGTATTAGAGCAGGTTGTCCCTTTATACCTGTGTTTTTTTTTTTCGCTCTTCGTATCATAAGTTCTCGTGATACTAGCTTTGTTGTTCGCCCTCCTTTCTTGGATGGATCCAATTATTTTTATTGAAAATTCATGATAGTAATTTTTTTTAAGTCCATTGGAAATGGAGAAGTCTGGAAGGTCGTAGAAGAATGATGGACTCATCCTTTCACCACTGACAAGGATGGGGTTAAGAAACTCAAAACTGAAGACTGGACGGATGAAGAAAGAAAAGACGCAGTATCCAACAATAAGGCACTTTACGTTATTCTCTATTTATTGGATTTTCAACGTCATTCTCTTGTCTCAAAGTGTGTTGAAGCCAGAGAGACTTGGAAGATTCTTAAACTTCAATTTGAAGTAACAGACTCTGTAAGAAATTCGAAGATTCAACGACTGATGATTGAATACGATGGTTGATGATGAAAGAGAATGAGAATAATGATGCATATTACTCTCGATTCTCATCAATCATCAATCAGCTACATCTTTTGGGAGAAAGTATTGCTGAAGAGAAGCGGATCCAAAAATTCATGAGGACCTTACCTCAAAAATTCAGAGAGAAAGTCACTGCTCTAGAGACTTTCAGCAAAATTGCAAAGTTCAGTCTTGATGAACTTCTAGGTGATCCTAGAACCTTCGAAATGAATAAAATTTTTGATCATCCTATCATTAAAGAGAAGTCAGTGGTGTTCAATGCTGAAGAAAACATCAAAGATGAAGGGTCCTCAGAACTCTCTATGGCTGAATTTGAAAAACACACGAGTCTTCTCACTAAGAACTATAGGAATATGATGAGAAGGTTCAAAGAAAGGTCTCCAAATCAAAAAGAAAATGTTGATCGCAGACCTGTTGGAGAGAAGAATAACTGATCTCCTCTGAATAAAAAATCGACAAAGATCAGTGTCGAGAATGCAAGGGAATAAGACACTATCAATATGAGTGACCAACTTATTTAAGGAGAACAAAGGCCCTCAAGTGCACTTGGAGTGATTCTGAATCTGAAGACGAAGAGAACCTTGATCACACAAATAACCTAGCCCTGGTAAGTTCTATTTCATGCCTTAATTCCACTAAAACATAAATTGATGGACTTACTAATTACTCTGATTCTGAGAATGAAGATTCTCCAACTGCTGAAGTCATGAGGTCAATGTATTAGCTCATGAATGATAAATGTTCTGAGGTTGTTAGATTGACAAAAAATTTAGAAGATCAAGTTGCTTCTCTTAAAAAGGAACTAAAGATCTCTGAAGTTAAACTGCTTGCTAATCTAGTTATTTTGGACTCAGCTCCTTATAAGAACAAACTTGAAAATCAGTCTGTTGAGTATTATCTTGGAATCATTGAATCCCTCAAGATGGAACTGTCCATTTCTCTGCAAGATAGAGACTCCAAAATCAAAACTCTCAAAGAACATCTGGAGAGAACCATGAAGCAACATCAACTGATGATGGGCTGTTATCAAAAGAAAATATGAAAAGATTGAGAAAGATCGAAGTGAACTTGAGAGGTTGAATAAATTTATTCATTGCTTGAATACTGGAAAGGCCAAGTTAGATGAGGTCATTAGAGCAAGCAATGGATATGGGAAAATGGGAATTGGTTATGAATCTGAAGAAGATCTGTGTAAAGAAACTGTGTTTGTTCGTGTTTCAAGGAATTGTCAAACTCCTGCGGCGAAAATGGAACAATCTTCCTCTTGGATTGCACCATTCGTCCTTAATAAAGCTGATATGTCAAAGTCACAGCTTAATCTTTCGTCTGTTCAAAAGGAATCTTGTCAATTTCTTCCCAAGAGAACCTTTACTAAACCTGATCTTAACTTCAAACAACACTGGATCCATCTACTTCGGTGAGCAATTCTAAATCCTGTCATGTTCCAAGAACTTCGGTGAGAACTTCTCCAGTATGTCATTATTGCAACATAAAATGACATATTCGACCAAAATGTTACAAAATGCAATATGATATTGCTACTGGTAAAGTTGTGAGATGGAATCCTTTTAGAATACCAGTGGAAAAATATTCAGATGTATGTCCTTTCATCTAGGGCTGCAAAGCACAAACTGTGATAATTGGTACTTCGATAGTGGTTGTTCCAGACACATGACTGGTATGAGGTCGAATTTGAAAAATGTCAAGCAAGTAAAGGGAAGCAGTGTCACCTTTGGTGATGGTAAGAATAATAAGGTGATAGGTGTTGGGACATTGGATGTTCCAGGGCTTCCTGAACTTGAGGGAGTTCTACTAGTTGATGAGATTAAAGCCAATCTAATAAGTATCAGCCAACTATGTGATCAGTACCTACATGCCAAGTTCACAAAAGATTCTTGTTCTATCTTTGATCAAAATGACAAATATGTTCTTGCAGGTACTAGATCATTGGATAATTGTTATTTACTGAATGGCAATAAAGCCCTACAGTGCAGGAACAACGATCTAGAAATGTGGCATCAAAAGATGGGACATTTAGCTTTTGAAAATCTTATTTCACTCTCTCAAAAGAAACTTGTCAGAGGAATACCTGAGCTTAAATTGAAAGATCAACATGTTTGTGGACCTTGCAAATTAGGCAAACAGGTAAGAAAATATCATTCGTCTTAATATGACATTCATACAAATCATATCTTGGAACTACTGTACATGGACCTAATGGGACCACTTCAGATTGCAACTGCCAGTTGAAAGAAGTATGTTTTTGTTTGTGTTGATGATTACTCGAAATATACATGGGTAAGTTTCTTAAAAGAAAAGTCTGACACCTTTAGTGTTTTTAAGAAATTGTGTATGCAGGTTGAAAAAGAAAAAGACATTCCAGTGAAAAGAATCAGACCAGTTCACGGAAAATAATTCAAGTATCGACTGTTTCATGATTTTTGTGACTCAAATGGGATATTTCATGAATACACATCTTCTAAGACTCCTCAACAAATGGTGTGGTTGAAAGAAAAAATAGGACTCTTCAGGAAATGACTCGCGTGATGATTATCTCTAAAGGAATAGCTTTAAAATGATGGGCAGAATCCATGAACACAACATGCGACCTTGGTAATCGAGTCCATGTTCGTCCTGAATTGGGTAAAATACCATATCTGCTCAGGAAAGGTAAAACTCCCAACATAAAACATCTTCATGTTTTTGGATGCAAGTGTTATGTCTTGAATGACAGAGAATGACGTGGAAAGTTGGACAGTAAAAGCATGATAGGGTGCTTCCTGAGATATTCAACACACAGTCGTGCATACAGAGTTCTGATTATCAGAACACAGTGTGTTATTGAATCTTTTAATATTGATTTTGATGATACAGAACCAATTGTCAATATTGTCCCTTCTGAGGTAGTTTCTCTGCTTGAAAAAGGAGAAGAAATTCAAATTTCACAAACTGAGGAGTTAGAAGAAGAAAGTGAGAATGAATCAAGTCCCAGAATGAGAGACCCACCTTTGAAGATCCAAAAGGATCACCCTTCGGATTTGATAATTGGGGATCCTCAATCAAGAATCAGTACCAAGAATGCTCCAAGAAAAGACTACTGGAAAATAGTTAATGTCTCTCTTTTCTCATGTTTTGTTTCCAAATTGGAGCCCAAGAATATCAAAGAGGCTCTAAATGATCCAAATTGGATACTTGCCATGCAAGAAGAGCTCGAACAATTTGTTCGAAATGATGTCTGAGAACTTGTTCCAAGACCTGCAAAACACAATGTCATTGGGACAAAATTGATCTTCAAGAATAAGACCGATGAGCAAGGAAACATCATCAGGAACAAGGCCAGACTAGTTGCTCAAGGATATACTCAAGTAGAAGGGATTGACTTTGATGAGACCTTTGCTCCGGTAGCAAGAATTGAATCTGTGAGATTACTTCTAGCGGTTGCCTGTCATCTTGGTTTCACTGTTTATCAGATGGATGTGAAAAGTTCCTTTTAAAATGGTATTCTCAAAGAGACTGCTTATGTTTCACAACCAAAAGGGTTATTTGATCCTGAGTTTCCAGAGCATGTTTTCAAATTGAAAAATGTTCTTTATGATTTGAAACAAGCACCAAGAGCTTGGTATGAACGACTTACATGATTCCTTATTGCTAAGGGTTATGTTTGTGGTAGAGCTGATAGAACATTGTTTCTTCAGAAAACAAGCAAAGAAATCATGATAGTACAGATCTATGTAGATGATATAGTATTTGGATCCACCTCTGAGAAAAAGGTCAAAGAATTTATCAATCTCATGACATCTGAATTTGATATGAGCATGGTGGGTGAACTATCATACTTCCTCGAATTACAAGTAAGTCAATCCAAAGAAGGTATGTTTATTCATCAATCCAAATATGCTAAAAACCTTGTTAAAAAGTTTGGATTGGAAAATTCCAAACATTCAAAAGTTCTTCTTAGCTCTAGAGAATCCTTATCTCAAGATCGTGAAGGAACATCTGTTGATGAAACACTATACATGAGCATGGTTGGAAGTCTTCTCTATTTAACTGTCAATCGACCTGACATATCCTTTAGTGTTTGTTTGTGTGCCAGGTACCAAATTATCCAAAGGAGTCCCATTTGAAAGCTGTTAAGAGAATCATAAAGAATGTTGCAGGAACATTAGAATACAGACTGTGGTATTCAATAGATACCAATGCAAATGTTCTGGGGTTCTGTGATGCGGATTGGGCAGAGGACACCGATGATTGTAAGAGCACTTTTGGAGGGTGTTTCTTTATTGGTAGTAACCTTGTGTCTTGGTTCAGCCGCAAACAAAATTGTATCTCTTTGTCCATGGCTGAAGCAAAATACATCGCTGCAGGTAGTTGTACTTCTCAACTTATTTGGCTTGAAAAGACGCTAGTTGATTACCAATTGAAGCCCAATAAACTTTACCTTCTTGTGACAACACCAGTGCCATTAACATCTCAAAAAATCATGTCCTTCATCAAAGAACCAAACATATAGATATTCACTTTCACTTTATTAGAGAATTGGTTGAGGAAGGAACACTTAACATAGAACATATTTCCACTGAAAAACAACTGGCAGATATTTTTACAAAAGGCCTTGATACTCAAAATTTTATATCCCTTAGGAAATCCCTGGGAATCTGTTCTATATAACTCTCTTGCATCTAGGATTAGGCATTTGTATAAAAGATATCTTTGTGGTCCTTAATTGACTATTCTTGTTTGTTTTGAATATCTTTTCCCATGCATTTTAGGGCTACCTACTTGAAATGATGTATTGTGAAAGCCATCTTCATTGAAAATGGCTACATACACAGAAAATGAAAAATGAGGAGTAAGCTACTGCATTTAAGGGTTTCTCTCTTGTTAAAAAAAAGAGTTATAAGACTGGCTGTAAAAAAATTTCCATGTTCTAAGTACATCATTCACATGAACAAATTAAAATCCTCTTTAAAGGATATTTGTTCCAGGAAGTTATAAGGTGAAGATTTAAAAAAAAAGAATTTGGAAGTTTATTGAGATATGATTGATGTTCTTTTCAAACTTGGATACTCACACTGGACCAAATTGATTTCTTTCATACCTTAGTCATTTTTCCCTCCCCGGTTTATTTTTTGATAATATATGTCAGTATTTCTCAGATTTCGTGGGATTTGAAAAGGCAACTCATATCCTTCTTTTTCTTCAGATTTCCTTCTCTCACGAAACCCTAAGCCATCTATTTCTCTCTCGATCTCCCTTTCACCATGGTCCAACAGAAACAAACTGCACTTTGCCGCCCTGGTTCCGGCATTAAACGTGAACGCTCTGGTTCATCCATTTCTAATCTTGTTGCCACAGCCATTTCCTCTATACACCGGATCATTCTTCCCCTTCTCACCGTGAAATCATTGAAGTGGATGAGAATACGGTGGACATGCCACGTAGGTCTGCCAGGAAGAAAAACCCTCAGTCGAGTGTCTTGGTGTCGTTCGCTGCTTCCCCTGTTCGTCTTATGAACCTATTGAAGCAATCGACATTGGTAATGCTCGACCTAAGAAATTTTACTCGTCCATAGCAGCCTCTCGGTATGGTACTTTTGTTGACATGGCTTTTCACTCTGAACGTAATATCTGTGTGTCTGATTTTGAAAGATTTGGCATTTTGCCCTTGATTGAGTCTGCTGGTTTACTTGGTACTGTTTCTAGTCTTAAACACTTCTGTGCTAAGATTGTTAGGGAGTTCTACTCCAATCTTACTCCAGATGTTGCTGATAGTGATTCTCCTAGGTTTCACACAGTGTTTTGTCATAATCGCATTTGCAAGCTTTCACCTTCTGAAATCTCTAGGGTTACGGGTGTTCCTGAAACTATTTTTGGTTTACAATTAGTTCCTTCTTTGAATACTGTGTGTGAAGTAATTACCTCTGGGAGTTTTTTTGGCCGTCTGCTGGGCTGTCTCCGTCTGACTTGGGTACCTCGTTTAATCTCCTGCATAAAATTGATATTCTTAACTGGACTCGGTCTAAAAATAAGTCTCTTTTGACAGTATCTCAAGCTAGGTTCATTCATGCTATTGCTTCCAAAGAAAATTTGTCATATGGTCAGTTTGTCTTTGATGTTATTCTGGGGTTTGATGGGAAGTTTGATGATTCTAGGCTACTTTTGTTTTCATGCACTATCTGAAACTTTTAACTGAGGTGGGTATCAGGTTTATGGAGGGAGAGGATTCCCTTGAGAAAATGCTCAGTGAATTGAAGGTTTCCCTTTGAGTTGCCAATCTGAAAGAGAGGGTTGAGTCGGTCATATCCACTCTTGAAACTATCTTACTTTGGTGGATCAAATGAAGACAGATATCCTTGCAGTTCAGGCCACTCTTGATAAGCAGAATGCCAGGTTGGATGAGTTGATGAAGGCATTGGCAAGAGCTAAGGGGGAGAAAAAGAACACTGCTGGTGGTACTGGGAGGAAACTAAAGGTGGTCAAAGAAGAAGAGGAAGACGATGATGAGGACTCTGGTGTGCAGGAAATTCCTCTATCAGTTGAAGAAAAGGGAAATGTACATGTGTTACCTTGTTTTGTTAAAAACTTTTGTTGAACTCTGCACTCTACTCTGAACTTTATTTATTTCTTTTTTTATGTTTGAACTGAATATTTTTTTTGGAACTACTTCAGGGGTAATATTGCTAGGTTATGTTGCTTCTTCTTCTAGATTATTTGCATGCTTGTTTAATCTTCTGTTAAAATATATAGCTCATGCCAAGAGGGAGTTTGTTGAGTTTATATGTTATGTCATGAGCATATATTTTGCAAAATGTGTTGTGTTGTTTCTTGTTGCAGATTTGATTGTGATTGAGCTCCACAAGGAAAGAAGATAAATCAAGTTATTGATGTACAATGGCTGATTTAGTAATTGAAGGATCACAAAACAGATTGATTAAGTGGTACTTTTAAGGAAAGATTGCAATGAGAATGTGGTGATTATCTTTGGAAGAGATTACAGTCCTAATCAACAAGTCTATTTGTGGGCATGTTCAAGGAGAAGAATGGGACACCGAGAAAAATATTCTTATGTGATTTTTGTAAGAGTGGAGAGAGTTCTTTTTTAATATTGTATTTTCGTTTCCTGTTTTATTTCTTGAGGGAAATTCCTATATTATCAATGTCAAGAATGTTGTAGATCAAGAGGGATTCTTTATTACAAGTCCTAGGGATAGGTCAAAACTAAAGTTAGATTCAAACGAGACAAGTGGATGTGATAGGGTTGTCGAGTTGTTGTCAAAGTCGTGTTATAATCTAATGGATGGTATTGAGGGAGAGACGTGGTCTTCCCGTTTCAATTCTATGATATTCTATTTTATGGTATTTTCATATCTGTTTGTAGAACATCAATCTTAAGAATTATACAACTCAATAAATTGGAGTATATACATACTTCACATCCTCCAAATTAAACTCCCTCGTACTAATTCCAAACCAAGACACCCCACTAATCCCCATACACCAACTATTTTTCTCAAATTTAGAGGTTAAAAAAACACTCACCCTATAAAAATTCACTTATACATCCAAACCTCGCATAATATATTTAAACAATACTGCCAAGAGCAAAATGCGCATTATATGCATTTCAATTGATTAGAAAACAGTAATTTATGTTTTTTTCTCGACACTAGGTCATTCGACCAACTAGAGACGAACTCACACAAATTTTTGCCTACGAAATATAAGATGTATTCCCTCCGTTCTATTTCAAATTTACATTTGTTTTTGGACGGGAATTGAAAATATAGTATTTATTGTGTAGTGAGTTAAAAGATAAATATTTTAATGTAAAGTACTAAGTAGTTATATTAATGTTGTGTGAATATATATATTATTTTGTGAAAAGTCATTTTTATTTAAAATAGAAATGTAAAGATTGATGATGAGAGTGGAAATTCATGTACTGTTGAGTCCGATTTGATACCTTTTTGAGTGTATAATTGATATTATTTACACAAATCTTATTAATTCTAAGTATTATTGACTAAAAGGTGCAGTAGAGGTATTTTGTTGTGTTTTGATAGGAAAAATGATCAAGAACGCAAAGTTGGAATGAAGGATGAATTCGTGCTATTTGAAAGCAAACAGATGTCCATTTTACATAATTTTTCTGTATCTATGTGATTGTCCAAATTTGTCATGTGATATATGATTGGAAAGCTATGGAAGAGAAGATCATTTTGGCTCAAGAAACACCTCAATCGGATTTCAAACGAGAAAGTTATGATCAAAACGGTGACAACGCGCAAGTTGTTCCTGCTCAGCAAATTGGTGTCACCCGGAGTTTCTGTAAGTTCTTTATATTGATAGAAAGCCAATGAAGAGAGGATCACGTGGGTGCAAGAATCACTCAAATCCGATTCTGGATGAAGAAGTCATGCTCAAAACCGTGGAGTCGCGCAACTGCCGAGCTCCAAATCGAGCGCCCTAGCCTCAAAATCGAGCACATTGGCCACAAAACCGAGCAACCTTGTTTCTAAACGGGCATGGTGCCGAGCGGGCAGTTTTCAGCGTGTTTTCAACTGTGCATAGCAACCGGGCACCAAGATCTTCAAACTGAGCGCCTTTACCTCCAAACCGAGCGTCTTTATTATCAAACAGGGCGCCTAGTCGTGCAACATTCCGGGCACCACGCTCGGTATGTCGCCCGATTTCGTTCAAATCGTGAGACACGCTTGATTTTGACATGTGGCCCAGACCAGTTTCTTGTGGCGTAAGTTGGCCCAGTATCAATTCGAAATACAGTATAAAAGGGGCAGAGCATATCAGAATCACGACACCACACACCATATTCACGCCTACAGAGGCAGTAACCTGCCTCCACCCATCATCTTCCATTCTTCCACCGGAAAGACGATTGGAGTTGCTACTTGGATCGGAGACGGAGATTCCGACGGAGATCGTGATTGAAGAATCGGAACCCTCAAAATGAGTTCTTTATTTTTCAGTTATTTATCTTTGTTATTTTAGCACAATGGTTAGAGTTTATTACATCTTTGTGATTTGTCCATATAATTCCATGGGCTAAGTTTATTTGTTGGTAATGTTAGGGCTCTAAGACAGTTTTGACTACGTGATTTGATTGCCCTAGACTTGAATTAATTATTCTGCAGATTGTTTATTTCCTTATTGAATAGAATATTTTGAGGCTTCATATTATTGTGTTTTTGGGTTTTGATTCCTTTAATTATTATTGACGGTACCATTGATTGATAGTTAATAGGATTCTTAATTTCTGCATAATAATTGTTGTTTTCTGTGACAGGCTTAGGGGATTGACCTATAATACCTAATAGTGTTAGACAATCAATTTGGAATATTAATTATTTGGTAAAACATCATTATTAAGTAATTGGTAAGAAGACAAAAGGGGCTAACAATCGCGTACCTAGAAAGGAAAGTCTAGTGCTCTAGCCTTTGTTGGAATTTAGCATGAAGTACCTATAGAGGGAGAGGGAGTTAATTTCTTATTGATCCTAGGATTTTCAGCTCATTATAAGTGTTAGATCCTACCCGATCAAGGTGATTTAACTAGGCTTAGTGATCATCTTATAAACGTCTGCAGGTAATTAATTTGGGTCTAGATAAATTAGTTACATAGTTAAACTGTTTGCCCGAGCATTACTAATTCTTCATCCTTGAACTTTTAAATCGTTTTCTCTGCGCGATTCATTTTATTGCGTAATTAGTTTAATTAATTATCCATTAAAAACCCCCAGATTTGTCTTACATTGGAATTATCATATAGAATTACTTCTTAAATTTATAACTATCTTGTGGGAACGATATTCACTTGGTCACGCGCACTACAATCGATCCCTTACACTTGAGGGTGAAAGGAAATAGCGATCAATTGAAATGGGATATTCAAATTTGAAAAAACGTAATGATTAAAATAATATATAAGTATATTTTGTAGGTGGTGTTTTATAGGAATATTTTGTGGGTGGTGTTTTATAGGAAAAATATTCAAGCTAATGACTAATAATATGCTACCTACCGTACTAGATGCCCATAATAAGATGAGAACAAGTGGGCTAAAATGTAATCTACCCCATGTGTGTATCTATTTATATTTATATATATATTTGTGATATTATAATTGTAATCTAATGTATATTTTTAATGAATAAAGGTTGGAGAAAATATCATTTTGGTCATGTATCTTTTTCAAAATTCAATTTTAATCCTATAACTTTTGGTATTCTCAATTTTAGTCCTTTTAGTTTCAATTTTGGTCCTTTTAGTTTCACTTTTGGTCCTGTAACTTTTAAATTTTTAATTTTAGTCCTATAAATTTCATATTTAGTCCAGTATCTTTTTAAATTATCAAAATTAGTCATGTATATTTTGAAATATGGTATAATTTATAATATGACTAATTTTAAAAATTCAAAAAGATACAGGACTAAATTTGAAACTTATAGGACTAAAATTGAAATTTTAAAAGTTACAGGACCAAAATTAAAACTAAAAGGACTAAAATTGAAAATACCAAAAGTTACAGGACTAAAATTGGATTTTGAAAAAGATACATGACCAAAATTGATATTTTTTGTGTATCGAATCACATCTCAAGGCTTGCAGGCCCATGTAATATTATTAATTAATTTTAAATACTCCCTCCGTCCCATTAAAGTTGGCATAATTTTTTGGGCACGGAGCTTAAAGAATATAATAATTTAATGTAAAGTGAAGTAAAGTGAAGTGAGAGAAATAATATTTAATGTGTAGTGGGTAGTCGTATTAGAGGTGATATGTAGGACCCATGAGAGTAGATTAATTATTTTTATGTGGGTCTCATGTATTAAAAAGGAAATGTGTCAACTTTAGTGGGACAAACCAAAAAAGAAAATGTGTCAACTTCTATGAGACGGAGGTAGACATGCACCCCGGTTCGGAACCGCCGGTTCCGATTCCAACGGAGGGGGAATCGGAACCAAACCGGGGAATAAGGAGTACGGTTCGTGAACCGGCGGTTCCGGTTCGGAACCGCCGATTTTCCATTTTTTTTGGTTTCTTTATGTTATATTTATACATCATACATGTGTTATCAGTTATTATGTGTAATTTATTTATTAAATAAGTGAAACATGTGTAATTGAAAATTGAAATATTGAATTTGAATTAATATAATAATAATATCATTAAAATTGAAAACATGATATTGATGTATGCATTATGCAATATTCAATAATGCAAGTAAAAATTTCAAAGTTGATATTAAATTCACAATAATCATACAATATTAATTAATGTGATCACATAAAAAATTAATTATTAAAGTCTAAACAATTACAATTTACAAATGTAGAAGTGTAGAGAACACTACAAGTTTACTTCCATGTCAACTACTCTATTGTTACACTTCAAAAATTTTAAAGATACAAACTTTATAAGATAAAATACAACAACATAATAGAGGGGGGGAGGACTTGAGCTTAAATTTTGGGTTAAACTTGAAAATTCAAGTTCAACTTAAATTTAAGTTGCCTACGTATCCTCGAAAGGAATCAAAGCCCACGTAGTTCTCTTAACTTACCTCAACTTGCCTCTTTGGCTCGGTGGAGGTGAATGGTGATGGCCTTTTTTGTTTACTCTACCAATCTAACTCGCTTTCATATTCCGTAATTTCATCATCCAATCGGTCTTCTTCATTTTGATTTTGAATCCGTCTTTTGGCCTTTGACCAATCATCAAGCAAACACAAATTTTGTAAATTTGTCACACTTAAATTGGATCGTGTCGGATCCAAAGTGAGATTACCAAGACTAAATGCTTGTTCGACGGCAACCGTAGAGGCGGGAGATGCAAAAACCTCTTTTACAATCAATGATAAAATAGGGAATGATTTTGTTCTCCTTGACCACCACTTCAAAATACCAAATTAGTTCTGCTTGTTTCAAACTCAAAAGTGTTAGTAAAATAAGAATCAAGTTCTTGAAAATGATTAAATATAACCCGTGCACGTTTTTAAGATCTAGCATCATAAAAACTATAAAATTTTTGAAGAGCATCATATTTCCTAGAATTATCAACACTATCACTACTATCATCACCACTAGATTAATCATCGTTCGTATCATTTTGTTCTTTATACTCCTTAAAAAGATCTTTTAGTAGATTATAAGTACTTGCAACTATGTCTTTAGGATTAGGAGCTTGTTGTCTAGTAGGAGAATCACAATTAGCATACAATGAATCATAGTAAAGCGTTAACAATTCTTCTAAACTATCTGTTCTAATACGTGGGTCCAACAATTTAGCAACTAAACACAAATTCGGGATTTGAAAAAAATATTTTAACCACTTAGATTTATGGAAAGAATAGCATTTGACAACAACGGGTGTGCTTCATTAGCACTAAAAACCATAACAATTTTAACACAATTATCAACAACTAAATTTGAAGTAGGATAATAAACACCGGATTGTTCTTCTGTAGCATCATTAAAAATTTACAAAACATCACATAGAGTATAACATGTGTCCCATTGATTAGCAAACAAGATTTGACCACCCGCATCTTGTGAGTAAAAAGCACAAATATGATCTTTATAATCAAAAGAGTCATGCAACATTTTATACATCGAATTCCAACGAGTTGAAAAATCTAAAGGAAATTTTTTTGGGTGAATGTTCACAGATTGACAATATCTTTTCCACCTTTTAGTAACGGAATGGTTTCTCATTATATACCATATAGCACTTTTAATAGGTTGAATGTGTGTTTTCAAAGCACTTATACCATCTTGAACACATAAATTCAATATATGACAAATACATCTAACATGAAAAAATCTACCACCAATTGAGGGTTTGCAAATATCAATAAGACTTCTAAACTAGCAGTATTAGTACTAGCATTATCAAATGAGATTGTAAAAATCTTTGTAACTAAACCATATTCTTGCAAAATAGTACTAATTTTGTGAGCAATATTAACGGCGGTATGATGAACATCAAATGATCTATAAGCAATTAATCTTTTTTGCAAATTCCATGAACTATCAATCCAATAACAAGTAATACCCATATAATCAATTTTTTGCCGAAAATTGCTCTAAATATCCCAACATATAGACACTTTATGAGGTAATTGTTGCAAAATTTGTTTTAAAACCAAACCATACTCTTTAACAACTTTAGCAACACCAAGTTTACATTTATTACGATGCAAAGGTGGGGCTTGAGGATTTAAAGTGAGATTTACCCAATCTTGAAAAAAAACATTATCAGCAAAGTTAAATGACAAATGTTTGGTGCACATAAATTTAATGTATAATCTCAAATAATTAGATTCATCAAATTTAAAAATAGTGTTACTCGACGCCGATGAACCTTCTCCTCCTGAAAAGGCCGTGAACCCTCGTCCTATTTGTGTTTGACCGGTTGAGATGCCAATCTTGTCCGGATGCTTCGAGTTGATGTGCTTGATGAACGTTCCATATCCTCCGCCATGCTTGAATTTATACTTCGTGTCACAATAGTTGCAAATAACTTTGAATTCATTCGAATTCTCAATCGTCTCCTTCTTGAAATGAATGGAAAATATATCGGAACGTAACACTTGTGGAGAACTTCGAGTCGATCCTCCGCTAGAGCCTCCGGCTCCGTCTCCGGTACCCGTACCACCCGAGGTTGGTTGACTTCCACTCGCCCTTTGTTGTGATTGACCTTGAATATTATCGTTGTCGTCGTCGGAGGGAAAATCATCTCCAAGTATCTCCCTAACATTCAAGTTGAACAAATGAGGGGAGATTTCTTCATCCGAAGGAATATTTTCAAGTTCAATATCTTCTAGAGTTGGTGGAAGTTGGCGTGGAGGTGGTGGAGGACAATTTAAGGTGTTGGGTATGAATTTTCCTCTAGAAGAAGAAGGTGAGACACCGGATGAAGAAGAACCTCTTTTAGACATTTTTTTTTAGATTGAAAAAACTAAAGGATGAATATATATGATTTACGAACTAAAACTAAGATATTAGAAGTAGAAGTATACTAATTAGTAGTATATGTGTGGGAAAGAATAGAAAATGATAATGAGATAATAGAAATGAAAATGATAATAAGAGAATTGAAATAAAAGACTACAACTTTTTTTTTAGTTTGATATATATGAACTAAAAAAGAAACTTGAGAGTTGAGATGAGATTGAGAACTTGAGTAGAAATGTAGAATCAATCAAGAATGTGGAATAGAAGAAGAAGTAGTGTAGAGAAGAGAGTGTAGTAGTAGATTGAATGTGAATGTTGTGTGTCCAAATTGATCACACTTGGGGGGTATTTATAGAGGATTGGAAGTGATCTCATCCATCCATTTCAAATTTTAAACACAAAAAAATCTCAACCCTTGAATTTAAAAAAAAAAAAAAAATCGGGCGGAATCGCCGGTTCCGCCCTCCATCTCAACCGTTGATCTTCAACGGTCATCTGATCTCCGCCGCACGTTTGAATTTCAAAATTCAAAAATTCCCGCCCAAAAAAAAAAAAAGATGAACCGCCGATTTAACCGTGAACTGGCGAACCGGCGGTTCCGATAAACCGGCGGTTTGAACCGGCGGTTCCGGTTCGCGCGCGGCTGGAA
This sequence comes from Pogostemon cablin, assembly GCA_023678885.1. NCBI lineage: Eukaryota > Viridiplantae > Streptophyta > Magnoliopsida > Lamiales > Lamiaceae > Pogostemon > Pogostemon cablin. Next base: position 8,026,862 of record CM042962.1, on the reverse strand, counting down.
CCGAAACAGAATCGTGTTCTACCGATTTCGGTTCCGTTTTTCCAGGTTCCGGAACCGCTGGTTACTGTTCTGGTTAATTGATGCATGTCTAGACGGAGGGAGTAAGAAATTAATTTCTGACCTAACCACCCCCTAAACCCAAACCCCAAACCGCTTGTTAATATTAATAACATGAAAATTGAAATTACAAATGATTTCAAACAAATTACTTGCATTTTTATATTCATATATATATATATATTCTTGAAATAGTAAGTAGTAGCTTACTCAGAAAAGTGATGAAGTGTTTCGAAATTCAAATATTTTTAACTCAGATTTCTCAAATTTAGGCGATGGATTCAATCGAACCGTATTTGGCTTCTCGAAAGGTATATTCTTCGATCTGTAAGCTTGTTCTGCCACTCAATTTAATCAATTTTCGATTTCCCCCCTTTTTATTTGATACACTGTGGCAATCATTCGCATTTACAGCTGGGTTCGTAGTTTCTAGGGTTTCTTTAAAGCGCAGATCTTTATGAAATGGCGTTCAGGTTTTTCTGTTGAATTCCGAGATAATAGTACGGTTTCCATAGATATTGTGACTGTTGGTGTAGTTATTTATATTGGGATCCACGAAAATGTCATTTAATGTTTTCTTAAAATCTATTTTTAGGTCTGCTTCAAACTTGCAGTTTCAGTTCGAAATTCCTCCTTTTCTTTGCTTTATTGCATCTTGGCTGCATCTCTGTTGTGAAACTATGGAAAATGAATAGTGGTTTCCCTTTTTTTTTTTTCTTTCTATTTTGTGTTTGGTCTTTTTCTGTCTTTATGTAGATTTTGCAGCTGAAGGCAAGCATTGTTTAAGACCTTTTATTTTTGAGAGACAAAGATGGTGAATATGAGCTCAAATTATTTTTTAATTTTAATATGCGGTAATGGGTTTCTTGCCTTTTTTTGTTTCTCATTTTCAGGTTTAGTTGAATGATGCTTTTCATACTTGGTCTATTGGATTGCAAGTGTGTGACATACAATGGCTGATTCAAGTTCTGTAGACATTATATTGGAATTCCTTAAGAGGAACAGATTTACCAGAGCAGAGGCTGCCTTGCGAAGTGAATTGGGTAACAGACCTGATTTGAACGAGATCTTTCAGAAGCTTATGCTTTATGATAAGAATACAGGCAATAGATCAAGTGAAGAAGTAAACGGGGGCATCATAGGAGAACATCAAAACAAAAAAAGTACTTGGCATAGTGGGGAAAGTTTTAAGGATTCATCTTCTTTGAGTAATGCTGAGGCGTCTACGGAGCTAATTGTTAAAGAGGTAGAGTGTGGAACTGAAATAAATGGACTTGATAACAAGTGGAAAAACTCTGTTACCATTGGGCAGCAGAGCAAGGTAAATGAGAATGTTGGAGCAAGTGACAAGAACTTCACCTTCTCCAATGGTTTGGATGATACTGTGCTTGATTTGTATTCATGGAAATATAATAAAAGTAACACTCCAGTAGATTTTTGCCAGAATGATGGTGGAAACAGTGTGGAAAACAACTTTCTGGGATTCCACGTACCTGGAAAAGCAATGTTGAAATCTGCTGAGAGTCTACACAGTGATCAGGGCAATCGCAAAACTAGGGAAGATGCTAATTTTTCTTGTGAAAAGAAAATGTCTTGGAATGGAGGTATTAGTAATGATAGTGCGAAATTATCACGGGAGAAGAGCGAGTTTGGGGAACTTGATCAACCAGGAATTCTAAATCGCACTTGCTCAAAGGATGATCTTGTTGATAATCTCCGGACTAGAAGTGATATATCTGCTCATCCATCTTCAGAGCTTCGGAAAGAGTGTTCTGTCAAAACCTTCTTCCCCTCTTCCATTGGAGACACTTCTACCAGCTATGATAGTGTTATTGCTGGTGTTGATAAAAAGGAGGGAAAAAAGAAATCAGAAGTCAATAGCATTAGAGCAGCAACAAAGGAGCAAATAGATGAGGTGGGAAGAGTTCTCTTCTTTGGGAACAATCAGGGAGGTGACCTCAAAGATTTTGGTCCATTGGAATTTCATCTTGCTTCCGAGAAGCAAAAGGAAGAATTGCCAAGACTACCACCTGTTAGGCTTAAGTCGGAAGGCAAGTCTTTCAATATACATTGGGAAGAGAAATATGAACGTGATGGAACTAGTCCAAATATCCTGAATTCTGACAATACATATCTTATTGGGTCATTTCTGGATGTACCTATTGGACAAGAAATCATTCCTTCAGGTTTTCCTGATCACTTAAAATTTTCTCTTTTTTCCAATTTATATACCACTAATATAGCTCACTATAACATGTTTTTGAGTGACTTTTCTTCCTTTTCTCCCTTAAGCTTAAACAACCATGTGGTTGAAGAGTCGGGATGTTCCTTATACCAAAATTCTGCATTATCCTCTGTACTTTATGATTTCCTTATCATCATACTGCCCAATATGTATGCCGTGGTGTTTATAAATCATAAATTTGTTACTTTTCTGCCCTTGCTCTTTAGTTATTCAATTGATTATTATTTTCTTAATAATAATTTATAGGGAGAAGACTAGGAGGAGGCAGTTGGCTATCTGTTAGTCAGGGTATTACCGAGGATACTTCTGATCTGGTTTCTGGTTTTGCAACTGTTGGTGATGGAATGAGTGAGTCCATTGATTACCCAAATGAGTATTGGGACTCTGACGAATATGAAGATGATGACGATGTTGGCTATATGAGACAACCTATAGAAGATGAGACCTGGTTTCTGGCGCATGAGATTGATTACCCAAGTGATAACGAAAAAGGGACAGGGCATGGAAGTGTCCCGGACCCACAAGAAGGGGAACAGAACAAAAATGATGAAGATGATCAATCATTTGCTGAGGAGGATTCATACTTCTCCGGAGAGAGGTATTTCCAGTCGAAAAATGTTAATGCTATTGTGCCTTTGGATGATCCTTCTGGGCTGTCAGCTACTGAAATCTACAGGAGAAACAGTGAGAATGAGTTAATTGGGGAATATGATGGGCAGTTGATGGATGAAGAGGAGCTGAATTTGATGCGTGCAGAACCTGTTTGGCGGGGCTTTGTCACTCAGACCAATGAACTCATTATGTTAGGGGAGGGAAAGGTTATGAATGAACTTGGAAGGCCGCAACCAGATGATATTTGCATGGATGACAATCAACACGGCTCAGTTAGATCTATTGGTGTAGGAATCAACAGTGATGCTGCTGATATAGGCAGTGAAGTGCGAGACAGTTTGGTTGAAGGCAGCGAGGGCGACGTGGAATACTTTCAGGATCATGATGTTGGTATTCGTGGGTTTAGACATTCTCAACATGACATAGATAAGAATGCTGATGAACGATTGAAGAAAGAAATTAGTACAACGAATCACAACTCTGAGAAATATATAATGAGTAATGTTAAGGGTCCATATACTTTGGCAAGGAATCATAAGGATGGAGGATTCTCATTTCCTCCCCCAGATGAGCAGTTGGTTCAAACAAGCTCAAGTAAATCTTTGCTGTCAAACCAGGGTAACACTACTTTCAACGATGAAGCTTATGATTGTGGTTTGGCCAATGATGACATGCTTGCATCATGGAGGCGCAAAAGCAATGGCTCTTCATCAGTTAAAAGTTCAAGGGATGAAAACCATACTAATGCTGGAGAATCAGCAAATTCTAGTCCATCATCCCTTTCAAATTATGGATACATCGATAGGGAGCTGGTGAAGAAAGAACATGATTTAAAAATGACAGGTGTAAGAGAAGAAGATCCTGTGGCATCATTGGAGGATGAGGAAGCTGCTGCTGTGCAAGAGCAAGTGAAGCAAATCAAAGCACAAGAGGAGGAATTCGAAACCTTTGATTTGAAAATTGTCCACAGGAAAAACAGGCATGTGACTTTTCATCTGTTGATCGAATAATACTAAGATAATTTGTTCACCTTAATAATATTGCAAGTATATCATACTTTGGCATGTGTACAGCATGTTTAGCAAGCTTTAAAAGAAGTGACTATGGTTGCTATGAAGCACATATTATTTTCATCTCCTATGCCCAGCTCCTGGCTCCAAGCATTTGATTTGTGATTTTCCATTGTTAGGCTGAAAATTCTGTAGCAGTAGAACTTTATTGTGTACACAGTTTCTAGCTGTCAAATTTCTGGGATACGAAGGATTGCAGTCTAGGTGAATTAATATAATCTTTGAACACATGGTCGTGCCTTGTGGTTCTTGTTTTCCTATATTTGACTTACAATTCAGTGCTTCGGAACTGTTGTTACACTCAATTCCTATAAAAGCTGGGACTCTTATTAATATCTAATTTTCATACTACATGCATTCCTTTATTTCTTCCAACTGTTGAAATGGACACTGTTTTCTTTAATGGTGATTCTGTTTGATCTTTAGGACTGGCTTTGAGGAAGATAAGAATTTTCATGTCGTCTTAAACTCAGTTCTGGCTGGCCGTTATCATGTCACGGAATATCTTGGATCAGCTGCATTCAGCAAAGCTATTCAGGCACATGACCTGCACACTGGCATGGATGTTTGTGTGAAAATTATTAAGAACAACAAGGATTTTTTTGATCAGAGCCTCGATGAAATAAAGCTTCTGAAGTATGTGAACAAACATGATCCTGGTGACAAGTATCACATTCTTCGGTTGTATGATTATTTCTATTATCGAGTAAGTGAGCATATCTTCCATCAATTGAGCGTCACTTTTATAACAATTAAAACTGTAGTAATTTTTTCTAATTGGTACTTGGCTAAGTTAACTTACTGCCCACCAAGCACGCTATCCTCGCATGTTAAGTTTTTTTGCTTGTCTTATTTAAGTTTGTACATTGTATAGATAGGACTATATTTTCCTTGGTGGTTTTTCATCCCTTTGTAATTTCTATCATAATTTAATAAATAAATATCTGTTAATTGAAAAGTTGTTCATAGAAAATGTTAAAGAGGTTGAAAACGTATTCTCACTGTTGTATTAAATAACATTGTGGTCGGATTTTATTCTTGACTTGTTGATATTCTCTCTGTTTACAATTCTTCTCCTGATTCGATCTATTCCCCATGTAGCGCATAATTTAAAAGTACAGAAGGTGCATGAGAAAAGCATAGGCAGTGTTTGTTGGAAATTTTGTTTTTTATGGAATAGATTATAGGGGAGACTTCTCCAATGTCTGGCATGTTTAGGCACTTAATATCAAACAAAAAGATGGTTAATGTTTCCCAAATGTGTTTTGTTAATTGAATACGGAATTAATAACCTAAAGATTGTGAGTTTTTCTGCTGAAGATTGTAATTAAGCGTGTGCTATTCTTTATGGCTGCCCTTTTGCCGACGGGATGTGTTATCATGCTAATTGATTTCCAAAACATCTCACTTCAATGTAAATTAGCCTTATGACAAGAACTAGCTGGTTTAAATCCAACATGAGCAAGACCGGACACATTTCCAAAATGAAAACTCGAGTTTGAAAATCTAATAGAAATATTTTTCATTTTACCAGTGAGAAGTATTCTCCATTAAATATTAAAATGAGAATTAATGTGCTTGGGGTCTCTTAATCTTGTTATCAAGATACTGCAAAATATTCATGTTTGTTTTTGTGTGAGCACATTCCATTTTTAGCTAATCTTCAAAATAATTGGTATATGTTGATACATGGATTTCTTTACCTTATACAGAAATCATTTTAGTAAAGAATGCTGTAAGTAGTAATGGAAAAGATAAATTTGGGTTACCATGAATTTCTAATATCAATATCCTAAAACATTTCAATGGTGTATGACTTCTAAAGTGTCTACTTATAAGCAATTTTACTAACTCGGCTATACATAACTTTATTCCTTAAATTAATGTGCATAACATTGGATGCACTTTGATGCCATTGTCCAAGAACCTCAAGGCATGTAAATAGAGTTGGTTCATTATTTGCATCAGGATTCTCTCAGTTCTTAATTTGAGACATGATGTCTCATGTCTGGCATGTGAGTGTTCGCATGCTGGTTAGAACCCCTAGTTTTGTTAACTTATTGAAGTACGGGCATACAAACCTACACATAAAATAGTTGAAAATTTTGCAAATCTTTATTTCAGCTCAAAATGTATATCCATTGACATATTTTATTATACTTTTCCAAAGTTTCAGCCTAAACTCTTTATTAAATGTTTGGAGTTTACACGAATTGTATTTTACATAGATACTAACTGCTGAAAAATTAGCGGTTAGAAAGGTGTACTTGATTATTTCATCATTGATTGATGTAATCTTTTTGATCAATTTATCATTGCCGCATGTGGAAAAAAAGTAATATTGACCTATACTTTTATGTGCAGGAACATTTATTGATTGTTTGTGAGTTGCTTAAAGCAAACCTGTACGAGTTCCATAAATTTAACAGGGAATCTGGAGGAGAAGTCTACTTTACAATGCCAAGACTACAGGTTTGTAGCCCACATACCCCCTTTGCTTTCTTATTATACAATCAGTTGCTGACTAGAATTCTGATTGGTGCAGTCAATTACCATTCAGTGCTTGGAAGCTCTTCAATTTTTACACAGTCTTGGTCTGATACATTGTGACCTGAAGCCTGAAAATATATTGGTGAAAAGTTACAGTAGATGCGAAGTGAAGGTTATTGATCTGGGAAGTAGTTGTTTTGAAACCGATCATCTTTGTTCATACGTGCAGTCTAGGTCATATAGGGCCCCAGAGGTTATTATGGGACTTCCATATGGGAAAAAGATTGATATTTGGTCACTTGGTTGCATTCTGGCAGAACTCTGCACGGGCAATGTAAGTTCTCCCTGCTCTGAACTCTGTAGTTTGTGAGTAAACAATTTTGCAAACTGCAGGAGTCTTTTCTGAAAATAGTATAAAGAGTATGGAATTATTAATTTATTTATTCTCTTTTCATAAGCGTAGGTTGATGTTTATTTTTCTGTACCATCTGTGTCTGCTGGTTAAAAGACTAGAAAGAGGAAATCTTTTTGTAAATTACTGTCACAAATTTTCAATTGTTTGTTCTCCCTTCTCAGATCCATAGTGATGTTCATTACTTTGGTTTCTCCCACCCTCTACCCAAGCTGTGAAATAAATAACTGGAAATTCACCTTCAATCCACCATTTACGACGTTCCTTTTAGTCGCCTGTGTTTTGTTGGTGGCCATGGTTAATGTGCAGCTTGAAATACCGCTGCCATCTTCAAAAGCAGCACCCTTTCTAACTGACAATCTCCTTTTCGAAACCTAAACTTCTAACACACCTCTAATGGAAACTTAAGTTTTGTTTTCCTCAATATATTTGTCACACAAGATATCTAAAGAATTATTTGGTGTTATTGTGTTTTGAGATTTCCTAGATTGTGAAAGAAGGTGTTCCAAATTAAGCAGTCACTCCTTAAAATGGTGCACTATGCGCACATGTCTGACAATTGCAAGGCATAGAAATGTATTACGTGCATACTCCAGCTAGCATGGGTGTTCTCCACATGATTAAACTGTGACCTTATATTTTCTTAAGGATAATCCTATGCAGCAGTCGGGCCTGTAGCCTGTACTCTTAAGTAATCTGTCTTTGTGATATGCTTTGAGAAACTCCTTACTATTTCCCTTGGATTGAGTTGATTTTTCTGTTCAGAGTGTGATTGCTATATAAGATTTGTAGTGTTTAATCAGATGGTTGATAACTGTGTTTATGTTACACGTTCACACAGTCTAGGTGTTAGTTTCAAGTCAGCCCAGTTGACAAAAAACTTATGTTTGACACCAAGTGAGCTGAAATGTTCAAAATCAATGCAATGATGAGCTAAGGTGTGTTTGTTTTGGGTTTTTTTTAAACCGGTTTGTGGATTTAAAAACCGATAAAATCCAGTTTTGGATTTTCAAAATCTGGATTTCAAAATTCAATACATCTAACCCTGCAGGATCTATTTATCCTAGTCACATTTATTTGATATAAAGTTAAATGTCAGCCTATTCAAAATTCCAAAACAAACACACTCTATTCACAGGATTTCATAATCCATCTAGATTTAGAAACTAGATTTTCAAAACCCACTAAATCCCATGACAAAAATAACCTTAGGGTCTAAGATGTATATCTTATGCCTTGGGGGCTGAAATTAGGTGCATGAGAGTAGTTGTCTATTTTAATAGTGTTGCTTTGTGCTCTATAAACTTGTGTAGCTGTTTGAACATACATCTTTGTGTTCTTTCACCTTGCTTCTAGTATTTTGTAGTGTTAGTACCTCTTGAACTCTAAAATAGTTACAATGTTGCCTGATAGGTGCTCTTTCAAAATGATTCTCCTGCCACATTACTTGCTCGAGTTATTGGAATTATAGGACCTATAGAGCCTGGGATGCTTGCCAAAGGAAGAGATATATACAAATATTTCACCAAAAACCACATGCTTTATGAAAGGAACCAGGTAACTATATATATCTCTTCCCCCCTTACTGAATATGTCTATCTGCACTCATGTTGATGTTAAATAATTTTGCTTTCCATCACAGTATTGAGTATTCATAATGCATGCAAATTTGGCAATTCACCAGTCACCCTGCCTAATTACATTTTCTTTTGGGTATGATTAGTTCGGTCCATGACGAAGACTTCAGTTGCTTTTTTAACTTTTCCTGATCTTATAGAGCCTGATGTATGCACTTTTTTTTTTATCCAACTGTTTCTAGCAATCTTATAAAAGAATTATATTTCAGTATCTTTTCAAGTGATATATTTGGTGCATCACATTACTAGTACATTTTTACATCACAAATATGCAATGGAGAAGGCTGTGCTCTCTTTCCAGATAAGTTAAAATTGGTTTGCTATTACAATCAAGTATTGGTGATATATTGAGTTTGAGGTGGGGCTTCGATTGGGTGATAAAAGCGCGCTTTGTAATGATCCACTGAGTTATGTGGTACCGATTTTCTTCATTTTTCTTAATTGAGGGGGGGAAGGAAGAAAAAATATTTATTGAGCTATTTGACTATTTGATGCTCATGAACTGACCTCTTGAACATGTTCCTATCTGGAGGAAACATGAAGAGAAAAGGTTGTTCTATGGACTTAACTGTCTTTTCTATTCACCTACGACTATATGCATGACCTATTTTACTTGTCCCTATTCAGCAAAGATTTTATACAGCTCTTCTATTTTCCTCAGGAAAGTAACAGACTAGAATACTTGATTCCCAAAAAGTCATCATTAAGACATCGGTTGCCCATGGGAGATCAAGGTTTCATCGATTTTGTTGCTCATCTGCTCGAAGTGAACCCAGATAAGCGACCTTCTGCCTCAGAAGCTCTCAAACATCCATGGTTACAGTATCCTTATGAACCAATATCATCCTGAAGAATCTGAAATTCCTCAGATGGGACCAGTTCTAAAGGTTCGTCGTTGATCAGATACGATAGCCAGGAACATCGGGAAGCCCTCGATTCTAGGCTATATGTTGATTCAATCTTCAATGAGGTTGTAATCTCAAGTGCCTACACAATTGGAAGGTGTGATTGGTTTTAACAGATAATCGAATCTTCCTCTGTATTTTGATTGTTGCTAAATGAAATGTAACATTGCACACGATATGTATCAATAGGATTTTCTTCTTCTTTTGTGATCGCCCTTGTTGTACATGATGTGTGATAATTCATTTAGGTTATTTAGTTATAATAGCTTTGTGAAAATAGTTGCTTTAACCGACTTTGTTTGCCCTTTTGGACTCCTCTCTGAAATGTATTAAGCTCTGATGATTTTATTGGTCTCTATTTATGGGAAATTTCATTATTTATTTTTAATGACTAATCGTACATATTATACATAATCTAACCAAAGATTGAATATTTTTATGAAGCTTAAATTCAATGCTGAGTTTATTAATCAATAATTTGTCTTCAGGGTATTAAATTTGATACACTTTCCATCCCGGATTGTTTGGTACATTATTGTACAAAGATATTCCTTACAAAAATTTACTGTAAACCCTAAAAGTTAGAATTTCAATGCAGCAAGTAAAAATCTATCTTACAAAAAATAAACATAATTTTAATTTAATTAAACCTACTATAAACTGACCCAAGAATTCTGTGGGTTTTTAATAGGCCACGACACCTCAAAAACCTCTGTGCACACCCAAAAATATTATGATTAAAAAATAATAATAAATAAATTTACCCTTATATACTTAAAAAACTTTCATGATTTTAAGACATTATACTTTGAAAATTTTGCACATCTAACTTAAGGGATAAAAATCATTTAAAAATAATATGGGGGGCACTACGTAATTGTTAAACCTATATATTTCAATTAGATTAAATTCTTGTTTTCATTTTCCGTTAGAAAGAGACCATGGGCATGGAGGAAGAGGATCAAACCAGCAAAACGACGTCGCTCTTTGCCGCTTTTGTCGATCAGCCAGCGTCTCATGCTCTCTCGTCCGACCCAAACAGCAGCAGCGCCGCCGCTAAATGGCTGCAGAACGCCAGCTTTAACGCCGACCCTTCCGTCATAAATGACGCCGTCTCCAAATACAATACGCCTTACGAAGAACAAGACGAAGAAGAAGATGAAAATAGAACTGAAGGACTCAATCCCCAAAACCGTAGGCCGCAGTATGATATGGTGCCGTCATCGCCGTCGCTGTCTGAGGCCAGTGCTTCTTCCGCAGAAGAGAATAGGAAGAAAAGGAAAAAGAAGAAGAAAAGGAGAAAGGAGAAGTTGCGCACGTCGTATAACTATGCTGCAACTCTATCCTCTTCTTCGAGGAAAGTGGGTGTTCAAAAGTGGGCTTCTTCTTCTACTGCTAATGAGAAAGAATACTACTTTGATTCTCGAGGAGATCGCGATAATTTAGCCTTCGGTTGCATCTACAGGTGAATGCTCTGTCTTTCCATCTAATTTCTGCTTTACCGATGTTATAATGCTTTTTTGGGTATTATTTTCAGCATTGATTGCCGCCGGTCCCTTAAAATTTATGTTCACGCTCTTTTAGTCTACAAAGGTATTGTCGGATTGCAGTAATTGCAGTCAGAATTATAGTATATTGTTTCGTATAAGTCATGAATTCTTGCTTAAACTGTAATCTTATACTCTATAACTTTGTTACATATGTTATTTCAAAATTGTTTCCAGTGGATTAATCTGACTTTACATTCTTGTTTTAGAAAGACCAATACAGAGAATGGACATTCGTATGTGGATGACGGTTTAATTTTGAAATTCATTTTCATTTTTTGATTCTGTGCTGATTTATGGTGTGTACATGATGAACTGCAGACTAGATATTGCTCGTTACAAGCTTTACGATTCTAAGAAAGATTCTGAGCAGAACTCTTTTAAGTGGAACAAGAGAGTTGGTGGCTTGGATGGGGATAGTGATATTGATGCTTTAGATACGAAACTTCGATCTGGGGGTCGCTACTGGTCTGCAAAGTATGCTGCTATTGAGCGTCATAAGAACTTGAAACGAGTGCGGGTTCATGCTTCTAGAAATCCTGTAGGGAGTTCAGTTACTGATTATATTCCCTTAGTAGATGAAGTCTCTGATAGTGGAGCTGTTTCAACTGTTAATGTAGTTGAAGAGTCCTGGGAAGATGAGGTCTTCCGAAAAACAAAGGAGTTCAATAAGATGACTCGGGAACATCCCAAGGATGAGAGTATCTGGTTGGCATTTGCAGAGTTTCAAGATAAGGTGGCAAGTATGCAGCCTCACAAAGGTTTCCGTTTGCAAACTCTGGAGAAGAAAATCAGTATTCTAGAGAAAGCAATTGAGCTCAACCCAGACAGTGAAGATCTGCTTCTTTCCCTTATGAAATCTTATAAGAGAAGAGATAGCACTGACGTCATAATTTGGAGGTGGGAGAAGATACTAACATCCAATTCTGGGAGCTGCAAGCTGTGGAAAGAATTTCTATGTGTAGTTCAGGGTGAATTTTCCAGATTTAAGGTTTCTGAGATCAGGAAAATGTATGCAAATGCAATCCAAGCCTTAGCTGGTGCTTGCATAAGGCAACATAGGCAGGTTCTCACTATAATGAACCATATTTTCTTCTTTTTTTCTAGCATTATTACACTTTCAATGCGTAAACACACACAAACACATATAAAATGGATGGGAAAAGAATCTTGCCTGACTTAAAATGAAGATGGGTCTTCTGTTCACTGTTTTTTCTCATTGAAAACTGTTGTCTGCACCCTTTTGTTTATAGGACAAGTTTAAAAATTTCAGCTCAATCATTGGGATTTGTTAGGAAATTTCTTTCAGGTGATGCCCTTTTAGCCTATAAGTAGTAATTGACTATTTGTCGATTTATGGGTAAACTGGACATGATGTTTCTTTAATTTTTAGTCATACACCTTGGAATACTTCACATAAATTTAAGTGTACATGACATATTAAAAAGAAACATGTATTTCAAATTTCTTCAACTTGTTTATCATTTTACATGTACACGAAATATTTAAAAGAAACCCATATGACTAATTTATGTTAATCATTTTACATTAGATTCTGAATGTGATTTAGTCTCATTTATTATAAATTCTGATATCTTGATGGTGGCTCCTTTTTTGTACTGGATACAGGCTCACCCATCTGGCAATGAGATATCTGTTGATCCGGCAATTGTCCAACTAGAGCTTGGTTTGGTTGATGTTTTTCTTGGTCTTTGCCGCCTCGAGTGGCAAGCAGGTTTCCAGGAGTTAGCCACCGCTTTATTTCAGGCCGAGATAGAATATAGTTTATTTTCTCCCTTGGTGTTGTCTGAACAAAGTAAACGGAGACTCTTTGAACACTTTTGGAGCAGTAAAGGTGCCAGAATTGGAGAAGATGGAGCTCTTGGATGGTCAACCTGGCTTGAAAAAGAGGAAGAGCAGAGGCAGAGACTTCTTAAGGAGGAGGCTTCGAGTGCAGTTGATGAAGGTGGCTGGACAGGTTGGTTCGATCCATTATCCAAAAATATAGATATGGAAATACCCGAAAATACTGTGGAGAAAGATGTGGTTGTTGAGGAATTGAATGATGGATCTGACACTAATGATGAGCAGAAGGATGACATTGAATCTCTGCTTAAAGCTCTGGGGATTGATGCTGCTGCCGCTGATATCAAGATAAAAGACACAATAACATGGACTAAGTGGTCAAAGGCAGAAATGGGCAGAGATTTGGATCATTGGATGCCACTTCGTTCTAATTCTGGTTTGTCTTCATTTGCGTCCTACTTTTGCTGTGTATCCTCTTTTTTTTTTTTTCCTGTGAATATCCTCTCTTTGAATCATATTTTCACACATTCTATATTATGTTTTTTCTATATTCCCCTTAACAGGACTCAAAATTTTATCCTCCAATTGCAGTAGGAATGATGACACAACACAAGAATCTAAAATTAAATATACCTTTTTAGCTATTGAGATTTTCTTGAAGTAAATTTCATGAACTTTAGAGCTTGTTGTACTCTGGTGTGAACTCCGAGCCAACTGTTAGTTTGGAGTCTTAAAACAAAGCATTGGCACCATCTGCATGCATATATGAAGTACAAATACATACTTTGCAGCCTCTTCAAATTAAATAAGAAGAAGAAGAAGAAGAAGAAGAAGAGAGAATTGGGGCTGGGGATTTAATATCATCAGCTTCTTTCTACTCACTGCTTCACCGTCATTCAATTGTCAATTGATTCATCAATGTTAACCCTTGAAAGCTTTTTCTATTCGCGTCTCTATAGAGACCTCCCCTTCTCAAAATTCTTCATTTGTTGCACATTTTTGAGAGTTAAGAAGATTGATCAGAGGCTATGTTAGGAAGTGTTTGCTTTATTTGCAATTTATTTTCATAATAATGTTTTTTTTTTTTACTCTGTGTGTGTGGAAGAACACATAATCTTAACTTCATGTTTCAAATGTGTGGTAATTCTGAAATAGATGTTATAACTATTATTTATACTATTTTTTAATGCACCATAATTTATCAAGCATGATACTTCCATAATAAATTATCGAGACATTATAACTATCATTTTATTTTAGGTAGCAATAACAAGACTTTGCTGCTTTTTTTTTTACTCTCTAGTCTCTGGTGCAAATGACTCATCTGAATTGACAAAACAGATCGAATTTCGCACGATGATACTGCAATTGATGCAGAAGATGAAGAACAACTTTTCAGTGTAATATTGTATGAAGATGTAAGTGATTACCTGTTCTCACTGAACTCTGTGGAAGCTCGAGTGTCCCTTGTATCCCAGTTTATAGATTTCTTTGATGGAAGGATAGCTCAATGGTATGTATTGTGATATTCTGATAGCCATCTTTCATTGTTAAGCTTTTGTTGCATAACTGTAATTATTCATAACTTCTGTTGATTAATTGTAAATAAAAGAAAGTTGAAATACATTTTTGGTTCTCTACAAAGTTCATGTAGAATAGGTCATATGATGAACTCTGTTCTGTAGAACCTGATTATATTTATATATTCCGATAATTTATTTGGTTCTTATTAGGTATTTCTCTTGCTTCTTATCTTGATTTATACATTTCATTGTTCTCAGGACATGCACAAACAGTCCAAGTTGGGTTGAGAAGACACTGAGTTTAGAAAGTCTTCCTTGTTCTCTTCTAGAGCATTTGAGAAAGGTGCATGATATACTAGCGATGAAGTTGACCAATCCAAATAGTATGACTTTGGAGCTTCTTTTGACTAGTTCGGATGACTCAGATATGAGGAGTAACGTAATGAAGTTTCTCCGAAACGCTATCTTACTTTGTCTAAGGGTGTTACCGCAAAACTACATCCTGGAGGAAGCTGCTCTTGTCTCTGAGGAGCTATCAAACACGAGGATGAAATCAACAAGTTGTTCTGTGACTCCATGTCGAGCATTGGCAAAGACTTTATTGAAAAATAATAGGCAGGTACATGTGTTATCTGTTTGGCATTGAGCCTTTGAGTAATGTGATTCTTTGTGTATTCATGTCTTCTGACCATATATTCATACATCATCTTATTCTTATGCAATATTGTTCCCTGTTCTGTACAAGACTTATGAGAATGTATGCCCTAGTAGTATTTATCTCATAGGGACGTAATCCGGCATTTCTTTTAGATGCTTATGTTGGAGCCAATTGATGAGATTTATACCTAGTCATAAAGATGCAACTGTTTTATGTGCTTAGAAAAGGCCTAGATGGCCAAATTGCTAAAGCCTTATAAGATTGGAGGACACGTACTGCTAAGGACATGCTGATAAACGCTGCACTTTCATGCATGAACGGAGTGGTTTAGTGAATGAAGTGTGCCTAATTTTCTTCTCTTTCAATTACTTTTAATTAACTACAAAAATTTATAAAGGGATTGTTGTGTGAAATTGGCTCTTACCAAATTAGATCTTTTTTTAACCATTCAGTTCAATGATCTATATAATGAACTTATGACCTTGTAGTCTTGTTCTCGAAATAAAGTTGGAGTGGTCTATAAGTGGATAAACAGAGACTCTTCCAGCAATGTGGGATCATCATTCTGATAGTCAAGGACAAATATGATGTTAATAATAATGGAGTTTATTGATTGAGAGTATCACTGGTGGAAGGCTGGAAGCCCACCCCGGAGTTTGGGTGAGACAAAATAGAATTAGAGTAGGTCTGCAGTTAACTTAGTGCAGGAAGTCATGCCGGCTTTTAAATGAGGTGTCTAGGAGTAAGTAGTAGTGATATTCCATATTGGTTTTGCAGAAAATCTGGAAAATTAATTTATTTCTGGGAATCATACTCTTGTAACAAGTCAAGACTTTTGGTATGATTCTACAAAGCTCCAAAACCCATTCTGCTGTAGGATTGCTTCATTGTTCATCTGCCCCAAACCATTTTGCTTGGGATGTGATGACTGATGAAAGATTATTTTGTCTTATGAGATATTGTTACTCAATTTAGAGTTTTAGTGTCCAAGTTATATCAACTTGATATATATGATTTCCTGGCATGTAGAGAGAAAGTAGAAACATGTTTTTAACCATACCTGATCATAATATCTTTGTTTTTTCATTTGCTTCTTAAAGCTGATGCTTGTTGCTCCTTCCTTTGTCTGAAGTGGTATTGATGCTTTCTATGTCTTATTTGCTATTCATGGTTATAGGATGTACTGCTTTGTGGGGTTTACGCTCAAAGAGAAGCTATATTTGGGAATATTGATCATTCCAGGAAGGTTTTTGACATGGCCTTGTCATCTATTGAGGGGCTCCCAGTGGTATTGTTATTGTATTTTGTTTCTGGGTGTGAGTTTTTGGTGACTTATCATGTTGCTCAATTCTCTGAACTTTCGACATTTGTTATCTAGAGATCAATTGCTTGGTATATAAATAAGGGTGCTTTTTATCTTCTTTTACATATTCTAAACTTTTTAAGGTGACGTATTTTCTCATCTGAGACAACCCCCCCAAACACAAAAAAGAAAAAGGAAAAAAAAGGACGAAAGAAAGAAAGATTATGTTTGTTGTATGTTGTTTGATCTTTCTTTTCTACTTGGAATTTCTTTTGGGTTCTGTCACTAAATAATTAAACCTTAAATATTCTCATGAATAACTGTGGTTCTTTCTTTTATGCGACTGAGCAGGATGTTCAGCCAAATGCAACTCTTTTGTACTTTTGGTATGCGGAAGTGGAGCTTGGGAACAAGTCTTCTGAGAGTCTCAACTCACTGTCCCGTGCGGTGCATATATTATCCTGCTTAGGCAGTGGGGTAAGATATACTCCATTTAAAGGGGAACCATCGAGTGTGCAATTACTTAGAGCTCGCCAGGGTTTCAAAGATCATATTAAAATGATAGGTACAGCATGGTCGCGTGGTGTCATAGATGATCATTCTGCTGCTCTCGTCTGCTCTGCTACATTGTTTGAAGAGTTAACTTATGGATGGGCTTCTGCCTTGGAAATGCTGGAACACTCCTTTACGATGGTGCTTCCAGGTGAATAAGTTTTCTCTAAAAGGGTTTACACACACACACACACACACAATGTTCTCTTTTATTTTTTTTGAAGGATTATAAATATATTACTTGTGTGAACTGTGAACGTGGAACATCAAACAATTTCTACTTGACACACTTAAAATTAGGGAAATTCCTACCTACCCATCCAAATTTCTGTAAGCGAGTTGGAATCTGGATTCCTCCAATCTTCATTGTTCTTTTGTTGAGGCAGAGGCCAAATATTTCATAATTACTTTAGTTTGCATATGCTTTTCATTTCAATAACTAAATTTGTTGGCATATCTACTGTAGAGAGGAGACGGCACAGCCGGCAACTTGAATTCTTGTTCACATATTACGTGAGGATGCTTTATAAATATCGAATGGAGCTCAAGATTTCAAAAGTATGGGAATCTATTGTGAAAGGGATGCAGATATATCCTTTCAATCCATACATTCACAATGTTTTGATTGAAATCAGCCATTTTCACACTTCACCCAACAAACTGCGGTGGACTTTGGATGATCATTGCCAAAAGTAAAACCGTTTTCATTATTAATTTTGTCTATTATGATTGTTGAAAAGGAATCGATTAATCAATTTCATTGAATTTCAGAACACCATCTGTCATGACTTGGCTTTATGCCTTGGCATTTGAACTTAGTAACGGGGGCTCTGAGCATAGGATACGTGGACTCTTTGAACGGGCATTACAGGATGAGAAATTGCATGGTTCAGTGATTCTGTGGCGTTGTTTTATTGAATACGAGAGGAGTGTTGCTTGCAATATTACTGGAGCCAAAAGAGCGTTCTTTCGTGCAATACACGCATGTCCCTGGTATCTCTTCTGTGATGAAAGGATTAAATAACCTTATTACTGTCTGTTTTTTCAAAGCTAAACGCTGATTTCATCTTTCCAGGTCGAAAAAGCTGTGGCTCGATGGTTTTCTGAAACTGGATGCTGCATTGACTGTTAAAGAAATGTCTGATCTGCAACAAGTCATGCGAGACAAGGAACTCAATCTCAGGACTGACATATATGAGATTTTATTGCAAGATGAGATTGATACGTAACATAAAGCTGACTCTCTGTTTTTCTTCATCAAATCATAGACAGGACTCGACGAAACGAGACGAAGGGTGGTGTAAGACAATATAGTTGTGAAAGAATGGTGCTATTTCACTATTGTGTTGTACATGGATTTATATACTAGCAGTCGTTTGTTACATATAATGAATTTGATCAAGTTGTAACCTGTTCGATGAGCAATGTGTTGGGTGTTATCATATATTTTATCCATGTACATGAAATAGAACAAGCCTATATTTTTGCAACTTTGAACAAATCTATTTTATTTTTTATTTTTCTAAAAAAGCATCAAATAAATCGCATACTGTTAACATTCCTGAATAATCTTTGGACTCTAGGAATTCTAATTTCATACTACTTCCTTCTTCCCGCTAATTATTTCACACTTTCCTTTTTATTCTATGCCAATATTTATGCACGTTTTTTAAAATGAAAAAAATATATTCCAATAATACTCACTTTTTATACACATTTCAATAAATTTACACATTTTTTTACATAAAAAAATAATTTTTCTTAAACTCCGCGTACAAATTGTTATGTTGATTTGGATTTATTTTTCTTTTATGCTATTGTTAATGATGTTGAAGATGGTCATGAACAAGTTGATGCTGCCATTCCAGAACTTTAATGGAGAGTAGTAAACTTGTTTAGGGTTGCATTACCTGATAGAGATTTACTCCTTTTTCCTCTATTTCCAAGGCATTTAATTAACTAAAATGGAAAATTAATTAAAAATTCTGGCCGGAATGATGATACAGATTAAAAATTCCGGCCGGAATGATGAGATAACTATAATAAAATGAAATTCATAAAAATTGAGATACAGATTAAGCAACAAACAAAGGCTGGAAGCGGCAGTGGGATTAAATGAACCTCTTGAACAAATAATTTGGCTGACCCGGCCTATAATACAGATTTAAAAAAAAAAAAAAATATATATATATATATATATATAAAGTATTTATTTAAGAATTTAGATATAGAATGTATTTTGTTATGCAAAACCTTTTATAGTCGACCATTTAAAATATAAAAAAAATTGATGCTGGCAAAGTTACAATTAAGAATTACGTACATCTACTCCAATTTATAATGACTGGTTTACGCTAACAACTTTGATGAATGCAAATGATTAAAATATACACGTCTAAATTAAAGGTGTATAATATCTTTTGGCAAAGAATTGTGTGTGACTATGAGCCTCTCGTGAGTATTTACGTGAAATAAATAAAAAGTGATAATATTATTATTACTTTCGCTATAAATATTATTACTTTCGTTATAAAATA
The DNA here is from genome assembly GCA_023678885.1 of Pogostemon cablin. Taxonomy (NCBI): domain Eukaryota; kingdom Viridiplantae; phylum Streptophyta; class Magnoliopsida; order Lamiales; family Lamiaceae; genus Pogostemon; species Pogostemon cablin. Next base: position 8,007,508 of record CM042962.1, on the reverse strand, counting down.
TTATCACTTTTTATTATTATAAATTGTTAAGTTGATATAAAGTGTTTCTTAATAATTATATATTTTTTCCACACATATGTGTATAACTTTTTATTCAATAGTGTATAGGAGTACATGTTTTTTAATAATTGTATATCTTTTTATACTCAATTTTTCATTAAAAAAACTAACAATTAAATTGTATACATTTTTGTTCATAATTGTATATGTTTTTGTTTATATTTGTATACGTTTTTTTAAAGTGGATACCTATTTTAGGGTGCATCCGAATGCACAGTATAATTAGCCTAAATTGTTTATGAAATATAATTCATTGCACCGTTCATTAAATATAATTCACTACATCATTATCACTTTTCATCGATTGAATATCAATTTTTATTAATGATGTTATCACTTTTAATCTATCTCATACAACGAAGTGCAATTCGGACTATCATTGATAAATATGGCCAGAATGATAGTTAGAACTCACTTGGATTAACAGACCGCCACCATACAAAGGTCAAAGAATGGTGGTTTCTTATGTTTACTCCTAATCCTTCTCATTTTCTATCATAGGCCCAATCTTTTCGACTTAAATGAGACTAACTCATAACTTGCCCTATTTTTTTCGGGTGTATTAAGTGGGATTTTAAAAAAATAAAATATTCTCATAAAAAAAATAATAAAAAATTATATATAGATAGATAGAGAATGTTAGTATTGTATCGTTATACAATAAAGAATATCTAAACGTATTAATAGTTGGCGTTAATCTTAAAAGAAAAATATATAAGCAAGAATTAAGGGAAAATTTTGTTTGTCATTTAAAACTTGAAACGAATAAAAAGTAATATATTTTAATAAAAAATAATAATGGTACAATTGATTAGTATTTATAAACAATTTATAGTATAAATAAAAATTAATAATAATTAAAAATAATAATATCTAAATATAATAAAAAGTGATAACTATTTAATAAAATTTATAATCGGTCTCACATAACACATCTCATATAGAACTTGTCCAAGAGTTAATTAGTATTCCCTCCATCCCACAAAAGATTGCACCTCCAATCGGGGCACGGAGATTAAGAAAGTGATAACTTTTAGGGGTATAATAATATTTTTTTGTAATAAATAAATGATAAAGTATGTTAAGCAGAGATGATTTTTTTTTGTAAATAATAAATAAACTTATTTTTTACTTTTGCTTTTTTGGAGATGTGCAAATTTTTGTGGGACAACCTAAAATGAAAAGTGTGACATTTGAAATGGGAAGGAGGGATCATATAGATATATATCGGCCAACGGATACAATGCAAAAATTAGCTAGTGTGGCTTCAGGGTTATTTTTATTAGTATAATAGAAGTTTATTATTTGGTATAATTACATTTAAGAAAGAGTAATATTATTATGGGAGCAACTATTTGCACCCCAAAATTACTGAACGTACTCCAAAATTATTTAAATTGACATAATTACCCTAATAAAATTTATATATGTTCAGTTGTTGCAACCGAACAGTCATCTAACAAACTGTTCGGTTGCAACAATCGAACAGAACAAATAATTTACTCCCTCCGTCCCGCTAATAGGTATTCGTTTACTTTTTACACGTGGATTAAGGAGTATAATATTTTGATGTATAATGAGGTAAGAGAAATAATATTTTAATGTGTAGTGGGTAGTTGTATTAGTGTTGATTGTGGGCAACATGTGTGTCAAATCAATCCAAAAAAAGAAATGGATACTTTGTATTGGGACGGACCAAAATGGCAAAATGGATACGTATTAAGAGGACGGAGGGAGTATATATTATCTGTTCGCTTGCTGCAACCGAACAGAACAAAGAATTTATTCATCTTATGTGTTCGATTGCAGCAACTGGACAAAACAAGATTTGTAATTTTTTTTTAATTCATATCTATATTACCGAATAGATAAGATAACAGATAAGTTTCATGACATCATCATTTTTAAAACAAAGATGGTGTAAGCAAATTTTTGTTGATTCTATCAACGGAATTAGCAGTGGACCAATGGTTTGATAGAATTTAGAATCAACAGAAAATTCTATCAAACCATTAGTCCACTGCTACTTTCGTTGATAGAATCAACAGAAACTTGCTTACTTTAACTGAGGAATCATCATCTTTGTTTAAAGATTGATAATATCTATAAAACTTATCTGTTATCTTATCTATTGGGTAATGTAGATATAAATTAAAAAAAATCACAAATTTTGTTTTGTTCGATTGTTGCAATCGAACAGGTAAGATAAATAAATTATTTGTTCTGTTCGGTTGTTGCAACCGAACAAATAAGATATATGAATTCTTTATTCTGTTCGGTTGCTGCAACCGAACAAATATAAATTTTATAAGGATAATTGTGTCAATTTAAATATTTTTATGTACGTTTAGTAATTTTGGGGGTGCAAATAACTGCCCCTATTATTATATATACTACTATTAATGAATTTTTTCAAGGACAGTAACTTATTATATATGTTAAAGAATAATACTCAATATTCTAAAAAAGTATATTTTGTGAGTACTTTATAAAACATAAAGAAATAAATAGGTTGGAGTGATGATGTTATATATATTATCTAAATAGTACTCCATTAATAAGCATATTTTAACACGTTTGACAAACTGTCTCAATTTCAACATTGTCTCGCAAGAGATTTTGTTAAAATTATTGTACCGACACAAAACAATATTTTCAATTATTTGGTTAATTGATCAAATTTAAGGTGATATCCACACAAGAGTTTTTTTTTTTATTTTCTTTTTATTTAATTATATGCCACTTATAATTACACGAGTCACATATAAAAAAAAAAAATAGTCTTTACCTCCAGAGTTTTGTACCCTCTTAATGAAATGTGATATTAATACGGGATAAATATATGAACATTTGTACAATATTCGTAATAGTTTTCTCTTCAGATATCCTAGTCCAACATCGGTGCAGCACAAATTGGTATATTAGATGACGAAGAAAGAGTGTACATTGGGTGCACCCACATGTGTATAATTTTTTATTTTATTTTGTATACATATTATTCTATTTTGTATATGTGTTTCATAATAATTGTATACTTTTTTCACATTAAGTTTTTCATTAAAAAAACTAGCATCATATGTGTATAACTTTTTATTCAATAGTGTATACATATTTTTTAATAATTGTATATTTTTTTACACTCAATTTTTCATTAAAAAAATTAACAATTAAATTGTATACATTTTTGCTCTTAATAGTATATATTATGTTTATATTTGTATATGGGTGCACCCTATCTTAGGGTGCACCCGGGTGCACATCATAATTAGCCACGAAGAAAGTATGGATCGATAAAAATTACTCATTCCATTCCAATTAAATAGTTAGATACGAAATTTATAAAAGATTGACTAAAGGTATTTTGAGGTCATAGAAATAAGTGATATTTCAATTTTTGGTATAAGGCGGATGAAAATAGAGAGTGCACAGTATTTAGACTATGGGAGTATAATATAACATTATAAAATGTTATAATAGCAGGTTTGTTAATTGGCAAATAAACTGTATATATATTATATTCTCTCCGATTCAAAAGATATTGACACACTTTCTTTTTTGGGTTGTAAAATTGACATATTTCCTTTTAAAGAATATGGGACCCACACAAAAATAATTTATTTATTTACATGGACCCACACACATCACACTCACTACTAATACAACTACCCACTACACATTAAATATTATTTCTCTCACTTCACTTTACATTAAATTATTTTACTTCTTAATCTTCGTGCAAAAAAAAAGTGACGGAGGAAGTATATAATTATAGTAAACGTGATTATTATGCAGACGATCGATATTAATTGGTGGAACCAATTGAAGTAATAATTAATAGGAATTTATTTTAAAGTGCAACACTAAATTGGAGACATGAGTAGTAGGCAAATTCTGAGTTAGGTTTAGAAAAACGGATCAAGACCTAAAAACCTTGTATGTACGTATAAGCTCTAACAACAATACCAAACTTTTCATTCATAGTCAATTATTATTATTATTATTCACAATAAACCCAAATTAATTTTTAATACATGCATGCATGTATATAATTAGGGTTTTGTAATTATATACTAATTGTTATATATAGATATAGGTTAGAATAAGCATAAGTTAATTTGACAAGTGTAAGTAATTTTGATTTAGTTAATTAAAAATAATATTGTTGCATGCAGGTTTAGAAGGAAAATTTGGTGGGTTGTAGGTTAGAATTTTGATAATGGATGTTGAGAGGAGAACGACATTTACCCCACCAAGCAACCTTAATTTCCTGTCTCTCTCTTTATCTAGAGAGAGAAGGAGTTAGATATATAGAGTATTTGTATGCATATATCATAGTGGGTTTGTTAGCCTAGATGTTGCATCAATGGGTGGTGTTGCTCTGTCCACTCTTTAACGGAAAACACTTGTTTTATCTTTTAATTCCCAATTCTCTGTTATCATCACCTCTTCTCTCTCTCATCATCTTCTCCTTTCCAACAGATAAAAACCCTAGATGTGCCTTTTCTTGATTTTCTGCAACTTTTGATTGCATAGGGAGAATATAACAGTTGTTGATTTTGAGGGATTGTTGAAATTAATTTGTATAGAGATATATATGATGTGCAGTAGAGGGCATTGGAGACCTGCAGAGGATGAGAAGCTGCGGGAGCTAGTTGAAAGATATGGACCCCACAACTGGAACGCCATTGCTGAAAAGCTTCACGGTAGATCAGGTAGTACTCATGTCATGATCATCATCACAATTCTTTACTTATGTTTATCAATTAATTACACTCGAGATTTTGTTAGACTCACTTGATTAAATAATAAATTATTCATCTGATTAAGTTTTTAGATAAGGTGGTCATTTAACATATTTCTTACGAGTGCTCGATTCGATTACCTCAGGGAGAGGGAGAGGGAGAGGGAGAGGGAGAGGGAGAGAGATCACATGCACAGTTCTAGGGTTTGAATTGATGACACAACAAATTAGTTGCTCATGATCATCTCTATATATTAATTTGAAGTAGTATATGTCATAATATACAAACATACAAATAATTAATTAATATTCGAACAAGATTAATGTTATTACAATCCGTATATATGAATGATCCAATTGATTAAATAAATCAAACTAATTGATTATGATTTAATTTGAGACTAATAGGTATGAATTGTTGACACATCTTTATCAGGTAAGAGTTGTAGGCTGAGATGGTTCAATCAGTTGGATCCAAGAATCAACCGCAGCCCTTTCACGGAGGCGGAGGAGGAGCGCCTCCTCGCCTGCCACCGCATTCATGGGAATCGCTGGGCAATTATCGCCCGCCTCTTCCCCGGTCGCACTGACAATGCCGTCAAGAATCACTGGCATGTCATCATGGCTAGAAAATGCAGAGAAAGATCCAAGATGTACGCCAAACGAATGAGAAACGACCAAGAATCATCCAAGCAGGATATTAGTTTAGCAATTTGCAGAGCTACTCTTTTGGACAAAAAATTCCAAGACAGATCATTTGAGTACCCATTTAGATATAATTTCCAACTTAATACTACTGCAGATCATTGGAATCATCATCTTCAGTTTGGTAGACCACTCCATCATATCAAGAATATAGATCAAGGTAAGTTATATTTTCATGCAGTTAAATTCAACTTTTTTTTTTTTTTTGGGGTGGGGGGTTTATATATATAAGAAAACACTTTAATCTTAATTACTATTTAATCATGAAGGATTATTCTAATTCATACTTTTCTAGTTAATTAGAGATAGTTTGAATAAGAAAATGGAGAAAAATCAATTTCCATATACATAAATTTGGGCGTTCTATTTTCAACCTAATTCTGGTCTATACGTAATATGGAGTATAAAAATTGGGGTTTTTTTTTTAAAAATAAATTTTGGTACGTATATATGGAGCTCAATAGTAGTATTGGCTTTCTTATGAATTAAACGAAAACAGCACAAATTTCTTGCACGCTATTGCAAATTAAGTGCAAGTTTTTTTGCATTGTTCAATTAATTAGTTAAGTAATTAAATGTTAATGCATTTTTAATTGTGTTTTTAACAATGGTCACACTATTTTTTAGTAATAAGTATATAATATTACAATTACATTTTAATCTTAATCTTTTGTATCATAAAGTCTCAGGTTATAGCGTGCACGTGCTGTAATATTTTATTATCTTATAATTTTCAAAATAGGAGGTATGAAGAAAATTAAGATTAACTTTTCATTTTTCTTATAATTATTTTGAATCTTCAAGTATCCCATTTTTCCACTAACGTCATTCATAAGTTCTTCCTTAATCAAATCATCGGTAATATATACAATATATTTTCAGAAGATCTTAAGTGAAAAATAATTATATATGGATTCTCTTTTTGGAGGAAGAAGTATATATATATATATATTACATGCATATTCTTTTACATAGTTAATTAAATGAATAATGCATTAATACAATTAATTCCATCCTTATAATCTAATTCTTGAAATGGTTGCAGAAAGAAGTACTAAAGGTGTTGAGTTCTACAATTTTCTCCAAGTGAACACTGACTCCAATAAAAGCGAAGTGATAGACCATGCAACGAAACAAAACAAAAGTGGATACGAAGACGAAAATGAAGAAGACGACGACGGATTAGAAGAGGAAGTTGATCAGAAATCGTCCAATCAAAGGAAAATTGCACAATTTATTGATTTCTTATCAGTGGGAGGCTCTTCTTAATTAAACAGGAAATTAATCTCCTGAAATTCTTAATTGCAAATTTAGCTTAATTCCATATAGATATTCAATATCTAATTATTAGGATATATCTTTACATTGTACATGTATATGTATATATGCATTAACAAATCTTCTTGGATGCATATATGCATGATCTTCATGCATTAACTTTCTTATTCATGAGCCTCTATATATCTTTACATGCCAAATCTTATCATTCGTATCATTATCGTATCCACACGAAACATGAATGGAAACCTTAGTTGATCAAAGACTCAGAGTTGTCTATTTTGGTTTCCACTTCACGGCCCTCATCTCACTAGTTATTGTTCTATTTCATCTCTTTCCTATATATATATATTGAAATTTTGATTTAGTTAATAAAAATTATTTAATTTAAAAGTTATTTAATAAATTACTCCACTATTCATTATTATTATTTATTATTTTCATATAGTGTAGAAATATACCCTAGCTTTGTAAAAAAGCTAAAAATATTTAAAATTTTAAAATTTTGTACTTAAAATATTTTATATTTATTTTATATTTAAATATCTCAATTCTAAAATATCTATTATTAAATAATTTATTAATATTATAGTATTTCTAAAATTTTAAAGGTAAAGGTAAAACAATTTCTTTTTCGATATTCTTATAGTATAAAAGTAACAACTAAACACTTGTGTGTGAGATTATACAAGAGTAATTATATTTTAATAGAAAATGATAATCTAATTAATAAAATTAATAATCATCCAATAAATTTTTTTATAAATCTAAAAATTAGTCTAAATCTTTTAAATTTGACATATAAGTGGATTGCAAATCAAACCATGAGTCAGATTTTGATTAAATTTGACTGCCCAATTCCAACGTGGAAAATAAAATAAATAAAAAAATTCCTGCAAACCCTTTCCTCTCCAAATTTTTTGTCTCAATTTTTCATCCTCTTAAATTTCCATTGACTGCTCGCTTAGCCTCCAATAGGAAAAGGCTCTCCACCGGAAGCCTCGACAACTCTCCACCCAACGAAGGTCGAGGCCTCTTCTAGCCGGAGAAGACTCGCCGGTCACTACATGAAGGAGTTCAGCGCCATCAATCGCCACCACCGTGGGCAGCCGGCCCGCGTTGCCTCAGTCCAGTTGCGAAAGTCGAGCCCGTCGCGCTACCACCGACGTGAGCCGTCGATGCCGCTTCAGATCTGTCGGATCGAATCCACCCATCTCCATCGCGCGCTGGTGCAGCGTCCCACGATGATATCTATTGTATCAGTATAGAAATTTCAAAGAAAGTATTGATGAATATTGTAAGTGAAATTAGCAGTGGAGTGGGAACAAATCATCCTCGCGACCCTCCTTCGTAGTTGTGTTTTTCAGAAGGGAAATCTGGAGATAGGTTGCAAGAAAAAGATTTTTTTTTAATTTTTATTTTCAACGTTGGATTTGGGTAGTTAAAATTGGTCAAAATCTGACCGGTGGCTTAATTTGCAATTCTTTGCAAATGTGATATACTTATTTGCCAAATTTCAAATGTTTAGACTAATTTGTAATTAAATTAAAGGTGGAGACTTTTACGCAATTAACCCTGTAATATATCTAATGGAACTTCATAACTTAAGCAGGATAAAACGTCTGGTGGCAAGAAGATACCATGCAAGTGTTGGTCAGACTGTAAACGCCATCTGCTGTGACATGTTAATGACACGTGGATTTATAAAATGCCAAAAAAAAAATATGTAAGAAAAAGTTTTAATCGTAGCAAACTTACAAGTTAGGGTCAAATGTCAATGATCTAACAGACATAGCTAATTATTAATTAATTAAGATTCAATTAATTAATTTATAAATAATTAATAATTACAAATAGATCAGTACAATATTATATATATCTCTAATATTGCCAGAGATGCAAATAAATAGACTATACTTAAGATACGAAGCCAGAACCGGACGGCATATTTTCTTGTAAGACGATGTTTATGTGAGATGACTTAGTGAGACGTTTTAAAGTATATTTATTATATAGATAAAATATGTTTATTGTTGTTAAAGTTTTTGTGATGCATTAAAGTATAATTTAATTAGGGTGTTATATGATTTACTATTGACATACTTTAATTATAAATAAGCATAATTTAATTATATTCTTTTAATCGGATAAAATTCTTCCATTTTATTATTCTTAGGTATACCACAAAAGTTTACATCATCAAAGTAATATACTCTCTCCGTCCCCTTGAAAGGTACTCATTTGCTGTTTGCACGTGGACGGTTCTAAGGTCTTTATTTACTTTTTGTACGTAAATTAAGAAGTATTATTCTTATAGATAAGGTGGGTAATTTTATTAGATGGAAGTTGTGATTCATATTGTATATTTTCTTTATTAAATAGAGGAAATTGATGTTTTTGAAGCGGAAGCCATGAATAGTGAAATGAATACCTTTCAAAGGGACGGAGAGAGGAAGTATACAGCAATACAACAATTCACACTCCTAGTCATATTTTCTTTACATCTCTTCTTTACTTCAAGCCAACTTCATGTTATTTCCTCAACAATTTTTCTTACTGATATTTCTTCGTTGTTGAGATCTTTGCACTACGTGCTTTTTAAATTAGCCGAATTGTACACTCCCAAATACACGTAGACCCTGTTTTATCCCTTCTATCAAAAAAGGATTTACATAAACTCTCTATACATACTTTACATATATAATAAATATACTTTAATAATGAATCGACTCATCTCACATCCCATCTCACAAAAGAATGTCCTTTTCAATTATGAGTTCTGATCACAATTATATTCTGATTTAATAATATATCCTAAGGATAAATTAACCTTAAGTTTTAGGGATAAATAAATTATGAAACGTAAGATAAAATATTACTTAAACCACAAATGTAAAACTATAATTATATCCTTAATATTTTTAAGAATAAATTAACCTTAACTTTAAGTATTAGAAATAAATAAATTATATATGAACGATAAAACATTACTTAAACCATAAACATAAAATTAAAATTATACCCTTAAAATAGTACAAGAATTATTATAAGCTTGTACGGTAGAACCGTGACATACAAAATATTGCCTTAATAGCAAAGCACAATATTTGTGATAATTCATTTTGTATTATATTTTATCTATTGTTAATTTATTATTATATTTAGTATTAATTCTTAAAGTAGATGTAATTTCATTATAATTCATATTTAGTTTTTTTACCTTAAAGTTTAATATTTCTTCTAAGATTTTAATGTAAATTTTTAGACATAATAGTCCTTTAAACTCATACATGAATACGTGCCTTATAACCGATTGTATGTGATAATGTGAGCATGCGAATGCCTATATATATTATTATATGGAATCCTAAGCAGGTCTGTCACTCAATATTACAACTCCAAATTTTGGCTAATACTACTGTCGAACTTTCGATGCGCCCACTTTTAGAAATGCACACAATTATAATTAAAACATATAATTATGAAAAAAAAATGTATACACTTTATTAGTGAATTTTTTGTTAGTTTTTTAATGAAAATTAAGTGTAAAAAAATATACAATTATTAAAAGACATGTATACAATATTAAATAAAAAGTATATATATATATATATATATATATATATATATATATATAGATACTAGTTTTTTTTAATGAAAAATTTATTGTGAAAAAGTATACATTATTAAAAAACATGTACAATATATAATATACTCCCTCCGTCCGCCACAAAGGTAGACATTTGTTTTTTGCACGTGGATTAAGGAGTATCATTATTTAAGGTGCAGTTGGTAGTTGTATTAGTGGGATGTATGAGTCCCATAAATTTATTGTATTAGTGATGTGTATGGGTCTCATGTGTTTAAAAAGGGAAATGTGGACCTTTGGTGCGGATGCCCAAAATGACAAAATGTGGACCTTTCGGGCGGACGGAGGGAGTAGAATAAAGAGTTATACATATATGGGTGCACACTTGCACCCGGGTGAACCGAATATCAACTCTACAATTTTTTAGAGAAAAAAAAAGTTAGGTACCAAAAATGAAATCAAACTTCTTATATGAAATTAAAAGTACATTTTTTTTTAATAAAAAGTAATGATAGCTAATTAAAAAACGAGAACGATCTTATCATAAAATTGTCTCAGTCCAATTTTTTTTTTTAACCAAAAAAAAGATGATTAAAAATATAAAATATCTGCACAAAAAGAATATTTATTTATTTACACGTGTTCTACATATGGATAATGTATTTAGAATTTTGGAGCTCCAACAATACCCAAATTTATCTACTTCTGGTGCAATATTTTGTTACCACCTTTAATTAACTGGACCATGGAAATAAATATTATTACATTCCAAATATATATGTTATCTTTCATTATACGTTTTTAATTAATAAAATTGACTAATAACTACATAATGATATTAGGAATTAGTTATAAAGCAATGCAGATATGCCAAACCAAATTCCCAACAAATCAAAACGACTACTAATCAACTATTTTATCCAATCAAATCTTATCCGTACATTCTGTCAAAAAAAATCTTATCCGTACATACAACATCTCCCAAACTGAAATCATAATTAAGAATAATTAATGATTATAATTAGATTTGAAGTACACCCTCAAATATATGATTAAAAATTAAATAAATTAATAGAATTAATTTTATATACCCGTTGAAATTAAATTACTCCCTCCGTCCCAGGTATTTTTACCTGTTTATACGGGCACGGAGATTAAGATGTTTTATTTTTTTAATATATAACGTAAGAGAAAGTATGGATAAATTAGTAATTTAAAAAGAAAAAGTGAATAAAGTTATTGAGAATGATGAATAAAGTGTAAAAAAGTAATTAAAGTTGTTGGGATTGTAAAAAGTAGGTAATAAAATATTATGTATTTTTGCCAAAAATGGAATGGGTAAAAATACGTGGGATACCCCAAAATGAAAAGTGGGTAAAAATACGTGGGACGGATATAGTATTATTTCGTACGTACGTTGTTATTTACTCACTATTTACTATGTATATAACATTTTTTTTTTACCGTAAGAAGAAGGTAGTTAGTGAGACTGGTTGATGTTTAATATCATAAAAAGGCTTAATTAATTATTTTCTGAAGTTATATATATTATATATTTAAAATGCATGAAGTATATATTCAGTTGATATCTCTACATCATAGATAACAATGTAATGGCAGTAGTACAGTGGAATCAAACCTTTAGCTCAAATTAACTTTCAACCCAAGATAAAGCTTTCATAACCTAATATGTAATATTAGTATCAATAAATCAGCACAAATTACACGTACTTTGTGTAAGAATTCAATGTCAGATTAATTATGTACCCAAATCGAGTAAGTTTGAGAGGGAAAAAAACGCATTTTGAGTCTAGGTGTTCAATAATAATAATAATAATAAATCATAATTTTAAATTTGGTCTCAATTATCAACCATTAGCATGGTAAAAAAAGAGAGCTTTGAATCGCTGTACCCTATTAAAAAAGAGCGAGGCTTGCGTGCGCACGGGTGCACACCATGCGCCTTTAGAATTTAGTATTATGAATAAGGGTACATTATTTTGTTCTAAAGAGTATACACTTTAATTAATAAGAGTACATCATTTTGTTCTAAAAGGTATACACTTTTTATTAATATTTTTTTATTTTTCTTCAGAAAATAAAGGGTACACATCTTTATACTAAAGGGTATACAATTTAACACAAAATTCTAAAGGGGCACAGAAAGTGCTTCGTGCGCCCGGCGCACACAAATTTTTGCCATTAAAAAATCCGGTGGTATACTAGTTATTACATTTGTCTTATATATGAATAATATCTGTAGTGTTTACTGTTTAGATCGGTTAAAGTTAATTTAATTTAGAAATCGATAATTAATCTGAAATAGTTTCAAGTTAAGGCAAGTGGCATACGAACTCATATACTTAAGAGGGACTATTATGTTTTGACAAAAAAAAATTGTAAAATCGTCTACAAAAAGTACATATCATTAATGATTAAAATATTAAGAAATGTTACTGTTTGTTTTAATTAAAAAAAATATACTACTTGATAAGTAATGATCCCATCTATTAATTTATTTCGTAAAAAAATTATAAAATAAATGAAAGTTATAGCATTAAAAAATTAAAAAAGTCTTGTCTTAATATATTTTCTTGAAAATGTAAAACTAAAAAGTGATTATTTTATCCCCCAACCCCCTCCCCATAAAAATTAATCTGGGATAATTATTTTCACATATACATAACGAAATTTGGTGTAGTTAAATAAGTCATACCTACATGAAGGAAACTAGAATTACAAAGTGCCAAATGTTTACTTTTTCATGTGAAAGTAGGACTTGCTTTTGACTGGTGGCCTACCTTCCTTCCCTCATTTTTTTTATAACTATTTCAATTCATCCTCCATTAACAAATGCATTCTTCTAATTAAATTCATCATCAACCCACCATTTGTACAAAGAAAACATCAACACCTCTTTAGGTAGCCTTCATCAAAACTCATTTTATTAATTTATCTCTGTAAAGTAAACAAGATTCACCACATTTAAAAAACAAAAAATCAAGGTAAAAGGGCAAATTAAAGATCAAACTATGAATGTTAGCTAGCCTGTATGAATAACTTTGAGAGATGTCTTAATCTATAACATGATGTCAGAATGTCACAATTTGATTTTCAAGTACACATAATTAAGTCAATTTAGTAATTCATTTTATTATATAATCCAAGAAGCATTCAAGATCTGTGTTGTATTGGTATGACTACTTCATACCATCTCTCAAATAGAAGACTGATGGACTGTTAAACAGCTTTACCAACTACATTTCTGCTGCTATAGTAAATGATTTTGACCATCAGCAGTAAATAATAGAAGTAGTTATATCTGTATATGTAATTAAATTCACAGATTAATGTGATACAAGTTTTCAAGATTAGGTCCAAAAGTAACAAGTCTATGAATCTGTAGAATAATCTAACTCCTGAGAAGTTGAGCAGAATTGATGAAGAATTAATAAAACAGTTAGTTAATCTACATTAATAGTTCACTTCCAATCATACAAGTTTCTCAATTCATGAATCATCATCAACTTGGGAGGAATTCTTACTGATATTAACTAGATTTTGCTTTTAAATCTCACCTGATTTGACTCATTAGCCTCCCAAGTTGGAATGTATGATTTCTGAGTCAAGAAGTTATCAGTAACTTCTCAACTGCAGCAACATATGAAAGCAAACGAACGAACCGTTCCAACGAGAAAACGAATCTTAGTTTCTTAAGTAACAGTTCAAGGGTACAACTACCTGTACTGATGACATGTCACTGCAGCCAACTAATTTTGATTACAAGTTTTTCATTTCAGCACATAATTTTCATGGAAACTAATTCTGGTAATAACAATCATCATCAGCTCAAAATAGGAAATACATATGCATATTTTATGCTGCTTTCTTGCCTACATTAGTGTGTAAATGTCATAATATGTACCTTTCTCAAGGGTGATTAGAAACAGTAATCTGATTAATTAGTATGTAATGGAGGAAATTTCCTTTGAGTACAACTTACTTTATGAGTCTTGAGGATAGTAGGTAGAAGACAAGGATGTAAGATGTCCTTATTTGCATATAGGTACATTCCAGTTATAATACTAACCTTGATGGAATATAACACCTTTGCATCACACTTTACCTATTCATTCTTTACTATATTTGGGTGGAGAAGATATTAAAATCTGTATTTTTTGAACCAATTAAGTCATTTTATTGATTTATACCTAATCAAAGTCAAGTATATTCCTATAGTTAAGTGGTAACTAGAGATTTGAAGTAACTAAGTAACAAAAATCATCATAAAATAGATTTTCAACAGAATCCCTCTTTCAAGAGAGTGAAAAGTAAAAAACCAAACAGACAGCAACAGAAAAAATAAGCTGATAGAATTGACTGTTTCTTCGAAATATTTCCGTGTGCAAATTGCCTTTGACATTTATGTAATATATAAGATAATGAGTTGAACAAATGAATGAAAAGCCATACCTTTCGGCTCAAGTGTTGAATAACTCTACTATCATACAAGTCCATGATGAGTGTTACTATTTGTTGCAATTTAAATGACTAGTTTTTGCAGATTATCATCATAACAACTTTAGCAGATTGAAAATTATAATTAAAAACAAGATTCTTCATTATCAATCAAGAAGAAAGGCCACTAACAGAAAGAAAGGTCAGGTTTCCAATCAAACCACATCATACCGGAGTGTAAGGCGGCACATTTCACGCCACGTAATTTCCCACAAAGGTACCAGAAAGTCCACTGCTCAACAGACTACAAAACCTAATCACTTTTATATAAGTCAAAAATCAAACGATTATGTAAACAAATACACATGAAAATGATGCCAATAAACCGCCTCTAGATACTTAAAGAGCACTAGGAAAATAAAGTATTTGTCGTATTAATTGCTTCACATATGAAAATGCTCCATTGAAAAATCTAAACGCATTAAGCCACCATGATCTTTTCCTAATTCACATGAGGTTTAACTTTAGTAGCATCTTTTTCCATATAAACAATATAAAGTTATTTCACCTTTGAACTTTATCTGCATTTTAATTCAGTGTCAACCAAAAATTGTAACGACTGGATAAAACTGAGACTAACACTTCAAGTCAAACTTATCATGTTCACTGTTCAAACAGGCAGAGGCATTACTATTGTAACTGTTGATATCAAGGACTGAACTGATATTCAAGATATTCACGAGCTACGAAACACACGACTCTGAAAAGATATAGGCATAAACTATGTCCTTTAGGGCTCTGAGAAGTGTGAACCAACATTAGGCAAAATGGTCCTTGTTGAAAAGTGTTTATTGAATCCTTAATTGATCCAGCACAAGGGTATACCCAACTTTCAGATTTGTTTCTCTTATCCCCTAAACATTTTATGTTTCTGAAGTAGGCCTTGGAAAATAAATCCAGGCACTGGCTAATTATGAATTTATCTGTTATTAAATCAACCTTTTATCTACATGATACTTATTCTTTCCTTTAACTGCCTGTCATAGCATTTCCTTTGTTCTTTTTCCTAGTGAGCTTCAAACAATTATCCACTGAGTCAGGTCAAGGAAGGATTAAAAATGTAATCTTTAAAGTGTGATGTTTTAATTAGTCCTTAAAATTCTCATAAAAATCCAGAAGAGTCATGAAAAAAAAAATTACTAAAGCTATTTCACATTCCAAAATGAAGCTCTACTTCATAGTTTCTCTTAATAAGTTGGAGGTTATTTTGGGTAAAAGTTGATCAACTTATCATTGATTCAGTTATTTATTATGCTTGTTAGCTTAGTGAACCTTTGATATTAACATGATCCCTTTAATTAGTGGAGGCAAGGAAGGATTAGTCTTGCTCTTATTGCTATATACAAGTCAAAATACTAGGGCTACAAACACAGACCAAATACATGTAAAAGAAATTGGTGTTCTCAAATAAGAGATAAATCAGCTATGAATATTATTCCAAAACTCAACCAACCAGATTGACAAAATGAGTGGATCTATAACATATACCAGGTTATTCATAAATCACGTACGCAAACTTCTAATATAAGGTTAAATCTTATGCAAATTTGTGCACTACATTGCTAAGTCAAGAAAGTGCACCGCATACTCTTAAAATTACAAACAAATCCATAGCAAAGATTTTGAAGACTTGCTAGGAAGATATAATATCTGCGGGAATATTTCAGGGGAAGAAAATCACTCTTGCTGCTAAAGAATATTTCAGCATAAACTTAATTTTACATGTTTGACTACTACCTTTCCCAAGAGCTATGTCCCGGCTAGATAGAAATAGACATTGAGAAGAGGTATCTGTGCATTAGCCTCCAACGTATATTGGTTACACTGCTGATAGTTCGACTTCCTGAGAACAAGGTCGATAGGCTATAAAAGTGAAGTCATTTGAGAAGGAACCAGGATTAAAACATGTAATTCCTGTGTATTTGAACGCCTTCTGCTCACTTTTGTCCCCCAAGACTATCTGCACAAAAATTGAACAAAAGTAAAAGCTTTGTGAGATCCACAGAGGAAAATCTTTTCAAGGTTATTGATAAGAACAGGAATTACTGTATGTGGAGTAGGATGCAAGTGAAGACAGTGATCAAAGTTCCAGATGATAGGCTGTACACTCAAAGGCAGAGGGCATAGATGGCTTTGATGTGTTATGGTAGCGACAAGCTGAAAATAAGTAAACAATGAGCAAGTATGCTTCTTAAAAATGAGTCTGGCTATTCAAAAAATATTCTGTATGTAGAAGAACATGCTCACATGCTCAAAAGGATCACTTGTTTCTTCAGTTGAAGGAGGCATCAAACATGATCTGCGCATTCTGTATAGCATATCTTGACGGAAAAACACAATTTCTTTGGTATAAAATTTTAATCTGCTTGCAAAATTAAAAAATTAGAGGTTAACCTCAAGTCACAAACAATAAGATAAACCACTGAAACTATCAGATATTCTTTCTGGCCATCAAAATCTGAAGGAAAATAAAAAATGACCAACCAAACTCAATTCCTCTTCACACATTGGCTACGTTGCCTATATATTTTAACATGTAATAGGGGGGGGGGGGGGGGGGAACCTGCAAGGATTGCTCAAGAACACTGCATTTGGAATGTGATTTTGAAACTCCTCTGTAATGTATGTTGGCAATGAGCATCTGGGTAGAACGTTTGAAGGTCCTGAAAACAAATGTATTTTTCATTCAACCATGATAAATAAGCAGACCAACTAAGAAAATCGAATTACTCAAATAACCTATATCATCAGGCCCAGGAATGAAAAGAAATCTGCTATGTTCTTTTAGACGTTGATGAGCTGCAATCATTTTACCTAGCTTCCCAAACTGTGATCTGCACGCAAAATTTTCCCATTGTCACTCAAACTATTTGTTAATCATGAAAACCATTATGATTAACATTAATAAAAATTTCTCACCTGATGCTCAAGTAAGAATTAAAAGAAATGTTACATGGTTGAGAGCAGAAGTTTCCCATGAAAACAAACAGAGATGGGACCACATTCTCATCCTCATAACCACTGAGGATGGTCTCAAGTTTTTCCATAGTCTTCTCTAAGGATAGAGAATGAAGCAATTAGTGAATAATAATGATTAGAAAAGGGAGAAACAATTTAACTGATAAATAAGCAGAAATAAGGAGGGATGGGCGAAAAAAATTACCTCATCATTGTCCAGCCAAACATCAGAGAGTATTACAAACATGTCATTCACTGCCCCTCTTTCCAGCTCTGCTAGTCTAATCTGTAGCAACATTAAGGATGTTAGACCAGTGATTACTTATTAATTAAAGTATCTATGACATCTATATCAGCAGTGATTTCAAAGGATACAGTCTCTTCTTTGGTAAGTGAACCCCCACCAAAAAAATCAATTCCTGTAAAGGTTGCAACTGACTTTCCTCGGTCCTCTAATGGAGGAAATCCACAAGTTTTCACCTGCAGATCAATTTCCAACTACTTAGGATTCAAATTAATTTTGCACACCAGGACTTGCAAATGCAATATTTGCAAGAATCTTAGGCCAGAAGCAAGCAATATATAACAGTTCAAATCCCATAAAATTATTCTAATAACCAGTTAGATATTTCAACAATTGACAAACACAAACCTGAAAGATACCATCCAAGAGCAACTCGCCTTCTGCTAAGACTATTGTGTTTTCTACAAAAAATCCTGTCGTTATTCTGTATTTTGTGTTAAAAAATGCAAATCCTCAAATCTTGTCAACAGAGGATAACACAATTGTCATGTGCCAACATCTTGATAACAAGTATTCTCAAAGATAACCCAAAAAAAAAAAAAAACACTATGTTTTTATACTAAAGCATTAAATATGAATTATTTTTGGAGTTAAGAATCCCTACTAAAACACATATAGGAGGCTTCTCGAAACAGGGCCTACAATCTATTCAAATAAAGAAAGCTGGCTTGGAGGGGAAGAAGCAAAGGTTTACATAACTGAAAGAAAACCACTCTCTTGTAGCACAACCAAACAACCACGCCACTGCTCACTTGAAATGCAAAAACAACAATCAGAGATTAAAGATTTATCAATACATTAAAGGATATTGCATTAGATAAGTCAACTTCAACAGCTGCAGTTAAGTCTTCTAAGAAAAAATGACCATCCTCCAGCTGAGATATAAGACCCATGACCCATCTCTTTCCTGTCTGACCAACTAGAGATTGAATAGGGGATATCTGAAAATGATATAAAAGCATCATGTCTACATGAATAGACCTAATAATTTCTGAAATTATGTTTCAGAGGAGTGAGCACATGTGTTAAGGTATGCATAGATGGTGAGAGGCCAGTAGTACCTGGCAGCTGCCATAATAGGTATCTCACTATTGAACACAGGCCTGGTCAAATGAGGGTCACGAGAGACCCTTTGAAACAACAAGAGAAACCTATCCCTGTATAACGAGACCTTTGCAGAAGCATCACCATGAATTGGGAGTTTCCCCGAGTATCTGCATTTATTATTTAGTTATTAAAATATCAATAAGCAAGAATGTATACCACAAGAAACTAGTACTTATTTAATCCTCGCATATCATAAAAGAGTAACAATTTGAGTGAGCCTCATAAACTCAATGACTATATGGAGTAAATAATGTGTTCAATAGTACTTTGCTAGAAGAGAATGTGTAAAGGACATTATTGTTTTAAGGAACCAGGTTAGCTACCCAATCCTGTCCAAAGTAATAGATTAAGTCATGACTCTTGATTGTTAAGGTTCTTTTTTCGAAAAAAGAAAACTATCCCTATAAAAATTCATAACATAAGCAAAGACAATAGAGGGTTGAAAAAAAAGATTAAATGCTCAACATATATTCATTATCTTAGTTGAAACTGGTGCTGAATCAACACTTAATCCAACCCAGCAAAGCACTATAAAGCTGATTTCCTTCTAGTCCAACTTTTTTTTTTCTGTTTTCTTAATAAAACAAAAATCAATCACTACTCACCCGAATGAAACGGAAAAGGAACATTAGAGAAAATTCCCTCCATCACCGGAAGCCTTAATAAATTCACAATTAAGAAATAGAATTCTGAAGTTTACAAAAGAGCTGACATACTTGTGAAACAATTTCTTGACTGAATCATAACGGAATTTGGGGACATCAAAGGCGTCGATAATTCTCAAAGCAGATCCCGAGGTAGAATTACTTGTGGTCGGGCTTTCCTCCACCGCAGCATCAGCTTCCAGCAAAAGACTCACGACTTTTTGCACCGACTCCTTATCCAATATCGATGATTTCACTGATAAACACAAAAATACGATGGAATTGAAACCTCAAAACACCATAAGAAAATATGACAGTTAATTAATAATTACGGGCGAGATGGTGGAGCTCGTCAAGGAGGAGGTCAAGAGCTTCGTCTTCAGCTTCAGGGAATCGGCCGAGGAAACCGAGGATTTCGGAGAGTGCTTCAATTTTAAGAGTATAACCCCTCATTTTGAACTTCCTTTGAACTTTATTTCTGATTGCAGAGTTCATCTTGCCACAATCAGTCTCTGAGAATTTGCTGAAGTGCGCGTTTTTGCGAGAGAGAGAGAGAGAGGGAGAGATTGGGCGGCAGATCTGATTCCTGTAAATATGTTTGAGAATGGCGGGAAATGTTTTCATGGGTTGGGCTTTTTATGTGCACCTATGGGCCTAACACTAGTGGGAAAACTGCAATTGATCTAGGGATATTTAGGCCCAGGGAAACATTCTATTTCAGCGCCCTTATTATTTGGGCTTGGGCTTTAATTAAAATTTTGAAAATCAACCTCATTTTACTGTTTTTTTTTTAATTATAGAATTATTATATATCGTGTTAACTCTAAAATAATTTCACTCATATTTTTATACTTATATATTTATGATCTTTATGAAAGTTATTAATAATAATCTTTGTAGTATTTATATTTGTGCACGAGAAGAGTTCAGTGAAACGAATAAAAGGTGATAATATTTTAATTAATATTTGTGCATGAGAACTTAAGTGAAATGGATAAAAAGTATTAACTCTTTAAAGTACGATAAATGGATCGATGAAAAGTAGTAGTGTTACAATATATTCCCTCCGTCCCGCAAACGTAACAAAAATTGCGGGATGGAGGGAATATAGTTTTATAAAGACGGTGCTTTTTTTTTCTCGTACGTTGCCATTGAGTGATGTACTACATAGTTTTATGTTCCAAACCAAAAGTGTTTGAAGAAGTGGGGGTGTGGGTAGAAATAGAAAGAAGGTGGTGATATTTGATTAGAAAATCACTGCTCATGAGTAAGTTGGTCTCCAACAGGAAGAATTTGTAGTAAAAACTAAGACTGTTGAAGCTGTTCCCCAAATCCCAACTATTATCATTCCATAATCTAATTACCTAATTCTATGAGTTATCATTTTCAAGAAAATTGGAGAGCAATGAGGGTGGAATGGAATTAGAATTTAGAAGTTCAAGAAGATATCTACAAATAAAGTCCAATTGGGGTTTAACTGAACAGCATATATTATTGAATAATGGAAACCATTTTCATCTACAAGATTCAATTACTCATATTTGCACATATCAGAAACAGTCATTACCCCATTTAACAATCTTCCTCACCAAAATGAGAAATAAGAAATTCAGAGACAACAATGAATCAATGATATAAAGATTCATCAAACTCTTGAGTCTCTCTTAGAACATTTTGCCAATGCCTTCTTTCCGAGGGACCGATTCATGGATATCCATTCTGCGCCAGTTTCCAAGCAACGGCGCCATCTGCTCGGTTTTGTCATACAAGCCCAAGAGTCCACCAGTGTGTATGAACAGAACTTTTCTCCCTTCCCACTTTCCAGGATTATCAGCCATGTCCCTCATCAAGCCATACACAGCCTTTCCGCTGCATAACTCACACAAAAAGTCGAGTTTTTAACATCAGACCAACTGAAATAGATTTACTGTCTCTGAGGAGACCACCATTTATATGAACAAGAAGGGTGTACCTATAAACTGGGTCGAGAACAATACCCGTGGCTTCAGCAATTTCTCTCACAAGCTTTAGCTCTTCTGTTGTATTCATAGCGTAACCAAGACCTTTGGCCTGTGGAGAGTCGAGAGAGATAAGTATTGGGAACTCATACGCATGCATTCAGTTCATAAAGTGATACTAATCATACAATATGACAGACTTGAAGCTTACATTATGAATGCTGACAATCTCTCGTGTGCTAACACCGGCTTGAAGTCCATCAAGCAGGCCTTGAGCGTAATCATAGAAGTACTCAGGATCATCACATACACAGTAGGCGTGTACCTGAAATCACGACATCAATAAACAGATAACAGCTCCAAGACGAAGGAGGGGCATTTTTGAAAGAGAGAGTACAGTGTGTACTTTAGCTCCTAGATCGCTAAGCCAAGCTCCAACCGATAATCCAGCAATTGTGCCTCCACTGTAAACAACCAATCCACGTATATAGAGATTCGTGAATACTGTCAGACTTTCAGACAATAACGGGAAACATCAGAATAAGGATCAGACCTTCCGCATGCTACAACAATGTCATCAAATGCTACATCACCATTTGCTTTCTGAAGCTGTTGTTGGATCTCTCTAACTGCTTCGATATAACCCCTATAAGATCAAAGATTGTTCTGTTTATTTTTTCAACATTATCACTAAGTGGCAATAAAATACTCTCAACTCTCAGCATTTGCAGTTGCAGGTAAACCCTCCATATCAAGTAAACATGGGCTTGTTTGTATTGGGGGCTCTCACATTCAAATTTTGGATGGCACGTCTCATCCCAGGATTAACCCACATCCCCAGTTATATATTTTATACACTACAGACTAACACACACACTCTCCATTTCAGTCTCATGAGTTTATCACCACACCCCTTTGAATCACAAATGACATATCTCTCTCTTAATTTATTATCCGATCTTTATTCCACTAACTAACTAAAATATCAAAATACATCATTATCAAGTATTGAATTGACATAAAGATCTACGCCTACACTATCAAACAGAAACCGAAGTCAAACTTCACACTGCCTCATCCACCTTCAGCCTTAACCGAACATGCCTGTATGATTTATATTCACAGGGTGATCCGAGTAAATTTAACATGGAGATTGATATTATACATTATAGATCATTAAGTTTAAGGTAATGACCATACTAGAACTGCAGGCAATCCAAATTAACTGTTGTTTACAATAAGAGGCTCCAGGTGACTAGTCTCTGATAAATCTTCATTGCCAAACCATTCCATAAAAATAAAATTACAAAATGATAATCTCATAAGTCGTAAAGCATTTAAAGAAGGAAGATATATGCAGTGCATGATTTTACCAGGTTCCCAAGGAATTTGATCCACCCACTGGAATGACATACGGCTTTCTTCCTTCACTCAGCAATTTTTCTTTCAACATATCAGTAAGAGCCTAATAGCGGAAAACGCAAGAAAGAAAAATAAGAGATGAAAAATAGATAGGGGTAAAGTAAACAAGGATGGTTCACTTATTCGAGATTTGTGTTTCCAACTGCCAAAAAAACAAAAGGGCTTTCGTAATATAATTCAGTTATTGCTTTCCAAACTTGTACATGCAAAAAGACACAGAGACCTCCACCATTAAGATGTCTTTATCACTAATCCAATAGGCAATTCATTCAGAGTAAGTACATTATCTGACAGTAAATAATAAGGGATGCAGTGAACGTACAACGCTCCCAATACTGGCATATTCTTCTTTAGAAACAAGGTCTATATGTGCTCCAACCAAACGTTCAACCAAGAGATTTCCAGTTAACCCAGGATCCTTATCTACTAGAACCTGAAAAATCACAAGAAAATAAAGCCATAAGAACAAAAACCATCACACCCATCGAGTAACTACTGAAATTATATGAGGGCATGGCTAGATACCTTCGAAGTGCGTAGAATAAGATAGCAGTCTAGATTCAAATACTTGGCAGCGACGGCAGTGGCTCGGCAATGATTGCTTTGTATTCCTCCAATAGTCACAATACAATCAGCACCTTGTGCCACTGCCTCTGCCAGTAAGAACTCAAGTTTTCGGACCTTGTTACCGCTCAATTGCATTCCTGAAAGATCATCACGCTATAAAAATTGCAAATTTCAGACATTAGACTAGAGATGCTGAATATTCCACTCTATATACATATGAAAAGGAATCAAATGACACCCAGAATCATCAAAGGTTGATATTAAAACACGGTTTTCAACCATGATCTTGAAAAGATGATACACTAGTTCATTAGGTTCGATTTTTGACTTAATACTCCAAATTATGGCTAATGCTTCAAGCAGCACACAGATGCTGAAAAAGACAACCTCAAGGCTGTGAATTCAAGCACATTGGCAGCCATTTTAACCTTGGGATACTAAAGTTAAGCTTGATCATGTAATGTCAATTTCCCTCGAGTAGCAATGACAAATACGATTCACAAACACATAATAAACCACTTTTAACAGCAAATCAAGTCTAAATTCTATCTTCAGTCCAGAAGGAACTGATTGTCCAAATTACAGAACATGCATATAAGAACAGCAGAGTGATAACTCTCTCAATCAGCCATAAAAATCAACACTTAAGACAAAAGCAAGACAATAAATGAACACATTCATCACTCCAAGATCAAAGGTCACCAAATTCAACCACTAATTAGATAAGACTCAAGAAGCATGATTACCTTGAGATAAACCTCCGTGTTCTTCGGCAAATTAGGAAGGCTCCACTTGTGGATTGGAGTCGGGAACTGCAACAAAACCCCATCAAATAATTCAATCATAAACTCAGTTAAAACTAAATCAAACACGTCAATAAATCCTCCAACATACATGGCCCAGTGAAAAGATGTGAGAAGGCAGGGGATTGAGGTGTGCTGCCCATGAAGGTGGGGTGTAAGGCTTCTTGGTGAAAAACTCGAACGTGGGCTCCTGAGTTATGTGGGTAGAATCCATCGAAATGTTTGATTTTGTTGAATAATTCGTCGCAGAGTGTGTTGGGTGGTGATGTGTTGTTCGAACTGAAAAGGGTTTCTTGTAGTTGATAGTGATGATTGATGGACCAGGAGAAGGTGTTAAACTCAGAAATCGGCTGCACCACATTGTTATTGTCTTTGGCTTTGTTTCACTACAAAACAACTTGTGGATTCATAATCATTGGTTCCTAAAAATTTTTTCAAGAAAATATGTTCTTGTTAATCTCCTTTTCTTTTTTTTTTTCTTTTTTTTTTATATGGAAAAGCCACGTTTTTATTTGAACTTTCAAAATTTTGTTTTGTAATGCAAGTAAATTATTGAAATTCAAGTTCGATCCTAAATGTTCATGGATGCTATCACTGCTTAATTATGGAATTAAGTTAATAAAGCATACGATTATCTCTAAATTTACAAGAAACTCACATAACAAGGTAATCCAAGTAACAGCAAGAAACCCATGTAAAACAACAAACATAAAATTTACAATCGTACCAATTTACTAATTATTACTTCTATAACATTCTTCAACTGGGATTCAAGCCAAGTAAATAGCACACAAATACTGTGCCTCACATAAACATTATCCCTATAATTACAAGAAACATAGGGAAATTGAGGATTCATTTTCATCATACGAAGTTAATCACCTGTATCCTAATATTAGTACAATGAGTAGGTGTGAATCGACTCCCAAACGACCATTCGAGAACATAGAATGGCATCAAGAATTACAGCAGATGAATTAGATCGGACTATACTTCTGTTCTTAATACAGAATGAATTTCCATTTATTGAGTATGTTATCAGAATGCTGAATCTGATGCATTGGTTTTCTTCAACAGCACATCTTTAGCTTCATTGATTTTAGAAGCCATGTAATGGCTACCACCAGCATCAGGATGGTTTGCAACCATTACTCTTCGGTGAGCCTCCTTGATCTTCTCCATAGCAGCGTGTTCCCTAATAGAATACAAATCAATTTTCAGAAATAGAAATATGTTATATAAAGCATGGAGCTGAGAATCCAGGCCTTAAAGTGTTGGGCATGATGCAGCCAGCTGTCATTCAACTGCGGTCCGAAGAAAATGGAGATAATTATGTGATACAAGATATTAATGAAATGAATCTCCGTAGAACTGTAAAGGTAGCCTTCTAAAGTTTTAACACGTTCAAAAAAACCAACATCTTCACAAAATCTAACTATGTGCATATATTGTTTAACACTGAACGCATAACCCAATATCTCATGTCTTCTTCAGGTCCTAACAGCTTATCCATTTTATATGATCCATAGGATTTGAAATCCCACTTTTCTGTAATATATGTTTTAAATGTGCAAATCAACTAAGAAAAATCTGGAATAGACACTTCTGGTTAATAGAGTAATAAGAAGAGAGAGAATAGTAATAACAGAAAGCCAGCTGCAAAATGATTCTTGTTTTGGCGAGACAAGTTAAGAGTTGAAATGTTCACCTCACTCCAAGAATTAATGCTGCCTCTCGCCTATTCATGACTTGTTGAAATCCCCCAGGATAAAATCTACTAGCATAGGGAACAACAGGACGAACTTTAAATGCTTCCCAGGCTCTCATCAAGTATCTAGCACCCAAAGCAGCAGTTCCAACAGCAGCAGCACCAACTATCACATGTGAGGCCTGCAAACAAAAAGGAAAAAGAACCCATTTCAGATAACATCTCAAGGATATCCTAATCGGAAAGCAATTGTTCTCAAAATCAGAGCAAGCAGGGCTTGCATTCTAATGAACTACGGAATACACAAACCAAGGAGAAACATATAGCTTTTTCCATTAAAGAAATTTAAAAGCTAGTTTGATGACAATATATTTTGACATAATGACGAAATCTATAAAACGTATACGAATAAATAAGCCAGAGGTGGATAGATTCTTGAGTTTTTAAATTCATATTAGCAACTATTGTTAAGTATTCAACTGGCCTTCGGGGTACATATCATGGACGAATTAGAGATGAACAGTCTCTCAGCAGAATCCTAATACCTTAAAAAATGCTATCCGCCAAGATATATAACATAATCAACAGTATACTAGAGTCAAATGATACGAGCCTTATTATATAGCTCAGATAAAGAACAGCGTTACAATTATCAATCAGCCAGTTAAATGTTGCCAAAAATGTCCACGATGAAAACCCAATTCACCTCGGATCAAAACAAAGATCTTAACACATTAAATCCCACAGTTTTTTCACAAAAACAATACTACATTTTAATACTCCATAAAGACCTAGCTCAGTAGAAATCTGAACCTCATAAAGCATAACATAAATAAATAAAATAAATTAAAATCCAAACAATTTGCAGAAAAGGAGGAATGGATATTCGTATTACCATGGATAATTCGGCGAGAAGCTCGAAAGAAGAGAATCACCGGGTCAAAGGAACGCCTAAAAAAAATTTCACAATAATCCGTAAAATAAAAAAAGATGGGAACAATCACAATGTTTCCTTCCGTGAAGAAAAACAATTGAATGAATCTGAGTGGCAATACAAACCTTGCCAATAATATTTGTTCTCCTTGAGATAGGGCAATCAACTAATTAAGTTAGATTCAGAATTGGAAGTGAATTAGGGAGGGAAGGTTGGGAAAGGGGAAGAAATGCAGCAGGGGAGGGGGTGGTAGAGTTATTGTGGAGGGTTATAGAAATACAATATTCGTCTTTCTTGATTGACAAGATATAATTGGTAAAGGACCGTATTTTCTGGAACTATCCTCAAATGGCTTTTAATTTTACTCCGCTCTTATTAAAATTAAAATAAATAAATAAGCTAGGTTTTGAGTGAATTTTTATAATTTGGTTTTTTAATATATTATTATATATTACATGTAAATATTTTGGCTAAGTTTTTATAGTAATTAGTTGTTTATGTTTTATTATGTGCATCTTATGTTTATTTTTAGAGTTTAACTAGAGTGATGAAGTTACTAAAATCGCATTAAACAAAACATAAATAGATAAATCAAGCTTCTAGTGTCACGCAAGACCTACCCATGTTTAATTGATAAAAAATAAGTTCATTATTAAATTTAGAGAAAAAATAAAAATGTTATGTATTTTAACCAGGTGGGCAGTGGGCTAGCCCACCTGACACTTCACTTAAGTGAGAGACCCAAGTTCAATTCTCATTGGGAACGAATTAGGAGATGTGA
Source organism: Pogostemon cablin (assembly GCA_023678885.1). Taxonomy (NCBI): domain Eukaryota; kingdom Viridiplantae; phylum Streptophyta; class Magnoliopsida; order Lamiales; family Lamiaceae; genus Pogostemon; species Pogostemon cablin. The sequence continues at coordinate 7,979,431 of CM042962.1, read as the reverse complement.
TATAAGGAGGCTTGGAGAAGGAGAAGTAAGGGTGTTTGGTGTATATTAACTGCTAATAATACTAACAACTAACATTTACCGATAAAAAAATCAAGCTTTTAGTGTACACTGCAATTGGTGAATTGGTGATGATCAGAGATAATGTTAGTATGTAATTGGTGAATATGATAACTATTGCTCAATTGTACTAGGGTTAATAACGTTAAAAATCTCAACATTTTTGCGAATTGTGGATTAATCTAAACTTTTCAATATTTATAAATAAGTTCTCTACCTTTAACCCGTTATGCAAATTAAGCCACTTGGCAGCTGGGGGCCTACCCAGTGGACGTGTCCATCTTTCTTTCACGTTGCCTTCCACGTGTACAAAATGATGTCGTTTCAGCTTTCCACCTGTCAAAAAGTTAATTGAATAAAAAATCTCAACCTTTTCGCCGATTTCGAATTAGTCCAAATTTTTGGATATTTGCAAATAAGTACCCTACTTTAAGCCTGTATTGCAGCTCTAACCACCGGGCAGCTGGAAGGCTGCCCGAACACTGACGTGTCACTGTATATGTAAGGTCACTCTATACTTGTTAACAAAACGGTGTCATTTTGATTTTTTTAATTAAAATTTAATTTATATCCAAAAGAACGTCCTCATATATCACACATTAACATTATCCATCAAAATCCACCATGTGAGGGGTTGTGGCAGACAACTTCTGAATTTCGAATGGATGATTCATACGATAATTGTTGTTGTTATTAGAACAATTAGAGAGTAGAAAAAGGTTTTGGGGACAAGAATGGTGATTAATCGATCGACTTCTTCAATTATGTGGCTCTGTTCTTAGCCTTAACCATGCACAAGTACATTGTCGGAGTTTCTCTCTCCATCTACTGCCGTGATTCAGATTTTGATCGAATAATGTTAGTGTGTGATATATAAGTTTTTTTGGGCAATTTTAATAAATAAAAAAATCAAAACAACATCGTTTTGTTAACAAGTGTAGAGTAACTTGGCATGTACAATGACATGTCAGTGTCTGGGCAGCCCTTCAACTGCCCGATAGTTCGAGCTGCAATACGGGCTTAAAGTCGGGAACTTATTTGCAAATATCCAAAAGTTTGGACTAATTCGCAATCGACGAAAAGGTTGAGACTTTTCATGCAATTAACTTTTTGACAGGTAGAAGGTTGAAACGACGTCATTTTATATACATAGAAGGCGACGTGGAAGAAAGATGGACACGTCAGCTAGCGGGCAGACCCTAGCCGCCCGTTGGCTTGATTTGCAAAACGAGTTAAAGGTTGATAACTTATTTGTAAATATTGAAAAGTTTGGACTAATTCGTAATTCGCGAAAAGATTGAGACTTTTAATGTAATTAATTCATTATACTATTACAAATTAGTGTTTGCACATGCAATTTAGCTTTCAATATTGTTATTATTTGACAAATTATTATTTAAAATAGTGATATTCAAGATTTTTAAAAATTAAAATAATAATAATAATAATATACTTTTCAAAAGGGCATCTACAGCCAGTGTAAATATCTCTGTTTTTTAATTCAAACATGTACGGGTAATAATTTTTCAAAAGCAAATTAAAAGGCCATCATTAATTAATCTTGTAATATTTGGTGTAGTAAAGTCATGAATTGTGAAACGGTACTTGCGCAATAATTATAAAATAATCATTTTGATGCCATAAAATTTTTTAAAATATAAATGAATCAACGGAATTTAATTGATTTATTTTAAATGAAATTAAAGACATGTTATTCATTATGTTGGCTTCATGATTTAGGACTAGAACAATGCAATCATAAAACTTTAAGTTGTCCATTTTACGTGCAATTAAACTTGCTAGGATTAGTCATAATAGTCATTTACACCATAGGCTATACAATACATGATTCTTGTACAATTTAAAGATGACAAAGATGTTATTTATTTATTTTTTTTTTTTGGTATAAAATTTTGAAAAAAATGAGACAGCATTCCATCAAATTGCACCTAGACCACCTCAAATTTTGTACATGTATAAGTACGTTTATATATATGCATGCCAGTACTCTGATAAATATTAGTTCAAATGTTCAATTGTCTTTAAAACCACTCGAATATTAAAGATATGATAGATCATAGTCCTAATTATGAGATAATCACTAAACATCAAATTACTAATAAGAATATTAATTTCCATGTTATTTATTAAATCCAACTTATTCATGTAATTGTACTATATTTTACTATGATCAACTATTGATGATTTTAATTCTATAATTTATTAATAATAAATAACTATTTTTTTCAAAATTTATACTGATTGTTTGATTTGTATATTAAATTTATCAAATTACAAAATAAAAAAAATTAACTTAATTAATAACTTCGACACAATGAATCATTAATTAATAATTTTATAATATATTTTTTAAGTGTAATTTCTATTGCACAGTTAATTTAATATTGGTTTTGATATGCAATTGATGTGAATTCATTTTTATGCGTATTTCAAATTAAATTTTAAGTTATAATTATTAAAAGATAAGTAAAATAATAACATATGGTACATGTAAAATTTCATTTAAAAGTATTCTAAATATGAAGAAATAGTGATAAAAAATAGTGATGGCTTCAAAAATCACCAAATATTGTGTGAATTTGACCATCACTAATTATTAATGGCAAAAGCTCTTGTGTGCCCGGGCACATGGAATATATTCCATGTGCCTTTAGAATTTTATATTAAATTATATACCTTTTAGTATAAACATGTGTATCCATGATAAAAACTTGTGTGTGCTCGGGCGCACGGGAACATATTCCGTGTGCCTTTGAAATTTTGTGTTAAATTGTATACACTTTAGTATAAATATGTGTACCCTTTATTTTTTGAAGAAAAATAAAAATATTAATATAAGTGCATACCATTTAGAACAAAATTATGTACATTTATTAATTAAAGTGTATACACCTTAGAACAAAACAATATACCCTTACCCATAATACTAAATTCTAAAGGCACAAGGCACACAAGAGCCTCACTCATTATTAATAAGATGAAATTATGTTGTGAGACATTATTTATGTAAAGAAGGTTGGTGATTGTCAGTAGTATTCTTTATCCCAAATTTATTTTGCACGGATATATATTAATAAAAGTTATTTTATTATTTGCTTTTGAGAGTAATTTAATATTTTTAGATAATAAATAAATAATAAAGTATGTTATGTGTATTAAAAAAGTGATGATAAATTTAAAATTAAATTGTATTAGAGGGATATTAGTGTTTATTATTTAGGATTTGATCTTCCATTTTATTATTTTTATGTTTTTAAAGTTAATTCAAGTTAACTATTCTCGTTATTATGAGTGTTGCTGAACATTGGAGAACATCACCATACATTCTGATTTATTGAGTATATGAAAAATTATATGGTTATTTTGTGGTGCACCAGGTGTATCGGTGCACTTGATGGTTTATATAGAGTAAAAGTTATTGAGTAGTGGGATATTTATTGTATTTTTTTTATTATTTTATTTTATTTAGTGGCTGGATTAAATAAATATTTGATTTAACAGTTCAGATTATTCAGGTACACCGGTGCACCGGGTGCACTGCAGTGCAACTCAAAATTATAAGGGCACCTCCTCCAGTGGTGTACCTGATTTTAGATACAAATTTTTGTCAAGTCACTGGCACATCAAAAGTTAATTTTTTTACAAATTTGTACCTATATCTTCTCAATTATTCAAAGTACAATTAATACTATTTAAGGATCCCACCACTAAAAATAATTTATACACAATATCAATTTATTAATTTTTAATATATTTTTCATTACTGAAAAAATATTCACAAATATATTTGTCTGTTTTTATTTCATTTGAAAAAAAAAATTAAAATGTAAATTCATTTCCTTTCTGAAAACCTATCATACTATATTTATAATTTATTGTATCTAATATATATATATATATATATATATATATATATATATATATATATATATATATATATATATATATATATATATGACCTATATCTTCTTCAATTCATAAGATAAAATAATAGCGATCATATTATCTTTGTATTATAATACAATTTACTATTAGTTCTTTATTTGTTAGGTTATATATAAACTGTTACATTAATAAATGGATGAATTAAAAAAAATCCTTTTAAATGGATGTATTAAAAATAAAATAAAAACATTTGAATGATTATTAAATTTAATGTCTGAATGATATTTAATATTTGAATAGTTAAATTTATAAATAAATGGAAGTATTAAAAATAAAATAAAAATAATAAAAAATTATTAAAATGCAAGTGAACCCTCACTTTTCAAATCACTTTTTTGGGTACAAATATTTGTACCAAAAATTAAAAATTTTACTGTATCTAGAGTTGCCAATGGAATGGTACATTGGAGTTGGGTACAAATCTTTGTCAAATCATATTTGTACTCAATTACTGGAGATGCTCTAATATTACTTTAAAGTATTGAACTATGTTTCAACTTCCGTGTCATTATAAATTTTACGATATTACACAATTTATCATCAATTCATATTAAAATTAAGGGTTATTTTGTGGTGCACCCGATTTACCGCTGCACGTGAGGATTTGTAGGGTAAAATATAAGAGATAGTGGGTGGTTATTCAATTTAATTTTAATTATTTTATTTATTAAGTGGTGGGGATTAAATAAAGTTTTAATCTAACATTTTAGATTATTCAGGTGCACCGATGTCACCGATGCACTGCAGTTGAACCCTAAAATTAAGGATATAAAAATAAAAATATTATTTAATCTTACACGCTGCATATTAAAATATTACTCTTTTAATTATAAAAAACAAAGGTAAACCATGGAATAAAGCGAAGAATCATAGTAAAATAATTTTAAAAAATAAAAACAAGTTGCATGAAATAGGTGGAAGTAAAGTTTGAGTAATTTGTTCCACAAAATTTCCCCCCCAAATTGATTATTGAAAAGTGCGTCAAATTTAATAGGCGAGTACGGAAGAGAGGGCATGGTGGTCATTTCAAGTATGGCGCCGGAAGTTAAGCCGGCGGCGGCGCCACCAGCATTAATACGGTGGGTTTACCCTCCCAAAATAAAAGCTCCAAACTGTACACACCTGGCCACGAGTTATCATTTTGTATCCACCAATAACTGCAAACGCTCCTCTCTCTCTCTTTTTAACTTCAAAAATCAAAATAAAAATGACAGATTGGTGGAGGAGAGAGAAAGCCATCAATTTAAATGGACATGCTGATTACATTATTTATTTCCACTTTAAATTTTGTTGGTAAAATTATTATTCTTTTCCAGCTTACATTTTACATTTATCTCGTGGTTTTTGCCTCTTTTTTTTTTTCATTCATAATTTTAGTGAAATGAAACTTCGTTGTATCATGAATTCAAATTAACATGCATCTTGATTTTATCGAAATTATTCTTTAGAGTTTAGAGTGATTAATTGTTATTATGCTGAATAAAATAAAATTTGACTACTTTGACTTTGAAAAAGTTTTTTTAGATGAGTCGTATGGTTTCTCGAACAATATTTTCTAAATGAACCAGAGACAATCCGAATTGATTTTATAAAAAATTCGCTACAGAACAAATGCGTTTATTTTTCAAATAATTCATATCGTGCATAATTATTGTTGTATTGGAGGATCTACCTCATGGATGGAAAGATAATTTTTTGGATTTTTGTGATTATTTTTTAACCGGAGTTGCTGATCCATTGTTAAAATATACTCCCTCCATCCCGCACCAAGGATCTCTTTTTTCCATTTTGGTCGTCCCACCCAAAGAGTTCTCTTTCCCTTTTTATACACATGGGTCACACACTCACTCACTAATACAATTAAAATATGAGGTCCATACTCCCACTAATATAATTAAAATATGAGGTCCACACTCCTACTAATACAACTACCCACTACACATTAAATAATAATACTCCTTAATCTACGTGCAAAAAAACAAAATGAACCCTTGGTGCCGGACGGAGGGAGTAGTTTTTATATAAATAAAATATGTTTATTAATAGTTAAAGTATGTTTGTAGTGAATCATATTATAACACTTTAAAAATATATTTTAATTTATTACTATATTATAAAAAAACATTTTAACTACGAATTAGCATACTATATCCGTCTAGAGATTTTTTTTTATTTATTATTCGGTCCATTTCATTTTCTATTGGTCCATTTTTTCTCTGATCTGTCCGGATTTTTTTTTTCTTCGAAAAACACTCAAATGAGATCACCTGTTACACTCTTATGTTTCGTCTAACATTTCATATATTAAAATCTTGACACGTGTCACAATCAATGACCAAAATTCAATACTTGCCCCAAGGGTTTAATGGTAAATTGTAGGGTATAGTTTTATTACTTTATGAAATACTAATGGAAGATGAAAAATATAACAGGAGATTCAAGTTGAAAAACACTAACTTGTCACTGCAAGTTGTGTATTTAAGGGTGGTTTGGGTACATGATAATAATATTGAAAAAAAAAATGTTATGGTTTGGGTGGGCAAATTGTTTTTAAAAAAAAGTTGTAAGCGGGCACTAATATTTACTGTTGTAAATTCAAGATCATATTCAGTGCGTTTTGTGCCGTGCTCAAATATTATTTTTAAATATATTAAGATTAGGGTTATACTACTAGTTATTAAAAATATCAATCACCTTCATATTTTTTTATTCAAAATATTATAATGTAATAAATTGGAATTAGGTAAAAAATAAATAAAATGTCTCCTGTATTTTTTTACTCCATTATAGTTGTTAATTTCTGAACAGTTGTAATATAATTTTTAGTTAATATTTTTTACATTCAAACGTATGTGTATAGTCATGTTTCTATTACTATTTTATTTTTAATACTTTATGATCATATTACTTACTATTATAATTTATTATATTTTTTTTTAGAATTTTTTTATCATTAATTAATCATATCAATTAACTATTCTATACTTATTGAGGGTATAGTGTAATTACTAACCCTCCATCATCCCACATTTATCTTTATATTTCTCGTCAGTTCCACATTTATTTTATCATTCAAAAAATAAAATATCATATTAATAATTTTAAAAAGTCATCTTAATTAAAAAAATATTATCATCACCTAACACATAACATACTTTGTATATTTATTTATTATCTAACAATACTATAATACCCCTAAAAAATAAATAAGTTGGTCAAAAAGAAACTTTTCTTAAACTATTTATCTACAGTGCCGGTGCAGTTAAATGTGGGACGAAGGGAGTAAATGTCTCGCTTAAAAAATGGAAACTTCACATCAACATATAACCTCAAAATACATCTTAGTTTCAAATTTACAGCTCTCACATAACACATATAACATACTTTATAATTAACTTTCTCTGTTCGGCAAAAATAGTTACTACTTTTTTTTCATGGGGATTAAGGAAACGAGGATTAAGGAATATGATATTTTAATGTATAGTAAGGTGAGAAAAATACTACTTAATGTAAAGTGTGTAATTGTATTAGTATTATGTGTGCTATATAAATATATTAATTGTTTTATGTGAGACTCATTTACCAAAAAAAGAGAAAAGTAACTATTAAAGTGGAACACCCAAACTGGAAATATATAATTATTATTGTGTTACGTGGTGGTTATTATAGCGGTTCCTTCTAAGCCTAGAAAACATCCGAAAAAACCTGCTACGAAACTATTTATTACATAAAAAGACTGCAGTACTATAAAAAAGTCAATAAAGTTGTTTAAAAAAAATTTTATGTCTATATTAACTAATATGCTTATTATGAAATGGAAAAAATATATATTAAAAAAGAACAACCATAGTCATAATTACGTGAGATAGGGAGTAATAACGACTAGGGATGTAAACGAACCAAGCCGCTCGTAAACTATTCGAGACTCGATTCGAAAAAAAATTCATTCGAGTTCGTTCGTGGAAAAAAACGAGCCGAGCCGAGCTCGATTATTTTTTCGAGCCGAACTCGAGCCCGAGGGTGTTTGGCTCGAAAGCTCGCGAACGTGTTCGTTTACAGGCTCGCGAACGTGTTCGCGAACATGTTCGTTTAAAAGCTCGCGAACATGTTCGTTTCGCGAACGTGTTCGTTTATAGGCTCGTGAACGTGTTCGATAATAGGCTCGAATAGTGGTCAATATGCTCATTCTTCATATTATTACTCCATTATTATTATTATTATTTATTATAACATATTAATATGGTAATTTTAGAGTTTAAAATTTTTTACATAAATAAATAAACTTATATATATATATATATATATATATATATATATATATATATATATATATATATATACTTTTATCAATGTAATTTATAAGGAATATAAATTTATAATTTTACAAATATAGTATACTTTAAATTAAAGAAAATTTTTAAAGTATGACAATGAAAATATTGAAATTATTAAAACGTAATTAATAAAAATAAAATTAAAAAGAGAGTGCATGTTATTAATTCTAAATAATGAATTGAAAGTCATATTTATAATGGGTTTAAAGATCTAAATTTTTTATTTTTTATTTCTATATAAGATTTAGTTTTGATTTATTTATACTTAAATTTGAATAAATATATGTATTTATATACATTAAATTTTAACTAATACTCCCTCTGTTCCGAAAAACTTTTCACCTTTACTGTTCCACATTGTTTAAGAAAAGTTACACTTTTTGACCAACTTTATTGACTTTGGAGGGTATTGTAGTATTTTTAGGTAATAAAAAAATATAAAGTAATGGTGTATGTGTGAAAAAAGAGTGGCAAATTTGAAATTAAAGTAACTTTTGAGGTTGTTGGATAAAGTGATGTTTACTTTGTTAGGGGGTGAAAGGTTTTGTGGGGCAAACAAATGAGAAAAGTGAGAAAAGTATTATAGGACGGAAGGAGTTGTAATTAATAAAATTGTAAGTATTTTAAAGTCGACAACTCATTAATACATATATATATATTATATATATATGTATATATATGTAAAAATAAATTAATTTAATATAATTATTTATTTATATTTTAATAATATAATTTTATTTGAAGGAGAAATTTCGAATTTATATACACCCGTATTTGCCTTTTAATATTATTATTATTATAGTTAATGGGATAACATAAGGATACATTCAAATTTTAGGCAAATACTTGTGTGACACCGTCTTACATAAGGTTTTACGTGAGACGAATAAAAAGTTTATAAAATGTTAGCACTTTCGCTATATTCCATATAAAATGTTACTTTTGTTTATATTATAAATTGTTCATAAAATAGTTCACTACACTATTATTACTTTTTATCGATTGAATATAACTTTTAATTAATAATATTATCACTTTTTATTCACACAAGACCTACTCCAAAATTTAAATTAAATACATACTCCATATACTTATAAATGTTAATTAAAAAATCTTTTGTTATATTATTAATATATATTTTAATTAATAATTAATACTTCTAATAATTAATAAAAATTTATAATAACTCTAGATTGCACTTTTTATACAAAAAATTATTAATAAAATTTTATTATTCATGAGACCTCATTCAAACCTTTATACATTAAAAAACTAAAAAATAAATTATTTTCAGCTTAACGAGCCGAACGAGCCCGAGCTCGAACAAAGGACTAGTTTTTATCGAGCCGAATTCGAGCTCGAGTTTATTTTTTTTTATTCAGTAAAAATATTTCGAGCCGAGCTCGCGAACTGTTCGCGAGCTCTATATTTTACACACGAGCCGAACTCGAGCTTAAAAAATAAAATTCGAATCGAACTCGAGCCGAGCTCGAGCCCTTTAAAAAAATTCGAGCCGAGCTTCGAGCCCGGAGATGTTCGGCTTGGCTCGGCTCGATTACATCCCTAATAACGACCCCTCTCCCATCCCACAATAAACACTTAAAAAAGATTTGCATTTCTCCTCTGTGAGACTTATATTGAAAAAAAAAACTAATGCCCATATATACTATTACACAATTCGTTATTACTTAAATTTAAAATTAAAGACATAAAAATAACAGTAAGTTACTACTTTTAAAAATTGAAGAGTATATCAGGATGAATTAATGTAAAAAGAATAAAAAATTAGTTAGGATAGAAAAAGTACTATATTATTCTTAATGCTATACTATACATTAAAAAAAACTAATACTCCTAGTGAATGTGAATAGTAGAAGACTCCAAAATTCTAGACATACACAAAATATTCCAAACTTGGTTCGAACTAGGAATCAGTTATTCCAGCGAATTAAAATAGAATCAAAATTGAATATATTTCGATTCAATTCCGATTTTTCATTTTATGAAATTGGAACTGGTGATTCCCATTCGAACCAGCAGTTCTTGTATATTTTTTTTCTTTTTACGATATTGACACTGAAAAAAAATCAAAATTAGTGGTTTCAAAATTGAATCGAAAAAAAAAAACCCAAACTAATGATTTCAAAATCGAACCAAAACTATCCTAAGACCGATTCGATTTCGGTTTCTAATTTTGTGGAATCGGAACCGACTATTCCGACCCGGGATTCATGTCTACAAAATTCTACAAGAGGGAGGGGAAAAAAAGAAAAAAAGGAAGGATTGAGTGCTCATCCCTCTCATATGGAATTTGTATTACAGCCACCCCACCCCTCTTTATTACAACCTTTTTTCTCTCACCGTGTGATCAGAACATCATAAATCCGTCGGTTACAAGATTACCACACACACACATGTATGCGTATGTATAGGTGTATGTATATGTGTGTGTAGTAGGCAGCGGATTGTGTGTGTACGTAGGTGTAGTGTAGTAGTAGCAGTTATTATTATGGGCTGCCTTTCAATCTCCTACTCTTCTCCTTCTTCTTCCTCACCAATCTTCTCTTTATTACCCCCCACCCACCCAATCCCTCTCTCTCTCTCTCTCTCTCTCTCTCTTCATTCCCCCCTTTCCCTTTCTCTCAGATATACATACATACATGTGTAAATGTGTATGGGAGTGGGAGTTGGAGTGGCGTTACTCCTCTAGCTATCCTTCCAAAAATGAAAACATGGCTAGTGCCTTGACAGATGCTTCTTCACATGCTCTAATTCCTCTCTCTCTATATCAAATCCCACATATTCATCCCTTCCTTTCCTCCTCTTGAATTCTTTCATTCACTAACTATATATATATATATATCTATATTTCTCCCCTGCCTCCTTTTTCTTGCTCTGTTTCTTCTGTCATGTGTATTCATACTCATACTCTCCACTGACTTCTCTGCTATGGAGTTCAGCGCTGGCGGCAGCGGCGGAGACCCCCACGAAGCCTCCGACCCTCACCGGAGGAAGAAACGCTACCATCGACACACCGCCCACCAAATTCAACGTCTTGAAGCGTCAGAACAGCAACTGTTTCTCTGTTTCTACTTCATGCATCCTTTCTTTTTTTTTTTAATTGAAAATTTTTTTTATGTTGTGTAGAATGTTTAAAGAGTGTGCACACCCAGATGAGAAGACAAGAAATATGTTGAGTAGAGAGTTGAGTTTGCATCCAAGGCAGATCAAATTTTGGTTCCAAAACAGGAGGACTCAGATGAAGGTTAATTTCTTGAATTTGTTTTTGTTTTTGTTTGATGGAGTATTGTTTATGGGGGTGAATTGAATTGTATTGTTGTTAATTTCTATTTTAGGCACAACATGAGAGATCAGACAACTGTACACTTAGGGCTGATAATGATAGAATTAGATGTGAAAATATAGCAATGAGAGAGGCCCTCAAGAATGTGATCTGCCCCTCCTGTGGAGGCCCTCCAGTTACTGAGGATTCCTACTTTGATGAGCAAAAATTGAGAATGGAAAATGCTCAACTCAAAGAAGAGGTCTCTCTCTCTCTTTCTTTCAATTCACTCTTCATGTTTCTTCATTTGTCATCTTTAATTCTTAAGTCCATTTTGCTGTAGTTGGATAAGGTTTCCAGCATTGCTGCTAAGTACATAGGAAGGCCTATTTCACAGCTCCCACCAGTGCAACCTATACATGTTTCTTCATTGGATTTATCAATGTCTAGCTATGGTGGCCATGGAATCCCTGGCCCTTCCCTTGATCTTGATCTTCTACCGGGGGCTTCGTTGGGTGTAATTCCCAATCTAGCCTTCCCTCCGATGAGCATTTCTGATCTAGACAAGTCCCTCATGGCTGATCTCGCGGCCAACGCCATGGATGAGCTGATTAGGCTCTCTCAAGGCAGTGATCCACTCTGGATTAAGTCCACTGCCGATGGTAGGGAAATGCTTAGTTTGGAGAGCTACGAACGACTCTTTCCAAGGCCTAATAGCCACATGAAGAACCCCATTCTTCGCACCGAAGCTTCCAGAGAATCGGGGGTCGTCATAATGAATGTTTTGGCATTGGTTGATATGCTTATGGATGCGGTTAGTTCAGTTCTTTATTTGCTTTCGAGTCGAGTTCTAGATATGGTAATGACAGAGTTTGTTTGTTGTAACCTTAAATACCAGAATAAATGGTCGGAATTGTTTCCTGCAATTGTGTCAAGAGCAAGGACTATTGAAGTAATATCCTCTGGAATGCTTGGGAGCCAGAGTGGCACATTACAGCTGGTAATGGAAACTTAGCAGATAGATATATTCTTCATAGATTTGCTTACCTTTTTTTGTGTGGCAGATGTATGAAGAATTACAGGTGCTTTCAGCATTAGTACCAACTAGGCAACTCTATTTCCTGCGTTTCGTTCAGCAGATCGAAGCAGGTTCGTGGGGCATTGTCGACGTCTCCTATGATATTCCTCATCAAGAAAGCCAGTTTTCTTCATCATGTAAAGCTCATAGGCTTCCCTCTGGATGTTTGATACAAGAAATGCCTAATGGCTATTCAAAGGTTGTAAGATGAGTTCGATTTATACGTATGTTAGCTAGTGTGTGTGTTGTGTTGCATGAGCTTATTGGTGGAGTGTTAGGTGACTTGGGTGGAGCATTGGGAAGTAGAAGACAAAATGGCAATCAATAGGCTGTATAGAGACCTTATTCACAGTGGATTAGCCTTTGGAGCTGAAAGATGGCTCTCTAATCTTCAACGGATGTGCGAACGAATCGCCTGTTTGATGGCCACTGGAAACACAGCTCGCGATCTTGGAGGTGACGACCACATAGTTAGATTTTGAAAGCAGAGAAGATGTTGAGTGATGGATGTGTGATCTGATGCAAAACAATGTGGTGTTTGGCAGGGATTCCATCGGCGGAAGGCACACGAAGCATGATGAAGCTTGCTCAGAGAATGGTGAACTACTTCTGTTCAAGTATCAACCCTTTGAATAGGCAGCATTGGACCACGGTGTCTGAACTGCACGACTATGAGGTCCGAACAACATTCCACAGGAGCACTGATCCTGGCCAGCCTAATGGCATGTTGCTTAGCGCAGCCGCCACCATATGGCTCCCCGTTCCTCCACAGACCGTCTTCAATTTCTTGCGAGACCAGAGAACTCGGCCTCAGGTAAAATCTAGCTAGCAGTTATACATAAACATGGTTGGTGGGATGGATAAGTGACTTACCTAGTTTGGTTGTTATGTAGTGGGATGTCCTGAATCAAAATCCAGTGCAAGAAGTTGCTCACATTGTCAATGGATCTCATCCAGGGAACTGCATTTCTCTCCTAAGGGTGATGATATATTAATCTCTAGCTAGCTCTCCCAATTATCATCTTATTACAATCCACACATATATAGATAGATAGATAGATAGATAGGCCTAATGATATATAATTCTTGAACAGGCCTTAAATGCATGCCAAAACAACATGCTGATACTCCAAGAGAGCTGCATAGACCCATCCGGCTCCCTCGTCGTCTACTGCCCCGTTGAGCTGCCTTCCATCAACATCGCCATGAGTGGCGAGGACCCTTCTTACATCCCCTTGCTACCATCCGGATTCACCATATCCCCTGATGGAAGGCCGGACGGAGGAGGGGCCGGAGATGGGGCCTCAACGAGCTCAAGCGTGGATGCAGGAGGGCGATCCTCGGGCTCACTCATCACCGTCGTCTTCCAAATCATCGTAAGCAGCTCACCCACAGCAAGAATCAACCCGGAAACAGTCAGCACAGTTAACAACCTCCTCAGCAACACAATCCAACAAATAAAAGCTGCTTTGAACTGCACTACTACATCCAGATCATGATCATCATCCTGTCAGATCACCCCGCCTCGTCTCCCTCCCAGTTACGTGGACTAGACGACGGCTTCAAGACGCAGCAGCGCCTCAAGCCGGTGATTCATGAAGGAGATCAGGGGTGCAACAAAAGGCAAAAAAGAAAAGAAAATTCAAAACTGTGTTGGTTAGTTGGGAAATTTGAATGCTGATTAGCCCCATCATCAATAACTGAAGCTGACAACCATATGCTCCTGCTACAACCACTTCTGCTGCTGCTTCTGATGGATGAATCAGTTGCTGTCTTTTTGCTGTCATTACAATGCACAACTTTCCTTCTTACATTTTTTTAATTTTACTCGGATCAAAAAATAGGAGTCAAGAACGCACCCTTGGCTGTGGCTGTAACATTCCATTAGTTTAGAACTTTCCTACACAGCACAAACAACACAACCATGTAAACTCAATGGTTCGGGTATTGACTTCTGTACTTAATTTGAAACACTCACTCAAGAATTTGTTTGTTAATTAATCAGAAATTCATTTAATCACTCTGTAATTAACATTCTTGATTTGATCATGTGTGTGTATGTTTTGTTTCATTAAATGAACCAAGAAGTGTGTTGTTCATGCATGCATGTGTGGTCCAAATCCAAGGTGGGAATAAAGTCATGGTGGGTGGGGGCAGTAACAATAACAGCTGGACACATATAGGATTAAGTGTTGCAATCAATATAACTAACTCTGTTAACCCTCCAAACTCCACCCTATAACTGTCTTTTCTAACCATTTCTTTTTTTTCTTTCCAAGGGGGCAAATCCTATCTTAGGTTTGGTAATAGTACCACCCCATGGGGTGGCGCTCTTAATGAAGGATAGCGACGCCACTTGCACCACGACGACCGTAAATGGATCGAATCGAGCCCATCTTTGAATTCTTAAAATTTGATTGTGTTTATGGTTGAATGTTCGTGAATCGTACATTCTTTTTTTTCTGATGCGCCTGTATCAATACATAGACAGATTAATCTGGGGAAGTCGAAACTCACTTTTCATTAGTGAGACCTTATTTCAAATCAGAGCTTCAATAAACCAGCTTTAGGGTTGAATGTTTGTGAATCGAACATGTTTCAATCGAATCGAATATGAATTAAGCTCGATGGGTAGAAATTGTTGACTTGATCAATGTGCTAGTTTGCATAATCATTTACATTAATGTTGTTCTTTTAAAAAAAAATCAAGTTGGATTATGTACGTAATTGTGCTTTGTTACATAGGGTGATTACTATTTTATGTTTTAAGACTACCGTCTCACCGGATAAAAAGTGTTAGAATGCATTTTAATAATAATAGGCCGATCATTTCACGACCCGTCTATAATTAATAACTTTCTTATAAGAAACTTTGTCAAATAACAATCGTTTAATAAAAAGTAGTAACAACTAACAACTGTAATAAAATTAAATATTAACTGGAAAAAAAAAAGAAGCAGAATATTATCTCACCTTGAATCACACAGTGTAAGTGCAGCCTTTATTAACGATTTTGATTTTAATTACATCAAAATTTAAAAAAAAAATCGCATGTTTTATCCTTATAATTGGGAATATATCATTTATTCTAAGTTAATTGTAAAAAAAGTTTCAACCTTTACTTTTATTGCAAATAAATCTCAACTTTTTAAAAATTGTAAAAAAAACCTCGACTTTTAAGTTTCGTACAACCCAACGGACAAGAGAGGGTTGCCCGATGTCCGACGTGGCGTTAACATTTGCCACGTCGTATTTATTAATTTTTAATGCAAGTGGGTAAATGTATTATTATTGTATGTGGGTCCCATGGTAATATATTACTTAATTGTTTTAGGTGGGCCATATGACAAAAAGAGATCGAAACGTAAAGATTAAAATGAGCCGCCAAAAATAAAAATATGTAAAAATTAAAATGGGCGGAGGGAGTACATGAAAATTTGGTTTGTATAAATTAAAACTTAACTAATACTATTTTTTGTCTGTATAAAACTATGAGTTTATAAATTAAGTTTACATGAATTATAAACCTATTTTTTGTATAATTTTTTAGTCATCTAAATATTTTTTTATTTTGTCATATTAAGGAGTAGTAACATAAAATTACGAAAAAAATTTAAGATATGTTAAGAATACTTTGATTTTATAAATTATAACAATTTTATAATTCATAAAATATTTTAAAAACTAAATAAATTTATTATTTTATTTAATAATTTTTTATAGAATTTAAATTTTAAATATAAAATATAATGGGTGCAATTTAAAATAATAAAAAATCTGATTGTCTTCTTTGCCAAAATCTCAAAGGTTATAATTAAATCGCAATTTAAGTAAAGGTTGTGATTTTTCTGTAATAAACTCAAATCTGACGTGGCAAAGGTCAACGCCACGTCGGACGTCGGGCAACCCTCTCCTGCCCGTTGAGTGCGTTTTGCACGAAACTCAAAGGTCAAGGTTTTTTTTTTTGTAATTTTTCAAAAGTTGGGATTTATTTTCAATAAAAATAAGGTTCACTTACTAGGAGGTACACAAAAAAATGCATAATTGCTATAAACTACATGACTCAAAGCACTATTACTCATAACTACACAATTATGATTGTGATACCATAAATACCCCTATGTATTTGCACAATTGTTCTGCACAATTTGGTTCTGCACAATCTTGTTTTTGCACATTTTAAATTCCGGCAGCAGGCGGCGGCGGCCAGCGGCGGTCAACGGTCGGTCAATGGCCGGTCAAAGACGGTGGGTGGGTGAGGGGTAGGGTTGTTGGTTTAAAAGTGTATGGAGTATAAGGTTATATTTGGTATTTTACTTTAATATTTTGTATGTGAGAGTAATTATTTAAATTACATGTATCTAATAGTAAATATGCTTAAAGTGTGTATCTGAGAGTAATAAAGCCTAAAAATAAAGGTTGGTTTTTTTTTTCCAATTAAACCTTTATTCTTAGAAGTCTATTACATTTATATTTAAAATTCACTCAAATCAAAATGTTTATAATTTGAGCATATCTTGAATTAATATATATGGTGTTGAAATTTAAAACCCGTTTTCAAATCTATTGGTTGCTTCAATTGTTGTAGATACTAGGTAGTGTGGTTAATTTGTCAAGGCTATAAGATTAATTAATTAGTAGTTGCTTAGAAGATGATCCAAGAGTTGAAAGTAATTAGTAATTGTTAAATTAAAATTCGATTGAAATAATGAAAAGTTCCCTAGTCTTTGATGAGAGTGGGGTTGAAGATGTGATATAACAATGGACGTATTTAGATATTTAGGTATTGAACTGGTACATCTCATTAATACCGGCCTCTAAAATATTATTTATTGCAAACTATATCTATTTTTCTTTAAGAAAAAAAATAATTAAATCCTCTAAAATATTATTGTAAACTATATATTTATTTATTTTAAAGATAAAGGCATAAATAAATAGTTGGAATCAACCATAATAAATAAGTAATTTAGTTAATAAGACTTAATTACTCCATGTATTAATGTACGAGATGCTTGTTATAATCCTACCACCAACGTGCTTACACTTTTCGGCAAGAACTCTTGGTGAAATGATCTCAATTAATGTATAAGAGGTGATAATATTGTCTACTTAAATTATTTCATGAACAATTTTAAAAAATAATATTTCCGTCTGCTTGAGAGGAATTCATTTGATTTTTACATGTAAATTAGGAAGTATTATTATTTAATGTATATTGAGTAGTTGTATTAATGCTTATGTGGGCACCATATTTTATTTATTTGTAACATAGGGTGTGTCAGTATGGATCTCATGTGTGTAAAAAATGAAATGAGGCCTTGTGAACAGACACCCAATATGGAAAAATAAAACTTTTTGAAAAGAACAGTAGCATTTTCAATTAAACATGTTACTAATAAAAAAATATGAAATAATCTTGTGAAATGGTCTCACATAGTATTATTTATGAAATAATATTCATCTAAACGAAATTTTATCAGACAAGGCATAATTTTTATTGAAATATTCTAATTATAAGTGCCTGCAATGATATAGGAAAAGTTTATATCAACAACGAGGGAGGTATTAAGCATATATGAGAAAAGATGTATATGAGAAAAGATGAAGTAGTTGATGTTTGTTTTTTGCGTAAGTAGGAATAATAAATGTGAATTTATAATTAATTGAATTTAGTAAATTTAAATTTATTTTTGTTTTGAGGATTTAAATTGAATAGATTTTAACTTTATATCATTTTAATATGAAGAGTATATATGAGATTTATATGATTTGATTTTTATACATAAAACAAGTGGATTAGATAATCGGATGAAAAAAAATCGAAAACAAGGCCTTATATATAACATCTCGTTTAATAATTGATTCAATATTCATTCATTTATGACAAGAGTAATATATAATGGCACCAACAACTCAATTAATTATTACTACATATTTTTCATGATTGTAAATAATTTTATATTTGGAATGAATACACGAGTGGCGATAATCTATTATTGGATATATAATTCACAAATTAATGATACTCAAATAAAATTGAATAAAATTATATACTATATATCTAAATTAACCCTCAATTAATTCTTGAAATAATAAACCTCGTTTTATAGGCTATCCTGTATATAATTATCATCTAGTCTCTCGATTCTATAACGTTCTTTAATATTAATTAATGGAAGGTTAATTCTCTAAGTACAAATGAATAAACCCATACTACAAAAGAGTATAAACTATATATTTATAATGGAAGAGAATTATATGTTTATGTATAAATATTAGGCGATTTTGGAGTGTAACTAAGGTTTGTAACCTAAAAGTTATGGTATAATGGGTAATTATTAAATTTATTTTTTATTTTTTTTATTTTATTTAATGGTGAAAATTATTTAGATACACTATAATTAGAATTATAAATATTTGGATATAAATTAGTTTGTACACCTAAATTATTAAATGCAATATAAATTTATACAAGTTCATTATTACTTTTATAAATTTATATACTATACATTTATGATAATAATATCTTAAATTGTTTTATATAAATGAAAATTCAAAGGTATCAACAATATTTACACAAGGTTGATTTCTGATTCAATCAACATATTCCATTGATCATGTAAGAAAAGTTGATGATGTGTAAAAGATTAAAAGATGGAGTATTTAATCACGTTATCTATTTGTCTCTCTTAAATTGCATAATTAAATGCTTATAATTGAGTCCAAAACAATTGGCTTTGAAATTCATCTTGTCTTTTATCTTTTCTTGTTTCTTGAAAATCATTTTCGTTCTCACATTTTGTCAATTTATCAAACATTGTCATTTTCCATAAATCTTAACATTTATACTAAATTTAAGTTTTATTATGCTTGAATGAGACCTCATACTATTGGCAAAATCATAGGCAATGAATTTATTGAACCTTTATTTTTTGTTTGTGGGATAGGGACATAATTTTAATTATTAATACCAAATTTCGATATTCTTTTTTGCTCTAATTACTGAATTTATGATCAGCACATTATAATTATATATTGGTACATATTTTATAAAGGAAATAGTTTTATCAAATGGATGGGTACACTACTGTTTAATTGTTTCTAGACATCTGTAAAAATATGAAATTTAAATATATTAAATTAGTTTGGTGTGTGATATATAATTAAAGTTAATTGTAACATCTCATTATATGAACGTGTATGCATATTTTATGCTACTATACATTCATAAAAGAATCAAAATTAATTAGCATTAAAGTATGATTGCTTTATTGATATTTAACTCATTATTAAAATATATATATGAGATTTCATAAACAAGGATATATTTTAACACTAAAGTACGATGTTAATTTAAAATAAAAAATAATTTATTTATTGTTAAATTATTATTGAAGATTTTATAAAATATAATGGTACTAGATAGTAAGATATTTTGAATTATAGTTGTATTAAATTATGTATGAATAATAATTAAGGTTTAGCAAATTTAGAATCATCTCACAACCTATTATATAAGTCTACTCCAACAGAATTTATGGATATTATATAAAGTTTTTTTACTAAAAATGAATATAAAATTATTTAATCCATCCATGACACCCTTTATATTTTCCTCATTTAGGGGGTGTTTTTTTGGGGTTTTAAGAGAAGGAATGGGTATAAAAGGTAAATTTAGTATTTGATTTTCCTCTGCTATGGGAATTATTCCCAAGTTCTTGGGAATCTCCCATTCCACTCATAAATGAGTGGAATGAAACCCATTCCCATTACATTCCAATTCCCATTCCACTCAATTTTACCAAACATCCCCTTAATATTTATCTCATAAATCCTTTGCACCATATTAAAAATAGAAATGTTCAATCAATCTAGCAACATCAAAATATTCTTTTATTTTTAAAATTTTCATCTCGACCTAACATATACTCTTAACATACTTTTCAATATATTTGTAATATTAAACCCCAAACTTAATAAATTAGGTAAAAAAAAAAAAAACTTCTTTTAAATCATATATGAAACATTAAATGTGAAGTGCTTTTGGAACGGTGGAATAATTAGTAATACTTTGAATTTCAAAATAATTTAATCTCAAAAATCCAAAAATTAAAAAGATATTAAAATGTTACCTAGAGTTATTTACATGTCCATAAATGGGAAGGGCCCAAGACTAAGAGAAGGTTATAAATGAAAAGAGGGCAGATTAGACAGCTCAACGGGCCCAATACTAATGAGGGCGTGGGCCCAACCAGAGGAATCACTATAAATAACTTGATAAAGATTCTCTTACTATAAAAAGGAAAAGGCAAAAATACTGTATTTTTATTGAAATAATTTTAACGTTAGACACATGTATTCCATGTGCACAGATTTAATCTTATTATTCAAATGGAGAAAATGATAATTATACTTGAAATTACAATTATATAAATTTAGTATAAAGATGAATATAAAATTGATGAAATATCACAAATATCTACAAGAATAAAATTACAAGTGGATTTAAAAATCTGCATAGTGATAATTTTGGCTAATTATACTAAGATATGATGCACCCACTTTAGAAAACAAATATAAATATAAACAAAAATATATACAATTATAAACAAAAATGTATACAATTTAATTATTAGTTTTTTAATGAAAAATTGAGTGTAAAAAAAATATACAATTATTAAAAAATATGTGTACATTATTGAATAAAAAGTTATACACATATGATGCTAATTTTTTAATGAAAAACTTAGTGTGAAAAAAGTATACAATTATTAAGAAACGCATATACAAAATAGAATAAAAAGTTATACACATATGTGTGCACCTTCGCACCTGGTACACTCGATAATTTTATATTTGTTTTGAGTTTTCAGCGATAAATTTAACTAACTTAATATCAAATCAACAAGTAAAAGCAGAAATGAACTGTGTACAAAAAAATAGTAATTGATGTGAGAAGATATGAGAGAATAATGACTCACAGGGTTTTGTAGATACTCCATATATTAAGTTTTGATAATCAAAATCAAATCTCATAACAAGAACATAACGTAACACCCCCCCCCCCCTCCACCCCACCCCACCCCACCCCAATAAACACCTAGAATTCTCCCTCAATTAATATTCTCTCTCTTTCTTTCCTATCACATCAATTAATATTTTGTTTACACAAATTACAGAGTATCACATTAATTCTATAGATAAAATATGCTCTCTCCCATAACAAGCTCTTATCCTTTTTCTACTTTACCCAAAAATTAAATATCACTTCAATCCTATATGAGGAGGGAGTAATCCAGAAGGTGAACTTTTACTGATATAATTACTAATGTTACAGACCTGAGTCCAAACCACATCTAAGATTGACACATGGGGTATAATCTGAGACAAGAATATATGTGAGCATAGATAATAATTATATTTGTGGTTTCCCAACTATTTTTGTGGAATTTATTGGTTTGAAATAGACTGACTTGTAAGTTGAACCCAAGCAAATTCTTCTTTGTACCTCGGACCGCTTTCACATGAAGCCTCACACGTATACACAACGATTGTGGCCCAGTCGAGAGAATCTTCGTCATCTTTCACGTGGAAGAAATACAGAAGCTGGGGTAAGATCTGTAATCACACACAACAGCATCATGATAAACCTTCTTCTATAAGAACGGTTTTATGACCCAAAAAAATGCGATCGAGTTCAATCGAGCAAATGCAATGCTACTGCAAGCCCAAGGTTGAACTCGTTTTTTCTAAGGAAGCTAGAGCTCGACCTAACTAGCAGGGTCCAACATGGAAGCTTTAGAAATTTGGACAGTCAATTTTCTATGAGACTTAAGTTCATAGCAAGCTCATATATTTGTCAATGTATAAACGGAACAACAATAGATCAATTACTTCAAAAGAACACACCTGAAATTCAAAGGCACTAGTGCCACCACAATTCTGACACTTAGGAATATCGAGTTTTGATGGCCGACCACTGGACACAGGCCACAGAGGCTTTGCTTGAGCAGAGCTAGAGTATCTACAAAACAAAGAATTTATATGCAGAGAAAAATATACAATGAAGCAGCATCACATATATGTTGTCCACTCATTTTATGAATATTGCTAGAAAAAGAAAAACACCTCAAAACTTGGTCAGGGAAACGAGATATTCTTTCCTGAAAAGATGCCCAACTTCTGTTGTCAACAGTTCCCTATTAATCCAAAAATGAAGATAAAGATTACTTTTTAATAATCATCAGCACAAAATTATCAGATTACCACACAAAAATTTACCTTGAAATATGTCATCAAATTTCCCAATGATTCATCTGTCCGTTGCCTAGAAACTAATGAACTAGAAGGTCCATTATCATTAGACATCTCTTCATCAAATTCACACTCGTCCTCATTTACGATCTCATACTCTGGCCAAAGGGAGTTGCTGGCTGCTGCTTGCCAATAGAAATACAAATCCATAATATATCAACTTTATTGGGCTAAACATTATCCTTAGCTTAAAAAGTAAACCACTAGAGATGGTATATATGAAATCAAATCTTAGATGAATGCCTATTCTTACCATGCACAAACTTCTAACATGTATCCTATTCGACTAAAACTACTCACGTAACCACATCTTGGCATTGTTTTAATTCTGTAAGAGCATTACCTAATTCAGAATCTCTGCCAGAAGTCTTTAACTGTCCGCATAAGACTTTATGACTTGACTTACCGAACTGCCAATGTGCAGCCTGGAAATATATATGAAACAGTTCGTTACCTCAATGTTTACAATGTCTCATTCAAATTGAGAGGAGAGACAACTACCTGGTGTTTTCCAGAACAATAGCGAGTTTTTCTACAGCTACCACAAATCTTGTCCCCTTTCCATGTACCACACCAATTACAGAGCATCGCTGCAACATTTAACAGAGCATAGGCTTCACCGAAAAACAACTAATGCAGCATTTAATTACTACGCCTACAACATAAACCAAGACTTTCAAACATCCAGCACATACTCTCATTTTCTTTCACCCATTTTCCATGTAACCTTGCGTGGGGATTTTTTCAACATGATTGATGAATTAATACAAAGTTTGGCCTATCCAAATTCCAAATATACAGGGTTGATATTTGCTTTTCTTTTCTTTCTTTATTTTCCCCCTCTTTTAGTTTTCTTTTTTCGGGTATACAGACCATTAAAGGTTGCATCCAGAAGTAGTGAACAATTGTACCTCCAGATGTCAAAGGTTGCTGACACTCATCTTCAGATGGTGACTCACTTGAGTAAAAGGAATTCGCCCTCGGTAATTGACACCGAAAAACCTTGACACTGTAAAAACATTTTGTATCAAAACAGAATATTGGATACTCACATATTAAACCATTTACCTATAGTAGCATTCTTTGGATATGTGGACTGATAAATGGACAAGAAGTACCTTCTGGATTGAGTTTCTGGATGCCGCTTCCACTGCTCATGCTGATCACGAAGAAGACAGGCCATTGAGGGACACATAAACACAAACAATGTTCGGTGAAAAGTAGATTCTTCGTTTAAAGGTGCATAAACCTAGACAAAAAGATTAAAAATATCTGGTGAGACTGAGTGAATGCATCATATTCATTTAAGCAGCAGTGGAAATGAGCGAGTTAAAAACAGGCAACAACAACATGAATTCCACCAAAACATAATTATGTATTTTTACTGCACCTGGAGCAGAAACTGCAAAGGCTCACCACAAAAATCACAAAAACTCAACTTTCCGGAGGGCAAATTAACGGGATCCAACCATGCCTATATCACACAAAAAAAATAAAAAATAAATAAAATCATCATTCAAGAAAATTATTAAATGACAGCAGAATAGTAAAAAATAACAAACCAACAGATAATTAATATTTCCAAAGAAAATAATTCATTAGAATATTTTACTGGAAAAAATAAATAGGACTATTATTCAGCCCATTATTTCACAGAAACTCCATTGAATTACCGGAGAGCCTCCAGCTTTGCTCGGGAAATACTGGCGGTATAATGACCACTGATTTTTCGGCTTCTCCAGAAAGCCTAAGCTCATTGATATCTGATCTTCTTCTTCATCGTCTTCATCACTGACTTCATCGTCAACTTCATCATTTTCATCTTCACCAAGAGACGATACCTGAAGATATTTGAGCTTCTCTGTGTTGGAATCAATATCCATTTTGCTCTAGTTTCTGCGCATAAATCAAATCATGAGCTATTGAGAACAGAAGGGCAGAATCGGAAATCATCTCCAACGAAAAAGTTACAGGGCTTTTGTTTATAGTGATTGCAAACACACCCATTTTACATTTCACAGAAAAATATAAGCCATTTTAACATTTAACACCATAAGTAAAATCTCTAAAAACTTAGCATTCAATAAAAATATATATATAGAGAGCATCAACATCACATATTATCTATAACTGTACCTTTGATGAGATAATTGACAAGGAATACAAGAGAATTAACATTTAAATGTTATTTGAGATTTCCTTCAACCACTACAACAATTCTCAAAACCATAACCTCACCAACAAAGTAATAGACACAACATTCACAAAGATAAATTTAAAGGTAAAATGAGGAGCAACTTTATACTCAATAAATAGTTTAAGAAATTAAAGACAACAGATAATGCCAAGCACAGAAACATATGAAATCTGAAAAAAAACTCAGAAATGAAATGTGGCATCATCAGGTGAACCGATAGTAACCACAAAAAGCAACAAGGATAAGCCATAAACAATGCACAGTAAGCTTCCTGATATAAACATGGTATTAATTTACTAGAACAACAGCAAAAATTTGATCTTTACATTTAATAAAGTCAATCAATCAAAGTGAAACGAACGAATAGTTGAAGTAGTAACATAAAATTGTATCAAACCAGTGGCAGCGGGAGAGTGGGCGGCGTGGCGGGTGGAGCGGGGGCGGCGGCGTGATCAGAGGGTGAGCTGCGTGAGGTGGTTTGGGAAAAAATGGGTCTTAAGAAGGGTTTTAGATTTAGGCAAAATCTTTATCCATTTTTAACAGCCTTTCCGAAACTTCAATTAAATCCTTAGAAATTGAGTTGGTCTTATTTACGGGTTCTTTACATTTTGATGTTATATCTCCTATTACAAATTGTTGAATGATTGATATCTAGGATAAACTATTATATGCCCTAACAATCAACCTTAAAGGGAAAGGTTGAGATTTTCTTCTCCGCATGCATGTAACACCAAAATATAACATGACATCCAAGATCCTTATTTACTACTATCCGCGGCTATCTTGCTGTAAAAAGATTAATTAATTTACCTTTTTTTTTTTGGCTCAGAGTGATCCCAACTTGGGGAAGTGCTGACAATTTACGGATGAGATTATTTTTATTTTTATTATGTTTAATTATGTATCACATTTTAGTAAATATGTTATTATTCTTTTATAAAAACAATTATTACTTTTTATTTATATTATAAATTGTTCATAAAATAATTGTATTATTACTGTTCATCAATTGACTATCACATTTTGTTATTACTTTTTATTTGTTTCACATAAATTATTTCAAAAAACAATCTCATACAAATTTTTGTCTAAAAACTTAACATCAGGTGGAAGAGCAACATTAGTTGAAACCGTATCACGAAGTTATTATTTTCTTCACAAAAAATTTATAGTATAAATTTTCATTAATATTAAGCACACACGGTATGAATCGGGTATACAAATGCACAGTGATTTATCAATAACTTTATAATATATAAAAATTTATTTAATGAGATAAATTATTATTCTTTTTTATTACATAAAATGTATTCTTTAGAGAGATAAGTATTACACTTCTGAACGAAAAATATTAGTATTAATTTTCAAATTTTGATATGTTTTGCTTTTTTATTTCTCCTTGAGCAAAATTTAAGAGTAATATTTTTTATTTAGAAGACCAATATTATATCTCTCGTCATTTCTTAATGTTATCACTTATTTTTTTATATTGCCAATTGTTAATGAAATAGTTCACTACACCATTATTACTTTTTATTAATTAAGTAGTATAACTTTTTAACAAAATTTTATAATTTTTTGCCCGTTTTATAAAATTTTATTACATGAGATTATAATGTCTTAGCCTCAACTGAATTTTTTTTTAACCCAAAATTTATTTATTTTTGTGGGTCAAAGGTCAGCCCACTTAAATGGCATAATATATTAATATTAAGACAAAAAAAATGAGAACGTGAGAAGAAAAAACAAAAGAGGGAAAATAGAGAATGACGAAGAAAAACCCTTGCTGATCAAATTCTCTCTTACAACTCTCATTCTAGGTGGTGTCTAAGTTACGTTGAGGTAAGTAATGTGTAAATCAAGCTTCATTTTTCCATGATTTTGTAATTTTGTTGAGTATTTCCTTTTGGTATTGGGCAAATTCACAGCTACTGTTCGAACTGCTTTTGACATAGCTATTGCTCTCAGAAATTTACAAACTCAATTTCTGTACGTAGCTGAATTCGTTAGCTTTCTGTAGCCACTTGAAACGCCTAAATCCAATTTTTCTGCAATTAGTTATGATGTTACTCGTAAACTGCCGCTAACTGGAAAATTTCAAAACTTTTATGTCGAATTCAAATTTATTTCCTATAGTTTCGTTTAAGAAATGATCTGAAACGGGTTATGTGAGATTGGGAGATGATGTCGAGGAGTTACGGGTTGTTTCTATTTAATATCGACTCGCTCGAGCTCGATTAAGATTTTTTTAACGATGAAAGGCGATGTTATCGCCTAATAATTATGTATATTGATTTGTATTTAATTGCTTATCTTCTTTTTAGGTAAAGAACCATCGACGAAGGGCAAGAGACCGACTTCAGATTCTGGAGATAGTTAGTCATTTTCTTATGAGTTGATAATTCGGGAACGCCTTCTCTTGTGGGAAGTGTGGACCCTCGATAAGTTTGCATCTATTTTTTTTAGCTAATAGATAAGAAAATTATTTGGTAATGTGTTATGTGGTAAAGAGCCTGATTGACTCAATTGTTCTGATTTGAGCCAGATTAGCCTAATATGATCAATTGATTATCTTATATTATTTTATATATGGTCCTGTCGGCCATATGTTATGGGTATTGTTGATTTTAATTTATGTTGTAAAGCCTTACCGGCTCGATATCTGATATCATTTATTGTGAATTATTTGAGGATTGATCTCTTGTTATTCTTGTGACTTGTGTGTTGATTAATACTATGACTTGAGTTGTTATGCATTTGATGATGCATATGCATACCTAAGTAGCCCGAATTGGTCACGGTTCGGGTGAGTTGGAGCGACATTGATTAAATAGCCCGAATTATCGCGGTTCGAGTGAGTTAGAGTGACAAATAAGTCGTCTGTGACTTGGCAAACTCGGGTGAGTTAGATCTAACAGGGCACCTGTTCATTTGCCAAATACTGATACTCTGGAAGGTGATCGTTAGATGGATCAGTCTATTATAGGCTCAGTCAACGTCACCGGTGTGGGACATGCATGTCATATATGTTTATATGTTTGATCATTTCAGGGATCACATCGATATTGAATTGTGAACTTTAGCACATGGTGAGCGTTAAGAAAGAACATTAACATGCATTTTATCTAGAGTAATGGTGACGGGCTCGGACTGACTCTCGACGGAGAGCTCAGTTCGAGGAGGATATTGGCTACCCACGCGTCATTTTATGTGATAACATGTTGTTTGAACTAATTGTGTTATTTGTAAATGCATACATAAGTTTTATTTTCATTAATTTGTATATTGAGTAAGAAATAATTGATGTGGGACGAAATGTTGGATTTTATTTTATGAGCCGCGAGCGTGAGTACATGCTTCGTATAAGGGTTGGGGTGATCGGCTTATCACCCCACTGAGCTAGTGGTTTTGCTCACCCCCATTATTCCTTTCCTTTTCAGGCTGTTGATATCTTTTTGGTTGGAGGTTTGCCTATCGTTTGCTCGTCATCCGATCAGTGTTTTGGGTACTTTTCTCTTTGTGTAAAAATTGGCGGATCCATTGGCGAGATTGTATAGTTTATATTTGGTAACCCCCTTGATGTATTTTTTGAATTTCGCGATGTTATATCGCTTGTGTATATTTTCTTCAGACTGAGTTACATCGTTGTATTTTGTACATTTGTAAATCCTCGTTGATAAGTTATGAAAATGATGTCCTCGGATAGTACCCGTTGTTATCAGTTGTTCGGTCCTATAGATACTTGATAGCAAGCCTTACGTTTTTTATAATTTTTCTTAGAGTGGAGTGCACCCATTCCGCGAAATTTATGTTTAACGTGGCAGTTGTTGCGTTCCGTCTGCGGTCGGAGCGTGACAACTTTCTTGGTATCAGAGCCTGGTTATATGATTCTCATTCTCTTCGAGTCGAGCCAATGGATCCAATTTTGTTTCTATGTCATTCTAAGGTATCGTATTACCTTGATGTTGACCTTGCATTTTTTTCTTTCTTTCTTCCTTTCAGTCATTATGACACCTTCAGTTCGTCGTCGAGATCGATGACACGCTCCTCGTGATCCTCCGAGTCCTTTACATTCTTCTGTCCCTCGTATACCTCGATGACATATTTCTTCTGATCATACCGTTCATCCGACGTTTATGGACCCTACCAATTCTAATCATAGGGTGTCGAGTGCCCAGGTAGAGCAACCACGGGCCCACTTGCGTGTTGAGCACATGATGACTCCAGAGCAGTACCAGTTGTACTATGATCACATGCGAGTACATGGTGTTCCACCACCTACAACTACGACTGTCACTGAGGATGTTCTTCGCGCTAATGAACCAATTTGACCTACATCTAATGTACTAGTTTCTGCTCCAGAAATGGCTTTAGGAGGTTCTACTTTTCGAGGTGCACTTTTTATGCCTAGTTTGGTGAAAGCAGTTGAGAACATGGGAACTTCAAAATTTGATAGTGCAAGAGATGCTTATAAAGCGGGTGCGTGGTTAAAGGAGATTACAGAGACCTTTGATATTTTGATGATTGAAGAATGTTATCGTGTCTTCGGTTACTATTACGTGGCCTATCTTTGTGGAACGATTCAAAGATCGATACTTCTCTCAGTACATCAAGGATCAGAAGAGAAAGGAGTTCTTCAATCTCTTTCAAAGCACTATGTCGGTCGTGGAGTACGAAAGTAAGTTTCTTGAATTGAGAGAATTTGCTCATGAGTCATATAGAACGAGAGACTTATGCAAGAGATTTGAAGATGGTCTTAATCTAAATATTCGAGATCGCATCAAGTCCGAAGACAAGTACGAGAGTCTTGACGAGCTCATAGAAGAAGCCCTAAGGGTAGAAAGTTTAGTTCAGGCGAGACATAAGCTTGCAGAGCAGTCTCAAAAGAAAAGGCAAGGGAGCGCATTTTCAAGAAATGCATCGAAGATGTATAGGGGTGTGGGATCTTCGCGTAGCATACCAAGTTCGGTATCTATTAGTTTTCCTCAGCCTCAGGAGTAGTTTAATAGAGGTGGGAGCAATGTCTCGACGGCCCCTGCAAGGCTCCTCAGGTATGTTTTCAGTGTCTACAGCCGGGGCATATGCGAGGTTCTTGTCCTCAGCTTATGAGAGCGAGCGGTCAGAGTTCTGTTCAGCCTCGTGATAGACTAACATATTCTACACCCAGAGATACTCGATCCGCAGCTACTAGAGTACCTGATGCCACAAGCGGCCCTAATACTCGATCACCTATGCAAGGAAGGAATCAAACTAAAGTATTTCATATTTCCCAGGTAATTTATAATCCGAGTATTTTCACATGCTAGATCTAACCCTACCTTATTATGCCACTTGATTACGAATAAAATATTCGTAAGAAATTTTATCTTTCTAAACTTTTAAATCACAATCTCACTTAATCTTGCTTTTTTAGAGCATGTGTTTGTTGGAGACCACCAGGTCTATGCTTTATTTGATCCAGGTTCTGATAGGTCTTATATCTGGGGTGATTTTGCTGCGATCTTAAATTATCTTATCTCTCATTTGTCACCTGGAATCATAGTTCATACCCCTCTTGGAGAGCGTCTAATTCATGATTCGGTGTTCCTTGATTGTCTATTGAAGATTAAAGATATCATTCTAGAGGCTGAATTGATACCATTACCTTTGATCAATCTCGATGTTATTCTTGGCATGGATTGGCTTTCTTCTCATCATGCAATTCTCGACTGCCATGAAAAGCTTGTTATTTTTCGTAGACCAGGAATCCCAGAACTTATTTTTGATGGTGAACTTCAAACAAAATCGCTCTCTTTTATTTCAATGTTGTCTGCGCATAAATTAATGCGTAAGGGTTGTGAGGCATTCTTGGCATTTGTCATCGATACTTCTCTTTCTGAGACTAAACTAAATGACATTTTGATCGTGAATGAATTTCCTGATGTCTTTCCCGAAGACTTACTAGGACAGCCTCCGAATCAAGAGATCGATTTTTCCATTGACGTACTTCTTGGAATCACACCTATATCGATTACTCCAAATCGAATGTCGTCAGCTGAGCTCAAGGAACTCCAGACACAACTTGGAGAATTATTAGAAAATGGATTTATACGACCTAGCACATCTCCGTGGGGTGCTCCAGTTCTTTTTGTCAAGAAGAAAGACGGATCATTTCGCCTATGTGTCGACTACCGTCAATTGACCAATATGACAATCAAGAACAAATATCCTCTTTCGAGAATCGATGATCTATTTGATCAATTGCAAGGAGCAACTGTGTTCTCAAAAATTAATTTGCGATCTGGTTATCACCAACTCAGGATTAGGGAATCTGATATTCCTAAGTCTGCTTTTCGAACCAGATATGGTCATTTCGAATTCTGTGTTATACTTTTTGGACTCACAAATGCTCCTGCAGCTTTTATAGATCTTATGAATCGGATCTTTCGGCCTTACTTAAATAAGTTTGTCATCATCTTCATTGATGACATTCTTATTTATTCTAAATCAGACGACGAACATTCTCATCATCTAAGAATTACTCTGAACATTCTCAGAGAAAATCAGCTTTATGCTAAATTTTCGAAGTGTGAATTTTGGCTTCGTGAGGTAAGCTTTTTGGGTCATCGCATTTCTAAAGAAGGAATCTACGTCGATCAAGTAAAGATTCAAGCTATACTGAATTGGGAGCGTCCAAAGAACGTGACAGAGATTCATAGTTTTTTGGGATTAGCTGGATATTATCGATGGTTTGTCAAAGACTTTTCGTTGTTGGCTTCATCTTTGACTAAATTGACTCGAAAAGGGGTAAAATTTGAATGAAGTGAAGAATGCAAGGAAGCATTTCAAGAATTGAAAAGACGACTCGTTTCAGCTCCTATTCTTGCTTTGCCAGACCCAGTGATTGGAGAATTTACCATTTATAACGACGTCTCGAGATAAGGATTAAGATGCGTTCTCATGCAAGAAGGAAAGACTATTACCTACGCTTCAAGGCAATTGAAGAAGAATGAAGAAAATTATCCTACACACGATTTAGAGTTGGCTTCAATGGTCTTTGCATTGAAAATATGGAGGCACTATCTCTATGGTGCAACTTGTCGATTTTTCACTAATCACAAGAGCTTAAAGTATATCACCACGCAAAAGGAACTCAACCTCAGGCAAAGGCGATGGATGGAGTTTATTAGTGACTATGACTTAGTCATTGATTATCATCCTGGCAAGACGAACGTTGTTGCAGATGCTCTAAGTAGAAAGTCTTCTACCTCACTTACTTCGATTTGATCTTTTTATCTTCATATGTGTGAGCAATTTAAATCTTTGCACATTTTGCTCGATTGTGAAAAGTCTAATGATTCCGCTTTAATCGCCAAATTCGAGATTAAACCTACCTTGTTCGAGCAAATTAGAGAAAGACAATCACACGATGTTCATTTACAACAGAAGATGGCGAAGCTAAATCAAGGAAAAGAAACAGAATTTCAAATTCGGGATGACGGACTCCTTACTTTTAAAAATAGTGTTTGTGTTCCATCAGAACTTGATGTTCGTAGAGCTATCCTTGATGAAGCTCATTCTTCAGCCTATGCTATGCATCCTAGTAGTACCAAAATGTACAGAATGTTTTGGGAGCATTATTGGTGGCCAGGTATGAAACGGGACATTGTTGAATTCGTATCAAAGTGTTTATCATGCCAACAGATAAAAGCAGAATACCAAAAACCAGTCGGCATACTTCATCCACTACCTATTCCTGAGTGAAAATGGAAGAACATCACGATGGATTTTGTTTCTGGTTTACCTCGAACCCAAAAGGGTCATGATTCCATCTGGATCATTGTCGATCGTTTGACGAAATCGGCATATTTTTTCCAGTGCACACCAATAAATCTTTATAGAAACTTGCCAAGTTATATGTTGATAAGATCGTGAGATTGCACGGAGTGCCAGTGTCAATCATATATGATCGAGATCCAAGATTCACTTCACATTTTTGGCCTAGTCTGCAAAGAGCTTTGGGTATAAAATTACTATTCAGTACTTTGTTTCATCCATAGACTGATGGACAGTCAGAGAGGACTGTACAAACACTGGAGGACATGCTACGTGCAGTGGTGTTGAATTTGGGAGGTAGTTGGGATAGGTACGTGACTTTGGTGGAGTTCGCATATAATAATAGTTAACATTTGGTGCCTCCGTAAGAAGCTCTTTATGGCCAAAAGTGTCAAACACCACTCTTTTGGGATGAGGTTGGCGAGAGAAAATTAAACCAGTAGAGCTTACGAAGATGCGAAGGAAAAAATACAACTTATTCGAGACAGACTTAAAGCAGCGCAAGATCGACAGAAAAGCTACGCAGGTAATAGGAGGCGCGAGTTGGAGTTTAATGAAGGAGACAAAGTCTTTCTGAAAGTTTCTCAGTGGAATGGAGTGTTGCAATTCCGCCATCGAGGAAAGTTAAGTCCGAGGTATATTGGCCCATTTACGATCTTACAAAGGATTGGTCGTGTCACGTATCGACTTGAGCTACCATTGGAATTATAAAAGATTCACGATGTCTTCCATGTCTCTATGCTTAGAAAATATGAACCAGATCCTTTGCACGTGCTCGAATACCCTCCAGTTGTATTAAAGGAAATCTATCATACATAGTACAACCTGCTCAAATTGTAGATCGCCGAGAGAAAATGTTTCATAATAAATTCATTCCTATGGTGAGAGTTCTATGGAGAAGTGATCGAATTGAAGAAAAGCGTGGAAACCAGAGTCAGTCATGCATCAACAACATCCAAATCTCTTTTCATCTCTAGGTACGTTTACGTTTTGAGGACGAAACTTTTTAGAGGAGGGGATACCTTATAATGTCTTAGCCTCAATTGGAATTTTTTTTAGCCCAAAATTTATTTATTTTTGTGGCTCAAAGGCCAACCCACTTAAATGTCATAATATATTATTATTAAGGCAAAAAAAAGAGCGTGAGAAGAAAAAACAAAAGAGGAGAAAAGAGGGGAAATAGAGAATGACGAGGAGAAACATTGCTGATTAAATTCTCTCTTGCAACTCTCATTCTAGGTGGTGTCTAAGTTACGTTGAGGTAAGTAATGTGTAAATCAAGCTTCCTTTTTCCATGATTTTGTAATTTTGTTAGGTATTTCTGTCTGGTATTGGGCAAATTCGCAGCTACTGTTCGAACTGCTTTTGACATAGCTATTGCTCTCAGAAATTTACAAACTTAATTTCTGTACGTAGCTGAATTCGTTAACTTTCTGTAGCCACTTGAAACGCCTCAATCTAATTTTTCTAAAATTAGTTATGATTTTTCTCGTAAACTGCCGCTAACTAGAAAATTTCAGAACTTTTATGTCGAATTCACATTTATTTCCTATAGTTTCATTTAAGAAATGATCTGAAACGGGTTATGTGAGATTGGGAGATGATGTTGAGGAGTTACGGGTTGTTTCTATTTAATATCGACTCGCTCGAACTCGATTAAGATTTTTTTAACGATGAAAGGCGATGTTATCGCCTAATAATTATGTATATTGATTTGTATTTATTTGCTTATCTTCGTTTTAGGTAAATAACCATCAACGAAGGGCAAGGGACCGACTTCAGATTCTGGATATAGTTAGTCATTTTCTTATGAGTTGATAATTCGGGAACGCCTTCTCTTGTGGGAAGTGTGGACCCTCGACAAGTTTGCATTCATTTTTTTTAGCTAATAGATAAGAAAATTATTTGGTAATGTGTTATGTGGTAAATAGCCTGATTGGCTCAATTGTTCTGGTTTGAGCCTGATTGGCCTAATATGATCAATTGATTATCTTATATTATTTTATACAGGGTCCTGTCGGCCATATGTTATGGGTATTGTTGATTTTAATTTATGTTGTAAAGCCTTACCGGCTCGATATCTGATATCATTTATTGTGAATTATTTGAGATTGATCTCATGTTATTCTTGTGACTTGTGTGTTGATTAATATTATGACTTGAGTTGTTATGCATTTGATGATGCATATGCATACCTAAGTAGCCCGAATTGGTCACGGTTCGAGTGAGTTGGAGCGACATTGATTAAATAGCCCGAATTATCGCGGTTCGAGTGAGTTAGAATGACAAATAAATCGTCTGTGACTTGGCAAACTCGGGTGAGTTAGATCTAACAGGGCACCTGTTCATTTGCCAAATACTGATACTCTGGAAGGTGATCGTTAGATGGATCAGTCTATTATAGGCTCAGTCAATGTCACCGGTGTGGGACATGCATGTCATATATGTTTATATGTTTGATCATTTCAGGGATCACATCGATATTGAATTGTGAACTTTAGCACATGGTGAGCTTTAAGAAAGAATATTAACATGCATTTTATCTAGAGTAACGGTGATGGGCTCGGACTGACTCTCGACGGAGAGCTCAGTTCGAGGAGGATATTGGCTACCCACGCGTCATTTTATGTGATAACATATTGTTTGAACTAATTGTGTTATTTGTAAATGCATACATAAGTTTTATTTTCATTAATTTGTATATTGAGTAAGAAATAATTGATGTGGGACGAAATGTTGGATTTTATGTTATGAGCCGCGAGCATGAGTACATGCTTCGTATAAGGGTTGTGGTGATCGGCTTATCACCCCACTGAGCTAGTGGTTTTGCTCACCCCCATTATTCCTTTCCTTTTCAGGCTGTTGATATCTTTTTGGTTGGAGGTTTGCCTATCGTTTGCTCGTCATCCGATCAGTGCTTTGGGTACTTTTCTCTTTGTGTAAAAATTGGCGGATCCATTGGCGAGATTGTATAGTTTATATTTGGTAACCCCCTTGATGTATTTTTTGACTTTCGCGATGTTATATCGCTTGTGTATATTTTCTTCAGACTGAGTTACATCGTTGTATTTTGTATATTTGTAAATTCTCGTTGATAAGTTATGAAAATGATGTCCTCGGATAGTACCCGTTGTTATCAGTTGTTCGGTCCTACAGGTACTTGATAGCAAGCCTTACGTTTTTTATAAATTTTCTTAGAGTGGAGTGCACTCATTCCGCGAAATTTATGGTTAACGTGGCAGTTGTCGCGTTCCGTCTGCGGTCGGGGTGTGACAGAGATGGTGTCACACAAATGTTTGGCATGTCTTACGCATAAATGATTTCATTAAAAACCCTTGTATTTATGATTTTGTGAACCAATTACACTTGTAATTAATGGTTCAGATTTTTCGTTACATTTTGATATTATATCTTCTGTTGCAAATCGTTAGATGGTTCAAATGTAGGATATAATAAAATCTGCCTAGAAAGAAAATATGAACGCTATGGCAAAAGAATGAGACTTTTCTCCCCGTGTCACTCAGTTAATTCTCCTATTTCATATTGTATTCCATCTCTTATTTCATAATATGTTTTTTAATGAAAATATTATACCCTATTAAATGACTATTAAACCTTAGTACATTTAATAATAATTTAGAGAATGATTGTAACACGTGTCACGTGATTAAATGAAATACTAGATGGAATAGTAAAATAGGTGATTGCACTTCTATCTTCCCACCCTAAAATGGAGAAACTTAAAAGTATAGTATGTGGCATAGGACATATATATGAATGTGTATAAAATTAGAGATTAGAGGTAAAGCATAAAACCAAATCAAAAGTTTGATGATCCAACACTAGGACCAACTGGACCATCTTATGATATCTTGCTTTAAACCCTTTGTTTCACGAGGGAAAGCCTTGGCCCCACTCTCACATTTCTTTCTTTTTTAATCTAATTAATAATTAATCTTCCAAACAGCTTGTGGAGAACAAGCCACAATAAACAACCCTTTGTATCTATAAACATAGTTTATTTTATTACATGGGCTTGCAAGAAACGCTTCTTGGAATCTAGAAAAGAGAAAAAAAGTGAAAAATGACTCAAAGAGAAGGGACTTTGAATGACCTTATATAAATGCACAACATCCACCACTGCCTCATCGGAGTTGTCATCGGAGCTACCAACTTTGACGGCGCGCAACTCTCATGGCCCCGGTCGGATTGCCACCCGGTTTCCGGTTCCACCCCACCGACGAAGAGCTCGTCAACTATTATCTCAAGAGAAAAATCCAGGGCCAAGAAATCGAACTTGATATCATCCCGGAAGTTGATCTTTACAAATGCGAGCCGTGGGAGTTGGCAGGTCAGTCTGAATGACCACCTCGTCTAAAAGTTTATTAAACCCCATGAATCAATCATAAATGTATCTATTTCTTGTGTAGAGAAATCATTCTTGCCTAGTAGGGATCCGGAGTGGTACTTCTTCGGGCCGAGGGACCGGAAGTACCCCAACGGGTTCAGGACAAACCGAGCCACCCGGGCCGGGTACTGGAAATCAACGGGGAAAGACAGGAGGGTGAGCAGCCAGAATCGGGCCATCGGAATGAAGAAAACACTGGTTTACTACAGAGGAAGAGCACCTCAGGGAATACGAACTGATTGGGTTATGCATGAGTATAGATTGGATGATAAAGAGTGGGAAGATACTTCTGGCATCCAGGTAGCCCGTATAATTACTTCCTTAAATACATATACATTATATATACATGCATTTATACAGATTTTATGACAGTATATATACATTATGCAATGTGGCTTAACTTAGGTTGTTAGGTTGGGAAGTAGTAATAATTTGTGATGTTCTTAGTGAAAAATAAAAGCCTTATATTATGGGATGATGATAATAAAGTTATAAATAGTTCAAATTATGATTAATAAGCAAACTTAAACTGCTTATCTATTAGTTCTATCTTCTTTTTCAATCTTTATGTTATGTTATGTGGAAATTAACTATCCTTGAATCATACAGAACAGAACAGATGTCACTATTTGACTCCAAAGGCACAAATTTCCAGGCCCTTATTTTGGTGGAAAAAGCATTTATCTCTCCATTTTTTTCATCATGATCTCTTTTTACTCTTGCTAAAGGATGCATTAAAAGCATGATACTTGAGCTTTAACATGTGCCCTCATGTCATCTTACTATTATCCTCTCTCTCATCTCTTTCATACATGAGAGAGAGAGAGATGGGGGGGGGGGGGGTGTGGGTGTGTGAAGAGTAATGTAGAACGTGGACTGCATGGCATGCATGGGAAGACTTCTACTTTTGTGACACATAATCATCCAGCTTTATCCAGCTTTCTTATACAATAATAGCATCATATATATATATATATGCTGATGTGTTATTCTTTTCTTGCATCCAAGTTAGATCTCTTGAGTGAGAGAGTTTAGCTTCCCTTTGTCTTTCAACAATGAGACAAAAGTACAATTCTAGCCATCACCAATCATCATCCTGATCTTGATTTATATATCTTTCTCTCTCTTCCTGTCAGTGTGGTTTTTGATTATCATAACCCTCAACTGGGATCACAGATTCTTTCATTTAGATTTATACTATTAACCTAAAAACTAAAAGTAGCACCACCCCTTCACTTTCACTCTGTAAGAAGGTGTCGGTCACTTTTCACTTTATTCTCCTCCATACCTGAATAAGCCAAATCCATAGCCTACCCTTCTCACTTGTCTCATGTGTATTATATATATATATGTGTGTGTGTGTGTATTGGCGGGAGGGGGGGGGGGGGGGGGGGGGTTATGGTGTGCACTTTTGAAGCATGTGTGCTTTGGGATAAAGTTGAGATGGAATTGAGGGAGATTTAGCAGATGAATAAGATGAGCCTTCATTTGTGTAGGGTGATATGATATGATGGAAGGGAGAATAGAAAAGATTTCTTTGTACTTGCAATAATTTTTGCAGAAACCATAAGATTGCCTTTTTTTTTAACATATTTCTGCATATCTTCGTCTTCTTTATCCCCCTTTTATCACTTTAGTTTTGACAGTGTATCAAAGTAAATCCAACAGCCCCAATTATTGACTAATAAACAAATCTTAAGACCCCAGCTTTTTTTGTCATCAGATCTCACAAATCCAAGTAATCAACACAAGAATCTATTCGTTCTTGAACATGAATCATCCCTAAAATTAATTAAGAATAATGCTAACCCAACTAATATATGTTTGGTATGTACGTACACTGCAGGACTCCTACGCCCTATGTCGCGTTTTCAAGAAAAATGGGTTGTGTCCCGAAGTAGAAGATCAAGGTCAATCCAGTAGCATACCGTTGCTCGAGTACATGCAAGGGGTTACAAATGAACACGAGATGATGTCGCCAGACTTCCCGTTGGCGTCATCATCCGCCATGATCTGCATGGAAGAAGAAGACAAAGATGACAAGGATGAATCGTGGATGCAGTTCATTACAGATGATGTGTGGTGTTCATCTAGCACAGCATTTGGGGGTGAGGAGATGTCTCATGTGGGATTCACAAATTAATACCAAATATAAATACATTTCCATCATATAAATTAATTTTTTTTTTTACCAAAAAAAGTTGATGATTTGTAAAATCTTTCAAGTTTCATTATGCATTGTGTACTCTGATCATCTCTAATTGTACTTAGATTATTTTTGGGTGGTGTTATTTTTGTATAGCCATGTTTCTTTGGGCTATATAGATTCGGTTTTTGCCCTCTTCACTAAGGTTTCTTTATTGGGTTTGACTAGTGGAATAAAGGGCCTTATTTCCTACAGTGAGAAAGACAGACCACTTGTGTTGTTGTAGCCTCATTATTAGTTAGTTGTTTTTATTTGAAAAATCTAATGAGTGCTATCCTGTTGACCAAATTCAATCCTCAGTTCAAGACAAACTTTAATGTTGTGTTGGCATCCAAGGATTTAAATTAGGGATTTGAAATCCACCCAAATTTTTAAAACCATGCTGTCCTAATCACACAAAAAATGGTTCATAATGACACCCTCTTTCTCTTTTTTCAAATCCATCCTACAAATCCACAAACAT
This sequence comes from Pogostemon cablin, assembly GCA_023678885.1. NCBI lineage: Eukaryota > Viridiplantae > Streptophyta > Magnoliopsida > Lamiales > Lamiaceae > Pogostemon > Pogostemon cablin. The sequence continues at coordinate 7,939,307 of CM042962.1, read as the reverse complement.
CAAGAATTTGCTATTCTTTGATCCAAGCACAACCTAAGGAAAGGAAAGTCACATTAATGCATTTATGTGGTTGGATAGAGGTACCATATTGCAAGTAATGCAGATTCAGTTATCAATTCTCATTTGTTCAGCACATATACTGGGCACATGCATTATTCTAGGTATATAAGTTATACACCTTACAAATCAGCAGAACTAAATTATTACAGTAGGACGGGAAAATCGTTTCATTCACCAAAACGGACAGTCACGAACCTTCCATTAAGTAATACTCAAGCAGATAAATAACATAAATGATTCTAGTCAAGAAAGTCTGTGATGCAATAAAGATCATTGATGGCCTGCATGAGAGTATGCAAATCAGTACCCTCTATAACTGAGTACTGCTCTTTGTGTAGCTTTAGAGAGACCAGATATACATAGAGTTTTTGCTGCACGTGTTAGAGGTGGATAGGAGTTAATTGACAATATTGAATAGAAGAAAGATAGTAAGATCCCTTGTGTGAAATCACAAGGATGTGACAACACTTTATACCTTGTCGAACGCATATGACAAATATGATCGGAAAATTATCAAGTGATTGTTACAGGCTATATTTCATGATTGTACTGTCAAATAGAGGCATATAGAATTGGAATACTTTTTGGACCCCTACCTCTCATGAAAGGTTTATCTAGACTGCTGGTCAATGCGAAACAATGGAGGGGGCCACACCGAGAATGAGTTATTAGACGAAATCTTCCACCTTTGAAACTCTGCATTGTCTATCATGAATGAACTGGCATTCCGATGTCCACCACCTCCATATTCCTGCATAAAATTCAAATCACACGCCACAGATAGCTTCAATAGAATGTTAGATATTTTCATAACTACACTAGCTCGGGAAGCAGTAATTACCTGTGATATGGGTGTAGTGTCCTCGTCTTTAACACTCCTAAGGCTAATTTTCAACATTAAGTCGTTTTCAAGCTCAGGAACTCTGTAAACAACAGCTCCAATTCCCCTAAAAGTAACAAGATATAAGGACAATTCAAACAGCAATCATATGCTAACTGGATATGCTCTCATAACAAGATATAAGGACCCTTTTTCTCAGATCAAGCTCAACTTTACAAGACTAGCATTATTCCACTAGCCATGTATACTTGTGTAACAGTGCTCAGTTCTTGCCAAATTTTACATGGTTTTGATGGCTTACATTCTTTCAAATTACACAAGCGCTCAGTTCTTGCCAAATTTTACATGGTTTTGATGGCTTACATTCTTTCAAATTGAGCCTCAGAACATAGTGATTCAATCAAACTCACCAAATAAATCCAAACATTCCACCCTAAAAAAGGTCTAACAACTTTATTTCGATTAGTTTTGCCACTTAATAGGCTTGCCTGGTTAACATAATTGTTTGATGATTTCCAACAAACAACTTGCTAGAAATCTAAGTCTGCCCGTTTAGTTATTTACAGGTGTCTCCAGAGTGATTATAGATACATTAATTTATTTACCAATCTTATTATTAATTACATATAATTTCCTGTTTGTGCATTTCTACCTCCATCACAACTTACGTTAATTTAATTACCAATCTAATTCTTACATGAACCCAAGGATTCTTTAATTGATCTGATCTAAAACTTCAATCTCAAATTCAGACTAATACATTCACTTATAATTTTATACATAGCCTAGGTGTCTCCAAGTGCAATCAGCTATACTACAATGCCTGCAATAGCTTTAATATTACAAGGCCTCACCAAGTGCAAACTTTAAATAAATATCAACAATTTGCATTAATATAATTAGAAAACCATTTTAAGAAAGGAAGGAAGGTGAAAGAGATTAACAATCTTAAGAGGATGGAACATATCATGTCATAGAAGTGTACAAGCCAAGTAACTACGAACCTAAAATTCATATTAAGGATTTTATAGGCTAATTGATTGCCAAGCTCACTCCTCAGCTCATTTATGGAATCAGCATTGACAGCCTACACGAAGAAACTGGAAGGGGAAAAAACATAGACCATTACGTATGCGCAGCAGTGATGAAATGCAAAATTATCAAGCAACATATTAGTTTATTGAACTGCCAGAGATCCATTAGTAGTTTGCTCAAAGACTATGAGTTTTTTTTTCCAAAGCATAAGCATGCTATATGCAGTAATGAAGCCTCCAAGTATTGAAACAAAGTTTTAAATTAGAAATATTGTATCTAAATTAATGTAATTTCAACAGTATTCCACCAGACCTCAGCACAAAGAGAGGTAAACCTCCATAAATCCATATAACATATGTTTAACTAAACACAATTGTTAGCTCAGTCATGCAGTAAAGTCAACAAGAAGGCAACAATCACAAATAAACTAAAAATAAGAGAATCCACTAGAAGTAAAGCCTCGCAGTTAAAACATTTTTAAATGGAAAACAGTGCTAAGTTAGTGCAACTTAAGAAAGCTGTAAAATAATCAACTTACCAAGCAATTTCCGAATGTTCCTCCGCCAAGTGCAATCTCATATGACTGCTCAAGAGCCTCATCTATAAGTCTCTGTTTACTCGACATACCTTGACTTATTACAAAGTCAAGGTCTAATGACAGCAACTGTAATCATGTCAACCTCAAGCAAAAGGACCGAGATAAAGAAACAGAAAGAATGCACTAAAGAGTCTCAGTAATGTGTTTCAGTGTTAGAGAGATCAATGAAAACGAAGGCTTAGGCAACAGATTGGGGTGCACTGCTCCAACATCGTTAAAACTATAAAAGGCCAGACAGTTATATTGGATTATCTGGAGTGTTTATATCTCAGTGAAAAAGAACATAAATTTGTTAAGAACCAATCCACTCATTGAGAAAATGAAACAACTAACTAAAGTAAAGAGCAGTTGCAAAATTTCTTACTAAATGATTTACCACATCATAAGTTGCCTAAACAATGTCCTCATGAAGAAATCATCAAATTATTTAACATGACATTGTTCACAACAAACACCACAAAGCTAGATAATTAGCATCATGAGTTGACTCCGCACTACACTTTCATGACAATTCTATTTGCAGCGTCACTTTATGCATTAGATGAATTTTCAGAAAAAATCAATAAAAAGAGAGATTCTGTACTACACTAGTTCATATTTGGAAATATTTAGGTATCCATGAGTGGTTAACAATTCATATAGAATATGCTGCACATAAGCTACCTGTTGGAACAAAGTGGGATTCGATATGACATCAAATTCAAGTTTCAAATCCTTCAATCCACTGCTAAATGCTTTACTATTTGGAAGGCACCACCTCCACAGATCTCCATCCTCAATATATTCAAACAGTCTCCTCACCCTTCGGAATTCAGCAAAGTCAACATTTTTACTGATGTTGTTGTCCCCACCCAAGAGTTTATCCTTGAAATAATCATAAGCTATAGTAGCTCCACTCCTATCCATGTCTATTACTTTAGTCACATTTCCACTAATTGACACCCCTGAACTCAGCATCTCAAATGCAGTCTTGTGATGATCCAAGATCACAACCCTATATTGCAAAAAACAAAGAAATTACTAGAAGTAGCCAATCATTTAATTGCTCTAGATGGCATATGCATTATTGGGAGCATTTCCATTTTCTCTTTCTTCTATGGATGGCATAGTGGGAATCTAATCATCCACCCCACTAACTTCCAACAACTGGTGCAGCCAACGAATAACAAAATTTCAAGAATTAATCAGAAGAAACTAAAGATCACCTACACTACCCACATCAAAAGGCACGAATGAGCCAAACCCACTAAGAAAAATGAGCCCTTGAGGTTCAATTCCTTTGTTAAAAAATACAATCATTTAGCCCACATCATAAAAAACCTTATAAAATATCTTAGCAAATAAAAATACAATCAATTGTCAGCCGTGCCCAATGAAATCTAACAAATTTTTTAACCTAATTTTAAGTTTATTTGTCTTATTTATGTTTGAATCGTACGAAAATACTTTTAAACGTACGAAAATACTTTTAAACTGAATTCATTCGGATAATGTATTTAAATAAAGTATTTATAAAGTTAAAAAAAATTGAGTAAACAAAATTTTTGAGTTAATGTATTTAAGTAATGTGATTATGTGAGATGTAATATGAGTTAACGAGTGATGTGGGTTATGTAATTTTCGAAAAAATCTTCAAATGTTTTTTACTCGAATTTGTATTTAAATAAAGTAATGATAAAGTAAAAAATAATTTTTGAGTACACAAAATTTTTGAATTAATGTATTTGAGTAATGTAACTTTCTAATAATGTGAGTGAGCGAGTGATAGTGAATTATATAATATTTGAAAAAATCCTCTGGATCACTATTTGATAATTAAAATATTTTTGGGTACTATATTTAAGTTATTTAACAAACTAGTTTATATTGATATCGGGGTATTACTTTTATATTGGTATCTAAAATCAAGTATTAATTAATTGAGATAAAAGAGGATGAAAGATAATAATAAAGAAATGAGTAAATAAATATTTGTCAAGAAAATGTGATTTATGGTAGGAGTGAGCAGAGATTAACATGGTTTATAGATGTAAATATGAAATATTTAATGAAGATTCATTGATGTGGTGTGTTAAAATGTCAAAAATTTCAAAAATAAATTACTCACTTATATATTATATATTTGTGATTCGATTGTACATATTCATGGGTCAGTATAAAGTTTTTAAAAAACAAATCGAGTCAATTATATTTTCGTCATTTTAAGCTTTTAAACATTTATTATTATACATGAGTATTAAAAATCATGTTAAATTGGAAAGAATATATTGAAATTTAGAGTTCAACTAGGTGGTATGCCTGTGCATGGAATAATTTTAATCATTAAATCAAATTTTAATTTAATCTCTATCACTATTAAATAAGATAAAATAATATTAAAAAACCTAAGCATTATTAAAGTATATTATTATATACTCCCTACTGGCGTAAGAGGGGCTTTCGCTTCTTTGCACGTAAATTAAGGAGTACTCTATCTGTCTGCCTTTAAGGGTATCTTTTGCTTTTTGCACGTGGACTAAAGATTATTATTATTTAATGTGTAGTGGGTAGTTGTATTAGTGGATGTGTGGGTCCCATTTTTTGAAAAAAATGGTGTACCCCACCGTTGGGGCCCCACCGCCCTTGCCCTGGGATTGATGGAGGAGGTAAATCGTAGGATGTGCCTCAAGTGGCTTATAAAAAGGGCTCATTGTTAAACTTGTGCTTGCAAGGGGCCAAATTCATGCCAAAGGTAGGATTCGAACCCCCACCTTGCAGCAATCAAGCTCAGTTAGAAGACATTTTTTAATGGTATTAATGGGTGTGTGTGTCCCATATGTATAAAAAATGAAATGAGACCCTTGGGGCGGACGCCCAAAATGAAAAAATGATACCCTTGAAAGTGGACGGATGAAGTATTATTATTATATATTGTGTAGTGGGAGAGTGGACCCCATATTTTAATTGTATTAGAGATAGTGTATGGTTCCATTGTGTGTAAAAAATGAAAGAGGACCCTTTGTGTGGGACGACATAAATTGAAAAAAGACCCTATTTGAATGGAACAGAGGGAGTATATAAAATATATTTATTGATAATTAAAGTTTATATATTAAATCATATTATAACATCATAAAATACTAAAACATAAATAGTTTTACATAACACCTAAAAAAATGTTATCAATAACTTAGTAGTTTTATTATAGATAATACGGTTTTTCTATAATGAATCATATTTTAAAACTATAAAAAATCATCATTTAATACACCATTCACCATATTTTAGAAAGACATACTTTAAATGCCCCCAGGGCATATCTCAAGTGGTAGAGGGAAGGGTGGAAAGACATTTCAACTGAGCTTGGTTGCTGCAGGGTGGGGGCCTTTGATTTACCTCCTCCACCAATCCCCAAGGCAGGGGCGATGAGGCCCTTAATGGTGGGGTACACCATTTAGAAAGACATACTTGGGCGGTGGGGGCCCCTGAGGTACACCATTTAGAAAGACATACTTTAAAATTAATAAGCATATTTTATTTATATAACAATCAAATGCACATGTAAAAAAAGTAGTCAACAATTAATCACATGATGACACATGTATTTTTTAAGAGTTTATTTGGAAACTTTTTCCTTAATTATAAATAAATTAAGATCTTCAAAACTTTAGAATTAAAAACTTTAGAATTTATTTGAGATTGTTACATTCTTAAGTAAAATTGTCATAGTGTTATATTGGAACATGAAGAACATGTTCAACAGTTGCATTGCTATATTGGAGGTCATACGCGTAAGAATTGATTATCTTAAAAAAAATAATGATAATAATTATAGTATTTATAATTATTATGCAAAAATTTATGTGAGATAGTAGTGAAATTCCTTTATATTTCCCTCAAATATACTATATCACATCCATTTCTTATTATATTTTTAAAAAATAATACTACATCCATTTTTCTTTAGAAACGTAGTAGTATAATATTGTAAAACAATCTAACCTTCTTTTAAATACAACTTATCTACCATGAAATTATTATTCTTCCACACACACAACACATTTATTGCAATTGATTTAATTGCTACCGCACATTGTAAATCCAACTCTCATGTTCCCAAAAATAAATAAATCATGCATAAATTATTTTTTCAAGGCCAAACATGTGGTGGGCCCATTGGTAATCACATTCTACATTTTCTTGAAATACTTTACCCTATCAATACACAACACCCCTCCATAAAAATATTATCACACGAGTCATGATCATTGTGTCCAAAACCTAATTTGGGCTCTAGTAAAATAAATTCTAGAAAAAAAAATCTAGAAAAAAAAATCCATAAAGAAAAACAAAAACAAACAAAAGAGTCCAATAATGAAAAGGACAAACCCTCTTATTCCAGAACAATTTATGTTTATTCAATTGTTACTCTGTTTGGATACTTGTCAAAAAAATTAAATAAAAAAATTAGAAATTTGTACTATAGTAATAGTGAACAAAATAATTGTAGTTGTAGATAATATTAAAATAGATGTGGGGTTATATAGTATAGTGGTAAGGCCAAGAAATGCACTGTACAGCACTGCTCTGTATTCTACACAACAATTAATTGTCCACTCTCTATGGTTCGTACAACACATCTTGTGTTTGGTTACAAGGATGTAAATATATAAATGTAATTAATTTCTTTTTTTTTTTTCCTTTAGCTAATTATTACTAATTTTTATTTGAAATTTGGACTTATAAAAAAAAAGTTTTAATTAGAGATGATAGTTATTGTTACGATGTCATATTTCAAGTTTATAAGCGCGCTGTGTCAATAAGGAGAACATGTAAACATGTTATGTTAGATTCATAAAATTGTCAAATAAATATAAATTAGTACAAATCCATAATATGCGAGTAAATTATACTTATAATTTAAAAAACATTCTTTAGAATAAATGTTAAAAAATACCATAAAAAAAGCTTTTATTTCTTTTTGGGAAAAATGGAATAATATATGAATTGTGTACTTAGACTTGAGTAAAACCTTCTGTTTAATAGTAATTCATATTTTAATGTTTAATTCTGTAAAAGATAACAAAAATAATTATGTTAATATAACTTGATAATTCAGGTCAATGAAAAGCCGCTTACATAACTAATCAATGAAGAGTCCTAAAATTGCTGTCAAAATTCAACTGAGGAAGTTAAAAATTTCATAAATCACATAAAATTAAGGTACAAATTGATTCTAAGAAAAAAAAAAAATCATGTCACATAAATTTAAGCAATAAAATTAAATTACAAATGGATTAAGATACAAACACACATAATTTAAAAAATAAAATAAAATAATATACTTTTAAGTATTAAATGAATTAATGAAATACCTTGTTTATAAGTTGAGATTCAATTTACAAACAATTAACGTACAAACACATGATTTACAATTTTAAAAAAAAATGTGTGCCATAGGCAAATTTCATAAATTTCGAAAAGTTGTACACTTTATTATACGGAGTATATACTAAATGATATATCATTTAGTATAATAAGCGTATACCCTTTATTTTTAAGATTTTTTTTAATTAAACGTTCATGCTATTAATATTTTGGCTAATTATACTGTGCACCCGGGTGCACTCTAAGATATGGTGCACCCACTTTAAAAAACGTATACAAATATAAACAAAAACATATACAATTATGAATAAAAATGTATATAATTTAAATGTTAGTTTTTTTAATAAAAAATTAAGTGTAAAAAATATACAATTATTAAAAAAATATGTTGAATAAAAAATTATACACATATGAATGCTAGCTTTTTTAATGAAAAACTTAGTGTGAAAAAATATACAATTATTAAGAAACACGTATACAAAATACAATATGTATACAAAATAAAATAAAAAGTTGTACACATATGGGTGCACCTAATATCAACTCTAATATTTTAGTTGGCATTTTCAATAAAAAAAAATTATAATCTTATTAATTGAAGTGTATACCCTTTATAAAAAAAATTTATATCCTTTTATATATATATATATATATATATATATATATATATACACTTTAGTATATACTAAATGATAATACCATTTAAGTATAATAAGCGTATACCCTTTATTTTTTGAATTTTTTTTAATTAAACATTTATACTATTAATATTTCAGTCGACATTTTCAATAAAAAAATTATACTCTTATTAATTAAAGTGTATACCCTTTATAAAAAAATATTATACCCTTATAGACCTTATATATATATTACACATTTATTTTTTAGTTGTAGATTAGTTGTTGATTGAAGATATAATATTTTAAAATAATTAATTAAATCAAATACGAAAAAATATAAAAGATTTAAAATGTAAATATTTAAAGATTTATCTTTTACTTATAATATTTTTAGATATGATATTATAAAATAATTCAATCAAATTAAATAAATAATAAATGGAAATATTCCTATAAATACAAACTTTATAGTTCTATTATTAGTAAATACATCACAAAATAAAAAATACTCACAACTAAAAAAATTTATTATTATTGTATTATTATGGTAATATCCCTATTTTAAAATTTTTTCTAATTTAGAATATATTCCATATATATTTATACATAATTAACGTTTATTTAATTTACTAATATCTCTCGAATACACGTTCAATTCATTATATTTATATAAGTTTAAACAAATTTATGTTGCACATAAAAATATTAGTTGCATAGATTCTTTTTGTTGTAAAAAGTTTAACAATTTTTTATGTATGTACATCTGTTGGGGGTGATAATTGCTAGAATGAAGAAATTGGATTTTCGTCAAATTGTGTAGTGCAATGAACGTGTGTTTATGAAATGAGATGGCATTGCCCCAGGGCATAGCTCAAGTGGTAGAGGGAGGGTGGAAAGGCCTTCCAGCTGAGCTTGGTTGCTGCAGGGTGGGGTTCGAATCCTGCATTTGGCATGGATTTGGCCCCTTGCAAGCACAAGTTTAACAGTGAGCCATCTCTATAAGCCACTTGAGGCACATCCTGCGATTTACCTCATCCACCAATCCCCAGGGCAGGGGCGGTGGGGGCCCTTAATGGTGGGGTACACCATGAAATGAGATGGCATTAATTTACGTTGGGGAGTGGGGTTACTTTTATTTCCACGTAGCGAATTAGCAGGAGAAAATTAAGTAACCATAAAAAAATGGGATAAGGTATTTGGATTAAGGATAAGGGTGATGCTAAATGTCCATATGGACATCCATATACTATTTTAAATGTAATTTTATTAATTTATCACTTCAAACCCTACAAATATAAACCCTAACCTTTAAAACTATAAACCCTAAACCATTATACCCTAAACCACATGACTAAATATATCGCTTAAATGAATTGATATGTAATTTTTATAAAATTCTGGATATCCAGAATATGGATAGAAATCTTTACCGTAAGTAAGGACTAATGATGATATTGAACAAAATAATTATATATTTAGTATTAATAATTTTAGATGGATTTTTATTTAATAGTAATATTAGAGTATATAATGTAATTTGTAGTGAGTAACCTAATTAAATTAGAGTGACGCTCTTGTGTTCGGAGTACACCGTACGCCTTTAGAATTTAGTATTATGGATAATGGTATATTGTTTTGTTCTAAATGGTCACTTTAATTAATATGAGTACACCATTTTGTTGTAGAGGGTATATACTTTTTATTAATATTTTTTATTTTTCTTTAGAAAATAAAAGGTACACATCTTTATACTAAAGAGTATATTATAATTTAACCCAAAATTATAAAGGCGAACGGATACACAAGTTTTTGACATTAAATTAAATCAACCTAATTAAATTAAATCAAATTAATCATAAATTGATATATAAATTTTTTCGGTGAGAGGCTTCTGAATACAATAGTCAAGGGAAAAAAAAGGCATGGTTACGATTCAATTTTGAAAACATCGGTCCTATTTTTTTCTTTAAATCTTAATCCGTGCTTAAAAAAAATAGCGATTCAAAATTCGAACTAATATAATACAATTCGGCAGATTCTTACCTAACCATGATCATATATGACCAAAATTATAATTACCATTATATATATCCACTAAAATAAAGAATGATTGAATTAAAAACATATAATAATTGCAGATTATTTGACGGATTACCTATATCATATAATTGATTATCTATTTAAAGTTCTAATTAATATTTTTAATAAAAAAACTTTAATTTTTAATTAATTATCTATTTAAAATTTTAATTATATTTTAACGAATAAATTTAATTTTATATAAGTCTTGCATCAGATTATTTAATGAAATAATTTTTGTGATACAAATAAAAAATATTAATAATCTTAATAATAAAATGATATTTATTAAATAAAAAAATTAAATGTTCCACGACTTTTTGTTTTTAATTTTATAAATATAAATATTTATAGAATAATGAAATATTAAATAAATTAAAAATATAAAAATAAGAAATCTTAACAAAATCCGTAAATATTAATATTTGTTGAGGGGGATAATTAAGAAAGTAAAGATATTCAAGAGCATCATCCTCAAAATTTAAAGATAAACAACGTGGTGGATGATGTGGCAAATAAAATATTTATTTAAAAAGTAATATGATTAAAATTAATTACATGCAACAATCGGTGAAATTTTGAGTTATAGATGACCAAGTCACGTAAGTAATCCTCTACAATTTCGGACATATGTACCCTCTCCTATATAAGAAGATCGTCAAGTTAATATATGGAATATCTGCATATATTTTTTAATTTTAAAACGCATATTTTCTAATTTTAAAACTAATTTGAAAATGCATCTTTATTTTTTTTAAATTCTTTTATCCATTAATCATTGCTAATTATAATTACATTCTTAAAATTAACTCTAACCCTAAATATATTATTATTACATTAAACTTAGGTAAAACATATCATAAATTATAAGGGTAAAATTATAATTTTACTCTTAAAATTAATATTAAACCCTAAAAAAATGTATAACTATTTAAATGTGAGAATACAAACTCATGCCATTTCAGTTCCATTTGATCGATTTAGTATCAGTCTGCGGTTCCGATTTTTGGTGAATGTTATTATGGGTGAGAAACAATGGTGCGTTTGGCAAATTATAAATAGAAAAAGAGATTTAGGGAGGATGGCGTCCACGGTGTCATTCCCACCAGTCACCATCTGGAGATTCTCCACGTCAGATGACACATCAGATTGGAAAACAGTCAACGGCGTTCCCTTGCCGAGTCAGCACTCGCTCTGCTCCAGTCCAAAAAAACGGATATCTAGGGACCGAGCTGTCATTTCCTAACGAGACTGGGGCCTGGTATTTTCGTAATTTCCTCATATCACAGTCCCTTTTTACTAATCACCACTCCGCCCATCGTCCTTTTTTATCCTGGCTTTTTCTCCGCTCTTTCTCTCTGGCTAGGCTAAACCCATTTGCGCACAAATACGTTCACTTTCTCTCTCTTTTCGTTTGCAATTTCTCCCCCTTTTGTTTTTACGCGCACACAGGAGGAAGCACAAGCACAACTGCAGTGTTTCTGTGTGGGCCAAAGTGTTTTCTAAGCCGTTTCGCGATTCAGAGGTAAGGGTTCAGTGATGTGATTTAGGGTTTGCTGTGAAGAATCCTGATGCTACTCTTGCTAGGGCTGTGGGTTGGTTTAATTTGTTTGTGGTTGGTTGTTGTTGGATCTGGGTCTTTTTCACTTTGGTTGTTCATTAGCTACTGTGGACTGTATAATTATTCTGTTTATTGTTTATTTTTCTGGTCTTTAATTGATGATCTGATCTTACGATTCGATTTCCCTTTGTTGATTTTTTATTTTGGTGTTAAATGTATTTTTTTTTGTTCCATATAGATCGTTCAGTAGCGCAATTTCTGCTTAAAACAGATTGCAGTGTTTCAATGGTTTTCAGTCCTTATTATCTGTTTAAAGTGTGTATTATTCTGGATTTTCTAATTGATTTAAGGCTGTTTTCTATGAAATTTAGCCGACATTATTTATTTTTCTTTTTATGAAGGTTTTGGCTGACAAATTTTCTAAGGTTTCTTTTTTATTCACATTACTCTTATCCTTTTAATACCATCTGAAAGGTTTTGATTTTCTAACAAGCCGAATACCTGTTTGAATATTTTTGTTTCTGTTCAATTTTTCCTTGAGAGATAATTTTTTGGTTCACTTTGCTGGGGCATTAACTAAGTTTCCATGTCTTGTTGTTGTGTTTAAAGTTTGTTTGGTGATTCTAGTGGGGTTGGGGCTAGTTAGAGTCATCTTTAATGGTTGTACTTGTTAATCTGTACTGGTAGTTGTGTTTTGTCTTGAACAATTTATTTTTACGACACATTACCTCTTGATTTTATCTTCTCAATGGGGGAATATGGTTGAGATGACACGCATTTCATGGTTTAGTTGCTACCATGGTGAGGAAGAGACGTACTGAACCTGGCAGTGCTGGTGAGAGCTCAGAGGCTTCTCAAGAAGCTGGTGGAGGACGAGGTGGTGTGCAACGCCCACCTGCCCAACAGCAACCACAACCGCAGCAGCCTCAGCCGCAAGGAGGGTATCAGGGAGGTGGAAGAGGCTGGGCACCCCAACGCGGAGCATATGGTGGCCGTGGTAGCGGCGGAGGCGGCGGCAGAATGGCTCCTCAGCAGTATTATGGTGGACCTCCTGAGTATCAGCAAGGCCAAGGTCAGGGTCAGGGTCAGGGTCGTGGTGGTCAGCAGTATGGGCGAGGAGGTGCACCACGCCGTGGTGGTTATGGAGGTGGCCGTGAGGCACCTTCTGCTGGTGGGCCATCTAGACCACCAGCTCCCGAGCTGCACCAAGCTGCGATTACTCAACCAATTCCTTATGCGAGACCTGCGGAGACCCATCCCGGAGCAAGCTCTTCTTCGCAGGTACCAGAGCCTACCCAGATCGAAGAAGTGTCTGAAAAAGTCCAGCAACTTGCTATTCAGCCAGAAATAGTAACTCCAAGCCAGGAAATGCAACCAGCTTCAAGCAAGTCGATGAGATTTCCTTTGAGGCCGGGCAAAGGTAGCTATGGTACCAGACGTATGGTTAAAGCAAATCACTTCTTTGTTGAGCTTCCTGACAAGGACTTGCATCAATATGATGTAAGTTATTTATATTTGTCTTACAGTTTAATCTGAATCACTACTTTTTTTCTTAGTGATGTTCTTGACTCGGTGTAATGAATATTAATTTTTTCTTCCTTGGATGAAGGTGTCAATTACTCCCGAAGTCGCATGGCGTGGGGTAAACCGTGCTGTGATGGAGCAGCTAGTAAAGCTGTACAAAGAGTCTCATCTGGGGAAAAGACTTCCTGTATATGATGGAAGAAAGAGTCTTTACACTGCTGGGCCTTTGCCTTTTGTGTCTAAGGAGTTCAAAATAATCCTCATTGACGAAGAAGATGGTCCAGGCGGAAACAGGTCTTCTATATATACTTTTATTAGTTCTCTATTATTTTATTTTGCCTCTGTTTCTGATTGAATTTTCTGGATTCTAATAATATTAATAGGCGAGAAAGGGAGTTCAAGGTGGTTATAAAGTTTGCTGCACGTGCTGACTTGCACCATTTAGGCATGTTTCTACAGGGTAGACAGGCTGATGCGCCCCAAGAGGCACTGCAGGTTTTGGACATTGTTCTTCGTGAACTACCAACTTCTCGGTAATTTAACAGTTCTTCACCCAATTTCATATTTTCTGTTTTTACTTCCATAGTTTTGAGCTTTTATTTCTGTTGTTGTTTTAGGTATTGTCCGGTTGGTCGATCTTTCTATTCTCCGGATTTGGGTAGAAGGCAACCCCTTGGTGAAGGTCTTGAAAGCTGGCGTGGTTTCTACCAGAGCATTCGCCCCACTCAAATGGGATTGTCTTTAAATATTGGTGAACACTCTGTATATTTGTTTAGTTAATTTTTATAGATCAGTTTGTAATCAGAACACATACTCTAATTTTTTACACCAAAAATACTTTTGTTAATGTTGTATGTATTCTCATATAATCTGTTATATGGAGCAGATATGTCATCCACGGCTTTTATCGAACCCCTTCCAGTCATTGATTTTGTTACCCAGCTTCTGAATAAAGATGTCTCAGCGAGACCATTATCTGATGCGGACCGTGTCAAGGTTGGTTTTATCATGATCAATCCTTTTCTAGCGTTGTTAACTAGATATTGTTCTTGGTTCCATGGCTTTTGAGTTGTATATGCTACACAAGATATGTGATTTTGAGAGCTTTTAAAGTCATTCTATTAGTTATGTGCGCTAAATGAATTTAGAAACTCTTGGTGGTGTGGTTTCGAGGCACTGCAGAGTTTCTGCATCTTCTAATACAACCCTTCCCCCCAACAAAATATCTGTGTGCTTTTAATAATATAATCAGAAACTTGACAGATCAAGAAAGCTCTCAGAGGAGTTAAGGTGGAGGTTACTCATCGAGGAAACATGCGAAGGAAATACCGCATCTCTGGTTTGACTTCACAAGCAACGAGGGAGCTTACGTGAGTATCAACACCTTCTGGTTTTTTTTTTGGAATGTTTTGGCTTGGATAGAGGATAATGCTTTAAAAGTAAAATTGAATTTCCTGAAAAAATATATATTTTTTTATTTCAACTTTTTTCTTACCTTCAATTACATCTGCCATAATATTATTTCTATGGAAGTTATAAATAGTCTTTGCTGTGAATTTTGGTTCTGATTGGGCTACAATTTTTGGCTTTTCTTGGTTTTTGCATGGAGAATGAGTAGATGTTCATCCTGCATGTGTATGGTTGAATATGTTACTATATATCTAGATTCTTAAATATTTGTTTGAGATGAATCTGGTGTTGTCAGATTCCCTGTTGATGAAAGGGGCACAGTCAATTCAGTAGTTGATTACTTCAAAGATACCTATGGATTTGTTATTCAGCACACTCAGTGGCCTTGCCTGCAAGTTGGAAATACGCAGCGTCCAAACTATTTGCCAATGGAGGTCTGCAAACATTCCCTGTAATAAGTTTATGGAAGTAAACTTACCATACTAAATACATTTTTTGTTTGCATAGGTGTGCAATATAGTTGAGGGCCAGAGGTACTCCAAGAGGTTAAATGAGAGGCAGATTACTGCACTCCTCAAAGTAACTTGCCAGCGTCCACAGGAAAGAGAGACTGACATACTCCAGGTTGCCAATTTGGTGAAACTCTTATAAAGTGTCTGTTGATGACTTTTTAATATATTTATACTTCATGATGTTTGACTCTAGTGTCACAAAACAGTGGAGTTATTTTCAATTTATTCATCTCTTATTATATGCTATATGTTTATAATGTCTGTTTTGTCATTGTATTCACTTTCTCATATCTTTTCTTTAGACTGTGCACCACAATGCTTATGCTGATGACCCTTATGCAAAGGAGTTTGGTATTAAGATTAGTGAAAAGTTGGCACAGGTTGAAGCTCGTGTCCTGCAACCTCCTTGGGTAATGAATAGTTCTGTTGTTTATTTGTAATTAATTTTGTCAAGTTAATTTAATTTAATAAAGATATGTGCATCACCTAATCAGTTCAGTGTATATATAGACTCACACACACACATGTAAGTATATATGTATTATCTTTATGTTATCTTATATCTATTAAAGAAAAACATGTTTCTTTTCAGCTCAAGTATCATGATTCTGGTCGGGAGAGGGACTGTCTTCCGCAAGTTGGGCAGTGGAATATGATGAACAAGGTGCTTTATCTAGTGAAAGCTAATTTATTATTATTTTTTTCTGTTCTAGTTTGGAAATGAAATCTGCTAATTTTCTTCTGTTTATAAGTAAGAATTGAATACATGGTTATTCACTGGGAGAATAGTATGACTATATCCTTGGTATTTATATTATTAGGTTAGGCAGCCAGATGGTCATTTACCCAAAATTGTGAATATATATTTGTTGATTGTCTTACATGTGGATTAGGTCCAACCTTACTCGATTTGAATTTTTTATTTTTGCAATGCTCAACTTTTCACTCGACAGTGCCATTTTGTTTTGTTTTGACATCATGCAGAGGATGGTTAATGGTGGGACTGTGAATTGTTGGATCTGTATTAACTTTGCCCGCAATGTTCAAGACAGTGTGGCACGGAGTTTCTGTCATGAGCTTGCTCAGATGTGCAGCACATCTGGCATGGTAAAGATAGATTATTAACATCTACTCTACAGTATTATGATATGAAGTTATTGCCTTCTGATTTTTTCCTCATTTGCAGGCCTTCAATCCGGAACCTGTGTTGCCAGCCTTGACTGGTCGTCCCGATCAGGTTGAAAGAGTTCTTAAAACTAGGTTTCATGAGGTGATGACCAAATTGCAATCGCAAAAGAAGGAGCTTGACTTGCTAATTGTTATACTACCTGATAATAATGGTTCCCTTTATGGTAAGAGATGATTGATTGATCTTCAAATATCACCTTATTGTCAACAAAAGTTCCAATTCTCTACAGTAATAATATGATAATATTTTATTTTGTAGGTGATTTGAAGCGCATATGTGAAACGGATCTTGGTATCGTTTCCCAATGTTGTCTGCAGAAACATGTCTACAGGATGAGCAAACAGTATCTTGCCAATGTAGCCCTGAAAATTAATGTTAAAGTTGGTGGTAGGAATACTGTGTTGGTAGATGCACTATCCAGGCGCATACCCCTTGTCAGTGATCGACCTACAATTATCTTTGGTGCGGATGTCACACATCCTCATCCTGGAGAGGATTCTAGCCCTTCTATAGCTGCGGTAATTTCTTAAACTAGTTAGAAGTCAGGATTCCTTCTTTACTTTCTTCAGATATTAAAATTTACGAATGTAGTCTGAATTTTTGCTCAGGTGGTTGCGTCACAGGATTGGCCTGAAGTCACTAAGTATGCAGGTTTGGTCTGTGCTCAGGCCCATAGGCAGGAGCTCATCCAAGATTTGTATAAAACCTGGCAGGATCCAGCTAAGGGGACAATGCATGGTGGCATGATCAAGTATGGATTTCTAGATTCCCTTTCCTCTGTTTTTTTGTACTGCTATTAGCATTACTATTGTCAACCAAAAACCATAGCTGATCTGACACATTGTGCTCTTAAAATCCAGGGAACTGCTTATTTCATTCCGCGGAGCCACTGGGCAGAAGCCCCAACGTATAATTTTCTACAGGTGATGTACACCAGAAATTCTTAATTAAGTATACACGTACTGCTCTCTTATTATTCTCTGAATGTATTGCTGTCATCTATACAGGGATGGAGTAAGTGAAGGGCAATTCTATCAAGTTTTGCTTCATGAACTTGATGCTATACGCAAGGCAATCCTCTTTTTCTTTGGTCTTGTTATCACTGACTTGTTCATTTCTCCTACGTATCCTGTGAGAAAATGCATTAGCTCATGTTTTGTACTCAGGCTTGTGCATCTTTGGAGCCAAACTATCAGCCAACTGTTACATTTGTGGTAGTTCAGAAGCGTCATCATACGAGGTTGTTTGCAAATAACCACCATGACAGGCATGCTGTTGACAGAAGTGGAAATATTTTGCCTGGTATGAATCTGCACTTGATTCCTTTCAGCATCTTATCATTTGTTTTGCAATTGAATCTTTTTAATTTCCTATAATATTCTTATTAACGTGTGCAGGAACGGTTGTTGATTCAAAGATCTGCCACCCCACGGAATTTGACTTTTATCTGTGCAGCCATGCTGGAATTCAGGTATTTTCATGCATTACGTTTAGAATATTGGCAAAAGCTCCTGCGCCCCCGGGGACACTGAGGGATACTTCGTGTCCCCATGTGAACACAACCCTCCCCCCTCCAATCCTATTAATACCTATGTATTGCTAGGGGTCTAAATTGCAAAGGGGCATGAAAATTGCAAAGGCGCACGGAATGTGCTCCGTGCGCCCGGGTGCACAGGAGCCTCACTCTAGAATATTTGCAGCTACCCTGTTGGCTAACTATTGTACGCTGATGATTAATTACAGGGGACTAGTCGCCCAGCTCATTACCATGTGTTGTGGGATGAAAACAAATTTACAGCTGATGCTCTTCAGAGTCTTACTAATAACCTTTGTTATACGTGAGTACCTAACACTTCAGCATGCTCTGTGGCATGATTCTACTTTTTTCCTGGTTTGTTGCCTGATAATTATTTACTTTTGCAGGTATGCAAGATGCACTCGCTCAGTTTCTATTGGTATGTATTTGATGCCAGAACTTAACTCACATCCCCTGTACCCCAGTTCTCAAGTTGTCCCATGTGTTTGAATATTTGTTGTCTTTTCATAATCATTTTCATAATGGTGTTATTCAGTTCCTCCAGCGTACTACGCTCATCTGGCTGCTTTTCGTGCTCGCTTCTACATGGAGCCGGAAACATCGGATAGTGGGTCCATGACGAGCAGTGCTGTTCCGGGTCGCGGTGCAGGTGCTAGTGCAAGGGCTACTAGGGCTCCTGGCATCAATGCTGCTGTGAGACCTCTCCCTCAGCTTAGGGAGAACGTCAAAAGAGTCATGTTTTACTGTTGAGACCTCTCCCTCAGCTTAGGGAGAACGTCAAAAGAGTCATGTTTTACTGTTGAACTGCAGTTCTGAGACTCAACTCCTATATGCGTCTCGTCTCTGTTTCGCTAGTTTTTGTTTTCATTTTGTGAGGTGCTGAAACTCTTTAATCTGCATCTTTTCAACAAATAATCCTGAGTGTGGACATGAAATTCTGGGTGTGGTATTGTGTTTGGACTTATTGCTCGTTTGCTTTGGAACATCTATGTCGAATTTATCCGTGGTTGTCATTTATGTGTGGCCTGTCTTGTTTGTTTTTATCAGTGATCTTGAAATATCCATCTCATTAATACTTGGGCTTCTACTCATCATCACTTGAGCAAGATTCTGTCTGTTTCACTTTTCTCTCGTATATCGTATTTCATTCATTAATGGCTTGGCCCATTCCCAAGCCAATGAGGTTTAATCTATAGGCTATTCTCAGAAATTTGTTGGCTTTTGCAAGTTGTTAGATGAAGTAATTGTTTGCAGTGTTCAGCCAGTTTTATATAAGGATTTTTTAACCTAATTTTGAAGTTGATATTTTCTTATGTCTGAATTGACGAAAAATTCAAGTGGATATTTTTGTATGTCCGAATAATGTATTCAAGTAAAATTGTGGTAAATTGAATAATGAGTTGCTGAGTTAAAATTTGAGTAAATGGAATTTTGAGTTGATGTATTTAAAGTTAACGGTTTTAGTGAGTAGACGATATTTTTGAGTGATGCAAGTTTAATTTATTTAAGTCAAATAATTTCAATTAAATGTTTTTTGAGTGAAATTTTTTTACCATTTAAGTGAGTAATGTAATTTTTTTTAGTAATGCTGAGTTATGGAATTTGAGTTAAATCATTTTTATTTTGATGTTTTTCGAGTTTAAAAATTCGAGAAAACACAAATAATTTACTCGAAATTGAGTTTACTCAATTCAGTTCCTCAAAAAATATTACAATTCGAATACATTAATTTGAAGTATTATTTACTCGAATTTTAATTTGAAAATTATTTTAACTCTGTTATTGCTTTACTCAGAATACATTATTTGAATACTTTATGAATAAAGAGTATTTTGCATCCTAAGGAAAATAGGATATTTATTTATATTCACATTCAATGCATAACTCATGCGAATAAATTTTGTGTGAGATTATTTTATGCTCTGATTGTCTTATGTGTCCGTCTAACAAACCAAGTTTTCGAAGAATTAATGGTGATATGGTAATGTTTGTCTATTTTAAAATGTACTCATTTTATTCTAAGTTAATATTTACATACTTTTTTAAAAATATATTATATTTTAATATATAGTAAATAGTTATATAAAATTGTATACTTCATATATAGGAGTATACCCAAATAATAAAATATTAACACTACCCTAAGTAGAGGCATATACCAAAATAATAAAATATATTAACATTACCAAAAGTAGAGGCAGTATTAATTTATTATAGTATTAATTTATCATGAAACGTGTCAGACGTATAATCTTACTTATCACGTAAATTTCGCTATTCGCTATAGGTAGAATTATTAACTAACTTAATTGAAGTTTCAATTAGACAACTAACAAAATCTTAATGGGATCAGAAAAAATATCCCATAAAAAATTGAGATCTCCTAATGTTTATTATAAATATTTTTTCCACCTAATGTTTATCACGTGAACAAGGGCGCACAAAATTAAACTCCCTCTGTATTTTTATACTTATTTTTTTTATTTTATTAAGTATATGTATTTATTAATGAATGTATATATTCAGTTGAATCATTAATTTTTTATTAAAATATTAACAGCATTATATATATATATATATAAATAAATAAAGGCAAGGTAGCGGGAAAGTTCATCTCTTGCCCCCTTTCCTTTAGCGGACCACTGAATTGATCTCGAGCAGAACCGTTCAAAAAGAGCGAACTTCCAACCTATATAGTATAGAAAGTAAAAGGAAAAGACATGACAAGAAGAAACTGCTGGTGATGAAGTCAGTTAAGAAGACTCGATTGTTGGAGAAGGAGTTGTTGTTTTTGCACTCATAGGCAGCTATTGAATCCGCCCAGGCTCGAGATACCTAAAATATGTCACATCCTGTCCCTGGGAGAAGTGGAAGGAGTTAGGAGGAGGGAGCACCTTTTGCCATAAGAAATAGACGGCCTCGCCTTCAAGACGTCAAGAAAATAGAGCAAATAGAATATGTGATCATGACAGTACACTGATGCATGATCTTTTTACGGCCTTTTGATCATGATGCATCATGAACGTGCCAATATGTGATCGGGGCGAGCGACTGATAGATCCTGGTCTATATGGTAGTCTCTGGTGGCCTCTTAGGAGTCTGATAAAGCAGCCCTTTTTTCATTCCCATCGGAAAAGAAGAAGAAAGGACGGACTACACCTTTCTTAATCGATTGGCTTCATGTTCCGCTGCTTCCCACTCTGTCTTCTACTAATAAGATAAGAGTGGTGACCCCATAAAGGTAGTTTCACAAGTCCAAGGATGGGCTCTAAGGCTGTTTCCGCTGAAGCTTTCCATGCATATGAGATTGATTTCTTCGAAGTTGAGTAAGAGGCACCTGGAAAGGATGTTGTTTATGCCAAGTGGACGAACTGGATGGGAATGAGTAAGAGAACAAGATGGAAAAAGAAAGAGATGACTCACGAGTTCACGATACGATAGAAGGGATCCGATCCCGCCCGCGGTCAAGGCAGTGTATAGAAAAACCACAAAACCAGAAACAATAGAGGGAAATCCTTCATTGAAGGTAGCATCCGTTTGTCCTATTCGAATAAAAGCTTAGGGAAGGATTCGTCTAAAAATACCGTTAGAGCTAGAACCACGGTCGGTCTGGCTCGAGAGCGGTAAGCTTCTCTTATAGGACACTATACAAGAGGAAGTCTAAAGTGCGATATATTGCTTGAAGGAAAGAGGCCTCAGTTGAAGTGAGAAAAAACAGAACCAGCAGTCTCAGGAAAGTCTGAAAGTAAGAGAGAGAAAGAAAGTGAAGCCAAACCGGCAGGGGTATGCGTAAGGACTGCGCCTGGTGTGGTGTCCCCTATGGAATTAGGAAAGGAAGTTGAACTATCACTCATGGAGTAGGCAGTTGAAGCTTTAGGTGTTGGTGCAATCAAGACAGCAAAAGCAAACTCATCAACAAGAAGAAAGATAGTCTTATAACAAGGAAGAAAACAGGGGAATGAACGAGTCTCCACATCTATAGAAAGAATGGTTGTACACACTCATGGCACACTTGCACTATTAGTACAGTTGTGAAGCGAAGCCTGAGGAAAGCCCTATCAAGGAAGTCCAGTCTGAAAACATATTATTGTAAGGTATCCGCAGAAATAGGAGTAGTAGCAGTAGTCGCAGGTGTCGAAAGAATAAGAGAATCAATGCTGTCAATCGGAACAACTGGTTGGGCTACTCCTTGTTTGAGGAGTAAGTTTATTGATTCTTTATCTCAAGTTCAGTTAGCTCCATCGGGTTATGCCAAGTCTAGAAATAAAGATATTTCTGCTTCTGCAATTAGTCATAGTTTTGTCCCAAGGTTCTTTCACCCGGATAATTTCTTTATAAAGCATATTTATTTAAAAGTTTAGTACTTTAGAGATTGATTCGATATTTTGCGAATGGGAAAGCAGCCCTTCTTTATAGGATAGTTGAGTCTTTCTCTTCGGTATCTGCTCTAGAAAGAGTTTTAGTATTTTGATTCGTACATGTAGTTATAGTTGCAGATGACTTTATTATTGAGTCTGAAGAAAGCGAATTATTACCTTACGCTTTCAAATCTGCTGTAGTTGTGTTTCATGAAGGATTGTGTGATAGTTTACCTTCAAGCGAGGGAATTCGTTACTAACGAGAAAGAGTCTCCTTAACAATAGAAAAATGTCTTTACCACTCGTGGCACACTTGATAGATCCGGATCATCCGGTTTAGCTTTCTCGCATATGGAGAAGATCCCATTGGTAAGTAACCTACTTCACTTTATGATACGGGGAAGCCATGTATATGGAGACTTCTCTTCAACAGCCTTAATGGCTTCTGCTGGGGGCTCGACTCTACAACTATATCTATCCTATCGTGGTGTCCCCACCTCTCTCTTTGCTTTTGCCATTGGCTCTCCTTTTGTTCCCCTAGCACCTTGTTGAATTGAATGAATAAGGAGTGAACTAAGGATCTTAGCCCCTGAACGTAGCTAGTAGCTTTAGAAGTGGATCTAGAGGTTGGAGTTGGAGTCGAGCTCTTAGCATTGTTAGTAGCCTATTACTAGGAAAGATTCCCCGTTTGGTGTGGCGTAGCTGCTTTCCACGACCACGAGCTGTTTTCTAGCTTTCTGGTTAGTCTATACTGGTTAGACTGCTGTAGTGCTTTCATCTTAAGTAGTTGTAGTTGTAGTGGACAAAGCCCTTTCTTTCGCGTTAGCTGCCTTTTGCTTCTCTTTATTCCTGGTTTGTGACTGGCAGTTTGTATCACCAGTTGGTAAACGGATTCTAGGGAGTCTATTCTGACATAGACAACTCCTTTCGGCTGGCATCCATTACTTATGTAGTGCTTGTTGGACAAGCTAAATTCATTCATTCGTGCTCAGCTTGAATGTGCCCTTAGGGCTTCAGAATGTATGTCAAGGGACCGTCCCCCAATGGATATAGAAGGTAGCGCCACCGAAGATAACTCCATTAGAAGAATTCCTTTATTCGGATCGGGCACCAATGGAAAATGGAAAAGAGTAGGTAGTCAGTTCCTTGGTCGTGCTACCCTCTAACTGAAAGAGGGTAGAGAATAGATACCATCTCGTGATTGATGAGCTAAAACAGTCAATCAGGTCTAGAAGGCGGGCCGTGAAAGGAGCTCTAAAAGTCCTTTCTTTTAGTCCTAATATGTGTATAGGTCATCCATCGGTCTTATTGATTGTTCCCTCGCTTCCCCTCAGCTTTTGTAGAAGGAAGGCTCAAAGGCAAGTTAGCAGTAAGGTATCTAGAATAGATAGATTCTCTTCGACAAAAAGACGATCTTTTCATGCTTGAAATGGAAAGAGAGAAGGAGCCCTATCAGTCCCCTAAAAATAAGATTTTCCCTAGTCTAATCGTGCTGCTTGAATCAAAGCTTCAATAAGCGTGGGTTCTTTCCCTAACAACTATAGGCTTGGCAAAACAAGGTCTCGCACTAGAAAACGCTAAGACTCGTTATGTTTCTGCATTCGAGTCTTCTGAGAAAGTAGTTCACCTTATAGAAAGGTAATTCGTGACTCCTTTTTCTCGCCCCAACCACTATCATGTCCCGCTACGCTAGTTAGACTATACTTTCCTTCCTTGACCTAAGAAAGAAGGTTAGTCACTTCCCTTATTCAATTGGTCTTTTTCTATCGAGTAGTCACTCTTGGCCTCTTTCTGTTCTGACTAGAAAATGAGCCCATTGATTCACCTATCTGAAGCTGAAGGAATGAAAGCATTAGAGTCTTGATCCTCTGCTTAACCTGAAACCTCTCAAGCCAGGGAAAGATTGAACGACAGATTCTGTTGAAGGGGCGTAGCGGAAGTCGCTAGACTGCTGGTCTATTGCTAATGGACTGACAGAGAGCTGTAGGGGAATCCCAAAAAGTCTATTTGGAAAAGGCGTTTAGCAGCTTTTTCGACAGCTTTTACGAATTTCTATTGATGGACTAGTGAGCTATTTCATAGTGCATCTTCTATCTAAGCTTGACCTGAAGCGAGTGAACCTCGTCCTTCATTTCATACCTCAGTCCGGTGCCTATGACTTTGTGTTCTAGCCCTATAACCCTTCGACTTCGGAATGATTTAAAGAAAGATCTCCGCTCTCCTTCTTTAAATCATTTTGTTTCCCGATGCTAAGTTAAACTTTGGTTAATGCAATAGTATTTCACTGCTCTCTCCTATGATAATAGTAAGAATTTTACGGTCACTCCCTATGGTTCTTCCAATGCTTTGCTTTGTTTGAGCCTTTTTGCTATGTCTTTCTTTTCTCCCTATTCATTCACTTCTAAGGAAGGAAGGTGGTCTTAGATTCAAATAGAACTGTTTTAAATCCGTATAAATAAAAAGAAGGATATCTTAAGCATCCCACATTCTTCCACCTTTCCCTCCATCTAGTCATGAAATCCGTGAAAGTTTCCCCTTTATTTTACCCATTTATTCATTTTTGGACCAGAATATCCCCATCATATCAGAATACTATGTTGGGCTTCCGACACTGAATCCGATATCCGATGAAATACTCCAACCCTGTCGGAATGCTATGTTAGAGTTTCGACATTGAATCCAACATCCAATAATGTCGGAATCGGTGTCGAAATCCCGACATACCATTCCGACAGGATGAGGGTATTTTGGTCTAAAAATGGTCAATTAGATATGAAAGTTTAATTAACTTTATGGATGACAATGATTTTTGTCAATTCATTTGGATATTTTTTACAATTGCCTCATTTTATAATGTCGATAGACATTTATGTCTAAAATGGATCCAATAAAAATCAATAACAACGTTGAACAACTTTTATATCAATTATACTCGAATGTACCCTAAAATACCTAAAATAACCACACTTAATTTAAAACATAAATGACCACCCTCTTACCTCCCCCTCCCCACTGGTTGCTGCCGCCACCCACCGATAGCTGCTGCCTCCCACCGGTCATTGGTCGCTAGTCGCTGTCGTCGTCCACCGTTCGTAGGTTGCTGCTGCCCACAGTTTGTTGGTCGCTTCTGCCGGTCGCCAGTCGCCGCCAGCGTTAGTCATGGGGTGGGTGAGAGAGTGGTTTATTGGGGGGGAGGGGGGTGAGTGTCAAAAGAGTCCAAAAAGTTTAAATTGGATTGATTTGATATGCTCCATAATTTAATTATTGTTAGTATTGATAATTGATTTAAATATATAAGTATTTTTTGATTTAAATATATACTCCATTCGTCCCACAGCAAGAGTGTCTTTTTTCATTTTTGTCGTCCCACCAAAATGATCCTCTTTCCTTTTTTACGCACATGAGACTCACTCATCCCCTCTAATACAATTAAAACATGGTGCCTATACTCCCACTAATACAACTACCCACTACACATTAAATAATAATACTCCTTAATCCACGTGCCAAAAAGTAAAAACTACCCTTGCCGTGGGACGGAGGGAATAAGTATTTTTAATATTCGCCATATTTTATAGGAAGTTTTTTTTTATAAACAAATTTTAAAATTGAAAATTATTACTGACATTATTATTTAGAGATTATTAATTTTACCTAATAGTCACTTTTTGGACTCTATTACCATTCCCACCTTCAAATCCTGTCCCCGCCCTCAGCCATCTGCCACCACCGCCCTCCATCGCTGCGAGCCGCCGGCGGTTGCACTACTGCACGGCCACCGCTGGCCCCTATCTCCGGCAGTTGCCCCACCATCGCCGATATCCGTCATGGGCCGCTGCCACCACCGCTCTCCGCCGCTGCAGCCCCTAAGTGGCAAAATTGATAAAAACTTAATGAGGGGCATTTAAGTCCTATATATATATATATATTGATTATTAAAGACAATTAAGTTAGATGATAGTTGATATTAATTTTTCTCAATTCATCTTGGTTTGATTTAAATATTTACACTATTTATTTATTTTATATTAACTTTTAATAGAAGAATCGTTGTCTTTATGAGATGGAAAGTGAGATGCTACCCAAATTTATAAATTTAATATGGATTAGTCATTACTTTTAATTGAGTATATATTGGAACTCTGTGTGTGATTTCATAAAGTTTTTGTCACTTAAAAATAGTGATTATATATATTTTTTTATTTGTTTTAGTAGGGTAGATTTTAATTTTTTATATAAAATTAATGTATAAAAATGTATTAGTTTATATAGAAAAAGTAAATGAGAGAGGAGAGATAAAAACAAAAGATTGTATTAATTGAGAAGAGTATATAAATATGATTTTTAAAATTTGGAGATGTATTTTGAATTCCAATTCCGAAGTTTTAAAATTGGAAACGAACATCTCTATTATTGAAAACGAACATCTCTATTATTAAAAAATCTTCTAGTGTTACACCTCTTATATACTATAGATGATAAGTGACGAGTATGCAGAAAAAAATCTAAACAATTCTCGGTATAATTTATTTATTTATTTTCTATTTTTTTTTCTCTTTCCTATCATTCTTTCAATTATTTAAAAAGCTAACCACCTTAACCTTAACCTTGACCTTAATCTCACACTCATTTTCTTACAACAACAACACAACACAACACCCACCATCATGTGTGACAAAACAAAAGAATCACCACCTCATCTTCCTCTGCTCACACGATTCAAACTCTGCCATATCACTGGCTGCTCGTGTCTACACTCGCCGCGATGGCACCTGATAACCACCGTCTCTCCAATCTCTTTGACCTCAAAACGCCAAGCTCATCCACAACATCCGCGTCTCCACCTCCGACATCCACATTGACACCTCTCGGAGTCTTTGGTTCCGCATTTTCACCACAGACCACACTGCCAAGTTGCTGCCACTGATTGTGTACTTCCACCTGCCACTATGGGCCGGATACCAAGAACTTCGATTATCTTTGCAGCCATCTAGCTGCAAGGGTGCCTGCAGTCGTGGCGTCCATCAACTACCGTTTGACACCCTAGTCCTTATGAGGACGGCTATGATGCCTTGAGATTCATCGACGAGCAAACCACTGCTGTTTTACCAGCCTATACCGATACCAGTAGATGCTTCGTCGGAGGAAATAGTTCCGGAGGCAACATAGCCCACCATGTTACGGTAAGAGCACTCAACAATGCTGAGCTTTTTAACAATCTAAGGATCACTGGAGTCGTGGGTCTGCAGCCTTTTTTTGGTGGAGAAGAGCGAACGGAGTCGGAGCTGCGTTTGACACGAGCACCTATGATTAATGTGGGGCAGACGGATATAATGTGGAGGAACTTTCTACCCGAGGGTGCAGACAGAAATCACCCTGCAGCCCATGTGTTGGGAGGTGAGGCTACTCAACAACTGAAGAATCTTGATTTCCCTAGTAGCTTGGTAATTATGGGAGGATAAGATCCATTGCAAGATTGGCAGAGGAGGTATGTTGAATGGCTCAAGAGTTGTGGTAAGGAAGTGGAGGTGACTATGTATCCAAATGCATTTCCAGAGTTGCCTGAGTTTGATCTGTTAATCGAGAGAGTCGCCAGTTTCGTCCAGAAACAGATCATCTTCATGAATCATAAATTTGTCTAGCATCCAAACTAGCCTAAATACAGACAAAAATCATAATCCAGCATCTCATCTCCTTCAGGAATAAACCAGGCAAGTTTTCAAATGAATAAGTGAGAATAAGTGCAGAAAATGGACAACAACTTGAGCTTTAGAACAGGGAAGGAAAACCAAACTGGAAATGGACTTTAATGCCCTATTGCTTCAAACCCATAAAGATCACGAGGAAAATCCATATGATGATGATAACTCGTTTCATGTTGACTGTTAAGAATATTAAGGTGACTCTATACTATGAGTTTCCTATTGAAAAAGGTGTGAAACAGTGCAACATCCCCTTACCACAAAGATGTATTTTAAGATGTTAAAGATTGTTTGTTACTAAACAGAGTGATTTGCCGTAAGGGGTCATGTTGGATCTGTATCCTCACATCTATGTGTATTTTGACTGCTTCAACCGATGGATCCTTTACCCATCAAAATCATCGTTTCTAAATTCCTTCTTCATTAGTTGTAACACCTCCAAGGAAGAATAAAAAATGTCTATCTTGGTCACTTAGAGAAGAGTTCATGTGACTGGATCTTTATTCCACTCATACGTCTAGAAAACGGTTGAGATTTGAGAGGGAAGAAGTAGTGTTCTTCATATCAAACTGCAAAATCAGAGATATGTTTGAATATTTGGATAAAAAATCTTGCATATACAGTCATGAAGAAATATGTTTCTGCATCTCTTACCAATAACGTTGATTTGACTGAAACAAGGCACTTTTTTTTTTTTTTTACTTCCCTTCCTTTCAGCCAGATCATCACCTCCATGTAACCTGCAAGCACCATGAAATGCCTCAACAACTTCGCCATCATATTTATCACGAGGCATCTCTGTTCTCCTCCACCACTTTGACAGCCTCATTCACTAGACCTGCTCCTTATAGGATGTGAACTAGGCAAGAATAGTGTTCTGCTGTGGGATAAAAACCATAATCAAAAATTCTTGACAGACCAGCACGATTACAAGCAAACAAGATTCCTACGAACATATAATGTCCTGTCTTAGGATCTGAGCAAATGTCTGCTTCCCAAATCCATGATTTAAACTTGCTGTTATCGTAACATTAATCCAAGTCACTTCATCCTTTGCCTCAAAGGTATTAGTAAGCAGTGTTCCTATCTCAAGTCGAATAGCTCCACTAGAATGCAAGTAAATGAAGTGATGAAAGGCTTCATCCCCATGCCTTCCCATGCAATAACCATCAATCAATGCATTCCACATTTCTTATATGCATCACCTTTTCATCGCTAATCCCGTTTCGTGGTAGGCCTTGTCCAAGAAACTTCAGCCAGGCATTTAATCGAACAGTTCCTTTGCTTCATTTGATCCATAAATCCACCAATTATAATGTTCCAGCCTCCAGGCTAATAGGGATAATACGTCTTATTGTATCTAGTATATTATAGATAGATATATTCTTGTAATAACAGTATTAATAATAGTTTCTCCATCACCACTTTACGGTGAATCACAAAACTATTCTTCTTTTCTCCCTTTGTTTCTTTTCTCATGGCTTCTTCCTCCTCTGCAAATTCAACCCTTCCACTAAATACTGTTATTCAATCAAACTCACGTCGGCTAATCATCTTTTGTGGCGTCATTACGATGTTGAAATGTGCAGATCTCTATTCATTCGTTGAAGGCACAACAATCAAACCATTATCGACGATCACTAATGCTACTGGAGAGACTATTCCGAATCCAGATTTTTTGGTTTGATCCAAGCAAGAAGAGCGTATTCATAGCTTGATGAACTTCAATTCCTACGACGTGACGATTCATCTGTAGTTGATTTCAGTCACAGATTCAAGATGATTTGTGATCAGCTTACAACTATTGGAAGTCATGTGCTTGAAACAGATAAAGTACATTAGTTTTTGAGGGGTTTAGGCCCTCAGTTTCGATCTTTTGCAGATGTCCGCCTTGCTCTCTCGCCCACACCTTCATTTCGGGATCTCGTTCATCAAGCCCGTAACTATGAACTCCATGACAAGGCTTTGGAAATTGCTGCACCCACCCAAGCCCCTGCTGCATTTTTTTGCTTCCCCTGGACGTGGATCCATTTTTGGAAATGGTGGTTTTGCTTCTTCTGGGAAGAAGCCTTATGTACCAAAATGTCAAATATGTCGTGAGCTCAATCACTGTCCGAAACGATATTCCAGATCCACTACTCCCACTGCAAATCTTGCTCATTCTTTCGAGACTCAATGCAAGGTTTCCGATCCGCCACAACCTCATTGGTTTGTTGATACGGGTGCCTTGGCTCAAATGACATCTTCTCCTTCTCATTTGGATAACTTTGAGCCATACACCCACACCGGTAATGGTCGAATCATAGTCGGTAATGATGATTCTCTTCTTATATCTCATACGGGTTCATCTTCTGTGCATAATAAACTGCCTTTATTGGATGTGTTAGTGGTTCCTCATATAACAAAAAATTTGCTTTCTATTAGCAAGTTGACAAATGATTTACCCGTTGATGTTCTTTTTTCTAATCACCATTTTGAAATCCAGAATCGAATAACAAAGGAAATTCTTGCACGGGGAATCACTAAAGATGGGCTTTATGTTTTGAAGCATGGGAGTTCAGCCTTGATTGCAGCTTTACTATCTAGTTATGAAAATACTTCTTTTGAGTTATGGCATAATCGTTTGGGGCATGTCCCAGTTACTACTATTCAAATGTTAAATAAGTTGGGTTATTTAGGTGTTACCTCTTTGTTGCCTAAACCCAATATTTGCACCTCTTGTCAGTTGGCTAAAATGAAACGATCACCGTTTGTTTTGAATAATAAACGTTCTTCATCTGCTTTAGATTTGGTCCATTGTGATTTGTGGGGACCGGCTCCTGTGACTTCTTTGGATGGCTTTCGTTATTATGCAGTATTTGTGGATGATTATTCTCGCTTCTCTTGGATGTATCCAATGCATTCAAAATCTGAATTTTTCGATGTGTTGAATCGATTCACTTCTCTTGTCTGCAATATGTTTGATAAGAATATTAAGATTTTTCAAAGCGATTGAGGAACAGAATTCACAAATCGTCAAGTTCGGGAATTCTTTGTCAATCGTGGCATTTTACATCGTTTCTCATGCCCTTACACCCCGCAACAAAATGGTCGAGTTAAGAGGAAACACCGACACATAACTGAAACTGGTTTATCTCTATTATTTCATGCTCATGCCCCTTCTAAATTCTGGTTTGATGCTTTTTCGACTGCGGTTTACATTATTAATCGTCTTCCTTCTCATGTTTTGGATAACAAATCTCCATTTCAGTTGCTTTTTGGTGTAAGCCCAAATTTTGCAAACTTCAAGACATTTGGATGTCGGGTTTTTCCATATCTCAGATACTATGCTCCGCTCAAATTGGCCCCACGAAGTCGTCCATGTATTTTTCTTGGCTACAGTGGTGTACATAAGGGTTTTCGGTGCTATGATCCTTCTGCTTCCCGCATATACATCACACGTCATGCTCAATTTGATGAATCCATTTTCCCTTTGTTGGATTATTCAAATTCTGGATCACCTGCTACATTGGACTTCTCATCATTTTTTGAGCATAGTATGGGCTCCTTCTCGGATCAAAAGCATATTTCTTCGAGTCTTCCTATCTCGAAGCCAGCCTCTTCTACGGGTCTATGCCGTCTTTGCTCACCCGAGCCAACAGATTCTGATTCTACGTAATTGATTCTCCAGCCTGATATACAACCTGCATCACCCTTGCAACCTACATTGGATCCTCCACCCCCGCCTTCAAATGCTCCTAGTTTACCTCATGTGCAATCTACTCATCTCATGCAAACACGAGCTAAGTCTGGAATATTTAAACCTCGGTATTATGTAGATATTGATACATCTGCATTACTATTTGCTCTATCCACTTCTACGGAGCCCAAGGGTTTCAAATCTGCTATCAAATTCCCTCATTGGCTTGCTGCAATGCGTGAAGAAATGGATGCTCTTCACGCGAATGATAATTGGGAGCTTGTTCCTCGACCTCTTGATTCTAATGTTGTTGGATCTAAGTGGGTTTTCCGAACTAAATTCAATTATAATGGTTCAATTGAGCGCTACAAAGCGCGTCTGGTTACTCAAGGTTCACATACAGGTCCTCGGCTTTGATTTTTCTCATACTTTTAGTCATGTTGTTCGTGCTGCCACTGTTAGGGTCATTTTATCTCTTGCTGTTCAACATAATTGGATCCTTCGTCAGCTTGATGTCAAGAATGCGTTTCTACATGGGCTTCTTGATAAACCAGTCTTTATGGCTCAGCCCCCGGGGTTTGTTGATCCAAAACATCCTACTCATGCATGTCGCCTCAAGAAGGCATTATATGGTCTTCGCCAGGCTCCTCTTGTTTGGTTCCATCGGTTCAGCTCATTTCTCTCTACTTTGGGGTTTTCATGCAGTCACGCTGACACATCTTTGTTTTATCTTCATCGTGATGACTCTACTATTTTTTTGTTGCTCTATGTTGATGACATAATTGTTACAGGCAGTAATGATTTGGCTCTTTAACGTTTCATTTCTCTAGTTAATGTTGAGTTTGCCATTAAAGATATGGGCTGACTTAGTTATTTTCTTGGCTAGGAGATTTCTCATACTGATTCTGGTCTCTTCTTGGGTCAAGCTAAGTACGCACATGACATTCTCACTCGAGCACAGCTTCTTGACTCCAAGCTACTTCGGGCACTCCATTTGAGGATCCAACTCTATATCGTTCTCTTGTTGGGGCCCTGCAGTATCTAACAATCACTCATCCGGACATATCTTATGCAGTTAATCATGTTAGCCAGTTCCTTCAAACGCCAGCTGAGTCTCACTTTTCAGCGGTAAAGCGTATCCTTCGGTATGTCAAAGGCACTATTAGCTATGGTCTTACCTTCAAACAGTCACCTGACTTCTCCATATTGGGCTATTCTGATGCCGATTAGGCTCGAAGTACTGAGACTCGGCGTTCCACCTATGACTATTCTATATTTTTGGGTGCTAATCTCGTTTCTTGGAGTGCTAAGAAACAACCGACTGTTTCTCGTGCTAGTTGTGAGTCTGAGTACCGTGCTCTTGCCAACACGGCCCAAGAAATGATTTGGCTAACTCATTTGCTTCGTGAGTCAAAATCCTATTGCTCACAAGCGAGCCAAACATATTGAGATCGACTGTCATTTTATTCGAGAACTAGTCTCTTCTGGTCGCTTGGAGACTCGTTTTGTCCCTTCAAACCTACAAATTGCTGATGTTTTCACTAAAAGTCTTTCTCGTTCCTCATTAGAATTTTTGCGTTCCAAGCTCTGTGTTGATCTTCAACCCGCTCATCGCTTGAGGGGGTAATAGGGATAATACGTAATTGATTAAGATTTGATATAATCAAATCTTATTGTATCTCATATATTATAGATAGATATATTCTTTGATTTTTTTCCTTAATTGTAAATTGTAATAACAGTATTAATAATAGTTTCTCCATCACCACTTTACGGTGAATCACAAAACTATTCTTACACAGGTGTATACATTATCACAGTTAAAATGTTGTTTTATCAACGTGACGACTCTACATGTAGGCCTTGATCATTGAAGATCACGCCAGATTTCTTTCGGGCATTTTATCGAACACCTCCTTCGCTCACCAGCGGAATCCGCCACTATGGTTGAGGAATTTCATAAGAATAGTCTTTCAGCTTTGTGAAACCCATTGTGATTCAGATAAAAAACTGATCATCAAGAATAAGATCACCATATCCGGGTTCACCCTACAAACTATGGGCCCGGCCCGATTAATGTTCAATCCTTTCAACTTACGGCTATAAATGGCTGTCAATTATTAATAATGTTTAAGGTGACAATATCGCAGCCCAATCACAAAAACATCCCATAAATAATTGAGATCTCCCAATGTTATCATAAAATATTTTTTCACTCCTTAGCTTTTGAGTTGATATCACGTGAACAAAGGTTGCATAAAATTAAATTAAATTCCGTACACCTTATCTGTATTTTTCTTTTGTACATTTTTTGTTTGTTTGTTAATGAATGTATATGCTCGGCTGGAATTAATTTAAGATTTAAAAAAAAAAAAATCAAATTGTATAAGTTTTAATTCAAAGTATGTATTTATTATATGTGAGACGGATTATCCACCCATTAATTAGTATAATATAAAAAATAAAAAATCAAGGAAAAAGCGGTACTGACCGGTCACAGCGCATGCTCTCGGAAATGGTACGCTAATCAACATGACAACTATACATGTGATATTTTTTCATACAATAAATTATATGTGATTTTTTTCCTTTTTCTTATACATTTTAAAATTAATGATTTTATTAATTATTAAAATTACAAGTAATACTTAAAGTATAATGTGATCATTAAAACAATTGAAAGTGATAGTTAAAAATTTAAAAGAGATACACTTATTATTGAACTATTTCATAAAAAAATTATAAATTAAAAGGTGATAATATTTTTAACAAAAAGTAATATCGTAACATGAAAAAGAGATACTCGATTAATCAAATTATTTTATAAACAATTTATAAGAAAAAAAAGTAAATAGTAATAAAAATGCTTCGGCGGTCGGTCTCGGAGCAGGTCTATTGTATAGAAGAAGCACAGTCGGTCCATGGCCGACCATTTCCCTGGACAGACTCGACAGAAAGCTAGCATTAGGTCTAAAGTCGAGTTTACCGACATCGTTATTATTGATTTGAAAGTGGCAAAGAAGATCTTAAGGGTTGCCTTAGATAATTGCAGGTTATTTGACCTGGGGTGCATATGGTATCAGTATACGTGGGTGGTGCAATCGTAAAATGACTACTGGCACAACTAAAGAGAGACTGGACAGAATTGTGCTACACAAGAATGGATTTATCTGTTTCCTGGACCTTTTAGCCGTAACCAAAAGTGAGCTAGCCGTCTAATCAATGGTTGGACTCAACTCTCCCATCTAATAAAATATTTCGTTCCCTACCTTAATGGCCTACTCGTGCCGACGCACTGGCCACCCTAGCCACAAAACTTCTCTTCTGAGGAGCAATCCGCGATTTCAATTGTCAAAAGGGTGTCACCATGCACAACAATGAAATTGGAAAAAAATGTACAAAAGTGATATTTGATTAAAAAAATGTGATACACATCCAATTGAATTATTTAATGAAAATTTAATTTATATAACGAATAAAAAGTAATAATATTTTTAATGTAAAATGATATCTGATTAAGGAAAAGTGATAATGTCCAATTAAATTATTTAATAAATACTCCTATAATTTTTAAAAAATAAAAAAGTGATAACATCTTTAATATAAAATGATACATAATAAAGAAAAAATGATAATCATTTAAATAAAATAAACTTTTTCATGAATTATTAATATATTAAATAAAAAATTGTAACAAATTAATAATTTATGAAAAAATGATAATGTTATTTTATGAACAATTTATAGTATAAATAAAAAGTGATAACATTTTATAACGAAAGTGATAATGTTTTATAGCAAAACTGATAACTATTTTAAAAAGTAAAAAACGGTCTCACGCAAGACCTACCCTTAATAAAAAGTGAAATTATTATTCAATTTTTTTTCAATTATATGAGTATTAATTATTTAGACATTTTACAGTAATTGTGTTAAAATATTTTAAGTAATATAGATGTAATAATAATTAATAATATACGTTCCAATAAATAAAAAAAAAAGGCCTAACTCAACTGTAATAAATAAATAATAAAATCAAATGGCAAAAGAAGCTGAACGAATTAGTAAGTTCAGTGGATGTAAAATCTAGCAGGTAACAAGTTCAGTTCGCAGCAGATCCGCGGCTTTATATTGGGGTTATATTTGACCCGTCCCATGAAATGAAATTCGTGAGACGGTCTCGCACAAATCTTTTTCATTTATTAATAAATTTTAATAAAGAGGATTAATTATATTTAATATACAGAATATTAAATGTTATTAATATAAAAGATTAGCTAGAGTGATATATATACCTATTATATTCTCATTTGAATTAAATATTTAAAAATTAAAATTTTATAATTGCGTATGTGTGAAGGTAGACCTGCAAGCATGCATAAGTGTTTGTGTATGGCAGGAGCATGTGTATGTGTGTTGCAGCTGAAAAAACAAGTGCTACACGTGGAGGTTGTTCTTTGGTAGATCAAGTGAGTAGAAGATCATGTACATTAGCCGTTAGATCATTGGAGCATCAATTGAGAAGCATGACAGTTAGCTTGGCAGCTGGATAAGTTCATCAGCATTGAAGAAGCTTCCCAACGGTTGAAGATCAGTTATAACTGATTCTGTTAAGCATGCGCTTGATTGGATGGAAGAGAATCTATACGTTGGACACACATCCATATAAGTTGAAGAACTGTCAGCTAAGAATCATCATCACACAATCTCTGCACACATCAGTTTAGAAGAAGCAAGCTTAAGATTAGAGTTTTTAAGTGTGCTTGTTATCTTGTAACCTTCATCATTGTTTAGTGAATTCTTCTCTTAAGGAAGTGGATGTAGGCTTATGCCGAACCACTATACATCTTTGTGTTGATTTCTTTCATTTCATTCTTCGTTTTGTCAATCAATTCGTGTGTGAAACGTGAGGGATCAAACGTTTAAGTGAGTGCAAGTTCTTGAGTGTTCTTCATCAAGTATTTTGCTCAAGTTTTCACAAGAGTATGTTATTGAAAGTGGATAACAGTAATGTCGTACGATAATTCTTCAATTGACTTGGCAAAAGAGGCCATGAATTTATTGACATCACTGTCCACCAACAAGAACCTTACTTTTCTCCCTTTCATATCGGTGATGTTAACATTTTCGGAGGTTATATAGCTCTTTGCGAAGAGAACGAAGTCAAGGGAGGTTATGATCTTAACATATTCATACTTCTAAACCAGGTGGGCTAGCCAACCTGGCCACCGGGCTCCTCACACAAGTGAGTGACCTGGGTTCGATTCCCATTGAGAACGATAGGAGGAGAGTTATAAGGAGGCCTTGGAGAATAAGGGTACATGTAGACTTAGTGAACTAAGTAAACTATACTAATAACTAACTTTGTCCGATAAAAAAAAAAAACCATATTCATACTTCTAGAAGTCGATCTTGGTAGCCACATGCATCGTTCATGACAGCTAAGATTGTGCAGCAATATAATAGTGCATGCCCATAGATAGACAAGAGGATACCCTCACAATGAAAGGGGTGATCTCGGGCTTATGCCCAAATTGGAAGCCTAGTGCCCGGAGAGAAGCCCGATGTTAAGGAACCCAAGATCAAAATTTTGGGGTTGGAGGAGGATCCCAATTCTTCAACCAATAGTCCAGCAGATCTTCCTCCCTCGAATTATCACTCTAAAGTTGATTGCTTCTGGTTTTAAATATTGTGCAATAATATAATAGATTATACTCTTTTCGTCTTGTTTCAATGTTTATATTTATTTTTTGCACGTTGATTAAGAAATACACTTCTTCCGTCCTCTTTAAAGGGTCTTTTTTTTTTTCAATTTGGGCGTCCCATCCAAAGAGTCCCTTTTTTTTTACACATATGGACCCACACACACCGACTAATACAATTAAAATATGGGCCCCACACACCCACTAATACAACTACTTACTATACATTAAATAATAATACTCTTTAATCCACGTGCAAAAAGCAAAAAAACCCTTTGTATGAGACGAAGGGAGTAGTATTTTAATGGATAGTGAATTGAAAGATATACTAATATTTAATGTAAATAAAATAGATATGTGTAATAGTGTTGGATGTGAGTCCCATGGTGATATATTAATTGTTTTTATGTGGATCCCATATACTAAAAAAGAAAACGCAAAGATTGAAATAGGACACCCAAATAAAAATATGTAAAGATTGAAATGAGACGGGGGAGTATATATTTTTTAATATTGTGCAGTAACATAATAAATTGTACAACATTTTAATTTGTTGTGTGGCGGACCAATCCACTCACAAAAACCGAGATTGATTCCTATCAAATAAACATAATTTATTTCCAGCAAATATATACACTTTCAATAATATTAATATTATGCAACCTTATACACAAATTGCCCAACATGAAGCCAATTATGCAGCCTTATATTCACAAACATGAAGCTTTATTCAAAAATCCACTAAATTCCAAATTGTTAAGGCAAATCACATCCAACCGATCATGATTGATTATAAAATATTAAATATAATTTTAATCACAAACTAAATATAAATGCGTGATGATGATACAATCTAAAGAATAAATTGGAAGAGTAAAATTGGGTTTCATCCCATGTATTTAGTAATAATAATAAAATATGTATTGCATGTAGTAATAAGTCTCAATATAATATTATATTATATTTTAGTGGAACATATCTTATAATAATAATAATAATAATAGAAATAGAGTTGGAGAGGGATTAGGGTAGGACCGGTCCTACCAAAATTTGATGGAATCGGATCCCAAATAACAACCCTAATTAAATCTCGCAGGTCTATAGCGTTGTTACCAAATCTATTTCTTATTGAAATCACGTGAACTAGAACAGAACGAAAGTGCCCATCGCTCCCTTCTTCTCTCTTCCCCACCCCTTATTCTCTCTCCCCAGTGTTGAAGCCCTTCTTCTCTCTCCGTCAGAGCCTTGCATTTTCCGGCAGTAGCAGAAGGCGGACGCGCGCTCGACAGGGCAACAGTGCGCGGTGGTGGCAACGGAAAATTTGGTGCAACCCGATGGTATGGCAGAGAACTCCGACGAGGCAGTACTGTGGCGGGATCGGCGTTCGCAATTTTCGATAGGTGGTGGTGTTTGCATTTTCCGGTGGCAAGAGGTTCTTTTCGCGTCTTCAACGGTGCATCATAGTCAAGAAGGTTTGGATGAACATGACTGGATTTTTTGGGACCCTCATCTTTAGAACTACTCTCTTGCTGTCATATGATGCTCATTGGCAATTGAAAAATCCGACTCATTTCTTCGGAGTTTTTTGCTTTAATTTAGGGATTTTTTGTTTTCTTGACTTGTGCTAATCCTAATGCATGTTTTATTTGGTTTGTGATTTTAGGAAACTTGTGTTATGAGTTTTGTATTTGATGTGGAAGAACTAATACTGTCTTGTAATTGTTGATAAAATCCAGTGTTAATTGAGTTTCTCAATCCGATAGTATTTATAGGGCTAAACGGCGGACACAACCTTCCCTAATCTTTGTCCTTTCGTCCCGTCGAAGGTAATCAGAGAGAGATGACGACCTCTTTTCTGAGATTGTAAATCGTCGCTCTGCTCTAATCAATTTTATTTGTTGCTATTAATTCTTTATTTAATCAAAACTTGATGAACATGTGTATTTTAGAAGGCGTGTCTTATTTTATACTAATAGTTAGTGATGGGTTTGCAATTGAGGTTGTCTTATTGAATATCTGGTGATAATCTCTCGTTACTATTCTTGATCAAAAAACAATGGTTTATTAGGGATTTAAATTGCAGAGGGGCACGAAAATTGCAAAGGTTTCGAGCACAAAAGTCTTACTCTTATTTATTTTTGATTCAGTTTGAGGAAGGGTTGTTGCGCTGGGAACTTGTCACTTAATTATCATCTAATCTTTTTTTTAATGAATCATGTAGGTTTCTGGAGAATTTAAATCAGAAATATTAAAGAAGCTTGTAATGTTGAGAGGTGGAAACTAAAAATTGAAATAGTGTTCAGAAAAGCTCAATGCTTGAAATAGTGTTTTCTTTGTGGTATTACTTTAAAACCAACCAGCCACCCCTTGTAGTATATAATAATCTATTTTTTTCCTATCATTTATATACGCATGTATTGCTTACAAACTTAATTTTTTACCGAACATGGCTTCATTTAAAAAAATTAGAGTATTAAATCAAAGAGTAACCCTATTTTTTTAAAAGATTAACCTATTATTTTAAATAGTAACCTAATTATTTCTATAGAGTAATTGATGAGTGATATTTTCACCTAGATTTTAATGTCTTTTCATATTTATTTTCGTAGTATTTTATCCATATTTATGTGTTATTTGGTTGTGTTTTGTGTTTTTATGGAAATGTGTGAGAATGAGCTTAAATGTATCTAAAACAGGTGAAAACAGAGTAAAAATGGAGAAGGGAGATGAATCGAAGAAGAAAAATAGGGCACAACCCGACTCGAGCCGAGTGCTACTACTCGCACTACAAGAAAACGGTGATTTAGCTGCGAAATAATTCGTCGCTAAAGTAGTGTATTTCGTCGCTAATTCATTTTAGCGATGAAATTTTTTGTCGCTAAATTGGTGAGAATAAACCGTCGCAATTCATTTAGCGGCGAATTAAAAATTTTCCAGCTAAATTTTGCCACAAATTGATTTATTTAGTAACAAATATTTAGCGACAATAATTATAAAATTTATCGCAAAATTTTGCAACAAAATTTTATAACTTCATCGCAAAATATTAACGACAAACTTTTAATTTCATCGCTAGCATTTGCTACGAATAGCTATACAAAACCGCCAAAATTAGCGACAAAATTTGAATTTTAGCCGCAAACAATTGCTACAAAATTGACATATTTCACCACAAATATTTGGTTACGAAATTTTAATTGCTGTTGCAAATTGCAACGAATTTTTTTATTTTCATCATAATTTTTTTCAACAAAATATTATAAATAATTATTTTATTACAAGTTTTGCGATGAAGTTACTTTGTTTGCCACTAAATACCAATAATATGTTTTTTAAAATTCTAAAAATTGGTAATATATTTCATTTCCTGCTATAAAAATAATCACTTAATTTTAACTCGTAGGAAAAACAAAATATTAAACTCATTCAAAATTCTAAAAATTTCCACATACTAAACACTATAGTATTCACTAATACAGGAAAATTATTCTATCTCAAACCCCTCAAAATGAGAAGGAAAACCTCCACCAAAAGGTAAAAAAAAATATAGAAGTGTTCCATTTATTAACAGGAAAATTATTCTATCTCAAACCCCTCAAAATGAGAAGAAAAACCTCCACCAAAAGGTAAAAAAAATGTAGAAGTGTTCCATTTATTTACACGCTGGAAAAAAAAAAAAGAAGAGTTTAGCCACTTCTGCTAGCCAGCCAATTATTCCATCAACTTCTCAATCTGATTTAGTTAAGTCGCCAAATAGAGAGGTACTCCATCTGTTTCCAAAAATCAAGACATGTATATTCTATCATTAAAAAGCTTAAATAAACATGAGAAAGAAAATGACAAGATTAAACACTATTTATTTTTTAAAATTTTACAGCTCAACAGTAGCATTCTACAATGAATTGGTAGACTCAATGCTCATAAAAAAAATAATCAATATAAAAATATGCCTGCAGAGGGAGTCACTATAAGAGCATAACAGCTTACCCAATGATAGACGCAAAAGAATACTATGAGAGAGGTGCCCAAAATTGAGTTAAAATGAAGGAGATCAAATACATAAAAATCAACAGTGCCACGCCCATCTCCACATTGAAATGAATAACCACATTGATTACCTTTACCGAAGCATTCGGGAGATGCAGTTTGAGCAATGGAAGCACATACACTATCTGAGTAGGAAATAGACACCGTTGAACATGCAGCAGCATCAAAGAAATTGAGAGGAAACTATAAAGACAACTTCGTATTAGACTAAATTCAAAAGCATAATACTTCAATTAAATATCAAAGAAAGCTAAAGTAGAAGCATATAACAAGATAGAGAGCAGACGTTTACTCCCAATCCACTATTCTGTTTGGATGGCTGTAGCGGAGAGTGGTCCCATACTTTCAGCTTATTGAATAACGTAAAACAAATAATACTATTATTTCTTGCTAGTATATATAGGTAGTGCAGAGCCATTAAGAATAGAGAATTTTCAAACCTGCTAGCTTTTAGATAGAATGGGCAATCTTCTTCACATCAACTTGGTTTCCTTGCTACTCTGCCTCACAGGATTTCATTTTAAAAATATGAATGTTATGACTTACGAGCTAATGGTGCAGCAGATGAATATTGCTCCGGCTTTCTAGATTCCACCCTACAAATATATGGAAAAGAGTGAGACTACTACAATTTAACAATAGATAGAAATGAATTAGAGACACTTTGTGTTGAGTTTACTACAAGGAATTTAACTTCACTTGACAAGGAGTGAATGGACAAGCTTTAGTTTGTCAATGAATCATACATGTACACATTACTTCTCAAATATTTATAACCAAACTAAATGATAAAGAATTGGCAATAGCATTGTGGAATAGATCAATTCAATTTCAAGTGAAAAGCAAAGTGCTCAAATGAAGTCCTCCGGCATACAAAATGTAATATACATCAACCAAGAACAAGCTCAAGTTCGACTCTATCAATAATACTATAATAAATGCAAGATCTCAACAAGGATTCAATTTACCAAACAAGAAACAACTTTATCATGAAAAAAAAATTAATAAAATTAAATCACAAAAAATAATCAACTCATATAACTATGAGAATTAATTTCTCACATGATACTATAACTATCATGGCTCCAACATTTGCAGATGATTAGCGCTGTCAATAATAGCATAAATCAAAGCTTATTAACCTACCATTATACTTTTATAATTCAATGAAATTTGCAAAGCAAGAATCCAATTGGCAGGAAAAAGGGATAGAAAGATGAATTCAATTTTGATACTCAACAAACCACATATTGCCCTAGCGATGGCTTTTTCAATTGATTTTCGTTTTAGGCGAAAGAGGGCCGATGTTCCCCTCAGCGGGAGAGTTGGTAAGAGTACCAAAATTGAGACAAAAGCTTTTTCCAATTAAAATCAAAGGGCAAGTAATTATGTAAATGGAGTTCGCTTGAATTTTGTTTTTACCAATTAATCTTGTTTTTACAAATTAAGTAATCCCTCCATCCCAGATTTATGTTCGCGACACTGTAGATATAGAGTTTAAGAAAATTTATTTTTTGACCAATTTTATTGACTTTTTAGGGGTATTGTGATATTTTTAGATAATAAATAAATTATAAAGTATGTGATGTGTGTTAGGTGAGGGTGATATTTTTAAATTAAGATAACTTTTGAGGTTGTTGGTTAATGTGAAGTTTCTTTTTTTGGTGGTGAAGATAAGTGTGAGACAGACGAAAACGGAAAGTGTGAATATAAGTGTGGGACGGAGGGAGTACTATTTACTATATGATAAATAATTATTTAGAGAGATAAAATGGTACTATTTTAAATTTAAAAAAAATTATTCTTTAAATTTTACCCAAAAAAAAAGTAAAACATAAACATTACATCAATTTTTAATTCTATAAATATATTTTAATTACAAATTTATCACTCACACTAAAACATATAACATATTCATAATTTTACAAAATTATTGTGTTGGTTACAAAATAAATTTGATTTTAATTTTTTTAATAAATAATTATTTTTGGAACTAAATTAAAAAAATTGATAGCTAATTTTAACCGGGAAATTAAATTTAATCACAAATTAAAAAATTAGCAACCAAAGATTTGTCGCTAATATTTGCGATAAATTTTTATTTGATGTCGCTAAAATAAATTCGTTTATTATTTTTTCTAATAAAAA
The DNA here is from genome assembly GCA_023678885.1 of Pogostemon cablin. Classification (NCBI taxonomy): domain Eukaryota; kingdom Viridiplantae; phylum Streptophyta; class Magnoliopsida; order Lamiales; family Lamiaceae; genus Pogostemon; species Pogostemon cablin. The sequence continues at coordinate 7,895,338 of CM042962.1, read as the reverse complement.
ACTATCTTTTAGCGACAAAAAATTAATTTTTTATAGAAAAATTTAGTGATGATCATCAGTTTAGTCGCAAATGTTAATATTAGCAACCAAATATTAAAAGTTCACCGCAAATATTAGCCATGAAATTTATTTTATATCGCTAAAATAAATTTGTGTATTAGTTTGCTAAAATAAATTTGTGTATTAGTTTTTCTTATAAATAATTATTTTAATACGAAATATAAATTTTTATAGCAAAATTTAGCGATGATCATCAACTTAGTCGTAAATGTTAATATTAGCAACCAAATATTAAAAGTTAGCCGCAAATATTAACTATGAAATTTATTTTATGTCACTAAAATAAATTCGTTGATTATGTTTTCTAATAAATAAATATTTTAGCGACATAATATTAATTTTTATAGCAAACTTTAGCGATGATCATCATTTTAGTCGCAAAAGTTAATTTAGCGACCAAATATTAAAAGTTCATCGCAAATATTAGTCATGAAATTTATTTTATCTTGCTAAAATAAATTCATTTATTATTTATTTTTAATAAATTATTATATTAGAGACAAAAAATTAATTTTGTAGTTAAATTTAGCGATGATCATCAGTTTAGTCGCAAATGTTAATATTAGCTACCAAATATTAAAAATTCATCGTAAATATTAGCCATGAAATTTATTTTATGTAGCTAAAATGAATAAATATTTAAATTTATTAATAATTATTAATTTTGCAACGGAAAAACACAATTCGTCGCTAATAGAATTGATTTTGCGATGAAATATGAATTCGCAGGTAATTTTCGTTGTTATATCTCCTTTTTCTTGTAGTGTCTAGTCGAGTTGGTGCAGCACGAGCCGTGCGCTGCGCACGGGCCTGTCCAGAAAGGCTGTGCGCCGACGTCAGAAAGTGCTACACGCCCTCCCCTATGCCCGAGTTCAGAACACGAGCCGTGTCCGAGTCAGCACTCGAGTCGAACTTCGTTACTCGACTCGAGCTCTGTCAGCTGCCAAGATTTGCCGCAAGAACACGACTTGACTCGAACCGTGTGCATGCACTCGAGTCGAGTCGTGTAAAAAGCTGCTAAAAATTCCAGAACATTCTAGAAGCTTCCCAAGGGGTATAAATACCCAATAATTCAACATTAGATGATATTTTTCGAGGGTTTCACTTGGGATACACACACCACACACCATTTTCTTTATTTTACACCATCATCTTCATCCATTCTCCATCCATCCATCTACACTTGATCTTCTCCATCAAATTCACCATCCAAGTGATCAAGGAAGCAAGGGAGAGAGAAGATTGCAAGAAGAAGAAGGAGATCTCCATTGAAGGACTTCAAAGGGGGAATCTAATTCTAATTTTTGTGAACTTCTTTATAATTTGATCATGAAATTTGTAGATTCAATTGTTTATATTATTTTCTCTAAGACTGTGATAGATCAATCTCCTTTGTGAGATTAGCTCCATGATTGATGTTGGATAATTTAGTTTTTATGTAATTTGATTTTAATCTTGAATGGGCTTTGTGTATTTCTATCATTGAATGTTGATTGCTTGATGTATATGATGATATGTGTGATTAATTGTCATGAGCATGTGATTAGATTGAGAAATCAATTATGTGTTTAGGATAGTTCATTGAATCATTTCATCATACACTTCATGTGCATTAATTTAGAATGAGATAGAGATATCCTTCTAGATTTAGAACCCTTTGATAGAACATTTGATTAGCTTGATCGAGAGATTGGTTGATTAGATGAGGAGACCCAAACCATTAGTGAATGCATAATACCTTAAAAGGGAATATTGCATATAATTTAGTACATAATTAGGGAACTCGTAGAGTAATTAGTACCTATTGGGAGGTGTTCATTTTGGTCTCGATCCTATGTGCTTTTGGGAGTCTTGTTGAGGGTTTACATCCTATCCATCTCGAGAGAGAGTTTAGGAGGAATTAGTGATCGCTCCTATACTATGTCCATGATAGATTATAATTAATTGCATGATTACTTTATTATCTATGACATGATTGTTGCTAATCTCATCCTTGCATCATTTGGAACTCATCATTTATCTTTGCTTTTATCTTATTTCTTGCATTAGTTTAAGTGCGTTCATTTGCACGCTTATCCTCCATTCCATTCCGTTGTCCTTATAAAATCACGATAAACTTGAGATCGCTTAAACTCTAGCACGTTCCTCCCTTGGGTTCAATAAATTCTTTAATTGGTCATCCCAACTATATACGACCAATCAGTAATACATCAACATGGCTTCATTTTAAAATATATAAGTATTAAATTAAAGAATAACCCTATTTTTTTAAAAGAATAACCCTATTTATTCAAAAGAGTAACCTAATTATTTCTATAGAGTAATATATCAACATGGCTTCATTTTAAAATAAAGTAATCTATAAACATGGCTTCATTATTTCTATAGAGTAATATATCAACATGACTTCATTTTAAAATAAAGTAATCTATAAACATGGCTTCATTTTAGAATATATAAGTTTTAAATTAAAGAGTAACCCTATTTTTTTTTTATCGAGCAAAGTCAATTGTTAGTATAGTTAGTAGTTAGTTTCACCAAGTCTCCATACACCCTTATTCTCCAAGTCTCCTTATACCTCATCTCCTATTCGTTCCCAATGTGAATCAAACTCGGGTCACTCACTTGTGTGAGGAGCCCGGTGGCCAAGTGGACTAACCCATTTGGTTAAAGAGTAACCCTATTTATTTCAAAGAGTAATCTAATTATTTTTATAGAGTAATCTATCAACATGTCTTCATTCTAAAATATCAAAGTATTAAATCAAAAAAGTAACTCTATTTATTCCAAATAGTAATCGAATTAATTTCAAAAAATAATCTAATTATTCTCAACATGGCTTCATTTAAAAAAAATCAAAATATTAAATAAAAAAGTAACCCTAGTTATTCAAAAGAGTAACCTAATTATTTCTATAGAGTAATCTATCAACATAACTTCATTTTAAAATACGGAGTATCAAAGTATTAAATCAAATAATAACCCTATTTTTTTGAGTAATCAAATTAATTTAAAAAAAATGTAATCTAATTATTTCAGTAGGAGCAAAAGAAGCATGTTGAGTGAAGGTGGGACTCCAAAACCCAAGTCAACCAAAAAGCAAAACCTAGGAAGTAGAGGTGAGGGGCCAGCCGAAAGTAGTTCACCAAAACAGCAAAAGAGAGAGCCAGAGATATAGGCATAAAATATCTCCCATGCTACTTATGGAAGTAAGCCAAAAGGGGCCAGGTCATGGGACCTGCTACAAGGCTGCAGACCTACTGCATGCAGCTACACGAACATGCCAAAGTGACAGCAGGCGCCGAAAGTTATTGCGGATGAGGCAGCAAGGAGTTCCGACAGGATGGAGAGCCGGTGGTCGATGGCAAAGAAGAAGCAGCCGGATGTGCTCAGCTTTTCGGCGAGCAAAACAAATTAGGTACCCCACCCACCATACCAAAATAAACCTCGTCACACCACTCAATACATCTTGTCTCATAGTATGAAGTTGCCACGTCATTCGATCAATAGCTCAGCCACACTTCCCCACCAATCCTCCATTTCAGAACACTACCCTCCATCTCCTTATTCACCCTCCACCGCACACCCTCATCGTACTCCTCTCCTGCGAATACCATTCCGCTTGATTTCGTGAACGCCCGTCCACCTCCCGTGTACTGGTTCCGAAAATTCATCCCACAACCACCGCCACCCGCAGGAGGCCTCTACGTGGCAACCAGATCCGAAATCCAGATTCGAATCAAGGTTTTATCGAAGATTGAGATTTAGTTTGTGATGTGGCATGATTTGGGAAACAGAATTGCTGAATGGATATGCGTTCCAGATCTGACTAGCATGTATATGAAATTTGGTTGCACCGATTGAAAGTGAGAGGAGTTTGCACTGTTTATGAGAACGTGAAAGAGAGAGAGACAGAGGAGGGGGAGAGAGAAAGTGAGAGGAGCAAGAGACAGATCAGCGAAATTACATAAATAAATGGGTTTGACCCATATTAGAATATATGACGTGTACGATCCTATTGTACCATTTTTAAAGAAAAGAAAGGCCTATTGAAGTCTTTGCCATAGAGTTGATATTAAGTGCACCCGCGTGCAAGGGTGCACCCATACATGTATAACTTTTTATTCTATTTTGTATACATGTTATTCTATTTTGTATAAATGTTTCTTAATAATTGTATACTTTTTTCACATTAAATTTTTCATTAAAAAAACTAGCATCCATATATGTATAACTTTTATTCAATAATGTATACATATTTTTTAATAATTGTATATTTTTTACACTCAATTTTTTATTAAAAAAACTAACAATTAAATTATATACATTTTTATTCATAATTGCATGGAGTATGTTTTTGTTTATATTTGTATGTGAGTGCACTCTATCTTAGGGTGCACTGGGTGCACAGTATAACTAGCCATAATAGTAATAATAATAATAATAATAATAATAAATCTAAGGCAAAAACTTGTGTACACCCGTGCGCACGGAGTGTGTTCGTGCGCCTTTAGAATTTTGTGTAAAGTTGTATACTCTTTAGTATAAAAATGTGTACCCTTTATTTTCTAAATAAAAATAAAAAATATTAATGAAAAGTGTATACCCTTCACAACATAATGATGTACCCTTATTAATTAAAGTGTATATCTTTTAGAACAAAATAATATACCCTTACCCATAATACTAAATTTTAGAGACACACAGTGTGCCCTGGTGCACGCAAGCCTCACCCAAAATCTAAATATTCTTATTAGAGTTTATATTTTTCTAATTAGATATTAATTTTATTTCTTTCCTAAATATCATTTGTCCAAATTAGCGCCGTCCTAGTTGCACTATCAACCACCAAATTAACCTAACCACCTTATTGTTGAATACTCCAACAAACCATATACTAGACATAGCTCATTAATTAACCACTTTAAGTCCTTAATCTTAACCTTAACCTTAACCTTAACCTTAACCTCAATCTCAATCTCACACTAACACACTCATTATCTTACAACAACACCACAACACCCTCCATCATGTGTGACAAAGCAAAACAATCACCACCTCATCTCCCCCTGCTCACACAATTCAAACTCTGTGCCATATCACTGGCTGCTCGTGTCTACACTCGCCTCGATGGCAACATCAACCGCCGTCTCTCCAACCTCTTTGAACCCAAAACGCCCGCCCCCGCCACCAAGCTCATCCACAACAACCGCGTCTCCACCTCCGACATCCACATCGACACCTCTCGGAGTCTTTGGTTCCGCATTTTCACCCCAGACCACGCTGCCAAGTTACTGCCACTGATTGTGTACTTCCACGGGGGTGGATTCTGCATCAGTGGGCCGGATACTAAGAGCTTCGACTATCTTTGCAGTCATCTAGCTGCAAGGGTGCCTGCAGTCGTGGTGTCCATCAACTACCGTTTGACACCCGACCACAGGCACCCGAGCCCTTATGAGGACGGCTATGATGCCTTGAGATTCATTGATGAGCAAACTACTGCTGTTTTACCAGCCTATACCGACACCAGTAGATGCTTCATCGGAGGAGATAGTGCCGGAGGCAACATAGCCCATCATGTTATGGTAAGAGCACTCAACAATGCTGAGCTTTTTAACAATGTAAGGATCACTGGAGTCGTGGCTCTGCAGCCATTTTTTGGGGGAGAAGAGCGAACGGAGTCGGAGCTGCGTTTGACACGAGCACCTATGATTAATGTGGGGCAGACGGATATAATGTGGAGGAATTTTCTACCCGAGGGTGCAGACAGAAATCACCCTGCAGCCCATGTGTTGGGAGGTGAGGCTACTCAACAACTGAAGAATCTTGATTTCCCTAGTAGCTTGGTAATTATGGGAGGATACGATCCATTGCAAGATTGGCAGAGAAGATATGTTGAATGGCTCAAGAGTTGTGGTAAGGAAGTGGAGGTGACTATGTATCCAAATGCATTCCATGCATTTTATTCATTTCCAGAGTTGCCTGAGTTTGATCTGTTAATAGAGAGAGTCGCCAGTTTCGTCCAGAAATAGATCAAGCTAAGTTACTTTCACAGTCTCTCTTGAGGTAGCAGTTAAGTTTCTTGGCTCCAATGCAGGCTCAGAAAAATCAGCCACTATGTCTGCAAATATGTGGTATTATTCAAGTAATAAGAGAACATATACAACTTGTGTAATACATACACGAAAAATTGCTTATTTATTGGTGTAGAATCCCTGTGTTGGTTTCTTTATGTTTAGAGAAATAGATCTGACATGAAACCTTGAGTGTGGATAAAAATTTCAGACACGAAGATCTTCATGAATCATGATGAAGCCTACCATAAATTTGTCTAGCATCCAAACCTAGTCTATATACACACATAATCCAGCATCTCATCTCCTTTAGGAATGAAACACATAATCCAGCATCTCATCTCCTTTAGGAATGAACCAGGCAAGTCTTCAAATGAAGAAGTGAGAATAAGTACAGAAAATGGACAACAACTTGAGTTTTAATTCCACACAAAGCTTTAGAACAGAGAAGGAAAACCAAACTGGAAATAGACTTTCAGAATAGTGGAAAAATTATTTAGAGCCCATTGTTTTTAATGCAGCTAATGCTTCAAACCCATACAGATCATGTGGAAAATCCATATGATGATGGAAACTCCTTTCTTGTTAACTGTTAAGATCATTAAGGTGACTCTATACTATGAGTTTCCTATTGAAAAAGGTGTGAAACAGTGCAACATCCCCTTATCACAAAGATGTATTTTAAGATGTTAAAGATTGTTTGTTACTTACAGAGTGATTTGCCGCAATGGGTCATGTTGGATCTGGATCCTCACATCTATTTGTATTTTGACTGCTTTAATTGGTCTAAATTCCTTCTTCATTCTTGTAACACCTCCAAAGAAGAATAAAAAATGTCTACTTTGGACACTTAGAGCAGATTTCATGTGACTGGATCTTTATTCACCTCATACGTCTAGAAAAAGGTTGAGATTTGAGAGGGAAGAACTAGTGTTCTCCATCTCAAACCGCAAAATCAGAGATATGTTTGAATATTTGGATAAAAAATCTTGAAAATGTAGTCATGAAGAAACATGTGCATCTCTTACCAATAGCGTTGATTTGACTGAAACCAAGTATTGTAAAATGAATAGTGATTTTATTTCTTATTTTCTCACCCACTTCCAATACCTCTTCCCTATTCTTAATACTCCACTTTATCAATTCTAAGCCACAACATGTCACCCCTCTCACCCTGCTACTAATCCTATAAAATACCAACAAAAACTCTTGACAGACCAGCACGATTACAAGCAAACAAGATTCCTACGATCATATAATGTCCTGTCTTAGGATTTGAGCAAATGTCTGCTTCCCAAATCCATGATTGAAACTTGCTGTTATCGTAGCAGTCCAAGTCACTTCATCTTTTACCTCAAAGCTAATCGAGCTATCAAAGGTATTATAAGTAAGCAGTGTTCCTATCTCAAGTCGAACAGCTCCACATGATGCAAGTAAAGGAAGTCCTCTTGCTTGCCTTCCCATGGAATAACCATCAATCATTGCATTCCACATTTCTTATAGGCATCAAATTTTCATCGCTAACCCCATTTTTTGGTAGGCCTGTGATCGTGGTTGTCCAAGAAACAACCTTTCTTCAGCCAGGAATTTAATCGAACAGTTCCTTTGCCTCATTTGATCCATAAACCCACCAATTATAATGTTACAGAGGCGTATACATTATCACATTGAACAGTTCAAATGTTGTTTTATCAACGTGACGACTCTCCATGTAGGCCTTGATCGTTGAAGATCACGCCACATTTTCTTTCGGGCATTTTATCGAACATCTCCTTCGCTCACCAGCCTCGGCATATGCAAGTCTATTGACTATAGCTTTCAAAACCAATTTCTCCAACAATTTCCTATATGAGTGGAAATTAGTACGTATAATGATGTAAACTCTTAACATAGTTTTCGTGAATGAATATTGCATTCGAAGGGTAGATTGTGGCTTTGGACCTTCCGTGGTCTAGCACAATTGGATGTCTTAACAATATTCGTTTTCACTTTATAGCCAATTTCACTTTTAATGCGCTAAGTGTTTATATTTAAAGTAGGGAGGCAAGTCCAAATAATCAATTTTTAATGTTGGAAATGTTGAAATAAGGGTAAATGATTTGATTTGATATTTACTAAGAATACCACTTGCTGAAATTCACTTTTTCATATCGGAAAAAGGAATGCCATGAGCAACAAGATCAAGTTGGTAAGGATTAATCTTTCATTTGATTTATATGGTCGATGATCATAAATGGTCTCTTTACCATTCTGTATAAATGTACTATTCTATTGTACAGATATGATAGAGGGGCACATTCAAGCCTTCTTTGTCTATTAGTTTTACTGAAGAAGCGGAAGCCCTTCTGAAAGAAGATGTTCAGGAACAAATGGACCAGTTTCTACTTCAGGAACAAGCATAAAAAAATGGTTCACTTTTTTTCATTGTTATCCATCAAATAATTTGTATAACATTCATACCCAATTATCAATTTTTTTGACCAAAATACCCCCATCCTGTCGGAATGCTATATCGGGGTTCCGACACCGATTCCGACATCCGATAAAATATCCCCACCTTGTCTGAATGCTAACCGATGATATCGGAATTGGTGTCGAAATCCCAACATAGCATTCCGACATGGTGGGGGTATTTTGATTAAAAAATGGACAATTGGGTATGAATGTTATATAAATTATTTGATGGCTAACAATAATTTTTGTCTTTTCATTTTGGATATTTTTGACAATTATCTCTTTATACTATATCCCTCACTCTATATTTACGTTCACCTATTCCATTTTCATATTTCATCTCTTATTATACTTATTAGATACTTGCAACGTGTAGGGATATCAACGGGCAAGGTAGGGCCGAGTAGTTAACTATCCAGACCTGGCCCGTTCTAAAAATTCCCATCCCAAACCCGCCTCGAGACCCGCACGGGTCCTACACTACAGGTCCGTGCCCCGCCCCGCCGCACCCCATTTTTTTATTTTATTTTATTTTATGCATCAACACTGTACGGAGCAGATTGGGCAGAATGGTTGGCCGAGGCGGCGTCGACAAGCCCCACCACTGATACAACGTTGTGGCTAGAATTCTCCAGCGAGCACCCATCAGATATGCGAGACGAGAGTGAGAAATGCAGCTCCTATGATAATTTGTGGGGATGAACTAATGAAATCGCTGGTCAAGATTCCAAAGAAAGTAGGGCTCAATTGCTGCTGGTGGGAGAGAGATGAGAGAGAGTGAAAAATTGAACGAGACGAGAGCGGCTGTTGTGAGATGAATGAGAGAAAGATGTGAAAAATTGAAGGAGATGAGGGCGGCTGGTGTGAGAGGTATGGGAGAAAGATGAGAGGGAGTTTAAAATTGAAGGAGATGAGAGAGTGAAAAATTGAAAAAGCAGCAGCTGGCAGGTGTGTGGTGTGATGTTGAAAGGAAATTAGGGTTAACATTAAATAATATATTGATATATTAAATAAATAATTTAATATAATTATATATATATAATATAATAACTATTATATTGTGGGGCGGGGCGGGAGTAGATTAGGACCCGGGCCTGCCCCGAATATTTACGGTCCGGGTCGTCTCGTCCCGTTTTTGGCTCGGGTCAGGTTCGAGCCGCCCCAAAGCACACTGGCCAGGGTGGGGTACCCATGGGCCCAGTCAAAATTGACATCCCTAGCAACTGTTATGATTAATATTCAAAATTTGCAAGAGTTTAATGATCATAATTAGTTGTGGTATAATATTTTAATAAAAAAATAAGTTATTATTGAATAGAATATCATCGTGGACCGCAATCCCAAATACAACGTAACACTACCTCTATGAGATTATGAAAAATAATTAAAAGTCATATACTTAAACTTAACCTTAACCTTAACCTCTGTTATATTTTAAAGGATCCCAACGCTTGGTAAACAGGAGATGAGAAAAAAAAAAAAATTAAAGGCTGAAATTTGTGGAAGAGAAGTTGCAACAATTAATATTCCTTGCAACTTTCAATGTAGAGCCCAACATTAATTGAAGTACCATGTTTATGTTACTTAGATTCCCTTCCTACTACACTCCGAACTCTATATAAGTGAAAGAGATTTTAATAGAGTACTTCCAAAAAAGAAATAACATATCTATCCAAACATCAAAGTTACATTATTTTTAAAATTCTCGCTCACACTTGATACATGACATCAATTTATAAATTATTTATTACCTAAAAATACTCAATTATTAAAAAAAATCGATAAGTTTGTTAAGAAAATACCACTTTTTAAAGAAAATAATGTGGAACATTAAATATGACCAAATATACTAAAATACTCAAAAAAATCAATAAAATTTGTTAAGAAAATACTAATTCTTTTAAATTATGTGGAACATTAAACATGACTTGTATTGTATTGTGAAATTGAGGTAGTATAAAATTTTAAATATAAGGTATTCCTTCTGTTCTATAAATAAATTTACACTTTCTATTTTTGTTTGTCTCATATACAAGTTCACACCCCTCAAATAAGGAAATACACACAAATCAATAACTCAACAATACACTTCAATTTCAAAATTGACACCCCTTAACAACTCATATAACTTACTTTATAATTTATATATTATTTAAAAATATCAAACTTAAAGTAAAACAAAAAGTATTTTTTTTCTTAAATTTCATATCTACAACAACCAACCGTGAATTTCTTTCGAGACAAAGTTAGAATGATACATACACGTATACACAAAATTATTTTTTGGCATCTACCTTCATGAGAATGATTCAACTACCTTCATGAGAAAGATTCTAGGATTTGAATATTCCTCAAATATAACTACTTAGTACTCTTTCCATTGTATCCAGTTCATTATTAACACGAGGATATATGCAATATTTATCTTAAATCTTTATTTTTTGTGCATTATGGTTGAAAGTTATAAATATTGAATAGTCATTGCAAACAAATTAGACTCAATTAATGTATTAAAATAGAAAACACGATGGAATTAATCAAAGGGGTGAAAAAGGAAAACGAGTAATGAAACAAAGGAAGATTTTTCTTTTTACATACGCCAGTTTCTTTTCTTGAAGTTTACATCCCCCACCGGAGAGATCCTTAAAATTTGGTCCAGATTTTTGTTCCGCTTGCGAACTGTTAGATGAATAATGTTTAGGAAATATAGAATATCTTAAAAGGAAAAATAAATTCAAGGGGAAAAATTCAGATTTTTTCTTTGTCACACATGTAACATGTGTAATAAATGATGTGATACTAAAATGTTAGTAGACTCAATTTTAATTTGACCATCATCACCATTAAATTCTCCAGTCTCCACCAAATTTACCATCCCAATTTCACCACCAACTAATCCATCCATCAACTCTACCAAATTAACAAGAAACATTAGATATCTGTCCATTTCACATGATTCAATGTCCTAGCTTAGACACATGCATGTGCATGTCCTAATCCCAAAATGGAAAGCAGTAATGCATCACATTCAAATTGAGGGCCACACACCCCATTAAACTTCTCTTAACCACCTCTCCATTTCACATTCACCATCTTAGCTCTTACATTATATTGCAGCACAATCTACTCCTGAATCACTCAAATGGCTGATCAACCGCCAAAACAATCTCAGCAACCTCCTCTCCATCTGCTCACAAAGTTCAAACTCTGCCTGCTATCACTGTTTAGGCATGTGCCCCAATGGAACCATCAACCACTGCCTCTACGACCTCTTTGACATAAGAGCCCCCGCCCCCACCACCAAGCTCATCAACAACATCCACGTCTCCAATTCCGATGTCCACATCGACCCCTCACGCAGTCTTTGGTTCCGCCTTTTCGTCCCAGATGTTAACTCCTTATTGCCATTGATTGTATATTATCACGGGGGTGGATTATCCAAAAACAGGCCAAATTCCGCGAGCTTCGACTGTCTCTGCAGCCATCTAGCTGCAAAAGTGCCTGCGGTCGTGGTATCTGTCAACTACCGATTGACTCCCGAGCACAAGTACCCGAGTCAGTATGATGATGGCTATGATGCCTTAAGATTCATTGATGCAGAAACCACTGCTGTTTTACCTGCCTATACAGATACCAGCAGATGTTTCATTGGAGGAGATAGTGCAGGAGGCAACATAACTCATCATGTCGCAGTTAGAGCAGTCAACAATGCTGAGCACTTCAGCAATATAAGGATCACTGGAGTTGTGGCTCTGCAGCCTTTCTTTGGGGGAGAAGAGCGAACAGAATCGGAGTTGAGATTGACACGAGCACCCATCATTAATGTGAAGCTGACTGATATTATGTGGAGGGACTTTCTACCAGAGGGTGCAGACAGAAATCACCCTGCAGTCCATGTGTTCGGTGGTGAGGCTGCTCAACAACTGAAGAATCTTGATTTCCCAAGCATTTTGGTAATTTTGGGAGGGTATGATCCATTGCAGGATAGGCAGAGAAGATATCTTGAATGGTTGGAGAGCTGTGGTAAGGAAGTGGAGGTATCCATGTATCCAAATGCCTTCCATGGAGTTTATGGATTTCCAGAATTGCCCGAGTTTGAACTGATAATCCAGAGAGTCGCCATTTTCATCCAGAAACAAGTGCACCCAAATTGAATTTCATGCCACAAAACTGATCAATCTAGTCCATGAGAGCAGCGTAACCGGAGCATTCATTAGCAGCCTCTCTTGTGATTGAAGCTCTATAATGTAATACTCATAATTTCTTAGAACTCCGATGCATCTTCCCAGAAAACTCACCCACTGTCTCTGCAAATATGTGATGTTATTCGTGGTATAAGAGAATATAACTTGTGTAATACATATATGAAAACTACTTGTATCATGGTGTATAACCTTCTGTTGGTTTCTTCATGTTTAGAACATCTCTGTATTTCCTATTAAAAAGTATAAAGACTTACAGTCATATATATACATGCCAAAATGACTCGTATTGATTCATATTTGCTTGAATGCTTCACTGCTCCACCACCCAATGGATCCTTCATCATATTTTCCAACAGAAAGTCAACCCATAAAAATCATCTTTTCAAAATTCTCTTGTAACACCTCCAAGCACTAAATAACAGAAAATTTCAGCCTCGGTTGCTAAGAGAAGTGTTCATTGGTTGTCCCTTGAATAATCAACTTCACAAGAAAAGAATAAGTCACGTGACTTAATCTTTCTTCACTCATATGTCTACAATAGGATTGAGACTTGAGAAGGAAGAGCTAGAGTTCATCTTGAACTAAAAAAATCAGAGATATGTTTGGAACCAAAATCTTGTATTTGGGGGAGGAAGTTGTCATGAAGAAACATGTATATCTCTTTCATTTGAGGGTGAGACCTGTCACCCACAAGAAATATATGACTCTTGCCATTAACGTCGATTTGACTGAAACCAGGCACCTTTTTCACTTCCATTTCTTTCATCTTCTTTCTTAATAGTGAGAACTTGTCCCATTTTCCGGATGCAGCGTACATATTAGCCAATAGTGCATATCCACCAGAGTTAGCTGGCTCAAGCTCTAGCAGTTCATCGCCAATAAGATCGACTAGACCATCACCTCCATGCAACCTGCAAGCACCAAGCAATGCCCCAATAACTACACCATCATATTTATCTTGAGGCATCTCCTCCGCTACTTTGATAGCCTCATTCACTTTTCCTGCCCGTCCTAGGATGTCAATAAGGCAAGAATAGTGTTCTGCTCTGGGTTCCAAACCGTAACCTCTCCTCATGGAATCAAAAAGCATTTGACCTTTCTTGACAAAGCCAGAGTGGTTACAGGCTGACAAGACTCCTACGAACGTAATCTCATCTGGATCGTGTCCTGATCTTAACATCTGAGCGAACACCTGCAACGCCTGTTTCCCAAAGCCATGATAAGAATATGCTGTTATGATAGCAGTCCAAGTCACAGCATCTTTTGCCTCAAGATTTTTAAAAGCTGTTTGAGCTGAGGTAACATCACCACTTTTATAATACATGGTAATCAAAGTATTAGTAACCGATGTTTCCATCTCATACCCAAGGCGAACTACTAGCCCATGAGCTTGCATCACCCCTGGAATACCTCCACATGATGTAAGTAAGCTAGTAAGGGTTCTCTCGTTTGGCTCAATGCAGCTTCTGAGCATCAAGATTAAGTGATGAAAGGCTTCATCCTCTTGCCTATCCTTGGAGTAACCATCAATCATTGCATTCCACGTGACAACATTTCTCATAGGCATCAACTTGAAAAGTTCACCAGCTTCAACCATTCGGCCTCCATCAGTGTAGGCTGTGATCATTGCATTCCACGCCGGAACATCCTTATTCGGCATCTGGTTAAAGTATTTCCTCGCTAACTCAGTCATACCATTTCGTGCAAGGCCTGTGACCATGGTTGTCCAAGAAACAGCATTTCTCCAGGGAATTGAATCAAACAGGTCCCTTGCTTCATTTACTCTATCATGATCCATAAATCCACGTATTATGATGTTACAGGCATATATATTATGCCTTGGCATCACATGGAACAGTTCAAATGCCTTACCAACACGATGACTCTCAACATATGCCTTGATCATTGAAGACCACGCCACATCGTTTTTGAAAGGCATTCGATCAAAAGCACCTCGAGCTTCATCAAGCAACCCATTTCGTGCAAAACCCAAAATCACATTTGTCCAGGTAATCTGAGATTTTTCCCCATCAGGCATTCTCTCATACAGCTCAACAGCATCATCAACTCTCCCTAGTTTAAAGAATCCTGAAATCAAGCTAGTCCAAGAGAACCCATTCCTCTGGGGCATTTTATCGAACACCTCTTTCGCCCTGTCAATTCTACCCGCCTCAGCATATGCATGCACCATAGCGGAATCCGCCACAATGTTCCTCATCCCTTGAGGAATCTCGTTATAAAGTCTTTCAGCTTTGTGAAACTCGTTGCGCTTCAAGTAAATACTGATCATGGAAGAATAAGATACCTTGTCTCGTTCAGGCATGGAGTCGAAAAATCTTCGTGCTGCGTCCACGTTTCCAAGACGACCCAGTTCACCCATTTGTTTATTATGGTCATAAATAGAACCCAAACTGGTGCGAGTGGTTGAATCATAATCATTTGCAAAATCTGAGGCCAAAGTTTTGCTCTTTGAACTCAAATTAGCGGCGGTTGCGTACAAGGCGTAAGCGATTGTTTGTTTTTTACTCTTGGCTAAAAAGAAGTATGCCCAATGAACAGCGGCGTTTTGCGCCGTCGTGTATAGCTTTGATGACGTGACGCCGACTATCATCACCTTTCCTACCACGGTGGCTCTTTGCAGATTTTGAGAGAGATGTAATATCCAAGTAAGAAAGTCAAAATTTTAATTATTATAAAGGATCTTATTTGCACAACTATCTATTTAATACACCTTCCATTATTATAAAATTAAAATAAATATTTTTGAAAAGTCTGAATTATCTTTAAATTATTAAATACACAATTATATATTTTGTAAACACCATATGCTGAAACAATACAGATTTCTCCAGATTTGATGAATCTGCCGTGGAGAAAGCACTTCTCCAAGTTCATCTTTTCCCTATCAGGCTTTGCTATGAATTGATTTAAAATACTCTTCGACATATTTAATGATCATTGGAACAACCTTCCAAAGCAACAAATTTATCATCCCTGCATTTGTTATAACAGAAAAGCATGTCTACTTTCACCTTGTAGTTTGTAACTACATGAAGTTGCTTTGTTCCTTTAGATATGAATTTTAATGTCTGGTGTGTTTCAGATTCCTGCTATTTTGAGTGTAGTCGTTGTTAAGATACAATGACAATTAGGTTAGTTCATGTATAGATGCTACTTACACGATGAACATGTTGGAAATTATTGAATTTCCATTATAATCTAATTGTGGGCAATATATTATTATACACTATTCAATTATTTTATGGACTTAATTAAGTGATCCAATTAAGGTTAAAGGTCCATAGGCTATAATAATAAATGATATGGGCTTATTGAGTAGATACTCAATACTACATGATTAGGTGATTATGGGTGGTCTAGTCAAGTAGTATATAAAGGTTACCCGGTTATGGTCCCCAATATACTAACCCGCACATTTTCTTCCCTTCTCCCCATCGGGAGGGATTACTACAGTCCCCATAAAGGAATTAAGAGGGCTTAGTTGAGGAAGACCATACAACCACTGATCCTGAGTTCGTGTTCCACCTAGAGACTCATATGGACTAAGGTACGCTTCCGTTTTACGTTTTAGATCTCGTTAATCATAATAGGGTTAAGGTTTCATGGATTAATTTCCAACAAGTGGTATCAGAGCCACCCTATTTATGATTATGTGAGATTTGTCAAATTGTGATTTGATCCGAATAATTGATATATTTGAATGGCGTTTGGTATTTTAATACCAGATTGGATTCATTGTTGGCTATCATCTAGTTATCAAAGTAGATTTGCTTTTTTGTTGAGCCGCCCAAGCCTGGATCCTTTAGGCATGTTTAATTAAAGGAATATGATCGTATGAGTAGTTATCACTCGCAATTAATATATGTCAAATAAGTGCGACAGTTTATTAAGCATATTATGGTATATGTATGCATTAGCATTAGCATGAATTTAGATTGATTATAATATTCAGTAATCAAGTGCTGTCCCACATAAATTAGAAAAGATGCGAGTTCTTTTTTATTTAAGGTTATTGTGCTTTGGATTAATTTATTAATTTAAAAGCATGAATGAGCATCTTTAACCTAATTAATTAATATGTTATTGTGTTAATTGATACTCGTTGCTCTTTAGCAAATATATACGTGATCTTTGATTTGACGTTAAAAGTATCAATTTATATTAATTGGTGTTGATGTTCTTATGGTCGGTATACTATGGATATAGTTTTCGGATTCAGTAATATAATTCTTGTTCGATGATATATATACACGACAAGCTTGTGTGACGTTCCCATTCGGTTTGGAGTAATCAGTCGATACTTTTGATAAATTGAATTTCATTTCTATATTATCATTATTAGTGGACTGGCCCTCGGGATTTTGGACTAAAAGATATATTATCATTATTTGATGCTACTAGCACTTATGACTTGGTGTTTCAGTAAGACTCTAGATTGTTATACTTCATTGAGGGATCTTTGTTAAATTAATTTTGAAGTATATCATAATTTATAATTTGAATTGATTTATTAATTTGAATTTAATGAATTATTATTCATCTTTAATGGCTGATAATGGAATCAGATTTATAAGAAGACGTGTGATGTTGGATGACTCCACTATTTGATTGGGAGAAAAATCTTCATCAATCCATGATTGTCATATATTATTCCTTCTCAATTCACTAGTATATTTGGAAATAGGAATGTATGACTATTTAGATTGAAAATTGTGATTGCATGCAAAGATACACTTTGGATATGTGCGTGCCATGATTTATATAAAAATTAGTTGAGGAATATGACTTTACATTGCCTTGACTTTAAAATTTGAGTAAATTAATTACTGCATGCATATCATTATGTCGATTGAATATTTATGAGCATAAATTTATGGCAGAATTAATTTAATGTATCCATAATTTGGTCTCAGTATATTATTTATGAATACTCAAGACCTAAAGGAATACGGTTATTAGGTTCATGCATATCTTTATAGCTTATTCAGTAAGCCATAAATGTGGATTATGGATTTGTCACAAATAACTTTCATATTTGGAGTAATTAAATGCTTATGTTATTTTATTAATTTATGATAACATGTGATTCACAAATTTAGAATTTGAATCAGATATGGCAATAATTATTGGGCTATTACTTGCATTTACAGTTTAATTATAGATATTACCTAATTTAATTTTAAATTAGGATTTGGAAATTTTTTAATTAAGTTAAGTGATCTTTCAACATTTTATGAATTTGCAAGAATCATCTAATATTCCCATTAAATTTTGGAATTTAATTAAATTAAATTGGGGAGACAGTTAAATGTCGTTTAATTAAATTAAATATTTTAATATTTATTTAATTAGTCTAGTAAACCTTCAATCTAGTCAATCGAAGCACCATGTTGCCACAGCAATATCGTGTGTGGAGAAAAGCTTTATTGAAATTACATAGATGGGTGTGGTATTATTTATGTGTTCTGTGTTCGGCACACAGGTAGGCACAGTTTGACAGAATAATAACACACATGTGATAATAAGTATGTGATAATTATTTGGATTATTCATGTGAACATGAGTCGGTCCACAGATAGACTCTTGTTTGACAGAACTTATTGTCAATACTTGATTGTTACACCAAGATTACCCCTGCAGTTAATTTTTGTCCATAGACAAGGTTAATGTTGCACAAAGTGTCTTGTGATGGGTCCCTAATTAATAATGTTGTGCGAGTGTATTTTCATGCGGGTATTGATCGGCCCATAGGTAGATTAATATTTGGCAGAAATACACAAGCACCTGTGGTGGTAAATATGTGACGATTATTTGTTTAACATGTGAGTAATAAGTCGGCCCACAAGAAGGCTATTGCTTGACAGTTTTATTGTCAGTATTTGACTACTACAAAGAAGTGCCACTTACAAGTTAGTATTGTTGTTATTGGACTTGATACTAATGTTGTGCTCGATTCCTTGAGATGATTCTAAACTATTTAAAATTTGAAAGATTATAAAGTTTAGTGCAAGCATGATAATCATTTTGGATTAATTCTCTGTACAATTAAGAAGTCTGTTAATTAAGTTTAACTTATGTCAACAACAAAATTATACATGATGAGAACTTCAACAATAAGGATGAACTAATAAGTTTCTAACAAACTCTGTCTCAATAAAGTATAAGGGCAACAAAGAAAAACCCGTTTGGAAAGCTGTTAAAAAGAAACTAAAGTATAACCTTTCGTTTTCTCCTAAAGGCTTGTGGAATTGTTTTATAATACACCACATTAAGATTACTTAGTATGAATGGTGTTGTGGTGTAGTTAAAAGACAAAATTAGTACTCCACAATATATGGTTACTAATTGGAGAAATACTAAAGATCGCAGTTTATGGTCTCAATAAAGTTCCAACCAAAGTAGTTGTGAGAACTCTTTGAGTTTCACATATGGTGATATCCAACTAAGGCTAGATCATTGGGATCTACTAAAGAAAATTTGATTCAAATAGATACAAACTACTTTATTGGTATTAAATAAAGATAATAAGTTTATGATCCAATTGATCAGATCATATTTGAGACGGGTAATACGATATTATGTGAGGATGTTGATTTTGAGGGAAGAATAATATTAGAGACATTGTCCTTAAGGGGGAGTCGATTCGATCCCCACTTATGCTTTAAAGAATTGGTGCATATTCAAAATAACGATATGACAATGTCAATAATATTTAAGGAATAACAAATTCAACAACCTCAAGAATTAATGTTACTAAGAAAACCACTAGAGTTGGGTGAAATACAATTCGAATGATTATGTAGTTTTTCTCTTAAATAATGAGGACACTATAGAATTAATGGTAGAACATTCAAACAATGTTCATCAAACCATGAAAGGTCCAATTACTCTAAAGTGTGTTAATGCTATAAGTTATGAGTATAAATCAATACAAGATGATTAGGTTTGCATCTTGATATAGGATTATACTCAAAAGGGAAGGAAGACATTATTATAAGATAATCGTGACATTAGTAGCACATTTTGATCTTGAATCATATTATATGGATGTAAAGATAAAGTTCCTTGATCGCAACACTGATGATACGATCTAAATGGTTTAAGAACTAATAGGAAATCCATCTATGCATTCAAGCAATTTTTTTTCGTAAAGGAATCACAAGTATCATTATGAAGGAAGTGTCTCATTTGGTTTTGAGACAAATGTAGATGATTATGTGATTCAGTGGGAGAATGTTTAAGTTAAACAATGGGAGACAAGTGCAGTTTCAATCAGGTGCCCTAAAGTTAAACTAAAGATTTAAGAAATGTAGAAACATTTCATATTCATTGGTTGTTGGAAGTTGGAGTATGATGAGGTTTGTACAAGAACTAATTTGGCTTCTGTTGTTGGTGTATTAAGTAGACATTTAAGTAACTCTAGTATGAATCTTTATAAAGTATTTATAGAGAAATAAGGATAACATGTTTGCACATAAGAGATCAGATTAGTAAGAGATCATAAAGTAGTCTGATTCTGAGTTTGATGGATGTCAATACAGTATAAGATCCATTTCAGGCTATATTTTCTGTTGGTCGGAGAGCTATACAAGTAAAAGTATTAAGCAAACACTTTACCTCATTAACCATGACAACAGAATTAGTAGCACACTAAGGGCATTCAAACATGAAATAAAGGTTGCGAAGATTTGTCACATAAAGTTCATTGTGACAGTTAGTTCGCAGTAAAATATTTATGACAAGAATACTTATAAGTCAAACAAATTGACATAGAATTCTTGGTTGTTAAAGAAAGTGTTTTGTGTAGATAAAATTTTAGAAGAGCATATTATGATAAACTCTAAATATGGATCCACATTTATGTATTCAATGCCCTGCAATTTTATGAGCTAGCTAATCATGTGGGTGTTATATGGTTTTAGAATACATTAGTTCAGTGGGAGTCTATATTTATTGTTCTTTAAAGTTTCAAGAAACTTTAATTTGGATAATTCAGTTTTCTCCAGAATAAAGTTCATGGCTTTGAATTCATTGTGAATTCACTTAAGTAATTTCATTTTGTAATATTTTACATTATTGATTGATCTCACTAAAGTTTAAAGTTGGACCAGTTGGAAATAGACATGATGTTGATCACATTTGACATGTAATTTCCATGCTACTTACCATATTTGATTTATGTCATTAAGTATATTGATATGGTGATTGTCGGGGTTTGATAACGATTTATAATGTGGTGAATGCCGCGGTAGTTCCATATTAGTATATGAGATGGACCAGATTGTTAAGTATAGCCTAAAGAGGAATAGCATAAAGTTGCGCAACTAAGGAATCTTGATATAATGGTTAACGGAAAATATATAGCCCAAGTGGGAGATTGTTGGAAATTATTGAATTTCCATTATAATCTAATTGTGGGCAATATATTATTATACAATTATATTAGCTATTCAATTATTTTATGGACTTAATTAAGTGATCCAATTAAGGTTAAAGGTCCATAAGCTATAATAATAAATGATATGGGCTTATTGAGTAGATACTCAATACTACATGATTAGGTGATTATGGGTGGTCTAGTCAAGTAGTATATAAAGGTTACCCGGTTATGGTCCCCAATATACTAACCCGCACATTGTCTTCCCTTCTCCCCATCGGGAGGGATTACTACGGTCCCCATAAAGGAATTAAGAGGGTTTAGTTGAGGAAGATCATACAACCACTGATCCTGAGTTCGTGTTCCGCCTAGAGACTCATATGGACTAAGGTACGCTTCCGTTTTACGTTTTAGATCTCATTAATCATAATAGGGTTAAAGTTTCATAGATTAATTTCCAAGAACAATCTAGTGATACCTAAGTTCAACAAACAACTGACTCTCTGAGGGTGAGCCAGAGTTGCCCCTCTCTGGCCTTGTACAAGTATTTGAATACACATATTGGGAGCACACACAGATCTAATTAACTCTTTGTTATTTGTTGAGGAATGTGACTTAACCCAGATTATTACATGGAGTACATTCTTTCATGTGTTCTTCCACTGGGAATAAAGCCGAATTAATCTAACCTAGAATCTACGGGCACCAACTTTATTTCAATCGATAACAAAGAACACTCCAATTTTAAGAAAATTGTGAGGAGTGTGTATAATATTAATTTGAAAAGGGTAGATTAGAAATTTTAAGGGTGTATATATAATAAAATTAAGAAATAAAAAATTAAAAGACTTGTGTATTTAATAAAATGTGTGTACTTAATAAAAAGGGGTATGCAAATAACAACACTCTATTATAAATTAAAAACATTTTTTATTACTTTTAAAATAGTAAAATGAAACAGTAAAGAAATTTACCGTTTACTTTTACGATCATATATATTAGTACAATTTTTTTTTTAGATAACTTAGATACCTAATTTTTATGACAAAATTTTATTGTGATGAAACTATTTGTCTATTATTAGACAAATTATTAGACAAAATACATTTATGGGTAGTTAAAATATACTATTTATTTAAAATATAATGAATGATATATTAACATATTATTATGGTATATTATAATATGACAATAGTATATAAATGACACGCATAAATAATATATTAATACGTCTCACAATCAATCTCACATATGCTCGTTTTATAATCCGTGTCACGTATATCCATTCCACGATAGAGTCCTCCAATCTTTTATATTTATAATGACAAAAATTTGCATGCGCTTCGTGTGCCTTTAGAATTTTGTGTTAAATTGTATATCTTTTAGTATAAAAATGTGTACTATTTATTTTCTGAAGAAAAATAAAAAAAATATTAATGAAAAGTGTATATCCTTTAGAATAAAATGATGTACCCTTATTAATTAAAGTGTATACCCTTTAGAACAAAATGATGTACTCTTATTAATTAAAGTGTATACCCTTTAGAACAAAATAATGTACCCTTATTCATAATATTAAATTCTAAAGGCGCACGCAAGCTTCACTCGTTTTTAATTAGAGTTTGTCTCTTTTACGTTCGTGCAAAAATGTTTAAGGCTATAATATTTTGTTTTAAAGAATGATTTATTATTATTTCATTAGAAAGATCGATGAAATATAAATAATATTAATATTTACTAAAAAAGTAATTTATCATTTTAGAAAATCAAGAGTATAAATTTTTATATTCCTTTTGTCCTTTGGCAAGAGATCCAATTATTTTATAAACTTTGAATAAGGAATAATATTATTTTATTTTATATGTAGTGAATAGTTGTATTAGTAAAATGTGTGAGAGACATATTTTAGCTGTATTAGTAATGTGTGTGAGTCGTATATGTCTAAAAAGAGAAATGAAACTCTTTGGACGTGGACGCCCAAAACAGAAAAATGAGTTCATTACTGACAGACAGAATGAGTATTAAAGATATGATATTTAACATTAACAGATACCTCACTATCCCACAAAAACGGTTCACACTTTTCTTATTTTTTTGTCCCACAAAATTTTTCACACCCAAAAAAAAATATCACTTTGTCTTACATTCTCAATAGTTACTTTGATTTCAAATTTGCACTTATTTTTCATACTCCCCCATTCCCTTTAAAAAGTATATTTTGCTTTTTTGCAATTGAATTAAAAAATATTACTCTCTCCGTCCTAGGCAAATGTTCGCATTTGTTTTTTGCACGTGGACTAAAGAGTATTATTATTTTTTATGTAGTGGGTAGTTGTATTAGAAGTGAATGGTGGGCTATATGTGGACAATTTTTACTAAAAGGGGAAATGAGGACCTTTATTGGGATACTCAATGTAGTAAAATTGGGACCTTTCAGTGGGACGAAAAGAATATTATTTAATTTGTAATGGGTAATTGTAATAATAGGTATGTGAACCTCTTATTTTAATTGTATTATTAAGTATGTGTGGGTCACATATGTATAAAAAAAAATCTTTGAAAGAACGTCATTGACTCTTTAAAGGTTTATATAGTATATATTTTTTATTACTTCAAAATATTAGAATAGGATATAAATAAAGATAATAAAATTGATTATTTTTTTTTATTTTTTTTTAAAATAACGTGAAAGAATAAACGAACAGCACCTCCCTCCAACATCAAGAAAGTACTCCTCCCGTCCCGCGTTAAGATTTATGTTTTTCATTTTGAGTTATCCCACATTATGGTTTATATTTCCCCTTTTGTCAAATTGGGCACACACAAAACAATTAACTAACTAATTATTTTGTGTAGGTATCACACACAATACTAATACAACTACTTACTTTACATTAAATATTATTTCTCTCACCTCACTAAACATTACTCCCTCCGTCCCACGAAATACTTCACGTATTGGTGTGCATGGAGTTTAAGAAAAAATTGTTATTTTACGTATAAAGTAAGAAAGATAAGAAGTATTTTAATTAATTTAATGAAAAGAGTGTGTAAAGTTATTGGAATGTGTGGAAAAATGAGTATTATGTTGAGATGTGTATAAAAAATAGGTATTGTTAGAGTGTATTTTTTACCATTTTTAATAAAAGTAAAATGTGAAATACTTTGTGAGACGAATGAAAAATGAAAGTGTGAAATACTTTAGGGGATGCGGAACGGGGGAGTATAAAATTAAATTTGGGCTTAGATACGGGTCAGCACGAGTTTGCCTTTTGCCTTCTCAATAATCTAGATTTTCAAAAGTGTGGGCCGATTTTTAATTATCAAATACTCCTACCAAGTAAAATACAGAATTTGAAGCTCAAGATTAATTAATTGTTTAAATACACAGGTCTAGAGCGAGAACGAAGGGAGGGAGAGAGAGAGAGAGAGAGCGCAGTAGTCCGTCGGAATGTCGGAGGCGTACGAGAGAGTGAAGGGCGGAAGGCTGGCGTTCAAGGGAGGTGAGCTCGCCACCCGCGATAAACCCATAGACAAGAAGAAAAATAAGAAAAAGAAGAAGAAGAACCTCTTAGACGACGCCGTTCCCTCCGACGACCCAAGCATCAGTGTTTTGGATTCTGGTTCCGCTGCACCCGAAGTCTACACCATTGATCCCATGAAGAAGATGAAGTACGACGAGTTATTCCCCGTCGAAACGAAGAAATTCGGCTACGACCCCAATGTTAAAGCAAAGTCCGTCGAGGAAGCCCTAGATGATCGGGTTAAGAAGAAGGCTGATCGCTATTGTAAATGACTTTAAGTAGCCTGCAATTCCTAATTCAGATTTGCCTTTTGTACTATTATCAACAAACTTAATCAATTTGCTTTCCAGAATTTGACCCTGCTGTTCCTCCTTTTAATTGTTTTAATTTTGGGGTTCTTTCCAGATTTTGATTTCCAAGTATAATTAGGGCTTTTCTTGATTCACTGTTATTAGGGTTGATTTGGGGTTCTTATTTGTTTACTCTTTCCAAGTTGATTAAATTCAGTCAGGTTGTCTGAGCTTCTTCATGGGGGATTAGGGGAAATTATTTGGTTAAGTTATTGCTTACTCTACTGTATAAGTTTAGTTTCTTGTGTTGAAAATTTTGATGTTGGTTCACAATAATAAGAATTTGTATGTTGTTGTCATAGTGATCTTCATTCTTCATGGCTGTTTTGGGTTGGAGAATAAGTTGATAATATTCAAGTTTGATTGAAATAACGTGTTGAGTTGATTAGTTGTTGAAGAATGAACAGTCTTAAAACTGTAAACAATTTTATGCAAGTAAAGCATGCAAACCTTCCTTTTAGAATTTCTTGATGATGTTATTACAATTACTTTCTAGGTTTTCAGGGAGGAACTAGATTTATGATGCACTAAACAATTCTATATGTGCTAGTACTTTCCCATTTCCATCCCACTTTCTTCACACACACAGTCTAATCCTTCTTCGATTTCTTGTTGCTCCAACGTTTCATAGAGAGGAGAGTTTCTAGTTTCAGGAAGCCACAAGCTTAGCAGTCCACTGATTATGGACAGCACTCCGAGCACGAATAGAGAAACGGATGGACTCAATCTCCCGAATGCAACCAAGAGAGGAGAGATCGAAGCTCCCAACGTGATCGCCTGCCTCAACATGGAGACTGCAAAGTTGCGTATATTCGTGGGGAAAAGCTCCACACAGTAAATATACAGCACATCAAATGCAATTGAAGCAGCCATGAAACCAAGTTCCTCGAGTGTAAGTTGAGGTAAGCTTCCCCTTTTGTTTCCTGTTGTTGAGAACATGATGCAGGAGATGCAAGAAACTCCAGCAAAGAAAGCTGATGAGGAGAAAAGTCGACGACGGTTTGCAATGCCCAACATCACACTGCCTATGAGTACAGCCGGGATTTCCATGATTGCATTTATGGCAACGGTGAAGTAGAGGTTGAAGTTCAGGTTCTCAACATTGAGTTGGACCCCATAATAGGTGAAGCCAACTCCAAATCCTGTGAACATAACCAGGGCCATCCTCCTTACAGCCCATTTAGTATTCCACAGTTTGTCAATAGGGGAGGTGTTTTTCATCTCTTTACATACATTCATACTCTCATTACTAGATGGTTCTAGAAGACTTAGATTATGGGGGAGTTCTTTTCCATTAATTCTTGCATATCTTTTCAACACCTCTAGTGCTTCTTCACTTCTTCCCCTCACTAGAAGCCACCTTGGAGACTCAGAAACAAAGGGCACTAGTAGAAAGATTGAGTAAACTAGAGGAAGGCATGACATAATCTTGTATAAAGTCCTCCAAGAACTTCTTGTTGGATAAGCTATCAATGGAATTGAAAGAAATCCTGCTGCAAAAAAGAAGAACCCATATTGGCCTACTTGCCCACGCCATTTCCGGCCAACAGCCTCCGTTGAGAGCACAAGGCAGCATATTCCCATCCCTGCTCGAGAGAATCCATTTGTGAAACGAAGCATGGAGTAAATCCATATGTTGGGGGAGAGTGAAGTGAGGAAAGTTGTAGCAGATGTTAGTAGGCACGAAAGCAGCACCGATCGTTTTCTTCCTAAGAACGCGTCTGCTAAGCGACAAAAAACTGCAGAGCCTGTAAGCAGGTATGGTTACTTATTACAGAATTCACTCCAACATACTAATATGCAATCACCTCTGTTTTTACATTAAGGCATTAATTTTGTTTTGGAAGTTGGAACAATCTTGTTGATATATGGCATGCAGTTCAGTAAATATGAAATAATTATTGGGTTGATGAGTAGGACCTAAGAGGGAACCAAGGAAGTATACTGATGCAGGGAGAGCAGCAAGAAATCTACGATCACAGACCAGCCCCCATTCAGCAATGGTGGATCTTGTATTGCCACCAGTCCACTCCCAAGTGCCCGGCTTCAACCCGCAAACGGAAGTAGCTCTTCCCCCTGCAAGGCCTCCACAGTCTTGGCCGGTGCACTGCCACGACTCCGGCTGAGCATCGTGAAGATGGTGGCAAGAGTGCTGTGAGCATCAAATATCCAAGCCAGGGACACCAGAAACACCTGCAAGAGTTGTGAGCATCCAAATGATCCCAAATATTCCTCCACTACTTCATCCACTGTCAACTGCAGCTTCTTGCCTACCAGCCTATGCTTTTCTTCATCCATTTTTTCACACACTGCAGTATGTACTGTGTGCTTCTTATGATCTGTTTCTGGAGGTTGCCCTTATATATAGAGAGAGAGAGGAATGTGTCCGTGTGTGTTGGGATTTGGATTACACTGGAGTGTTGTTTGTCTGAAATGCCTTTTTTTTTTTTTTTTTTTGACAGATGTCTGAAATGTTGTTTGACGTGTTATTTAATTCCATAAGGTGGCAATCTGAGTAATGCATTACAATTATTATGCTTTATTAGTTTACCACAATAACTAATAACATGAGCCATGTATATGTCACCTTTAATTGTAGCCACAAGTCTTTATTTGGAAAACATTCAGGCATTGCTTGTTTTGGTGTTTTAGGGTTTTCAAAATTGATGGAGCATTATAACATTGAATTTTATACTCCATAATATAAAAATTCTGTTTTTCTCTTTTACCTATAAATTACTCAGGCACCTTTATAGCAGTACTTAATTTACTCACCATATTATAAACATTAAAATCACATATACACGATCAACTTAATCACAAATTATATTTAATTTAATAGATAAACATTATATTGTTAATATGTTGTGCAATACAATGATGAGATATAACACGAACTACTTGGGTAAGTTACACATTGAGTTCATGAACGATAATTGTAAATCGGTTTTTTTTTTTTTGCCTATTCTTTTCATTTTTTGAAAGATTTTTTTTTTCGTTTAACATAATTGTAAATCGGTTGAATCAAATATATTTTGAGTAGAAACTATAAAAATAGGGGGAAAAAA
Source organism: Pogostemon cablin (assembly GCA_023678885.1). Taxonomy (NCBI): domain Eukaryota; kingdom Viridiplantae; phylum Streptophyta; class Magnoliopsida; order Lamiales; family Lamiaceae; genus Pogostemon; species Pogostemon cablin. The sequence goes on along the minus strand of CM042962.1, from coordinate 7,867,205 downwards.
GGTTTTTAATACAAAGTTGTAGAAAAAAATACTATATTTTACACTTGAAGTGATCACTTTTTATCAAGTAGTTGATTAGTGCATAACTCAATAGTTAATCCAACATCCACGTCAGTGGGTGGGATTGAACATCCAATCAAAAGTGACCGTACTTTGTTTTGGTGCACAAGCATTCATCTATAATAAAGCTAAAAATCATCATCCATCAACACTATATTTTGGCAAATATTGTATAAATTTTATGGTATAAGTTCAATTATATTATACCATATATATGGTTAGGATTTAAATGAAAGAAGATAGTAAAATTTATACGTAAACGAGACTAACTCTTAATATATATATATATATATATATATATATATATATATATATATATATATATATATATATATATATATATATATATTTTTTTTTTTTTGAAAAGATAACTGTTACATAAAAAAATTAGTATTAAATTCTAAGAATATCTAACTTTGTGTGTTTATGTTTCTTTTAAAATCAGTTTTGAAAATCAAAGAAATTTTGAAAAAAATTTACAAATGAGATAATACGTAATCAAATAAATTCTGCTAGTTAGTTTTTGTTAAAAAGTTATAACCTTAAATCAAAATCAATATAGTGATGTGTGTAAGAAGATAATGATATGAGAGAAAAAGTGAGGGAGGAGAGGGTAAAATTAGAGAAAAATATTAATTGATAAAATAATATGCATAGAAGATGAATTGATTGAAAATTAATAAAATTAAATTTTAAGTGTATTTAAGAGTGGGTTTTAAAGTTTTGATTTTATGATCTAATCAAAACGATAGGTTTTAAAATTTAAAACCAGCATTATCTTTGGTTAAAAATTAAATTTTAATAATTAAGTAGCTTATGAAAAAGAAAATTATATAATAAATATAATAAATAATAAAAAGAAAAAAGTTTATATACTTACTTAAAATAAAAAAAACTTAACTTTAGTGATGATATGATAAAACCATACACATGTGGAGTATTCTCTTTGAGAGTACACACCTAAAATATAGGTTAATGATTAACTTCTCAAAGTTTTGGGAATATATAAAATCAAATCAATTGTATTTCACCTAAGTTAAGAGTAGTTCATATCATATTATACTTGGTGTTTACTTATGGTTCAGGGTTTAAAGAATTTAATGGTATAAATATCTTTTCAATTTATAAATTAAGGAGAATCATGAAAATTAAACTGTGATTTGATTCACAAATGTGCCATTAATTACAAATAAAACTAAGTTTTATTGTGAGATAGAGTACTCTTGTATGAATTTCAATTTGTGGTCAATATTCTTATCAAAATTATTTCCACTTTACTGGAAATTAATTAAACTTTAATTATTTTCAGTGAAATCGCACTTGTTTCTTATTTGTGGTCTATTCTTTTTAATTGTTGTTTGTTAGAATTGATTGAACATGAGTGTTAAAAAAAATAATAAAAAATCTGCATTTTGTTTTTTATATTTTTGTCAATCTCGTGAGAACTCGCACGCCCAACAAGACAACGTTGGTAGCTAGCTAATTATGAATACAAAACAAAATGATTCAAAATAAGAGGGACAATTAATTTACAAAATAAAATAAAAATAGCTAGAAGTAGTAAATAAAGTTAATTTACAAATATATAACATGAATTAATGTTGAAATTATAATATAGGAAGCAGTAGTAAATAAAATTGGGAGGTAGTCTCAATCATGCATGCGTAGTAGAAACGCACAACCACATAATTAAATCCAATTCCATGCATGATGGAGACCACCATCACCTGCTTTTAATTAATTTATTTTAGGAAAAATAGATTTTTTCGTCCGCTAACTTTCATTCATTTTGAAATTAGTCCATTAACTTTTTTAATTTTGAAATTAGTCCGTTAATTTTATAACGATTTTGAAATTAGTCCATTAACTTCATAAAATTCAACATTTTGGTCCTTTGACCTGCTACGGCAGGTCATTTGAATATTTTCACCACAATTAATGTATATCATATTTTTATTTAATCAATTTTATCTCACTTTTCATTTTTCACTTCCATATATCAAACAAACAATATTAATCTCATTACTAAAGTGGAGCAAATTTGACTAAATATTGATACTTCCTCCATCCGCTGGAAAGATGGTCTTTTTTTCATTTTGGTTGTCCATTCCAAAGAGGGTCACTTCCTTTTTTACACACATGAGATCCACACACACCCACTAATACAATTAAAATATGGGATCCACACTCCCACTAATACAACTACCCACTACACATTAAATAACAATACTTCTTAATCAATGTGCACAAAAGCAAAATGCCCTCTTTTTGGCGGACGGAGAGAGTATAATATGGAGGCTATTTTTTTTAAAATAGTATATATATATATATATATATATATATATATATATATATATATATATATATATATATATATTTTACATATTTTTTATTTTTATTTTTTAAAATAATCTGCTAATGACCTGTTGAAACAGACGCTTTTGTTGAACTTGGTAAACATGATTGACGATTTTCAAAATTCTGCAAATATAATGGACGATTTTCAAAAAGTGAAAAACTTATGGACTAAATTCAAAATTGGGCAAAATTAGCGAACAAAAAAATCTATTTTTCCTTTATTTTATTTTATTTAATTTTTCTTTAATACTGAATTCAATATGAAAACTACTGTTCCATTAATTACTATATATACACGCTACTAATTGTGAATATCATTGGATTTTAACACTTATATAGTTGATGGTTAATTGAGTCCTTAAATCTAGCTAGCTAGTGATGAGTTTACTACATATTGAAATTAAGAATAAATTTAGGCAAACTAATAATTTTTTTTACCTCTTGATTTAGTGCATAGAGTATTATTTATTCTTGAATTTATAATTATAATTTTTTTTAGCTTTTATTATCAATTTATTTAAACTATTATAAATTTAGGGTTTATTTTTCCTATATTACTTCTAATTTACCCTTGTTATTTAGATATAATTTTCACCCTTGGAATTTATTACTTAGGTGGTTTTATCATTTTTTTATCCGTCCCTCAAAGTATTTCACACTTTACTTTTACTAAAATTTGTAAAAAATACATTATAATAATACCAATTTTTTACACACATTCCAATATAATACTCACTTTTTCACATAGCCCAATAATTTTACACAACTTTTTCAAATTAACCCAAATATATCTTTTCTTTCTTACTTTATACATACAAAAGTAAATTTTTTTTAAGTTCCGCGTACCACAATACGTGAAATACTTGTTAGAACGGAGGGAGTATATGTTTAGATATGTTTTTAGTGTTAATTTAAATATTACAGATCATAAGACATGAGGAAAGCTGAAAATGTAAATTTTAGTTGTGAAAATACAAGTAAAAATCAAGTGAATTCAGATAAATAGAATGCGAAGTGGTTGGAAAATTATTTTTCAAGATGCATGAAATTAAGAGTGAAAGTATTTATACAAAATGATGAGAGACTGAAGACTAATTTATACTTAAGTTTTAGACCATGATTATTTGTGTATAACAATAATAATCCAATCAATAATGAAGGTTTAACTGAGTAGGATATGCTTGAGTTTTTGGAACTTTTGGTTTAATTTTTGAGAATAAATTTAACTGAACTAAGTTAAAATGGGGTTGGTTAATAATTACTTACACAATCAGAAATTATCAACTTATTTGAGCATCCACATTAATTTAAAATATGTAGAGGTGGGTTGGAATCTAGTACAATGAAGGGTGAGAATATTCTCAACACCTTTTCTAAATAATTTTTATACTCCATAATTTTTCATTTTCACCTTTCGAAATGTATTATTCTTATCACAAACACTTGTGTAATCTATATGATCCCCTTTTCAATGGTATATATTATATATGTTATTAGGATGTTTAAATTAAGGAGCCTACAAGATTTACAAAAGGGAGGGACTATTTGTACCCTCAGAATTACTGAACGCACCCCAAAAATATTTAAATTGACATAATTACCCTTATAAAATTTATATATGTTCGGTTGTTGCAACAGAATAGTCATCTAACAAACTGTTCGGTTGCAACAATCGAACAGAACAAAGATTCATCTATTATCTGTTCGGTTGCAGCAACCGAACAAAGAATTCATTTATGTTATCTGTTCGATAATAGAACAAGATTTGTGATTTTTTTTAATTACCCAACAGATAAGATAACATATAAGTTTTATAGATATCATAAGTTTTATAGATATCATCGTTCTTTAAACAAAGATGATGATATCTATAAAACTTTTCTGTTATCTTATTTATTCGATAATATAGATTTGAATTAAAAAAAAATCACAAATCTTGTTTTGTTCGGTTGTTGCAATCGAACAACACAAATCCTGTTTTGTTCGGTCGTTGCAACCGAACAATTACAATTTAAATATTTTTGGAGTACGTTCAGTAATTTCGAGGGTGCAAATAGCTGCCCCTTTACAAAATTTTATAGTGTAAACTCTATCTATTTACAATAAACTAACTTTATTCTTATAGTATATACTCACTTCCTTCAAACTTCATATCTAAGATTGTTTTACTCCATAATTATTTAAAAATAAGACACTATTATTTGGCATAAATAAATACAATAATTTGATACTTTTTTAAGAATCTAATTCGAACAAAATATTAGAGAATGTGAATATTGAGTTTAAAAATTCATGTGATTAATGATTAAAAAAAATGTATAAGAAATGACGGGTTCATTACAACAATGAAATGTTCTAAATGAAAGAGGCATTACTTTGTAAAGGAAATACTGTATTCCTCTAGACCATTATATTTGTCACTCTAAGAAAATATTAAATATAGGTGAAAATATCTATATCCCTTAACATTGATTAATAATAAAGCTGCACGTATTAACATTACATAATAAATTTAATAGAAGTAAAATTGAAGTTATTTATTTTATTTTATAGATACTTATGAAATAACAATAGTGTTGAAATATTTAGGTTCAGGAAAATGGGTTAAAAATGGATGAGGGTGAGTGTTGAATAATTATAATTTAATTTACAGCCACAAGCATCATCATAAGAAAGAGGCTTATCTGCTAGTTATGTCTGTAGTTAATGGGTCTAACAATATTTTAAATCCCATCACATGATAAGTCACAAAGGATAAGGGGAAATTAAGTAGTGGAATAATAATATATGTCCATTAATTAATAGAGTGATTGATTAAATATTAATTAGTGTAGGATGATTACTAATTTTTGTCGGAATGGTGCATTTGCATACACTGAATGAAATTTTTATGAGGCCAAATATATTACACCGTGTAGAGTTATTGGATTTGGATCTCTCCATTTCTATAGTTGTTGCATTTCGTCAATTTCTTGCCACATCATCTTTTGTATTAATTACTAATTTAACTACCGTTTTTCACTACTAATTCATTGCTTTTTTTTCCCTCATTAATTATTATTTATTACCACTTTAACAATTATATGTAATATTTTATTATAAGGTTTAATATTTTTTACAGGTGAAGTTTAATATTTTTTAAAGATTTATTGTTAATTTAAAAAGTATTATTGTAGTTTATGTTATTTTTTGTTTTTAGGATTTAATATTTATTTTTAGAGTTTAGTGTTAATTCTAAATGTATAATTATAATTTACTCCTATGGTTTGTGGTATATTTTGTGCCTAGAGTTTAATATTTATTTTAGGGTTTGTTGTAATTTTATTAGTATTAATTAATTAATAAAAGAATTAATGAATTTCATAGAAATTTAAGATTAGTTAAAATTAAATAGTGATGTGGCAAATTATTAGGGATAATGTTTTTTTTAAAAGGAAATTTAAGAAATTTAAAGAGGATTATAAATATAAAATTAGTTAGTGGGTGAGGTGACTTTATAACAATCGTAGATTCTTATGAATGGCTTAGATTTGAAGAAATTTATGAAATTTAACCGTCCTGAAGAGAATTCAGATCCAGAATTATCGTGGAACATTTTCACTGTTGTGCATATATAGAATTAGAGTATAATGTGAACCTGCTTCGTGAATAAAACGATTATATCCTTAAAAGTATAAATAAATAAACTATTTGATTAATTATGTGAATCCAATTTCACATTTTATAATTCTTTTATACAACAAGATGTTTACCCTCAGTTAACATTACTCACTGTATGATTACTTATTACTGATCCAAATTAATTAACTCTTAAAATTCTGAAAAATTACTGTCGTAGTACTCCATATTTTTCCAGAAGGGACATGACTTCATACAATTCATAGTAATTAATTAAATATGTTATCAATGGATTGAATCTTCACCATCATTAAATTTGTCCACAAGAAAGTGCCATTTTCTGGAAAGAAAATTAACATTAACTGCATCATCAAGTCCTTAGTAATGGCTAGCGTACAAGAAAGACATCAATCAACTGCAAACATCAAACAAAAAGGCATTCTCAAAAGGTGCACCATTTCTTTTTATCCTTATCTTTGCATTCATTGTAACGTTACACTACATTTCAGTTCAGGCAAAATGATTCTCTAGTACAAAAGTTTAGTCGTCGGAGGCATGAATGAAGTTTAGTCGTCTTGCTCGTATTATGATGAAGATCTCAATGTCACATCTGGTGCACTAGCTTGCCTGGAAATCCAAGAAGAGCCGTAATTTGTGTACAAGGAGCTCATGAGTTCCATAAAGGGGTTTACCACTCGTGATCCAGTCTTTCTCCAGAAGTCCTGCTTTCCCACTACTCACCATCTCGTTGTGGAAAGCAGACACAATGAAGTAGATCGAAGTTCTCAGGACATCAGCCAGCGAGTATGCTTTATTATATAGAGGACTCCCTCTTATTTTCCCCATGGCACCAGCTGTAGACTCCCTTCTCCCACTGTTGATCGTGGCCCATTTGATCCCAGCAGGACCCATCAAATGTGCAGACTGAATGGTTGTCTTTTTACCCATTAGAGTTTCAACAGCTAATAAACTAGATAACAACGTCGAGATAACAGCAACATGTCGTCCTGAGAGTTGAGCAACACCAAATTTGTCCTCCTTGTGTGACCGTGTAGTCAATGAAGCAACAATCCGAGCACACCATGCGTAAAGCTGCATGAAATAGAAATAAAAATCAGTGATTTGTTGTTAAATAATTTTAAGCCATAAAATGCTAGCTGCCTCTTTTTGGCTCCAATTATTCTCGATTTAAGAAGGCAATGGTCATCTTTTGTTCAATAAACCATTAAATAACAAGTGACTTTACACCAGTACATTGCACATTAGTTAGCAAATGGTCCCTAGGCTCTTGGAGATTTTTTGTATAGATTTACATATACACATTCCCAGTATTGCAAACCACCAAGCATAACAAATATGCAAGCATATGTAGGAAAGTTGAGCTATCAAAATTTGTAATGATATTCAAAATGTACAGTTTACACTTAATAGTACTTAGAATATACAAACCTATCATAATATTGAGGCAAATGCAAAATTTCATTTGTCATATTTATTTTTCTGTTAATAATGTTTATGTCTTCATCCTGTTTTGTCTATTTATCCTATTTGTGTTATGCATAGGGAGAAAGAAATATTTTGCAGCTGTAATTTACCCAGATACTTGCATATAATTTTTTAATCATTTCTGGCTTAAATTTCCTTTTATCAACCTAAGCCAGCCACGAAAACACTTGATTTATAAGGAAAATCAATTTGGTTTTAGACATAAACGGAGCACTTCAAAATTAACAGGAAGAAATCCATTATGTTGCACTTGTTAGAAGTTTTTTTATTAGACAGACAGCAATCAGTCAAGTCATATGTCTTAATAACCAAAATGAGAATATTTAAGTGTATAATTTAACTTGGAGCTAATAGTTTAAACCTGCCAGGCCCAGCAAGGTTTTAATCAACAGTCTAATATTTTGGATTTTGACTGAATTACTAACTCAAAAGTGGGCTTTAGGTTTCTTATTGTGCTAACTCATGAAATGGAGATAATAATCTAAATTAGTGGCCATTATCAGTTAAGAAGCTTTCTTCATATACACTCCGAAACAACAGATAAAAGAAGTGAAGATTACTATAAGGAATTATTATACACCCTCCATCCCGGGATTGTTTGAACAGTACACACGGAGTTTAAGATGTAATTAATTGTGTGAAGAAAACTTTTAATTGATATTAACAAAACACAAATACATTCCAATAGACCCTGTCAACTAATTCCAAATAAATCTTTGATAAATCATAAATGATAGTAGTCATCAAATGCTAACATCTGCCACCTTCATGTTTAGTTGCTAAGATAGTTTCATAACATTAAATCTGAAATACTGGTGTCGTACCTGGGAATCAAAAAATGATTCATGGAGTTTCAGAACTGCAAGCCTCTCAGCAGGCGAAATCAACTGATCAGATAGTTGCATTGACTTATCAGCTGAAGAGTTCTCTAGACCTTCAGCTAGTTTCTGAGTGAACTGTTGCAGAGGCCTCAGACAGGCATCAATAGCTCTTCTATATGTCTCACCAGTTTCTTCAAAGAATGCAGCTCGTCGCCATGTATCAACATTGTTTTCACATACCATAGAGAGATCAAGATAAGCAAGGTATTGCAACAGGGAATTTGGTGTGCTTTCCTCGATTGTAGTTAGAAGTGGCTCACTTGGGTTTGTTTCGGCAGCTGCTGATCCTTTAGGTGGTGCAAATACAAACCTCTTCGTATGTAGGATCTACAGACACAGTGAAACTTTTAAAGACACTTTAATGCATATATATTAGCTAGATATAATATATACGAAATGATTTGCAAGGAATATGCCATAAGATTTCAAAGAAATAATATTGCATACAACAGGAAGAAAAAAATGTAGCAGAAAAAAGCTAGCTTAAAAATAAACCTGATGCAAGTGATGGTTCAGCTCCCAACAAAGAATTACTAGGAAACATCCAATATAGAAAACAATCTGCTCAACAATGAACACTCCCATAGAACTTTGACTTCTGTACTCAATAGGAAGGAAAAGAGAGAGAACTCCATATGGCCCAAAGGCAACAGCAGAAAACCTTAAAGCCTGTCCAACAGATGTAGGAAGGGCCATCTTGAACCTGAAGAATGGAGGTCTCTGTCGAAGCAAGTAACTTGAGATCAGCTCTCACAAACTAGATAAGACAGAGTTCACCATATAAAACCAAACAAAAACACTGTTCTAATAATAAGAACATTTAACTGAATGTGACAATAGTCTCACATCTAAAGAAGCAGTATAACCTTTTGCCATGTCCAATAATGATCTGAATTGCGGATTGAAAATGAAAAAAATTCTTTTAAACTTTACTTAAGTAATATACTCCTCTTAATCAAATTGAAAACATGACAACAATTGCTTTAACTTAAAACTCAGAATCCTTGGAGTCCATCAATACTTCCATATTAAAACTGCAACTAAAAATCACTAATGATATGCATAATCTAACGTCAAAATTTCCAACAATTAATGCTTCCAAAACAGATACTGTAATCCACCAATCATAAGCGCTAATCAACTTAGAAAAGCTAAACCACCAAATACCTGAATGATCGGAAACCGGAAGACCCAACGCTGCTTATACACATAATGGAACCCGTATAGCAGACCGATGACAAAACCCCTAAACCCCAAATTCCCCACAACACCAACCCTATTCCACCTCGACTCGACACCATAAAAAACATCACAACCCCAGCAAACAGAAATCACTGATACCGCTCCCGCCACAGCACATAGGATCACAAACAGCATGAAGCTCAACGACACTCTGACCCTACTCCTCAACAATTTATTGTCACCTCCGGATACAAAAAGTAGACGAATAAACGAAAGGGATAATTGAAAAGGGGAAGCGTAAGGCAAGGGGTGGGTGGAGGAGACGAAGAAGAGAGAAACGGAAAATAGGAGGAGGGAGAAGTGGAAGAAAATGAAGTAGACGAGTGAGTGGAAATTGGGAGTGTAAGGGTTTATAGTGAAGGGGGAAAGGAAAAGGGTTTTGAAGAGGAAAAGCAGGAAGGTTGACTGGATGGATTGCCATATCAGGAAGCTCAAGAAGCGGTGCTTGATGATTTTGGTTAGAGCTCCGCCGCCTCCGCCGTCTTTATCTTTGAAAAGAGTCCGTTCGACGGCGGCGGAGATTGACATTTGCAGAGTAGTATGTGTGTGAGTGAGAGAGAAAGAGAAGCTTTTGGGAGCGGGAAGAGGAATTCTGTGGGATTGGGGGAAATTGGTCAAAATTGCAGAATTTTGTTGCTAGAGCGGCACTGACCCGATGGGCCCATAACCCAGCCCACTAGGGTAATCACTTCTAATCACTTTATTGGGCTTGGTTTTTAATGGGCTACTTAACAAATGAATCACTTCTGAAAATCTAAAATCCAAGAAGATCATCCCCGGCCCTCACTTCTCAGAACTTGCGCCGAATTTATTTTGATAGTGCAATTTCTTGAGTTGATATTTGGTGTATCAAGATGCACACGTATATTCATATGTATATATATTTTTAATAGCAGTGCTATGTATTTTTTAATAATTGTATAATTTTTTTACATTCAATTTTTTTATTAAAAAAATATTGATCGAAAATTAACTAACAAATAGTATATATTTTTATTCATTAGTATATATATATATATTTTTATTTACATGCATATAAGTTTATGAAAATGGGCGCACAGGATAATGTCATTTCAGTTTATCACATGAAAATATCTATTGGAGTTCTATAGTGAAAGATTATCTTTTTTAAAACTCTTTGCAAAAAGTTTTTTCAATGTATTATTTTAGAGAGGTAGCATCTCCTGTATTCCAACTCAATCTCTATGATCACTGTTTTGTTACAAATGCAACTTCGAATCATTGCAGCAAAATATTTCATTGACTATTCATCATCTTGTATCCCAATTCTTGAAGAGACTTTCCCACTTCTAATCTCGAGAGATTTTATATTTTTTCTGATAACCTCGCTCACATAATTATTTAGCTCTTTGTATTGGCTCATCTGCAAAAGTATAATGTAATCATCAAACATCTTCGAGTTGATATTCCCACTTTCATCATTCAAATCAATGTCGGCTGATTTCTAGCAATCTTAATTATAAAATTTATTAGTCAAATTAAACTTATTTTGTTTAATTAGGATTTTTATTTTAAATTCATTCATATGTACACGGATATCGGATTCAGATTTTTTTGTGACATTTTGGTATAAGATTTTCCATAGCACCATTATAAGGATAACATGTAGAAGACGATAGAAACTCAATCTAAAAATAAAAGTACAAGGGAAATAGTTTGATTTCTTTCCCCTCTTATATGTCAATTATATAATATAAGTGACAAAAATAAGTACGAAAATAGCACCGAAGATACTACACGAAGATATCACAGAAAATACTGTGAATACATATTATTTCTATGGATCGACTACTGATTTCTCAACTTGTGAATGTGGATATTGGGTTGGGTTCTGCGTCATACAATTCGATCCACGAGCCAGACGCCTCTCTAAGTACCTCACTCTATTTTGGCATTTTCAAGATTGGAAACCTATGTAGGACACGTTTTAATTATCTTTACAATTTTTTAATAGAGAGAGTTTACATAGAACAAGAATCATGCTATATTCGCTTAATTTTTTATTTTTAACAAAAAAAAAATTGTTCATTTGATAGTTCAATCAAACAATTGCTATTATTTTTCAGTGATTACAATTATTTTTTATTCACGGGGTTTTTGCCTTAAAACAGATTGTGAGGTAAAATTATGAAATTTTATCTTATACACCCTGATCGTTGCTAAATGGAAACAATAAAAAAACCACCCGTTTTTTAGGAGTTTTATTAACTTTTATTTTATAAAGATTATGTACTCTGTTTAATATTTAATAAAATGCAAAATATTGTTACATTATCTAATTTGAATGACAAAATTTAAATAATGATATATATTAGTAAGAATATTTATTTATGGACAAATATCTTGTGAAACATTATTATTATTATTATATTTAGTGATATATGCTTAGATAATTCAAGTTTATGTCTTTTTTAAAATATAATTTTAAAGTGATATAATATAAATCACTACAAATATATTAGTATATAATAAGATCTCACAGTATATTTGTTTAATAGGAGGGTGTACCTTGTTTATACCATGAAAAATATAGTATATAATTTGATCCAAACCTAGAAAATATCTAAAATTATGCTCACGAAATACATCTTTGAAATTGTGTGTTTGAAAACCTAGAAAATATCTAATTTGATGTGTTTAATAATCAATTAGAAGTAGAAAATATGATTGAGAGTGGTCTCCCATCCTTTGATTTATAGTGCAAAAATATCTTTAGAATTATGGTATATAGTACAAGTTTTGGAGCCTACAACATTGTTGATTACTAATTAGTACCACGGACTATACATAATGTCCTTCCAACTTGTACCACACTAATTCAATCCACATATGTATATAAAATTTAAATTCCCAAAATAGAAATGTTAACATTTGCTCAACCATTTCCCATTTAATCAACAGCTGCTACTCACAATTAATCAATCATATTTATTCTTTATGAATAATAATAATTTTTTGTATTATATTTTCTTTACACTTATCTTGGATATAAATATTTTTTCTTCAAATCATTTTTATTTTAACTTTCTTTATTAACTTTTCAGATAATTTAATAACTTTTTAAATTGTAATAAATAAAGTATAAACTATCTTTTGAGATAATTAAATGCTTTTAAGTAATAATAAATAAAGTACAAAGTATTTTAAGTGTGTCAGGTGATTATAATAATTTTAGAATTTAACATTATAATATTAAATTAAATTTCATTTGATTATTTCGGATTGAAAGAATTTTGAAACTAATAAAAACTAAAAGTGTGAATAAATAAATATTTAAACAATGGAAGTATTGCATATAAGCGAAGTCTCATGTATATCCAATTTACAACATACATATTTTAGTATTCCAGACGCAGTCCAATTATGTTGGAATATGGATGGAGACATGGAGTCGAAGGTTCAAGCTCAAAATTAATTATGAGACCATTATTTTAGATTTTTACACTTAGTATTTTGTGATATATAAATCTAAAATTTTGATATTTATTCATTCAAAAGCTTTATGATCAATTACACCTTTTCTTAATTGTTCTAAAATGAAACTTTTTTAGAGGTTTACATGGGGTTCAGTGTCACTAATTACTTGAGTTTTTTTTTTTTTGTTGCATTGATATTTTGCTCATAAATTGATTAATTACTTCTTTTTCATGTTTAGTTGGGTTTAACTTAGAATATACATTAAATAGTGGCTATCAACATAATTTAATTTAATGTAGTAGTATGTATGTACTCCAAATAAAATAAAGGTGAGAGAAAATAAAAGAGGTGTATGAAATCTGAGCCTGGAAAATTAAAGAGGTTCATAAATTGATGTATTACAGTTGGATTTCCAGATCTATATGGAGCCACAAATTCTTTGGCGTGCAATAAATGAATGATCAAGAAAAGTGTTGTGAAGCAACCAAATATAATATCCGGAAAAAAAATATTATTTCTTGATTTTATATTATATCCCAATGGGGCATGTGAGTAGTCGGGTCGTTCAATATCTTCCACAAAAATCTTCACACGTGTTGTTGTCTTTGAGATAAAGATAAAGAGGGAGAAAATAACACACACTCGCTCCTCATATTTTAGAGAGAGAAAGGGGGTTTGTAAGTTGCAATCCAAGAATTGAGAAGATTGGGAGACAGTGCACCCTATGGACACGTGGCATGGACCCATTAAATCTCAGCCACAAGAACTCCACACAGCCCACCACCAAAAGATCCTTTTTCTCTTTCTACCTTCTCGACCTTTCTATTGCTATTTTATTTCTTGAATTTAAGTGTAATAATTTGAGAAAATCAGAATAATCTTACGTGGCTTTCCCTGTTCCTGTCTTTCCTATTTGATCTCATTAATTCTTCTCCATTTATGCACCATTTAGGCAACTGTATCTCCTTCTCTCCCTCTCACTACTTGCTTCACCCGTTCTTGGCTCTTCACATTTAGAATTGTGGGAGTCTTTCTTGATTGATTTCTGTATTTGCCCATTTCTTTGGAGCTATGGTTGCTGAAGCTAAGGTGTGTATTTTTGTTTTATTCTTTTAAATCCCTCTTGTAAATAGCTTTAATTTGAAGAATATCTGCTCATCATTCATTTTTTGGCTTGGGTTAGGGTAATTGGTGAATTGCTTGATTATAATCTTTAATCAGATTTCTGTATTAAACTCTGTAGATACACATATTATGCCCATGTTTGTTTAGTGAGATGTAAAAGTTGTGTCCTTTTTGAACACTTGTTGGTTTCTGGTTTTCATTTTGTTTGTTTGTTCTAACTGATGAAGGATTATGTTTGGATTAAGATTGTCCGAATTGAAGGCTGTGTGGTGAATCGTTATCAGATGTTTCTATTGAAGATTTTACCTTTTTACCAGCTCTGCTAAGTGATTGTTTATACCAAGTTCTTGTGGCTATTTATGAGTATTATATGTTAGTTTGCCCTATGCCCTTAATAGTTAAGCTCATAAGTCATAATAGGTTGATCTCATGTAATTTTGTAAGAATTGCTGATGTATCTGTTTCTGTGTAAGGATCAAAGCTTAATCTTGGCTCTATATTGTCTAAACATGCCCTAGATTGACCCGATTATGTTGTTATGATTCTCTTATGTTGAAAATGGAGGGTGATTAGTGTTGGTAAGAACACACACTTGATATTCCATATCTCTAGCAGGAGACCCTGTGCTTTTTCATGGCTTAGTGCCTCGATTATTAGCCCCTTTTAGTGTCTTCACTTATCATTTTTCGGTTGATTCGCAGGATCGAACTGCAGGTGCTAGCCAGGATGGCCCTGGTCTTGCTAGTTCTCAATCTTCGGTGTTATCGACCAACAAAAATGGCTATGCACCTAAGGTTTCAATCTCTTCCTAGGCATCGCCGCTTGTTTACTGCATGTGA
This sequence comes from Pogostemon cablin, assembly GCA_023678885.1. Classification (NCBI taxonomy): domain Eukaryota; kingdom Viridiplantae; phylum Streptophyta; class Magnoliopsida; order Lamiales; family Lamiaceae; genus Pogostemon; species Pogostemon cablin. The sequence goes on along the minus strand of CM042962.1, from coordinate 7,852,138 downwards.
GATGGATTTAGTCCATATTATCTGTCATCTCTACATAATGTAGATGCTCTTTTATTAATTTAAATTAGGTGAGAAAACCCTATACCATTACCAAGCAGAGAGAACGATGGACTGAGGAAGAACATCAAAGGTTTGTCGAGGCTCTCAAGCTGTACGGGCGAGCTTGGCGGCTAATAGAAGGTGAGTATGGTATAGGGGAGTTCGACGCCATGAAAAAGGTCCTTTCCTAGTTGAGCATACGATAGTGTGCATTGTGTATGAAAATAAATGAAAAGATGTTCATAAAAGGTTTTTCTGTGATGCAGAACATGTTGGCACGAAGACTGCCATTCAAATCCGAAGCCACGCCCAAAAGTTCTTCGCTAAAGTGACGAGAGATTCATGTGTTGATGCTGAAGGGTCTTTGAATCCGATCGAGATCCCTCCTCCTCGGCCAAAGAAGAAACCTTTGCATCCATATCCTCGTAAAACAGCTGACTCAGCTAATGTGGAAGTGATGACTTCACAGCAACCTGAAGGGTTCACTGATGTATATGTCGCCAAACGAGAGAACTACTCTCCAACTTCAGTTTTTTCAGGGGTTGGTTCTGATAATTTAGAATCTACTGTTGCTGAGGTGCACAAATCTCGTCTTTCGCCAGCTTCGTGTGCTACTGATGCTCTTTCTGCCAACTTAGTCCTGGAAAACGATAACGAAACATCCAACACGTGTTCTGGAGAGGAAAGAGGTTTTCATTTATCAATGAAAATGTCTTCTGCTTCAGTCCTGGATAACGAAACAACCATGGTATATATCCTACATGTCTCAAAACCGTATATAATTCCTCCCATATGGACAATTGATGTATTGTTTTGGTGGTTTTAATGTGCAGAAGCTTGAACTGTTTCCTCAAGAGATGGAGTCCACTTCTGATTCTCGGTGCAACGTAGAACCTTATTCTAGCATTAAACTCTTTGGAAAGACAGTTGTGGTAAGAGATACTTCAAAGCAATCTTTACAAGGCATGGAGGACTCTGAATCATTACTGCTTGGTGTCGTGAACGAGGATTCCAGAAGCAATAATGGCATCCTCGTCCGAGGGTTAGATTCACAGGTCATTTTAGGGTCGATTTCAGACAATGGGGTGCCACCACATCCAATGCCAAACATCTTTTTCCCCATGGAGAACATGTATAGTCTCCCTTGGTCTACTTGGTGCCCCGGTCCAATGAACCAACATACCTCTGCACCCGAGCATGTTGCAGACTCTTCATTCAAAGAAGCAGCAAATGACGGAGAGAGTCCAAGGGAAGGATCTTTGGTTGGTTCAAACAGTGGATCAACAGGAGTCAATGCTGAGAATCAAAACAGTGATGTTGTGGAGTCGAAGCAGCTGTCAAATCCTGGGAAAGGTTTTGTGCCATACAAATGCTGTTTGGCGGAGAGGGATGAGAGGTCGTCCATATACGGACACGAGGGCCAAACAGCCCGTGTTTGCTCGTAGCAACCTGTGGTATTATCTTACTACCTCGTTTAACATCTTAACCTGCATCGACTCTTCTTTTCGTGTAGTGTTACTGTGTTTCATTAAAGCAAGCTGTGCAGATGATTCGGCAAATTATGATCGAAGATCTTGACTACTGAATTGTAATTTTTGAGGTTTGATTATGGTCCAAAGTCTTAATTATCCAAAGTTGACAGTAGAATTTGATCAGAGTTAATTTTTTAAGATATTACAATGTTGTGTTTGTTGCATTCTGACACTTGTGTATCCTATTTTTTAGCTGCAAATGCAGTTTTGTTCTCTTAAAAAATTGCTTAGTACTCCCTCCATTTTAGGTATTTTTATACATTTGCATGGGCACAAAAATTAAGACGTTATTTTTTTAATATATAATGTAAAAAAAATATGAATAAATTAGTAGCAATTTAAAAAAAAAACGTAAATAAAGTTGTTAAAAATGATGAATAAAGTATAAAATTTAATTAAAGTTATTGGGAGTATTATGTTTCATATGTTTATTATGGAATATTAATCAATGTTTTTTACCCCTCGTTTCAAGAGAAATACGTGCACTTTTTTTTAGTTCTTGTTGGTTGGAAACAAGGTTTTTACACCTCACCTCAAAGGCTCAAAGCCTCCATGATTTTATAGTCTGCTTAACAACCAGCGGGTAACAAATATTGTGTTATCCTAATTATTCTATCCCATTTATGAATGTTTTAATGTTATTTACTGACCAAATCTTAATTCCACACACTCATTATCAATTGATCAAATCATAATGCCATACTCATCATTAACCTCATTCCTTCCTTAAAAAAAGTGGCAAAAAGGAATAGGATTAGCAAGATTATACAAGAATTAAAAGCATGCACAACAGCTCAAAATAGGTTATATATCAGAGAAAGAGAGCAGGCAACAGCCTATTCCAATGAAAATATAACTCCAGCATAGCATATAATTAACAAGTCAGCAACACTGGCTGTACACAGGTATCATGAAAATAGAAGTAAAACACTGCACTGCACAGATTTTGGCTGAGAGGCCCACCCATTATCAATGCAATTACACAAAATTATATAACTTAAGTTCAACATCAAAATGAAAAGCCACACACCGCATCATCTATGGCTATGGGAGCATGGCGAAGAAATTCTCCTGGCGAAAATCAACAGCAACCTCTGGATCAAGCCAAATCTTTATAGAACCGACCTTCTTAATACCTGGGAGTATCATAGGTTTCAAAAACATCCAATCACACGCTCCCCTTTTTATCTTTTTCTTCCTCTCCCGCTCATTTTCCAACCTCTTCTTTGCAAGATCCTGTCGAACACCATCAGTGCACTCTGCAAGATCACAAATGTAAACGTCTACAGACATATAGATTTTATGGTTATCCAAATCGTCATGCCCTTCACCAAAAGCTCACATGATGCAGAGCTTGACTTTACCAGCATCTTCCCCGACAATAACAGCACCCCCACCCAAGACTTCGGGTTCGGGTAAAGTAGGAAATGATGATAACTCAGGATACGTGTAGTGACATGCATCCTCTTCAAATATGCTACAAACATTATGGGGGACATCTTTGTCAAGAAAATCAATGTTGAAGCAGGCATTCCATCCCAAACAACAAATGTTTTGCCCGAGAAGCAAAAAACTAGCCAGAGGCATTTCCGTTGAGCTACGGCCCGCCATGGTTCCCAAAATCTCTTCTTTATAGATTCATCAAGATCAATGGAAAACATCTCTTCTCCATCCGTTAAATGAAAAAGGTATGCGTGTTGATGAACGCAAACGAGTTGATCATAGTAAATTCCCTACTATATTCCTCGGGATTAAAGAAGCTTGGACTGGGAAGCTTTTCAATACATTTCTCTTGCTCAAAGTCAAATAATTCGAAGTGGTAGTTGAGAGGGCGGCGCTGGGTGCCCAGCGTGATCATAGATGAAAATATAACCTTTTTTTTTTTTCCATCAGGCGTTGGAAGACCTTTAGGGAAACATTTAGATCTTCTCATTCGACAAACCCTAGACATATCCTTTTTTTTCAATTCCATATCAGTTAAGTTCCACTTAGATGGTATATCAAACTGGTATACAGATTGGCCCGTATATCGACCCCTACTGTATTTGCCCCCCCATGAAGGGATCACTGTGATCGAAAGCAAATAGTTTTGATTTGAACACACAAAATCCTAAAGCAGAATCCAGTCGAATTCTTAAAATTGGTTCGGTACAACCCAAATTAAACAAATAGAGATACTTAGCGTTCTCGGTTGAAAAAAGTATACCTACTTTTCCTCCCGGGATTTCCTCCACCGCTTCCTGAAAATTAAACTGAATCTGTTCGCCTGAATTTGACATTGCGACGTTTTCCACGGGTGGTATGTTGGGAAAGGGACGCTTTTGGAGGGGCCCAGGGCACGGGGCAAGGGTTTTATTAACAATATAATTTGATAAATATAAAAAATATTATTAACTTGTATTCTATAGGATAATTGGCTTTGGATTAATCGGTTCTAATTAAATGGGCTATTAAATGGTGAACTTAACTCTAATACTAACGGGACTTGGGGACAAACAGGTCGACTTGAAGGTTGAACGATAAAAATATTTTAAAGGTTATAAATTTAAATCTATCTAGCTATAAAAGCAAACTTCTATTTTTGTTTTTAATTTCAACTAATAATATTTTTTTATTAACAATATAAATATGAAAAATATTATTGACATATATTCTACTAATTGTTAATCAATATACTAATACTAATTTTAATAATATCAAATCTTTCAATGCTATTTTTAGTAATTTTCAATTTTTTTTCCTGCATCGTTGATTGCTCATGATGGTTCATTATTTCTAATCATTCTATATAAATATTTTCGTTTCATAATAAATTTTTTTTTTCTTTTCCTTTTGATACTTCTTCTTTTTCTTCTCTATTTCACTTTCATATTATTTTAATCTATTTTAATTTGTTTTATTTTTTATACTTTTATTTGATTTGATCTAATGTGCAGGTTCAATCATTCTCTGAATATCATTCTTCTTTTTTATTTTTTGTAATTTTTTTCTTTTTGATTTTTTTGTTTTATTTATAATTCTATAAACTCTATTTATATGCTTTGATTTATTTTATCTTTTATACTTTTATTTAATTTTTTTTTAATTATTATCATTTAAAGTATCATTCTTCCATTTTTAGTTTTGTTATTTTATTTTCGTTTACCTACGATTTTTGAAGAGCCCCCATCCATAATGTCCTCAACCACAGCGCCCCCATCCACAACAACATGGGCTACAATAGGAAATGATGATAAATAGTGACATGAATCCTCTTCGAATATACTACTATCATCACGGGGGACATCTTTCTCAAGAGAATCAATGTTGAATCATGCATTCCAACCTAAACAACAAATGTTTTGCCCGAGAAGCAAAAAACCAGCATGCGGCATGTCCAGAAAAGCTACGCCATGGTTCCCAAAATGTCTTCTTTATAGATTCATGAAGATCAATAGAAAACATCTCTTGCCCATCCATTAGTATGAAAAAGGCATGAGTGTTGATGAATGCAAACGAGTTGATGTGGCCTTCGGGATAAAAGAAACTCGGATTGGGAAGATCGAAACATTTCTTTTGCTCAAGGTCAAATAATTCAAAATGGTATTTGAGTGCCCAGCGTGATCATAGATGAAAATATAACAATTTTTTTTCCATCCGGTGATTTTGGGAAAACTTTTGGCTCCTCTCATTTTACAAACCTAGACATGGCCTTTTTCTCCAAGTTCAATTCCACAAAATTAGATGGTATATCAAACTGATATACAGATTCCCCCATGAAGGGATCACTGTGATCGAAAGCATATAGTTTGGATTTCAACACACAAAAACCCAAAACAGAATCAAGTCGAATTTTTTAAACTTGATGTTTGCTTCCTCCACGGGATTCACCATTTCAAACTGTTCGGATCCAGTATATATCGTTCCAGGTTTTGACATTACGGCCAACGATAAAGAATTGGCGGATGGGCCAAGAGGATATCCAACAGAGAAGACAAGGGTTTCTACTTTCTTTCTGCCTTAGAACTTTTTTTATTAATTAAACCTCGTTTGGTAGGCAATATTATATTTATGGCCTATTCCTCTCTGTTATACTGCTGTTTACGACGTATATGTGGTAGGACATACTAAAACAAGGCAGGCCCGATATTATACTTGATCTTGTTGCTGTATCACTGTTCCTTTTATATAATTGAACCAAGGAATTCTTATGGGGAAAATATCACATTTGCTCCCATAAGAATTCATTCAATTCAATTATAGTCTCGTAAAAACACATGATCTCATAGCTAGCGGTTTTGGTCCCATAAGAATATTATAATTATTATTTTCTAAAATTTTCATCCCAAATTAACTTATATTATTATAAACTACCAAATTTATATTATTTTTCTGTCTTTCAAAATAGACATAATACATTTTGGTCTTGTTAATGATTTAGAATATTTCGTCAACTATGAATAGATTTTGATGAAAAACTCCTATGAGACTAATTCTGTCAGTTTTGGGACCTTTTTGGCATTGAACAATTTTTACGGGACTAAATCTAAAATTATCTCAATTTTTATGGGACCAAATGTGATATTTTCCCCAATAATTTGTAATATAAACCCGATTTACAAGACACCCACCCTAAAAGTTAACCTAATGGTTAAAATTGTCCTACTCTAACAGTATGCAACTCTAAACGGTTATTTTTTTTTTTAGATAAAATTAAATCTAGTAATATATAGATATGTCCATAGTTGCAAAATAAAATATAAGCTTGTTCTATTTCATGTACATGGATAAATAATATGATAACACCCAACACATTGCTCATGGCGAAGAAATTCAGTGGATAAATAATATCAAAATCCACAAAAGAAACTTTGTTCTATGACTTCAGTAGCCTCGGGAACATGGCAAAGAAATTCTCCTAGCGGAAATCGACAGCAACCTGTGGATCAAGGCAAATCTTTAGAGAACTGACCTTCTTTGTACCGAGGAGTATCATAGGTTTCAAATACATCCAATCACACCCTCCCCTTTTTATCTTTTTCTTCCTCTCCCGCTCATTTTCCAACATCTTCTTTGCAAGATCCTGTCGAATACCATCCGTGCACTCTGCAAGATCACAAATGTAAACGTCTATGGACATATAGATTTTACGGTTATCCAAATCGTCATGCCCTTCTCCAAAAGCTCGCATAATGCACAGCTTGACTTTACCACCATCTTCACCGACAATAACAGCACCCCCACCCAAGACTTGGGGTAAAGTAGGAAATGATGATAACTCAGGGTACGTGTAGTGACATGAATCGTCTTCAAATATGTTACAGACATCATCGGGGACATCTTTGTCAAGAGAATCAATGTTGAAACAGACATTCCATCCCAAACAACAAATGTTTGGCCCGAGAAGCAAAAAACTAGCCAGAGGCATTTCTGTTGGGCTATGGCCAGAAAAGCTACGCCATGGTTCCCAAACTCTCTTCTTTATAGATTCGTGAAGAACAATGGAAAACATCTCTACTCCATCCGTTAATATGAAAAAGGTATGCGTGTTGATGAATGCAAACGAGTTGATCATACCAAATCCCCTACTATATCCCCCGGGATAAAAGAAGCTTGGACTGGGAAGCTTTTCGATACATTTCTCTTGCTCAAGGTCAAACAATTCAAAATTATGTTCTAGAGCACCTTCATCACCTAGCGTAATCATAGATGAAAATATAACCATTTTTTTTCCATCAGGTGTTGGTAAACCTTTAGTGAAACTTTTGGCTCCTCTCATTCGACAAACCCTAGACATGGCCTTTTTCTCCAAGTTCAGTTCCACATTAGGGGACAAATTAGATGGTATATCAAACTGATATACAGATTGGCCCGTATACCGACCCCTACAAGTACTGTGTTTGACCCCTATGAAGGGTCACAGTGATCGAAAGCATACAATTGGATTTGAACACTAAAAAACCCAAAGCAGAATCAAGTCGAATTCTAGAAATTTCAGTAGCATCTAAATCTAAGTGGTAGTTGAGAGGGCGGCGCTGGGTGGCCAGCGTGATCATAGATGAAAATATAACCCTTTTTTTTTTTTTCTGACAGCAATGCTCAAAGCCTCTAGTGCACCTCCTGCGATCTTCATGGCATTAGTCTATTCATCGATCAAAGCCTCTCTGTTTTTGAAGTCCAGTGTGTCAAGGTTGAGGATCAACCCGTATGGATTTATCGGTTCAAGGTGAGACCGACCATATGGGGTGTTGTGTGGATTAGATCCTCGAACTCTGCTTGCTCCTGTTGATAATCCCATCGTCTTCATCCTGAAGTTTCCTAGTTGTGCGGTTGTCTCTTCTTGTCTCGCCCCCTGGACTCCGGCTGATCTAGAGGTTCCTTCATTTTGGCTCCGATCATATTGAGGAGCATGTGATTGTTGATGGGAGCTTGATATTTCTCCAACGTTCATCTTTAGATCTACAATTGATAGTCCTTGGAAGGACTCATATAGATCTTGTAAATCTTCAAGATTTGCTCTTTCCATCCGGGGATGTGGATTCTCCTCGAAGGATAGAAATCATCTTCTCGCTTTCGGACTTTGGCCTTGTGACATATGTCGTCTTCCCCTTTTGATGTAAAAGAGGTTCTATTCCGAAGGTTGCTGGAAACCTTCCTCCGGACCTTCTTCCCGTCATCTTGGTTTCCAAAGACGTTACTTGATCTTTCAATTTTTTGATGAGATCAAGTTGTTTGTTTTGTAACGTCTCTATCTTGTCCATTTGGAAGCTGATCTCAGCTACTGTTTTGGACATGTTTTGGCAATATTCTCCGAAGAATCTCACCGTTTTCTGTAGTTCTCTAAGATCTTGGTTCATCTTAGAGTTGTCTGCCTCGATCTCCCTCCACTCTGTCATTCTTTCCAATGTGAAAAGTGGTAGGGCTTGCAGATCTCCCTTGGACCTTGGTTTGGTCATCTTCTCCATTGCTCGTGTCTGGGGACACGTCCATGGGTCTCGGTGAAACTTCGAAGTTCCACTATGTTTCTTGATACTTCTATGGAGTATCGTATTTCCATCTAGCGTAGTTCCTCTAGATGTTCCTCTTTGGTATGGTTAGCACGGATGTCAACCAATTTCCATCTTCGATCTTGTTGTTCCCAAAATCGATCGGCTTTCTCGGCCTCTTTTTCGGCATATTATCTATACAACACACAATAGTATTGTTGCATAAAACTGCTTGTCTCATTATAGTTCACAGGCCAGAAGTCCATGTTACTCCAGCTTTGAACAGGGCTGATAGACCTGTTACTCTCGGATGTCGAACTTGCGTTCGAATCCATATTCTCTTGAAACTCTCCTCTTGTTAAGTGATAAATAAGCTTATAATAAATTTTCATTCATAAATAAATAAACCTAGGCTCTGATACCATTTTGAAGCGTGAAAATATAATGAAACTTGAAAGGAAATTGAAGTATAGAGGATGTGTTGTGCAAGGTGCATTGTTAAAACTAGGCTTGGATATAGCAAATTCTGCCTTTTTCCAGCAAAAAGGACCATTTCAGCACAAATTTATAGAGTTACGGGACTATTTTGGCAATTTTATCTTTTCTGAGACTAAAAGAGACTATGGGAGAAGTTGCGGGACTAAATCAGTTTTTGTCCTAAAAGTCGTATCTTTGTATTGATTTGTTGTTTTGATAAGGCTTGCGATCGGATTCTCTGTGTTATTTTGGTATATCATCTCCTGTGTCAAACCGTTGGATGGACGATACGTAGGAGAGAGGAAATTATACCCTAATCCTTAAACCCTAGGGGCAATGATTGGATTTAATTCCCCTCTTATGTATCAATCACTTAACGTGTGGCACAGGAGATGATGCACGAAAATGGTGCAGAAGATCTGGTGTGGCTTGCGATACCATACGTTATATTGATGATTTTGTGCATGTATTTTTTATGTTTTAAAATGTTAATTTAAATTCTAAGGTGATAGAACAACCTTCAGAAGTGGAAAACAAAGATTTATCCCCATTAGATATCATTGAACGAAGCATGATTGAGTAAATATTGAGAAGGAAATTGCACAAATGTCCAGATTTAAGAGAATCGTTAATTGATGAATATGTCCTTGCATAAAAAAAAATATAAATCAAAATACTATTGAGGTGGTCTTCATAATTTGCTCTAGGTAAGTTTCTTGCGAATCTTTACTCTTTTTGGTACCATAATTAGATTTTTTTTATTCTCTTTTCATATAATTTTGCTAAACATATAGGACTTGCATAGTTTTTGTAAAATGAGATAATTGAAATCTTAAAAGTTCCGACGCTAAAAATGAAACGAAAGACTATTTTTTAAAAAAAAAAACTAAAAGGTCATATGAATAAAAAATAATTCAATCTAAATTAAAGGATTGGAATTTATAATATCTAATTTTTGAATTAATTTATTCATCAGATGTTCAACACTATATTATTTTGCAAATTTGATCATGTAACTCTAAATAATACAAACGTTAATCCAATAATTATATATTACTTATTTATTTGTATTCATTGTATCAATTATAACAATGTAACTTATTTATTTATTTATTTATTTTCATAAAATTTTGTCAAATTTCTGGACTTGAAAAACTTACGAAATTTGATATTTTTTTTTAAAGAAGAAAAAGGTAAAATTGAGCTTCAAAATAGTTATGAGACCAAAATCGGCACAAACATAGGAAATTGTAAGGTTAAAAAGTTAAAGGACTAAAATTAGTACGTTTAAATGCTCACTCCGTTCGTCGGAAATATGGATATTTGCTTTTGCATGTAGATTAAAAAGTATTGTTATTTAATGTTTGGATAATTGTATTAGTGGGGTGTATCCTATATATTAATTTGTATTTTTGATGTGGATGAGTCTCATACGTTTAAAAAGGAAAATGTCTACCTTTAGTACAGACGCCCAAAATGACAAAATATCCTCGTATTCGGTGGACGGATGGAATAATTTTTATAAAAACAAAATATTTGTTATTAGATTATTATTATGTTTCATATGTTTATTATAGAGTCTTAATCAATGTTTTCCCCCTCTTTTTTCCAGAGAATTATATGTCTCAAAGTGATCTAAGTCTCCATGATTTTACACCCCAAAGTCTCCATGATTTTATCCAGTCTGCTTTACAACCAACGGGTAAAAATATTGTGTAATCCTAATTATTCTATCCCATTTATGATTGTTTTTATGTTATTTTATTACTCCCTTCCCTTCATAATTCCACACACTCATCATCAATCGATCAAATCCTAATGCCATACTCATCAGTAACCACTCATTCCTTCCTTAAAAAAATGGCAAAAGGAATAGGATTACCAACATTATGCAAAAATGAAAACCAATTAAAATCTATCAATATGCTTGGACTTAAATCTCATCAAACAAAAGATGATATTCTAGCCTTCTAAAACAGCACTAACACTGGAAGCATTTTCAGAAAATGAACACAACATTAATAGTAATATAAGATTTTTTTTTCTTTTTAAGGACTCAAAAGATATATAGGTTAGCTGCCAATAGAGAGGCCCGAAAATTTTTTTCTACCAATTCAAGATTCGAAAGATATGAAACTTTTAATATAAGACCTAAAACTATAGAATTAATTATAATAGTAAAATAGTAAAACTATTTCAGTTTATAGTAACAAATTTATTATAAAGAGTAACTCAAAATTAAAAAAGAGTAACTTAAAAATAAAAAAATAGTAACCCAATTTATTATAAAGAAAATAAAAAAATAACAAAATTTATTATAAAGAGTAACCAAAATATAAAAAAGAGTAGCCAAAAAAAAAAGAATAACCTTTTGAATCTAACAACAAAAATTTCAATATAAGACTAAACCAATATAATAGAGTAATCTAATTAATTATATAGAGTAACCTAAATTATTATAAAGAGTAATCCTAATAATTTCTGATTTTCAATATAAGGCTAAACCAATATAGCAGAGTAACCTAAATTATTATAAAAAGTAACCTAAAATATTATAGAGATTAATCCTAATAATTTTCAGAAAGATTAGAGTATCAAATCAAAGAGTAACCTAAATTATTATTATAAAGAGTAATTCTAATAGAAAAATGCAATCTTATTTGATTTTCACAAAGATTTATCTCAAATTAAAGAGTAACCTAAATTATTATAAAGATAAATTAAAAAGCTCATTCGTGAAACCTAAATTAAAGAAGCTCATGTAGTGTGATAAATGAAACCTCTTCTAATCTCCCACCACTTTCTCCTCAATTTTTCCCTAAACCCAAGACTAGTCTATTGATTGAGTCCCCATCAACCACCATTGCACAGTGTAAGAAAATATTGCGAGGCATTATGATGCACCCCACCACCCCTACTGCTTGCTTGATTGTATTGGAGCTGAGCTTTGGAACCAAAACACCTGCAATGAGGTTGGTCTATCAATGTTGGATAATTACAGTTGGATTTATGTTTAAGAATGTTTCCTCACCAAGCTAAAATACTGAACCATTTGGCTTAGTTTCACCAAACATCCAGGCGAATGAGATTGCCATAGTTGGTATGAGGACAGCAAAAAGTGCTTCTAATTTTCTCACACAGAAACAAAAAGATGAAACTGCATCAAGTAAGTGACAATGCCACAAATCAATTATATTGGCTGTCATGTCAGCATGCATTCTGCCCATCTCATCTATCAATTGCATCATCTTTTTCTCTTCCTCCTTCATGCGTCTCTGCATCTCATCTATCAATTGCTTCATCCATTTCTATTCCTCCTTCTTCCTCTGCCGTAATTCTCTCTCCCTTTCTTCCACCCTCTTTTTCTTTTCCTCCTCCCTCAGTTGCTGCAGTATCTCTTCTTCATTCTTCCTCCGCCGTAATTCTCTCTCTATTTCTTCCACCCTCATTTTCTCTTCCTCCTCCCTACGTCGCCGCAGAATCCCTTCGCCATATTCTTTCTTCCTCCCGATTTTGGGCATCTATCTTCTCTTCCCTTTTTCTTTTGAGTCGGGAAGGTAAGAAGTGGATGATTGCCGAAATCGCAAGCAGATAGCAGATATCGACCAAGGTCAGGGACCAAGGCCGGCGACAGCGTGTAAATCGAGAATTCTCGAAATTCTGCCGGCGCCACTTGAGAGCTTAAAAATAAAAAGGGATATGCCATCTCAGTCGTGGAGATTTCTAAGTGTTGAATTCACGATTGCTAAATCTGAATTAGTCCCACAATTCACGCGACCCATATTTAAAATAATACCACAATTTGACCAATTTTCCCCTCTTTTAAAGTAAGTATGGTCGCATGCAATGCAGTTGCATATGGATGCGCATGCGATTTGCATGTATAATCGCACATATGGCTGCAACGTAGATATAACAATGTTCAAGGGTGATATTTTAGTAGAACATTTATAGTGGGTGACATTTGTCCAAAATAGAGTATAAACTGTGAAATCAGCAAATGCTTCATTACTGCTAACAGAGATGGTACTGGTAAACATCTCGATTCTCAGTTCGATAACTTCAGCCAAATGTGTCGAAAGTCGAAACACTCGTGAACAAGGCCTCAAATGCTGCATATTCATTAAAGAAACAGCATATACTTTCAGCAAGCATGTAAATAATATCATAACCAGGGCAATATAGCTCCCAACTAAACTTCGAAACAAGTATGAAAATTGGAGGACTTTGTATGACAAAGTTGCTTTTTTGATCTACCAAATATCAAGCGTTATTGCATCCGAGCAACTAAGTAAAAAACTCAAGGAAGTCCAATTAGATTTGCACAAATTTATTCAAGAAAGTAAATGGCAACAATGTTCATGTTACTGCAACATTAGTTCCAAATGTTTGATCCTATCAAGAAAATAACCAAGATACAAACTATTTTTGGCAACATGATACAAGAATTATGCTCAAAAGAAGCTCGCAGTAAGGCGAGCTACTTCCAGAAAAGTAAATGTGCCGAATAGTCCATGATGCATACACAATATTTATCTAGGGGTGGGGTGGAGAAGGGGGGAGATAATGAGAAGCACCATTAATTTGAAACATCATCTATAATTCTATCAGCTTTAGAAAGAGCAGAAGTTATGCTCAAATAAGCTACTTATTTGACAACAATAAAACGAAATCCAACAAACAGAAATCTGAATCTCAGGCTTACAGATGAATAGGCTCGAAAATTTCTACATAGAAGCCAGGTATAGGTGTAAACAACCTTGATGGAACGCAGCATATTACAGTATAAACATTGATCATAAAGGTAATTAATTTGTAACCAATTATTTTAAAGAATGAACTTCAGAAAGTGTCTCCAAACTTATTAGAACTAAAAAAAATAAAAGTATATACACATAAAACTCAGCAGATAAAGTTCTTCCAATCCAGAGAACATATTCTTTCACTACCACATGGATTGTACTGTACAAACTCTACTTTTTTTAAAGGTAAATCAAATTGAGGAACTCTCATACCTGTTGTTTAACAAATTCTTTACTGTTATTCGGGTATTATGATTATCAGCCAACTCGCAATAATACACAATGCCATATCCACCTTCACCGATAACATTCTCATCAGATAAACCATTACAGGCTGCAAGTTCTCTCAGAGCATACCATCTTCCCCATCCAAATGAGACACCTCTGGCAGTGAATCGCTACCTCCCAAGGATCCTACGTCGTCCCCGCTAGTAGCCCTGCTCTCAACACTTGATTGCCCCCTAACAGAGAACACCACTCTGCTCTACCTTCCCCATATCTATCTGTATCTCTGGCACAGCCTGAGATTTTCAAAACCATAGGAAAAATTAATTACTCCCTTTATCAGCTAGAATTCAGCAACGAAACTATATTGGTAACACATTAAAATGAAACTTCATTTCGAATTTGCACTAAATGATGTTCGTTTCTGTACAATAAAATCACCTTCATAACAAACTGATTTATCATAAAATAAAATTTTGATGGGCTGAAAATTAACTTGCAAAATTAATCATACCATGAACATTCTTTAGAAACTGCAAATCCAACAAACAGAAATCTGAATCTCAAATCATTTATAAAAAGAAAGGAAAACTATTATTTGCAAATTAAATCTGGAAAATTACAGAAGAAAATTTTACTAGGACATCATTACGCAAGAAAATTTTTGCTCCCATTTGGTGAAGCAAACAAAGAACTCTCTCAATTAAAAAAATCTACATAGCCATCACTGAATCTTCCATTGCACGTTGCTTGGCCATAAAATCATCTTGTTTCAAATCAGCCTGGCTTTTCCTCTCAAAGAAGAAATACAATGTGCTACAACTCGGGGGAACTAATATCTGTCGTAACACGTACCTCATCCTTGCTTGCTGAGAAGGGTGAAATTAAACAAAAACGTACACACACACACACACACACACACACACACACACACACACACACATATATATATATATACACACACACATACATAGATTTGTGTGTGTACAGAATCATAGTGAGGCTGAGATCCTAATTCAGTATCTCTAACATGTTCTAAGTCTAGCAGTCACCTCAATAAATATCGAAGCAAAATAAATTTCGTTAAACATACTGAGACATTTACAAATTGCAGGCTGATCAAAACTGAAAGGATTATTAATTGTACAAGACCTTGAGAACATTGCTAACCAGGGAAAAAAAGTCCAGATTTATACGACCAGCCATTCGAGGAGGGGAGGTGGGGGGGGGGGGGGGGGGGGGGAATGATGATGATGAATAATCTTAATGTTGCATTTAAAGATGAAATAGAATTCCCTTTCCTCAATTAACTAGGGGTTGTTTTACTCATCAGTTAGAACTTTATCAGCAGAAGATCTAGCAAGACTAATTGACGAAGATTTTGTTCTAATCCAGGTTTTTCATCTTCCATCAGATACAAATAATGTAATTACTATAGGTAGAGTAGCTATAAAGCTGCTTATTCTATAAAAAATTGACCCTGTGTAGGAATTACTTACTTCTAATCTAATTAATTTCAAATCACAATCGCACTCCTGTAGAAAATTGAAAGGAAACTGCCATCATTGTCGTAAGGAATTAATAACTCACCGCAATTCAATTCCAGCAACACGCTAAAAACAAAATCTAAACTCCAAGGCATATGAGTAAGAGACTGTAAAATCAAAATCAAACGCGTGGGACATTTTCGTACTCAAATTTTCATAGAAAGGCAGTTGGACACTAATTAGAAAGAAAAGATTGACGCAGAGGTGCAAGTAATTTTTAAGTCCAACCGGAAGTGCAAGAGTTAAAAGGGAATTCAATTCAGCCAATACTGCTGTGATGGGAGCTGAAACAGCCTTGGCCAATTAAGTTGGAGGGATGCTATCTTCACTCAAGACATGCAGTTCAACGAATTAGAGGAAAGTTAAAATTATACATCAAAACTTAATTTAGGGCTGAAACAAATTTGAAACATTTACCTGACAAGGTCAGAAGGCTACGCTGGCAGTGCTACCGACTGGCGACTATTTCCAGCATCAAGCCCAGTCCAGATTGAAGGCAATGGCCAGATTGTGATGTATCCAGATTACAGTGGAATGCAATTGTGCATCAAAATAGAGTGCATTCTTAAGGAAAAATTGGTGAATCTTCCCAATTAAACAGGGTTGAGATGAAGTATACACACCAAAAAATAACATGAAAGGTAAACGTGGTTAACCTAATCCCTAGTGATAAGTTATTCCCGGATAACCAACCCGATCCAAAGTAAGCACACCCGTAGGATAATTCTTGTGTATATCTTTAATCTTCTTATATTTCAACATAATCTATTCAAAAGCTTCATTTTTATCTGATGTGTGACAGTGCAAACATTCAAGAAATAGCATAGAAAAAGTATATCAAGGTTTATGGTTTTGTGGTGAGTCTACATTTTCCTTTCAAATTGATCCTGAATCAATACCTTCTCTCTTTGTTACAACAAGTGCTTAACTTTCTGTCAAAACTAAAATAATATAAAACAAAAACCAAGTGTTTCCCTACAGATGCACAAACAAATACTAACTATTACCAATTTGTCAAGCCACAGTAAAACCAACTAATAATATAAATATAAGCTACACCTTACGAGCCAAGGTCCTCTGTTTCGTTGCATGTTGAACCACTTTTTCCTCCACAGGGAGACCCTTTCGTCTCCTCACAGCGTCGATGAGCTTCCTAGCCGTATTTTTTAAAATACTCGAGCCATCACCATACTCTTCTTGTTCCTCTTCTGTTTTGGGCACAAAAAATGGATCCTCGTCCAGTGCTTCCCAATGACTGAGAACAAGTAGGGCACTTGCTGCTCCAGACGTCCATCTTCTCAGCTCATCTGCAAAACCAAAGCTTTCTGAAACGGGAACATAAGCATGTACAGTGAACAATGGTGACCCTTCTTGCATTTCTTCCTTTAAAACCCTAGCTCGTCTCCGAGAAAGTACTGCATACATGGATCCTAAATGCTCCGTTGGGGTATTCAATTCACAGAAGTACAATGCTTCAACCAGTCTAGGTTTTCTCTGGAGTACAGCTGCTCTACAAGCCTCCTTAACCGCTATCATAACTTGTCCAGCAAAAATGCCATACTGCTCTGGTTGGTGAGGTATACTATTATTATCCTCCGTTGAGTGCTGGTCAATAGGAGATAAAGAAGCCTCAACAGTAAATGCTAACCCCCACATCGGCTCATCACACAAAGGACCAGCGGAAGCAGCTAGCTGAAATCCCGACAAAACACTGCTCTCTAGACTCTCTGCTTCTCTTAATAGTGTTTCATCGGTCAAAGATGATGATTCATCAGTTTTTTCACCTACATCCCGAAGATGAAATCCTAATTTATCAGATACATAAGGAAAACCCTTAATAAGAACAGAACCCTCCATGTTCTTTCCTCTGGCTGGTGTGAGTAGAATGTTAGGACCAACCAGTCTAGGACCCAAGGCCCAAATCCTATCAAAAATATTTTTCCACATCATCCTATATTTATTTACACGATCACTCTCCATCTCTACAATTCCAGAGGAAAGATTGCTCTCTATAGCATCCATCATCCTTTTCTTGAGTGATTCAATTGGATTACCATCTTCCACAATACTACCTCTTGAGGTTTCCAAGCTTTGCAATGCCTGTTTAGATTGGCCTCCTATAATATCTCTGAGAAGTTCAGAGCTATCATCAAGCAGCTTTGTGAGAGCCGTGGGAAGTTTCATTACCTGTACACGGACTACGCACCTACCATTTGGTGTTGTTTTCTCCAAATAGTCAGAGCTTCCACTAGACATCTTCAAACTCTCGGAAGGATTTGAAGTATCGCCCTCTATTGTCTCTTTATATGAGACAAGGGGAGGAGAAACTATCAAACTCACCTTTGCAAATCTCTCCTTCAGATCTTTTACACATCTTTCCAGATGAACTTCTCCTGCAGCAGCAAGAACATGCTCCCCTCTAGCAGAAACTGTCACCTCAACGAAAGGGTCAGCACGATTTAACAGGCGCAACCCTTTCATGAGTGCACCTGTAAAAGAGAGAAAAAGAACAATGCATATCAGTGTTTTAATTTGCTAGCTAAATAATGAAACCTCAAGATTAAAAAATTAAAAGAAATGAACAGTCGATAAAATATAATTCTACCATATTTTCTATAACAAAGAAACACAGATAATGTGAACAATGACGATATATAGTCAAAACAAATATTTTTTTATCAAACAAAACTCTTGGTAAAATATAAATTTCATAAGTTATAACCGTATTTCCAATAAAAACACACACACATGCATTTGAAAATGCCAACAGTTTGTTCAATATGAATATTATTTGATGAAATGAGACATGCAATTGATAAATATAGATTCATTATTTATTACCATAAGATCCGGTACAAATAAGATTAATCTTCTTCATTTCATTGAACTAATCCAAACCATCACAAAGAGGAATTCTCAAACTATGTAATATAAAACTCATCCCAAATATTAAGTTATCACTAAGTAGTATATTGTCTGATTAGTTTATCAACTTGTCAAAAAAGAAAAAAATAGACCAGGAATAAGATAAAGGAAAAAGGAGAGATCATAAGTGCACCTATATCAGCAGGATCCGATGGTTCAATTGCAACTTTGAGCGTGGGTGAAACTTGGAAAATCATGCTGGAGAAAGGCCAACAATTAACTGTAGAAGAAAGAGTGGCACTCTTCAATATGTGCTGACTTAGCCCACGCATGGCAACGATATTCCCTGCCTTAGCAGAGGCAATTGGTTTCAATCCTTGACCCATCATTAGATATAATGACTGCAACTCAGCTTCTTGGACATGCTTCTGCCTTGATTCCATCGTCAGTGGATCATACAAGGCAGAAAGCACACATACCCTCTGTCCAGCAAAGAGAACCCCACTAAAGATCCTGGCAAATGCAAGGAAACACTCTCCAGACTCTCCATCATCTGTAGAACCATTCAAAATCTCTTCACGAGGGAGCATTTTTGTTGGTACCGCAAACATCTTAGAGACAAATGCAACACATGGAGCAGTAGGACTGGAATCACAAGCCTCAATAGACTTCCTCACAACTTCAGCCTCGGAAAGCACATCAGAACTACCCACAATGTCAGAACTGTCTCTCTTAGGCAGCAATCTTGATATCCGAAAAGCCTGAGCAGCGACAGGGTCAGGCATGCAAGTAACAACCATGGACAAAATGGTATCGGACAATGGAAGCCAACGGCTCATTACAGCTTGAAGCACAGCTTTAGGATCCTTATTTTGGAGTTCACGCGGAGGTATAGATAATTTAAAGGATTTGATGACTTTCTCGATATTTCCTCTATCCTCAAACACTTTCCAAAGGTAGTCCAATATAAATTGTACAAACATAGGCTTAGTGTTTGCTGGATTGCTTATTCCTTTTTTGCCTAAAATCATCTTAGTCTTAGCATTGAAGTACCGTGGCCCCCATAAAGCTCTTTGTAATGTAGTTGAACTAGCACCAAGCTTAGACGCATAGATCTCCACAAAATCACATATCCTAAATCCCCAACCATCAAGGGCGCTAGCAAAGACAACATTTCCTTTCTGCGGTTGAAAAGTGTCTTCCTCGTCATCCTCTAATAACTCATAATGCTCATCGCCCGCATCACCAGATGAAGCAACTGAAAGCATGGCATCCACATCGGATAAGTACTTTTCGGACTTATAGGCACTAACTATCCCATTAACCTCGTGGATAATCCTCAACAACCTATTGTAAGCTTCCATGGGACTCAATTTTAACTCACATATCAGCCGATCAATCTTATTCAGAACTAAACAAGGGGTCAACTTCTCAATCCATGCTTGACGAAGTACAGCGTGTGTCTGTATATGAACACCCTCCACAACATCCACTAATACCAATGCACCATCACTCAACCTAGCAGCAGTAGAAACCTCACTACAGAAATCCATGTGTCCTGGTGAGTCTATAAGATTGACAGAATAGTTGTTGAATTGTAGAGCAATGGAGGAACTCTTCATAGTGATAGCGCGACGCTGTTCCTCATCCAAGTAATCCATAAACCTAAGTTTTCCAGCTTGCTTTGGGTGAAGCACACCCCCACCATATGATGCAATTAAATGGTCTGCTAGCGTGGTCTTCCCATGATCAACATGTGCGAGGATGCATATATTCCGTAGCCTGGTCTCGTCTGTATTTGATAAATCATCCTTTTTCTCTGCGGGGAACTGCTGAAATAGAAAGAGGCAACGGAGCAGGCAACGCATTAGTTGGGGTGATTAAAAACTGCTCTTCTTAGTTATTCTGACATCAAAAACACATTTCATATTGCAACTTGGTGATACACCCCAGTCTGACTCCAACATAGAAATATAGAAAAACAGAACATTCACAGCAGCACACATGCAAGCACTTGGCATCTCAGCAAAACGCACGTGACGAGCAAAAGGAATGCAAAAGTTAGTTACTTCCATTAGTTCATTGTAGCTTAATTCGGTATTCTCTGATTCCTCAACAAGTGGAGAAGATCCACACAATAAATATCATACTCTGTAATAGTGATAAATACTCCTTATATGTGTAATGCCCAAAATTACCTTTTCTATGTAGCCTTCCTACCTTAATCTACTTTTTGCGTGATTCAAGAATAAATCCTTAACCCTTAACCCTTAAGCTTTGATCACAGGAAATTACGATCAATACTGTAATTTGCATCAACTCATCAGGTAGAACATGGAGTATTTAAAAGAACAACAAGGAGAGACATTTTCGTAAAATTTATTGCTAAAAACTTATACAAATCAAAACCACACAGATAGTTATACCTGCATCTTTTGCATATGGGTGGCATCAGCTTTCCCAATGTCGGCCATAAGGATACGCCGGCAGCAGCAGCTCCTGGTATTGGCGGCGGCCAAGGTAGGGCTTTGTTTGATGTGAATAGGGTTTGATAATTTCTGCTACAACTTCAAACAAGGGAGGGATATCTTGTAGGAATAATCAACCCCCTCTATTGGAACAAAGAATTCCAAAGTCTTTAACCAAGGATTTGAATTCAATTCAATTGGGACTAGAAGTTTAGATTAGGAAGAAAGGTGAAATTTAGATTCCATCTTTACCGTGGGTTATAATTTTTATTTTTATTTATTTTTTGGAAACACTGTGATTTTTATCTTTTTAATAATGATGTATCAACTCAAAACTAATCTAAGAAAAATCTAATTTCAAGATAAATTATTGTTTCTATAGACAAAGTCTATTGTGAGACGCTATTTATGTGAGACTGTTTGTGAAACGTGTGTTAAAGTATGTCTATTATATAAATAAAGTATGTTTAATGGTTGTTAAAATATGTTTTGTAAAGTATAATGTATGTTAAAGTATGTCTATTATATAAATAAAGTATGTTTAATGGTTGTTAAAATATATTTTGTAAAGTATAATGTATGATGAATTAAAGTATGATTTTAGAATGTTATAATATGATTTATTATTGACATACTTTAACTATAAATAAGCATATTTTACTTATATGATAAGCATACTTTAATAATAGATCAACCCGTCTCACAAAAAATACGTCTCACAAGAGAGTTTCTCGTCTCTATATATCAATTATGAAAGAATATTTTTATTCTAGATTAATAATCATTTTTTAATAAAATATTATTTTTTTATTTATATTATGAATTTTTAATTTTTATTAATCAAATATTCATTTTTATTAAAATATCATTACTTCTTTTTTTTATCATAAATCCAATGAGCTTTTGCCATCAATGATAGATGATTTCTCAATTATTACTATTGCTAATGTTAAATCTATATCAATATACTTCACTGTATAATTATTATTGTTTATAAATGAGAATTATGTTCTTTTCTATTATATTATTTCTGTTATATTACTGGTAAACTCGACTAATATTATCTAATAATAATAATAATAATAATAATAATAATAATAATAAATGACAAGTATATAGTCTTCACTTAAGACTTCTCCTTATAAAACTTTCATTATTGAGTTAGCTATACACTTTACATAGTTTTAGCAATTCATATGGTGAAACTTAATTATTGAAAAATTTTAGACGTAATGAATTTTTTCAATCAAATTGTAATTTTTGAGTTAAAAATTTTTAGTACTTTTTTCGTCTCATTTATGTATTTAGTTGTATGTAGTCTAAGATTTTTATTTTTTTATGTGACTACGTATTAATATTTTAGTTTGTTTCATTTTAAAAATATGAAGATTGTTTGGTAAGTAATGGATATAAAAGAAAAGTGTGTTATGTCCCAGCAACATCCTTTATCAAGAAAATCATGTCTTTAAAAAACCAAAATTCTAAAATTATAAGAAAGCAAATTATCTGTATTTATATTTGAAGAGAAGGAAAGAGAGTGAGGGTGTGTATTTAGCTAGTTTGATTAAAAGAAGAATCATAGGAATCCCCAATTTGAAATCCCATGTTTGTGAAATATGTGATGGTAACATATTAGACCACTGTGTTGAGTATGATTGCATCTAATAATTTTTAAAAATTATAGAATTTGGTAAAAAAAATAAAAAATTTGACATTATGAAGCCCAAATCTCAACGGCATAGTCTCATGACAAATATACACGGAATGACTTTAAATTTCTTTCAAGCAATATTTTTTTAAAGTAAAAGAACATGACATTAATTCAAATTGCAAGAACATAAGCTATCGAGAAGGTCATCCACACATGATGGAGGCTTGACCCAACAATGAGGGCTACTGAAAGAATGTGCTACCCTAACAATACGGTGTGTCAATACGTTGACACTACGTCAAACAAGCTTGATCGAAAATAACGGACAAGAGGAAATACCAATTTTACAAACAAACAAAAAATTACCAAACACTGAATTATATGTGCTAGACTTTTACAGAGCATCATAGACTATTTTAGAAGGAGAAAAATAATAAATAAATTAGTGGAGTGTATATATATATAACTTTCATTCAAGGAATTTAAATAAGATTTTCTTTTAACCACCTAACCACATTATATAATTGGGCCATTTTTAAGCGCAAGACCGGTGTTCTGATTGGACCCAAAATAGGCCCATCTCTCTATTCGTATGTGAGACACAATCAGAGGTGTTAAAAAAATTGAAAGAGCACGAATATTACATATTTAAATATTTAAGCTCGGCTCGATTATGTATGAGTTTACAAAAGGGTAGTTTCAATTAAAAATTACTCATTCAAATTCAAAGTTGATTCAACTTGTTAAACAAAACAAGTTGAGCATATTGATCATAATAAAAATTAATTCTCCTTGTTATTATATTATAATTATTATTATCATTCATTATCTAGCCTAAACAAGTATAAGAAGAGCTTTGAACTCGAACAATCATAAGTTGAGTGGCTCATTTAGCACCTTTAAATTCAATAATAATAGGTTTGAATTAAAAAAAAAAAAGAAGCATAAGTATAAATATAATGTACTCAATCACACTCCTAAATTTGTTCACACGTCTTTTTTTATCTGTCTCAAGATGTTTACATCTAGCAATGAAAAAAAATAAAATCAAACAAGAAACTCCTCAAAACATAGTGCCATATATTATTTTTGAAAGAGCAATTTTATTGTGAGTCAGTTTCACTTATTATTATTATTTAATCGGTTTCATGAATTATTCATCAAATGTTTCAACTAGAAATTATAAAAAAAAAATAATAATCAATAATACTCTTCTTTTTTTCTTTTTTATTTTTTTATCTCACAAAACTCATTTCACAAGAAGTATATTTTTGCCTTTTAAAAAAACATTATCTTCAAACACGTACTATATTTCAAAATTTATTATTATTCAATAAATGTATTACCAATATATATATATATATATATATATATATTATATTTAACGTGAAATAATTAGATGTAAGAATATAAAGAATGGAGGGAATATATGCTATCTCCGTTAAAGCATATTTGTACTGAAGCGTCCTTGCAAGTTGCACCTAATTACTTACTTAATTAAAAAAATGATGGATAATTTATGATTGGGAATATAAGATGTTTGGATTTTTATGAATGTTTGGTAATAATTAATATTAAGCTTACATGTAGGGACTAAATTACTATATGTGTGATAAAACCAAAATGACAGGGTGTCAACTCAAGAATCTAGGAGAGAAGTTTCTCATCAATCCAATCATACCTTTATAAATGTAGCTCAGACAAACAAGAGAGTTGCATTAACTAAACTAACCAAATTCTGCAATTATAATTACCATGTTTTCAACCTTCTCTTTTTATTAGTATTATTATTGGAAGCATGATACATTTAGTACATTCGAAACATGATACATTACCCATATGCTATTGGGTCAATTACACAATTTATAAACAATAGATGATATATGAAAATAGCACGGAAGTTCCGTATTCATTACTTGGGTAATGAATAAATTCTTATTGAATTTATTTTATGGAGTACTATATAGCTTTATTGTATAATTTTTTCTGAGATTTATACATGTTGAATGTACGAGGCATCAGAAAATTCAAATATATATATACACATCATTTATTCATCAAAAGACTGAGTACAAGTATGCTATGAATCGATTTGAATCTTTTGATGATGTATATTGAGTTTAATTTAGTATATCAATGTCTTGGAATTCAATGTGCTTATCTTGTGTATATAATGATTTTTGTATAATCCATTACATACACATATTCTGATATTCATATTTATACTTTCCAATTCGGAATAACTAAAATTAAAATAATCAAAATAATGGACATAGTTATAATGAAGTGGTGATGTCTATTTCAACGTAGTCCTCTTTTACTTTATGTTTTTTGATTAATAATCTTTCCCTTGGATTTGCTTGCTGGAAATAGGATCTTTATAGATTCAAAACACGACTAACGTGGTTAAAATAATATACATATAGACATTATGTATAACATATACTATATTGTTGTTCAAGTATATAAATTACTCCATGTACAAATATATGTGTACAGATCAGAGGAAGGGGAGATGATGGTATTGAATTAATGTTATAATAAAATTTAAAAAAAAAACTGAAATATTATTATACAAACATTAATTTTAAGGTATTCGAGAATGGAGTATAATTCATGATCCGTGTGATGAGGAAACAAAGATGACAAAAGAGAAAATATTTAAATTACATATATACTCGAAAACTTAATTATACACATATGCTGCTGTCCTAAATTCAGTAATTAATTAACGTAGGTAGGTTCCAACATTGCTGATTGCTTCAACTAAAGATCATCGAATGATTGTATTTCATAATTATTATACTACTATCAATTTGCCAAATTAATGACAACAGATTAAGAAAATTAAGCAGCTAGTATATAATTATAATAGGAATATAATATAGTAACTCATAGACCATAGTTGAGTTTAATTAAGATAGCATTAGATTAGGCCATAAACAAAATGAAAGTGCCGACATACACAATCGGAATATTTGGTGTTTCATCGAGGGTGGTGGTCTGTTCTGTTCATCATCATAGCCAAGAACCTCTGATCAGATTCCTGTCTCTGCAACCTCATGCTATCGTTGAACTTCTTGATGAAAGCTTCCACCTGCTGGTTGAATTCTTCCAGGCTCTTGGATGGGACCCTCCTGATCAGACCACCTCTCCGGTTCAGCGAAACGGCGTCGTTGAACGTCTCCGCCTTCCGTAATTCCTTCCATTTTGGTGACGTCGGCACCACCACCTCCGAGTCCAGCCGCTTCACCTGTTCCCACGTGTCACTCTTCTTCAACTTCTTCTTCTTCTTCTCTCCCCCTTTCTTCCCTGCAATTGCCTTCCACGTGGCATCCAGCGTGTCCTCCTCCTCCTTTCCTCCTCCAATTGCAGACTTCCACGTGTCATCCGACTCTCCTGCTCCTCCTCCAGTTGTCGCCTTCCACGTGTCTTCTTCCTCTCCGGCTCCTCCAGTTGCTGACTTCCACGTGTCGTTTTCCTCGAAAACGTCCTTCCACTCTCCTTCAACAGGAGGATGCGTATGGTCATCATGATCTGTTGTGATCGGAATCTCCTTCTCCTCTGGCGGCGGCGGTGAGACTGAGAGCGATTCACCAAACTGCACGGCGGTGAAAATGTCTTCGTCGTCGTGGTTATCGCTGCCGCGTCGGAATTTAGAGGCGGCGGCGATGAGGAGCACCATGATATTGATGAGGACGCAGATGGAGAAAGGAGCGGAGAAGAAAGAGGCGGCGGAGGTGGAGAGTCGGCGGAGATTGGAGACGAGGAGAATCGGAGAAGAGTAGAGGGGAGGCAGGGCCCGTTTGAGCATTGCAAGAGTGTAGAGAAGGCCAGTTGATAGGAGCAGCAGCCCCACAATCTTGAAAATAATCTGCATAAATCTGCTCTTGTTTTGAGCTAAACTTTCGACAAGCAATAATGCCATCATGGTCATCACACATTATATCATTTAATTGTGTGCTCTCTCTCAAATGGTGGTCTGCTTCGATGCAGATTACTCTGTTGTTTCTCACATTCTTAAACACACACAAACTAGTACTGAAATGCAACCACCACTATTATATATACTCCGTGAACACATGACCAACACTTTGCGCCAGTATTTACACTTTGTAATAAAATATTGACGTGGTGTAAATCCTTTCCCCACTTCCCATTCTATTACTCTATATATTAATTACTAAATTTTAAATTAAAGGATCCACATTAACTCTAAAATATTAGTACTTATTTTCTTTTGTTTATACCAAGCAATTGTTGATGAAATAGTTTGTAAGATGATTCTTATTTTTCATCGGTCAATTATAAAATAATACACTTTTTATTCCTTTCATAAAATTCATTTTTTGAGACACTCTCATTTGTCATATTTGTATTGTTTTATTTATTTAACGTATATTTTCTAAATAACAAAAAGTAAAAGGTTGGAATCAATAGCAGTGCTTTGATGAGAGAAAATTATGAAAAGAGTTCCACATTTACTCACATTTTGAATATATATTTTTTTAAATGGAAATTCATGAGCAATAATATTATTGTAACGATGAATAAAAAGAAATCTGAAAATGAAATACTAGATCTTAAGAAAACTTGAAACTCATCAACAAATAAGTCACTAATGTACACTAAAGAAATTTTTAATTTTTACAAACAAGCTTATAAAACTTTATTTTTATCGTTAAATAAGTGCATTAGAGTACAACATAATTCGTTGGTAAAATAGTGTTCGTAAATCTTTACCAACGAAAATCTAATTCCGTTTGTAATCAGTTGTTAATAATTCTGTTGACAATTTATGTAAAGATTTTGTGAGTAATCCGTTGATAAATAACCATAAATGTTATTCCGTTAGTAAAGATAATATATATCTTTTGGCATTTTGTTGCTAAGAAATGAATGTAATTTTTGTTGATCACAATGTATTGATAAATTTTGTTTGTAGAAAAGTTTTTTTTAGTGATATATTAATTAAATATAGAATTGATATCTATACTCATTTAATTTTAAATAAATTGACATGAAGATTACAACTTTAAATGAATGTTTATTTGCTTGGCTTCTTGATAATTTGAAAGGAATTAATTACACAAAAAATGATCACGTCTACTCTATTTGCAATATAGTCTTATTGATTAGAAAAATACAACCACCTATGAAATCTTTTGCGAATTACGCTGATCGGGTAATTAGACGCGGTATGATCATAGAGTGACTGACCTTATGACGCATTATATTTCATTTCATCTTTAAAGTCTCCCGAAATAAGTTTGGCGTGGTGATCTCACACAAGTTTTTGCCGAATATATATTTGTATTTTTTTAATTTTATTTAAAAATAATAATTTTCAATGAATTACATGCCGGTGAATTGAACTCGCTAGATCCGTCCATTTTTTACAAGATGTTGGATATTCGCCCTTCGGTGAAATTTGTCCCAAATCCACCTTAATTTTTTTTATTTTCACATGCAATATATTCAAATTAATATAAAGTTAAATTAATCACATCCGATTAATTATATAACTCAAAACAACACGCTACATTAATAATTATTATTGTAACTAGGATTTCAAAACTTGAAAATTAATTTCCGAATTAATCCACTTAAAATGCTAATCAAGATTTAATATTTAATTAGTCTATAATCTGCTAGAAGTTTAGTAATTTGGGGTAAATTGTTTTGTAATTTAGAAATGATGTTGGATTGGAGGGTGGACTAAGAATATGCATGCTGGACATTTCTGTTCAACTTCTTTAGATTTATTTAATTCTAGTCTCCCATGAAAATTAATATTATTAATTAATTAAATTCGAAGATATTTTGCTTGAATTTCCACAATTGATTTATTTATTCAATTCTTTTAACAAAGCGAAGCTACTAAGTATTTATTTTATGTATTTAGTTCATTACTTAATTTTAAGAATACAAATATGTATTACTGTGACAGTAACCTAATAGAATATATACTACATAGTCAAATTATGCATTGCTGTCAGAAAGACACTTTTCATTTTATTATTTTTCTTCCAAATTACCACGAATTTGGTTATGTAATCATCTTACATAACTTATTGGATAAGTCAAAAATAATTGCAAAATGTGTCGTTCAAGTAAAAGCTGAACTAATGAAATATATTAATTAGTAGATAAATATTATTGTTGGTCATATGGTAATGCGTCATTTTGATATGCCTATAGTATTAGATTGTCTTTGGTTGACGTGTGTGCATAATGTCATGTTGAGCCAACTATTGTACTACGTACTGCAATTTCTTAATTATCGTGATTGATTAATGAATTATTTAATTAATCAATGAATTAAAGTCAATTAATTGCATATGGAGTATTTTTTATATATTATTATAGATTCAAGTAGCAATGATTATATGAATTAAGCTCTCAAGTGGAACGACTTTTATTTGATTACAGGAATTCATGAGATCATTCAACAAAAATACTATAAATATAAAATGAAACAATAAATAATAACAATTCATTTAAGATGTAAGTATTTAAGTTAATTCACCTAATTTCTTACATCGTAGCTAACCATTCTCAAAAATACGCTAAAATTATAGCTAATATATTAAATAAAGTAAGTCTTGTGTAATATTCTCTAATCGTTTCACTTTTTCTTGATTTAAATATTATTTTTTATTATAAATGTTAATGCTTCACATAAATCCCATGTGTTAATGAAATTGTTCATCACATGGTTATTACATTTTTCGCCTATCAAAGTATAATAGAGAACTTTTTATTTAAAATATTAGTATTACTTCTCGTATGTCTATGAATTTTTATTTTTATTTTTTATCAGTAAATATTATTTCCTCCGGCTATTTACAAGTATTAACTTTATCATTTTGGGCGTCCACTTCAAAGATATTCATATTCTTTATTTAATAAAAAGTTACACCACATGACCCACATTACAAAAAAAAAATATTTTTTAGCAACCGAATTTAGCAACAACATTCAATCCGTTGGTAATTAGCAACGGATTAGCACCAAAAATGACATTTTTGTTTTAGCAACGGAATACCAACGGATTTATTCTTTATTTTAGCAACGGAATTCAATTCGTTGCTAATAAACAAACGGATTACCAAGGGAATCATTATATAAATTACCAACGGAATTATTAGCAACGGATTACCAACGAAATTATTTAGCAACACAATTGATTTTTCGTTGCTAAAAATTTAGCAACCACCACTTTATCAACGAAATTTTACCAACAGATTCCGTTGTTAATTCGTTGGTAAGTCAATTTAATAATGGAATTAAGGCTTTTAGCAATAGAATATTCCATTGTTAAAAAATAATTTTTTGTAGTGTCACCACTTTCCTCTAATATAACTATTCACCACATATATAATAATAATACTTCTTAATCTACACATTAAAAGTAAATTATTACCTTCTAAGTGGGCGAAGGGAATAGTTGTTAGTAGTTACTAGTTAGTAGTTAGGAGTTTGTTCACCAAACACTCGCACTTATACGTTTCGGGAAATTTATTCTACAATACTTTTTCACACAAGTTTTTTTCCCCTTATTTTATTATTCATATTATATATAAAATAAATCAATAATTAATTACTTGAAATGGTCTCATATACAATTTTTTTAACCTACATATTCTTATAGTTGATAATTCAATACAAAGGAAGCACTGCATTTATCACTTAAAACAAGATCTGAAACCCAATAATAATGGTGGGTTATTGGGATTATCATAGGAAATTAAAATAATTTGACAATCATTAGGTTTTGCGAAAATAGACGTAGGGTATTTCACCTCTTTCCTGGCACGGAGATTAATAAAGTGGTGACTTTCAGGAGTATTATGATATTTTTTTGGTAATAAATAAATGATAAAATATGTTATGTGCGTTAGGTAAGGGTGATTTTTTTTGTAAATAAAGTGTATAGAGAAGGGTAATTGTATTTGACTTTTTGCTTTTTTAGAAATATGCAAATTTTTATGGGACAATCAAAATGGAAAGTGTATCATCTTTCGTGGGATGGAGGGAGTATATAACTAGGCTGGGTTTTATAGACTTTTAGTGCACCAAAGAGAAAACTTTTTAATGGCTAATTATTATCACCCCACTAATAGCTACATAAAATATATACTGGGTACAACAATACAAAGATGCCACCTGCAGTATAATTAATATAGAATACCAGAGAATTAATCAGTTAAAAAAAAACACAATTGATTTATTTAAAAATTAATTATATTTTTTTAAATATACTATAACGTATATACTTAATGCAATATATAAGAGATCTAGCAAATATTTTTTCTATAATTTGATAATGAAGCACTGCAGGTAAAACATGTGTCTAATTATTTGTACGTTTTGATTATTATTTTAGGACTTTCTTTATTCAAATTCAAAATGTAGGGCCTACAAAAAATTTCTATCGATACCTGAAAAATATAAAATTGTCATTTAAGGATAAGGAAATTATAAAAACATTTAAAAATAATATAGTTTCAACTACTCGTAAAATTCAAAACAAACAAGAGGCGAAAACATATTATAAGAGAAACTAGATCAATAAATTTAAACAAATTACTTAATTCACTATACAACAACAAAAGTTTTCGCAATTAATTATCGTGCTATACAGTTTAAAACTCTAATTTGATTGATTAATAAATTAATAAATAAATAAAACTCTAATTTGATCGGGATGACCTTTTTACTTGAAGTGAAGCCGTGTTTGTTTTGAACTTGTTGAACCAAATTTTATTTTTAAAACAAAAAAACTTGTTTTGATCGAAAAGATTTTAAAAAAATTCCATTTTTATAATATCGATCTATCATTTAAAAAAAAAATTAAACACGCACTATTAATCACAATTTTTATTCTTTTGTCACACTTCTTTTTTTTTTTTTTTATCATTGATAAACTTACTTTTCAAATCTTACCTTATAATAACTCAGCCAACATACTTTATAAACCAATTAATCACATTTTCACCATTAAAAAAAGTTACAAAAATGAAGTAAACAACAAAAAAATTAAATTAAATTCAACCAAATACATAATATCTATACACAATATCGAGCTGATCACCACTTAAAATCTACGAAACGTGTCTAACGTCGTATGACTCATTAGTATTATTTATAAAAAATTAAACCAGAATTACATTAGAATGAATTATACTAAATACACTTATGATTAGAAAGCTCTAATAAAATGGTAGTGTGGATTATAGAAGTAATATAGGGAGGTAGGGTGCTAAGGAAAGTGGTTCAAGGGCGGTGGTGGTGGCGGGCCTCCACAGGCAGCGGCGGCGATATCTTTAGACTAGTTTATATACTCCTCCTCCATTAAGTGGGTCCCCCTGAGTTTGGAAGTGCCCCAAAACTGCGTCTATAAGTTGCCATTTTGGGAGACAACCAGCTGCCTGCATCAATATTAACCACCATTTGCATATGCTTTGCTTTAAAGATTGTTTTTATTATGAGTTATTTTATTTTATTTTAATTTGTGCATTTATTTATTCCCTTTTGGGTGGGTACTACTACCAATGTACCATGTACCTCTATATAACACTATATATTATACACTAAAAGTTAGAACATCGAATTTTTAATGTGCAATTATATGTGATCGAGTGCCTATGGTAATATTATTTGATGCAATCATGCAAGAATATAAAATTAAATACTCCATTAATAATATTTCAATTACATGTTGATTTCTCATTTTAAATCCACAACAAACTCTTGATGAATGGGTGAATGAGAATGAACAGCAATATGATTAAAAAATGCAAAATTGTTACACTACTCTAATTTATCTCGTATGCTCGAAATCTGTGTTGGTCTTTTGTCAAATAAAATAAGGTTGGTTTTTTGTCTCACATCGGATGGGAGATCAAAAGGGGAGAAATTCTTATGCAATTTAAGGAGGTCCCTAATTTAGATGTTAAGTGCATCAATCAAGTACACTTTAATCTTTGTGATTGATTTTAATTAAAATTCCTTTGTTAGATTTTGAAGAATGAGGAGAAAGGTTGAGTTAGTCATAGATTTGTAAGAGTGTAGGGACTGGGGTCGCGAGAGAGAAATTCTGTGTGATTGTAAAAAATTTTCACATAGTAGTATTTTCTCGGTCCGTGGTTTTTCTCCGATTTTGGAGTTTTCCACGTAAATTCTTGTGTTGTGTTTTTTATGTTCTTCTTTATTTGTTCCTTAGTAATGAATGGAGATCTGTCTATCCCAATAATTGCTCATGTTTCAAAACAAGGTACTTGAATTCGAACACGTCATTTCGACAAGGCTATCACTCCTAAAAGATTTTTGAAAAGCGAAGTCTTCAACCTCTGGGAGTTCGTCCCAAACTTCTTAGTAATGGAGTAGTCCACTCATGATTGGATTTTTAATAATAAACACAGACTCCTTAATTGTTTAGGGTACAAGAGCTGAAATTGACGGGTGGCTCGAGATTCAAATGAACAAGTGCACCAAGAGTCAATTCTTTTAGTTAATACCGCTGAGGCCTTACCAACACATCGTGGAATTCAAATTGCACGAGAGCAAAATAACAAATGTATCATTCTTGAAGTTGACTCATTTATCCTCTACTATACCCTATTCAAACCAAAGAGGTCCATCTTACTTTGACTCGATTGTTGAGGATATCCAGCCCTATCTCCCACATTTTAAGATATAATCTCATTCCAATGGGTTGTCATTCACGAACATCTTAATTCACAGATTAGCTAATTAAGTTTGCTTTCAATAACTCTTTAACAAGTCACTTTAATGTTATAATTCTTTTTCCTTTGTTGTATTACGTTGATGTCGTATCTTCGGCTGATTAATGATCATTCTTACTTTTCGCTTTAAAAAAAATATTTTACTTTAAAATTTTGACTTTCTAAACAAATTCGGGGTAATTTTTGGGTGACCCGTGGTCACCCATGACCCTCTCACATGAGGGGGTGGGGGTCACCCCTGACGTGTGGGCCCTCACCCACTCATGTGAGAGGGTCATGGGTGACCACGGGTCACCCAAGTAATTCTCGCAAGTTCGTCATTTGATATAAGTTAAAGTGAAATATTATAGGTTAAATGTTAACCTCATCCATTCATAAATGGAGTAATAATTGTTTTAAAAAAACTTAATAAAATTGACAAAAACTTATGTGGGACTGTCTTTCCAAATTACATGAAGAGTAATTTTATGAGAGGGATAATATGATAATATTTGAATAAAAAGTGATAACAGTATATTGTATTATTTTATTAACAATTTATTATATAAATAAAAAATTATAACGTTTTAATAAAAATTGATAATATATTTAAAATGATAACTATTTAAAAATACAACAAATAGTCACATGTGATACGGTTTAAAGCAAATGTTGCCTCCACAACATTTGATGCATATAAGTGAATAACCTCTAATATATTACTGAGAGAGTTTGTTAGATAAATGTTAACAATAAATATAAACAATATTTGAATAACCCCTACAACATTTGAGTTCTTATGATCAGTACTTCTACCATATAAACAATATAAATCAATATGAATACTAGTAGGAATTATCAGATTTAAATTTGAGTGTCCTTGTATAAATTAAAGGGGCATTTTATTATTATTTGCATTATTATTATTATTACTAGTACTAGTATATAATATTATCGTAGCCTTTTCTTTCTAAGAAAGTGAAGGCATCGTTGGATGTTCAATAAAGTGTATAGCCAATATTAAAACTGAACCAGATTAAAGAAAAAGCAACATTTCTATATGTTAAAAGATAATTATTGACTATTTTTAATGAAATATAATTATTGATTTGGGCACTTAGTACCAAACTTCCAAGATAAGGGCAGCAAAAGTACAATTTAATACATTCCAAAGATCCCATGAATAAAATAATTTATTAAATGGAGTGGACCTGGAGTAACAAATAAGATAGCTATCAAAATTTAAGAAAATTAATTTTAATTGAGCAAGAAATCCTCATGCACATGATACTGTTTTTCCGTGACAGAGACTGTTGCATTACTAATTTATCTAGAAAATTACATGCATAAGACTATATATCTCAAACATTACGCATAAAAAAACAAAATATTAATAATACTACTTAGCAATTATGATCATATGTATGTATATGTGTCTCTCTCTATATATATAATTGGGAACAACCAACCTAGGGAGGCCCAAAGAAAAAATACGGATGAATCTATCAAATTCCTCATTTTGATAAGTTTTTTACTTGTATTTTGCATGGAATTAAACGCAATCAAACATAAATGGACGTTTGTTTGAGGTTTGTAGTGATATGTGCAAGAGAATATTAATTAACGCAAACATTCTTATAAATCCGACATAACTTATTATATAAATCCGGGTCTTTTCTCACCTTAAACCTCCCCATTCCAATCATATTATACACTATGTATGGCTAGAGTTTAAATTAAAGAGGGACCACATGGTTTACACCGTAAACTCGGTTCTCGATTTACATAGCTTATTCTATGAGCTTTGGTCTTTTCTTACCCTAAACCTTGTGGTCCGTCATTTAAATTATATTATACTCTATGTATTGATAGAGTTTAAATTAAAGGTGGACTACTCATTTCAATCATATTATACCCTATTTATTGTAGAGTTTAAATTAAAAGTAGACTATATGCTTTACATTGTAAACCCGAATCACATGAGATGTCTCATTAATTAATGCCAAGAAAAGATTAAAGAAGGGAGAGAAAGTGAGAAAGAATATTAATTTAAAGAGAATAATGTATGAGAGGTGGTTGGTGTTCGCTGTTAAGGATTAATATAAGTGGTAGGTGTATCCATATATGGATGGTTTTTTAAAATTTTGGTGTGTGGTTTGAAAATCAGATTTTGATTTTCAAAACCTGAAACAAATATATCCGTAAAATATAATATGAATTACAAGGGTTAATAGGAGTACCTGAATTATATAGGTGAATACAAAAACCTATGTTTGTTTTCGATTTATTTCGTTTTAAAAATTAGTTAATAGTAGTTTATGTTTATTTTGAATATTTGATGGAATATGTATTACAGATTGTATTATGATATGTGTAACAATATTTTAATTGATTTGAATGAGAGAGGAGAGAGATAGATTGAATGAGCATTAAATTTATAATGCATAAAAAATATGTAGGCATACATGTATATAGATGATTTTGTAAACCCCAAAACAAATATAAAAACTTTAAACATAACGATAAAGATTAAATGCAAAGACTTGTGTGATTACGTAATAAGTAAGTTCTGATGTGAGACGGATAAAATGTAATAACAATATTATTACTTTCCTTATAAAATGTTATCACTTTCTCTATAAAATATTATCACTTTTTATTTTTATTATAAATTATTCATGAAATAGTTCACTGCATTATAACTTTTCATCGATTGAATATAACTTTTTATCTATCTCACGTAAGGCTTATGTCACGTAATACAATAATTGCTTTAGTTAGATTAAACTACAGGTAAGTTGTATCATGATAATATTACTATGATATAAGATTCCATACACTTTATGATAATATTATGATGTATAAGATTCTATACATAGTACAAATATTTGTCATCTAGAAAATTTTAAAAAATTAATTAGTATTTGGATGCATATAAAACCTTCTGATCTGGAAAGAAAAGTTCAACAAAAATATCAAGAACATAAGTACATGAGGTAAGTAAAATACTCCAAATTCCTATAATTTTTGCCAAATTAATCGATAAGATGGGATAATCTCTTATTTTATTATATGAATCATGAATTTACATAATAATGACAAAATCTCATTATGCATGCAGCATTGGCTGATCATAACAAAACAAAAAGAAAAGCTATCTAATGTGAATATCTTGGACATGATATGAAAAAAAAAAATACAAAAGAGATGGATTATGCTAGCAATTTCAGAGGCAAAATTTCAATACATCCCTTTTGATGAGTCAATCAATCTTTTTCTATTTTCATTAAATAATGCAGATTAAGTGATTACTGATTCAAAAGATGATAATTGAGAAATTACTATTTTCAACATAATCACTTTCTTGTGTGTCCCACTCTTATATTTGTAGATCATTACAATATTATAGTTTTCTTCATTTTTGGTCAAAATTTTCACTTACTCCCTCCGTCCCACATTTGTCTTCACACTTTCCGTTTTCGTCCGTCCTACATTTATCTTTACCACTCAAAAAAGGAAACTTCACATTAACCAACAACCTCAAAAGTTACCTTAATTTCAAAAATATCACTATCACCTAATACTCATAACATATTTTATAATTTATTTATACTTTATAATTTATTTATTACTTAAAAATACCACAATACCCTTCAAAAGTCAATAAAGTTGGTCAAAACGCAACTTTTCTTAAACTCCGTGTCTACCGTAACTGTGAAGACAAATATGGGACGGAGGGAGTATATTATATCAAGTTGAGTGGAAACGTTCAGATGTAAAAAATCAAAGACTTTAGAAATTTCTTTTAGTCAATTTTAAGTCTTTCTTTACATGGATATCTAGTAGATTGGAAAATGAAGTAATTGGGCAAGTAATATTCCTAGGAAATCCCTAACTTATTACACTCATGGTGGTCCCCAGAACTTGGAAGTTACTTCACACATTTTTACTTTAGCATTGTTGGGTTTATATATAGGCCAATGGAGGTCAGGCCCATAAAGGAGTCTAGTGGACCACTCGATCCAATAGCATACTCGCACGGTTTTACTATTAAGCTTTCCCTCAAAAAGCCTACACTTTTTTAAACCCAAATTATCCCCCACCTCTAATCAATGTAGTATTTTGATTGCCTAGCATTCCCACATCATCAAAATAGGAGTAATAGTAACCAAAATTTTGAAAAGAAAAAAAAAAATCAAATCGAATAATAAAACTCAATCATTGAAGAGTGTCAATACTGTTTCTTCAGGACATACGTGTGAAACCCCTCTTATTTTACTTTTTATTTATCAGTGTGAAATTCCTCTTAATTTACTTTTTATCTATCAGTCCCAGTTGATTTATTTATATTCTTAAGATTAACAATTATTATTATTATTAATTAATGCACCCTTGGTTGTGGGTTCTGTTGTCAAGAAGTGTTGAATTCATATTCCATGTTCTAACTTGGTAGTATTTTATTAGACGCGATGTGTGCATGGCATACATCATCACTTAGACAACTAGATTGACAAATTGAAACACGAAATTTGGATAGCAACAACAAATTCAAGCAGAATCAAAGAATGGTATTTTCAATTAAATCATGAATCAAAAAGGTGAAAATAAAATAACGTCTAACAATTATCAAAACTTATCCGTACAGTCATTTGCCTTTAGATTATGGTATACAGAGGAAGTTGCTAGAGATGATTAATTAGTGTACAGAAACAGGAAAGGGGACAAAAGGAAAACAACATTACACACAATGTAAGCAAGAAAAGAGAAGGGAAAACTTTAGTCTAAAACATCTTTGTACATTACTGCATATTTTTGCAGTTTTAGAGTATATATATGAAGAATCCACAACTTGGAAAAAAAACCATGAAGATATGTCCAAAAGAACTCAGATACTATATTTGTAAACTCAAAGCTAACAAGGAAAACTTGAGAAAAAAGAATAGTACTATATCAAACTTTGGTCTTCTTGCATTGCTTGAGAGTGGTAAATGGATAATGGAACGCGTGAAATGATCTAACACATCCGGACACTATCTCGGTTTAAAGTTTTAAGGTCCAATATATGTTGGGATCAATAGAGTGCCTAAATCATAAAACCAAGAAAAAGATGGTGTTACTCAAGACAGCAAAGAGAGTATTGTATAGCAGTTTGCATATTATTCATTTTTCGACAGTATTCAATTTGGTTTTCAAATTCAAGTGGATTACTGTCATGATATCCATGTCAGCTAAGAGGGCTAGGAATTTATCAAATCAGTGGAATAGGATAAAGGGTATATATTTTCATGATTTCCTAAAAAAATGAGTTACAACTTCAGGTTTAACTAATGAGCAATGTTGAGGATACAAAACTAAACCACCAAGTTTAAGTACAGCATGAATATGGTGGTCAGAAAATGTATAAGCCAATATTCGTAGTATTTTCCTCGAAGTCATGTAAGTTAGGGAGACGTACCATTTCTGTTGGATTCACCCTTCAAATATTTTTCCTCTTTAACTGCACGCAGTGAAGAAATCTTTGGAGATAATACAGATCTCCTCCGTTTGATGCATCAGCTCCTGAAACCAAATAATCATCAACAAAAGTATATGGTGCTCTAACAATGTTCGACTTAGTTGACAATGTAGAAATAGAAGTTGAAGTACATGCACTTTTCATACACTCAAACAAGTTCTTCGTTAGCCATTTCTTTACTTCTAACCAACAACAATGTCTCTAAACTATATATGACCGCTGTTTTTCAATTATCTATAATTTTCATAAAACCAGCAGGTTAATCAAAAAGCATGCTGCTGTGGATTCTTACACTCAAATGTAGCCCAGCGTGATGGAGGTACCACTGTACGATCTTTCTCTTCCGATACATAAAGGAGACTAAAGAGATCTCTCTCAGCATTTGAACTATATATAGTTTCTTCAACAGTAATGGGTGCAGGTACAGTGAGGTCGGTCATCAAATCAAAAGAACCCTGTTAAAAAATAGGTTATTTGGATCATTCAATTTGCGTGTGAAGATGTCAGATGAATTCTTCTCAAGCAGATAAGCTCAATGATAAAAGGATACCGCACGACTCCGCGTAGGAGGGGCGATTTGGGGCATTTCCTTGGTGAAAAATTCTTCATCCAATGAGTACTTTCTTGCCTTCTTAGGAATTCCTTTTATTGAGGTAGTTACACATTTTCCTAAACACTTTTCAGGCATTGGCTGGTGAGATGTTCTAGATGCCCATTTTCTCTCCACATATCTGCAATGAACAAAAAATTGGCTTAAAAAAAAAAAAAAACTAACAACAACAATAAGAAACTGATGCTCTTATGAGATAGTATTAGCAAAAATGTTTATTGAATTTACTTGGAATGAATATATTTTTCTATTGGATTTCTGTCATAATCGGGAGGTAGTTCTGCTTCCCAGTATTCGTTGAATTTCTCGTTGCCCATAACTGTACAGCACAATCAATATTTTAGATCACAGATTAGTGATATTTTGATTGATGTGTCTGCTCTCATACTTAAGCTGTTACACCTCCTACATTCTAAGAGTCATAGTACTATATATGCTATACTTTTACCAGTTAATATGTCTCACTACAATATTATGAAAATACATGTATCAATCCGACTTACCTTCCATAAAGGCAACCTGCTCGGGAAGCCACGTATCCAAAGTTGTGGATCTTACCTATTACGACGAAATAAAGTCAGTATTAGTAAATTGATCCAGAGAGTCTATGATCAAATCTTATGTGTCCACAAGCTATGAAAAACGCAAACCAGTACACAAATCAAGATGCAAGGTAAAAATAGGCAAGGAAGACTGAACTATCTAAGAAAGAAAGATAATTGAGAGGGCATAACCTTTGAGATGTGTACTCCAAGACTCCGATGTATTCCAGAACATTGCAAGCATATGAAGATTCCAAGGTTGATACTCGCCCATCGTGGTGCCCTGCAAGGACGGTTGCAGTTTCGTTTCAACACTCATGATAATGCTTGCATTTGGAACTATAATGAAACAACAGAGTATGAAAAAAAAACAGACAGAAAACGTACTTGCTCCTGCAATCTGCGCATTCCTTGTTCTGGGGCAGCTTAAGAAGACCCAACAATAACTAGAACAAATTTTCCACAAACATGTGGAGACAAAATCAATCTCAATTTCAGACCAACAATGCTAATTTATGTTTGTAACAATCTTCTATATAAGCAAATGATAACAAGGTATCACTAATAATCACAATTACTAGCCACAAGTATACCAAGCTAGTTTCTTTACAATATGATCGATTTAGGAAACCATAGAGTTCATGACGAATACATATGGCTTGTCTAAAAATTATACAAAAACAACATGATTAGCAACAAGCTCTATGAAACAAAGCCTGATTACAGACTACAGCCAGCCACTATGATTTAGCTAAAGACAACACAATATTTGTTGATCAAAATGAAACTTTTGAGGAAACAGCAAGATTTTGGTAAATAGTTGCTATTTTCTACATAAATGAGGTTATTAAAATTTAGAGCACAAGAGCATATAACTTGTTTCAGCTAATTCAGTTTTTCTGCCTATGATTTTCTCTTCAAATCATGGAATGGAATGGCATATTTATTGAGAATGTGGGGAAATGAATCAAACAATCAAACAAAATCCTTTAATATACTACTTCTAAGTTCTAACTACTTCATCAGAATTACTTGATACAGGAAATATCACGAAAATTAAAACCCTAATATAAAATGAAAAATCCATCAGAGAAATAGCTTATAGGAAATAAAGTTGGTATTTCAATAATCCAATAAGAATAATTACAGAAAATTGAAGAGAGAAGGTTTGGTCACCTTTGCATGTTTGGCATTAAGCTCCTTGGAAACAGAAGCCTTTTCGTTCATGGCTCTCTCTATCTGCAACGAACGGTTTCACACAGAGAGAGGGGAGGAGAAGAAGATAAGAAAAAAAATAATACTCCAAAAATTTGAAAAAGAAAGGGTAGGGGAGAGAGAGAGTTTTCGTGTTGGTGTATTCTTCTCTCTCTAACTCTTGCGATGAAAGGATTTTGTGGTATGTAACAATGGCTGGATGGATTAACAGATTCCCAGGAATAACATCTCCAAACTCCACTTTTATTTCCTTCAACTTCGCCAACATTCTCTCCCATGCCTCACAAATCTCTTTTTTGCTTATTCAATTTCACCCTTCTCACACAAACGTAAATTAATTTCGTATCCTTTTGTTTTATTGAAAATGTTTCAAAGACATTAATATTTATCAATTTTTTTTTAATATATATTTTTTTTATCAATTTGTTTTTTATCCATTAAATAAAAAAAATGAAACGTCTTAAAG
Source organism: Pogostemon cablin (assembly GCA_023678885.1). Classification (NCBI taxonomy): domain Eukaryota; kingdom Viridiplantae; phylum Streptophyta; class Magnoliopsida; order Lamiales; family Lamiaceae; genus Pogostemon; species Pogostemon cablin. Next base: position 7,810,489 of record CM042962.1, on the reverse strand, counting down.
TAAAAATGACAATTCGGTGAAAATTTAAGTTAAAGGTTTACATATCTTTATTTTTTAAATTGACCCACACAAAATAATTAATTATTCTATCCACACACAATACTAATACAACTACTCATTTTACATTAAATATTATTTCTCTCACATCACTACACATTAAAATATTATATCTCTTAATCTACGTGCAAAAAACAAACGTCAACGTGTGCAAAAAACAAATGACAACGTTAATAGGGATGATAATTTGGCCCGCTCTCACCCCGCCCCAGCCCGCCCTGTTTGGGCCGGGTCCGCCCCGACCCCCGTGTACGGGCCAGGTCGGGTCTGGGTCCTAGCCTCGCACCGGCCCGCCCAGCCCCTAAAATATTAAAATTTTTTATTTAAAATATTTATTATATTTATTATATAATATAATTTATTAATTTATATTAAATATTATACATATATTTTTATTTAACTTAAATAAAAAAAATCATATATAGGAATTATATATAACTATTACAAAATATTTTATTATAATAATATATATATCATTAAATATATAATGTAATAAAATAATTTAAAAAATGAAAATAAAGTTTAATTATTTAATTTAAAATTTAAATTCACTTCATTTTATTTTAATTTAAAATTTTATATTTGAATCTATTATAATTTAAAAAAAAAAAAGGGACGGGGCGAGGCGAACATGCCCCGCATAGGGATGGGGCACGGGTCGTCAATAGCCGACCTGTATCGGGGGCACGGGGCGGGGGAAAAGGAGTGCGGGGGGGCCACCTAGGTACCCGCCCCGACCCATTTTCATGTCTAAACGTTAATGCGGGACAGAGGGAGTATAGACTACTAAAAAGAAATTCGGTTTCATGTAAATAATTTAAATAAACTAAAAGGAAAATTTTTAAACAAAGACCCAATTTTTAAGGTAGGTCTCAATTTTGGACTCCATTTTAAAATTGTTTCATATGAAGGTTTGAATTTTATTTTTTTCTCAAAATAAAACTTGTCGTAATTTTTTTTTTCGAAAATCAATATATATTGTCGAATAATACAAAATGTCAATAAAAATAACATATATTTGATATAATGATTTAATTTGAAGGTGTATAATAATTTTTTTTAATTATTTTGAATGACTTGAAATGAGACAATAAATTTTATAGTGAGTCTTAAAATGAGAAAAAAAAAAAACAAAAAATATAAAAATTGGGTCCTAATTTGATATAAGAAATAAATTCAAACATTGAATTGAAACTTTCACAAAATTCGGTTTTAAATTGAGACTTAAATAAATTAAAAAATAAGACTTCGCATGAAAATCTTCCTAAAAGGAAATAATATGTGAGGATTTTGATTCATATTATATTTCCATAGTCCATACAATTGATGTCTTAGTGGCTTACTATTTATTCTTTGCATTTCTTTTTAAACTTTTTATCATATCATTCGAATGTTTAATAGCTTATAGCTTTAATTATCTATATATTTTAATCATATATTTCCAACGGCCCAATACAGCAAACATTTTAGGCCCATGATGGCGAGGCCCAATATTAATTGAAAAATAATCAGTCTATGTATATATTCAAAATTCAGTAGACGTAGAATCGATTTCTTGCAGAAGAGTTCATAGAAACGAAGAAAAGCAAAATTCCCGATTACATAACTCACTGCAAATCCTCTCAATTTTCCTCCAGTGCAGTGCTTCATAAATCGCTGCAACGCTACTAAAAGTGAATGTAAGTTTAGGCATCTTTATTTCTGATTTGAGAATTATATCTTATTCTTACTGTTTAATTTTTTTTTCTGGTATTTTTATAAAAATAAAAAATAAATTCTGGTTTGTTGATTTTTTTTTTTTTAATGGGTGGGTGTTAGTGTTTGCAGATGGTCGATTCAGCTACAGCTATGAACAAATTGCTCGGCTCCGAATCCGATTCTCAAAGAACTTTGTATGATTATTTATTCCATGAATGTATTTAGCTTGCTGTATTCGATAGTTAACCTTTTCTCGTAATTTTTTGCGAAACTAGGTTTTACTTTTCCGACTTTAAGCAATTTGGCTTTTTTTATTTCATCTTGTGAATGGTGGGTACAATTTAGTTGTAATAAGTTGGGTTTTGGTGTAGGTATCCTTATGTTACTGGAACATCAGTGATTGGCATCAAGTACAAAGATGGCATTCTAATGGCTGCTGATATGGGAGGTTGGCTCTAAATTATGCATTTTTTAATTATCTAATTCATGACAAGAGAGAACATAATTGAATGACCATGATTGCATTACGATGTAGGACTTTTTTTTTTTAACAAGTGTAAATTACTGATTCTGTTCAACTGCCTAGGACCTTTTTTTGCCCAATTTTTTGAAACCTTAACCATTCATGACCATGATGCATCACGATATACATTTGTCATATTTCAAGTTACCCCATTACCAATTCAGCCTTGTTAACAAGTACAGAATTAATTTAAACTTCCCCACAATAATGATGCGCTCATACACCTTCAAATTATGCATATATTTCACTAGTCAACTGATAGTTCTTTCTTGCAAAGTGTGTAACAGAATTATACACTGACGTACACAGACAGTAGTCATTCTTTGACATGTCTGTAACCAAAGTCAGCATCTATGTCATCTATGCTGAACATTGTTAACTTCTTGTTGGTCTCTGGAAGACAAAGACATTTTATTCTAATTTCGGGTATCAAGTTGTTTTATTCATTATTTTTTTCTTTAATAGGCTCTTACGGATCTACACTTCGATACAAGAGTGTGGAGCGGATGAAGTCAGTGGGAAAACATTCGATCATAGGTGCTAGCGGTGAAATAAGTGATTTTCAAGAGTTAATGCGGTACCTTGATGAGCTTATGTAAGTGCATATATCTTAATAGGAAATGTCCTGTGTTTGTTCCTGATTTTGATGCAGTTGGATGACATATATATGTGTGTACATTGACCTTTTTTTTTAAAGCTGATTATAGCAATTAAAAATTTTTGACTCACTATTTGGATGTTTTTTGAATGTAGCTTAAATGATAACATGTGGGACGATGGGAACTCCTTGGGTCCTAAAGAAGTTCATAACTATCTGACGAGGATTATGTATAATCGCCGTAATAAGTTTAACCCTCTATGGAATTCTCTTGTAATTGGAGGAATTAAAAATGGACAGAAATATCTTGGAACGGTATGCAATATTTGTAAACATTTTTTAAGTTCATTTCAAATGCTAATATGTTTTATGATACAGCTAAGCATATCTTGTTCTCCTTTCTGGTATATTTTCAGGTTAGTATGATTGGTGTCCATTATGAGGACAGCCATTTGGCCACTGGATTTGCTAATCACCTGGCTCGCCCTATTCTACGCGAAGAATGGCATGAAAACTTGACTTATGAAGAGGGTGTAAAATTACTGGAGAAATGTATGCGTGTGCTCCTGTATCGTGATAGATCAGCTGTCAACAAACTTCAGGTATGGTTCATCTGCGTGGAGAAAAATAACTTTTTAGTACCCTTCTGTTATTATTGGTTCAACGTTGCTATATCTGTATATCTGTGTCAAGTGTCTGTGTGTCATGTTTCTGTATGGATGAGAGTTGAAAGAAGTGCCATTAGATACTAAGGGTAATGAACCATGAGGGTAAAATATTAAATGAACTTCAAGGTGAAAGTACAATTATACCCTAATATTGTACTAAACTCTAGAGGTAAAATTGTGCACAAACCATGAGGTTTCATGGGAATGTTGTGTAGAAGGGTTCTTGGGATACACAGTCTTTCTAAAATATCATAAATGCGTATCCTCTTGATATAAGCAATTGCATAGGTCCTTTCTTTTGGTGAAGCAACTAGAGTTATCATTTGAGTAATGTATTTTATTTCCAGATTGCCAAGATCACAGAGGAGGGCTTCTCAATTTCTCAGCCATACTCGTTGAAGACCTTTTGGGATTTCGCTGCTTTCAAAACCCAACAATTGGAGCTGAGGGTTCGTGGTAGTTCTATTGCCCAAGTATTTGCTGCATGTTTACTCTAAAGTACGTAGGGGGTGTAATTTCATGGTCTGTTTGTTGGTTTTATCGAGAGAATATCAGACGTTGAAAATTCATTAATTTCAATTTGATGTTTCGATTTCTTAGATACTTGCTGGAGTCATTTGTTTTATGATGCATTGGTGTGCATATTGCAAATGAGAATTTGCAATATGCATATTTATATTATTCTTATTATTCTTGAACATTTAATGTGTTTAATTAATGATATATACTATGTGAATAGGTATTATCATTATCGAATTTGATAAATTGATAATCCTGAAATAGAAATGGTTGATCAAATTATGGCATCCCTCACTGTATTCTTGAAGAGCTGAGCTTTGAATTTGATGACTTCAGATACTATTTAATATTTATAAATGTTTGTAATTAATTAAATGGATTTTCAAATTATGTTTCTCATGTATATAAGCGGTGGGAGCTAGAAATCGCAGCATGGATTATGCTAACAAGTAAAAATGTGGCAGAAAATTTTCAAAGAAACGAACATCATACTTTATTACTTATTTTTATAATCATAACTTTATTTAATTTTCGTTTGAACGGCACAAACTAAATTTAATGAATAAATGATTTTCTTAAATTTTGTATATATGCATTGAATGCGAGTTTAATGCGACTCAACTATGCAAGCCCCTATTTAACGTAAATATATAGTATTTTTTAAATTAAAAATAAAATTTAAAGGCAAAGATTCTCTCCCTCGCCTTAGTCTCCTCCATCTGTATTGACCTTCATCTAGGTTATCCCATTTTTTGCCATTTCTTCTAGCGTCTTCTACGTTAATCTCCCTCTGTGTGTTTTTTGCCATTTCTTCTAGCGTCTTCTACGTTAATCTCCCTCTGTGTGTAAACAGGTATGTTTTTCTTTCTACGCTCCTTTTGTCTTCAGATTTTGGGGTAACAGTTCTAATTATGTATTTTCCTTTTGTTTGTCTGCCTTTCCCCCTTAGTTTGTACACAAAGTTTCCGACCGCTCTTAGCGCGTTCGCAGTTACAGGCTTCCCCACCAAATTTCACTGCTGCACCGCTGCCATACGACATAGGTTAGCTTTCCTATTCATTATTAACAGATTCTCTACTTCTCTACGACGAAATTTTGCCCAACTCAAAAACACTAATTTTTTCCCCTTACATTATGTATTATGCTGAGGTCCATCAAGTGGTTATGTAGGTCCTATATTTGTAATGTATCTTGCTATAACCTTGATTTGATACTTAAATGGTTGCTAATTTGCTGGTTAATCTTTTGTCTACTGTAAAAATGAGTTAAGTCCCATCCAATCACGATTCAACAGAGACTGAGTTAAGTCTCAAAAGTTGGGAGGACATTGATATTGGCTCATGGATAACCTGTGTGAAGTATTGTGCATTCCCTTTGGAGTTGTGTGAAGTCATCTTAGCTGTATAGGCATTAAACTGAGTCGCTTGATGCATCAGAGGTCAAAAGACTTATTCGTGGAGTAGTCTTTCATGTAATTGAATTAAAACTAAGATGTGTGTGTGATCACCTTTCTTCTTAATAAAGATTAAACTTGATGTTTATTGTTTACTCACTTATTGATGCCTTTACACCTCCATGAACCGTATTAGATCAAATGGCATGGGCATCTGCTACATTTTAAAAGTAAATTAGGAACAACAAGCCTACAGAGATTCAGACACTTTCAATATCCAAAATGGACAATTGCTCAAAGAAAAGGAGTAAAGAAAAGACAGTCCACCAATTAAGTGAAGCAAAAATCAAGTTGAAATGCATTTCGAAGATGCATACACAGTTGTAAAGTACCTAGGAGATAGAATAAACAAACAAAATCACAAACCCCATAATAGGAAGAGAAGATTAACAACAAAATAACTGGAAAAGATACCTCTTTGCAAGATGGAGGAGCTAGTTTCCCTTTAATTGTCCAAAATCTCCTAAAATATCCAACCTACATCAAGTATGCATGTGACAATAAAAATACTGTGAACATGCTAACATTCATTTAAAAAGAAAAGTTTAAAAAAAAGAAAGAAAGAAAAGAAGAGAAAAAAGACAAAGCATTACTACCTTTGGTGATTTAAGTATTTCTTGCAAAACAACATTGAACTTGTTCTGCTTTTGATAATTACGAAGTTTGTGATGGTAAATGAAAGTCACACACAGAAATTTTTTAATCATTATTAATTTTGGCTTATAATAGTAGTCAGTCAAATAACTCAAAGCCTTATTAAGAAACTGATACTTTGGGCGTAATTGGATTCCGCTTGATTTCGTCAGTTTAGTTTTGTTTGAAAAGAGGATTAAAAAATTAGGGGGCAATTACTAATGACAATGTTCAAGAAAATGCAGACCTTCTTCTTTTTATGGTCAGATTTTCTTAATACTTGGCTGCACTTTATCTTGATAATTTTTACTGCTGCAGGTGTTGTTTTCCCATGTGCGAGTTGGATGAATCTGCACAGCGTGGCATTTTGAGTCATCCAAGGTGAACACTAAAACTCACCCCTTTTTGTAACATGCATAATATACAGTAACATTTAAGTGACCATATAAAAAGTCAACTTTTTGAAATGGTTTCTAACATTTTGAGCTGCAAATTATTGATCTTGTTTTTTTTGGTGACATAGTTGATTGCAAATAATTTTTTATTTTTACCTTAGATAAAATTCTTTATGCACATGTCACAAAGGTGTAGTTAATAATGTTATATACACAATAAGGCATTAACATAACAAAGACAGCATCTACGAATTCTAAAATTTCAAATGTGATTACTTTTTCTAATGACGAAGTTACTCATTATTTTTTATATAGAAAATTAAAGATTTTTGAATAAATAAAACCTTCTTCGCCACTTCTCAAACCATTACTGGCTAGGAAAGAAGTAAGTCTTTCTCTTTTGTAACATTCAATGATAAAGATGATTAAACAGTATTAAGGATCAAAGTTATGTTAAGCTGATGTCTACATAATTAAATTGTTTTTTACTGTTGGAGTCAACATTGCTCTTAAAAATTTAGCTTACATTTTGCCATGGCTCATGTTTTCAGTAAATGTTATTTATCTTCATATTTTGGTGATGCTGTGGGTTGGATTGGGAATATGTGTCTGCTTTGTTGTTAATGGGGGAAATTGATAAATGATACTAGAAGGGAAAGATCAACAAATGAGAAAATGGAAGAAAAAGAACGACATTGAATGGGAGAGGGTTCAGTGCGTGGTGGCTCACCTGCTGGGAGTTGTAGGTAGCCAAAGAAAGAAAACAGAATGAGGAGAGGAGTTACAAGCGTAGAGTTAGAGTGGTTAATGACGGCAACCATGAAAAAAACGTTGAAAAACATAACTTGTAGGTGTTTAGATCTCCATGTTTGTTTTCATGATATCAGATTATCTATTTGTAAAGGGAGTTTATCAGAAAACCGGTCTTCCAGGGTATTTGTATATTGCTTAAAGCGTTGAATGATGTTACTGTACAGGCAAATTGTGGTACAATTATAAGTGCCTATTTTCGTAGATACAGGCTGACACCTCAGGAAGTGAGGTGCAGGTCTCCTAGTATATAAATAATTAATTATGTTAATCGTGTTTTTGCCTTTTCTTTTTTTGAAATTGGACTCTGGCGTTGAAAAATGAAAGGAAACCTTTTTCTTCATTGGGTGAAGAAAGTTGAAGGATGTCTTCCCTTCTCCGAATTCGCAGCGGCCCAATCTTTTCTGCTTTACAACGACTCCAGTTTCGCTGCTTCTCCACTTCACTCCCCTGTACTGCTCTTAAATTCGTAATTATATCTCTTTCACTACTTATTAATGTGTTATTAATTCATGTTTTTTTTTAGATGTTAAGGAGGAAGATAAATTAGGTTCTATCGAAACAGGAGATAAATGCAGTTTTATCCATCCATCTGCTGTTGTTCATCCGGATGCCATTTTAGGTCAGGTATGAACATTGTTTTTCAAATAATTGATGATAATTGTCTCTATTCCTATGAGGAATTGAGTAAATAATCGAACAACTATTGGGTTCTTTTTAGCTATAAATACCTATAGAGCTCTACACTGAGCTAAGAAACTGAAATGGGGTTGCTTCTTTTTTTTTCTTCGCTTGTGTGCTAGATAAAGATGCAAATGTTTGTTAGAGATACCATTTTCTTCTGGAATTTATTTGGTTTCCTGATGGACTCATTGAGGTAAATTGAAATAAAGTCGGCACACCCTCTCAATTTTCTCTGCCCAATCATGACTTTAATGGCTTTCAATTCTCCTTATGACTATGAGCTAGAGATAATGAATCAACATAACCTCTGATACAATAATGTGAACAAGAATCATGTGAAGATGTTCTATAACTAAGTACGTAATCATTTGAGTAAAATTTAACCATAATGCCTGGGCTGCCATTAGCTTTTTAAGAAAGAAATTTGTAGACTTTAGATGTACTTTGTTAGGTTCTCTTTATCTGTCATCACAGTCTAAGTTGCAACAACTGTTACTGACTTATTGTCCTATACTCCTAGCTGAATAAAGACGAATTATATATGTGGGTGATGCTATCAGGACTCAGGAGTTGGAAGTTCTTCCTTCAAATCCTTGATTTTGCATTTTGTGTGCAGACATCTTGTCCTCTTTTGTGTATTTTCTATCTGTTATAACACACTTCTTTCTCATTTTAGAAAACGGAATTAGGTCAACTTTTATAAACCAACACTATCTTATCAATGTATAGGTAGTTTAGGAGCCAGTACAAAGCTATAATGTTATAATTTTTTCTGCTTCTTTACGGAACTGTACTGTTCATCATTTCCATTCTAACGTATTGAGAAAGATTTATCTCATTATCTGATTTCAGGGTGTCTCCATTGGGCCTTTTTGTACTGTTGGACCTTTTGCAAAGTTAGGAAATGGTTGTCAGTTACATCCAGGAAGCCATGTGTATGGAAATACAAAACTTGGGGATAACTGCACGCTGATGATGTAAAATAATTTGATTTGACGTCTAAGATTGATTTGTGTTTCTCCATATTCATTCTATTTGAAGCTGATCTGCCTACTGTGTGCAGTGGTTCTGTTGTTGGTGATGATCTTCCTGGTTGTACCGTTATTGGAGATAAAAATATAATTGGGCATCATTCTGTGGTGGGCATTAGATGTCAAGATATGAAATACAAGGTAGGTTGCCAACCAAGACATTTTAGTGTGATAGCTTGCGAAAAGAAAGTAAGTGCCAATTGATTAGTCATTAGTGTTGTATTTTTTCAGGCATGCTTTTCTCTGACACTCACCTGGAGATATGTTAAAATTATTGTCAATGTGATTACTTATGGAATTGTGGCCATTTATGCATAATAACTAGCATGTATACAGTTAAATAATTAAAGTATCATGGACCTAGTTATTTAAGCCGTTAGGCACATGTGGCGTGAACAGCATTGCCCTAGCTGGAGGCAGTCACTGTTTATTAGGCTTGTGCCTCTTCCCTCTTGTACTTTTTACCTTACGTATGGGCATGGTAGTTGGTTTTTTGTGCATTTGTTCACCCTGCCAAAGTTTGTTCAAGCCGTTCTCTATTCTGGCTTCTTTTTTTTTTTTTTTTTTTTTTTTTTTTAAGTTTTTAGCATTGATATACTCTCTTTGTAAACCATATCCTGGGTCAGGATCTATGTGTGTGTGCGTGTGTTTATTTATTTATTTATTTATTCATATTTACTGCTCTACTGCTCAGTGTAATCTATGTTTTCTATGTTTTCAAATGTTATGTAGTTACGGTTACCATTTGATAGATAAATGATGTTTTATGTTATTCTACTGATTTTAGCCAGGGAGTGAGTGTTTCCTAGAAATCGGTGACAACAATGACATCAAAGAATATGCATCTGTTCATCGATCTTCACGGTCAAATGAAAGAACTGTATGCAACACAGCCTTAGCTCATTTTTCAAATTTGCTTTGAGATCTGAATGTTCTGTCTGTTGATATACCCAAATCTATGTATATTTTATCCACAGATCATTGGAGATAACAATCTTATAATGGGATCTTGTCACATAGCTCATGACTGCAAAGTGGGAAACAATAACATCTTTGCAAATAGCACTTTATTGGGAGGGCATGTTATTGTGGGGGTGAGCTATTTGCTGATTATCTTTAACTTGTTTCTTTGATGAGATCCTTAGCTATTACTTTTTTCATGAAAAAACAATGTTGCTGAAGTGATTCATTTGCAGGATTTTACTCACACAGCGGGGGCAACTGTTATACATCAATTTTGTCATATTGGCTCCTTTTCTTTCATTGGTGGTGGTTCAGTGGTAAGAATTTTATATGATCTATCAAAGTTTATAACAGCATCGGTTCTCCCTCTGGTGTTCACACATCATTCAGTGGAGTGGCTCGAGTGGGTCAAATACTTAAACTCATACTTTCACATCAAAGATATTCCTTAGTCCAAAGCGTCTGCTCTGAATCAAGCGCTCTTGTGTCTTCCTGTCTACCCTATAGAATTAAGTGAGGACTGACACTTTGGTTCGCCCTCGTATAGAGCTTCAAAATGAAAGTATACGCGTGTATTTGCTTATAAGTTTATTTTATTATATTATTATTTTTTCATATTCAATCACACCTTCATTTCCAGACATGCCAACTGTAATCTTTACCTTTTATCTTGGCACTCTTATTTTTCCTCTATTATTCACCCTAAAAGATTCAGCATTATTTGCCAAAAATTAAATACAGATATTTTTCTATAACTGATCACGGTCAAGGTTTCTGCAAGTATATGTTTATTTAGTGCTATATATTGGAATCAAAATTGCTGTTTGATTGATAGCTGATCAAGCCTAATTATGCATAGTTGATGGTGCTCAGCTAACAGGAGGCGAGGGTGCCGGAAGGGTGAAATCTCAGCGCTGTAGCTAATAATATATTGTAATGATTTAAGGTTTTATTTAACTTGTCTCTGATTTATCTTCAAGGTTTCTCAAGATGTACCAAGGTACTCGATGGTCTCTGGTGAACGGGCTGGAATACGTGGATTAAATCTAGAAGGTCTAAGGCGCTGTGGATTTTCAACTGTGGAGGTTGGTTCCAGACTTCCTATCCAGTCAGTATATTCTCTGATGTTCGTCCATGCCATATGTGATACTATTTGTTAGTCTTTATTTTGATGCATATTCATTCCAGGGTTGTATCTCTATCTTTACCCTCCAGTGTAGTTCAAATTTGTTGAAAGCCTTTTCTAATTGCATCTTTTGTGTTGATGCCTGGTTTGTACGGTTAGAACAAGGGTACAGGAAGTCACTTTCTCGGCCAAGATATTTGTTCTTAACATTCTTGTTCTGTATCTAGTCATGACTAAAATTTGCTTTACTAATCCCAGATAAAGAGCCTTAGAGCAGCATATCGAAAAATATTTATGCCTAAAGATGGACATATTCGCAGCATAGAAGACCGTATGAATGAAGTGGTATATTCTTGCTCTTTTCTAGGTCGTTTACCTTGTGGAAAAAAGTTTAATGACCATAAACTAAATTTTCAGGAGATGGATGAGGGATTGGGTCAAGTACGAGTCGTGTGTTTAATGGTACAATCCATTAGAGATTCGTTTGCACAGGATCGACGCGGTATATGCAAGTTCAGATCTTGGAATGTGTCTTGATTGAATGCTTGTGTGATGATTTCTATTTAGAAACTTTTGCTGAAAGAGTGCTAGATGGAGATGGAGCAGCATTTAAATTTTGCATTGAATTAGCTGATGGATTTAAGAGTTATTTTTTCTTAATATTAAGGAATTAATGTATTTGGGTCAACTTTTGTGTGGTAACTTTTTTTTTTTAAAGATTTAATTTTACCGTTGATAAAGTGCAACTTGTATGATTATTCTCAATATGTCTCAATTCACATTATTCTCTCCCATCAAACATCTCATAAATTTCTTTTTTGAGATTTTCATAAATACAACCATGAATTACAAACACAAGTAGTATACTTTAGAGTAAATCTACACATGAATATTATTAATCTCATTTCACATCAATTAATATTCTCTTATCTATATTATCCTTCACCTAATAAAAAAAATTAAAATTCAGCCTATCAGAATACAATACAATTATAAATTACTCCTATATATATTACTTGCGAGTTGCGACAGTTTTTTTGAAAGAGTGACACTCCACTAATAACACACATTTCAAAAGAGAGAAAGATAACAGCCGAAAAAATTTAAACGAGAAAACAGGGTTGGAGGGAAACTGGTCTGAATCCAACGCACTCCCACCTCCGTCGCCTCTCCACCGCCGACACTCGCCGTGCCCTGCCTCCTGCCTTTTTTGGCCAATCCTTCTACTGAATCTCGATCGTCACACTCCCCGTCGTTTCTTTCGCTCTACTTCCGCTTCTCTTTCTGGTAATTTTATATCCTCGGAGTCCTCTACTTCAAGTAATAGGGCTAGGGCTAGAATATATTTATTAACAATTTCATATGATTTATGTGCCTCTAACAATTGTTGAAGTCTAATATGTTTATAATGTGTATGATTTATGAACAAAAGTTTCTCTAATAAACAGAACATTTTTTTTCTTAGAAAACTAAATCTAAAATTGAAATAAAATTGCAATTAATAGTGATCTGCAATGCTGCTGAGCCCCTTTGTACATCAATTTACTGTTTTTTCTAAGAAGGTTTGCTCGAGGGAAATGGCTTATGCTTTGACATGAGCTGTAGACGTGAATCTGTTTTGTCATTTTCAGATTTGGGGGTGGGGGCGGGTTGTTTATGAAATATGTGTTTAAAGTTTTCAAGCTGATCCTTTATATATATATTTGAGTTTGTAGATGGAGGAGCTTTACAAGAAGTTGTACAAGAAATACACAGAAGAGAAGGTCCCGTGTGACTGTGCTTGCATTATATGTTCTTACGTACACATCGTACTGATTCGAGATCTTATTTTTTTAATTTTCTGATGCAGGACAAAAGGGAGTCTCAGTTTGACAAGCTGAGTCGCGATCAAGAAGAGAAATTCTTGAACTTTATGACTGGTATTCATTAATATGCACATTTCCCTTGTTAAAGAGCATGGACATCTTTTTGTATCCATTCTGTAAAGTAAACGAGTGAAATTCATGGATCTGATGATCTGGAATTAAGCAGTTGATTCACTAATTTGGATATCTTACCTATTCATTTTTATGTTGTTCTCTGTAATCAGTGTGCTCAGTTTAATGTTCTTCGAACTTTCTCATCTATCATATACTTCCACAATTATGTATTGTTGTTTCCGCCAACTCCTTAGACTTCTTCATGCGTTCTGATAATGAAGTGCCATCATGAAGTGAAATAGCCATTATGCAGTAATAAATAATTAAATTGACATATCAGTTTTCCATTGAAAACCAATATCCATTTCATTTGGCTTCGGTTAAGTTTTACATGATCAGTGCTTCTTGTTTACTTTTTGCTGCATGGGTTACCCATCTATAAAGGTTTGTCTTAGATGCTTGACGTTTCTGTGAATGCAGCTGCTGATGAAACGATACAGTATTTGTCTACACAGAATGAAAAGCTATCTGAACAAGTTAAAGAACTGAAAAGTCAACTGGCTTCTATCAGGCATGCACTATGAGAGGCATTCCATTAGTTATTATATTTAGTTTTTTTTAATGTAAATCATAAACATAGTTTGGCTGCAGAACTTCTACTGATGAGCAGCATGTTCACTACCAAAAACTATTGATAGAAGAGAACCAGAAGAGTAAGGAAACAAATGCTTTATTAACTATAAATTTCTCGATTATAGCACTACTAAGTTTCATTTCTTAGTTGCCAACTTCGGTCAATGTCAGATATTATATATGGTGATTATTACATTGTAGAGTTTTGTAGTTTCCTATCAACGTAACTACTGATACAACTTGTTGAAGTTCTCTTTTAAGAGCCAAAATAACAAGAAAATCAATTAATACACTGTATATCTAATTGTTTACTCTTTAAGTAGTTTAACATACTATTTTCAGCTTTATCTACCGAAGATTAGAGAACCTAAATGAATGTACAAATAATGTGTTGATACTCTTTTTTGGGATTCAATTTAAAAGGGTATCAGATGAAATTCAATTCACTGAGTGGTATTTGGATTATTATAAGCTAATACGTCTGGATGGTATCCTAACTACTGCATGTGACATTTCTTTCGGCTTCAAGGTCAACCCATTTGACTACTTTCTGCATGTGACATGTCTTACCTTTTGTCATTCTTTTTACTTGAGTACATAACTCTTGGTTGTATCATAAGATTTTTCAGTACTTGCTATAATTCTTGGGGTTCTCTAATTCACATGACATTAGTAGATTCTTATTGTGTCATCTCTCCACAATGTTGTAGATGAGAAGCTCTCGGAAGAGATTTCAATGCTCCAAAAAGTTGAGCATAATTACTGTTCAAGATGCTCTTTGTCTATGAAAATTGGAAGTGGGCAGGAATATTCACTCCATGATCCAAGCAAAGAAACACAGAGCATCTCTGGTAAAGGGATGATGAAAAAACGTAAATTTGACCATATTAATGAAGGTACAGCTGCTACATATGTTGATGTGGAACATGATCCTCCAGAAGGTCAACATATTCTTGGGGACATAAGTAATGGTGCTCCTCCAATCAATCAGCAGGTTTTTGTTATTTTTTTTACCTAAAATTAAACTCTATACATTCAGTTTAACATGCGTTTTCACTTTTGCTTGACTTTTGATAAATTATATTTCAGCCCTTGTGTCAAAGGAAGATCTATAAGTCAGGTGTGTTTCAGAATGGAAAATTTTTATTCACTCCATTGACTATGGCCACGAGTTTGAGTGTTTGACTTGCTATTCTCATTGTAGGTGGTGATGCCGCAGATCCAATTTCTTTCAGCTGCATGTTTCAATATCTTGTTGAGTTTGTAGTTGGCATGAAAGTTACGCCTCTTACTGAGAGCAATGGACTCTGTATATCATTGCTTCATCAATTAAGTGGTAATCTTCACTGATCTCTTTATTTACCAGAAACTTGCCTAATTTTATAGGTGGCTTATCATCATGTCATTTGTCATCTATAATCTGATTACCAGTAAACCGTTTTCAAGTTTCTTTTGTCAACTGTTAGCACATGATGACTCAGAATCATGATCATGGCGTTAAATTCTGTGTTTTTGGTTCAAAGCTGTCTTCTGCATATATGGGTTACTCTAATATATCTATAATCGTAAATTCTTTTACAACTTAAATCCTGTCATACAGATTGCTACTTATATGTTTTGGAAATTTAGATCCTTTTACCTTTCTACAAGGTAAAAGGATCTAAATTTCCAAAACATATGAAGTTGCAAAGGTAAAAGAGATTTTCTTGCAACTTAAATCCTGTTATACAGATTGCAACTTCATATGTTTTGGAAATTTAGATCCTTTCACCTTTCAACTAGGTAAAAGGATCTAAATTTCCAAAACATATGAAGTAGTAAGATTTGCTTACATCTTAAATCCTGTTATACTGAGGGCTACTTCATATGTTTTAGAAATTTAGATCCTTTTACCTAGTTGAAAAGATTTGATTCATGCAGGTTACTCCTTCAGTCTGACACTGATAACTAATTGGAATGGAGAAGTGGAATTGTTGTACCGTGTGTTGTCGCTGGGGACATTTGAAAAGGTTGTACCGGAGTGGATGAAGGAGATGATGATGTTCAGTCCAAGTATGTGCAGAATCTTCTTTGATAGGGTTTCCCGTGTTATCAAAAGTTAGCAACAAACATTTTCGTTTAGGTTTAGCATCGTGTAGGGGTGTGTTTGATCATGTTTCATTTTGGCCAGATGAGGCTGTAAACCAACCATTAATTGGTGTTGTATTTGCGTCAAACTAGAATGATGTATTTTAACAAGTGATCATCTGATTGTTGTTTCTCAAAATTGATACTTTGCTGTTGTTACTTGTTAATGATCATGTAGTTCTATCATGTTTTATGGACTGCGTTGCTGGGCACACGATGACTGACTTACTATGGATTTTCCTTGTTTATGTTATCTTAATGTGATATAATTGATGATTTAAACTAATTAATTAGTTTAGTGTTGGGAAAGTTCTTCATGTCATTCCACTTTCATCAAGCGTTGTTAAAAACCCAAGTGGAAAAAGGATAAAAATAAAAAGAAATCATATTCCATCCTCATGTAGAAGTGTTATTTCTGTTCCAAAAAAAAAAAAGAAAAGAAAGTGCTTTTATATACTATTATTTTTCTTCATTAAAAAAATCACTTGGATCTCGAAAAAATTGACTAGGAGACTACGACCATCTTTTGATAATAAATTAGTGATATTTTGAGAACACAATCCACTTTTTTATCTTAAAGAAGTTTAAAACGCCCATTGCCATATTCTACTACTTAAAAATAAAATAAAAATAAAAAAAATTCTAAAATACAATCACTTGCAATTTGCGGACACTAAATTTGACAAACTAGTCAATTTCGAAAAAAAAAAAAAAAGGGATTATTTGTAGTCCACCGGTATACTTAGGGTTGATAGATTAAATTTTTAAGATATAGTTATTTTTATTTTTTAAAATTTAAATTGTTTTATTTAATTTAGGGGTTATTGTTGTTCAGTTTTTTTATGTAATGTTTTTAGTAATTAGGTGCATTTGGTTTGACTCAAAATTTAGTATTAAGATTTTAAAATACGGCCCTTTTAGTAAATAAGTTTGGGCCTTAGCACAAGTCTTTAAATACCCATTATCATGCGAGAAGCCCATCTCTGGCTATTCCAATTAGTGACACAAAAATTAGGGCAAAATTGCCCCAATTTGGGCAAGAATCGACAGCGACAATGTGCGATCTCGAAGGTAAGTCTTATTTCCTTTTGTGATCGAGTTAATCGTGTTTCTTTTTCTTCAATTCTAGGCTTCTGAATTTAGATTGATAGTGGAATTCTCGGAAGGCTTACATTAAGCTTTAGAATCTGTAAATATTGCTCTGCTTCATTTTAAACAGACGAATATCCGTGAGTCTGCGCAATACACATAAAGCAGGTGGCTGCCAAGATAGTAATCTGTCCCTAATTTGTGAAATCAGAGGAAAATTGGACCCTATCGTATTCAAATAATCATGTTTTTCAGTTGGTAGTGTGCTTTTATGGGTCACACGACCTTTAGCCTTGAGTGCCCATGATGCCTTTGACAACCTTGGCCCTTGTTTTTGCCCTTTGATCAAAATGTCGGGGTGTTCCACTTCAGCATCTGCTGAACCGCAAGACCAGAGTCAGTGTACTGATCTTGCTGATCTTTCTAACGTTTCAAAAACCTGTGATCACTCCCCTTTACAAGATGGGAATGAGACGGACGAAGGTAAAATACAAGTGGATGGTAATGCGAATGGGGATGTACCTGTGGAAGAGGATGAGGAAGAAGATGTGGATTTCAATCCATTTCTTAAAGAAAGTAACTCTTTGGAAGCTTCATCAAGCCTGAGTTCTGAAGTTGAAGACTTGGAAATGGACGTTGCTCATAGCAGGGGAAAGCATAGTGCACCCTTTGATAACAAGTCTAAGAAAATAGATGGAGACATCTTGAAAGATTGCCATAATGGTGGCAATGTTGAGAGTGTTGAAGAAGTGGTAATGCAAAACACAGTATCTGAAAGTGCTTATGTTATTGCAATGAATGACGAATCTGCATTGATTACCCAGTCTGAGAATGGATCTTTATTTGACAAGGAGAATAGACAAACCAGCCCAACTGATGCTTGTAATGCCACACATTCCCGAAAAACTATGGTGGATTTGGATACTGAGGATGCTATCTGTATGCGGACTAGAGCCCGCTATTCTCTTGCTAGTTTCACTCTTGATGAGCTTGAAACTTTTCTTCAAGAATCTGACGATGAAGATGATCTCCAAAATGTTGACGATGAAGCAGAGTATAGAAAATTCCTTGCAGCCGTTAGAGGGGATGATGATTCCCAGAATTTGCATGAGAATGCAAATGCGGATGATGAAGATGAAGAAAATGATGCTGACTTTGAGCTTGAACTTGAAGAGGCACTGGAAAGCGAACCTGAGGAGGTCGAAGAACGGCGCATGTCAAAACGAAATAGATGCCGAAAAGCTTCCTTTGAACGCAGCAAAAAGCTTTCAGAACAGTTGAGTAGACCGTTGCGACCTCTCCTACCATTTGGATCGTTTCCAGCTTTTGATGGCAAAAACCTTGCTCCCAACATTTCTCCATATAGTATTCCTCCTGTAAATAATGGCTACTCTTATGGATTTACGCCCCATCAGATTGGGCAGTTGTATTGTCTGATTCATGAGCATGTACAGTTACTTCTTCAGGTGTTCTCTATGTGTGTTCTTGAGCCTGGTAAAAGTCAGATTGCTTCTGAAGTTAAGGGCCTAGTTGTACAGATGCATAATAAGTATGAGCAAGCTCTTACTTGGCGAAGGGTTCCATATCCAAGCTTTTGTTTCTTCCCTCCTTACATTCATCCATCAGTTTCAGATAGGCCTCATAAAATTTTACCTTCTAATGGCAATGACATATCTGCACAACAGAACTTTCCTTCTGGAAGTAATGGGGCACTGCATTCTGATACCAGTTCTATGCATAATGAGCGGCATAATTATCTACCTGATGAGCAGGGGAACTCTTCTCAAACTCTAGAAAGAACGTCATGGGTGCCTTACATTTGTGGCCCAGTTGTGTCTGTCATGGATGTAGCTCCGGTCAGATTAATTGAAAACTATATAGATGATGTTTCTTCAGGTATGTCTCATTAAACTTATGGTGTTTGCGAAATTGTATGCTTTTTGTTCTTTAATCAACTTAAATTCTTGTATAAAATGTTTGGCAGCTGTCCGATCTTGTGAAAAATATCAAATTGAACTTGGTTTTGAGGGCCACTGTCAAAAGGAACCTTTGTTTCCTCCTCGCAATTTTTTATGTTCTGCTGAATCAGATGGTCAAGGAGAAGTGGAAACACATCCCCCTGATTATGGTGAAATGCTTTCTCATTCATCTAATAATCAAAAGCCAAAGAAGACAATGGCTGCATCTCTGCTTGAGAAAGCAAAAAATCAAACAATTGCTCTTGTTCATAAAGAGATTGCTAGATTAGCTCAGAGGTTTATGCCACTGTTCAATCCTGCTCTTTATCCTCACAAGCCACCTCCTGCTCCTATTGCAAATCGGGTGCTTTTTACTGATGCAGAGGATGAGTGAGTTGTATGCTTTCTTTTATAATGTTTCATTCACCCTTAAAACATTCATTAGAAATTGTACAATGATCTTTTATGCAATGAAGGATCGTAAAGTCACACTGCATTTTCATCATATTCTTAATATTATATTATCACGTAGTAATGTGTGCCCCTAAGGTGCCCCATAGACACAGGCAAAAGTATATGCTTGTATGTGATGCGTATGGTTAGTACATGGCATCTGTATAATGTTTACGCTTTTATTCAGCATCTTGTTATTTGTATTTGTACATTCTATCTATCTTCAATGGGTTAGAAGGTATCTAAGTGGTCTTTTCTCCTTTGAGATTTATTTCTCTCAGATTATTTGTTAACAACAACAGGTTTTGCTCGTTAATATGGAGATCTAATTCTCAGATTCATGATGACCTTGGAAATCTCGTGAAAATAAAATTATTCCTATGAATACAGTTTCTTACATCTACTACTGTGTTCTGGTGTCCCTTTTCAGTTGGTCTTGTTTTGGGTTTTTGCATGCGCGCGCTTGTGTCACTTTCCAAAACGATGCCTCTGAAACACTCTATAATGCTCCTACAGTGTCCTGGACTCAATGTTGTTTCGTTTTTAAAAAATTATCTACTAAATACACGTGATTAATTGGATATCTAGTACGTGTAAACAGTTGGTGGTGAAAAAATCTTTACATTGGTGAAAGTCTTCAACAGAAGAATCACATTTGAATCTTTTCCCAGTTGTCTTTTTGCAAACAAAATAAGTGAAAAATAACCAAATAATTTGATGTGAAGGTTGTCAACATTACTCTTGCCCTTGTGCACATTTGTGAAGCGGATTCTTTGTTTACTGAATTTTTGCTTGTGGACTTGTCAGGTTATTAGCTTTGGGGTTGATGGAGTATAATACTGATTGGAAGGCTATACAACAGAGATTTCTTCCTTGTAAATCTAGGCATCAGGTTATACATCTTTTGTAACTGTTAATTTCGAGTCTGAGAAACTGTGTTTCTGCTGATTGATATAGTTTGAAGATTATCAGCAATGGTATCGGTAGAACATGTGTGCCACAAGGCCCAAGAGTGTGTTATAGTGTGACTTTAATTTTATTATTATAGAACTGTGAATAGTGCATGATCATTTCCTCTAAATTTTTGTGATGCTAAAAAAGTCATGCTAATTCAGTATATTGATATTTTCTGTGAACAGATCTTTGTGAGGCAGAAAAACCGTGCATCATCAAAAGCACCAGAAAATCCAATCAAGGTTTTGTGACGTTTTCTATATGATAGAAGTTTACTTCAAATCTTGCAAAGTTAGTTGCCAAAAATTTTGTTGTCTTTTAGGCTGTTCGAAGGATAAAAAACTCACCCTTGACTTCAGAGGAAATTGCTCGTATTGAAGTGGTATGCTCTTTTGTTAGATCATACCAAATTCCATGAGACCACTACTTTCAAATCACACAATTAATTTAAATGATTCAGGGCTTGAAAAAGTTTAAGCTGGACTGGATATCTGTATGGAGATTTTTAGTTCCTTATAGAGATCCTTCCTTGCTTCCAAGGCAGTGGCGCATTGCTTCTGGTACACAAAAATCTTATAAATCTGATGCAAGCAAGAAAGCTAAGAGGCAGTTGAATGAGTCGAGAAGAAAAAGTACCAAACCTTCTCCTTCAACTTGGCATTCATCATCCGAGAAAGAGGCAAGTACTCTTCTGACCTAATTTTGTAGATCTAATTTACCTACGAAATGAACTTGTGGAATTGGGACTAACTATCAGAAAGAAAAGATCAGAGTCCAGAGATGGTTATTATAAAGTTATAAAAATAATTTACATCATGAATAAATTACGGTAAACATGGTTTTCTGATGTTGCTATGGTCGGGTAACTGGGTTTAATTAATGTAAATATTATATTTTACACATTTGACAATTCATCTTATTTCTGCATTATATATATTGTAAGTCTTGGTATAAATTACCCCAACATGAATATTTCTATGTTTTTATATTTGGGTAATTGGTTTTTGAAAATGTGTCCTATATTTTACACATGATATTTCATACGTATTCTTCATTGTATATGATATCTGCTTTTGTGGATGTTCCTTGTTTTAATTAGGCACTTTTATATATAAAACTACTTGTTTTGCAGGGTGATAGCACTGATAACGCTATTGAAGAAGCTAACAGTGGAGATAACCGTATGGACAAGGAAGATGAAGCATATGTTCATGAGGCATTTTTATCAGACTGGATGCCAGAGAACAATGTCTCTTCAATTTTTCCTGCTTGCATGGCCACTGGGGAGGGTCCTCAAGCCAGAGAACAGAACAACAGTTCTGTGTTTGGAGATATTCAACCTCCAATGTTTTTCAAGTCTTCAGCTGCTTCAAGGTAAAGCCTCGTGGCTTTTATCCTGATTTTTCATGGTGTTATGTGTTATGTTCTTGACTCTGAGATAAATTACTGAATTTCGGTTTTTCTTGATTTCAAGGTCATCTAATTCTCAAGTAGTTCTTCGACCCTATCGATCTCGTAAGCCAAATGCTGCACGCCTGGTGAAATTAGCGCCTGATTTGCCTCCTGTAAATTTGCCTCCATCTGTTCGAGTTATGTCTCAATCAGCTTTCAAAAGCTCCCACGCAGGCGCATCATCAAGGATTCCGGGCACTCCTTCGAGAATTGCAGGTATAGTGGTTGATAATGGAGATCTGCATACTAGGAACATCTTAGAGTCTTCCATGAAATTTGGACCAAGTAGAAACAACTCTGTTATCAGTGCTAGAAGCCAGTACCCGAATCATCCTGATGTTACAATCGATAAATCTGTAGTGGACAGAAGCGACTCAGATCTTCAGATGCATCCTCTTCTATTCCAGGCGCCTCAAGATGGTGATCTGCGTTATTATCGGAGCAGTACTAGCCCATCTAGGTCATTTTCTTTCTTTTCAGGAAACCAGCCCCAGTTAAGTCTGAGTCTTTTTCATAATCCCCGACATATAAGAGATGCTGTTAACTATCTAAGCAAGTCATCTAAGCCTCCAGAAAGTAATGCTCCATCATCGAGTGTTGACTTCCATCCACTTCTACAAAGAACTGATAATGTGGATGCAGACTCTGTTGCTACACGTCCTGCTGGCAGGCTTCTTTCCAATGCCGAATCAAGACAGAAATGTGCTTCAATTCGAAACCCTTCGGCCTCCACAAGTAAGCCATCTCTAGAAGGAAAGGTCAACAAACTGGACCTGAATATTCATCTGAGCTCCGCATCCAAGAATCAAGAATATGCTGAAGGCCGAAATGTGATTTTTTGTGATAGTGGTAGATCAGTAGGTGATCCATCATCCAAGGTCATAGAATCTGAAAGTGGAAAAGATTCTGGCAGGAAAAGAGATTCTGCTCCTGATAGGATAGCTTGCGAGCTCGACTCAGATGATGTCCCAGGGGTTACAACAAGAAACGAAGGAAGATGGGAGGCTTCTGACAAAATCCAAAACAAATCCCTCCCTAAAAATATTATAATGGAACAGGAAGAGTTGAGCGACTCTGATGAAGAATTTGGGGACGACGTTGAATTTGAGTGTGAGGAGATGGCTGATTCAGATGGAGACAGCACATCTGAGTCAGACCAAGTTGTCGACCTGCCAAATGAGGTAACTGTTAACTAATCTTGAATTCATACTATAGATTATTGTCTTTTTTATGTTATGATATTGGGTGTCGTTGGTTTTATCCATAAATTCTATGCTTTTCTACCTTGTGCGACAAACTGTTCACCAAGTAGTTATCTAAATTTTTCAGGAAGTACGTTTAGATGGAACAGATGCTGATACTGATGATGTTCCAGTGCTAGGTAGTGACCGGAGTGACTACACAAGCATTACATGCAGCACATCCGATAGACGCCTATTTGGATTATCATTTGTGGAGAAAGGGGTTAATATCAAGCCCAACACTTCATCTTTGAATCTGAATTCTTGCCTTTCAGTATCTCCATATTCAAATCCCAAGAACGCCAGTGCTAGCTTTGAGGTTGGACCATTCGGTACCATAGGAATATCTAGAGAGAATCATCATCTTGTTGATTCTAAGGAATCGATCAGGCATGTAAAACCGGCTACAGTTAATATACAGAAACGTGTTAAGGATGGTGAACTGGAGCTCCTTGGAGGTGGCGAATTGCTGAGAAAACGTGTTTGCAGATCTAATACTAATTCAAGCGTGGCAGATGTGTGTGTAGAAGGGAATTCGAGCTCAAATATGGAGATGATTGCAGAAAATGTGAAAAATGGTTGTACAGATAAAATTTAATTTACTGATACTCTTTTTGGGTCTTGTGGCCACTGCATCATGTGTATATCTACTTCTTTTTAATAGCAGAAAGAAAGAAAGAAATCTTTTCAAAATTAAATCTGCTTATTCTGTATATTTCTCTAAAACTGAGCACACTTGAGGATTCCATGATCTGAAAGTTTGTGGAGAAATTGCATTCCAAAATTTCAGACTTAAAGCCTTGGAGTATTTTGTGATGTAAAGCTGCATGTGTAAATTGTAATATCTAAGTATTATTTAAATTTTGGATTAAAATTAGATAATGCTAAAGAACTGTAGCTGTAAGCTCTATGTACTCGTGTAAATTAATTTTTTCAGCAAAATATTAACTATATATTAAACAAATAAATACATTTATTATTTTAAATCAAAATGTGTACACGAATAATTATACATCAAACAAATATATACATATATTATGAAAAAAAAGAAAAGAAGCTAAAACACTGTAGCTGTTGAAAGATACAATTTCTTTGCTGCGATTGAAGATTAGCATTTTGCTGGATTCATTTTAATTTTTCTCAAAAAATAAATTAATTAGTCACTGTCTCAAAAATTAATGAGACGTCCCGTCTCATAGTTTGCAAATTTGTACCAAACGCATAAAGGTAAGGAAAAGGATCTGTACCATTGCCATTTTGCCACTACTTTAGCAGTGAACTTTTTTATTTTATTTTTATTTTTATTTTTATTTTAACCATTAAAATTAAAATGATCTCTTCTGAGGGGCAGCTATGCTAGAATGAATCACTGGTAAAATAGTATTTCCAGGTAAAAATTTCTTATAGTTGGCTTCCTGTTTTCATTCTTTCAATCATACAGTTCTTAAGAAATTTTGGGTTTCTGAAAATTTGGGGTTTGAAATTCGTTCTTGCAGATGGTACGAAGATGAAGGGGACATTCCCATGAACATTTTTAGCAGATTATCCGCCAAAAAGTTACACACATGGAAGATTGTTTCAAAGGAATGGCAAAATCTCGTCTCCGATCGATCATTCATCAGAATCCATCTGAAGAAAAAAGAACCACTTTCTGGGTTTTTCTTTCAGGAGATTTTCCAGTTTACAGATTTTGAAGGTAACGACTCTATTACCTACATTCCAGCTGATTCCAAGAATCTTAACTTGTGGCACTCTGTTCTGAATTTCCTGCCAGAAAGTGTTAAGATTATGTCGTCGAATAATGGCCTTTTATGTTGTCGAAGTTGCTTCCCCTGTTCCAATCCTCGGATATATGTCTGCAATCCCTTGAACAGACAGTATAGAACTGTGCTGTGGCCTAATCTTGATCGGGATAGCAGCATTGCCCTTGTTTTCGACCCGACCCGGAACCCCATTGATAAGTCCACAGATTTCAAATTGGTTGCAGTGACTAGTATGGAAATGGAAGAAAAGGAATCTTGTTTCCTGTTTGATTTGTATTCATCTAAAACTGGGGTTTGGACAAAATCCAAGGAATGCTGTCCTTGCAATCACAATCTGAGTAAGAACAAAGGTGTTCTTGTGGAAGGGATCTTGTATTGGCACACTGATGGCTCCCAAATCCTCATGTTTGATCCCCAGAACGAGCTCTCTTGGTTGATTTCTTCGCCACTTCCTACAGCGGAGTTTGCTAGCATCCCGGAAATGTGCATAGGCGAATTGCAGGGCAAGCTTTGCTATGTGATCATATCTGAAAATGGAATGCAACTGTGGACTCTGGAGGATGTTTTCGTGTCCCAATGGGAGTTGAATGTTACTGTATCATTGGATGAATTTGAGGACGAAAACCCGAAGGTGGCATATAGAATATCCGAAAAAGTGGGGAGTCGAGTGAGCAAGGAAATGGTTGCTTGGATGGATCCTCTGGCTTTCAAAGATGGGGTGCTGCTCTTGCGGGTGTTGGAAGTTGTGTATCTGTATCAATTCAAGACGAGGAAGTTGGAGAAGCTGTGTGATGTTTTGAGTTTAGGACCAAAGTCCATGTTCTCTCCTATTGTGTTGCCTTACACCATGAGTTTGGTTCCTGTTGATGAAGCATAGATATTAGCTTCACTCTTTTGTTTGGTAGGCTGTTTCTTAGAAATATTTAACTAGGCCTTTTTTGAAGTTTTTGAGATGTAATGGTATTCTGTTCCACTGTTCTTACGAATGCTTTCATGGTTCCATTAAAGCGTATATATGATATCGAAGTTTTTAAGGTTACTAGTTCTTCATTTTGTTCAATGCAGTGGATTATCTTCATTTTAGCTGCAGTGATCTCATGTTTCTTGTTTGTATATGAATGTAAATAATTTGATTGTGCATTAACTAGCTTTGATGATTCTTGCTGATAAAGAATAGCACTATAACTATAGTTAACCAGAAAGAACTCTCCTCTCTCTTAACTTTGTCAAACTTTCTTTCCATATACATCACTTCTGTCTGCAATCTCTTTCCACAATTAACAACAGCATTCATTAGAATT
This sequence comes from Pogostemon cablin, assembly GCA_023678885.1. Taxonomy (NCBI): domain Eukaryota; kingdom Viridiplantae; phylum Streptophyta; class Magnoliopsida; order Lamiales; family Lamiaceae; genus Pogostemon; species Pogostemon cablin. The sequence continues at coordinate 7,784,441 of CM042962.1, read as the reverse complement.
TGGGAGTTGGGGTTTAGATATGATGCTACTTTCTCAACTGAAGAAGCACCTTCACACTGCAACCACCAGCTATGTAACCATTTTGCAAGACTGCATCAACACTCCAAACATAAGAAAAGCAAAAACAGTCCATGCGAAGCTGATCAAAACATTCAATGTTGAGATGGATTCTCTTTACATCCACAACAATTTGATCAACGCTTATGTGAAATGTGGTTATATTAGCAGTGGCTGCCAAATGTTTGACGAAATGCCAGAGAAGAATGTGGTGTCCTGGACCGTCCACATTGCAGGTTTTGCTCGTAAGGGTTCTCCAACTGAAACTGTTGCGTTCTCGGATATGCATAGGAGTTGCATTAGGCCAAACGAGTACACTTTCGTGAGTGTGCTCCAGGCGTGCTCTTCCTCCGAAAGGTTAGATGTAATCTGTGCACTTCAAGTTTTTGCATTGATAATAAGGTTTGGGTTTGGGAGTAATGTGTACCTAGTGAATGCATTCCTGACATCTCTGATAAGGCATGGTAAGCTGGAAGAAGCTGTGCAGGTCTTTGAAGGGTGTTGTAATAGGGATATCGTATCGTGGAATGCGATATTCGATGGTTTTTTTTAGTTCAATTGTGGTTAGATACTCAGATTTTGGCTCAGAATGATGGGACAAGGGGAAGGACCAGACGAGTTCACTTATGCTACGGTTCTTACTGGGCTGGCTGAGCTATCGAATCTTGAAATCGGGTCTCAAGTTCATGCCCTACTCGTGAAATCCGGTTATGGGAGCGAAAGATGCGTAGGGAATGCTGTTGTGGACGTACTTAAAAAGTCAAAAGCTAAGTGATGGTTTTGTACCATTTGCTGAGATTCCAATGAAGGACGTCTGTTCTTGGACTCAAATGGCAGCAGGGTGCTTGAACTGCAATGAACCTGTTGAGGCACTTAAGGTGATAGGAGAAATGAGAAGGGCCTGTGTTCGGCCAAATAAGTTCACTCTGGCAACTGGGCTCAACGCTTTCAAGTCTCGATGAGGGGATGGAAGTTCATAGCTTGATGATTAAAGGGGATGACATTGATGTCTGTGTATATAACGCGTTGCTTGATATGTACTCGAAGTGAGGATGCATGGATGCTGCATTTAGGGTATACATGGATGACGATCATCATGGGCTACGCGCAAAATGGGCACCCGGAAGAAGCTCTGCAGATTTTCCAAGACATGAAGGTGGATGGAGCTAAACCTAATCATGTTGCTTTCATAGTATGCATTTTGCCAAGGAGGGTATACAAACAGAGGACTCGAGTATTTCGCTTCCATGAGCGAAGACTACGGTATTGTACCTGAGGAAGACCATTATGTATGCGTTGTGAATCTACTTAGCAGAGCAGGGCGAATAAAAGAAGCAGTGGAGTTGATCTTGGAAATGCCATTCAAACAAAGTGTCGTCGTTTGGCAAACTTTGTTGGGTGCTTGTAGGCTGCATGAGGATATCGAGATAGAGAAACGAGCAGCAGAACAGGCAGTTGCTATCGACGATAGTGATCCTTCTACGTATGTGCTGTTGTCTAATACACTTGCTGATCACGAGAACTGAAGCAGTGTAGGAGCACTGAGACAATGGCTAGAGAAAAGGGACATCAAGAAAATGCCAGGTTCAAGCTGGCTTGAAGTAAACGAAGATAGTTTGAAAACATGCAAAAAATGAAGAAAATGACCTCCAGAAAGTTCATAGTTTAAGGATGTCATAAAGAACTGCAAAATCTTGTAAGAGATTCTATTATTGAAACAAATTCATTGCCTAAAATGAAAATTGCTTCTTCCCATTGTGAAAAAGACTCCTAATATAATAGAAATAAAGATCAAAAGAAATGTTCATTCATTAGCTGGGGAATCATCATCGTCTGTCCATCATCCATATCTGCCTTTCCTCTTTCAGTTTTTCCACAATTTTACGCGTCTCAGGATTACAGAAACGGTCACGAACTAACTTCCTTTCTTCAGCCTGAATTTCCTTCACAGCACTTGGAAAGGGGTCTGGTGGGGGGCTTTTTCCCTGAAGCTTTGCAATTTGCTTCAGACGAGCAAACGCCTTCTTCTTATCTTTTCTTTCTGCACGATACTCCATCTAGCAGAAAAACAACAAATGAGTTTTGTGAAAAGTGTATGGAGGTTTAAATAAGTTTTGGATATTCATTTACCATAGCAAAGATATCATATAGAATTTGTTCCCCTTAAAAAAGATAATAACGAAAACTGAAGACAACAAGAGAAATACATACATCAGCAACAGACATGGCAGGCTCCTCACTAACTCCCTGTTCCATTAGTTCAAGCACTCTCCAGGCATATATGCGGGCTGGAGGTGGATCGAAACTTGAAATCCTATTGGATATGTGTAGAAGTGTTTGGATTAGAAAACTTTAAAGAAAATAGTCATGAATTGGAGGCGATAGATTAAATAAATACAGCTTAGGGTGTATCAAGGCAAACAATAAAATATTTTAGATAAACACAATCGATCCTAGTTTGAGATAAAAAAAATAAATAAATGTTGTCAACATATGAGCAAATAGTATATTCAGCCACGTTCCATAACCTAACATAAACAAATCTTCCTTGAGATCTTGGCCAACTGCCATACACAACCTTGGAAGAAGAATTAACGAATCATTAGCTGAATAAAAATCTTGCTGTGCCTTTTGGATTGCTCCCCTTTCTTCTACATATCTAAGCTTGACCCGAGATATTGTGGGGTTTTCCATTTCCTGCATAATGACTTTCCATCTCTTCTGAATCGTAACAGTATTAGGCAAATTGTGCTGCTTTATGTACATTCGGTTATACTGAGAATGGACCTTTACCTCGATTCCCATGTTCTAGTTGGCAGGGTGAATGAACTAGAGTTACAATCCGATGACAATCCCTATCATTGTCTTTTCTTTTGACAAGTAGAAGCACCAAAGTAGGAAAATTTAAGAATCCATCCACCACGCCTTTCCAAACTTCTCTAAGACAATCTCATTTTACTTGCACATCTGCTAATCATTGCACAATTATACTATTTTTACCAATTAAGCTAAAGGTTCGATTTGCTTCAAAAAAGAAGCTAAGTTAAGTTGAACTAAGATCATTGCTACTCCAGAATACCTCTCAAATTACTATACTTCACCATCACTCAAATGCCAAAGCTCAAGAAGCAACAACGAAGCCGATAGATTTGTTTCCTAAGCAAGAAGCAACTCTTAAGTTCACAATTGCACAAAATGATGATAAATTGAATGGAACACATTGCTAAAAAATGTGTACATGTTTTCTCCAATAAACAAAATCATCACAAAAATATGATATTCCTTTCTTTTTAAACGTTGCCCTAAAAGTGAGCACCTAATTTAGCCAAAAATCAAACTTCACGCCGAAAATGAAAACTGAAAATGAATTAAGAAAATTACTTGATAGGATCTTCAAATTTAGAATCTGGATGTTTTTCAAAGAACTTATTCACATAAGCATCCTCCGGGAAGCTTATTGGCCTAAGTTTTTTCTCTGCACGAGGAAACGTAGCAGGTGGAGCCCTAATCAGAAATTATAGCGGCATCAGGTGAAAAAAGTAAATAAAAAAATAAAAAACATTGCAACAAGTTAACCATTTCATCAATTCAATATTTAACTATAAATAGGAATCGACTAACTTTTCCATGGATTTAAGCCATACGGGTTCCTTCATAGCAAGCCCTTTCACGAGTTTTCGAGTTTTTGCAAGCAAATCTCCTTTCATATACGACATCGTTCACCGTTCTCAATCTGTAAACGCATCAAAATTGTAGCGAATTGAGATTAGACAATTGACTTATAGATATACGTTACAGAAATGGAGAACAGGCGACCGAAACCATACAGCTCGCCTAAATTCAAGTTCTCCTTCAGTTATGTTTGCAGAGTCGCGAGGAAGAAAGGGTGTACAGTGTGAACTCTCGGGTAGTATTTATTTCGGGCCTTGATGTGATCCATTTAAGAGAGAATGCCCGGCCTACAAAATTATTGGGCCTAAAATATTTTATTAAACGGTCCATCAAAGAAACTCAGGGGTTATTGGGCATATAATATTTTACAAAATGGTCTTCATTGTCCCCTGTTTACTCTCTCTCTTCATTCCATTCCTTTCACGGCCTTCTCTCTCATCACCGTCAGCACACTAATTCCTTCATTCGTTTGTTATTCAATTGAGGCCACTGGACGCCATTCTCAGCCGCTTCTTCAGCGGCTTTCCATGCTATGGATGAACTACTGATGGTTAGGATTCACTTTTTGTTTTATGGGTGCCTTTTTTCCTGCTAGAAATTACTCACTGGGTTTGCTTAGAAGGTGGATAATTGTAAAAGTAGTAGTGTTTTCAGCAACGTGTATAGTTCTTTTTCTGCGGCACCTGTTGTAGAAGACACTGATTATTCAACTTCAAATAGTGAAAGCAGTTCTGAAAGCGAAAGCAACGTAATAAGAGAGGTATATAGCGAATACAAACGCAATAAACTGTTTCTTACTGTTGTTAGGGTGTTGAAGACTTTGAATTGGAAGGCTGCATTATTTTTCCAAGATCTGTAGAGAAGTATGGATTTGATCAATCATTTGCGACCTTTAAAATGTTTTTGCATATATATGCGTGTGCCGAAATGCCAATGGAAGTTTATGCCTTGCTTAGGGAGATTGTTTGCTATTATCAAAAGGCTGAGCTCAATTTATTTGGTTTTTCGTTTGCTTTATTGGGTTCTTATAGTGATGCAGAAGAACTGAACTTTGTGATAAATGTGCTAATTAAGGTTTTTGCTTCGAATAAATTGCTTGAGAATGCAATTGATGCATTGGCACAGGCGAGGAGATTTGGCTGTCAACCGAGTATTCGGTCATGCAATTTCTTGCTTAAATGCTTGTCTGAAGCCAATGAGAGGGAGCTTCTAATGGCTGTATTTAAAGAAATGAAGAACAATGGGCCATATCCTACTGTATACACTTACACTGTTATTATGAAATTTTACTGCAGTCTATATAAAGTTGATATAGAAGAGGCAATTAACGTTCTTGAGGAAATGGAGACAATTGGAATTAGTCCATCTGTTGTAACATATAGTACATTCATTCTTGGATTGTGCCGGGTTGGAAATATTGAGGTTGCTTGGAACTTTATTCGAGACTTGAAATGTAAGAATCGGCCACTTAACTGTTACTGCTATAACATAGTTATTCATGGATTTATGGATAGAGGTGAACTAGATAAGGCTATGGAAGTATTTTATGAAATGAGGAATTGTGGGGTTGCAGCGGATCTATATAGCTATAGTATTCTGATTGAGGGTTTCAATAGATGTGGAAATGTTGAGAAAGGTCTTCATTTACTTGAGGAGATGGAGAGTAATAATATCAAACCATCCATTGTCACCTATACCTCAATTTTAAAAGGTCTCACCAAGAGTGGGTTGATGGAGAAATCCTTGGATTTGTTCCAGAAGATTGGGACTTTTGGATATGAATTCGATAACCATATTTACAACATTTTGATCAGCATTTTGTGTGTTCAGGGTGAGATGGACTCTGCAAACGGACTTCTAGAGGAGATGATCAGCAATAATTTAGCTCCAAATTATTTCAGTTATAAGAGCTTGATCCTAGGATTCTGTAAAATTGGTTCCCCTGAGAGGGCATCGGAGTTCTTAGATAGCATGACAGAAGCTGGTGTACTACCCGACCCTTATTTGTGCAATCATGTGATATATGGGTTCTGCAATGAAGGACGAGTAGGGGAAGCCTTGCAATTTATTGATGTCATGAGGGACATGGGCATTTCTCCCAATGTGTGTACCTACTCCATGACCATCAGCAGGTTGTGCAAAGAACACAAATCAGAGAAAGCACTGGAGCTCATTCCGCCAATGCTTAAATCCAATCAATTCCCAAATGTTATGATATATAGCACCCTCGTTGATGGCTACGCAAAACAGGCTAATTTAAGGAGGGCTTCAATGTTGTACACAAAAATGTCAAAGGTTGGCATCAGTCCTGATGTAATCACATACACTATTCTTGTTAATATGTTATGCTCAGCTGGAAGGATGGAAGAGACATATAAGTTGTTCAGGGATATGATCTCCAACGGCCTAGATCCTGATAGAATTTCCTATACCTCAGTGATAGCTGGTTTTGTCGAAGCAAAGATATGAAAAATGCATGGGATCTGTTTCAGGAGATGGTTCAGTGTGAGATTTTACCTTCAGTTGTTACTTATACATGCCTGGTTGATGGATTTTGCAAGATTGGTCGAATGGATATGGCCGACTTGTTGATTAATGAAATGTATCAGAAGAATGTCAGCCCTTATCAGGTAGCCTACTCTGTTCTCATTCGTGGTTGCCAACAACTTGGACACGTGGATAGAGCTCGACAACTATTGAGTGACATGAAAGATAGGGGAATGCTTACAGATAAAGTACACCACCATCCAGGTGCTGGGGTCAATCTTCGTTTGGAAAATGGAGCGTGATTGGGCCTTCTATCGTCCTAACACCGAACTGCTTTTCCTGATGTGGCTCGTGGCTTGCGTTGGCGAATGAACATATGGTATATCTCAACTTGCTTTTACTTGCTGGATTACTGGATTTCATAAAATGCAATATTGTTCAATATTAAGAACTCTAGGCTATATGTTGTCTAATAAACTGTCTTTTGTTTAAGCTTTGGAGGAGAGGGGTGTGCTGAAGCAGCTGTTTCTGAAGAGGCAGTATACAAGAGGGTCATACAACTCACCCCACACATTCTCATTTACCATCCAGTATAGAGGTTCCACTAGATTCAATCTTTGTGAGAAACAACTGTGAAGCTAGTCATTTTTTTGTAAGAAACTGTGAAGTTAGTCACCATAACTATGACATCATACTTAAATTTATACAATTTCTTGTACCTGTATATCTATACCTTCATTGTGCATGGTTAGGGGTGTAATTGAGCCAACTCAAAAGAGTAGTACCAAGCACGACTCGACGTGATTAAAAGAACTCGAATTCAACTTGAAAAGAAATTTGAAAATTTTGAGTTTGACAGATGAATTCATGAGCATGACTACAATTAAAATCAAACTAGATGAATTCATGAGCATGACTACAATTACAATCAAACTAGATGAATATCACTCTAAGATGGTGAAGGATGTGGGGTTGCGATCAGAAAAGGAAAAATAACTTTGTACATTTTATTTTTGAATTTAATACACATTACATTTAAAGTTTTTCATGTACGTTCTATATTAAATTTTATTTTAGGAAAAAAACATTACATCAATCTCCAACTATAAATTTTTCACTTCTACATAACATCCATAACATATTTTACAAGTGTTAGTTTGATGTAAAACGGGTTCGCATATAAATTCTCTTATTATTTATAAATTATAAAAATAATTATACTCTTAAATATTTTAAATCTTATAAAAAGTATTAAACCTCAGTGTTTGCCATTTTTTTATATAATACTTATCTAAAAATAATAGATTAAACTCCAAACTTAAAGTTAAGACAAATTTTTTTTCTTTAAACTCCGTAATATGAATAATTAATTAAAAAATGTATTACTATATAATAACTTTATATACTAACTCGATCAGACTTGCGAGTTTATCAAGTTGTGTATTATTGAACTCAAGTTTGAAAAGTAAGCGAGTAGCTCAAACTCGAACTAGTACAATCAAATTGGAATCAATTTTCTGCGAGTTGAGCACGAATAACTCGCACTCGAGCTCGATTAAATTATACCCATTGGCACGGTTATCATCTTATTTCAAAATCATAATAAATTAATCTTGCTTAAGTAGCTATAATGGCGACTTGATATGAATTTAAAAGATACACAAATTTAGCTCGATTAAATTATAATAGTTGGCACAGTTATCATCTTAGTCTAAAATTATAATGAATAAATCTTGCTTAAGTAGTTACAATAGATATGAATTTAATAGCAAGGCTCACGAGTTATAAGAAACCAACTCTTAATAGATATATAAATGTGAACTTGTCTCACGAATTAATTTTAATTTTTTTTGTGAGCTGAACACGAATAACTCAACCGTTGGTATCATCTTATTCCAAAATCATAATGAATAAATCTTGCTTTAAGTAGCTAGCAGAGTGACTTGATATTGATTTAATGGGTACACAAGCATGAGATTATTTCACAAATTATAATTTTTATTAAAAATGGTAGTATTACTTTTATTTTAAAATATCCCATCGTCCAAAAAAAAAATACTTACGTTATAATAATATATAAAGAAAAATATGTTTATTTTCTTTAAACGAGTTGGTATTACTTTTTATTTATATTATAAATTTTTTATCAAGACTAATTCATAATACTATTATCACTTTTTCCAATTCAGTTTCATTAAAATACTACCACTCCTTATTAATTTTACAGGAGTCGTTCCGTGAGAAAGTCTCACAAGGTCTTTGTCGATTTAATTGCATTTGTAGCATGATAATTTAAAAAAAGAAGAGCAAATCTACGTAAGACCATTTTACATTTTCGTAACCAATAATAATTTTTTAATTAAAAATATTATCACTTTTCAAGAGATCATTTTAAATTTCATAATCAATAATAATTTTTTTAATTAAAAATATTATTACTTTTTATTTATATTATAAATTATTAAGAAATATTTTAGACGAGTCTCCTAAAAATCACAATGCTAGAGACCTCATACATGTCTTGAAAAAAAAAAAGAGAGAGAGAGAGCGTTTTAAATTAATTGAATAATAATTGAAAAATGGGGTGTATAATAAGGGGTGCATGAAACGTTTGTTAAATAAAACAAGATCAATCTTGTCTTCGTCGTCTTCATTTATGATTTTTATCCCCAAAATCAGAAACTGAATACTCTCTCTCTCTCTCTCTGCCCAACCGATAATCTCTCGCGTCAAAGCCATGTCTTCGGCGGGTAGTTCTCGGCAACAATACTTCTGCTACCAGTGCAACTGCAACGTCGCCGTCGCTCCTCCACCCTCACCTACCACCGACCTCGTCTGCCCCAACTGCGGAGGCGGCTTTTAGAAGAGGAGGAGGTCATGCCAGAGAGGAGGACCTCGACTGATGTATGTTCTCGCTAGTCTATAATTACTCTTTAGTTCTTATAATTGACGTGATTTACTGCTTTTATTGTGGTTTAATGTAAACTTGCATGACAATGGCTGAATGTACAAGTCATATGGGGAAAATTTCTGAATTTCATATGGACAGCATGGTTACATTTTTTGAACAATAGTGAATGTTTTTGTTATGCTATCCTTGTTTGAGTGGGTTGTTTCTGCGTATCAATACCATACGGCTTCCTTCCATGGTCTAGCCTGTGTGCTATCATTGTTCATTAGAAAAAGCTGGGATCATGATCTCCTTGGTTATTTGAAAGATTATCCATAGGTACAAATTGCTTAATCAGTATTTGTTGCACAAAAGGCTGGGATCATGATCTTCTTGGTTATTTGAAAGATTATGCATAGGTACAAATTGCTAAATCAGTATTTTTATGACAAAAGGCTGAGGTCATGATCTTCTTCGTTATTTGAAAGATTATCCATAGGTACAAATTGCATAATCAGTATTTGTTGCACAACAGGCTGGGATCATGATCTTCTTGGTTATTTGAAAGATTATCCATAGGTACAAATTGCTAAATCAGTATTTTAATCACAAAAGGCTGGGATCATGATCTTCTTGGTTATTTGAAAGATTATGCATAGGTACAAATTGCATAATCAGTATTTGTTGCACAAAAGGCTGGGATCATGATCTTCATGGTTATTTGAAAGATTATCCATTGGTACAAATTGCTAAATCAGTATTTTAATCACAAAAGGCTGGAATCATGATCTTCTTGGTTATTTGAAAGATTATCCATTGGTACAAATTGCTAAATCAGTCATTGTAGCTGTGCTAGGGGGGGTTTTATATGGATGCTATATCTTGGTCGTGCTGTAAAATTGACTTTTTCTTGTAATTCTATTGTAGAGAAATGAGAAAGTTTGGTGTGGTTACACCCTATTCTGTGTTTTTGATTCCAACGGCCATCTGATACTAGAATCCTTCTATTCTGTTCTGTTTCTCGGTGTGATATTTGGTTTACTCGAGGACTTGTTACATGAATGATCTTAATCAAAAGTATGGTATAGATGAACTTAACTGATATCTATATAGAAAAATTGAACAATGAGTTAAGTGGATGCTATCTGTTTCATCTGAAGATCAGCTGTGAACATAATAGCTGATTTCACATGGGCTCCCTCCTTCTTCCTCTGAGGGTGACTTGCTCTGTATTTGCTTGTATCTCTGGTATTGATGTAGTGCAAAGGGGCCAAATGAGTTACATTCCAACCTTCATTTATTTGTGAGAGGAAGGCATCTTATATCCTCGTGTTTGTAGATAGATCTTAGCTGGCAAATGATAATGTCATGTCTTTAATAAAAGAGAGAGAAAAAAAAACCCTGTAAAAGTCTACATCACATGCTAGATGAAGTATAGTTTCATATTTATTCCCTCAGAACAACTTATTATATGATGAAAAAGTGCTGCAGTCCAGCAAATCTAAGTCTATTTCTTTCTCGACATAGTAGAAGTTAATTGACATGCATGATTCCTTCTTTATATAGAAAGAGGACCATTGCATTTGATGAGTATTATATCAAGCTGTCTTTTTAATCTTATTCAGAGTATCATTCAGAAGCGCTGTGTTTGTTTTGGGTTGATTCGAAAACCATTGAGTAATGCTATACTATATGCTTGTTAAGTTGGTCTGACATGGAGTTTGAAAATCATTGAGTAATGCTATACTATATGTTTTTTAAGTTGGTCTCTTGTGTCTATGGGTGCAAAATATAACATTTTGTTTTAAAGGGTATACATTTTAATTAATAAGGGTATAATTTTTTCATTGAAAATGTCGACTGAAAAATGAATAGTATAAAAGTTTGATTAATAAAATTAGTTTTTTTTCAGAAAATTAAGAGTATACACCTTTTTATATTAAGTGTGGGGCTCTAGTGTTCCCGGAGATACCGTGCCCTTTTGTAATTTCCGTGACCCTTTCCAATTTAAACTCTCTAGCAATACATATGTTTAAATAGAATATCTTTTTGCAATTTTCGTGTCCCTTTCCAATTTAAACTTCCTAGCAATACATAGGTTTAAATAGAATAGGGAGGGGAAGTGTTGTGTTCACATGAGGACACAGACCGTGTTTTCGGAGGTGCATGAACTTTTGTCTTATACTAAAGGAGATAGCATTTAATATTAAAGAAAAATATGTGTAGAAGTGTTCTATGTATTAATGTGAGAGAAGACATGAGAGAGAACTAGTATTAATTACTAAAGGACATAATATTTAGTGATAAAGGGAAAATTGCCATCCCAATGGGCTCACGAGAAATGTGATGGAAATGCAACTAGTTCCTGTTGACGAAATCAAAAGGGAACTCAGTAAACTCAAGGAATGAATAGCCAAGACCATGTCCTGGATCCATATCGGAGCAATCCGGATCCTCATCGAAGCAACTTTCAAAGAAGGTATCGATACATCAATCGATATTGCAATCTTTGATAAGAGGATCAAGAATACAAGAGAGGCATGCCCCAGAGGAATCTCAGGAAACCTATACGCAGGCAAGGTTGCATCCTACATATATCCAAGGATTGCCTACAATCTGGTAGATAAAGATTTCAGTAGGGCACTCACCCTTCATCAAGACTTCAAGAACAAAGATCTGATGAAAGAAGAGAATATGCCTTACTCTATCACCTACAGTATCTCATATGCCATGTCCAACACCCATCATTCGGATCTATTCTAAATGAAGGAGTATATCGAGATACCAGAAGTGTTCGAAAGGGTTGCATGCGTAACCAGGTCAGAAATAATGAAGTTACCGCCAATCCACGGCATGGATTTGCGAATCAAAGACAAGCCGGTCTAGAACTGACAAAATAGCCTCAGATTCGAGCAAAGAAGGATTTCTTTCCAAGAAGATAGGATGATTAGTGAAAAATGGGGAAAGAAACCAATCGTGGAGGTAATCCAGGAGCCGGAAAAGTTCACAACCAAAGGTGAATTAAAATGCCCAGAAGGATGGAGAGGAGTCGAAGTAATATTTGATATCAGTAAAAAGGAAAACTCTATTCCTTGTGATGTCTTGTATTATCTTCAACAACCAACAATTGGGAGATATCAAGGATAACTCAAACTCGGAGATCTTGAGCTGATAATCGAAGGAGTGGCAGGAAGATTTCCAGAACAACTAGTTCTGGGATTGGAGTTTCTCGAGGATCACAAACCTTGGGAACGACTACAAGATAGAATGGAGTTTACGGTCAAGAGAAAAAGATACAAGGTTTACTAGTAGAAGATCGGGTTTTTAAGCTCTGATCCACCCATGGCCACAAGTCCATTCTCAATATATATCACTGTCAGAATGATATATAAGGAGCATCGTGCAGAGTATTTTGCGGCATACATTGATTCAGGAGCCGGCATCTGCACAACAAAGGAAGGGGTCTTCCCAGAAGGCTCAGGCGAAGAACTGCCAACAGTTCTCGAAAAAGATTTCTCGCAAAGGGTGTTAATCCTTAACAGAGGAATCAAACAAGCGGAAATCATGATCGGAGGAGCAGATCGTACCCCATGGTACAAGGTGAAAACTCCACCGTTATATTTTCACGACACCGGAGCGGATATTCTGTTAGGGAACAATTTCCTACAGACATTCAAGTGTTTTACCCAAGAAAACGCAACTAGGAGGCTTATTTTCACAACCCTTTGTGAACATAAGATCATCGCACCAAGACTGTGTAATGCATTTCAACGAAAAATGCCAATCAGATTTCGCAGCAAGCGTGGTGATGAAGGAAAACTTAGCCATCCAAAGATGAATGATCGTAGGAAGTATGGCGAATCAGTCCTTCAGATGAGACCGAGACAAGAGGAGGATGGAAGATGGAGAAACTAAAAGAAGATACAATCCACCTTCTCAAAGCAAGCTTGGGAGAAAATTTACAGAAAAACGTCACAATCGAAGAACAAACATCTTTGGAGGACGTCAAGAAAAAGATACAGAGGAACTTCAATGAGGATCCTTTAGCCTGGTGGGATAAGAACAAACTCAAAGCTTCACTCAAAGTAAAAGAAGGAAAAGAGCATGAGTTCGTGAGATACAAGCCTATCCTGATGAACCAAGAGGATCGAAAGGATATGCAGCAAATACTTAAGGAACATTTGGACCTTAAGTTGATATCACTAGGAGTTATCTCCATACAGCAGTCCAGGATTTCTAGTTCGAAATCATGGAGAAGTCAAGCGGGAAAAGCCGAGACTTGTGATCAACTACAAAAGGATCAACAACATCTTGGAGTTCGATGAATACTACATACCAAGTAGAGAACACTTGGTTAACTGTATCAAGAATGTCAATGTATTTTCAAAGTTCGATTGCAAATCTGGGTTCTACCAGATTATGATGGAAGAAGGGAGCAGGAAGTTTACAGCCTTCTCCACACCACAAGGTCATTATGTTTGGAATGTCATGCCTATGGGCTTGGCAAACGCACCCCAGATATACCAAAGGAATATAGATAATCTTTTCAAAGATTATTTCTCATTCATGTTTGTCTATGTGGATGACATCCTCATAGCCTCGAAGAACATGAAGGAACATTTAGCACATCTGGAAATATTTTCAGAAGTATGCCACAAGGAAGGATTGGTGCTTTCTGAAAAGAAAGTAGTAATAGCAACAAGACAGATCGAGTTTCTTGGAGTAGAGATCGACGAATCTGGAATTATTCTACTACCACATATTATAGGAAAGGTCCAAGGATTTCCCAAAGATTTCAAAGACAATAAACAACTCCGAAGTTTCTTAGGAGTGGTCAACTTTGCTGGAATATTCATCAACAATCTGGCGCAATACAGGAAGGTGTTCAGTCCTTTGTTGAAAAAGGATGCTGAATTCAAATGGGATGATTCACACCGAGCAATGGTTAAACAACTAAACGAGGTTTACGAAAAGCTCCTCAAATTAGCCATTCCTAATGACGAGAATGATCTGGTACTATATACAGATGCCAGTGACCAATGGTGGGCAGCCGTTCTTACAAAGTCCACAACAGAATGAGAAATGCCATGCAGATACTGTAGCGGGCTCTTTACGGAGAGCGAAGCAAACTGATGACACATCAATGAGAAGGAGTTCTTTGCAGTTCGGAAGGCGTTCAAGAAATGGCCGTTATTTCTCCTCGCAAAGAAATTCATCCTTAAGATTGATAATACAAGCATCAAAGTCTTTTTAAAAAATAAAATTGAATCTAAACCTTAAAAAGCTAGACCATTAAGATGGCAAGCAGAATGTCAATATTATGATTTTAATATTGTCATTATTAAATCTGTTGATAATGTTTTGGCAGATTTCATGACGAGAGATGGAAGGAGCTGAAATAAACTCCATCCTGACTGTTTCAAGGCACCTGATGGACAACCTTGAGTTCCTTCAAAGGGAATTCGAGAATCTGGCACTCAATGCAAGGCATGCCGGAAGAATACAAGATAGTGATCAGACCAAAGTGTCTAGTCGCATACGAGACTGCATTCGAAACGGCGCAAGTCTGTTCGAAGCAACACGAGAGTCACTCCTTCGGGCTGTTGATAGAAATTGCAATCAACAAAAGGAGAGTAGTCGAGAACGGGGCTCTAAACCCGAGCAGAGGATTCAAATACCCCTGGCACGAGTTCTAGATTGAACCTCCCAAAGAAGAACCAATCCAAGAAAAGGTCGAGGCTTCTGAGTCACATCTTGAGCCTTCGAGTCAACCCAGCACCTCTGGGATCAAAGAGGGAGAGATCAACCTTAGGCCTATGACAGGAATGGCTAAGGTTGGTATTAACTTAGCTGATTTCTCTTATTGGCAGGAATACCAGGGAAGCTGGGAAAAATTGAACACCAGACAAGGAATCCGACCGGAGAAATGCCGGGTGGATATATCTGGGGAATATCCCCGAGTTTGGATGCGAGAAGACTCAAATCCAAGTGATGTGAAACAATGGTATGATTTTGGAGCACTAGCTTCAATATATACTATTGCACCAGGTTTCCCAGAACTTGCATAACTTTCAGATTGGCTGAGAGAAAAGGTTTTCAAGGAATGGGAAAATAACTCGACTCTATCCAGAGGCGATGTATTGGAACTGTACTTCACCAGTGCAGCTCCAGAACCAGTTGGGAAAGGCAACCACGAGGCCTTTCATTTTATTAAGCTAAGAAGACCCGATGTGTCAGCATCAAATAAGATCAAGGAGTCTTCTGGAAAGGAACCAGTCTTGGTTTCTACATTTTCTGAAGAACAGATCT
This sequence comes from Pogostemon cablin, assembly GCA_023678885.1. Classification (NCBI taxonomy): domain Eukaryota; kingdom Viridiplantae; phylum Streptophyta; class Magnoliopsida; order Lamiales; family Lamiaceae; genus Pogostemon; species Pogostemon cablin. The sequence continues at coordinate 7,769,026 of CM042962.1, read as the reverse complement.
CTACGCGAAGAGCGAGGGGTTTGTATGTCTGCATCAAAACCATGGTGGAGGTGAAGTTCCCATTCAAGTTCGAGCATAATCTTTGAATGAGTCTTTTCTGTTGATTACTTTAACAAGGGAAGAAGACAGGATTTGCAGAGAAGGCTTTCCAAGAAAAACAAGAATTTCTCTGGAGAAACAAGATTCCGTTGAGTAAACAAACTCATCGGAGATATTGCAACATGACCCACTTTGGGCAATGGACGAACAAGGTATGCACAAGTTGTTCCACCCAAACAGAACCAGAATTTGGGAAAGAGATAAGATTGTGCATAGGGATGATCAGAACTGCTGATCCACCCCCAACAAAGGAGACACGTGGAAAGAAGAGGGTAAAATCTCTTCGGAATACCCAGGAGCCAGGAGAATCATCGGGCAAAAAAGAGGACAAATGACTCTTCAAAAAAGCAAGAGCCTGATGACCTTTCTGAAAGGGTAAGAGACATGTGACCAACAGGGGTAGCCCTCAAGAAGACATCCGATGTAAAAAGAGGACCAGCCAGCTGCTAAAAATGGCATTAGAGGCAAGGTGACGCAACACTGACGCAAATATGGTAACGTAAGCAGTGACGTCACAAAGTATCAGGAGGCTTTGAAATCTGGATTTCAAATCCGAAGGCCTCTATAAATAAGAGTTTTGAGGAAGCAGAAGTCATCGACCATCACCATCTGTTTTCTCTCATTCAATAAACATTATAGGTTCTTTTCTTTCTTTGTATGAGTGTTTCTGTTCCAACTACCATAGGTAGCTAAAGGAGTTTCTCCTGTTGTTCGGTGAGGATGAGTGTGTAATAAATTTCTCCATTCAATAAATAAATAATCTTGGACTACTGCACGAATTATGTAACCTTCCATTATATTCTGCAACCTTATTCTCCATATTTTCCGGCAAGAAACAGTAGCAGCATACTGTACACCCGGTGTAGGAAACGAACCAGGTTTGTGCTGAGGTCCGCTGAAGGAACGAGATTGAACCTTCACACTGCGGGGTGCGTGGTTGGTTGTGAGGAGCAGCTGTAAAACCTCCCGGATACCCGGGGATTGACGGTCAAAAAAGGTACTATTACTATTTCAAGTCGGTTAATACGAGATTAATGTTGTTTAATTAATGTATGGAAGCATGATGGACCTGATATGGTCGTAATAGACTATGTCTATTTTAAAGAAGAAAATTGTGATGGAAAAAAAGGGTATTAAAAATCATATACGGATATCAATCGGGTAGAGGGAGCCTTGAATTTGATCATCATCCGGGAATGACTTGAAAGAAGAGGGAGCCTTATAATCCTTTTCACATTTTCTCCTTTTCTTGTCGCCCTCCTTAGGGTCGACTTTAGTCTTCTTATATTCTTCAAGGATTTGTTCGTTGTGGATAAATGTTTGGGCCGCAGCCATGAAAGCTGCGTAACTGTTTGACAGTTTCTATTGGCAGCTAGTCCACATAGGATACCCCGGGAGTAAGACGGCGGTTTCCAAAATAGTTGATGTTTCGTCTGACACTTCTTCCGTGTTAGCGCGCTGTTCGTTGAATCTCTTCATGAAGTCCTTCAAAGACTCCTTCGGGCCTTGCCGTAAGCAAGCTAATTTTTACTTAGGCTCCTTTCCTTGCCCCAAATACACGAAGTAGGATAAAAAGGCAATGGCGAGTTGTGCCCATGAGTCGATGGAGTTAGCAGGGAGTGATTCGAACCACGAGTGCGCCTTGTCGCCCAGCGTCAAGGGGAACATCTTACACCGATCCTCTTCTGAGCATCCTTGCGCCAGCATCCACCCAACATATTTATTGAGGTGCGAGATAGGACTGAATTCGCCAGCGTATTGGGGAATTTGAGGAGTTCGTATCTTCTTCATAGTGTCTTCCACGATCACCCGGTGGGCGAACGGAGATCTTTTGGATTCCGAGTCAGGAACGCTGTGAAACCCGGTATTATTTCTTCTTTCCACTTGATCGAGTCGTCTCCTCAGCGCGTTGATTTCCTCATCGTGCTGCCGCTTGAGTCGGACGAGGAGATCGTCTCCCGTGCTTTCCTCGACCTGCTCGTGACGATTCCCCGTGGGATCTGGCCCCAATCGATCTTTCACACTCACGTGTCCAACCGTACATGCAGGGGAGCGGCTGGCGACCGAGTTAGCACGAGCCGCCATCTTTCTCCGTTCGCGTCCCTCATATACCACTCTCTGAGCCTTCCTTGGCTCCTTAGGCGTGTCTCTTTGGCTCATCCGTTCATGCACCGATTTTCTAGACAGAGTCCGTTCGTGCTGCCGCTCATTCGTCTGTTCTGTCGAATTTTCTTCAAGACTGAAGCTGAGCCTCCGGCTGGCAGTCTTTTGTTCCGCGGCTTGCTTTCCTCTCAACTGTTTCAGAAGGCCGAAGTACTTTTTTCGAAAATCGATTTGCGACTCATCTTCCCCTGGATTCGTGTCGTGCGGTAGGACTTCATTTTCCACGGTTCGTGGGGAATTAGGGTTCTCCTGTCGGTGTCGGCTGGTGGTCGCACCCGTCCTACTAAGGGTGGCTTCGTCTCGCTCATCCATCATCGAATGCACAATAAGGTAGAGACGGACTTAAAGGTTCCGGTCGTCAAGAGCCTTGGGCAAAGCAGGCGGCTGTGTGCTGATTCCCACAGACGACGCCAAATGTAGCTCGTCCTCCTTTAATCTCCTCTTAATCGCAGAATAATGTAGCTTTAATGAGATGTTGGGGGATTAGTATACGTAGAGCTAACATAAATGGAGAATGGATTGCCCCTTAGGCTTTCTTGTGCCTGTTTTTAAGGGGTGAAAGGGTTGGTTATATTACTATGGAGAATTCTCATATTTATATTGGATAATCTGACGTCACCAATATCAGGGTGAATCGACAGATTATCATGTACAATACGAGCATTAAAGGCGATATAGCTTCACGTGACTATTCTAAGATTTGATCTAGAATTTTTGCCTATTCGAATATCTCGTAGGATATTCGTATTTGCAGCAACTGGATCATATGGCCTAGTGGCCTGTAGGCGGCCATTCTCGCGCGTGGAGGGTAAATTTTTTATTGGGCCATTCCTGGACTATTGGGTCATCGGGCCCAATACCCGATAAAAGACAAGGCTCATTTTTGGATATTCTACCACACATACTTTATCATTTATTTATTAAAAAAATATATCATTATACCCCTAAAAGTTATCGATTCCTTAATCTTCAACTTTGAATTGGAGGTGTAATCTTTTGTGGGATGGAGAAAATATATTTTTAAGATTACTAGTAAAATTTTGGATAACAGATGAACAGTTCACACAATTAATATTGTTTCCATATTTAACACACTCTACACCCGAATACACCGAACATGTTATATTCCGTCCGTTCGAAAGAGGATATTTTGTTTTTGGGCACGGAGATTAAGGAGTACTGTTGTTTTATGTGTAGTGGGTAATTGTATTAGTAGGTGTGTGGACTCCATATTATAGTTGTATTAGTGGGGGTGTATGAGTCTTATGTGTGTAAAAAAAAAATAACCCTCTTTGAAACAGACGACCAAAATAGAAAAAAGACCCAATTTTAAGCTGACGGAGGAAGTATTAGTTAGCGTGAGCCTCGCGTTTTCCTTTCTGGAAAAGAAACACAAAATACATTTCTATCCTGATGGTGCTGATATATTTAAGCTGTGGTTGGTTCCACTGGGTTTTTTTGGTAGGCCAAGGATAGACGATGGTGATAAGAACGGAGAAAGTCTGTTATGAATTTAAGTTGGAGGGATGGGCGTTAACCGATCAATTGTGAGTGATCGGTTTGTGGTGGGTGGCAAACCATGGACCATCCATTTCTATCCTGATGGTGCTGATATTGGTGCAAACCGTCAAGGTTTTACATCTGTTTTTTTTTCGGAACGAGCACACAGAAACCGTAGAATTTGTGTCTGAGCTCAGCCTCATTGATCAGTCGGGCAAGGGCTGACATCAGGGTCTCTCTTCTTTTGAAACAGGGAGGACCGCTTTTCGGATAATCGAATCCATCGGATCTGGTGCCAAGCTTGGATTTCCTTATTTTGTTGGGCGTTCAGTTCTGGAGTCCCCCGACTATGTGAAAGATGATTGCTTGAAAAATTCGTGTAATCATCGGAGTTTTTACGAATCAGAATGAAGAGCCACCCCTCATTAAGATCCCCACCAATTGCTCCGTCCGTTGGTTGGAAAAGGAGGTTAAGGATGATGCTTGTGTGGTCTTCCAAGTGGCTGCCGGGGAACGCTACTACGCCCACAGGTCGGTTTTAGCTGCCCGTTGTCCTGCAGGCCTCTCGCGTCTTTCAGATGGAAACGTTTTCCTTCCACGCATGGACCCTGAAATATTCAAGGTATCAATTCGTTCAGAACTCACTATTTTAAAGTAGTAATTCAAAATCACAATTGCAACATTTGATTATTCTCAACAAAAATAAAATAAAATAAAAAATTAGATAAACTTTACTCTCTTCGTAATTACTAGTTACTATGGAGTACTTAGTGCTAATTTTCTGTTTTAACTATTCAATTCTGTGTTTTCTTTTTTCTTTTGGGTGGGATAGATTTGTTGTCGCCGATTAATATGGTTTATATTGATAGACATCGGATTAATTATGACTTCTGTTTTGCTGCTAAATCCGTATTTTAATGGCGGATTACTCAGTAGGAATTCGATACCAATTTATTTGAAGCTGAAATGTATACTGAATATCTTGCTTTGACGAGCTACCCCTTATTAATTACCCACTATAACATTCCTAGTTTATGAAAAATTAATTCTGTTGTTTTTGTTTATTTTTTATTGGAAGCTTTGTTTAAGAAATTATTAATATCTCGAATGTGTGTTTTATTACTACTGTGGATGAAATGCCTGGTTTGCCTTTAAAAGAATATAACTGTTTGATCAGAGAGGGTTCTAATGTGTGTTTTATTACCAACATTGGATGAAATGCTTTAATTATTCTTCAATAGGGTTCTAATGTGTGTTTTATTACCAACATTGGATGAAATGCTTTAATTATTCTTCAATTTCATTCTGTAGGCTGTGCTATGGTTTATTTACAACAGAAAACTTGCCGATGTGGATTTAAAAGCTATCAATGATTCCTCTCCGTATGATCTGCCATCGTTTTCTTCAAAATTGCTTTCAGCTGCTGATGAATTTGAGCTGAAAAGTCTTAAGGAGATATGTGAATCATGCATTTTGAAGAATGTTTCCAAAGAATCAGTTGGATACTTATTGAGTTTGGCGGAGGCCTGTCATGCTGCAAACTAAAATCTGGATGTGTAAAATTTGCAGCTCAAAATAAAGCCGGTATGTATTCTTTACATGCTACAAGACAGCCCATAGTCAATAATTTATTTGAATTTCTGTTTGTCTCTAGAAATCTTTTTGCAAATTCTTTATCGATTGTGTAATGTGAAAGGTGAATTGGAGAAAGTTTCTTGCTTGATGAAAAATTTGTTATGTGATCTTGTTTGGAATGACTCTGATTCTGTCAACTTGAATCAATCATTCATTGTTCAACCCAATTTGCATTTTATTTTGACAAGTTTCAATGAATCATTGGATCATCTCAAAGAAATAATAATGATTGTTGCTGAGTGGTGCTCATTTGACTCCATTTGACTAAGAAATTTAATTTAGGGTTATATACGTCCTTTGTTTTTCACTTGTGCAATTATCTTGTTTCATTTTTCAGCCATCATGGAGTCTGATGGAAGCAAATACCTTAAAGAAACTTGCCCATTATTGTATATGGAACTTTCTTGTTTAGAACTATCAACCTGTGATGATTGCTCCATAAGTAAAGGGGTAGTAACACTCAGACTCAGACTCAGACTCGATCTTCTCTGTTATTAATTTATATTTTGTCCATTTGTCAATTAGTTATGGTTATTGTGTGATTCTCAGGTACTTGACTATTATGCTAAAGTTTTATCTACTATCAAGAATTCTTGGATTAGCCGCCCATGGACTATGAATGAACCTTACAGGAAGATGAAGATGGCTTAGGATCTAGCTTTTAGATTCTTGAATAGCTTATTGCAACTCATCTTAGTGTTTACTTAGCACTCTGACATGAGGGAAATCAGAACAGGGTAAAGATGCTATGGAATTTGTTACCACAAATGCATAGCAATGCACAGTGGAAATGAATTGGAGAGAGAAACATTTGAGTTTCAAAACTTTTTATTGGGGTTAACCTTTAGGGCAGAAGGATCATCCTTGATGTGATTATTAAAATGTTAGTGACAAATGTTGTGAAGTGATATCAAAATACAAGATCAATGAAAGTGGTTTGATCTAAAGCATGTGGAATTGTGGACAACCCAACCTTAATTTTGTGAATAAAGTTAGTCTTATATATCATCTCTCCTCCATTAATTTTTACGGAGTATTTTCTTTCTATCTATTATTATCTCTTTTATAATATATAAATAAATAAGTTCTTATATATTTGTTTTTCTATCTATTATTATCTCTTTTTTCATATATAAATAGATAAGTTCTTATATATTGGTTTGACTTTTTCTTTCTATCTATTATTATCTCATATATAAATAAGTTCTTATATATTTGTTTGACTTAAAATTTTCTGTACTAAAAATTCAAAACAACCATATATCATTATTTATTAAGTTTTCAAATTCCACAAAAAATCAAAATAAAAATCACTTTATAATTTCTATGCTACTTTATTCCTAAGAATTGATATCCCGTAAGTACACTGAGTTAATTTTCTTGCACCCAATTCATATTAGTTTTAGTGAAAATATGTTAAAATAACCACTTTCAAATAATTTTATTCAGTATGTAATATTTAGTATTTATTAACTAATGTATTTTTTTTATCTTTAATTGCTCATTAAAAAACTAACAGTTTTATATTTCAGTATGTAATATTTGTTTATTAATGAATATATTATATTTTTTTTAAATATATTAAGTTGTTCATTAAAAACTAAATGTAAGCAACCGTGGAATTGAAAATTGAGAATGGAACATAGTACCAAAAATATCACATCCTGGAATTTGATACAATATCAACTTCTTCTGAAACTCCTATAATAAGGAATGTCGCTCCCGCTAAGGAACAATAAATGAAATATCCTAACTAGTTAGCTAAATACACAACTGGCTAGGCTAGCTGAACCAGAGACAGAATGGAGAGGAGGATTCTTCACCGAAAATCAAAGTCGTGCACCATATACATGTTAAAAGACATATGGACGGACAAGGACCATCGACAGACAACACAGAATGACAGCACTAATCAAAGTTCATGAGGGAGTTAGGATATCACCTTCACACAGCTTCCACGATCCACCATCCTGCCTCTTTAGAAGATACCGTATCTTATAAGTGCTGCACCAATGAAGTCGCAACATATTACTATATGCCAACTCCCACTCCATTGAGAAAATCTATGATATTTAATCCAAACCAGCCTTTCACATTTAGCATTTGAAACCCAGTTTATAAACATGCCACTTGTATTCAACCAGAACCGTTTAACTCAAAAAGGAGCTATAGAGTGTCAGACTAAAACCAGAAAATATGTCAGTTTGTACTCACAAACTTGCAATGCTTCATATTTTCTTAAGGTTGCCCCTTTACTTGCTTCATTCAGAGCAGTTCCATACCAATACCAAATAACAGAAGATATGCAGCTATAATCACGAGTTTTGGGTAGCAAAATAAGTAAACAATAACTAGAATGTATCATTAAGTAATTGTACCGCCCAAGTATTTTACCTGCAGTAAGTTGAATTTTTAGGTTGGGATTCATCAACCAGTTCAGCTGCCTCCTGTAAGTCTACTTCTATTTCTGCCATTTCATCCCCAACCCCATCTTTCAAAATGTCTGCACGTATGATGGTCAAGTCTAACAAAACAAAGTTCCAATAGCATGATCTAGATTTCGCTGCATCCGCTAATGCTTGCCACTACAACAAACCACCATCAATACGTTAATAAGCATTATTGTTGAAAAACATATCAGTAAACCGAAGATCATGTTGAGACCAATTTTTTCTGTACATAAGAGCATTTTGCTTAACCCAGCGCACCAATCATATGAAACAATAGTTTTTCCATCGCCAGGTTTAGATTATATATTGGAAAAAGAATAATTTAGCCCCAAAAAAAGTATCACGAGTTGGTAAAGATTATTGTAGAGGAGCTTAGCTGTCACTGATTAATTGGGCTGACACATCTACTTATGGAGAGTGGAGACCTAGAGTGGATTAACATACCAATTATCATTACGATAATTACCCAAAGATCTGAGTAAGTTGAGCAATGCATTAGTACATAGGAAAACGTCACCTGAGAAAGCATTGAACCTTCTAGGATTTCAACTAGCTCAAAAATCTTGTGGTTTGACCCAAGTGCTTCAGCTTTTATTGCCTGCCATTGCCTGACAATAGCTTCAGCATCTTTAACAGGCATTGGCAGTTTATATGTTGAAGTTACTGAAGATGAAAGACCAGAAGAGAGAGAGGCCGTTCGCATATCTGCAGATTCTGGATGGTCCCCCGACTGAATTTTAAGAAGTGCAAGGACTCTACGAATATTTCTCATAATACCATTTTGTTTAATTGTTGCACTTTGGTAACTTAAATTCATTGGAGAATCAGTAACGGTATGTGAGCTTTTGGAAAGTCTCCCTGTATCCATCCTCCACCTTGATTCATTTCCCAGTCTCCAAAGTCGCAAGTTGAGCAACTTAAAAGGAGCAATGAAGATGCAGCCTAATGCCGTAGCAAATATCATCTTTCCAAGCACATGACTACATTGCGACCAAATATACCATACTCCACTCTGCCTTGAACCTAAAGTTCTTTTCAATTGAATGGATGGTGAGCTAGCATTTCCAGAAATGGTGCTCTCAGTCAGCGGACTTTGAAGGTTGGGAGGAGTAAGCTGCTTAACAGCAGACCCAAGATGTCTTGAAGATTGTCCAGATGAAACTGGCACTTCATCTCTTAGATCCAGCGTTGGAGCAACATCAAGTGATCTGAGCCTCATGTTGGATAAAGATGGAGCTGCTCTTTTATTCTGTCGGCTACCAGGAGCTCTTCTTTCACCAATAAAGAAATCAGCCTGAAATTTAAAAAAAAAAAATTAGAAATTGAGAGAGTAGAAAACAAAGCTCTTCTGCATAGATCTGTCAGGAACTTTTACCAAAGATGGGGAGCAATCTCGGGTATCTGGAAACAGACCAAGAACAGCTTCTCTCAACCATGTTTCCTAGAAAATGAATTGCATAGTGTCTCACACACATCAGTATGATAGAAGTCTATATTTGCAGCACTTTAAAATGTAATCATGGCATAACTATGCAGTTGAGGATTGCTGCTGAAGAAGATAGAAAAATTTACAAATAAAGTAAATCATCTCACAGGCAAACAAGAAAATGGGCTTTAGAGATGCTTTTTACCTAGTTTTAAATTGGATAAATACTAGCTAATAATGGACTTGTAAATGGATCGATGCAGCAACACAAGCCAGCTTAACTCTTTCAAGTAGCAAGGTTCATATTTACATAAACATTACAGGATTGCCTTCAGGCATGATTTTATACTCCCAGTACAATTTCTTCTGTTGAAAAAGATAAAAATAAAATTTTAAACTCTCAGTCAAACAAGGAAGAAACCAAGGAAAACTGATAGTAGCTACTATCTGCTATATAGTTATTTTGCCATCTCACTTGATATGTCTTCACTTATGCATTTTTTTTTGACAAGATAGGGTGGGGGATTCAATAAATAATGTGAAGGGATTAACCTGAGAAAGTCCATGAAGCAATTTGTCACAAACAATATTTTGGTTCTAAGTTTTGGTACTAAGTAATAACCAATCACTACTATTAATGTATTAAAATAGATGTACACACTTGATGTTAATGATTTTCATTCTTCTTTAAGGTATATTTAGATTTATTCGTCGTTGTTAGAGGCGAGAGGCGCACAGAGGCACAAGGACATGAGGCACGCCCCTCTTGCAAAAGGTGCTTTAATATGGTTCTACAATATATACACAGAAATATATCCGACTTACAACATAATTACCTGACAAAATAAAGGTAAAAATCACATAACATCACATAATGATACATAATAAGAAAATCCAATAACAATTTTGATTGATTATTTAACATATTTGCATGATTTCATCAAAGATATTTTTGAGAAAAAAGATACCAAAATATGTCCAGATTGTTTCTGAGCATTAAAGCATAGAATGTACACAAAATTTTAAATAGAAGGGATGTCTACCAGTGACTTTTTTGCATTTGAAACTTCCTTAGTCTCTTTCATTTGCAATTCCTTTTGCAAGCTAGTACTAGAATTCGATTGAAGTTGTTTTAATCTATCGATAACTGTTTCTTCACCAACCTGGACAATAACAGAAAATATATTCTCACTCCTATTATGGATATGGAAAAAAATTGGACAAATGTCACAATGAAGAGGGAAGAATAAACAACTGTACCTGTCCAAGAAGGAAAGAGCAGAAGGCCTCCTCAAATTTCAAATCAATACCTTCAGATTCTCTTAGACACTCGCATATTAATTTGGCCTTGTTAATCTACATGAGGGAAAAGAAGAAGGAGAAAAACATTCAGTGAAAATAAAGTCTTAATAACTATGCATTCCTAAATATAATCATCTAGAAATAGAAAATTATAACTGAAAAGCAAAAAACGGTTGCACTTGCAATTTGGAAAGAAATTACCAGGTCAAGTTGCTTGCTCGAAAATCCAAGGGCAACATGAGCTAACAAAACCACGTAGAAACTATTAAAATCAACGACAATCCTTTGGTTCTGTGATTCAAGCGATTTCCTATTCTTCCTTGTAGTAGCTAAACTATCCCAAGGAATAAGATCTATGATTTCAGTAGCCAAGAGTCTTTTAAGTGCTTGATCAAGGAAGCAAGGCCAGTCTTCAACTTGGCACGAAGCTTCAATATCCAGGCCCTGTCTCAGCAATTCACGAAGAGCTTTAATCGCTCCAAGTCTTCGTTCTGCATTTTCAGGCGAATGGGGCATGCCCAAAACATCCAATGTGCAGGCTGGAGCAAGCTCTTCCAATGATTCTTCTATCTAAAAGTAACATTTTAATTTATTATTATTTTTAATTAAGTTACAACTTCAATGAAGAACATGTAAACATAAGCTTTTCTATATTTATTACTTATTACTTTATTTTTCTCCAAGAGTCCAAATCCTCTCACAAAGGGAAATAAAGGACACAGGATTTGCATGCAAAGAGGAAGCAAAGTTCCAATTGAGAATTGGTTTAATATAACTGTACTACAGAATGTCAAAACTGAGGCCCTCAGGATTACTGTTTACTGTTTAGAACCAAATCTGAAGCAAAAAAATTTATAAAAGATGAATTCCAGATGAGGTTCAAGGAAAGAGGTGAAAAACACCTTTTTTAAACTTTGAAATATGTTTATCATGCGTCCATATATTTTTCATCCATCTGGAAATGGGATCAGCCTTTTCCTTCATTTGATACTTAGATACAATATACATATAAAACTTTGAAATATCAATAGCATCCTTCTCACCATTATTTCATCAATGACATGCCAATGTTTTCTAATTCATCAATAACAGTTCTCATTTCCACATTTAGAATCATGGCCGTCAAAAGGTTGTACTCAAAGTTCATAAGCCAGAAAAGGGAAACGTAATAATAGCATATTCAAAGTTAGAAAAACACTAGAAAAAACATTTGTGACCTGAGACAACAGTGTCATCTTCCCTAGAGATATCTTGCTCCTCAACAGGCATTGAGCACGGGCAAGGGCTTCAAATCCTTGAGAAATTTTGTTCTTTTCAAACCCAACTTTGGCAATCGCACACTTCAAGAAAGCACCTATACTAAGAAATTGAGGCATAACAAAATTGAATGAAGAAGCATTTAAGGTTCTAACCTCTTTCCTTTTGTCTTACCTCAGCTAGGGCCATAGACAGAAGCAGATCATGAACAAATGGCTTTGATTCAGGGTGTTGAAGTGCTCTTCGTCCAATATCTAGTACAAGCTTCTCTTCTCCAGCCTGCATGAATCCAGTAATATAGTGGTATCAAATCCAGAACTATGGAAAATTATTCCACTTCATTATATTCCCCTTGAGAATGGGAGAAAACATTTTTTGCATATTAGCATTGCAATTTGCAACAAAAGATTATACCAAAATGATGCAAAAGTAATATATATTCCAAGAATTTAAGAAGGTAAATACTGGCCTAGTATAACAAGTGAATTCAGATAGGAAAGAATTCTCAGACATCTGGGTTCACAACCAAGCTTACCTCCTGAAGAAGGCATAAAGCACCAGGCAACCAAGCCCAAGGAATTTTGAGAGAAGACTTAGGCGGCTGCTTCTCTTTGAAATTTCCAGCATATTCTGGTTCAAACAGAAGTTTGTCTCTGACATCCATTAGGAGATCCTGAGGGAAGCAGGAAAACCAAAATATACATAATTTATTTGGCAGTAGTACTAAGAAAAAATATATGGAATATATTACTAGAATATAATTTCCATGATAGATGTATTATTCAATTGATACTAGGGAACAGATTATTAAGTAACAATAGATTGTGTGACACCTGACGAGATACAACAGCATCTTTAGTGTATCCCTCTTCAATCTCTGCATTTTTTAAATGCATCACTGACTTAACAATTTCATCTTTCTCCGCTTGATCATGAACACCAATAATCTGAGATAATAAAATCAAAGCAAGTTAAGAACCCAAACTCTTATTAGTAGTGATATTGTTGGAAGATTCCCAAAGGGCACCAACATATATTCTTTGTGTTGTAATGCATGCACTTCCAATTTTTTATTTTGTTCCAAAACATAAAACTTCATGCTACTGCAAAAGAGTCTCTTCAGATTAAAGAACAGATTTGTGATGGCAGAAGTCTGTCATATTGCTCATACTAGTCTTCTTAAGTATTCAGAACTAAACAAGGAACCCTGTAGAAGGATTATTAAGTTTGGTATCAGAGTACGTGTGAAAACAGGAAAACTTTAACTGTTGCATCAGTTAACTGAAAGTAAATCAATTCATCACACAACCATTTGGCCTTTGTCTGTAAACTATTGCCAATTATATGAAAACGGGCTAACTTTAACTGTTCCATCAGTTAAACTGAATGTCTATCAATTCATCACACAACCATTTGGCCTTTGTCTTAAAAGTGCATCTATTGCCAACTACACAAAAATCACCTAGCAATTCAGTAGTTTATATCAGAAAGTGTAGTCAATTTAATTTTAAGCGTTCCATTATGCCAGCCATAACACAGACAGGATGAAATGACAAATTATAAAAATGCATTTTTACCCCTTCTCACTGAAGCCATATACTACTCGCATATTATATGTCCCTCTGCACAACATCTACATCCGAAAACCACTAATTAAGAAAAAAAACGCATAATCCAGAATAAAACTACATTACGCAACAGTAAAAATGTAAAAGATAAAATACATATGCGTGGGTGGGCATTAACCTTGTAGCAAGTGACCGGGATTTCAATAACCGACACCTGATTCTGCGCAGTGATATCTTTACTAAAGCTTTCTTGTACAGCACGAAGTTCCGTTGCCGCACATAATCTCCACGAAAGGCCAATGCCGGAAACTCCACATGTCTTCTTATCGTAGCCTGTTCCTCTAGTTAGAGCAGTAGAAGAATGATACCAGTGTAATTTGCTGCTGTTGTCTTTGAGGAGGTGTAGATTATTAACACTGGGCACCAACGTGTGAATATTTGCCATCTAATTCCAGATGAGCTGCTCCATTTCATCAATCAAAAGGGGGAAAATGAGGCATTTCGGATTTCTCAGTTGCAGAAAACAAATCTGGCTAGGTTTTGGGCTGAAAATTGTTCCAGCATTGAGATTTGGTCAAAAAATTGCTGAACCGTTGCTTAGAATCACTGCTTTCCAAGTGAAAAGGAAAACTCGCAAAGAAGACAGGGATATAATATGTTGCCGGAAATTAATTATAGGTCCCAACATATTCCAGTATTTCCACATTTGACCCATTAAGTTTTTTTTTTTAAACTGAAACCCATACTTTACTTTATGACAAAAAAATAAAAATGGAAAGGGAAAATGGTCATTTTAACCCTTTATCTTATATCATGGGTTCAAATATGTCCTCAAACTCTCATTTTGTTTAAGTAAGCTGTAAGTCATTTCTTAAATTTTATAAGATTAAATTAACCCTCTAACTTCTTAAATTAAAGCATCAACACCTTTTCATTTATACAAAATAAATAAAATAAAACAATTTTTTCATACTCTCCTCTCATCGTTGCACATGAGGTAGAATTCGTCAAACTCATCAATGACTCTCACCCTGTAATCTCACTAGTATATACATAACTACAAGTAAAAAATCAAACAAGATGCATTCATACATTTTTCACAATATTGCAACCGAGTCTTGTGATTTGGGATTCAATACGGAAAGATCAAAAATTGATTCAATTGGTAAAATTGATTTCATACAATCAGTAAATCATTTCCTTCACCACAATTTGCTTCTATTATTATTTCTCCTTCCATGTAGTCCAACGAAATGTCATTATTTTGTTTTGCCTACAAGATGTTCGACAGAATGCCGCAATGAATCTTGGAGCTTTGATTTCTAGAAGACGCTACAGGTTTTTCAGCTTTAACTGCTGGATGATTACCCAACACTGCCCTTCCATCTTAAAATTGTCAACTGGAAAATTTTACAATCCATTGATGTTGCTTGTTCTATTGTGTCAATGGTAGATTTAATCACCATGAATGGATGTCCTTCGTTGGTTTCTGAGGCATTTACTTTTTTTCGTCGATTTCTACGATATTCAAATGCAGAAAGCTTCTCTCTCCTTGATATATGATTCAAAAGATTGTCGTTTGAAAAAAATTCGAACAAAATGAGATAACATTCAGCACATGCTTAAATTTAAATGAAAATGTACGCTTCAATTTAAGAAGATTAAGGGTTAGTTTGATCTTATAAAGTTTAAGGAATGACTTACTTGAACAAAAAAAAAGTTTGATGGTCTACTTGAACTCATAACATAATATAGAGGGGTAAAGTGACCCTTTTCCCAAATGGAAATGGAAAAGAAAAAAACTAACACAAGTCTCTCCTTTTCTTTTTACCTGATTATCTAAATGATGTAATTATGAAATTATAATTTATTTGAAAGATTAAAATTTAAATTGAACATGACTATTGGCTACTCATCAAAATTAATTCGATGAAATAATTAACAGACAGAAACAAAATTAAAAAATCATTTAATCAATTCCATTTTCCCTTTTATTCTCAATATAATTAATTTCATTAAATATTAAATTCAGTGTTTTTAAAATCAAACCGATCGGTTCAACCGGTTGAATTGGGAACGGGACCTGGTATCGGTATCGGTCCGACAACACCCTAAGCTGTTAAATAGTCAAAAACCGGTTCAAACCAGTAAATACCGGATAAACCGGGAAAACCGATAGAATCGGTAACCACCAATTTTATTATTTTTTCTTAAAAAAAAATTAAAAGCCGAGATTTTACAGAAATTGAAACTCTCTTCAATTACAAAAGAATACAGAATGAGAAATTATTACATCCAATTTTTTCCATATAAATGTTGTTGAATAAAAGAATAAAAGCCCACTTAATAGCAATAGTTAGGAGTAGATATATTATTTTTTTAATATTTATTATAAAATATAATTAAAAATATGTAAAATTTAATTTTTTCGTTGAACCTCAATCTGTTACCTTCACCGATTTAATTTCCCGATTATAAAAACACTGATTAAATTTACAGGTGTTCCCGCCCTTACAGAATAAACTCCCAAATGGGCACTAACTGAGGTGCGAAGAGAGAGAATGGCTCGTGGAGGAAAGAAAGAGGGGAGCGGCGCCGCCGCCGCCACTGCTAACCCGGAGACTGAAGAGAGGGCAAGGCTGAAGAATTTGGCGTTGTCCAAGAACATTCTGTCTCGGACCCATCCTAAGGTCGGCGCTTCAGCTGCTCTAAGCCCCTCCAAAACTGCGATCAAACACCACGGTAGGGATATTTTGAGAAAGTCTCAGAGGAAGAACAAATATCTCTTCTCATTTCCGGGTCTTCTTGGCCCGATTTCTGGTGGGAAAATTGGGGAGCTCAAAGACCTTGGCACCAAAAATCCTATTCTATACCTAGATTTTCCACAGGTTCTTATTATCTCTCTGTCTTTTTTCATCGATAATGTGTTCGTCTTTGTCCTTTTAAGTATTCTAGTATGAAAAAACTGGAAAGCAATTAGATTCCATGAATTGGTGGCTATCATCATGCTTTAAATGTTAAGGCTTAATGTGTGAGAATGTGTATGTGTGTGCGTGTTTTTTTTTTTTAATCTGATTGCTACCTTAACTGTGTGCGTGTTTTTTTTTTTTTTTTTATGATTGCTACCTTAACTCAGATCTTAATTCACCAACAGCCTTTTAATTGATTGAAATTTGCAGGGACAAATGAAATTGTTTGGAACGATCGTCTTTCCGAAGAATAGGTACTTGACGCTGCAATTTTCGAAAGGCGGGAAGAATGTCACATGTGATGACTACTTTGATAATATGGTTGGTTCCTTCTCAGCATTTTATTTACTTATTATCCGTGTCCTTTGGTTTCTTAATGTTTTCTACTAACAAAAGCACACATATCCTGTTACACTAGGGAATATAAATGTCAATGTATGTATGCCTTTTGGGAGCTTTTTATTTATCAAAAAAGGCTCACATGGCATTATTTTTTAGTTTACACGTTTTTAGTAAATTAAGAATTAACATTGGAATTGAGTTGAATAACTTGAATTGTTGGCAATTGGCAATAAAAAATCTGTTAATAATGTGAAAGAAAACATAATTATGTGTTTCACGATTAACTGAGTTCGGCTTGTCATGTCATTTTTTCCAAGAATTGTTGATTTTATTAAAGCATAGTTGAGTACAAAAACTTGTTAATTCAAATCAAACATGTTACAGTTCATGCTAATTCAGCTTTTGTACTATATTTTGTAGAGTGGGGGATTAAAGCAAGTTCGGCCAACTTGTATATAGATAAATAAAGCAACATAAAGAAGGCACTTGGCCCTGAGAAAATAACCTAACACGAAATAGATTAGTACATGATAATGTGGGGCACTCTAGTTATTGTGTTTGATCTAAGTTTAATCTAAAAAATTATTAGTTTGAACTTAGTTTGATTGGTTTTCTTCTCAACCTCTAACATTTCAGCTGGTTATATATGAAGCAATCTTGAATATATAGGTACATCTATAATCAAATCCTTAGGAGAAAAAAGAATTCAAGCACCGTTTTGTTAGATTTCGTGGGTTGAGGTCAAATAAGTTATTTGCTGTCATCCTCAGTCTGATTGTTCGAGTTTTTAGTAGTTTGGTTTTATTACAATCCTAATTGTAGCTCAATGCAGAACTTGCTTCTTGTAATTTTAAATGGGTTAAGTTATGTATCATCCATTACCATACTACATTTTTACGTGGAGATCCCAATTATTGGTTTGCTAGTGTGAGCTAACTACTAAATTGCTGAGGCATAGGTTCTCAAGGGAAGATTGACATAAGTTGTCAGCTAAAACAAAAGGACATGGTACAGGTTTAACACGAAATATAATTGAGCTATCTTATTTCTTTCCCTCGTATACTCTTTTCTTAAGTTTTAGGCTTAAATTGATGTATGTATCCTTCTCTACCAGATTGTATTTTCAGAGGCTTGGTGGATTGGAAAAAAAGAGGAGAATCCAGAAGAGTTGCAGCTTCAGTTTCCGAAGGAGCTCAATGAGGTTATCTGTGATTTTTTTTTCTTTTTCTGTTGGAAAGGAGTTCGACGGGGCTTTTAGTTCAAATTGAATGTATTTTAATATATTGTTGACATGAGTGCCTGCATTCTGCTACTAGGAAAAACGTGTGGAGTATGATTTCAAGGCTGGTATAGGGGTTGCATGTGACAGTAAACAAGCTTCTGGAAAAGTTTCCACAAAAAGCTTGGAGACTGAGCCTCCGAAAGTATACATGGAAGATGATTCAACTGACAGTCCAAATGATTACAATGAGTTAGCTGAAGTGACTCCAGCTCGGCAATCAGCTAGGACTGCCGGGAAGAAATTCAAGTATTTACTTCAATTTTTAAACTTGGCCATTCTACAGAAAGAAGTAATGAAGTATAAAACATAAACCACGTAATCCTGAATGTTGTCGATGACAAGCTTATATGAGAATTTGATGCAAGTATAGATTTCATATTCTTCTCATTTGGAATGAGCTCAATGGTTTGCCTTGAGAATTTTGACTGCGTGGTTAATATTAAAATAATGTATTCTCTATTGAAATATATGTTGGCTTTTATGAAATCTGCAACCACGCATGCTAAATTTTCTTATGTTATCTTATAATAGACAGTATTTCATTTGTGTCACCTATCTTTCTATCATCTGTAATATGAATCTGATTTCTTTTGTTGAGACTGTTCAAGGCCATTAGAATAGCTTACATTAATTATGAAACAAAATTAGCTGGCGCTTCTGTTGATTCTAAGGTTTTTCTATTCTGTGTCCTCCAAATTATTCAAGTGTTTCTTCCATCGCTACCAGCTGTGTTGAGGTTCTGTGTAACTGGGAAGTGGGAACTTTATTGCTGTCTTTTTGATTTAGTTGGGTAGCTCAAATCTTTATCCTTTTTGTCCATTAGATATGAATATAGACCTGTCTCTTGAGGCTGATCTTGCTCCTAAGTTTTCTCAATTCAATTGAATCCATATTCCTTTTGTTTCTAACAGTTCTTTAACTGTGCTCGGTGTTTAATTTATTCCACTGATAAATAGTCTCTATTTTCTCAGATTTGCAGAATCATCGTCTGGGGATGATTTTATCGGCAATGAAGATGACACGTCTGAAGAAGATGATGAGCAAATTGAGAATGAAACAAAAAAAATTAATGAATCTACAAATATCCTTGTCTTTTGTTTTCCAGTGTTTCTCAAATGCAGGACATTGTTACTTTTTTTTTCTAAGTTGACCTCTCACTTCTAGCTACCTTTCTCCCTACATGAGCCTGAATGTATATGATCTACTAAACTCTGATTTCCTTATAGAACTTCACAGACAGAAAGTTCCAGCCTGCTCGTATTTGAGGTTGATGACAACAATAATGCTAGACAAGATCCAACTTCAGGACAGTATAAGAAATCTGGGACTGCCGAGGATTCCTCTGATAATGGTCGCAGATCTCTTGTTCAAACAACTTTGTCTTCTTTGTTTAAAAAGGTGGAGGACAAGGTAATGTCTCACTTTTAAAGTATCATGTCCCTACTAATTATCTTGCCGGCTGCAAATTGCCATGTTAGATATGACCTAAATGATAACAATAAATTATTGTTTGAAAAATCCTCTCATACATTCATTGAGACATCCCATTGTATTTCCCCCAGTATTTAATACTTATCATGTGTAGACGTAACTCCTTTCATCATTGGAGAATGTTAAGCATGGTGAAAGGTAAAGGGTTGACCCCCTCTTATATGTCCTTCCACACTTTTACGTGTAGCCATAGTCAATATGGGATTTCATAATAATCCTTCGCACACTACACTAGGTGGCAATCACATGCCAAGGCCCACAATTCCGAGTGGCAACCACCTTTGGGCCTAAGTCTGGGGTGGTGACTCCTGGGCCTACCTTTGGGTAGCCCCTTTCCACAGCCCGTCCGGATCCGGCAGGTCAGATCAAATTGTTTAGCCTATAAGCTAGGGAGCCCTAATTTAACCAAAACCATGGTCTAAGGTAAAGGGTTGACCCTAGCTTATATGCCCTTCTACCCTTTCATGTGGTGTCTATTTGGGTGTGGGATACAGAACATTGTAAATCATGTTAAGAGTTTAGATTGATACATCATGATTTTTATCCTTAAACATTCCATTTCATCATGTAAAATCTAGAGTTTCTGTGAAAATGGTGAAATAAATAAAATATTTTGTATTATTTTCTATGTTTGAGAGGCACTGGTGGTTTTCAGAAGGTGAAGAAGGATGTGAAAAAGAAGACCACAAGTTCTGAAGTAAGAATTCCCTTTTCTAGGCTTTCTTGTTGCATTCATCTGCATTTCTTTACTGGTACCTTGGCCCCATGTATTATTTTAAACCTCATTACCTTTTGCAATGGTTATGATATTCAGGCCTCCAAATGTGTGAAGGGTGGGAAGAAAATGGAGGGAAGAAAATTTGGTTAGCTCCCCACTCTTTCTCTCTCTTTCTAGATAGACAGATAGTTGGCTCTGCTCTCACTCTCTATAATCTATATTTGATCTCCATAATGCTATTTTTGTGCCTGAAAATGTAAGAAGAGCATAATTGGGAAAAATTTTGGTGACTCCAAAAAAATAGCTCAACTATAATGATTTTTGTTTCTGTGGATCTTAGCCTCTAAATGGTTTAAGTTTCTTCCTGTAAATCCTTGCTTCAGTCTGTTGAAAATGCTGGTTCATCCAAAATACTAACACTAAGACCAGGCAGGTTGGAAGCCTAGACATTTAAAACACATTAGGCAGTTTGGCCAAATAGAATTTTTCTGGAGAAGATCCAAAATAGTAGATCGTGGGAACCAACTTCATATGTTGCAGGCCATTGAATCATTTACTTTCCCGTGAATAATTTGTTTAATGTGTGAAACTATTGTCTCAGTATGATACATGACTATCTCTGGTGTTTTATTTTCATGAGTTCATTGCAAACTTTTCTAAATATAGTTACTCCCCCCTTTCTCCTCTTGGTTTGAACACATACAGGGACTGCAAATAAGGAGAAGAAAAGGCAAGCTGAGGTATTTTTTAAAATTTTTTTGAATGTATTATTCCTCCATTTTTCATTTTGTGCTAGAAGTTATTGCCAATATTCTCTTTTGCTAGTATGGTTTATTATTGACTAAAAAAACAAGTATGCTATAGATGAAGCTACATGTTTCAATGAAATTTTCCCTGTCATTTGCTTCTTCTTTTGTAATTGCTGAAAGCCTGGTTAAAATAGCATCTTTCCTCTCTCTCTCTCTCTCTCTCTCTCTCTCTCTCTCTCTCTCATTGTTTCGAATCATTAAAGATCTTTTAAATATAGAAAAATGATATCTCTGGGTTGTCTGTGTATGTGTAGCCTAACATTTTTCTTATCAATGAAGGTATTTTGCAAACAAAGTTTTTCCATGTTGAGGAATTTTACCCTTTTCTGTGGACAGTAAATATTCATCTCTGAGGGCCATGTCACATAAAAGATACTTGGAGAAGGAACAAAAATTTTCAAGTGAATATACTTTGAGATATGTTTTGTCAAGAATACCAAAGATACTTATGACTAATGTAACCTAAATATTATCCTTCACCTCCCCCAGTGCTCTTGATAACATAAAGACTCTTGAAATTTACTCTTTGCTAGGTGTAGACCTTTCTTTCAAAAGAACATGTCATTGCATGTGTTTTCAATCTGACAGCACAGGCTGCGTGCTGAGATTTTTGTTATTTATGAACATTGCAGGATGAAGATGACGAGATAGAGGAGTTCTCTGATGCATCAGAGGTCTGAATATTTCTTGTGGTCTTTTAAAATTCTATGGACCTCGTGTTAAATAAATGCCCAAAATCCAACAATCCACAAATGGAAATATCAGCATCACTAGTTTTACTGTCTTACTGCAAACTGGCTGGGATATTTTTTAATCATGCAATTATAAACTATTTATACAGGACATGGATGCAAGCGATGAAGATTGGAATTCTTGAGATTGTAGCATCCTATATAGCATAGATGACTTGTACCAAAGTTAGTAGATTTGCTGTAGTTCAATCTGGCAGTCTTTCTTGCATCACTGCCTAGTTGTCAATTCCGAGCATGGGTGTATAAATTTTAATTTTCCACATTTTGTTTAATGGATGTGTAAGATTAAAACCTTACATGCATTAACAGTTTTCATTTAATATATGAACATAGTCTGTGATAGATTGTCTGTTTGCTTTTGTCTTTCTTGCAGATTTCATGTTTATAGTTTTATAGTCACATTTTACACAGGTTTTTGTTTCTTGATGACATTATAGGCAGACAAACAATTTATTCTTAGAATGAGATAACTCAAGATCCTAGAATAGCATCAACGTTGTGGTTGGTTGCCCTGAAGGGGAATTTCTGCATGTAGGAGGTTTCAGCCCACCAGTATGGAATTGGGTAGGTACCATATTCATCCCCACAAATCAAACCCAAAGCTGAAACTGTTGCCTCAGCATATGCACTTGGTCTGTTCCTCCTCTGCCAACTGTACACAATCAAGCTTACAATACACATATCAAAGATTGCCATTGGAGTGGAATGAACCAAGATCTCTTCTTTCTTAGTCGCCTCTTATTAGGTTTATGGAAAGAAGTTTGTGATTGAACCGAAATGACATGTAAAGATCGTATTGTGAATTGATTAAAGAAATAGCTATTGATGAAATCGGGAAAAATATAAAATGATGGTATGTTTTTCCCATTAACCCTTTAAAATACACATATATATATTTTTTTTGAAAGCAAAATAAAAATATTAAAAAGCTGGAATCAGCCAGCACTGATTGACAAGAGGAAGTCAGGAGGAGAGTACCAGGTGTACTCACTCTCTGAACTGTGTTTTGCAAAAAAAGCAAATTCATGAGCTACAATATTGTTGGAACGATGAGTCCAAAAAATGCCTGAAAAAGAAATTGATCTTAAAAGAGCTCGGATCTTATCAAGAAGTAAGCTCTTAATAGCCAAGCAATCAACATCTCCCAAAGCAGCAAGAATGACGTGTTCAGCATCTCCCAAAATAGCAGCAGGATGAAGTTTGAGGCGTTGCAAAAGGAAAAGACATTCCCGTAGAGCTAGGAGCTCAGCACTTTCTGCATGGGTAATACCGGGGAATTTTTTATAGAAACCAAGATGAAAATTGTTGTCTTTATCAGTATTGTAGATCCCACATCCTGCACATGAAAAACAAGTAGAAATAGCTCCATCAAAAAAGATACGAAATGCGCTGGTTGGAGGAGATAGTCAGAGAGGCTTAAGAAGGGCATATAGCAGTCTTTTAGGCCATAGATTTGAATGTGAAAGTCTGCGAGCAATTTTACAGCAGAGGCAATCAGAGATCTTTCTTCTGGTTCTATCTCATCCCAAAGTTTTCTGTTGCGATGGTATCATATTAAATAACAAAGAGTTCCAAAAAAGGCAGTTGTAGAAGGATCTCCCAAAGGAATAATATCCTGAAACCAGTACATAGCGTGATCTTGGGAATAAGAGTAGATGACTTCAAATAGTCCGGTCTTTCTCAAAATAGACTTGGCAAACTCACATTCAAAAAAGAGATGACAGAATGAACCATTGCTTGAAGAGCAAAGATGGAAAATAGATGTAATAATGACACCCCGACGAGCAAGATTATTTGCAAATGGAAGAGAATCATTGCAGCATCGCCATAGAAAATGGATAATCCGTGGTGAAAGCTTGAGTTTCCAAAGTCTTTTCCATGTCTGATTTGGAACAGTACTAGAAGTAGGAAGATGGTTGATTACAGAATCTCTAAGTGCATGATATGCAGATTTTACCGTAAACGAGCCAGATTTTGTATAACTCCAACTCCATTTATCAGGCATGTGAGTGTGCTGGATAGGGATGGAAATAATGAGAGAGGCATCCTCAGGAGTGAAATGTGTAGCAATGAAGTCAGGCATCCAACAATGAGAAATATGATCAATTAAGGTTGAGACGAGAGAATCATGATCTAAAGTAGATACAAATGAGCCACTTCTGTTCAAAGATCCAGGCAGCCATCTATCCCAAAAGATGTGTGTATTTATTCCTGACCCAATAAGTCTTTTGCAATCTGCTTGAAGTACATTTCTCCCTTCTAAGATGCTTCTCCATGTCCAAGAGGGTTTATGGCCTAGATGTGCATCAAAGAAAAAATCATTAGGAAAATATTTTGCCTTTAAAACACGAGTAAGGAGAGAATGAGGACTGTTCAGAATTCTCCATCCTTGTTTTGAAAGCAGTGCCAGGTTGAAAGCTTTCAAATCCCTAAATCCAAGTCCTCCTGCTTCTTTTCTGATCGTCATCTTCGACCATGAGATCCAATTGATCTTTTTTGCTTATGTTTTCGAGCCCCATCAAAATTTTCGCATTATTGAGTTAATCTCATCAAGCACACCATCCGGGATCCTAAAACATGACATGATAAAAGTTGGAATAGCTTGGATGACTGATTTGATCAAAGCCTCTTTCCCGGCCCGAGATAGAGATTTTTTATTCCATCTCGATATACGCTTCCAGATTCTATCTTTGATATCATTGAAGATCTTCTTTTTGTTTTTACCCACAATAGATGGCAACCCTAAATATTTACCATGAGAGTCCACTTGGTTCATTCCCAAAATCTGAAAATGGAGAAAATTAGTTCTTGGCTTGTATTTGGACTGAATAGAATGCATGACTTATCATAGTTGATGCGTTGTCCAGATATTTTTTCATACAAGTCAATAGCAAACTTGAAGAAATGAGCTTCATCAACAGTGGCAGAACCGAGCAGTAGAGTGTCATCAGCAAAGAAAAGATGTGAGATACTCGGGCCAGATCTGGACACCTTTATACCGTGGATTTTTGGCAGTTTTGCAAATCCTGCAAAATACAAGAGAAAACCTCCGAGCAAATGATGAATAAGTAGGGCGATAGGGGATCGACTTGTCGGAGGCCTCGCTGAGGCACAAGGTTGCCAAAAGAGCATCCATTAAGCATGAAAGAGAGGGTAGAGGTAGAGATGCATCTAAGAATCAACAAAACAATGTGACTTGGAAATTTTAGAGCAAGTAAGACAGCTTTCAAAAAGTTTCACTTAATTATGTCAAATGTTTTACTCATATCAATTTTACTGACATCAAGGCATTGGGGCCAGATGTGCGATTTTTCAGGAAATGGTGGGACTCATAAGCAATAAGAATATTATCTGTGATCAACCTTCCAGGAACAAAAGCAGACTGAGACTCAGAGATAATAGATAGTAGCACACTGCGAATACGATTAGCAATGCATTTTGATGCTAGTTTATAGATAATATTACAAAGACTAATCGGACGAAAATGTGAGACTGATTTGGGATCTTTTATATTTGGAATAAGAACAATAAAAGTTCTATTAATGCAAGGATCGATAGAGCAAGAATTGAGAAAATTAAGCAATAAGAAGTAAATCGATACCAACAACATGCCAAAATTTTTGAAAAAAAATAGGACTCATACCATTTGGCCCTGGGGATTTGAAAGGATGCATAGACCTCAAAGCTTTTCTGACTTCAGTGAACTATTGTTGGAGAAAGGTCTTCTTTTCAGAATCAACCTTATTCCTCAATCTGAGAATGGCCTGTTGGATATCAGAATCAAGAGGCTGGGAAGAGGTGAAAATATCCCCAAAGTAATTCTGGATAATGTTCTCCATATCTTTTTTAGATTCCTTTAAGACTCAATTTTCATCAAGAAGTGAGGAGATATGGTTAATCTCTCGATGTTTTCTGGCAAAGGAATGAAAAAATCCAGTGTTTCTATCTCCTTCTTTGTGCCAATACTGCTTTGCTCTTTGCTTCCAACTTATACTTTCTTGTTCAAGGTAAAAATCAAGTTGAAAGTGTAAATCAACTAATTGATTCTTAACTTCATCAAAAATAATCCCTGATTTAAGTCGTGAGATATCTCTATGTACATCTGCAATATTCACTTTTAACTTTTTAAGATCAGTGCCACCCCAAGAGAGCAAGCTAATGGAACACTTATCAATTTTCTCAGATAAGGGTAAAGAATTCGAGTTCCAACTATCCTTTATGATTTTCTCACATTCCGCCTTTTTCACCCAAAGAGCCTCAAATCTAAATGGCCTACCCCCATGCCATTCTGATGTAGTTGGGTGTCTTGTACCAAACTGGATATGAAGACAAGCATGGTCAGAAAAAAAGTCTGGATATGACTGATTTTTGACCAGGTGAAATGGTTTCGCCAATGCTCATTAGAAGTGAATCTATCAAATCGAGCTTTTTGGGTATAAGGATGAACCGATTGACGCTCCCAAGTAAACTTATGGCTCATAAATTCCAAATCAGATAGTTCACAAAAGTCAAGAGCTTCTCTAAAAGAAGACATTTGCCAATTTTCTCGCGAGTTTCGACTATTAAACTCGTCTTGAGTAAGGACTTCATTGAAGTCACCAAAACAGAGCCAGGGAATGGTAGGATCAGTGTTGAGATTTTGAAAGTTTGACCAAGCATTACGCCTTTGTGAGACATCTGGTTCCACATAAACCCCAGTAATTCGAAAAGAGACTCCCAAGATAGAGAAGTCAGCATCAATGAATCTGTTAGAAAACCCACGGAGGGGGACAACGACATCCTTCTTCCAAAGGAGAGCTAAGCCTCTCGATCGGCCCAAAGCAGGAACATCAACACCAAAAATATTGAACATTTGTTTTATTTTTTCTAAATATTTTGAATCACACTTTGTTTCACATAAGAAGATCACATGGGGGCACTTTTTGCGAACAATATTGCGTAGCTCTTGAACTGTACGATGGTTCCCAAGCCCTCGACAGTTCCAGCTAAGAAGACTCATGGCATTCGGTGGGACTGGGACAGATCACCAGTCTCCGTCGTTAAAGAAAGATCCTTGTTAACCATGCAAGTATCACAATCTACAGAAACCTCTGGCTTGGTTGATTTGGGGCGTTTAGGAGAAGAACCTCCATCATCAAAATCAACATCATTATCGATAAGTTTCCTTTTTGAGAGTTTGAAATCCATAGAGGTTGTGAAGCGGTTCGAATAATTTTATCTTTGGTACGCATGAATTTTTTTATTATTTTCTTGGCAGATGGAGTATCTTTAACTTGAATATTAACAAGAAAAGCATCAAGTGAAGTATCTGTAGTGGGGAAAGAAGGTGAAGGATGTATGTTTTTATGGGCTTGAAAAATGTGGTGAGGAGAGTGGATTGGAGTGATGCAATCATGAGTTGGCGAAAGATGAGAGAAAGGGTTTTGTGGGAATGAGTGGATTGTAGAGGTGTAGTGATTGGAAGAGCAAGATCTTGTTCAATGATAGGTGTGTTGGGGGTAGTTGGGCTTGGCTGAGGTTGGATTGAAGGGAGCTTTTGAGTAGCAGTTTCATCATCCAATGTAGAAGAGGCAATATTACTGTAAGATGTGAGATCATGTGGAGAATTGGAAGTAGGTTGAGTCCGAGAAGAGATCTTGGAAGTAACATTGGTTGAATTTGGTTGGATGGGAGAGGAATGAAAGCTATGCATTAAGGAAGAATGAGATAGAGTGAGAGGTTGAGTGGTAGGAATGTGAGAATGCAGGACTAGAGAATTTTTAGAGTGACTGAGAGGGATTGAAGAAGGTTGAGTAGGAAAATGTTGAAGGTGGTTGGTTTGGCTGTGAGGGAATGGGTTAGGAAGAGTGGTGGCTAGGGAATTTGTGGCAGAGGGAGTGGACTTATCCCCAGGAGAAGCAGCTGAAGTGGGACGGGAATTATGTTCGGGGTGAGTGGTGTTTGATGTAGTTTTTGTATGGGGGCTAGAATTGTGGGATTGAAAAGGATTTGCAGCAGACGCACGGAGCCAGTTACCATAAGAGAAGACATGAGAATTTATAGAGCCATTAAGGAGTTTCATCTCACAATCTTTATCAACATGGCCTATACGACCACAAAAATAACAGAAGAGCGGAAGCCTTTCATACTTCAAAGCATACATGATGTCCATACCTTTGTGGTTAACTTTGAGAACTCGACGAAGAGGCTTTGAAATATCAACGACAGTTCGGATACGGAGAAAATGGCCAATGAGACTACCATCTTTATCCGAGTCAACTTCACTGAAGGAGCCCAATTGATTTCCAGCCATCTGTGCAAATTCCATATTCAAAAGTCCAATAAGGAGACCATGTATTTGAATCCAAAATGGGCATGATTTTGCATGATTTTAGCCGGGATAGACTTCGGATCAACAGGCATAAGAACTAAGAGGTATCTATCAAACAACCATGGGGAGCCTTTTTGAGTAGGAAGGAAATCAGCCTCTGAATCAAAAGAGAAGAGAACTGTGTTGTCTTCAATAGACTTACACCTTATCGATTTTTTTGGAGCCCAAAGTTTTCGAAAAAGAGATTCAATCTCAAAGGGGGATATCATTCGAGTGGCCATGAGTTATCCTATTGGGCAGTACAATCCATCAAAGGATGTTTCAACATTATCACCAATCTTGAGTGGGGCTTCTTTATCTTCATATAAGGAGAGATTTGCATAAAGTGACTCTAGAGGGTCATCCATGGAAGGGGGAATCAAGCAAACTCAGCAAAGAGGAAAAAGGAGAAATTCAAGACCAAACTCTAAAAACTTCACTGGATCAGAACCTAAAAAACAAAGAGGGGAAAAGAGATTAAAGGAAAAAAATTAAAATAAAATAAAAGATTAAAACCCTAGAAGTAGGACAGGGGCGCTAAAGAATTGACTCGAGAGAGAAAACCCATAGGACAGATAATTGCTAATGTACACTATTGTTATTACATGACACGTATATATTGGTTTTGCTTTGTGAGATTTTCCACTTGATTGATAATAGATTGAATCCTATGGCCCTCAAGTTATCTACAACCCCAAAATTTTATTGAGTTTGCTGTTTTTAGTCCTGGAGAGAAATTTCATGCAAAGGGGAGGTTGCACCCCTGATATAGCTAGTATAGAACTAGGAAGTGTCCACATTCCATCACCACATATTAAGCCCGATGCCACTACTGCCACAAACCCCTCTTCCTTGCTCTTGTTTCTCTTTTGCCAAATGTAGACTATGAGACTTCCAACACACATATCAATTCCAAAATAAGGCCCCAAATAAAATGGAATTGCCATTGCCTGTGGGAGTGGAATAAACCAGGACCTTTCATTGCCCAAAATATCTCTTATTATATTGATAAGTATGGGTGCTGCAAAGAAGGCACAACACAGCTTCACACAGTTTTGTGGCAGCACTGAGAAGCCTTCAACCCCCAGCTTAGCAATGTTGTAGTAAACCAGAGCAAAGGGAGCAGGATATTGACTTGAGGGATGGCCGAGGTCGGGGATAGCTTTGTAGAGCAGCCAAAATACACAAGGAGAGATCACACAACCCATTGCTGTACCAATTACTTGGCTCACGAACATGGAACGAGGCGAAGCCAGGGTCAGGTACCCTGTTTTGAAATCCTGCATGAGGTCGGAGGCAGTGGATACGATGTTCATCATTACACCACATGCTGCTAACCCGACCACAATTCCTCCATGAGATGCACCGGCCCATGGTCCGATTATGAAGATGGCAAGTTTGCCATAGGTGGATGCCAGTGACCAGTCTGTGAGCCCACATCCAAATGCATTGCAGAAGGCCAAGGTGGGAGCGAGGATGTAGAGTACTACAATGTAGTACCATTTTAGCTGGTGGAAGATACGAGGAAGTGTTCCAAACACTTCGTACCATTTGAGATGGTGTAAGATGCGAGGAAGTGTTGTGCTTGTGATTGCAGCAATGACAATGTAACATGCAACGGCGAGCCATGTTGGTATTCGATGCTTTAGAAAGAGCTGAGTACGCTGCTGTTCATCATAACTCACAGATTCTCTAGAAGGGGAAGAACCTTCTGTGACAGGGATTTGCATGCTAGCATTTCTCTCTCGTCGTTTTGCTGAAATTCTGGCTATCGTAAGGAACATCACCTTGAACAAGTTGTAAAAGCCATCACCAAGGATCATGGCGATGCTAATGAACAGCTGAGCAAGTAAAAGAACATCATTGTCTGAAGAATAGGTAATTGTGAATCTAGCATATATATAATGTCTTCTATGAGTACCTTATAACCTCGAAGGCCCTGTAAGCTGTTGTCAGGGAGATTAGCAGGAAACCAATCACCTTCCTTATTTTCAATAAGTGGCCACATAATACCCCATGAAAGGATTCCTCCAACTAGTACAGATACACTTATGATGTGAGGACAAATCATCCCAACTCCCACATAAGTTGTTGAGAAATCAAAGTAAAGCCTGCAGTGATTTCAACATGAAATAGTTACAGCTATGGTCAACAAATGGAGGGTTAGTTTCACTCAGCTTACCTATATTTCTTTGCTTTTAATCCGAAGGTCGGGAAGTTTGTAAATCCACAGTCATCACCAGCAGTGAAGAACCACTGAAAGAAGCCCCACAAGAAACTGAAGGAGAAAATTTTGCCCAATTTCCTCACTTGCATCCTGCAACATGGAAAGAAAACCACCAAAGCATTTTCATGATGTCCTGATCCCGTGCACAAGAGTAAAATTATTTTATCGACAAAATCGTTCTTAACTTTGCCCGTTTGGCTCCTTTAGGAGTGTGCAAGCTGTTAACCAGATGTGCGGTTGCAGTACCACTGGGATAAGTCAGTTTGAAGTCTACAATCATGATCTGAAACAAATGGAATCACTATTATGTCTCACACTGACAAAACCTTTTCTTTAAAAGAGAGAAAGAGATTACCTTACTGAGAGGCACCACACAGAAGAGGCCTAGGAAGCTAACTGCAACTAGAAAGATTATCATCCACCACAGAGTTAGACTTTTGTAGTCCAATCCATCTCTACTGTGCTCTGATTGTTTAGCTACGCGTTCGCTCATTCCTAAAAGATAGCTTCCGAACCCCCCTACACAACACAAAACAGTAACAAAGACAGTTCAGAGTGAACTCTTAACATAACAGGGATAAAAGAATATTTAACTATGATCAGAATCATGCCACTGAAGGCTATGCCAGAGCAAGCAGTGACACAGGTTTGAATGACAGTGTTCTCTTGACGCGTGAAAGGCTGAGTCGACACGCCAAACTTTGTCATCAACTTAGTCCATGTCTTGATAAAGAAGAACCCCAAGAGTGCAGCTGATACATTGAGAGAAGGTATAATCCCAGTGGTGAGGTTAAGCTTCATTACTATGAAGCAGAAGATGACAGACACCAAAAAGCTCACAGCAAAAGCTCTCATGCTCAACTGTTTCATCCATGAGGGCACCTCTGTGCTCTTAAAAATCTCCTCAACTTCTTCTTCTTTGACTTCTTCTTCCCTCTCTTTTTTTCTGTCATCCAATCCCCTCTCACCTTCCACCACTTGGATTTCATTTCCATCCATTTCCATCATTCAATCTACTCTCAATCTTTGTTTATAATATCTCAGTTCATGACTTCTTTACTTCATGATAGTTATTACTACAATTTATATCATCAATTTGGTCTCACCTAAAGTCATCAAGTTCACACTGGACTGTCCCTATGACCTCAACCCCACACAGAATGAGCAAAAACTGAAGTTTCAAGTACGCAAGGTTGTTAGTATCATTTTGTAGGAAAATCAAATTATCTTATTGCTAATAATCTTCTTAGTAAGTTTGCATTTCCTTAAATTTTGATTATCTCAAAAACATGAATTTAGAACTGTAAAGAATGTTGTGCTTATATAATTTTAAAAAACACCGAGTAGTTTTCATCAATTTGAAGTTTGGTTAAGAGTACTAAAAAAACACATGCCTTTTGGAGTTGTTTCTAAGGGTTAACATCGCGGGAAAAAAGGAAGTGGAAAATAAAAAATAGGAAAATTGAATACATATGATTGGTAGGGGTTGACGGATGTCATTACTGTCTTATTAAGAGACTTTTTAGAGGGGCATACTTTATGACAGCAATATGTTTGCCCTAACTGCAGGGTGGACCTAAAGTCAATTAGTACTCATAAAATTCGATACAAAATGAAAAATTAAAAAAAAAAAGTGTATAACCTATATAAGGTGGAGCTTTAGTGGATGTTTAGTGAGTAATTAAGCCTTGACCCACATTTGTTCCACATAAATTTACTATCAACAGAATGTAACCTGAAATCTAATCCACTCACAAGCAACAACCTCATCTTATTCAGCTAATGCAAAATGTGGTTAAATAACCATGTTGCCATGCACCTCTTCATACAACCATCAACTGCATGCATTTTAATCCAATGATCAAGGGCTACATGGAAATTGTTTATTCCTACCAACCTGAGCAGCTTCCTTAATTTCTTTTGTTTTGCTCATATTTATTTAGTCATTTTGTAAAGTGGTAGAGCTTTCTTTCAACTGAATCTGTTTCTTTTCTGATCAGTCAAGTTTATATTTTAATGAACCTTATAGAATGAAGACGACGCAGAGGCCTGGATATTTCTTGTGGTTTTCGACATTCTATGGTAAAGAAATTGCACATATCCCAACAATCAGAAAATGGATACTCAGTTGCACAGCTCTAACTGAAGTATATTCATTTCTAAATGTGCAGCATACTTTTAACTGCTGATACAGTATATATATGGACACAAGCGATGGAGATAGCACTTGTTGAGACTGTACTAACAGAGATGACTTGTACTAAACTTGCTGTTGAAGTAGGCTGACTTTCTTATATCCCTGCCTACTTGTGTTTCCAGCTGATGCAGTGCTCTTATATACAGTTTATAGTTGAAACCAAAAGCTCATCATACACAAGTTTTTGTTTCTTGACAGACACAAATTATTCCTAGAATGAGACGACTCAAGATCCTAGAAAATCATCAACCTTGTTGTTTGTTGCCCTGGAGAGGAACTTCATGCATATGGGAGGTTTCACTCCCACAAGGGCAAGTATGGAATTGGGTAGAGCCCATATTCCATCACCACAGATCAAACCCGACGCGACGGCTGGCACCAGAGCATCTGCACTTGCTCTGTTCCTTCTCTGCCATATGTACACAATCAAGCTTCCAACACACATATCAATGGCAAAATATGAGCCCAAGTAAAAGGGTATAGCCATTGCCATTGGTAGAGGAATGAACCAAGATCTCTTCTTCCCCAGTCTATCTCTTATCAAATTTATGACAATGGCTGCTGCAAAGAAGGCATAGCAGAGGTTCAGACAATTCCTTGGCAGTGCAGAGAATCCTTCAACACCAAGTTTAGCCATTTCATAGTACAGAATGGCATAAGGTGCTGGATATTCACTTGTAGGGCTCCCTAGGTCAGGGAAAGCCTTGTAGAATATCCAAAACACACAGGGTGAGATGATGCACCCCATTGCAGTCCCAATCACTTGGCTCACGAACATAGACCGAGGTGAAGCCAAGGTCATATAACCCGTCTTGAAATCTTGCATGAGGTCCGAGGCCGTGGACACTATGTTCATCATCACTCCACATGCTGCTAGCCCAGCCAGCGCACCTCCATGTGAGGCCCCGGCCCATGCCCCAATGGTGAAGATAGCGAGCTTTCCGTATGCTGATGCTAGGGACCAATCAGTAAGGCCACATCCAAATGCATTGCAGAAGGCCAGAACAGGTGCAACAATGTAGATGGGTATAATGTGGTACCATTTGAGGTGGGTGAAGATGTGGGGGAGCGTAGCGGTTGAGATTGCAGCAATGGCAACGTATCCTCCGAGTGCGAACCATCCTGGTATCTGATCCTTGAGGAAGAGTTTCGTACGACGCTCATCATCAAAGGATAGAGTGGTCTTGATGGGAGAGGAGATCTGAGGTTCAGACAATGGGAGATTGGCTCTTCTTTGCCTGATTAGGCTGCTTAAACCAGCTATGGTTTGGCTAAGAACTTTGGTGAAGTTGTACAAACCATCACCAAGTATCATAGCAACCGCAATGAAAACCTGTTGTTATGTTTTAATTAGAGTGGAAAAAAGAATCAGCAAGATAGCACAACATGCTTCATTATCAAGACAACTACTTCACTCTTATCTCAACTTCTTAAAATTGATCCACTAATGATGCAAGGAGTCTATTATAAACTACTCTGATTCGACTCGTGTGGTTAATTTCACAGA
Source organism: Pogostemon cablin (assembly GCA_023678885.1). Classification (NCBI taxonomy): domain Eukaryota; kingdom Viridiplantae; phylum Streptophyta; class Magnoliopsida; order Lamiales; family Lamiaceae; genus Pogostemon; species Pogostemon cablin. The sequence continues at coordinate 7,734,983 of CM042962.1, read as the reverse complement.
GGTAGAGAAAGGAAATGTATGAGAAAAAGCACCTTGTAGCCCTTGAGGCTCTGCATATCATCTGGATCCAGGGTAGCTGAGAACCAATGGCCTTTTCTAGTTTCTATGAGTGGCCACATGATCCCCCAAGAAAGAATACCTCCAATCAGAAGGGATATATTGACTATATGAGGACAAATCATGCCAACTCCCACGTAAGTGGCTGAGAAATCGAAGTAAAACCTGCAGCAATTCAAGAATCAGCATGTGTAATAAGAGCAGGAGGATTAATTTGGTAGAACATGTGTTTACTTGTACTGAAATGCTTTTTCGCCAAATGTGGGAAACTTTTGGAATCCACATTCGTCGGTAGCTGTGAAGAACCACTGGAAGAAACTCCACAAGAAGCTGATAGAGAAGAACTTGCCCAACATCCTGACCTGTTTCCTGAAAGACAGACAACATATATATATAATGATATAATACTATTAGATTATGTTGCAAGAGAAAATGGTGGATTAAATGTACTTTGCTAGTTTAGCTCCTTGAGGGGTGTGGAAGCTATTGATAAGATGTGCAGTGGCAGTACCACTGGGGTATGTCAACTTGAAGTCTATGATCATGATCTGTAAACACACGACACGACAACACAATCATCATTTTGTGTTACCTTAAAAAACACAAATGAATAATCCATGTTGATGATGAGATTACCTTCCGGAGAGGGACCAGAGAGAAGAGACCAAGGAAGCTGACCACAAAAAGGAAGGCAATGATCCACCCCAATCCTGGATTCTTGTAATCTGTCGAAGTTTTGTCTGATTGGTGGACGATCCTCTCACTCATCCCAAACAGATAACTCCCAAATCCTCCTGTTTCAATAAAATCAGAAGCAGAGAAATCAGAGTAGCCCTGTTCATCTACATGTTGATGATGGAATTATGAAGAGAGTAGTACAGTACCACTGAAGGCTATGCCGGAGGAGGCGACAACACATGTCTGAATGACAGTGTTCTCTTGACGAGTAAAAGGCTGCTTCAACATGGACGTTCTTTCAAGAAACTTAGTCCATGTCTTGACGAAGAAGAATCCCAAGAGACCAGCAGCAACGTTGAGAGACGGAATGATGCCGGTAGTGAGGTTGAGTTTCATCACTATGAATGCAAACATGACAGACAACAAGAAGCTCACCACCAGAGCTCTCACTGTCAGCTGTTTCCTCCATGGCAGCACCTTCCCCTCCTGCTTCTCGAAGATCTGTTCCACTGTCTCCACTTCCTCCTCATTTAATTTTCTATAATTATTTGTTTCATGCTCAACCTCCACTGCACTCTCTCTTCCCTCCTCCTTTCCATCCTCCATTTCTGAGCTAGATAATTAACGATGGAATTATTGGCCTTTTTATGCAAATAATTTGGGTGGGTTGATGCTGTCACGGTCATCCCAATATCAAGAATCCAGTTGTATGTTCCAACTTCACATCAGCTGTGCGTTTAGATTCAGATGGAATTATTACTTGTTTTTGCCGATCTTTTGGCATTTTTGGAGTTTAATTAGATTAAGACATATTCTCTTCATCTCATCCTAAGGATTATATATTTCCTTTTTGGGCGTCACATCCTAATGGTTACAATTCTTTTTTTAAGCATATGAGACCTACACAAATTAATTACTTCTCTCTCCATAAGCCCACAAATCACACTAATACATTTACTCATTTTACATTAAAATATTATTTCTCTCACCTCAATACACATTAAAATACTATATTCATTAATTCACGTGCAAAAAGCAAACGTCACTAAAAGGACGAGACGGAGGGAGTACTATTTCTTAATATATATACAATTCAAGATTTTTTTCATTTTTACAAAAATATAATATTACTGGGCTAAATGATAAATTAAAGTTCTGCATACATAGTTATCGAAATTGTAAAATAATTTAATGGCATGCAAATATAGCATTCTGGTTTGTCTGTATAATCTCTTAAGCCACACATTAATGGATAACATGTAGAGAAGAAAATGATATACTAATTCTAAAAGCAATGATTAGTTTTTTTTTTTTCAAATAAAAAATAAAAAATCTTAGCAACCCAACAAAAATTACATTTATCCTTTAGCAAAAAAAATGCCAACACATTTATTTTGTTTATACCATCAAAATAAAATACGTTGTTATTTATCCATGGATTACCTAAGGAATTAGAATATAAATTGCCAACAAAATTATTTACCGATAAAATTGAATTTTCGTTACTAAAAATTTATTAACTACACATAACGTTGTTAATCCGTTAGTAAATCAATTTAGTAATAAAATTAAGGTTTCTATTCCATCTTTAATGAAGTTTTTTTTTTGTTACAAGACATTGATCTATTGGTTCTCTTTGTCATTTTGATATATCATTTCCTATACTAAATCGTTGGATGAATGTCATGTAGAGGAGAGAGAGAAATTATACTCTATTTAGAAATACTTAAACCCTAGAGACACAGTGGTTAGATTTATTTTCCTTATTCTATGTCAATCATTTAACATGTAACATATAAGATGATGAACGTAAATGACGCAGAAGATTGTGGAAAAAAAATATATTCTCCCTAGTCATTTTAGTATTTCACCTTTCATTTTAATGTTTAAATTTGAAAATAAATAAATAAAAACCATGAAGATGCATAAGGTCACGTACTTGGTGATGATTAGGGATGTAAACGAGTAGGGTAGGATACGGGTTGAGCAAATCCACATACTACCCGCTACCCAATTATCTTATCCATACCCTACCCTATTACTCTCAATTGAAGCTTCGGGTAGGATACAGGTTTATCCATCGAATAAATGGGTAACTCGCGGATATGCGGATTCCTACAAGAAATGATGAACGGATATTTTAAATGGGTATAATATGGATACCCGCAGTAATTTGACCCTGATATAACCTATCCGCACATTCCCGTATCAATTTTTTCCTCAAAATCGACACAAAAACATCAAAATAAAATATAAATAATAAAAATAAACTCCATAATAGAGAATAATATTTAATCCAAGTGCAACAAAAAAAAAACATACAATAACACGAAAAGAAATATCGTAATCCAACACTTGAAGATATATCGAAAACTACTATCTCCTTAGTAATATATATATATATATATAGTGTATAATATATTAATATATATTGTATAACGGGTAATCGGGTAGGGTATCAGGTCGGGTACGCGGTATAAAAGGGAAACCCGTACCCTACCCGCATATTTTTTTTCGGGTACGAATATTACCCGATCCTCTACCCGATTTTGTCTACCCTATCCTTATCCAATCACCCGGTTACCCGCGGGTAACCCGACCCCATGGGTAAAATTGACAACCCTAAGACTGATGATATGATGAGAAGAACTTGAGGGGCATGCTGATAATTTGATTTATGCTAACACCAACTGGATTATTGTTTTGGCTTGATTTGTAGGGTGATTAAGTTGCATAATTAATTTACAATGCTATATCATTAATGTCGGGTAATGAATATCAATGTCACTCTCCTGAATACTTAAATGTCAAAATTTTAATTATAATAGCTATCAGACAAGTTTTTTGGAATGACCAATGATAATAAAGCCAAGTCCTGTCATAACTTGCTGAGATATCGAAGATGGAGCTGTAATAATTCTAAATTACTTTCTCTTCATGAGTGAGTTGGTCTCTTCATGAGTAATTTCCACATAATGCTAGGAATTTTACATCCATCATTTTGACAACTTGGAATGTTATCTGCTTGAGACAGAAATCATGCAATACAAAACAAACTAAAACTATATGAAGATATATATTTATATGTCTCTATCATACCAAAGTGTGACGCCACACGCCACTGTATAAAGGATTTTTACAAGATGATTCATTACATTACAGACGGCATTAATTAGGATCCGAGAAGTTTGTCAACTCTGGTATTGGCTGTCCTGGAGAGGAACTTCATACAAATGGGAGGTTTCACACCTGCTAGAGCAAGTACAGAACTGGGCAGCGTCCATATTCCATCGCCGCATATCAGACCAGAGGCGACGGCCGGCCCAAGGGCGTCGGCTTTCGCCCTGTCTATCTTCTGCCAGATAAAAAGTATGAGGCTTCCAACACACATGTCTATGGCAAAGTAAGGTCCAATGTAGAAGGGAATGGCCATGGCCATTGGAAGTGGAATGAACCATGATCTTTTTTTGCCAAGGCTGTCCCTTATTACATTGATCACAATGGCTGCTGCAAAGAAGCCATAGCACAGCTTCAGACAGTTATGAGGCAGAGCTGAGAAGCCTTCGACTCCCAGCTTCGCCATGTTGTAGTAAACTACGGCGAAAGGAGCCGGATACTGGCTCCCCGTGAGCCCGAGATCAGGAAAGGCCTTGTAGAAGATCCAGAAGACACATGGTGAGATCACACACCCCATTGCTGTCCCAATCACTTGGCTCACGAACATGGAACGAGGCGAAGCCAGAGTCAAGTAGCCGGTTTTGAAGTCCTGCATCAGATCAGAGGCGGTTGAAACAATGTTCATCATCACACCACATGCTGCTAGACCTGCCATGATCCCTCCATGAGAGGCACCTGCCCATGCTCCAACTGTGAAGATGGCTAGTTTGCCATAGGTGGATGCTAGGGACCAGTCGGTTAGCCCACATCCAAATGCGTTGCAAAAGGCCAAGACTGGGGCGAAGACGTACATGACTACAATGTAGTACCATTTCAAATGGGGGAAGATAAGAGGAAGTGTAATGGTTGAAATTGCTGCAGTGGTAATGTAGCCTCCAACTGCGAACCATGTCGGTAGCTGATCCTTTAGGAAGAGCTCTGTACGACGTTGTGTATCAAAGTCCACGGGAGGCGAAGAGCTTGCTGTGACTGGGATACGCATGCTGTCCTTCCTCTCCTGGAATTTAATAAACAAACCGGCGGATGTTCGACTAAGCACCTTGAAGAAGTTGTATAGTCCATCACCAAGTATCAAGGCAATGCCGACGAACACCTGAGATTTCAGATAATGGTTCAGTAATTTGCATTTGCAGAAAACAACCATGAAAAATGTTTAAATGAGAATGTATATATACCTTGTAACCTTGTAGGCCTCTTAAGCTGTTGTGAGGGAGATCAGCAGAAAACCAATCACCTTTCCTATTATTAATAAGAGGCCACATGATGCCCCATGAAAGGATTCCTCCAACTAGTACAGATACATTTATGATGTGTGGGCAAATCATCCCAACTCCTACATAAGTTGCTGAGAAATCAAAGTAGAACCTGCAGTAGGATACAATTATTATACTAATCAACAAATGGGTTGTTAAATTTCTTGTATTACTCTGCTTACTTGTGTTGATATGCTTTCAATCCAAAGGTTGGGAAGTTTACAAAGCCACAGCCATCACCAGAAGTGAAGAACCACTGAAAAAAGCCCCACAAGAAACTGAAGGAGAAGAATTTCCCCAATTCTTTCACCTGCTTCCTGAGATACATACACAATATATAACTATATCCATATATATGTATGTATGAAAGGTTTAAGGTGGAGATAAATGTGTTTACTTTGCTTGTTTGACTCCTTGAGGAGTGTGGAAGCTGTTAATGAGATGTGCAGTTGCAGTACCACTTGGATAAGTTAACTTGAAGTCTATGATCATGATCTGAAAGAGATGATAGCCACTAAGAAACTCTTATCTCCACATAAAAAACTACAAGCAAGATTGATTACCTTTCGAAGAGGCACCACGGAGAATAAACCTAGGAAGCTGACAACAAAGAGAAAGCCAATCATCCAACCCAGTGCAGGGTTCTTGTAGGTGATGCCCTCGTTCGGATCTTCTGACAGTCGTGCTACTCGTTCGCTCATCCCGAATAGGTAGCTCCCAAAACCACCTACACAGGGTGTTAAAACACTGATCAGTTGAGGCAACCATATGAAATATAAACATTGCATGACTTTCAATCTGCAAAGAAGGTAAAAGAACTAAACATAGGATCAAAAACAATCCAACTGCATGATTACCACTGAAGGCGATGCCGGAGGAGGCGACAACGCACGTCTGAATGACGGTGTTCTCTTGCCTGGTGAAGGGCTGCCTGAGCATGCCATAGTTCTCCATCAGCTTTGTCCAAATCCAGACAAAAAAGAATCCAAGCAGACCAGCTGCTACATTGAGGGAGGGGATGATCCCTGTGGTGAGGTTGAGTTTCATGACTATGAAACAGAACATGACAGACAGAAAGAAACTGACAGCCAGGGCTCTGAATGTCACTTGCTTCCTCCATGATGGCACCTCCTTCTTCTCAAATATCTTCTCAATAGACACCCCCTCATCTTTCTCCTTTCCTTCTTCTCTCTCAACTTCTCTCTCTTCTCCCATCTTTTGGATCTCCCTACTCTTTGGAATGGAGAGCTGCAAGAATGAAGAATCATTCACTTCACTCACCACTATGGCCTTTTAACCAATCAATGAATTGGAATATCTCTAAGTGCTTTTAATGAGTGGAGCCACATGTCCAAGTCAAGAGTGTGGAGAAATGGAGCAACTTGCACATGCTTCCAAATTGCTTATACTTCATTGACCTTAAATTCTTGGATAATTCTGTATAATCAATTTCACTTCAAATAAAAATGTATGCATAACACTTGAGATTATTTCCCAATTATTTGTAAACTTGCAAGAAGGTATCATTTGCCTTAGTAAAAAATGTAAATTACATTAGTTAAATATATTGTATTATTATTAAATATATTGTATTATTATTATGAACATAATATTTATGTTAATTAAATATTTTAGTGAAATTATTAATTTATATAATTACTATTCTCTCCGTCCCACCGAAAGGTCTATATTTTACTATATTAGGCGTCACACTCAAAGGTCTCAATTTTCATTTTTAGTAAACTCGACTAATTTTACTTAACGAGCTCAATCGAGCTCGACTCGGCTCAAAAATTACTCGAGCGAACTCGAGCTCGTTCTTAGGATCATTTCTTTAAAAATTACTCAAGCGAACCATGTTGCAACACATCATATTCATAAAAGTTATTTATAATACCATATTCACAATTAGTATACATAAAATAATATATATATATATATATATATATATATATATATATATATATAATTAATATTAATATTAATATACTAAATGAGAGGTTAATTTTGATGAGGTGTCATGTCACAATTTTTCTCAATTATTTTAATTATTAATTATAATTTAATAAAGATAAACACATATATTTTTATTTTAGGATTTATAGATATTATCAAATAATTAAATTTAATTCTTAATTAATATTTAATGTAGATAAATACATAATTATTTTAAATCTAATATAAAATATTAATAAAAAAGTATTTAATTTTCACCGCGTATAAATAAGGTCACAAATATTTTTCTCCTACATCTATTTCACTCCAGCAGAATTTTTTTTTCAGGTTTCTTTCGATTTTAAAGAATTTACTGTATGCAATTTATTTATTTAATTTATTTATTTTATTTTTTATAAGAACTTTTTTTCTTTTATTATTGTCGTGAGCTATTTTTCAATCTTTATTTATCATGTTACATATGATAATTTTATTGATTTTATGTAGAATTCTAAATTTTTAGCATGTTAAGTTTTTATTTTATTATTTTTTAGGTGTGAGATTTTTTTATTTTTATGTTATATTACACATTTTATAAATATGAACAATAAGAGTATTTTTTTTATATTTTTTTATTTCATGTTGAATGCCCATAATTATTGTCTATTAGTATATTTTAGTTATTAATTCAAATTTAATGTAGATAAAGATATATATTTATTTTTATTTAGTTTGATTAATGTATATAATTATTAGTATATAAATATAGAAATGAAGAATTTAATTATTAAAATTATAAATATAATTATTTACTAATAATTATAAACCCATTTATATTTTAAATATTAATATATATATATATATATATATATATATATTTAGTTTGATTAATGTATATAATTTTTTTTTATAATTTTTTTATTTTTTTATTAACAAAAATATTAATTTTAATATTTTTTTTAATTGTCATTCAGCTTTTTTTTTTCTTACTAAGTTAATTATAAATTTTCTTTTGATTTCTCAATTTTTATTAATTATTAGGAGTATTATTTATTAACTAAAATTTCATTTAATAATATACTGAATTTTTTTAAAATTATTTATTTAAAATTTATAAATATAAATATTTATAGAGATTATATATATATATATAATTTTGTTTAATTAATAATAGTAAATTAGATATAGATTAATATTTATATTATAATTAAAATTATATTATAAGAAAAGTAAAACAATTAATGCATCTCATTAGTTCAATTAATATGATAAATTCTTACTTAAATTAAATTAATACTACCTTATATATTAAAAGAGTAATTTAGTCTTTGAACTTTTTAAATTATTTAAAACTTACCATAAAAACTCAATTAATCCGGATCAATTTGATCTGTTTATATTTATCCTAATTAATTGGTGGACTATTGACTAGGTGGGAAGGCAAAGAAAAAGAAATCAGGCATTGAATTAATTGTTCTATTTTGAATGTTTCAATCAACTCAAGAATATCATTAATTTGATCTCATCTTAGGCCATCAGTTCACACTAGACTTTATCAAGAATATCAATCATGCCTGAATCCACACAAAGTCTCTATATAATGAGGGATCACTTTCCAATTCATCGATTGAAATGGTAATGAGTATTATTAAGGAGGTAAATCTTGATGAGATTGAAAGTGATTGAAGAATGAGAATAATCAAATAATTTTGATTCTCATTAAATTAAACAAACATCAATAATTGAAAATCAATATACCTCATTCTCATTAACCCACTCATTGCCCCAATCAAGCACCCTCCTAAGTTTAATCTGCCTATCTGATTCTTAACTTTCTTTAAATCATGGTTGTTAGTTGCTAATAAGCATGATTTGTCAAATCTTAAATAATTAATCAAAATAGACAATGACTGTATTAGTGGCTAAACTATAGAATTCTTAAGGATCACATGTTCATAGGAAGATGGGAAACTGACACAATCTCATTAGTTTAGCCAACTAAATCTGGTAGTGTCATTGGAAGATCACACAACTACAAATTAGTTGCTGTCACAATGAAGTCTTGTTGATGGAGACAACAGCTAATTACGAATACGGACATCGTTAAGGGGTGTTTGTAATCGTAATTAATTTTTTTTTATCTACAATTTTTTTACTATAATTTAGATGAAGAAAAGTTAAGGCCAAATTTTTATAAAAGCTAAAATAATCACTTTCATAGGGAAACAATTGAAACATGGTTAAAAGGGTTTGATTTATAGATGAATTTATCTATCTTCTTTCCATCTAATGATGAATTTAGATAACGTCTAAAAATCAACTTTGAAGCTATATATTTAATCACTTAAAATTATAATTTAAACACACTCACTAAATCACTTGCTAAACACCAAGATTGGAAAACGATAGACGTCATTAATGTCAACTATTGTGCGTCTAGTGGAAAATTATTAAATACGATCAGCTAAATTAATGGCATAATTTTCCAAGTGATGAGTCACATTGGTGTCTTTAGCTAAATCTTAGTTGTATGGCCTGTATACTAGTATTTTAGATCAACATCTTGGCCCTAAATTGGTGGAAATATTGTATAAAATTCCACAATTGAATTTAGAAAAAACTATATTTGGTGATATTTTTCCTAGTTGTCTCATTCATTCATTCTCTCTCTCTCTTCAATTAAACTCCACCCTTGGGGTCCCTGTCCCTTCTCCAAGAATTGGTGGAAAAAGTATTATACATATTGTTCGATTCAATCCTCTTTTAAGGTGTGTGTTCTCTCTTCTTATGTTTCTAGTCCCTGACTAGTCTACTGGTCCAAATTCCCGTGTTATTTTGATTATGTGCCACTGGGTGAAACCTAAAAGATAGGAGAAAATTATACCCTAATTTTATTTTATTTTTAACTATGAGAGTTGAATTTAATTTTTCTCTCACATATAAATGAGATGATACATGAACATTACACACGAAATCCAATACTTGTAGTCTGCTAGGTCCAGTTTGATCCGTTTATAGTTTATATACAGCATTTTTGGCTCCTTGGCCACACATTGTATCTATGTTTGAGTTTAATTAATGGCATAATTTTCCAAGTGATGGGTGACATTGGTGTCTTTTTATGACACACTTAGCTGTATACTAGTACTTGGCATCAATATATTGGCCCTAAAATGGTGGAATTGTATAAATTCCACAACTGAATTTAGAAAAACTGTATTTGGAGATATTTTCCGAATTGTCTCATTCTCTCTTCCCCTCATATATATACTTTCCCTCTCTCTAAACTCCACTTTTGGGATCCCTTCTCAAGAATTGGTGTAAAAAGTATCAAAAATACAATTCGATTCAATCATCTTTTAGAGCGTGTGTTCTCTCTTAGTTAAGGTTTATGGTCCCAGACAATCATGTGTCATGCCATTGAATCATAAAAATATATTCCTAAAAAACACAAAATATAAACCTTTGGGAAATTATTGGATGACACAAAAAATAATTGATAACTATATAATATAATTCATTCTCCTCTTATCTGTACAAGGTCTGGTCTACCTCCTCCCCCTACAAACTAAGCACGTTAAGCAAACAGGTCAGGCCTAAAACTCAATTACAAGCCTATTTATTACTTTTTTTTTTCAATCCAAATACATAATTATTTATATTTTTATTTTATCATATATATATATATATATATATATATATATATATATATATATATATAATTTAATCTAAATAGACTGTAAACTTTTATCAAAGTCTTGACCTAACCTATTTAGTTAAATAGACTGAAATAAGCCTATACCAAATTCGTTTATTAAATAGGCCGGGCCAAGCTTGGTTCCATAGGACCCTATCGGGTAGCCTAACTTATATCCATCCTCGTAAGCTTTTATCAAAGTCTTGACCTAACTTATTTAGCTAAATAGACTTTTAAATAAGCTTATATCAAATTCGTTTATTAAATAGGCCGGGGCAAGGTTGGCTTTTAGTAAGCCAAGTCATATGCCTCTATCGGGTAGCCTAACCTATTTCCACCCCTATCTGCAGGGTCAGTTCTATATAGTAGCGTAACCTTATTGATCAATGAGGGGGCTTTAGCCCCCCAAACTCACGGAAATTCCTTTAGTATATATGCATGGTATTTTTAGTTATTAATCATTATTCTCTTTCTAATAATAATTTAACCCCTCAAACTTTCTTATAATTATTCTTGCAATTAATTTAAACTTACACATTATAAAGAAACATCTACCAATTTTATCACAAATTCTATAATTTCTTTTTTAATCCATGAAAACATCATTTACACTTTTTTTTTTCTTAAAACATTGAAAATTATATGAAAATATCTTAGATTTTTTTTATAGCAACTTATGCTTTTATATTACACTACATTGTACTCCCGTCATCCCACAATTATCATCACTCTCTATATTTGTGTTCGTCCCATAATAGCTTGCACTACCAAAAAATAACATCACACTTTAATATACATTTTAATTTTAAAAAAAAAAAATCTCACCTAATACATAAAACATATTTTACACTTTATTATTTAAAAAGGCTACATTACTCCTAAAATATCAATAAAACTAGTAAAAAAATAATTTTTCTTAAAACTATGTATCAACAATACGGATGCAAATCGATACGGAAGAAATTTTAATGTATACAGCATTTTTGGCTCCTTGGCCACACATTGTAACTATGTTTGAGCTTAATTTATAAAGAAAAACAGTGTGGAGAGATTGCTGCAAACTCCCATAGCATTAGCTATAATCTGTACAAGATTGAATCAGGCAGTGTATAAGTGTATGGATCACCAATAATCCCTGCAAGAACAAGATCCATCTTTAAAACAATGAAATCTGTTGCGATCACGCACAACTATCTCTCGATTTGCAACCTCCGAAGCTAACTTAAAACATGCATGGCAGTCTTCACACACGCGAAGATTCTTATATATTCTGATCGTTTCTCCGCGGAGAGTGTTGAGAAGACCAAAAACAAGTGCTAGTTTCTCACTGTGACCAAATAAATACTTCTCCTTCTCCGCCTCCTCCATGTCAAGTAGAACAACTGAGGTGTTCGGAATGTAGCCTTTCTGCCTCATATCTTCTAATAACTGGTTCCACTTCTTAGATATCTCCGCGGACTGGAGGTGGGACTCATCACCAGCAATGAACTCGTGGACTGTCCCGTTGACAGTGATCAAACTGCAGCCGACTGTCTTTATCAGCCCACGTTTTCCCATCAACTTCCTCACCCTTGCAGCATCCTCTCTTCTCTGTGCTTCAGAGTATATATTAGCAAGCACAACATAGTAGCCATCATTGAGGGGATCCAGTTTTTGTAAGTGTGTCATTGCTAATTCAGCCATTTCAATGTTCTTGTGGACTTTGCATCCACCAAGAAGGGCGCCCCAGACGGCTGCATTTGGGTTTATAGGCATCTGTTTGATGAACCCATAGGCCTCTTGCAGCAGCCCACCACGGCTTAATAGATCAACCATGCAACCGTAGTGTTCAATACTGGGAATGATTCCATATTCTCTGGTCATACTGGTGAAAAATGCACGTCCCTCGTTTATTAGTCCCATGTGACTACAAGCATTCAGTAGGCCGATAAAGGTGACTCCATTGGGCTTCAACCCTGTCTGAATCATTTCGGAGAAGAGTTCTAAAGCTATCTTAGCTTTTCCATGAATCGCCAACCCATGGATGATGGCTGACCATGAGACAACTGTTCGTTCCTTCATGCCCTTGAAAACATCACTTGAAACTTCTAGACATCCACATTTAACATACATATCAATTAGTGTGTTGCAAATAAGGACATTATCCTTAAAGCCACTCTTATCTGAATACGCGTGAATCCGACTCCCAAGATCAAGAGCACCAAGATCAGCACAGGCAGCCAAAACAGCCACCACAGTTGCCTCATTAGGATTCAAGCCCACTTCTTCCATCTTTGTAAAAAGATCAATAGCCTCCTTGGGCTTCCCACACTGAACAAAACCTGCAATCATAGCAGTCCATGACCTTAAATTCCTTTTAGGCATTTGTAGAAACATTCTGTATGCTGAATCAATATCACCCCTTTTCATTAGATGTGTGATCATCGTATTCCAAGTAACAACATCTCGCAGAGGCATCTTATCAAACAATAAAACTGCATCACTTATATTCCCACATGATGCATATAGATTCAAGATAACATTTTGAAGAACCAAATTTGATTGAAACCCAAGTTTTTCGATCAGAGCATGGATGACTCGCCCACGGGAAAGATCCATTAATTGCACACAAGCCTTGAGAACGAAGGAACAAGTAAAGCTATCAGGAAATACATTGTGCCTACACATTTGGTAAAACAGCAAAACGGCATCAAAAGGAGAATCACCATCAGCAAAATCTCTCAAGCAACAATTCCAGATGAAAGTTTCTGGCTGGTCAACTTGGTGAAAGATTTGTTGAGCATAGGAGAAACTAGGTGTAAGAGCACAAACTGAGGCTACACGGGACAGTGGGATAACCGAGAGAGGTGTTCCGGATTTGATGACAAGGGTGTGAACTTGTTGGAGCTCAAATGGAGATTTAAACTTATGAAATAGTTCAGATTCCAAAATTTCTAAAACGGGCTTCGATGAACACGGTAAGATGTGTCTTTGTTCAGTTTTTAAAGAAGTAAGTACACAAAGTGATCCAGAAGGGAAAGTGCAAATCATTGCTGCTTCCAAAAGGTTAACAAATAAAATTTCTCAAACACCAAAAGAACACTTTTAAAGGGATCAAGGAGCTCTAACTGTAGCAAATTCCAGTAGCAGAACCAGTCATACAAGTAGTATCATCCAATAAGCTAGCAGTTGAAATCAGAGGATGCATTCTTTACCTCAATCAAGCAATTTCTCTGCACAACAAATCGTGGCTATAAATGAATGTTACAGTTAAAGCAAAACACAAACGAGAGATTTTTTTATTTTTTTATTCAAGATTGCAGCAAATTAAAAAACCCCTAAAACTTCATCATTTATGTGGTAAGAAGACAGGACCTGAATATCACATCATTAAATACAATATGAGCAAAACAACCGCATATAGAGTAGCTTTAGTACAAAATTAGTATAAAAGAAGATAGATGGAGAAGATAAGTTGATGTATAATGAACTCGGAATGTGTTAAAAAAAGAGAAACTTGTAGTTATGAAATGTTACCATCTCTATTCTTCTCTTCAATCACAGGGCAACAGTTTCCCGAGTGAGGTTCAAGCATTCACACTTTCGGCTTACCCATTTCAAGAAACCACAATTTTCAGCACTACTCATTCTACTGCAATTATTAATTAAGTAAACCATGTGCTTCAACATCAAAGAGGAACTAAAATTTTACAAACCTCCTTTTGCTTAGAAGCTGAAATTAACTGCAGAATCTTGAAGGAATTCGTGGAAACAATGAATCGGAGAGTAAAAATCGTGACGAATCAGAGGAGCGATGGACTGAAAAATGGCGTTTGAACTTTGAACCGGTTATTCCAGGTAAATTATATTTTAAGTGGGGTGATATTTTGGAAGAAAAAAAAAGGTGTCTTATAATAATATTTATATTGAGTAAAACTATTTTACAGAAATAAATTATAATGAAAATAGAACAATGAGATAATATGAATCCAGAGTACATAATTTTATTGAGAAAGTTTTTGTGGGAAGTATTTATTTAAGATTGGTAAAGAATGTTATATAATTTTAAAGTGTTATAATATTAAAGTTTTTCTTGTAAAATTGCATTTTATGTGTTAAAAATAGGTAAAATATATTTTGAATGATGCATTAAAATTGAGTAATCTTGTACTAATGATGAGTCGGTTCATTTTACGACTCGTCTTACATATATTCGTTTTATAAGATAGTGTCTCAATTTTATTTATTTTTAGATAATAAAGCGGATTAGTTAAAATATTTATTTTAATAATTTCTAAATAATTTACTATTCCATTTTTTTATTTATTATAATACTCCATAATTTTCATTACAAATTCTATTAATTTCAAGAGACTTCATCTTTCAAGTTTAGCCTGTAATTTAAGACAACACAAAAAAGAGCTGTAAAATTTGTTTGCACTGGAAATCTAAAACCTCCCTAAACCCACACCGTCAATTATCAGCGAAAACCAAAAGCCACGCTCTTCATTATCTATAACTATGGTGACTCCGAAGGCAACGCTGACAGATAATTCTCATCTTTTATCTAGGTCTCTCACTACCCATTTTAATGGCAAATGCAGGATCCCTTTGTGCAGCCCTATTCACATGAAAAGGAGTTCTGTAAGCTATCCTAGAATTTCCCTGGTCCCTGAAAACGACATTAGAGCATTGACTCGTTCTGGGTTAGGGTCCGAACTTTTGGGTCTTCGCTATATTCGGGTTTCTAGTGGATGCGGGTCCGGCGATGGATTTGGAGGTTCGGGCGACGGAGGGTCCGGTGGTGGTGGTGGAGATGGAAGCAGTGGCGCTGGGGATGGGACTAACTGGTCACTGCTTTCATGGTAATGATTTTGAGATTTCTAGGAATTATTGTTTCCAAGATTGACGACTAGATTTTTTCAATGCGCTTATATGCTTTCTTGCAGCATTTCTTGGAGTTTAATAGTGTAATTTTATTTCTGTAATCATGTGTGGGTTGAATAATAGCATAATTTTATTTATTTCAGAAATATCATGCAATGCTTAAAAAAAGTAGACTTTAAATACCTGAGTTCAAATCTTCTTTAGTATCATTAGTCTCTGACTATTCTGATTATGAGAGTATCCTAGGATGTTGAAAGGATCTTCTGCTGTCAAATTCTACGTTTTTATTGTAATGCCGATGTCCTTAGCACATTAATGCTGAGGCTGCTCTGTCTTTTTCAAATCCTCATTGTTGGGTCGAGCTTACATATTTGTGGATCCCCACCTCAGTATATCATGTTCTTGTCTGACCTAGCATGAAGATTGTTTGTTTTTATATAAAGATATACTTTTGTTATGGAAGATGTATGTATTAGTTTGTTCATAAATGGATATAGTATGATTAGTGTCCAAGGTCGGGAGTACATGTTTTTTGCCCTAACTTCTATTCTGTGTATGGAAACAAATTTTACTCCACTTTTGCTGAGCCAGTTTGATCAATTTCTTGATAATTAAAGATCAGTTTTTATACATTCCTTTCATTATAAGCTTTTTGTCAGGTATCTGTCTCTTCTTGCTAAGCACCCTGTGATCACAAAAGCTGTTACATCAGCATTCTTGAATTTGGTTGGCGACTTGATTTGTCAGGTACATTATCAAGTTCCAGTCATAAAGATGATACTTCCTCCTCTAGGTTAACTAAGTACACACATTGATGCTTGCTTCTCCTTCTGATGAGAATGTGGAAAATACTTGTTGCAACTTTATCTTGTGAATCACCTATCACCAACATTTGTTAAATTATCCGGTGAAAAAATTGGCGCTTTTATGATCAATTATTGGAACGTTCTTTTGTTACATCTTTGATTGATATGTCTTGCTACTTCAACGATTCTCTGATAATCTCTCTTTCTTTTGGGGCTATGCTCATCAGCTCTTGATTGATCAAGTAAAATCTCTGGACTTGAGGCGAACATGTACATTCACGCTGTTGGGACTGGTTTTGGTTGGTCCAACATTGCACTTCTGGTAATATCCGGAATACTTTATATCTCTTGTGCTCAATCTAATGTTAGCACAACATAAGCTTTCTCACTGTTGCTCATATTCAATTCATCTGTTCTTCTCTGTTTTTGCAGCTATAGTTCCTATGTCTTATTGCCCTAATAAATTAAGTTTGAATTTAATATTTAATATGTGATGGTGATTACTATTGGTCAGTGGTTTTCCTGTGCAATGACCTAAGCTCCATCTGTCACGTTTTTGTGTCGCGTTTTGTAAAAATCCATATGAAAAATGTAAATGTTGCGTGTAGCCTGTCAGCTGCTGTCTCAGTTGTAGGCTTTCATTAAAGCACTGACTATATTATTCTCTAGAGATGATAAAACCACGATCATCCCACACTAGGTTGAATAAGTAATTTTTAAGATTCATAAGCAACTAAGTTAATTTTAGAAGTGCAAGGACTATATACTTGGACTGTCTGTAATTTTTAAGCAATCATTTCTACAACTAATGCAAGGGTTCGTTGATTAAGTTAGTGTTATAAGTCCCATTGCCTGGCCACTCAGTCTTCAAATTTTCCACTTGAATTATTCATTGCATCAAATGAGGTCAAGGGCTGTCTGAACAAAGAAAATTGAGTGTGAAATGCCTTGTAACTTGTAAGATTAATAATTGGATGGAGCTTCAGCAAATGATTTTAACTTGTTTCTATAGGCATCTGGCATGTATGCAAATGAATTATTTCAAACTTCACAATTTGTCATTTAGAATGGAACCTGTATTTGGTTTCATGAGATCACAAATGACATGCCCTGAAAATTAGATAGTTTTAGCAGTTCCTCTGACATAAAAACCAAAAGCTGTATAGTCTGCATCATAGCTAGCTAGATACTATTCGTCATCCGTAAATCTTGAATTAACTGATTGTATACCATGTATAGGTATTTGTATTTGAGTAAACTTGTCACTGCCTCTGGAGCTTCTGGTGCTGTTCTGCGGCTTCTCCTCGATCAGGTTACGACATTCAGCTATTCGATAATGTCTACGAGTTCTGACAAATTTGAATAAAGAATCAACTTTTGGTCTTTCTTGTGCAGTTCCTTTTCGCTCCTATTTTTATTGGGACTTTCTTGAGTACACTGGTGACGCTGGAGGGGAAGCCAACCCTTGTAATTCCAAAGCTACGGCAGGTAGCACTACTTTGACTTGATTGATAAATCAACTTAACATTAAGCCGGATGGTGAATGTGTAGTCGAGATTGTTGAAGATGTTGTTACTGCAGGAGTGGTTCGCTTCAGTTCTTGCAAATTGGCAACTCTGGATACCTTTCCAGTTCCTCAATTTTCGATTTGTACCCCAGCAATTTCAGGTTTGGCTATGAATATCTTGTGCAGTTCCTTTTTTCTGTGTCTTAAATTAGAATTTAGTGTAGCAACTGATGGTTTGATTTACAGGTTCTTGCGGCCAATTTCATTGCTTTAGTATGGAATGTAATTCTGTCGTATAAAGCTCACAAAGAAGTTGTTGCCAGATAGGTATATCAATCTTCTCCATCATCATGTATCTCACTAGATTATCCAACTGAATGAAGGATAATTTATATATCTTCCTAATAAGTATACTAATTTAAAAATAAAATTGCTCCTATCATCTTCTCAGTTGATAAAGCAGCAGCCAAGCCAAGTTGATACTCTAAATGCCAAATCTCTTCTGTACTTCTCTCTCCCCATTCTCTTCTCTCTCTCTCTCTCTCTTCTCTTGCATGCTCATAGAATGTAGAATCCAACAATACTAGTTTTCCTTAAATTCAAACGTGTTGATTAGTTTTGTTTCAGTCTTCCCCTTATAAGTCTTACCTATTTGGAAAGCAAGTTGGCATGTTTTGAATCTTCTTGATCTGTGGGCAGACCATTATTTATTCTAAATTATTAGTAATTTCTTGAAATTCTTAACAGCTTGTAATCTAGTATGGCTCAGATTTTGTCAATTACTACAACAGAATCATTCAAATGAGTATTTCAAAATTTTATTTTTTAATGTATAAAGCAATAAAATTTTGGAATATTTTAGCTCATTTAATGAAAAATAATGTGTAACGTTGTTTGGATGTATGTAATAAGTAAGTATTATTGAGATATATTTTTATTACTTAAAAAAAAGTATGAAAGTATTTTGTGGGGCAAATAAAAAAATAAAAGATTGATTTATTTTTTTGGTACAGAACAATGGAGTAATTTAAAGAGGATATATACAAATATATCACATGTCAATGTTTATTTAGTATTGGAAATTAAATTAGCACAAGAATTTTATGAGTTGTAAAGCCATCATATTAATTTCGTTGTACCTCGTCTATTTTTATTTTTATATTTTAGGGTAAAGAGAATATGTATTATTCAATTGTGTAAAAGGGATATTCAATCCATAATTAAAAAATAAACCAATAAACTATAGAGAGAAAAGCACAAGACCAGCACCAAATCTATAAAATCAAGAATTCTAATTCTACGGTTATTATATACCCTAGAACTATACCTGCCTCCTAATTTCATCAAGAATTCTTCTTTGAATTTAGAAAAAAAAAAACACCATTAAAAATCAATCTTTTACTTAAGTTTCAAAAGATCCACACCAACCCTCGTCTGATACTGCTTGGAATGTTACTCATTGCAATGACTAGATGATTAATTTGATATCTAGATGATTAATTTGCATAATTTAATTATCATATTTGTTAGTTAGAGTTTAGAGTTCCCTAATAAAGAAAGGTTAATGGATTAGGTTAGCTAGTGAAAGTTAATTAAGTGTGTCTGGGGATAAGTCCACAAGGGTTGTGACAAAGATCATTAACTAATCCCTCAGCTTCGGGCTGAATTGCAACTGAAATATTGTCCACTACTTTTCAATTGTTAATACTAGTCAACCCTTCTCATTTTCTAGATGGGTTAATATTTTATTATTGAATTGGTAGCAACCCTTGTTTGACCACATGAATCTTCCAAGAAAACTCAATATGAAGTGATGAGAAACTTGTGAATATTGTTAATTAATCTAAGGCTAATTAATAATTCAGAATCTTGAAAAATGAAGCTGTATTTTTGTTTGGATGTTGCAATCCAAACCCACCTTTAACGAATTGTGAAGCTTGTCCCACCATGACAGCCCATGCCTCAACTTCAACCTCATTAATTTCCCTTCTCCAATCATACCTCTCTCTCTCTCTCTCTCTCTCTCTGCAATAATCAATAGCTACTGAATTATCATAGTTATTAGCCTCAATTATCGTTAGAACTTAGAAGAGACCATTAAATTAAGTGGATGGACAAAATGAAGGATGATCGTCATCAACAGGTTGAAGATCGTTTCCCGACAGCCCAGTTTATGGATAGCCCCATTCAGACATCTTCTTCCCTGTCTGAACCTGCCAGCCCCTCATCCTCAGATCAATCCACTTCCTTCTCTGGTATACATCTCCCACTTCTTCACTAGTATCAAAGAAAAACATTTCTTCTTTTTAACTCAAGTTATAAGTTTGTTTGAAATCAAATCTGCAGAAAATGGGAAGAATGATCACAAGAAGAAACTTCCCAGAAAGGGAACAAGTTTTGCTTACAGAATTCGAGAACATGGTACTACTACTTTACCCCGCTTTATATACGATCAAATCATTCATTTGATACATATTGGAATTAAGATGATGTATTAATTTGCAGTGAAGATGGGGCCAAAATTTTCAGAAACTGTGAAGGGTAAACTGAGTGTTGGGGCAAAGATAATCAAGAAAGGAGGGAGAGAGAACATTATGAGAGAGATATTTGGTATGGAAGAGGGAGAAAAGCTGCTGAAAGCATCTCAATGCTACCTATCAACAACTGCTGGTCCCATTGCTGGGATTCTATTCATCTCCACACTAAAACTTGCTTTCTGCAGTGAGACATCCATCACTCTTCATTCTTCCTCAGGGGGCCTTATCAGAACCCCATACAAGGTAACCTACCTACATATTGCAACAACCCCACCCCACCCCACCAACAATTCCAGCTTGATTATATTTTTGATGGGTTTTTGCAGGTGATGATTCCTTTGAAGAAGATAAAGGGAGGTGATGAGAGAGAGAATGTGAATAATCCATCACAGAAGTATATTGAGGTGGTGACTGAAGATGATTTTGAGTTTTGGTTTATGGGATTTGTGAGGTATGAGAAGGCTATCATCAATCTTCAGAGGGCCATTTCTATGTCAAGGTAGCAAGGTATGGTGTTTGGTTTGTGATGGAATTTTTTGAGTTATGAAATTATTAATCTGTATAAATTTAGCTGTTTGAATCAGTTTAATAAGTATTGTTTTAGATTTTGTTTGGATCATTAGAGTAATGGTTGAGTGTATGGAATATATACAATTTGTACAAAGTGCTCATGATGTGATAAAAGAAAATGGAAGAATTATTCCTACTGCCAAATTTATTTTTTCTCCAATTTATGTCTCAACAAGAGAAGTATTATAAATTTTTTCTTTCTATATTTTTTTAATCATTAAATTGAATGTTTCTTCTTAAAATAGTCTTAGCTCTTAATTATATGATTTGTGTTGAGAATAGTAAATCTTATTCTATGTTTTTGAATTTAGAAAACCAAATGAAAAGGAAATACTAAATTAAGAAAGTTATTGAATTAAAAATGGAAATTTGACTTCTTATTTTATTTTTAGATAGAAAAAGAAATAAAAATAAAAGCGATTAATTTAAAAATACCAAGTTGTGTTATCATATGTCCAGTAGGCAATCACGGTTTCAAATGTGGACCGTTTGAGAAGGCCCAAACATATGTAAATCTCTGGATTTGAGGGAGTACTGCGAATGTTCACGTTAGACCTCTTTATATATAGGCATAAACTCTAAAATAAAATATTGTTTAGTTAATTAAAATTAATAGTTAGGTTAATAAAACTTGAAAGTATTTAAAAAAATAAAATAAAAGAAGAATGAGCATAGAAATTATTTTAATTCTTTATTAGTTTAATGAGATATTATAACTTACTTTTTTCTTAAATTGTGATTCATCGGATCCTTTACTTCTGATCAACGAGACATGAAAAAAAAATTCGCTTAAATATAATTAGTATTTAAATTCATTATTTGTATGTAAACTTTTGTGGCCCATAAAGTATAATAATTGAATCAAGCGCAGTAGTTGGACCAAGGAAAAAATTGAGATTTTTTAAGGACACGTCTAGTATAATAAAATAAAGGAATACCCATATAATTATACTATAGTTAGCAATGACTAATTTCTTAGATTGATAGGTTCATGCAAGAAATGAACCGATAAATTGAAAACTTTAGGGGCTGCTTGTGGAAGGGATATTGAGATAGATGTATATTAATTCTTATTATTGATGCTTGGTTGGTTGGTGTAGTGAGAATTAAAATTTTTCGATAACTCTAATTAATTTAATAATTATTTCCTACCCTTCATTTTTATTATCATTAACTCTTTAATAACACTCATTGCTATTCTGATCAAAAAATTCGTACCACTGACTCACTCCCTCTCAAATTACTCAAGTAAACAGCTTAAGTGTCAGCCACAATCCTTTTAATAAATATTTTAGATACAAAATATTTTGTAGAGTTGAAGTACTTCAATTTTTTAATAAATATTTTTATTTACTGATTAAAATAAAAAATGTCACCCAAAATCATTTATCTTTATAATAATAATAATAATATATGTTTATCAATATATACAATATTTTTGTAAGGTTAAGTACCATTCTATACTTTAATTAATATATATATATATATAAAAAGCAACAGCCCTGCCTTATAAATATAGTGAATGAAGATTAAGAAGAAGAAAGTTGTAAAGTTGGAAAAAGAAAGAAAAAAGTATGAATCCATGTATACATCATTCTAGCTCTAGTTGTAGCTAAAAACATTCAATAAGTCACTGGATATTCAATACTTATTACAGAATCACCCAAGGCAGAGATACAAGTAGAAGAAATTCTTTATTGTTATACATTTCTCTGTACAAAGAATTCTAGAGAGAGAGAGAGAGGGGGGGAGGGCACACAGTTGGGGTAGTGATGAGAAGAAAGATCAATAGGAGGCAGGAGGTGACCTTGGATCATGGTGATTATTAGCACCTGTCCCTGAGTAATCTTCCACTTGTATAACCATTCTCTCTTTCTTCCCCTGTATCAAATTCCCCTTTTTTAATCATTAATTCACATCTGAAAAAATCTACCTAGATTTCTTGAGGAGATCTAAGGGCTAACCTCATATACACCTTCATCATTTGATGCATTCTGAACAGAGTATATTGACTTGAGGCTTCCTGCAGATAGATATATATTCCACCATTAATCAATTAATTAACACATGATTAACATTTGAATATATATGTGTTTGTGATGAGCTTACTTGAAGAAGGAACTGCAACTGTGGGAGGAAGAGATGAGATCAAGGAAGCAATCAAGATCAGCATATATAAGAGCATCACTGCAGATTTCTGTTTCATTTTTATCTGTAGAGAGAGAGTATCTACTACAGTTGGTTGGGTGATCAAATTGTGACAATGATGGTGGTATTTATGAAGGCATTTCAGAAATTGAAAATGAAAAGTTCTTTTTCTTTTTCAATTATGTTTGTGTATATGTAATAGATATGGTGCAAGAAAGTCAACTTAGGTACACATGCTTGGCATTGGCAAGTGAAGAAATGAGCAAATATAAAGTGGCCACTTGCCTAACATTATCACCAGACATGGTTTTGAGTATCCTTCCTAAGTGCTGGACACATCCACCCACCACTCTATTTTAACATACCAAACTTCTTTTTTCTCTCCCTTTTAATAATAACTATAATAAAAGTCTCTCCCATAATCCATTCACCAATTTCCTATTCTCAAAACTTCATCTTTTAAGATCTGTACTGATCACATTCAAATTTTTAATTTTTCTATTTCCTTTCTCTAGCAAGTTGACAATGGCCAAGCCCATTAAACTTCTAACACAAAATAATTGTATTCTCCATTTCAAATCTATTAAATAAATATATTTTTCTACATGATATTCTAGAATATTAATCCAACACAATATGAAGTATTTGCTCATAGGGTATGGGTGGAGGAACATAATCTAGATTGAATTTAGGTTTAGATATAAACACGTGTAAGATTTGTGAGTAGACAAATGGCATAAATGTATAGAAGAAGAAGGCATTTAATTTTCTCTTTGGTAGTATCACCAAAATAAATAAAATATCATCATCACCATCATCCTTGTAGATCCTGAAATCTACCACTTCAAAACTCATGATAAGGACAACACTTCTGCTGACACTTGTTCGCCAATCCAATTATGTTGTCTTAATCACAGTATTAGCTATCTAATAGATTGAGATTAAGATATGCATTTCCATTAATAGATTTCCTTTATTAAGCTTACTTAACACACACACCATCCTATCAAATGAATGCAATAACTTCACTTTTCCTTTTTCAAGATTATTACATGCACTTGTTTATTAAGATAACAGAAAGTGATGCAAGATAATTAATGATGGATCAAGTTGAACATAATCCTAAAGGGGTCATTATCAGTAAGATGCAGTGAAGGTAACAGAGTGAGAAAGAGAGAGTACTTGAGTTTTCTCCATTTGTGATGATTTTGAAGTAGGATTGATGAAAATTGGTTTTATAGATTCAGATCTGATCAGAGAAATGGGTGCACGTGTTTTGACTCATCTTTTTTTATTATTAAGTTTTATTATCAATCAATTTATCATTCAAAGTTGAAGAAAAACTAGCTCATCATCTTTTGAAATACTCAACTCCATCTTTATTTATTTAAATTAAATATTCCGTACCGTCAAAAAAGATAGGACAGGGTAAGATGATAATAATATAAAATGTCACGGTGCCCCTTTTATAACACTCTTTCCTATCCGCATCTTAAAACGAAGTTTGAAAATGCTCAAAATATTAAAAAAAAAAAAAAGTCTGAGATTTGATTTTAACATTTGACAATATTTTATGAGTTAATAATTACTAAAAATGTCACAACCTTTACTTCATTAGTGAATTATTCTAAATTTATAGAATTCAGCAAATAAGTAAACCATTTTAATTAGGTGTGACTAGCAATTTTAAAATTAATATATATTTCAGGCTATGTTTATTGTAGTCAAATTTAAGATTATCTAATCTCTAAACAAACATAGATTAATACTACTGTTTGTACAAATGGAATGATCTATTCCAATTCCGTATTATTTCTCGATTAGATATTTATCATGTGTTATAATTAATTCCTAAATTATTGTCACATATACAAGAGTATAATGATTAATAATTAAAGTATAGGGGGCGGCTATTTGCACCCCCGGAAATGTTATTTGAACCCCAATTATTTATAAAATTAAAGTATGATAATGTAAGAAGACATAAATACATTTTTATAAATAATAAACTAAGATTAATTATAATTAAATTTCTAAATTCACCCCAGTAAGAATTCTAAATGCACCCCAAAGTTATAAACACTAAAACACGATCAATCCTAAACCCTTCTGTATCAGAGTAGTATCATGGAATAAGCAAAAACTGAGAATGATGATCATCGGAACAAACAATAATAGTAAAAGAGGAGAATAATCATTATGAGATCAATTTTTAATTTTAAAATTTAGAAGTTTTAGTTTGTAGAACAGTAGATTGTATCGTGATGTGTTGAATCAAATTATTATATTCCACTACAACAAACAAATAGGGATTACGAGGGTTTAGATTAGGATAGATTCACAATATGATTACGAGGATTTAGGTTTGAATAAATTCAAGTGTCAACATCCTGTTCGACTACATAACTCAGAACAGTATATTTTGTTCGACAGATCAAATGCCAACATGTTGTTCGACTACAGAACTCGAACAGTTTATTCTGTTCGACTACAGAACTCAAGCATTTTATTATGTTCGACTGCTTTGATCAAACAGTTGGGTCACGATTGTAATTTGTTCGGTTCTTATAACCGAACATATATAAGTGTTTTCGGTTGTACTTCTTGAACACATTTTTTTTTTCTTTTTCTTAAAAGAGTAAAATTGTCCTTGCATGTGGTGCATTTAGTAACTTAAATATGTGAAGTATTTTTTAATTTAAATGGGGTAAATATAGTAATTGGGGTTCAAATAACAATTTTGGAATGTAAATAATGATCCCCTAAAGTATATTATCTTAATAGAAAACAAATTATAAAATCCGTGGAATACCGTTTGTGAATGGAGGTATCAGGATCACTATTTATTTATTTTACTAAATCCACCTAACTCAAAATTTATCTTTCTTGTTTTTACATAAATCCAAAACAAATCATGAAATATATGAATTTTCAGAAAATTAGCTTTTACTTTTTTTAAAAAAATTTCCATAAAATGTTCTTAATAATTGTGTGTAAGAATAATATAAAAATGGAGGGAATTTCTTGTTCTATTTATATTTATGTTACAATATTTATCTTAATACACTACAAAAAAAACTATTTTTTACAAACGAAATATTCTATTGGTAAAAGTCTTAATTCCATTGTTAAATTGGCTTACCAACGGATTAACAACAGAATCCGTTGGTAAAATTTCATTGGTAAAGTGATGGTTGGTAAATTTTTAGCAACGAAAAATCAATTCCGTTGATAAATAATTTCGTTTGTACTCCGTTGCTAATAATTCGTTGGTAATTTATATAATGATTCCCTTGGTAATCGATTGGTAATTATCAACGAATTGAATTCCGTTGCTAAAATAGAGAATAAATCTGTTGGCATTCCATTGCTAAAACAAAAATGTCATTTTTTTTTATTCATTGGTAATTATCAACAAATTGAATTATGTTGATAAATTGAATTACTAAAAAGTAGTTAGTGATATTAAAATATTGGATAGGTGATTCACAAAATAAAAATACGAATTCTAAGAGAAAAAATTAAAATTTTCTTTGCTTATGTGTTAATTGCAAGTGACATTCGGAGTTGGTACTGCTGTTCCACTCGAGGCCATAAATAAATAAAAGTTGAAATTGATAATTTATTTCCAGTTAAGCTTACATGCAGCTTTTATTGACTACACTGGTTTTCACAACTTACATAGTTGACTGTACGTATACACACACACAAACACAAGATAAGAGTTTTATTGGTTGGAGGTGGATGATCAGATATCTTGATCAAGTGATCCAACTCTCTGGAATTGAAACGTGAAGGGGCGTTCATCGTTTTGAGTTAGAACCAAACGCCTCTTGGAATTTTGAACTAGAATACGGACATTTCCACACACTGGTCTGCACAAATCACACACAGTAGGACAGAACACAATCTTGTACCCACTCCCATACTCCTCAATCTTAAACCAATTGCTCAGCGTTTCTCTCCCAGGGTTCCCTTCCTGCCCTCCCGTCGTCACGAAAAACCTCTGGATGGACTCATCGTACGCCAGCGTCCACACTGTCGACTGAACGCAAGTGGAGGAAGCATTGAAAATGATGTTGTGGTCCGTGGAGACACGCACCACCCCTTTCTTGGGGTTGACGGGGCGGAAGTAGGCCGGCAGCCCCTTGAACACGTCCAATCGCTCTTGGACAACGTCCAGAGGGCAGGTTTCGTTGCCCACGCTGTCGAGAGTGAGGCCGCCAGATCCAGCGGCGCCGCGGCCCCCCACGGAGAGTATGTAGTAGTCGACGCCTGCTCGGACTTCCTTGCCATCCATGTCTAAAACGGGAGCCGGTTGTTCGCCGGCTGCACCCGTGCGGATGCTGACGGAAAGGGAAAGGAGGATCAAAGACAGAATTGTGTTAATCATGATGAGTTGGATTGGATGGAGTTGTTATTGGATATTGATGAGTTAGAAGGTGGTAGGATCTTGGGTTATATATGGCTTTTGCAAACCACCACTCACTTAATATGAACGTACACTGAGGCGGCTTTCAACATTAAAAAAAATGTTTAGTATATTTTTCCCACTTTTTAATTGAATGCATATGTCATAGTTAAAACTTAGATAAAGACCGTACTCTTATGGATTTAATAATCACTATAATTTTTATGTTTTAAAATATGAAAAGTCGAACAAGTTAATCCAAATTCAATAAATATATATATTTATTTATTGCGATTATATCAACAAGGAATTTGTATATCTCGCCTTATGTCACGAGTACCTTGATGCCTACTCCCTGTACGTTGTGTGTGCATTCAGTGAAGAGATGACACGTTGGTTTAACGCAAGTGTCGCATTACTTATTTGGCTGTTGTCTTATTGCATGAGGTGAGGGGGAGGGTGGTTATGAGCATAATCAGTTTGCTCAAGCACATACAAATATAACATTTTTAACTCTTATATCCTATAATGCGTATTTGACATATATTAAAAAAAATAAAATATACTTTTATCTAACATACTATAACACTTATACTGCATACAATAACACGGAAATGACATACTATAAACACCACCGAAATATTCTTTCAGGTAAGATAAAATAACACAAAAATTACATACTATAACTCATCCAAGACACACTATAACAATATAATGTACACGAGCGTTTATGAGGATGGTTTATGATTTGTAACGACGATTCATCGGAGTGAAAAATCGTCATACTGTGACACTTATAGTAACGTCAAACATACTATAGGTGATTAACGTTATACTATAACACAAACTGATGATACTTATAAATAATACTTTCAACATACTATACATTTGTACGTGTTAATATTTGACTAAGAAATAAATGGTTTGAATTGATCCCATGAATTTAGAATTTCCTAAAATAATGGATTGACTAACGTAAATATATTATGATAGATACCATAAATTTAGGAATTTTCTAAAATAATGGGGATAACTAACCATAAATATATTAATAAATTATGGATAATGCATAGGATTTACCCATCTCACACCCGTCTTTTCTATGACCCATCTCACAAGAAAATCTTTAATTAGTAAATGGGACTCACGCAAATTAATTATTTCTCTCTCCATGGGTTCACATATCTCATTAATATATCTACCTACTTTACATTAAAATATTATTTTTCTCATCTCACTACACATTAATATACTATATTAATTTATGTATAAAAGCAAACGTAAAATTTAAAAAGGATAGAGCGAGTAAATTCTAAAAGGAAAGCTTAATTTTATTTCTCACACACGTCAGTCAATTAGTCATCCACCTAAATTACTCAATCATTAAAAACACATCATTCATCGCCTGCCTCCTGGTTGCGAAATCTAAATTTCATTCGTTTTGGAGAATATCAATGAAACATATTTAGAGATGAGGTTGGAATAAAAACTGTTTTTTTGGCAAACTAAAAATAAAAAAAGTCTAGCTTTTGAGATGCGATTGATAATATTAGTCAAACAAGAGTTAGAGTTTTTATTTCCAACCATGAAAAATAAATTTTAAAAGAATGAACAGATGAGGCACGAGCAGATGATATATGCGATTGATAATAATTAATTTTGGGTGAATTTGTAACATATCTTATCATCACTTCATACTTTCACCTTCAAAAGAGAGCAGTAAGTTATATATGGTGTGTATAATCAGAGTCTACAAGCTCCATATATATTCAATACAAAGAGTGAATTATTCTTCATTGTTTGTCTGATTAGTTTATTTAATCTAATTTTCATAGTGCAACTAATTTAGCCCAATTTCATCGGGACGAAAACAACTATCAAACAAGAGAATTGATTAAAAAATGATTTATAGATCTGAGAGAATTAAGTGGGTGCACGTAAACTAAATCAATTTGTTGACTCACCTTTTTTTTCATTATCAACTTTTTTAATTTATGAGAAAATAAATTATTAATTTTTTATTATCAACTTTCATTATCAATCAATTTAAATCAAAGTTGAAGAAAAACCAACTCATCATTTCTTGACCTATTGAAACTCTATCTTTATTTAAATGGAGTATCATTTTTATACTATATATTTTTCTATTCCGTACAGTCAAAAAAGATGGGATTGGATAGGATAGGATAGGATAATAATACATAAAATATGGAATTCAAACGTTGACTACAACAATTTTTTTTTCTAATAGGTAAATAGGTGGATGTTATTCTGTGCCACTGAAACGTACACGTTTTTTTATTTTCGTCCGTCCAAGTATGTATTTCCTTTTTCTAGTAAGAGAACCCCACACAAATTAATTATTTCTATCTTTTTGGTTCACACATCACACTAATACATCTATTCACTTTACATTAAATTATTTTTTTTCACATTTTACAATACATTAAAATATTATATCTATTAATATATATGCAAAAATCAAACGCATACGTCTCAACCGGACGAGGGAGTAGTTGTTAGTAGTTAAATCTGGCTAGGTGGACTAGGCAACATCGACTTGCAAAGCGTGTATTAATTTTTTTAGGAGTATTCTATTAAGTGATTGTAAGGCAATTTTCCATTCGGTTCATATATATTCTCAATTCTTTCATTCTATGTTCGATCCATAACATATTTTTATTATACTAGATAAATATTCTTGCAAACTTTACGATAAATTAGGCAATGAAATATACTATTTAATAGAGGAAATAATAAATATTAAAATAGAAAAATGGGACATGTGATCCAACTTATCTTCAATTTATAAAGAAATAAAATGAAGTATATTTTAAATGAGTTGATTTTCTTATGAAAATAATCACTCAAGATTTCAAATTAAACTTGATAAGTGGATTCATTTTGAGTTGATGCTCCCTTAAACGTTCAAACACTCGCCTTAGATCATGGAGATTATCTTTCTTTTTCTTTGTTTTCACCACAATATCATCAACGTAGCATTCAACGATCTTATGAAGCATGTCATCAAATATCTTTTGCATGGCTCGTTGATAAGTGGCACCAGCATTCTTCAAGCCAAATGGCATGACATTGAAGCAATATATTCCTTTTGGAGTACGAAAGGCTATCTTCTCTTGATCCTTAGGAGCCAGACCAATTTGGTTGTAGCCAGATGACCCATCCATAAATGAAAGGACCTTATGCCCAGTTGTTGCATCTATCATGAGCTCAACAATTAGCAGTGGAAAGTCATCTTTCGGACACGCCATAGTCAAATCCCGAAAATCAACACATACTCTGATTTGCCCATTTTTCTTTCTCACTGGCACGATGTTAGAAATCCATGTAGGATACTTGACTTCTCTGATCTTGTCTGCTTCAAGAAGCTTATTAACTTCATCCTCAATTAATGGAATCAACTCTGGTTGAAATCGACGCTGTATTTGCTTAATTGGTCGAGTTCCCTTTTTAATGGACAAGTGATGCACTGCGATTTTTGGATCCAAGCCTAGCAGTTCTTTGTGCGACCATGCGAAGACATCTCTGAATTCCCGCAAAAGGTTGATATATTGCTCTTCTTCCTCAACACTTAGCAGAGCACTTATGTAGGTAGGACGTGAGTCGCTTTCGTCACCTAAGTTGATTTCTTTCAACTCATCAACAGTGACTTTCACACCCTCCTCAAATTATGGAGGGGCATCCTCGGCATCCACTTCCTCCACTTGAGAATCCTCAAGAGTGGTGATATGGTTGGTAGAAGCTACACTTTCTTTATCTAAATCATCATTGTCTTCTTTAGTAAAGACAATTGTCTACATCTTGGCCTTCAACACTCTTCCACATGAGACTGTCAAGATATTTCGCCTCTTCATGCAAGAAGGGATTCGACTTCGGAGTTTTGGAATGCTAGGAGACTTGAAATTACTTTCCTTCCCACACTTGTTCTTTTCACACGGTCCGAGCCTTTCGAAAACACTTCCAAGCCTTTCGAAGATAGAGCTTTTCTTGATTTTCCTTCCTCCTTCATCAAACATGTCTTCTGTGGACGAAGCTTCTCCCTCTGTGATATAATTTGCATTTGCTCTTCTGATTGCTATGCAGACTGGCTTTTGAGAAACATATCCCAAACCTGGCTTAGCATTTTTTACAATGTGACCACTATTTTTAACACTTTCTGAGTAGCATTGATCCCATGTTCAGATGGGTTGATAGTCTCTTGAGACAACTTGCTTGTCATCGATTTCTCCTTCGGTTCATAACCGACCTTCTTGAGGAGTTTGAAAGCTTGTGGGCCATATGACTTGGCTATTTTTGCTTCAAATACTTCACCGTGTTTGGTCTTTACTCCTTCAACAGGACGTACGAATCCTTTAAGTGGAGGAGAAGAAGTCTTATCTTCATCAATTTTTGTTAAGGGCAACGTCAACTCTTCCAAGGCCTCAAGTTCTCTTTGTTCTTCTTGAGAGTGGTAGATGATGTGCTACCTTCATCCTTTACTTGTTTAATGCCCCCATCATTTTGTGCTGGGGCTTCTTCGCGCTTCACTTTCTTTGTATTCTTGAAGAAATACTTAGCATCTGCAAAGTAAGCTTCAGCTTCAGCTTCATCTCATCGATCATCAAATCAAGAACAATCGTGCCGAGAGTTCTTTGCCCTTCATGGTTAAACCCTTAGATCATCAACCGGCTATGGTTAAGTTCATCCGTTGGTATTTCTAACTTCTTCAACATCCTTAAAGACAGGATATTCACTGCTGAGCCTCCGTCAATAAGTATACGCTTTACTTGTAGCCCTTGCGTATAACCAGTTACAAATAGAGGTCGGTTATGAGCCTGCGAACCCAACAACATGTCTTCATCTGTGAAGGTCACCTTAATAGAGTAAACCTTTTCCTTATCCTCAACTCGTTCGTCTTCACTGTCCTCCTCACTCACCACGTGACATGAGCTTTCATCATGAATTTCTTTTACGGAAGTGAAGTTTGCGGCTGCTTCATCCTCTAACACAATTTTCCCCTCCTTGGCCAGTTGCATGATCTTTTCCTTGAAGATGAAGCAATCATGAATGGGATGACCCACCAATCTATGGTACTTGCAATATTTTGGGTCATTGGTTCGATTGGCTTCCTCTGGGCATTTCATCTCAGGGAGTTCGATGAGTTTGTCTTTCATCAAATCATCGAATATGCCAGAAATATCGGAGTTCAGGAATGGATATTTTTTTCTTGCATCTCCTTCAGGGTTAACCTTCTTTGTTCCCACTCTTAAGTAACTTGTTTCCCCTTGTCTTTCTTGTCATCTCCATTCTTTCGAACCTTGACAGTAGCAGTGTTTGTGGCCATTGATTCTTTGTTGAAGTTCTGGCATAAGGCTTGCCCCATTTCTTAGCTTATTGTCTATCTTTGGACTTGTAAGAATCCGACATTGGCGAGTGCTTGATTCCACTGGCAGTCATGCTCAATTCCATGTCATGTGCTCTCGTAGCCAACTCTTCAAAAGTCTTTGGCTGAATCCCTTTGAGGATGTTGACTAAATTCCACTCCATCCCTTGGAAGCACATTTTGATAGCATACTCTCCAGATTATCAGTCCTTGCAGTTTAAACTCAAATTTCTCCATCGATTGATATAATCAATCATAGGCTCTTCCTTCAATTGGCGAGTATTAGTTAGCTCAGTCATGCTAACGGTTCTCCTTGTGCTGTAGAAACGATTGAAAAATTCATGCTCCATTTGTGCCCAACTATCAATGGATTCAGGTTGCAAGTCGATATACCAATCAAAGACATTTCCTTTGAGAGAGCGAACAAATTGTCTCACCATATAGTCTTCATAAGTACCAGCGTCATTGCATGTCTCAATGAAGTGTGCCACATGTTGTCTTGGGTTTCCCTTGCCATCAAATTATTGGAATTTGGGAGGCTGATAACCAGCTGGCATATTTAAGTTGTTCACACTTTTTGTGTATGGCTTGACATAAGTGATGGTAGGCTTGGAAGTCTCCTCAAACATTTCTTTTATAGTTCCAAGTATAATATTCTTGAGTTGATCCACTTGGGGCATTCCATCAGCCGAAAGTTGCACTCCCCTTTCAGTTTGCTCTTTTTCAGTAGTTTGGTGTCTTGTGAACTCTTCCACCTCACTTTCGTCCACAACTCCTTTTCCATTTGCACGGCTAGTCTCCGCAATGTCTCTTTTTTCCATCAATTGGGAGATATTTGTATCTTGAGCTTCTATGTGTTTTGTGAGCCCTTCGATAACTTTCATCATATTTGCTAGTTGCTCCTCAATAGTGTCTGCCATCATTACTGGAGCTGCACTTGAATCAGACGAAGAGCTTGAAGATGAATGAGGGTGTGAGCATGCAGAGTCTTCATCACTATCCTCCTTCATAGGTGGCTGTTTTCTCGACGTCACTTTGATCGAAGAGTTGGATCCAGAGGAGGCATCCGACTGAACTTTCTTTGACATACTCCTTGTGACAACATCAACATATTCATTTAATGAATCGGAGAGCTTGGAAGTAGCAGTTCTTCCCACTGTGATCTTAATAGGAGTCATGTTGTATTTTCAAGCTTGTAGAGAGAAGAGATGAGAGGTAGAGATGGTCCCACTGGGCGTCCCAAAATTTGTAACAATTAATTTTGTATTTATGATAAAATAAATACAAAAGAATTACAATAATAATCCAGTTGGATTGAACTTGATAATTAAGGAAACAATCTCTATCTATCATCTGATTCTTCTCTCGAACCAATTTGGACTTTGACATGACTTGTGTGTTGACCGCGCTGACTGTGTTGACTGCGCTGACTGTGTTGACCGCATTAACTTTGTGTGTTGAGTCGTATCTTCAGTTGAAGCTTGTTCGAGCCCAAATTTGGGACTTTATAACGTTTATCCAGAGGCGTCGAGCCTTTGTTTGGATTAAACGTGTTTGATGTGAAAACACTCGATGTGGGGGGCTTAGCACATTTATCCCGGGTCGTATTTTGTTCTTGGCTCGAAGAATACTGAAGAACTCAACGTGTTTGCTATGAGAAACACTCGATCTGGGGGCTTAGCACCTTAATCCCGGGTCGTATATCGTTCTTCGCCTTGAAGATCTTGAGGAGCGTTGCTCATGTTTCTATCTCTTCAGAGTAGTGTCTGTGTCTTTAGATGTTTCAGTGTGTGTCAAATGAAGAGAGGAGACCCATTTATATAGGTGAGAGGTGAAGACCCCCTCATAAATGTCTTGCATTCTGATTGGTCCACTCTATTTGGGCTATATCCTGTGGGCTTGGGCCTCCACTTGTTTGGGCTGTAATTAGACCTATTTTATTTTGGTCTGATTTAATTTGTATGGACTTGTTTGACTTAAGTCAGGTCTCATTTGACTTGGGATTGTTTGACTTGGGTCAGACCTTATTTAATTTGGACTTGTGTGACTTGGGCCAAACCTCATTTAATTTAAGCCTCATTTAATTTGTTGGACTTAAATTAATTATCAATTATTTATTAATCTATTTTTAGGAATTAATTTATTTAAATTCTAAAATAAATTAATAATTGATATTTAATCAAGAAAATCCACGTGTCGCCATTTAATTAGACCGTAAATTTTAATTACTTACAGTGTGGTAGGTAGTTGTATTAGTGGAGAGTGTGGGTCTCATATTTTATTTGTATTAGTAGAGGGTGTGGGTCTCATAGTCTAAAAAGAGAAATGAATAAATTAAAGATGGACGACCTAAAATGTTAAAATGGATAGATTGACCGTGGACGGAGGAGTATTTTTTATCACCTATTCTAATTCCATTTTCATATTTTATCCTACTTTTTAGATACTTGTCCGTGTTACTATATCTGACTAAATTAACGTCATTTAATAGTTATTAATTAATTAGAATATTATATTTCAACATAACACATTACAAAAAATATTTTTTTTAACAACGGAATTTATGTATGGAATTCAATATACTGATAATTACTAATAGATTAGCAACCAAAATGACATTTTTCTATTAGTAATGAAATGACAACGGATTTATTTTCTATTTTACCAACGGAATTCAATCCGTTGCTAATTATTAACGGATTACCAAGGGAATCTCTATATAAATTACCAACGCAATTTTAGCAACGGATTACCAACGAAATTATTTACTAACGTTGCTAAAAATTTACCAACCACCACTCTACCAAAGAAAATTTACCAACTGATTATGTTACTTATCCGTTGATAAACCAATTTAACAATGAAATTAAGGTTTTTACCAACGGAATATTCCGTTGATAAAATATAGTAGTTTTTTTTTAGTGATACAAGTTATGAAACATAAAGTATAATACATAATAAAACTGGGAATTCCACCGTATATATAAGTGTTCTAATCCAACAACGTTAACGACGTCAAGGGTATTATTATTATTTGAAATTAGCGCACATTGGATGTAGACCACCAGCGCTCATTCTCTCAGATATGAAATAATTATATTTTGATTCTAATATTTGTATTTGAATCTTTATGCGAATAACGATTTTGAGTGTAGAAATTTAATTTCTTGATGATCAAGATTTTAGTTCGGTTAAGGGATATTAAATCAGAATTTAAGATTTTGTAATTGTTATTTCGATTTGATGCTGTACTCGACAATAGTGTGTTTTGGCCATACGTTTACACGTAATATTAAGTCTTGTCATGGCTTTTAATACTCCCTCCGTCCCACGTATTTTTACCCACTTTTTATTTTGTGGTTTCCCACGTATTTTTACTCATTCCATTTTTAGCAAAAATACATAATATTTTATTATCTACTTTTTACAATCCCAACAACTTTAATTATTTTTTTACACTTTATTCATCATTCTCAATAACTTTATTCAATTTTTCTTTTTAAATTACTAATTTATCCCTACTTTCTCTTACAATATATATTAAAAAAGAAAATGTCTTAATCTCCGTGCCCGTACAAATGGGTAAAAATACCCGGGATGGAGGGAGTAATATATTTTAAACAAATACAACACATGATGGGTAGTGCATATTTAATATTTGAATTAAAAGGGTGCAAGCTTGTGATATCAGTGAAGTCACGGTAATTGTGATTATGTCATTGCTCATAGTTTTGTTTTTTTTGATAATTTTGATACTTTGGCATGCTGCACTCATCAAGAGGTTACCATTCCTCTTAAAATTCGTGATTATTATTATGTGTTAAATATATGACATATTTATTTAGATTGGATGGATTGGTATTTGGGATTAATGGTTGCGAATTAATATCAATCTATGTCAATTGATGTTGACTGTGCACATTATGGTTATTTTGTATTATATAGGGATATTATTGTCTAATTTAGTTTGTTTTAAATTAGGATATAAAATCCTTAATTAAGTTATGGAATCTTTCAGTATTTTTTAAATCAAGCTAAATCATCTAATATTTCCATTAAATTGTGAAAGTTAATTAAATTATAATTGGGGAGGCATTTTTTAATGTCGTTCAATTAAATACAAATATTTGTTTAATTGGTCTAGTAATTTTTCAATCTAGTCAATCAAAGCATCATGTTGTCATAGCAGCCTCTGTCTGTGGAGTGCGACTTTATTGAAATTACATAGATGAGTGTGAAATTATTTATGTGTTCTGTGTTCGGCCCATAGATAGACACAGTTTGACAGAATAATAACACACATGTGATAATAAGTATGTGATAATTATTTAAATTGTTCATGTGAACATTTGTCGGTCCAAAGATAGACTTTTGTTTGACAGAACTTATTATTAGTATTTGATTATTACAACAAGATTATCCCTGTAGTTAATTTTTGTCCATAGACGAGGTTAATGTTGCACAAGGTGTCTTGTGATGGGTCCCCAATTAATAATGTTGTGCGAGTGTATCTTCATGCGGGTATTGATCGGCCCAAAGGTAGATTAATATTTGGCCGAAATACGCAAGCACCTGTGGTGGTGAATATGTGACAATTATTTGTTTAACATGTGAGTAATAAGTCGGCCCAAAGGAAGGCTATTGCTTGACAATTTTATTGTCAGTATTTGACTACTACGTAGAGGGTGTCACTTACAAGTTAGTATTGTTGTCATTGAACTTGATACTAATGATGTGCTCAATTCTTCAAGATGATTCTACACTATTTAAAATTTAAAAATTTATAAAGTTTAATGCGAGCATGATAAATTATTTTACAATAATTCTATGTATAATTTAGAAGTCTACTAATTAAGTTTAATCTATATCAACAACAAAATTATACATGATGAGAACTTCAACAATAAAGATGAGACTAGAAGGCTTCAAGAAATTTTGGTGTCAATAAAGTATAAGGGCAATACAAGAAAACACATTAAAAACGCTGCTAAAGATAACTAAAGTACAACATTTTGTTTACTCCTAAAGGCTTGTGGAATTGTTTTATAATATACCACATTAAGATTAATTAGCATGAATGGTGTTGTGGTGTAGTTAAAAGAAAAAAATAGTACTCCATAATAAATGATTACTAATTGGAGAAATACTAAAGATTGCAACTTATGGTCTCAATAAAATTTCAACCAAAGTAGTTATGAAAACTATTTGAGTTTTACATATGGTGATGTCCAACTAAGACTAGATCATTGGGATCTACTAAAGAAAATTAGATTTAAATAGATACAAGCTACTTTATTGGTATTAAATAAAGATAATAAGTTTATGATCCAAATGATCGGATCATATTTGAGACGGGTAATACGGTATTCTATGAGGATGTTGATTTGGGGGGAAGAATATTATTAGAGACATTGTCCTTAAGGGGAAGTCGATTCGATCCCTACTTATGCTTTAAAGAATTGGTGCAAATTCAGAATAACAATATGACAATGTCAATAATATTTAAAGAATAATAAATTCAACAACCTCAACAATTAATGTCACTAAAGAAACCACTAGAGTTTGAAGAAAAACAATTCGGATAATTATGTAGTTTTCTCCTAAATAATGAGGACACTATGAAATTAATGGTAGAACATTAAAAAAATATTCATCAAATCATGCAAGGTCCAAATACTCGAAAGTGAGTTAATGCTATAAGTTATGAGTATAAATCAATACAAGATGATTAGGTTTGCATCTTGATAAAGGATTATACTCAAAAGGGAAGGAAGACATTATTTTAAGATAATTGTGAAATTAATAGAACATTTTGATCTTGAATTAAATTAGATGGATATAAAGATGGTTTCTTGATGGAAACATTTATGGAACGATCTCAACAGTTTAAGTATTAAAAAAACCATCTATGCATTCAAGTAAGTTTTCCATAAAGGAATTACACATATCATCATGAGGTAATTGTCTCATTTGATTTTGAGACAAATGTAGATGATTATGTAATTCAGTGGGAGAAAGTTTAAGTTAAACTAAGGGAGACAAGTGAAGTCTCAATAAGGTGCACTAAAGTTAAACTAAAGATTTAAGAAATGTATAAATATTCTATATATTTTGATTGTTGGAAGTTGTTGTATGATGAGGTCTGTACAAGACCTAATTTGGCTTCTGTTGTTGGTGTATTAAGTAGACATTTAAGTAACTCTAGTATGGATCTTTATAAAGTATTTACAAAGAATTAATGATAACATGCTTGCACATCAGGGATCAGATTTGTTAGAGATCATGAGGAATTCTGATTCTGAGTTTGTTAGATGCCAATATAGTATAAGATCCACTTCAGGCTACATCTTCTATTGGTTTTAAAAGCTATATAAGTAAAAGTGTTAAGCAAATACTTGTAGTTCATTAACCATTACAATAGAAATAGTAGTACTCTAAGGGCATCCAATCATAAAATAAAGGTTGTGAAGATTTGTCACATAAAGTTTATTGTAACAGTTAGTTCGCAGTAAAGTATTAGCAACAAGAGTTCTTATAAGTCAAGCATATTGACATAGAATTCTTGGTTGTTAAATAAAGTGTTTTGTGTGGATAAAATTTTAGAAGAGCATATTATGATAGACTTTAAATATGGATCCACCAATTATGTATTCAACGCCCTACAATTTTATGAGCTAGCTACTTATATAGGCGTTATATGGTTTTAGAATACATTGGTTTAGTGAGAGTCTATATTTATTGCTCTCTAAAGTTTTTAACACACTTTTATTTGGATAATTCGGTTTTCTGCAGAATAAGTTTGATGGTTTTGAATTCATTGTGAATTCACTAAAGTTAATTTTCATTTTGTAACATTTTACATTATGAATTGATCTCACTAAAGATTAAAGTAGGACCAGTTGGAAATAGACATGATGTTGATCACATTTGATATGTAATTTCCATGCTACTCACCATATTTGATCTATGTCATTGAGTATATTGATATTTGTGGTTGTCGGGTTTAACCACGATTTGTAATGTGGTGAATGCCGCGGTAGTTCCATATTAGTATATGAGATGGACCAGATTGTTAAATATAGCCTGAAGAGGAATAGCATAAAGTTGCGCAACTAAGGACTCTTGATATAATAGCTTTCGGAAAATATATATAGCCCAAGTGGGAGATTGTTGAAAATTTATTAATTTCCATTATAATCTAATTGTGGACAATATATTATTATGCAATTATATTTTCTATTCAATTATTTTATGGACTTAATTAAGTGATCTCAATTAAGGTGTAAAGGTTCATGGGCTATAAAAATAATGATATGAGCCAATTGAGTACATACCCAATACTACATGACTAGGTGATTATGAGTGTCCCAGTTGTATAGTATATAAAGGCTCTCAGGTTATGGTCCCCAACACACTAAGTCGCACATGGTCTTCCCTTCTCTCATCGGGAGAGATTACTGCGATCCCATAAGGAATAAGAATGCTTAGTTGAGGAAGGCCATAAAACCACTGATCCCGAGTTTGTGTTCCGCCTAGAGGACTCATTGGATCAGGTACGCTTCCGCTTTACGTTTTGGATCTCGTTAATCATAATAGGATTAAGGGTTTCAGGGAATTAAACCCAACATATTATTTAAATGCTATTAATTAATTATATTATATAAAAGTATAAGAAATGAGAAAAAAAAGAAAAAGAAAAAAAAAACCTCCTCTAATTATTGCAGCCTGGAGTATATAATAATTCATAGATATATGTAGTATAATTTATTCATTTCGATCTTACTTCTCACACATCCAACTCATGCAAAACATGAACAAAAATAGTTAATATATATATATAAATCGGGATGTGCATGGTTATATAGGCCAGGATCGAATTGTGTAAAAATTGAAATTGAAATTAAATCACACTGTCAATTGTACAAAATTTAAAATAAAAATAGTTGAATCCGTTCAATTCGGAGTTGAAAAACGTAATAGAAATTAACTACAATAATTTGTTTAATCTAT
The DNA here is from genome assembly GCA_023678885.1 of Pogostemon cablin. Classification (NCBI taxonomy): domain Eukaryota; kingdom Viridiplantae; phylum Streptophyta; class Magnoliopsida; order Lamiales; family Lamiaceae; genus Pogostemon; species Pogostemon cablin. Next base: position 7,693,948 of record CM042962.1, on the reverse strand, counting down.
TTCCAATTTCTTATTTAGCAGTTGTATTTTTAATGAATGAATTAATTTATTCTGATGAATTACCTTATTCATTTTCGTTCAATATAATGCACAAGATTAAGTATTTGACAAGAAAGAGAAATGAGTCGGATAGATGTAGGATATTTGAAAATGCAAATGGATTGGTTTGAAAGATTCAAAGATGGATTAATTATAGTGTGAGAAATGGAGAATGTTTATCCATATCTATTTTGTATAGGACATGAAAATAAGGGTGAGTCCACGTCTCCCATGCCACACTTTCCACTTTTAGTTATCCCATAAAAATTTACATATTTTTTAAAAAATAAAAAATTAAATACAATCATAATTTTTCATACATTTTATTTACAAAAAAATCATTCTTATTTAACACACCTAACATACTTTTTCATTTATTTATTACCAAAAAATATCATAATACCCCTAAAAATTATCACTTTTCTTAATCTTCGTGCTGAAAGAGGCATACAAACTTTTGTGAGACGGAGAAAAAGGAGGCATAAGTGCTGGAGAATTTTCTAAGTCAAACCTAATTTATTAGGAACATTAATTGCGTGAAACTGTTAATTAGTTATCATTTATACTATGTGGTGGGGCCAATTCTCATTGGGAACCCGACAGTGACGGTCTCGCACTAGACAGCACCGGCAACGTTGTCCAACCAACAACTCGTCCACTCCCAATGACCTTCCACCCTGTGGAAGGACCTTTCCAGCGACGTGAATATCAAGTTCAATGTGAGTGCAGTAGTGGAATGAGTGATAAGAGTTATAGTGTGTGAGCTTAAGAGGGAGAGAGTCTCTGTTGAGTTTGAGAGAGTGTTTCTTGGGTGTGTTTTAAAAATTCATGATATGGTAAATAGTGTGCCAGTTTTTTAATAAAATATTTACTTTTCTCTTCCAATAAAAAAGCAAACACTCACCTTAGAATGCTCTATCTCAATCTAAATCGAACGCAAAAATTTCAGGTTTCTTCATTAGACAGTAGAACTGTAAGAACATCTTGCTCTCTGCCAATTTACATCAAAAGCACTCTAAGTGAATGGCAAATGCCTAGACACAGAATTTATTGATCTTAAAACAAGAAAATTTAGTTGAGAAATTGTGGAAAAACTAAATCCCAAAATTTCTAGCCGACCAAATTCATAACATCAATGGATTGTACCATCAACAACAGCTCCCACATACGATCACCAAATTCAGTATAATCCAAACTGCATATCTCAATCATGGTGCAGCCGAATATATATCTTAAATCAAATACTACTCTACTAAGTACACCAGGGTGTAATATGTTTAATTTACAACAGTTCACCTCTCATCAATGAATTACATTTGAGAACTTGGTGCGATAAATCCAACAAAAAATAGTTACGGAATGAACTTTAACATTTAGATCAAAACCACACCCAATTGCATGCTATTCCCAACTTCTCAAGACCATCATGATCATCTTCCTATGGATAGCTTCGAAATATAGGGTGGGGAGTTATTTATTTATTTCTTAGAAAAATTGCGTTAATTCTCCAAAATCAATAAAATTAGTCAAAAAATAATTTTACTATAAATTAAATATGGGATGGAGAGTGTAATTTTTCTGCAAATTATTTATGAAGTCAATTTTTTTTAATGGTTAATAACCTATTTTGCCCATAAGATTCACCTTTAAAGAATGTTTAGTTCACACTGAGATAATATGTGAGTTAATAAAGTTTGGGCATGTTATTATTAATAAAGTGTAAACATGATAATTTCCTTAATTTTCATTCTTATTAGTTTCAAGAGATTTTGATAGTCTGCCTCTTAGGATTTCTTCCATCAACGCACTAAGGAGATAAATAAGTACATTTAGTGTGCAAAGTCCCTAACTTCTATCTACTTTTTAAGGTTCATTAATAATATTAACTCAATAACATTCTACTACGTATAATATTAATTTTAATTTAAGGGTATAAATATTTTGGTAAATTCTAAATATTTGGAGTAAAATCCACCGTTAAAGTGATATTAAGTAATTTCTTTTCAGCAAAGAACTCATTTTTATTAGTTGTAGCTATACGTTAGTTGTGTGGTTTAGATTGGAAATTGGTTCCCTTGTAATATCTAGTGTTGTGCTCCATAAATGAATTTAATTGATATTATCGATAACTCGCTATCCAGGGGGACCTCCGCATTTGTACATATCTCACCATAATCATCTCCAAACAATCTCTACACATATCTATCTATCTCATAAGTGGCCTATTTTAATACATACATTGGATGATGATATTCATGTAATATTGTAGGAGTAACACAAATCTGAACTCTAAATTAAAAAAAAAAAAATAATATGATTCAGATTTTTTTTTTCCATGACTTGAGATCGAAAAAAAGATATGGATTTTGTTGCAATGTGTAATGATAGCAGTAATATCCTTTTCAGTTTGTTTACTAGTTTGGAGTTTAGCACCAAAAGAAAACACAACGTGGTGTAATAGTTGTTGCGGTTGAGATTGAAAGTAGGAAGGGCTATAAATAAAATTAGCAATAATGGAAAATAGATATATGTTGTGATGCAGGATGAAGGCAATATTAATTACGGTGTGGTTGGGTGTGATGATGAGTTCAGTTTCCGGTTCGCCGGCGTTGGACACGGACGGAGATCAGATCCGTACAAGGTGGGAGAGTACGCTACCGGTGAGGGGCTGGCGCTGGCAATAGGCGGCAAACCTTGCCCACTCAACGTCGTCCGATCCGGAAAGAATGATCCAATCTACGGCCTCCCAATGACCTTTTACCCGGAGGAAGGCCAGCTGGTGAGCCTTTCCAGTGATGTGAACATCAAGTTCAATGTGTCCACTACTTGTGGTGAGTCCACAGTGTGGAAGATGGTGTACAACGAGTCCACGGGACGAGGAGTGGTGTCGACTGGAGGCGAGGTGGGGAAGAAGAGCTGGTTGAGGATGGAATCCACGGGATTGCTCAACTTTTACTACCTCACATACTGCCCTAGTCCCGGAGATGGGACATGCCAAATCCTCGGCATTGATACGGATGGGCGTCTCAGTGTGGGTGATAATTACAATTCCTTTGTGTTTGGTGTTGTTAAAGCTTCACTCTTGCCATCCACTATTTAATTGTAACCTAAGCTTGGAAATAAGTGGCATATTCATTAATTAATGTGATAGTATTACTCTATGATCATGTACCATATGAAAATATAAATATGGAGTAATAAACAGTGATTCAAGTGGTCTGTGTTCTTGCACTTGCAACATATATTTATGTCTGCACCAACTCTATATATACTCAATTTCCCAAACATGAGTGTGGATCGAATTCATCAAAAAACATTCCCCCTATTTTTACTAAACATAAAGAAACATTGGGAAATCACGGTCTGATTATGGAAAGAAGTGGATATTGGGGAGGACGATGTGTTTTCTGTCAATTACAAGTTCAGAAGCAAACTAAGCAAGATTAAAACCCTTAACTGCCCCCAATCCTTTCCCTGTGGGAACTTCACTCTGAAATTTCCTTTCACCGATATTAAGGATCCCGGATGCTCGGGTTGTACCCGGTTCTCATCGTTCACATAGGGCTTGAGAGACAAGAATGTAATATCCAAGACATATCCGACATAGTCTACTACAAAAATCCCTTTCCTTTCAACTGCCAACTAAGTCGGATCCATGTTCAATGTGTTGAGTGCATGTTGTGCAAAAGGTTTCTACCTGAATCATCAATTCTTCTGTTTTAATTATCACAAACAAACAGTATTAATTCTTGGAGTACGTAATCAAACAAATAACCTGGTCTTATGACTTTACATATTTTCACACACCATACTTTATTTTATTTAACCGCCAATACTATGAATTTTCACTAGAAACTATTTTTGAAAATAACAAGCACATAAGAAAATTACAATTAATATGTACTTTAATTTGAGAAAATTCCAAATTCTAATATTTTACACCAATAATGGAGAAAACAAATTAATTAATTAATATAATAGAGTCTAGTAACCTTAGGAATTGGCCAAGAATTTAGCGTGTTGTAGGTGATCAAGATCCCTAAATAATAATTTAACTACAAAATTCTCAACAATTAAAGAGTCAGTCTAAATGGGGGTACAAAACTCTTACTTAAAATAAGATCTTATTAGTGGAATTAAACTTGATCTCTCGCAAGTAAACAGTGGTTCTATCCTCTTTAAATTGTTGAGAGAAATTTTTATCACATCAACGACTAGGCATCCAACTGGCTAAAACTGTGAGACTTGCAAAATATCAATGATATTGTTTTAGCCAAATATTAAAACTAAATTAATCTTAATTTATATAAAGATGGTACTAATTTTGTAATTAACTCAAATTTAAATGAGGTGCATGACAAAAAAAATTGTCATATCAACGTATTTCTCTACCAGCTTAAGTTTTTAGATGAGGTGGTCATTTAACATCATATCAGAGCCCACCGCCACCCATTTATGAAAAAATTCCACAAGGAAGGCTTGAGGCAAAATTCCTGCCTGCATGTGAGAGGACGTGTTAGAGTGACTTGATTAAGTATAAATGATATTTCCTCTGTTAGCTCGAAAGAGGGTCTTTTTTTCAACTTGGTCATCCGCTCCAAAGAGGGTCATTTCCTTTTTTTACACATATGGGACACACACACTCACTAATACAACTAAAATATGGGGTCAACACTCCCACTACACATTAAATAATAATAATCTTTAATCAACGTGCACAAAAGTAAAAGACCCTCTTTCGAGCAAACGGATAGAGTATATCTCTCTACTAGGTTAAGCTTTTAGATGAGATGTTCATTTAACACGTATCAATGCCCAAGAGATAATTACTCAAAGTAGTCGTGTTTTTTTTATATGATATGACAGTTTTCACCTAATTAATTAAAGTTTGTCTTATTCCAACAATAGTATATACGCGTATATTGTGGTAGTGTCGGCAACGTAGAGGTTAATCAAGGGAGAGGGAGTATGTATTTACAACAACGGATCACTTATTTTAAAATGATGTTAATTTCATCTTGTATTATAGTACCTTTTTAAATAAATGACATGTGTCATATAATTGCTTTCCAGACTAATGCTTCTTAACTAGGATTTAGGCATTTAGGCACGGATAACCCTCCTTAAGAGCCAAAGTAAACGACACCTAAGGGTTCATTCATTTGGTATAATTTTTTTATATTATGAAATATCAATAAAATAAAATACGAATTGTGGAATAGGAATTACTTGCACATGAGGGTTTATATTGAATTCAAACTCCCTTAATTAATGTCAAATTATTCCAGGCAAACACGTGTTTTATGGAATTTATTCCATAAAAATTGATAAACTAGGGTGAAACCAGTTTATACAAACGTTTGCTTACATACAATTGTCTTTTTAATTATAATAAATAAAAATATTGGTGCATTACTGATAAAAAAAAAATTTCATAATTTATTGATGGTAATCCAAGGTTGATTACAGGTTATTTTGGTGCATGAGAGCAGCATATCAAGCTGATGCGAAAGAAACATCAGTTTTAGCTTTAGCTTTTTCGAAAACAATGGCGAAGGGGATGCCCAAAGGTTTGTTGAGAACCAAACGTATGCCGTTTTTATCACTGTAGTGCACAATCTTGTAGGTTGAAAACCCCATCTTCTCCACCGTCGAAACGGCGTAGTTTTTGATGGACTTGTCGTACTCCACCGTCGACTCGTTGCACTGCTCCGTCCAATTAGCATGGAAGGCGATGTACAAATCGGTGGAGAGGGGGACGAAGGTGGCGGCGCCGCCCTTGGGGTGGAATCCGACCGGGAGGCCGGTGAACAGATTAAATCTCTCTATGACCACAATCGGTATATTTTGGGCATCACGTAGTAATCCGATCCTACCTTCAACTCATTCCCGTCGGTGGATAATCTTTCCTGGCAGCCAAACACACACCCAAACACATGATCATCAACACGTACAAACAACTCCTCATCATCATGCGATCCATCACAATAAATAAATATATATATATATATATATATATATATATATATATATATATATATATATATATATATATATATATATATATATATATATATACACATGCAGATCCAGCATGCTCCTTTTATAGCTGCACTGTGTGGATCAAAATGCTACACAAATCAATGAACTTTTTGTTTAATAATTAGGAGTATTACTCCATTATTTAATTATTGCTCTCATTAATATTTTTATAATTATTAATCCCTCCATCCCAAATTGAATTACACCACTAAAAAAAATCACATCAATTCTTAACCTTAAAAATACACTTTAATTACAAATTTACCATTCTCAACTTCACACACATAACATATTTTATAATTTATTTTTTACTTAACACTCTACAAGAAAAATGTAAAATTTCAACAAAAAATAAATCAGTTGGAAATTTTTTATTTCCAATTAAATTTTAAGCCGTTGAAAAATTCTAGTGAAAATTCCTATAAAAATTACTCCTAAATAGTTGGAAATTTCTAATGCTAATTTCAATTGCCTAATAAACTATTAGAAATTTCCAACGATAATTCCTATGAAACATAAAGCTGTTGAAAAGTTCCAACGAAAAATTCTCTTATAAATTTAAATAGTTAGAAAATTTCAATGCTAATTCCAATAACTTGATAAATTATTGAAAATTTCCAATAGATATTCCAATTAAACTTAAGTCGTTGGAAAATTCCAATAAAAATTTCATCGAAAAAGGAGATTTCAATAAATTTAAATGTCAATTTATAACCGTTGGAAATGTTGATGGAAAAATGACATTTCAACGGTCGTTTTTCCTACGGAAAATTTTTTATGGAATATCTATTGGAATCATGAATTCCAATGATATTTTTGCATATTCCAACTGTTTTTCGCCATTGGAATTTGACATTTTTCTTATAGTGTAAAAATACTTCAATATCTTCCAAAAGTCAATAAAATTGATTAAAATACAACTTTTTCGGTGCATTAAAAGTCAAGAAAAGATTTAGTAATTTATTGATGGTAATCCAAGTAGTTGATTACAGGTTTTATTGGTGCACGAGAGCAGCGGCTCAGATCTTTTCGTGTTACATTCCCGGTTACAAATAGTTGGATGACGTAAGATAAAATAATCTATTCCTTAAAAATCAACCCTAAGGGGAAAGGTTGAGATTTTCTTCTCCGCACACATGTCACTCATCTAACAAATATAACATGAGATATAATACCAAATTATAACATGATTACAGCCTATCAAGCTGATGCGAAAGAAGCATCAGTTTCAGCTTTTTTGAAAATAACAGCGAAGGAGAGATCCAAAGTTTTGGTGAGAACCAAACGTCGGTTGTATTGATCGGCGTAAATTCCCAGGTCTCGGCATACGGGTTTGCCGAGAGAGTCGGCACCGTCGGTGGGGCAGAACACAAGCTTGTAGCCTAATGAAAACCCAAACTTCTCAATCTTGAACCAGCTGGCCACTCCGGAAATGGAATCGCCCCCCCGTCGAAACGGCGTAGTTTTTGATGGACGTCGTACTCCACCTTCCACACCGTCGACTCGATGCACTGCCCCGTGAAATTAGCCTGGACGGCGATGTTCAAATCGGTGGAGAGGGGGACGAAGGTGGCGGCGCCGCCCTTGGGCTGGAATGTCACCGGGAGGCCGTTGTGCCCATAAAAGTTCTCTTGGACCACATGGGGCGGGCAGTTGGTGGGGTCTAGCGTCAGCCCACCACCGCCTCCGGGAATGAATAGCAGGGGCATCACGTAGTAAGGCGATCCTACCTGCAACTCATTCCCGTCCAAGTCGAACACCGGAGAATCTTTTCCGGCACCCAAACACATCATCACCAATACATACAAACCACTCCTTCTCATTATGCTCTCCATTGCAAGATGAATGTATATTAAAGGAGTATGGAATGGTGTTCATGTGGATGCTCCTTTTATAGCTGTTCTGCCTTCTCTTTCTCTTTCTCTTTCTCTTTCTCTTTCTCATACAATTTTAAATCACTTTCCACGTGTGGATCAAAATGCTACACAAATCAATCTATATTTTTTATATATTTATAATACTACTACTTACTTATTTAATTATTGATCTCATTTATATTTTTATAATACTTAGTAGTATTTTTTTATGTACAAATATTTGGTTTGATTTTCTTGACACGTACCTAGCACTTTGACGGTTATATATATATATATATATATATATATATATATATATATATATATATATATATATATATATATATATATATATAATCTTATTGCAGCTTCAATAACTTCGTGAGATTCATAATTTGGTGCCACGGTCCAAAGTGAGCACACCGGATCTTCAGCGCCATTTTCGTGCATCATCTCTTAGGGAATTAAATCCAATCATTGCCCCTAGGGTTTAAGGATTAGGGTATAGTTTTCTCTCTCTTACGTATCATTTCTTTGTCCTACATCGGATGGAGAGTAAAAGGGGAGGGACTCTTGGTGCTATATAAGGAGACCCTTGAACTTGATATCAAATGCATCAATCAAGTACATTTTAATTTTTGTGTTTGATTCTATTTAAATTCCTTTCTTGGATTTTCAGTTGTGAGAATTGGGAGAAATGTGTGAATTAGTCAAAGATTTGTAAGAATGTAGGGATTGGGGTCGGGAGAGAGAAACTCTATGTGATTGTACAAATTTTTCACATAGTGGTATTTTCTCAGTTCGTGGTTTTTCTCCGATTTTGGAGTTTTCCACGTAAATTCTTGTGTTGTGCTTTTTTTACTCTTCTTTATTTGTCCTTTAGGAATAAATGAGGATCTGCTTATCCCAACAAGTGGTATCAGAGTCTGCTTATCCCAACAAGTGGTATCAGAGCCCGATTCTGGCGCTTATAAAGTTCTTAGTATGCTCTGTGGTTGCAGCATAGTCTGACCTTCCACATCAGAAAATACTTTATGCGGTGGCATCTCCTTTCTTGCGGTGAAATGCGCCGAACTGTGGTGATAGTGGCGTGGCAAGGGGTAGGATTTGTAGGTCAGCAGTTTTTGGCGAAGTTCTTGGACCTGCAGCAATGTGAATTGCTGGGACTCCCGATGGTGGAGTTGGCTTAACAGCGGCATGGGGTTTTCTATGGAGTCGACTTAAGGAGATTTGAAAGGAACGAATTTTTCGGTAAGGATTGGTGGCGTGGAGAAACGGCGATTCAACGGGGAATATGGCGATATGGTGGCTTGGTATGTGGTGCTAGATCGGTAAAAAATAGCGTGGATTCAGCTGATAAGTGGGAAAAAGCATCGTGAATTTCGGGGGTTAGAATCGGCTTCAAGTGACGACACTTTCAGTAGAAAAAGAGTTCGAACAAATCTGGTGTAGCTTGGCGGTAAAAGGCAGCGACGTCATGTCGTACAGTGACGGTTTTGCTCAAGGTGGAGCAATAGTGCGGTAATTGCGGTGGAGCAATGGCACGGTAATTGTTTAAGGTGGAGCAATGGTAATGTTTCTGGTCAAGGAGGAGCTAGTGCGGCAATAGTTCCGAATGTTGAGTTAATATTGTTGGGGATCCTTATGACATGTTCAGTTGTCATGAAAAAGGTGTAATAATATTAGCTGGTCCACAAGTTTGCACACGGACATTGACTTGGGAGGTGATGTAGGGTGTGTGATGGATGTATATCGATGGCTGATGGACTTTCAGGGGTAGCCAAGAGCTGGAAGTAGCACCATAAATATTAGCAGGTATTTTCGATATGTACCGCAGGAAATTCTTAGAATGGTTGATTATAAGTGATCTACTCATATTGTGAAGTAGGATTCTCAAGATTGAGAATGAATTGTCGGTGAAGACAATGATTCTTAGAATGGTTTATTCTAAGGGATTCTCGGGATTGAGAATGGATTGTCGGTAAAGACAATGTGTCTTCTTTTATTTTAACAAGGTGGAGATTGTTGGTTTTTTGTCAAGAATAAAAGAAGGTTTTTTCTTTTATTTCTTTGTCTCACATCGGATGGAGAGTAAAAGGGGAGGGACTCTTAGTGCTATATAAGGAGACCCTTGGACTTGATATCAAGTGCACCAATCAAGTATATTTTAATCTTTGTGTTTGATTCTATTTAAATTCCTTTCTTGGATTCTCGGTTGTGAGAATGGGGAGAAATGTGTGAATTAGACAAAGATTTGTAAGAGTGTAGGGATTGGGGTCGGGAGAGAGAAACTCTATGTGATTATACAAATTTTTCACATAGTGGTATTTTCTCGGTCCGTGGTTTTTCTCCAGTTTTAGAGTTTTCCACGTAAATTCTTGTGTTGTGTTTTTTATGCTCTTCTTTATTTATCCCTTAGGAATGAATGGGGATCTGCTTATCCCAACACCTCCGTCCGGTTCTAAAATATACAACTCGAATTACTTTGGATTTCGAATCATCTTCTTCGTTGCTCTGTATGTCCTTGAAAAGTGGGCCGATTGAAAAGTGTCCATTAAAATGTAGAAGGGTTTGGTCAGATTCGCGAATTGGTGATGCTGATGAGATGATCAATTTCAGGCGAGATTTGAGGAGAGGAAAGATGGAAAGAAAATCTGATAAAAATGGTTAACTTAAAAATTAATTACCAGTTTAACATGATCTAATCTGTGTATTAATTAATGTATTGTTTATAAGCCGTAATGACGAAGATTTCCAGAAACGCAATTAAAATGATGCCGTTTTTTTTTTTTCCTTTTTTTTTTAGGAAAAATCACTCATAGATACACACGTTTACCCTAAATTACTATGAGATACAATGAGTTCAAATAATTACTCTCACATACAAAATATTAAAGTAAAATATCAAATATAACTTTATAATCTCATACACTTTTAAATCACAAACCCTTAACCCCTCACTCACCCACCCACTGCCGGCCGGTCGCCAGACCTCCACCGGACCGCCGCCGGACCTTCGTCGGATCGCCGCCAGACCGCCGCCGGATCAAATTGTGCAAAACAAAATTGTGCAAAATAAATTACAAACACATAGGGGTATTTATGGTATCACAATCATAATTGTGTAGTTATGAGTATTAGTTCTTTGAGTCATGTAGTTTATAGCAATTATGCATTATTTTATGTATTCAATAGTAAGTGACCATTTTTTTTATAGTTGGCGGATGACGTGGATAAAAAAATAAACATGTCAGCGATCGGGCAGGCCTCCCGCTGCTCGGTGGTTTGATTTGTAATATGTGCTTAAAGTCGAGTATTTATTTGTAAATATTCAAAAGTTTGGACTAATTTGCAATTGACGAAAAGGTTGGGACTTTTCGTGTAATTAACCCTATATATTATCACATTTTCAAAAATATATATTATCACTTTTTATTTATACTACGAATTATTTATAAAATAAATAACTAAACCACTATGACTTTTTATTAATTCAAGTATCACTTTTATTGTTATTACTTCTTATCCGTTTTACGAAAGTTTTTCTATGAGCTAGTCTCACACAATTACTCACCTAAAATAAATAAGAGTATTATTTCTTATATTTATGAATATAAATTTATGGGCGGCACTATTGTCACCTAAATCATTACTTAAGGCACCCGAAATTTAAAAAAAAAATAACCGTGAAATACTATTATACCCCAACTCTAAATTTACTCTCCACATCTATTTTACAAACTCCACCCAATGCCATTGCTAACCCCAGCTGCACACAAATCGACACACTCAAAGACAAGATGATAAAAGAGAAAAAACTGAAGAAAAAAAACACAACAGAAAAAAGAGGAGAAGAGATAAGTGTTAGTGAAGAAGAAAAAGAGAAGAACATGTATCAAAACGCGTGGAACAATGGTGGGATGTTCAATGAAAATTGAAAATAAAGAAATCAACTGAGAGACATCCCAATTATGCTAATATAATATAGTGACACATAATTTATTCTTTTATAGCTTAAACAGACTAAAAGGATTTTAATTGCCCAAAAGAAAGAAGACAATGAGCGCTGGAATAAGTATTACTTAAATGTGATTTAATTACAATTTTATGACTGAATGGAATAATAGGGGAATGAAATAGTAATAGGAATAGAATAATTAAAAATTATTTTTATCATGATTAGTATGATTCAGGAATAACTCTAAGTAATAGAATTTGCATTCCTTAATAATTTCAATTTCATTAATAGTATTTTTATAATATTACGTTTTTAATTTATTTAAAATATTAAATTAATTAAAATTTTAATGAAGATTTATATATTTTATAATAATAGAAAAATATTAAATTATAAATAAAATAAAATATTAATATTTTTTAAATATAAATAAAATTTAAAATACAAATAAAAAAATTTATATATATTAAAAAATATTAAACTATGTATAAAAATTATATTTATATTTATATTACATATATATATTCAATTTAATTAATAATATTAATTTTTTATATATAATTTACTAATTTTTATTTTGAATAAATATTAAAATAATTATGTACCGATTTGAGTATATAAAAATATTTAACTTTTTTATTTAGATTTTAAATGATTTACTATTTTATTTTTTATTAAATAATTTAATACAAATGATTTTAATAAATATTACATGTTAAGTAGAAAATAGTAACATATTTATAATTATATAAATAAATATTGTATAAATTAAAAGAATATTATTCATAATTATAATTATATATAAAAAAAATATATGTGTATTTGTGTGAGAGAGAGAGAGGGGGTAGGGTAGGGTAGGGTAGGGTAGGGTGGGGTGGGGTGGGGTGGGGTGGGGTGGGGATGGGGGAATGAAATGGACAATATCATGGGGGTGGGAGGAATGTCCATTTCCACATGTAAGGGAATACACATTCCTTTGGAATCGTGATCCCTATTACTAAAAACATATCAATCGCAAGAATGAAAATAGAATTAAGAATGACGATTACATTCTCACTCAATTCTATCATACCAATCACGCCCTTAAGGTATGGTGGAATATTAATGCTATGGAAATAAAGGTTGATATTGTAAGAGAGGGATTAGGTATAAACAAGAAAAGGAAATGGATAGCGAAGGTGAAATGCATAATTCCAACAAGCTTTTGTATTAAAACGTGATTTTGAATAAATAAAGCTCTCCAATGTCTTTTTTATCTGGTTCTTTCTTCTCCTTCAATGTTTATGTTTACGATTTAAGTTTTAGGATATGAAATTTGGGTATGGTTAGTAAAATGGAGTAATAATGTTGGATATGGTCAGTAAAATAGATTGGGTGATGATAGCAAAATGGGTGTTTAAAGTAAGTTTAGGGGATGAGGGGTATAATAATAATTTTACTAGTGAATTTTTTAGGGTTTATGTGTCTTTAGTGATATTTCGAGTGACAATAGCACCGTCCTAATTTATAGAGGATGAAGTGTACACGAGACTTTTCCATGCATATATATTTCCTAAGTTAATATATTGATTCGTATCTTGTCAAGCAATTTTAAAACAGTTTCCACATGTGGATCATAATTGTACACATCAACTTACATTATGTTATATATATTCTAAAAGAATTATTGGACATAAATATATTTTAATATTTTTATAGGAACATCGATGATTAAAACGTACGGAAGAATACTTATTTTTGTTTTTTTATGTACCCATCATTTATATTGGTTTATATTAGGTGCATCCGGTGCAATATGCACCCATATTTATATAATTTTTTATTCTATTTTGTATACACATGTTATTCTATTTTGTATACGTCTTTCTTAATAATTGTATACCTTTTTCACACTAAGTTTTTCATTAAAAAAACTAGTATTCATATGTGTATAACTTTTTATTCAATAATATATACATATTCTTTAATAATTGTATATTTTTTTATACTCAATTTTTCATGAAAAAACTAACAATTAAATTGTATACATTTTTGTTCATAAGTATATATGTTTTTGTTTATATTTGTATACGTTTTTTTTAAAGTGGGTGCACCCTATCTTAAGATGCATCCGGATGCACAGTATAATTAGCATATATAAAAACCAAATGCTGACTCACTACGGACAGTTAATAAATCATATTTAATTCTAGACTAATTCCTTCAAAATTCATTTTTTTTTATGAATAATTTTTTTCATTGTCTAATGTCTTTTTGGATTTTACGAATTATAATGTTGGGCAATAATTTGGAGAGTCCTTGCGCAACCTCCAATACTCATCAATTTTTAATTTAAGATAGTTGATCCATAATTAACAAGTGTTAAGGGATGTACTGTTCATTCTCCAAAGTGCAAAAATTTAAATTAAAACATCTTTAGTTAATAAGGTTAAATATTTTTACAAAAATAGTACCATACGTTTACATGGAAATGAGAGAAAACCCATGCCAATAAGTCAAAAATCTCCACAGGAAGGATGTGAGGAGGATAAATTGAACACATTTACATGAAAAAAACCCACAATTAGATTTTATTTATTTATTTATTTTATTTTATTTTGTTTGTTGGTATATGGAATTGGCATGGATATGATTAGAGCGATCAATTTAGGCTAAATTTATTGAGTCAACCCGTCTCGCTCTGCAAAAAATCCACTAATAACCCGCTCCATAAATGACTCATTCCATAAAAAGCTTGGCCCATTCAAACCCATCAAAAAATGGATTGCATGTTGGCTTGCCCCAACTCATTAGCCCAACATCAGCCCACAAGTTTCAATTCACCCATTATCCCATCCTCATCACTAAAATTCTAAAACTAAAAAATTGATCACACCAAATTAGTGGACATACAAAAAAATTCATACTCTAATTCAATACTCCCTCTGTCCCGGAGAAGTTGATATAATTTTTTTGGGCACGGAGATTAAGGAGTGTAATAATAATTAATGTAAAGTGAAGTGAAGTGAGAGAAATAATATTTAATGTGTAGTGGGTAGTTGTATTAGAGGTGATATGTGGGGTCCATGAGAATAGATTAATTGTTTTTGTGTGGGTCTCATGTATTAAAAAGGAAATGTGTCAACTTTAGTGGGACAAACCAAAAAGGAAAGTGTGTCAATTTCTATGGGATGAAGTGAGTATTTATTACTCTCTCCGTTCCACGTATTTTTACCCACTTTCCATTTTGGGAAGTCCCACATATTTTTACTCATTCCATTAATGGTAAAAATACACTACACATCTTATCTATTTTTACGCTTTATTCATCATTCTCAATAACTTTATTTACTTTTTTACACGTTATTCATCATTCCAACAAATTTACTTACTTTTTCTATTAATATTACCAAATATATCCTTACTTTTTTTACATTATATATTAAAAAAACAACACTTTTTAATTTACGTGTCCGTACAAACGGGTAAAAATACCCAAGACGGAAGGAGTATTAAAGTTTAAAATATTTAAGGGTATTAAAAAAGTGAAACATCATTAAAAATAATAATAATAATAATAATAATAATAATAATAATAATAATAATAATAATAATAATTTATATAAAAAAAAAGGTCAACCCACGTGTCGACCCATCTCGCGAGTGGTCCGCTACACCAATAACCCACCCCATGAATGATCCACTCCATCCGAATTCGCTAAAGAGTAAGTTGTGATAGGTTGTGAGTTAAACAACCGCACAAACTCATTCTTACAGCTTTAGATATGATCCACGTGGAATTGGGTTTGATTCATCTCTTTTGTAAGGAAAAGTCCTAACATTTTCTTTTATCATTGCCATTCACTTCTAATACCATCTAGATAAATGGTTTAATTCTCATTTTTCCAGTTGAAAGTCTTCAACCAAACACTCCTTTATTTATTATGTTTATATAAATAAATAATAGGTTTGGCTATTTGGAACTCCGAATTTGCTTAAACGTACCCCAAAAAGAATTATTTCCAAACTTGTATAAATCATCCTTAAGCACACTCAAATATTCACATAAGATTCATCTTAAAAAAAAACTCATACACACACTTCCACGTCTAGTGTGTTTGAAAACAGAACAAAATATAAAATTTAAAATTTAAATGGACGGGGAAGAAAATGCTGAATCGTTCGATTGCTCCATCCGAATACATCATATATTATTTGGATACTCCAATCAAACACATCATTATGTGTTTGAATACTCTAACAGAACGAAATATAAAATCTTAATTATAAGGGTACTTATGTCTTATTAATTATGAATATTTTAATTAAATTATTTATATGGTACGTTTAAGCAGATTTAGGAGTTTGAATAGTTGGCCCATAAACAATTTATAGAGAGATGGAAAAGGCATCTCCTTTTCTTTGACTATCTTATTTATATCTGTCTATTTCTCAATGCGTCTACTTGGAAGTTCAAAACAACTCGAAATTTGGTTTCCAGTCGTTTTGTTTATTGTAAGTTGTTTTTCATGGCACCATACATCAATTAGTAGCTGAGGTCTTGGATGAGTTACCCTATTGTCACCACAATACTAATATGATGAAGAAACCCCCAACACCTTCGAATTTTGAGGATATCTTTTCATGGAGAGCTAGCTATTCTTAAGAAGAAGAAAAGAGGGCATTGTCATTGAGGTTAATTAATTAGTATGTAAATCGTCATTAGAGGTGGGGGGATTTGTTAGAAATGAGGGGTACTTAATCAGTTGAAATGAACAGATGGCCAAGGCATGCAGTTTTGTGACAGATGACAAACAAAAAGGACATCATCCACACCCTTTCTCACATACTCATGTTATAGCTTCTATAAATGCATTGTTGATGAAGCTCCATTATCTCATGTCCACAGAAAGAAAGCATCAGCATATGAATCTAACTTTGATTGATCAATCACACCATCCAAAATAATTGCTATTCTCTCACTCACATAGTGTTGGGAAGCCACAGCAAGAAACTCATGAACAACACCATTCACTTCAATCCAACTACAACCCGGTGTCTTTTTTATTCCTCCATCTCTCATCATTTTCAATGTCTTCGAAGCATCCTCCCACCTATTTTTCGACCGATACATACTCCAAAGAAGTATGTACACTGAGTCGTCACCAGGATCCAGTTCTACCACCTTTTTACCACCCATTTCAGCCAGCTCTAAGTTCCCATGTCCCAAACAACCACCCACAATCGACCTCCACATTACTGCATCAGCTTTCATCGGTATCTGCTCCATTAACCTTATGGCCTTCTCCAAATGCCCTGCTCGAACGAAAAGATCCACCATACATCCAAAATGCTGAATTTGGGGCTTCATATGGTAGCATTCTACAAATCTTTTAAATAAACTCTCCCCCTCAATCACTAAACCTGCATGGCTGCAAGCTGATAAAACTGACAGAAAAGTAACTTCATTTGGATTTAATCCGGATTCCACCATTGATTCGAAAACTTCAAGCGCCTCTTTACCTCTGCCATTTAATGCCAAACTTGATATCATGGTTGTCCATGAAAACAAATCTTTCCTCCTCATACTATCAAATAGCTTCATGGCTGAATCCAAATTTCCACATTTTCCATACATATCCAGCAACCCATTACTCACCACAACATCCAAAACAAATCCAACCCGTTTGTTAATGTATCCATGTAATGAACTTCCTAAATTCTGTGCCCCAATATCTGCACAAGCAGAAAGCAAAGCAACAATTGTAAAAGTATTGGGGTTACAATCAGCATCCTCACTTCTCATCCTTAAGAATATTTCAAACGCCTCAATTGACTTCTTATCCCGCAGATACCCAACAATCATGGCTGTCCAGGAAACCACATTTCTATGTGGCATTTCATCAAACACTTTCTGTGCATATTCCACGTCTCCATTTAAAAGGCATCCATTGAGTAAGCTGGTCCAGATAAAAAGATCCTTAAAATCTATGCTACTGAACACGCGTTGAGCTAATTCAAGTCTTCTCGTTTTACCATACATATCAATCAGCGCGTTATGCACACTGGGCCTTGGCGTTTCGAGATACTTGTACACCATCCCGTGGATTACACTTCCATTTCTTATGTCCTTGCTGCGTGCACAAGCAGAAAGAACAGCAACCATGGAATGAGAATCGGGTCTCACAGAATCAGAAGATATCAATTTGGAGAAGAGCATTAGCGTCTTTCTGGGCTGTTTATTATTGAGGTAAAGATTTTGAAGAGAGTTCCATGAGCTCACATCTGGGTTCTGCATTGACTCAAACACCTTTTGGGCATCGACAAGTTTGTTGAGTTTAGCATAAGCGTCCAGTAGTCGACAGGAGAAGCCCTGCTGAAAGATGCCGATGGTGATGGTGTGGGCGAGAATTTCATTCAGGAGATTGAAATGGAGTCCGCTTTCTTTCAGTAGATTCTTCAGCTTATCAAAAGAGAGAGGCAGCATGGGATGGGAGTAGTAGAAGGGTAATCAAACAGCCAAGAAAGAGGCAGAGCAGAACAGAACAGAACAGAACAGAACAGGGGGGATTTGAATCTTCCAATGAAGGGCAAAACCGTATTTAAACCATTAATGGAATTATCTAAACTATTTGTTGGGTTGGGTTTATTTTTCAGAGGGAAGGCTGCGAATGGCGAGCCTTAATCTTGGCCGTCCATTTCACCCTCCCGCCGCCCGGAGTCTATGGCGGCGGCGGCCGCCCACCCGCCTCACAATCTTATCATCTTCCACCTGCAATAAGGTAGGTACCCTACTCTGGTATTATACTCGCACTATTTGTAATCATTCTCACTCAGGGTTTACTGAACAGTTTAAGAGGCCCTACACCAGTGTGATGATAGTGCCAACTGGAGTTGGCGCGGCCATTGGTGGCTATGCCGGGGATGCTTTGCCAGTAGCTCGAGCGCTGGCCTCTGCTGTCGATTGTCTCATCTCTCATCCCAATGTAAGTTTCTCTTCTCTTCTTTGTGTTATGCATTGTAAACATAAGCTGAAATCTAGACTTTGTTTAGTGTGCTTGGAAACTCATGTCTTCTCTTCTCTTCTTTGTGTTATGCATTGTAAACATAAGCCAAAATCTAGACTTTGTTTGGTGTGGATGGAAACTCATGAGCTGTTAGCTAAGCTAATGCGTAAAAGCCAAAGCAACAACCCAAACAAACATGTTAACTTCCGTTTGATTCGCCCTTGTTAATAAGTTTGTAACTAATCCTGACTCTTATGCGCTATTGTCTCCTTAGGATATAATTGTTTCCAAGAGTTGCTGCAAGAATATATGTGCGTATTGTATTTTTACTTTTATGTGCCTTCAGGGAAGCTCAAATTTCCTTTCTTTAGAAAGTTTTTTTCCACATTCCCACCGCTTACTGTTTAATCCAATTTTGTGCATTTGCCTGTTCTCTGATTGGAATATGTTTATGTCATCTAAATGGTTACTACTACAGAATTGGAAATTGTATGGAAGTTAAGATATGTGATCTTCTGCAGTATCCTAGTTTCTCAATTTTGTCATCTTTTGATCTTCAAGAAACTGACTGAAGATCTATAATTGGTATTCATTTTTGTTGACAGTGAAGATAGAATATTCTATGGCGGCGTATCTTTGTAAAATTTTGTAATCCTTTCAGGTTCTCAATGCAGCTATGCTGTACTGGCCAATGCCAAATGTATTATACGTTGAGGGCTATGCACTGGATAGATTTGCTGAAGGACTTTGGGCTCTGCAGCCAGTTCATCAGAATAAGGTGTGCATCCCTCATGGATCATACTACAGTTCTCACACATTAGCAGCGCTCATTAAATCATGTCTGTTAATATACCTGCAATGTGAGTTAGGTGGGGCTAGTTCTTGATTCTGGGATAGAGGAAGACCTTCGCATTCGTCATTTACAGGTGGTAGATGCTACAAGGGCTTCTCTTGGTTTGCCCATAGTAGAGTATACTGTGACAGATGCTGCTCTACAGGTATGCACCTAAATTACTTATTTGTACATCAATATCTATTGGACTTCGTAGAGTATAGGTTTCATTCTCCACTTCTTCCCATTAATACAGAGTCTTCGTATGACAACCTGCCAAAATCCTTCCTATGAACTGTCAAGTTATTTCACTTTGTTACAACAAGAAAAGACAAAAAGCTTCAAATACGTTATAACTTAATTGGCTTCAAAGTTTGTACTCCATTTAAGAGGGACGAATGGAGTAATATTTAACTCAAATTTTGTTTGTCAAAGTTTATCACCTCCTGAGTATCTCTTCTGTGGCATATAACTAATAATTGCACTGCCTTGACAAATCAATGAGCTATGGACCAGAAATTTGTTTATTTAGCATGGGTTAAAGAATGAACTTTGATTGGTAGCATAAATGCAATGTTTTATTAATGCATGGTACATTTTTAGGTGGAGAAGTGGATCGATCCTACGACAGGACAATCTACAGGGAGGATAAACCGTCCTGATTCCCTATTAAGGGCTGTCGATACGCTAGTAGAGAAATGTGGTGTGAATGCTGTAGCAGTTGTGGCTCGTTTCCCAGATGATGATAGTGATGATGGTGTGGATGACTATCGACGAGGAAAGGTGCTGTTGCTTACTTTGCTATGCCTTCTTTTCATGTTGATACTGACTATATTACACAAAGGCTGTGTCTTGTAGTCTTTAAATATCTCTTCTCATTCTAATATGGACTTCTTTTAACTGCAGGGAATTGATCATTTGGCAGGTGTGGAGGCAGTGATAAGTCATCTAGTTGTGCAGAAATTCGGAATTCCTTGTGCCCACGCCCCCGCAGTATTACCTTATCCATTGAGTCCTTCTGTATGCCCAAGATCAGCTGCTGAAGAGGTATGTACTCTTGGCCATTTTGGTCTTATAAGAACATACGATTAGCATTTATGTGAACATGTGTTCATTAACACACTTTCTTTAATGAATTTGCAACTTAGCATGTCAAGTTCTGAATTGATATGTACATTCCTGATAGTTGGGGTACACTTTCTTGCCATGTGTGCTTGCTGGTCTCAGTACAGCCCCACAATACTTGGTCAATAGCGCTGAGTCAGTGGGGACGGGTAGTATAGTAGCTAGTGATGTCGACAGCGTGATCCTACCAATCAATGCTTGTGGAGGAGACGGGGCTCTTGCATTTGCTCGTAGGAAAACTAACAGGGTGCGCATCTTCTACATAAATTCTCAAAAACCTTATTCTCATGATAATAATACACCCACTCATTGATATCTATATTTCAGCCACTTATAATCGCTGTAGAAGAGAATGAAACTGTTCTTACGGACACCCCAGAGAAAGTAGGCATTCCAGCAGTACGTTCCTTCTCTTTTGACTTTGCTCGTATTGAAGTTTGTGTAGTACCACACTGAGCTAACCATGTGTTGTAATCTATGTGGAATGCATGGAGAGGTGAGGCTATAGAGATAATAATTTGAATGTATGTACATATGGGCAGGTGAAGGTATCAAATTACTGGGAGGCGATAGGAGTTGTTGCAGCTCATAAAGCAGGAATACACCCAGATTCATTGAGGAGACACCGAATAAAGAACATAGACCTTCGTCACTCTGTCATATCCTCCGATGCATATTCCTATTCGAGGTAGTCTACTCTTCGGGTGCATGTTTGAAATGTGATCGACACTACTGCTATTTTTGAAAATTCAAAGGACCTGAAGAAGATATGAATACAAAAATCCTGCTAAATGAGTATTAGAAAATGTAAAAGAATATAAAGAATGCTATTCAGTTTAAGCCATGGTTTCTCAAAATCTTGGTTGAGCAATTATGCAATAGATGTAATGAAAATAGGACATAATTTTCAAATGTGAAGCGATTGAAATAGCAGGTTGAGGTTGGTTAGAGATCGGTCATTTTGTTATTCAAGGTCCTGCTCTACTGTTATTGGTGCACTATTATTTTAATAAAATTAGTTTATTTTTATATTATATTAAATCATGATCCAAATTCCAAACTCCAATCTCAAATTAATCATAAAAATAAATTGACGTTCTTATATTTCAAGCAATTACTCTGTCCAAACTCTAATTTTGAAAAAATTATATACTCCCTTCATCTTGTTAACTTCATATTTTTCTTTTGCGATCACCGTAGCACAATTAAAAAACAAAAAACAAAAAAAAAAAAACTTACAAATGCAACAATCTGACGCTATATTTTAATTTTACTCGTACCTAACATACTTATACTCTACTATATATTATTAAAAGTATTAAATTATCCACGAAAGTCAATACAAGTATACAAATAAAGTGAGTTTTTTAAATTAAAAATAAAAAGTATAAAAAAAATTGTGGGAAAGAGGTCATACGAAATACTCCATAAGAAAGCTAATGTTTGGTTATTTGAGGGGAATGTCCATTGGAAATTTGGAATGACAATGGGAATTGTATTCTTTCATACCATCTTATTCTTCTTTTTTTTTAATTGACTATATTTCAAAATTAGCCAAACACCCACCACTGTTCCATTATGTTTCTCTTGATGAAGCCTCCAACCAAACACCCTCAAGGAAAAAAAAATTATCTTGGAGTGGCCAACAAATTACTCCTAATATGTAACAAAGTAATTTGATGAAAAAAATAAACAAATAATTAAATGCAATCATTTTTTTATTCTAATACGAAAATTTGGATTTTCTTGTTTACTTTATTCAAATTACTCTATTGTTTATTAATTTTTTATTTAATCTTCTAAATTCGCTAGATTGAGTCATTTCAAATCCAATGAATTTGAAAATGAATGATTTTTAAATTCCTTGAATTTTAAATCAATTCATTTGAATTCCACTATTTTGATATTTCAAAAATTATTTTTAAAATAGAATTTTAGGGAGTATATGATAAATAAAAATAATAAAATTTTATTATATTAAATATTAAATTTAATTAAAAATAATTTTTTTGGGAGAGAACTCTACCACCCAACCTACCCCTACACACCCACACCCCACCACCCCACCAAAAAAAATTATTTTATAAAATTTTAGATTTTTAATATTTGAATAATAAAAAATATTAACACACAGCCCTAACCCCTACCCACCCACACCCCCCTCACCCAAAAAATATTTAAATAATAAAAATATTAACACCCAATCCTACCACCCTATCCATCCACCCACCCCACCCCCACCCCTACCCCTACCCCACTACCCCTTAACCCACCAATTTTTTTTAAAAAAATTAGATTTTAATATTTAAAAAAATAAAATCTAAAATTTTATTTAAAATTTTTTTGGTTTGATGGGGTGGGGTGGGGTGGAGTGGGGTAGGGGTGGTGAAGGGGTGGGTGGGTGGGTGGATTGGGTGGTAATATTTTTATTTTTTAAATATTAAAATCTAAAATTTTATTTTAAAAAAATTTGGGGGTGGCGGGTGGAGGGGGTGGGTAGAGGGTAGGTTGGGTGATAATATTTTTATTACTTATTTAAATATTAAAATTTAAAATTTTATAGAAAAAAATTTAGGATGTGATAGGGCAGTGTGATAATATTTTTATTATTCAAATCTTAAAAATATAAAATTTTATAAAAAAGAAATTTTTTTTTAGAGTGGGGTGGAGGGGGTAGGGGTGAGTATGGGATAGACTGTGTGGTAGAGTTTAAAACATAAAATATACTATATATATATATATTTTAATTAATTTATTATTTTTATATATTAATATATCAATTATAACGGAAAAATTTCAAATGACACGATTTTAGTAAGAATTTAAAATCTATTAAAAATAACTAAAAAATTCAAAATCAAATCCATTATTTTAAAATCTATAAATTCATTAATTTCAAATGTTATCAAAAATCCCTCCCCCGTCAAAACACAACCTAAACGTTTTTTTTTTTTGTAGAGCGAAATCTGCCACTCCCGCTGCAATTTCTTCTTATCTTCAAAACAAATTCGGTGGAATTGTTGGTTGCGCGACAGCTCCATGGAAGCATCTACTTTAATCAATTCCCTCCCAACTTTTCGCATCCCATCTACAAACCCATTTCTCTTCAAACCTGCTCTCCCCATTTTTAACACTAATAATCACCTTTTTCACAAGCTTTGCTGCATATATCCTAGGAATAAACTTGTGGCGGTTGATTATGGCGGCGATGTGGAGGAGGAAGAAGAGGAGTTTGGGAAGATTGACTCGAGTTCAGCTGAGAAGGACTCGAGTTCAGGAGATTGGAAGGCAGAGTTTCTTGGGGAGATTCACCCATTGCCCCTTAAAAAGCAGCCAAAATCTAGGTTGCTACAGTGAAATGACCAAATGGAGTGGTGTGTTAGGGCTAGGAAGTCGCTCTGAAATCTATTGAAGCCAGAGGATTGACTGCGAAAATGGAGAGAATGGTTACTGGCGACAAGAAGAGGAAAAAGAAAAAGAAGAAGAAACTACCCAAAATTGATAGGGCAAAAAAACTTAGCTCTGATGACGATGATATTGAATATGAGGAGGAGGATGACTTGGGTTTGGTTTCAGATTTTAGCATGTTGGATTTGGATTCTTCAGATAAAGCTAGTCATCTGAAGAGGTGTGAGTATGATTGCAGGTGGGATGTTCCAAGAAAGGAAGGAGAAATCCATGAACACATTTGTTGAGAGGCTTTCCCAGTTTTCAGGTCCTTCCGATCGTAGGAAAGAAATCGAGTTGAATAAATCGATTGTGGAAGCACAAAGTGCAGAGGAAGTGTTGGAGGTTACAGCAGAGACAATGATGGCTGTGGCTAAAGGGCTAAGCCCCTCACCCCTTTCACCATTGAACATCGCCACAGCACTACACAGGATCGCCAAGAACATGGACAAAGTGTCGATGATGAGGAGTCGTAGGCTGGCATTTGCGAGGCAGAGAGAGATGTCCATGCTCGTGGGGATGGCCATGGCTGCTCTACCCGACTGCTTGCCCCAGGGAGTTTCCAACATTGCTTGGGCGCTGTCCAAAATCGGGGGCGAGCTTCTTTATCTGTCTGAGATGGACAAAGTGGCTGAGGTGGCTTTGTCCAAGGTTGCTGAACTCAATTCCCAGAATGTGGCTAACTTAGCTGGAGCTTTTGCCACTATGCAGCACTCTGCACCGGAGCTCTTTCTGGAATTATCAAACAGGGCTTCTGATGTAGTCCATACTTTTCAGCCGCGGGAAATTGCTCAACTGTTGTGGGCCTTTGCTTCACTCAATGAGAATGCAGATTCCTTACTCCAGTCTCTTGAGAATGTGTACAAGGATGTGGAACAGATCAGATGCTGTGAAACATCCAGCTTTGATGATGAAATAGGAACTCCTACACTCACATTTACCAGAGATCAGCTTGGCAATATATGCTGGTCATATGCAGTTCTGGGGCGGCTAGATCAAGCCTTCTTCTCCCACTTGTGGATAATATTAATCGATTCTGATGAGCAGAGCATAAGTGAGCAGAATAGAGAAGATATTATGTTTGCTTCTCAGCTTCATCTGGTGAATCAGTGCCTGAAACTTGAGTACCCTCATCTTGAGTTGTGCTTGCCGAGTGAGATGGAGAAGACGATTGAGCGTGCTGGAAAGACGAAGAGGTTTAATGAGAAGGTGACATCTTCGTTTCAGAAGGAGGTGTGTCGTCTACTTGTCAGTACCGGGTTGGAGTGGATCAAGGAATATAATGTGGAAGGCTACACCGTGGATGCAGTGTTGGTTGATCACAGAGTTGCTCTGGAAATCGATGGACCGACTCATTTCTCAAGAAACACAGGTGTGTTGTGTGTACCTACATTTGCACAAGTTTGTGTGCTCATTTGATTTGTTGCATCCTTTCTTTGCAGTAACCCCACTAGGACACACGACATTGAAGCATCGATACATCGCTGCAGCTGGTTGGAAGATCATCTCTGTGGCTCATCACCAAGTAAGTTGTGTTGTTTAAGATGGATATGATATGATATGATATTATATGATAAGTGCCTCACATCACATGCTATGTTGTTTGACAGTGGGAAGAGCTTCAAGGTGAATTTGAGCAGCTCGATTATCTTAGAAGGATCGTCTATGACAACTTAGGCGAACAAACCTCCAATGTTGTGTCATCAATATAAGCATCGTTAGCAATTTAAATACATAGTTTTGGCTGCCTCTTTTTTGCAAGTTTCATCATATCAAATTCAAAACTTAATAGGATATGGCATTTGTGATGGAAATAGGTTGTAAGATTTGCACAACATTTGTTGTCACATGCTCATACTTCAGTTTTTGTGTAGGATAGCTGCTAGCTCTTTTTCTGAACTTCATTACTGAGTTATTCTTCTCTGTAAATTGGATAGCTTTTAATTTGGAGTTGATATAAGCATGGGGTTCATTTATTGTGAAATGAAGCTGATGGATTTTTTTTTTTTCCTGAATATTTGGAAAGAGCGGGAGCTTCGTGTGGTTTACAAGCTATTTATTTGGACACGAGCCTTTTTTATTTCCTAGGTAGCTTCTGGTTATGATTCGTCACATAGTGTACGAGTGTCAATTCTCAATTTCTAGTGAATAATAGTCTTCCCGTTCAAGATTGAGCAGGACATGTTGTGTACAAAATGCAATCTTTTATGTTCAAATACATGCATCTCAATCCTGTTTGAGAGTTTATCGAGAGTTGAGACGTGATAGGGAATCTCTTATGGATATGTACTTCTGTTTTGATAAATTTGGTGCCATTTGATTTGGCTTTTATAAGCGATCATGGGTGATGCATATTTGTTCTTTATATTTCATATCTGATTGCAGTTTTCATACAGTTCGTATATTTCTCTTTTCCTGCAGTTAACTTACACATACCATATTTCAGAATAGTATCTCATATATTCAATCAGTTTCAGTTGAAATCAAACTCGAATATTTCTTCTTAGTATAATGGTAAGAAAATGCCTCAACTTCAAATCATAATATCGACAAATGCACAATATGCTGCTACTACTATTTTATAGATGCCAATAATTCAGACTCTACATCAATTACAGACATTCCACCATTTGTGGGTCCTTCCCATCATACAATAAAAGGAGATAAACCTACAAATATACTATCCAAGAGTTGAATCACATGTGGTGAAGAGCAATGAGAAGGAGTTGGCGTCTGCTCTGCAGAAAACTGAATTCCTCTCCCTGGTTGAACAAATCCGAGTAGTTTTTTTCAAGGCCTAAAAGCATAATGATTATACATCTGCAGTGCATTGTATGTCGTATAATGGGTTGGTTCCATCCGTCTACCCTTCCTGGAAATCCTCGTTAACAGCAACAAAAAGAATTCCTAAGTTCAACAATGAAATTGCACAGGAGATAATTTAGGTAACAAGGAACTAGGAAGGATACTTACCTCTCATCATATGTCATTAATTCTTTCACAAACAGAGTTCAGGTCAGATACTTTGTTCACACTGCAGATTAGCAAGAGATGTATATAATCTTAGCAAAACTGGCCATATCTTCTTCATATCAGTGAATAATAGGATACATACAATCAAAGTTTGTCAAGTGAATATACATCATTTAATCAAGAACATCCAAGATAATTTTCTTCATTATGAGTCTTTTCCAATAGCAGGATTTTGTATGGAGAAGTAACCAAACAGGGTTGGGAGATGGGGGTTTAGAGCCTTAACACATCTGAAGAATATAAATTACAAGAACTGTGAAAACCTAGTGGGATTACAGAAGGTAATCAGCATAAAGAAGAGAACTTACTTGTACAGAAGGTCGCCACTAGGTACCACTTTCTTATAAAACCAATTTGGAGCCAGCTTCTCAAGTTTCTCCATTTGCATCTCAACCTCACCTAAGGACACAGACAAGAATCCAAAAAATTCCTGTGAGCACAAGGAAAATGGGAATAATAAGGAAAGATACAAGCTAAGCGGCAGCATCTGAGCTTACTACAGTCATCAAATGCAAAACTGTTCATAATGATCTTCTGAATAAGCTCTTCCTTCGTAATTGCACAAAAGTTGACAGAGAGAAATATTTGGTGAATCAAACGGACAAGGTAGGATGGCGAAATCGGTGTTTGTTTGGCTGAGAAGATAGAGTCTTCACCCTCCAAGCTATAAAAATCTAATGATTTCTTCGCAGTTCCAGTGGACTGATTGCCTTTCTGGCTTGCAGTCATTTTGCTCTCATCTTCACATGTGAGCACTGATCTTGTAGACAAAATTGGTCTCATTGGAGTAGACTGTAGTGGTGTTACAACAACAACGCTGCCACTCTCTGCTAAAGGCTTCACAGGAGTGTTCTCACTATTTTTAGCTGCGAAAGAAGAACCAGGAGGTGATCTTACTTTTTCAACAACTCTGTTATCCGCACAAGCTGATTCAACAGGTGTAAGGATATCAGACTTTTCCATTTCTGCAGGAACAATTTTCTCATGAAAGAATTTTTTGAAAGATGGAGGAAGATGGGATGGGTTTAATGTAACTGTTTCAGACAAGCTCGGCAACTCCTTCGAGATTGAATCTTCCTCAACAGTGATACTCCTTTGGCTGAACTCCGGTAGTGCAGCTTCAGGGACACCAGAAGCCTGTTAAAAAAACAAGGCTCAGTTTCAGCACATACGTTAACTGAAGAACAGAGCACCTTTCCAGTTTCCACCATCTCAACTCCTGAGGAAGTTCTTAGGCACACCAGCATATGAAACTTAATAACTTGATATTTGAGTAGCATCAAAATTAGTGAGCTGCGATCATCTAAAACCCTTAACTGCAATTTCGTTAATCTCTGCCTAGGTAAAAGAAAGATTGTTGAGTAGTGAAAACGCCTATTGTGAAATCATCTACAAGTTGACCAAATAACATGCATTTGGCAGTGCTAAAAATCAGATCTAGTATGTGGCATAGCATATTAAATGAAACAACTCCATTCAATTCTCGTCTACTCCACATAATTATTTCAATACTAAAAATTACTGCATATTTCAATTACCAAATAATCATGTACAGAAGAAAATGAGACAATACCTCAGGATGCGCGATAATAAAACCTCTTAGCTTGGAAGAGAAAACTTTGCTTAGAGCCAAAAATACAGATTCTTCTTGGTTATCTTTTACAACATCAAAGAGCAATGAAATCTTCACATCTGACTTCATACACTTGGTTTTCTCATCGTGTACGAGTATCTTTTCAATCTGAACTGCTTCAGGAAGCACATATTTTATTTGTGCAAGATGGCTGAATAAGAATTTTCTGGCATACGGAAATATCGGAATAAAAAAGAAATGATTAGACTCCATAGTCCATACTTGTAACAAAAATAGAGATTTTGTTGCAAAAGAAGCTTAAGGTAAGACGTTGAAAAAGTCGGACATAAAAGGGAAACTGCAGATATTTTCATCAAATATATGGTAGTATTATACCACAAGTTTCTCCAAGTTGACAAGACAAAATCAAATTAAATAAAATGGAACACCAATAATCTAGAAAGGTTATAACAACGATCATCAATTCTATATAACCAATGACCCCCTTTAAAGGATGCTTGCCAGAGGTTGGAGGTAGATGACACTGCCACTCTAAGACACATCGTAACACATCTGAAACCCTTTAGAGAGGAAGCTCACGAAAGAACAAATTAGGCAGGAGTTGTTCAACGGTATATTTGGGGTGGATTATCTCACGTCTGTTAGCTACAGGAGGCTTAGGGAGGTCGTCGATTCCTCGAACGGGCATTAGGGATTCGCTTGGATTTGGCTGATTCATTAGCAAGCTTGAATGTACAAGTTAAATGGAGAGAAAGATAAAAGGTTATTAAATTTCATGCCTGGACTTCTTCATTTGACACAAGAGCAAACACGAAATGCAGAAACTTAAACGAAACATCACAAAATCCAACTAAAAACACACAAATTGCAGCAAAGTTACATGGAAAAAGTGCATGATTTCTACAAAACAATCACAGCACAGAAACTCTAATTTCGAAGCACTACAATCAAATGAAAATGAGCAATCAGATAGGCAAATAGATAAAACATCAGAAAGCAAAATATAACTCGGGCATAACAGATTTTCTTACCTTCCTGTCAAGATTTCTACTTGACTGCTGACGTTATAAAAATTTGGCGTCTTTTTACGTAGTCCTAGCAACCTCAATGAACTAATCATACGCTCAAAGAACTCCAACAACGCCCTGTATCTGCAAGTACAGAAACAAGAAGTCTTCTTGAATTCCGAATATTATTCTAACTTGAATCAAAACATTAAAGATTTGACTCTGCTACGTAACCCACTTCTCTGGAAGTTCAAGCAGCTCATCTTTGCTCTGAATTCG
The DNA here is from genome assembly GCA_023678885.1 of Pogostemon cablin. Lineage (NCBI taxonomy): Eukaryota > Viridiplantae > Streptophyta > Magnoliopsida > Lamiales > Lamiaceae > Pogostemon > Pogostemon cablin. The sequence continues at coordinate 7,663,750 of CM042962.1, read as the reverse complement.
TGATGGTTCCTTCGTTTTGTCTGGTGTTGGAGACGAAAAGGTGTCTTCAATTAGATGAGTTTCAACAACTCCTTCCTTCTTTGGTGAAGAAGAAGGGGAAATGATGGCAGGGCTTTTCGGCAGATCTTTTAAAGGCTTCTCGTTCACTGATTCTGCCATTCTTTTCCAAGGAAAATTGCTAGCTGAAACAAGAAGGATGTACTCGATTATTCCACAAAATCAGTTATACAAGTGCACTGATAAGCAACTAATGTTACATACCTATTGCGGTTGAAATGCGATTAGAATTAGAAATTCGAATTGATTTAGGGTTTACTTCTTCAGTTCATCTGGAGCTCGTAGGCGTAGGAGGGAAAGCGGGTGATTTCACTAGTTTGGTGATTTTGAAAGTGAGATGGGCCTATCCATGGGAAAAGAGTGAAAATGAGCCCAATATTTAGTAGGCTTCTGGCCCTATTCCAATTGTAATAGATTACATAAGGCCCAAAGTCAGTGTAGTTTGAAATCAACACGTAGATATCACTTTAAGTCAAAAATTCCTATATAAGGAATATATAAATCAAAACGTGTTAAACAAGACTTAGAATAATAGGTTTAATTACAAAAGTACCCTCCTGATTTGTCTTAGACAGTGGACGGTGGACTCTAGTTATAAAACACTGCAGTAATTCTAATTCATTTCTCATAAAGGCAATAAATAGGTGCGGCCATTCACATTCAACTATTCAAGCACTATTTATCTAAGAATATGTTTGTTTTATTTTTTACATTTAAACAAAACTCGGGGCATGTTTGGTTGGGGGTTTTGAAGTAGGGAATGGAATGGAATGTAATTAAAAAAGTATGTTTGGTTGAATGGTTTGATAGTTGAATAGTAACTTTCATTTCATACTTTTAAGGAATTCTCCATTCCTTCACAATTTGGAACCAATCACTTTCATTTCATCCATAAAAATCATATCCTTATTTATTAATATTATATTAATAATATAAAATTTTATTAAAAATACAAAATTGTTAAAATAATAATTTTATGCTTATAATAACAAAATATGATAAAATAAAAATAATAATAGTAAAAAATATTAATTCATTTCTAAAAAATTTTAATCATACCAAACAACATCAATAGCTATGATACACATTCTCCATTATTAACTAAACAATATAAGAATAAAAGACAAACTCATTACCATTCCTCACCACTATTACTATGATTCTCATTCCGATTCCTTCTTATTTACCAAACGCCCCATCACTCTATTTATCTAAGAATATGTATGTTTGCTTTTATAATACCGCTAATTACTTCACACTTTTCTTTTGATTCGTCTTAACATTTATGTACATTTCTAATACAGTTGAAAATACGAAAGAACGATAAACAAAGATACTAATCCATTGATTCTACAAAGAATACCGGAATAACGATTAGATGTCTACTCAAACGTTGATTCTTCACACAAAAATACCGTAGGAGTAAACGGAAACGCGATTAGGAGTATTAGTCCGTTGATTCAAGAGGAATACTGGAAGAACATAAATAAAACACGACAAAAGGTAATAAACTCAAACTTTCTTTAATCAAATTCCACTCCCTATTAAAAAAAATAAGAACACCTATAAATAAGTGATAACAAGATCTAAAGTAATAATGATAATTATAAATAAAAGGAAATAAATCAAAACCTAATTATATTAATTATTCTACATTTTCATCAAATCTCCATCATTCTCCTCCGCTTCGAGACGATTCGAGGTCGAATCGTGCAGGGTCGTATCACGAACAAAATAAGTACGAAGACGGGCCGGAACATCCTTGAATTCATGTAACCCAAATTCCTTCGATAGAGCCTTCATATTCAATATTATCTCTAATTGTAAAATCCAAAAAATACAAATCTTGTGGATCAAACGAATCTTTTAGATCAAACGCATCATTACTAGCAACTTTGATTATCTCTCTATGAAAAATTGGTGGTTCATCATAGTCACCGTAGAAAATATTGTCTTGCTCATCAAATATTGGTGGACCTTCATAGCCACCATCAACAAACTCGTCCAAATCAAGATTGAACGAAGAAAATAGATTAGAAAAAGAAAGATTATCGTATTCATAGATCTGCTCATCATACATGATATCATATATTGATCGATGCCTCAGAATCATCATCGAGAATCATAAATTGGCTCTGATTATCAACTGATGCAGCGGAAGATACGAAATGACGATAAATATAGGATACTAATACGTTGATTCTACAAAGAATACCGGAAGAGCGAATAGATGTCTACTCGAACGTTGATTCTTCACACAAAAATACCGTGGGAGTAAACGAATGCCGTTGGAGTAAATGAAAAAGCGATTAAGAGTATTAGTCCATTGATTCAAGAGGAATACCGGAAGAACACAAATAAAACACGACAGAAGGGAATAAACCCAAACTTTTCTCTAATCAAATTCCACATCCTATTACAAAAATAAGACCACCTATTTATAGGTGATAACATCAAAACCTAATTATATTAATTATTCTACATTTTCATCAAATCTCCATCAATTTTTTAAAAGGACAAGTTTTGTATGAGATCGTCACATGATGAGATTATTTTACATTTTCGTAATAATTATCATTTCCAGCTATAAAATATTATCACTATTCATATACAACTATAAATTGTTTATGGACAACATTATCACTTGTAATACTTTATAATTAATTTATTATTCAAAAATACTATATTACTCTTCAAAAGTTCAATTTTATTGATTTTTGGAGGGTAATATAGTATTTTTAGATAATAATTACTATAAAGTATGCTATGCATATTAAATGAAAATATTAAATTTATAATTAAGATGTACTTTTAGGGTTAAAAATTGATGTGATTTTTTTTATGGTGAAATTTTAATGGGGGATTGACGAAAACGGAATGTGTTAAATTTAAGGATGAGTATTACATTTTAGAGTACAAATTGGGTGCACTTAGACAATCTTAATCGTTAGATTAAGTTTTTATTTAATTTCTATTATTAAATAAAATAGAATATTTAATATTTTTAAAATTAAAACTACCTACCACCCTTACTTCAAAACTATAAGGTGCACTGGTGTGCAGAATCACCCTACATTTTAATCATGAGATACCCAAAGTCAATTTTAATTATGTTATGAATGAAGTCCATGTCAACTGTCGTGCACAAATATTGATCTTTCCTTAATTCTTTTTTTCCCTAAAAAATTTATTAATATTGATATGAGTTTTATATACTTTCATGTAAATATAGAATACAAAAAAATGATGAACAATGAGCACAAAATAATTGGCGTAGTAATTGCCTCAATAAGAAGCATGTAAGAATAGGATAGGCACAACACGTGTCAACGATTTCGGTCAAGAGTTGACCTGTCACAACACGTGGCGGGCCCTGAGGGGCATTAGGTGGCATCTTCCAAAAAAGAGGCGGCAATGCCAATTCCATAAAACGCAACGTCACGTGCAGCCCAAGGCAACCACCCTCCGCCGCAGCCACGTGTACCGACGACAAAATTATTATTTTTAATTAAATATATACGTTTAAACCAATGAGAGGATGGTTTTAGATAGGATGACGTCATCATGATGTGCGAAGGCAGGAGACACGTGGAGAGTGGAGGGGTGTTGGGCGGTTGGTCTGGTTAGGTGACCTCCTCTTTCTGTAGCGAATGCATCATCGTTTGATTATATATTTTCCACATGTCATCATGATATAGTTTATATAAATATCTTCATTTATTTTATGACACAAAATAGAATATTTGGAGATATTTTGAAGCGTTTGTCGGCTGTTTTATTCACAAAATTTCGTCTTTCTATATTTCAACTGTGTGCCTCGATTATTTTTGTTTAAAATTTATGTTATAATCAGTAAATAAATAGGGAGAACGCTTGATATCTTTTATATCGTTTTTAAATGGTACTCATTCTGCTTCGTAAAAAGTTTCATTTTAATTATTTCTTTAAAAAAAATTAATTTTATTGATTTTTAGTGAATTTTAATATTTTGAAATAATAAATAAAGTATAAAATAATATTATAAGTGTAAAAATGGAATAAAAATTTAAAATTAAAGTAATTTTTAATATTAATAGATATAAAGGAGTGACAAATTTATTCAAACTGAATTTGGGCATGTAAATCCGGATCCATGCATTCGAATTTTCAAAAGACTTCCTAAGTCCATATACACTCACTCGGAATAGTAAGATAATGACGAGGTAATTTAGATAATTTAATCAACTTAATCTCCGTACCCAAAAAAAATTATATCAACTTCTATGGGACGTAGGGAGTATTATTTATTTATTTATTTATTTCTCATGGATTAGAAGTAAGGATGATTTTGTGTCGACACGATAAGGGCAAACCCGAACACGAAAAATAACGGGTTAACACGACACGATAACAACACAATAAGAAAAATTAAAATAAAAAAATAAAAAAATACTAATTCAAAATATTAATATTTTTAAAATAAATATATTTTATAATTATTAATAAGTATTTTTATTATATATTTACCTAATTTTATATTTGTATCGGGTTGTTAACAGGTTAATAAGTTATTAACAAGATAATGGGTCATAATATTAATCGTATTTAACGGGTTGACACGAACTCGACACGAACACTACACGAAATTTTTGTGTTCTTATTGAGTTGACACGATAACGACACGAACCCAATAAGACCAAACACTAACCCGCAATTATCGTGTCGTGCTCGTGTCGTGTCGAGAATTGTCACCTCTTATTATTCCCTCGTCCTAATTTATTCTGCATTAGAACTGTAGACACGAAGTTCAAAAAAAATATTTTTTTTATTAATTTTATTGATCTTAAAATTTTGGGTTATTCTGTAGTGCACCGAGTGCACTGATGTACTTGGTAGTTTATAGGCTAAAAATAGGGTGTAGTGGGATAATTTTTTAATTTTATTTTATTTTATTGAGTGGTGAAGATTAAATACAAATTCGATCTAACGGCTAAGATTATTTAGGTGCACTGCATTTAAACTATAAAATTTTATAACCATAGGATTATTTAAAATAAAATGCAGAACATCTAGGATTCTTTAAGTTAATTAGCACTGAAAAACATTCCATGAACACATTAAATAACATTTTCCTCTTATTTATTCTACCTGAAAAAGTTTTTACTCCTCTTTCCATATTATTCTTCACTCCTTTATAGATACTAAGTTTAAAAAAGTAATTTTTTTATCTGTTATAATGAAAATTTAGTACTCCTATTATATATATTCGGCATAAATTGGACGAACCAAATATACTTTGAGACTAAATTAACAAAAATACATATTTTTTGGACTGAAATTCAAAAATTACGTAAGCATGCGGCATGCCATTTAAAACTTTAATATTTATAAATTGACATGTATGTACGTAATACGTATACCCTAGTTTTGGGATATTTGTGGGATGTTGATTTATCAATCAGTCGTTCGTGCCTTTTGATGAACAAACACATGTCCAATGCATTAAATTTGAATCTATGTATACATCTTCAGTTTTTACGAAACACGTGTGCGATATGGTTTTACATGTATATAATATAATTTGTGATATAAATAAAAAAAATTTAATATTTTAATAAAAATATATTATTTGATTATTAATAACCTTTTCAAATAATTTATAACATAAATAAAAAGTTAAAAACATCTCCTTTGTAAAATGGTAATCAGAACTATCAAGATTTCACAGAAGAAATAATGTAACTCCTAATTAACAAGAATATCAAATTAATACTCCACGAAAGAGACAAAGACTCTATTAAATTAAAGAGATAACAAAGAGTTGAAAAAACAAAAATCAAACAAATGAGTTAAACATGAAAATTATCTCTGGATGTGTTTGTATTGAGTGAATTCATATTCAATAAATTTGAAAATAAATTAATTTTAAACTTCATTAATTTATTAATTCTTTGAGAAAGAGATTTATAAATTTCTTTTTAAATCCTCCCATCCAACCATAACTTAAGAGTATGAAGAAAAACTGTTGAACTAATGTTACGTCCGTAAATGATCCCCTAAAACCAGTGGCGTATCTAGGGGTACAACTGTATCTTCAAAACCCCACAAAAATTTTGAATTTTTTTATTTATTTATATGTATATGTATAAATATTTGTATATTGTATCCCCAAATTATTAATTTCAATATAAATTTACACTTACTTTTATAAACTTTTACTATAAATTCATAATAATAATGTCATAAATTATTTTTTATAAATGAAAATTTGAAGGTGTCAACAATAATTATAATTTTGGAGTGTTGATTTATTTATTATACAATTTTAAATATTAAATACTCCCTCCGACCTATAACTATTTTACATGTTTATTTTGATCCGTCTATATTAATATTATGTTTCTAAAAATAGTAAAAATATATTTCAATAATTACTTTTTCACACGTCTCAATAACTTTATACATGTTTTTTTATTGAATTATCTAAAATACTACTCATTTATACATATTTTTTATTGAATTATCTAAAATACTACTCATTTATACTACTCATAATAATGAAAATTATTAATGAGTGTAATGATAATACAAGTAAAGTTGATTAATGAAGAAGATGGAGTAATCAATATAATGATTGATAAATATGTACTGATTTTATTATCTCATATTATCATGCATGAGGAATGTGATTCAACCTCTTTTAATTCCTGTTACCTCCTCCAAATAATTCAATATCTATTACCAAATCAACAACTTAAATATTTGAACTGTAGTTTGTATTATATATACCACTAAAAAAATATTTTTAACAACCGAATTTACTAACGGAATTTAATGCGTTAGTACCAATGGATTAACAACAAAAATAACTTTTTTTTAGCAACGGAATGTCAATGAATTTATTCTCTATTTTAGCAATGGAATTCAATCAGTTGGTAATTAGCAATGGATTACCAAGGGAATCACTATATAAATTACTAACGGATTCCGTTGCTAATCCGTTAGTAAGCCAATTTAACAATAAAATTAAGGCTTTTACCAACAGAATATTCTGTTGGTAAAAAATTTTTTTTTTTGTAATGTACTTCACTAATTTGATATTTATTTTCACCATTCAAGAAAAGGAACATTAAATCAATCAACAATTTTAATCACTTTAATTTAAAAAATATTACTCTCATCTATCATACATAACATATTAATATTAATTTTATATATTTTGTGCTCGTTTGCTTATAGGGATTAGGGGTGATTGATGCACAGTCCCTCGTAATATCACGTTTGTCTCAATATATTTATAGTATTTGGTCAAATGTATTAATTTTACCATATATTAATAATATCATTCCTTTTGGTATTGTGTATCCCACCTCAATAGGTGGGATACACAACATCACCATTTAATATCTAGGTATTAAATGTAATTTTACCATTATACCCTTTTCCAAAATAATAATAATAATTAATAATAATTAATAATATTAAAAATAATAATTAATAAATTAGGAAAAATTACTTGTAGGTACACACTTTGTACCCATAATTACTATGAGATACAGTACATTGATTTAAAATAATTACTCTCACATACAAAATAATAAAGTAAAATACCAAATATAACCTTATACTCATACTTTTTTAAACCACAAACCATAAACCCTCACCCACCGCCGACCGGCCGTCGAAAACTGCCGGACAGCCGCCGCCGGACCACCATAACTTTTTGCTGAACACACTTTTTTTTACTGTACACAAATATTTGTGTGCAGCACATTATAAGGATAATATTGGAATATCACTATATATTTTTGTAGTTAGTAGTAATATTTTTATATGTTTGCATCTCATAATACTTAAGGATTTTTAGTGTACCTAGTAGTAATCCTCCCATAATAATAATTATAATAATAGTAATAATAATAATTATAAATAATAATAATAAATAAATATTATTATTATTAATAAAAATAGTAATAATAATTAATAATTATAATAAATAATAATAATAATTAATACTCCATTCGTCCCCTTGATAAGTGTCCGTTTGCTTTTTGCACGTGGATTAAGGAGTGTAATATTTTAAAGTATAATGAGGTGAGAGAAATAATATTTTAATGTGTAGTGGGTAGTTGTATTAATGTTGAGTGTGGGCCCATGTGTAAGTGGTTGAGTATAATAATATTAATATTATTGTGTTGTGTCACATCAACTCAAAAAACAAATTGACATTTTGTATTGGGACGGACCAAAATGGCAAAATGGACACTTATCAGAGGAACGTAGGGAGTAATATATAATGATAATTAAAATTAATAATTAATAATAATAGTACTTTATAATAATAATAATAAGGATAAATATGTCATTTTACTTATTATCCAATTTGTTAATACTCAATAACAAACATAAAATAATTAATAACTAGTTATCAACAATTCAATTTTTCCATAATACCAAACAACAATAATACCAAACAACAATACAATTAATCAGTCAAACAAATCATATTATACACAATACCTTTACATCTCATACTCACAAGCAAACGACCACTTTATTTATTATTTAAAAGTATTATAATACCCCTATAAAATTAATAGAATAGTAAAAGATTTTTTTTAATTACGTAAATATTATATGTATTATATATATGGTGGTCGTTCAAATGTCAGTTTGGATATAGTCCATTTATATCTAAATTAAATTACTTTTTACTGTATTCTTGCCATCCTATATGGGCAACATTGAGAATTTTGCAATTTTGATCCCGCATAACACATAACCTCTTCAAAGTAGTCTAAATATTTTTACTTTTAGTCTCAAACGATTATTTCTTTGCAGACTTGGTCCCATAAGACTTCAACCTAGCATATTTAGTCTCTTTCAATTACATTATTTGTCCCAATAAATTAAATTCATATTTTATGTTTATTTATTTATTTAATACTTATTATTATAATAATTATTATTATTATAATTTTGAATATGTTTTAAAAGTAATAAAAATGTAACATTAAATAAAATAATAAATGAGTAAATAAACAAATAAAAAAAATATGAATCTAAATTCTTATAACCAATAGTGTTACTTTATATCATATTTATTTATTATTATTATTATTATCATTATTATTATTATTATTTTGAACATGTCTATTTTGAAAACAATAAAAATTTGGTTATATTAAAAATAAAAAAGTAAGTAAATAAATAAAATAAAATATGAATCTAAATTTTTTGGATCAATAATACATCTGTATAAGACTAAATATGTAAGGTTGAAGTTTTATCGGACCAAGTTTGCAATTTAATTGTTAAATAAAAAATAAAATAATACCCCTTCCGTCCATCCTCAATGTATTCATTTGCTTTTTGCACGTGGATTAAGGAGTATTATTATTTTATGTGTAGTAGGTAGTAGTATTAGTGGAGGGTGTGGTCCCACATTTTATTTGTATTAGTGGAGGTTTTGGGTCTCATAATCCAAAAAGAAAAATTGATAGATTGACAGTGGATGGATGAAGTAATAAATAAGTGAATAAATAAATAATTAAAATAAAAGAATTGTAAGTATATATTCATGTTTTATTTTTTTTTCAAGCATGTCTTTTTTGAATTTACTAATAATTTGGTAACATTAAAAAGAAAAATAAAAATAAATAAATAAGTAAATAAATAAAAAAAAGAAAATAAAATAAAATAAAATATGAATCTAAATTTTTGGAAAGGTGTATTACTACTACTAGGTACACAAAAAACTCTTAATTACTATGAGATACAAACATACAAAAATATTACTACTAACTACAAAAATATATAGTAATATTCCAAAATTACCCCTACAGTGTGCTTGATCGTCGCTATTTGCACCTAAATTTTAGCGTCTTTTTGTATGTCTTTTCGTATTATTTTATCCGTATTTTATGTATTATTTGGTTGTGTTATGTGTTTTCATGGAAATGTGTGTGAATAAGCCTAAACATGTTAAAAACAGGTAAAAAATAGAGTCGGGAGCTGAAACGAGCAAGAAGCGAGCTGACGGGACCCAACTCGAGTTGTAAGGTGCAACTCGAGTTGGGGCCCGAAAGTTGTCCAGAATCACCCAGTAGCTTAACTCGACTTGAGAGAGCCAACTCGACTTACAACTCGAGTCGAGCAGCGTCTCTCCAAATCGAGCAGCAAGTCGTGCGGAGCAGGGCAGAAGTTCAAAGTCATATAGTGTGCTTACTCGAGTTGCAAGTCGGAACACGACTTGGCAACTCGAGTCGAGTAAGGTTCCCGGAGTCAAATCAGTTTTAGAGCCTCGTAACACGGCCGAACAGGCGAGAGCTCGAGTTGGCGACACGAGTCGAGCTGGGATAGCTCGAGTTACATTACATGCAACTCGACTCGAGCTGCTAACTCGAGTAAGACAGGCAAGTCGAGTAAGGTCATTTTTGGGCCAAAATTTGAATTTTCACCTGCCAATGTGTGTAAGTATGTGTAAAAAGCCCATTTGATGCTAAATTCGTGGTCCAACTTGGAGAGGGTATAAATAGCCTCAAGTTCAACATTTGAGGGAGATTGGATATTCCATACAATGGTTTCATTTCTACACATAGATTACACACCATTTCTTCCATTTCACACCATCATTTTCATCCATCTTCATCCATTCTTCATCTCTTTCATTTGGGTGTTAAAGATCTCAAGAATTCAAGAGCTAGAGGTGAAGATCAAGAAGAATAGAAGATTCTCTTCAAGAAATTGATAGGGAAAATCTTATTCATTTTGTATTTCTTTTGGATTTGAAACTATGGGTATGTATAATGGATCATTCATGTGTTTTGTTACAATTATCATGTTAGGCTAATCCCTCTAGTGGGATTAGGGATATGAAGAGCACATTAGGTTTATATTATTAAGTGGATTAAATTGGTTTTTGACTTAATTGTTGTTGGTTTCTATTCATGGGCTTTAATTGTTTTGATGTTGTGATGACATGGTTCGTTATTCATGAATGGTTATTGGTTTAATGGATTGTTGATCAATGGATCGATTTATGGTGATTAAATGCTATCATGATGTTCATGTATATATTGCTTGGAGTGAGACGAAAACAGTCCTCTTAAATATTAAAAAGACATGAATAGACATCGAGTTTAGGTTTGACCGAGAGGATATTTGAATTCGATGAGGGGAACCAATCCATTCGTTAGCTCTAGTACACAAAAAGGAAGAGTTAATTCTAATTAATACCTTCTAAGGGAGAATTGAGAGTTAATTAGTATCTAGATGGAAGAGGTTAATGTTGGACTTTGATCTTAAGTGCTTTTGGGAGTCTCAAGTGGATCAACAACTTTTGTAACCCGAAAGGGAGCTTAGGATACAATCGTGATCACCCTTAATCTACATCAATTAAGTTGAATTCCATTCGCATGCTAATATGAATTGAATGTGCTTGGATATTTCTAATCTCATATTTTTCCATACTTGAACTTTAGTACCTATTCTCTTTTCTCATTAATCATATTTACTTGTCCATTTCTTATTTGCTATTTTATTTACTTGCTATTTTCTTTAGTTGTTAATTTCATACTCAAAACCCCCAATCATTCTTACAAAAGTGACATAAACATGAGTTCACGTATTTTACTAATCCAAACATAACTCATTTGTGGTTCGATAATTTTATTTCTTGGGATATATTTCTACAACGATCGAGTATTCTTGCTCGTGAGTATAAAATATTCAAACAGTGCTGCACATAAATGTTGTGTATAGTAAAAGTTCGTGTGCAGCAAAGTATGATGGTTTGGCAGAGCTCTGGTGGCGGTGGCGGCAGCGGCAGTTTTCCGGCGATCGGCGTTAGTTTCTGGCGGCCGACCGGCGGCGATCCGGCGATGGTCCAGCGTTGGGTGAGGGTTTATAGTTTGTGGTTTAAAAGTATATGGGTTTAGGGTTATATTTGGTATTTTACTTTAATATTTTGTATGTGAGAGTAATTATTTTAAATCAATATATCTCATAGTAATTAGAGGTATAAAGTGTGTACCTATGAGTAATTAATCCTTTTTGGTGGAACTAATAATGGAGTTGTATGAGACTAAATATGCAAAGGTGAAGTTTTATGGGACCAAGTCTGCAAAAAAATAATCATTTAGAACTAAAAATAAAAATATTGGGACCATATTAAAAAAGTTATATGTCATGCGGGACCAAAAGTGCAAAATTCTCAGGCAACATTAATCAGGTAATGTCACAATTCACCTAATTGGAGATAAATTGAGATTCAATAATTAACCTAAAGAATTGGTCGCTATTATTATGAAGAAACTTTTTATGAATTATTTGTAAAATAGATCTAAGTATAAAATAGATCATTACTTGATAAATACACCATGAACCTCATAAATAAAATTATAATTATATTTTAATTAATATTAAATTGGAAATATTAAATCTTATTAATAAACTTATTAAGACATAAAACGCAAGAATAAATTATTAACATAAAAGCATAGAATTGTATAAAACTATCTTATATAAGGTTTACGGATAAAAAGTGATAATTTTTATAATAAAAAAATAATTTTCAATTGATAAAAAGTGATAATGCTATTTAATGAACAATATATAGTATAAATGAAAAGTGATACTCCATCTGTCCGCTTCTAAGGTATTAATTTTACTATTTCTGGTGTTCGCTTCAAATGTATCTATTTCCCCTATTTAGTAAAGAAATACACAATATGACCCACCACTTCCCTCTAATACAACTATTCACTTTATATAATAATAATACTCTTTAATCCACATGCAAAAAGCAAATGGATATCATAGAACCGGACACGTGCAAAAAGTAAATGGATACCTTAGAACCGGACGGAAGGAGTAATATTTTATTTTTTCTAAAATGATAACTAATTTATAAAGTGTAAAATTATCTCATGCAAGACTTGTTCTAACAAAAATGGTGAAATTATAATTATTATAATCTAAAAATTAATACTATCCTAAAACTAACTTAAGACAAAAACTATAATGTTAAATCATAAAAGTGCACTTCAGAAGTGTTTGATATATTAATTTGTTATCCTTTTTAAAATATGTTAAATATATATATAGTTCAACTTCATTAAAAAATGTGTTATATATAAATATATATATATATATATATATATATATATAAATATAAAGAGTATATATACTAGAACTAAATTAGTATAAAAATTAAAAAATAAAAATAAAAATTAATTAAAAATACTACATATAGTAATAGATTATATAATAAATATTGAAAAAATCAATTAATCCATATTCAATTCTAGACATATGCCTACTTGTTTAAGGTGTAGGACAAATTCTGTGTTCCACCTAGAGTAGAGAATTATGATGTTAATCAAAGTTTAACCATGATTATGATGATGATTAAAATAAAATAATATTTAGATGAAGAGAAAAGGTCTAAAAAATGAAAAGAGTGTTATTACAAAGTGTTGGGGTTGGTTGATGAGCCTTAGCAGAGAAGAGTTTGAGTGGGAGAGAGAAATGCGGTAGACTTTATTTTAGTTTAGAATTAAAAAAATGTAGAGGAAAGAGAGAGAGAAAGAGGGTGACCTTCAAAAAAAGGTTTGATTCGGCGGTATTGTTTTGTGATTGTCATTTGTGTTTACAGTTTACTTCAACTTTTAATGTGGACCGGAATTTGAGTAAATCTCTTTGTTGTTTGCACTTCACAGTAATTCCAACTACAGTTTTTTCTGTTTTCCCTTCCCCCTTTCTATACTTTTTACTTGCTAAGACTACTTATCAACAATTCCACTATACCTTCAAGATTGAAACTTCCAACTCTCTCTCTCTCTCTCTCTCTCTCTCTTTCTAAGTTCCATCTGTATATATACTATATATATCTTCCTAGTGGCTTTCCCTTTCCATCTCTGCAATCCCACATACATGATGTTGTTGATGGGGCACCAGAATTCTATTCAATTTCAGCTTGAATTTCAACTGGGTCTGATTCGATTCCAATTCTCTTGATGTTCTCAACACTTTCCACCAAAACCCACAACAGAATCAATTCCAAAAAGTAAGAAGATCATCTCCTTTTTCACAAGTTCCCTATACTATGTAATTTCTTGCTTGATGGAAATTCTCCCTGCTGTTTTACTTGAGGTATAATAATGCTGACTCACCTTGTCTTTTTCTTTATTCATTTGAAATTATTGATTGATTCTTTCGGTTTCATTTAGCTACAACTGAAGTGGGATTCTTACCTATTTGATTGCTTTCTAGTTTTGGGGTTATATTATTGATTGCTTGCGTGGATTGCTTGCTTGCCGAAATCTTGTTTATGGTTATGCTTTACTCACAATGCTACTTGAATGCTTCTCTCGTGAGCCAAATAACGGAAAGTGGCGTATTTTGCTTAGCAGACTAATTCTGAACAGTAACCTAAATTAATGAGAAGCGTTGTTACGTTGAAATAAAGTAAGCACTTTGCACGAGAGAGTTGACAATTGTTCATGGCCTTCTTGTGACATTAATACTCATTTTACTATTTCAAATTTAGGCTATATTGTGAGTACTTATATTCTCTTCTTTCTTTGAAAATCTTTTCAGAAATTTAATTCTTCCTTTTTTTTTTTTTTGGGTGCAGAAAATATAGGGGAATTGACCCAGTTATTCATCTTCTGATCATTGAGGCTCAGGTAAACACATTTACATATCTTGGTTGCTTTCAGGCTGGTGCCCGTGAGATGCAACTGCTTTATTAGTTGTCTTCATTTATTGAGTTCATCATCTCGTTTATTGAGTTGCCATGTTTTTTCATTATTGCTTGTGATTTTATTTCTTTTTTCATATCTTTCTGGCATCATTGGTGTCATAATGCATATCTGAATGCAAATTTATGTACTCTCTTGGTGCTAAAATTTTCATGCTTATTCTGGGCGATCTCCTGAGTTCTTTTGTACTGGGCTGGTTTTGCTGTCAGATCATTTTTTTATAGGAAATGGGATGTTTTTTGTCGACTCCGAAGGACTCGGGTGGAAACAGGAGGAGGCCAGCAAACATCGGGGATGTCTCTGTATTTGTTCCAGGTTTACGAATCCCTAAGCCTGTCAATTTCTCGGAGTCACTGGGCGATCACCTAAGTAAAAGCTTGGTGGAACGGCTTTCTGCTCTTCGTACCAGAATAGTTGTAATGGCAGGACAAGAAGCTCCAACTATTACAAGAACCAGAAGGAAAACTGCTACTCAGCATGGTTAGTATCATATATGCCCAAGGTTGCATTTGAATAAAGTAATTGAGGATGGATCTGAAATCCACAGCTGTAAATCCGTTGGTGGTTGTTTGAATTTTTATGAATTGAATTCAAAATGCTTTCATTTCAAGCCCATCTAACCAAACGCAACCTAAATATTTTGTTGTCCTGCCATAATTTTATCCCGTCTGATATTGATGTTGCACCTGC
The DNA here is from genome assembly GCA_023678885.1 of Pogostemon cablin. Taxonomy (NCBI): domain Eukaryota; kingdom Viridiplantae; phylum Streptophyta; class Magnoliopsida; order Lamiales; family Lamiaceae; genus Pogostemon; species Pogostemon cablin. The sequence continues at coordinate 7,648,259 of CM042962.1, read as the reverse complement.
TGATTCCTGCAGGAGGCTCAACGCTGGGTGATCTTCTTCAGGCTTTAGAAGACTATTTGCCAGTGCTTTTGGGATTGGTCAAAGATGGTAAGCATGTGTTAAGCCATTCACTTGTCAACTTGAGATTTATTCTATTCTTTGCACCATGCAGGGAGTACTCTGCAACACAAAGTACAGTTTGTTTGGATCAATCAAGAAGATGAAGCAGAGGTATAATCTCACCTTCTTAAGCATACATTTCATTGTTACTTGTGCTTGTATAATTGTATTTTTTGAAAACTGCTCATTTCATTATCCAATGTATCCAGGAAACGGCAATGCATAATGCTTGGTACGAAGTACTATCTGTTTTGCACTTGATGGCAATGCTATCATTATCTCAAGCAAATTTATTGCTTCTTCCAAGAACTTCAATGGATGGTTATCAGCCGAAGGTATCAGAAGGTAGGTGTGTGTTTCCCTTGTTTTGGTGTTAATGGTGGACATATAATGCTGCATAAGGTCCATAATACATCAGATATCAGACATGATGAGCTAAACTTTTAGCAAAACGTTTGAATCCAGAAAATATTAGTGATTAAGTTAACTGTCAGGATGATATGTAATGTAATGTAATGACATTGAGGTAATGTAAACCATATTCATTTACTCATGGAACTTCATTTTATATGGTAGCATGGGTGGAAGTAAACAGTACAGAAAAGATTAATATCTTATTTATAAAAAAAAAAATTTACTTCATATTTTTCATGGGGATCTTATTCAACGATTTTAGCTTGTGGCTATTTTATGATTCAAGGTTATATTTCTACCATCAGTGATTTGCCCCTTTTTTCAACAGAGAGTCGCCGATCTTCTGTTGATATTTTCTTAAAGGCAGCCGGTTACCTTGATTGCGCTGTCAGACATGTTGTCCCTCAGTTGCCCATTGAACTAAGGTATCTTTTCTATGCGCTTCTGATAATAGATTAAGGTTGTAATTAAGGGCCTTAGATGACATCATTTATATCTACTTCAGGAGGAATCTCCCCGTGGACCTTGCTGAAGGAGTCCTACGAGCACTTTGCCTCCAAGCATTAGGGCAGGTATATATGTATTTTTTTTTTCCTTAGCTAACCACATATGATACCTTGTATCTGTAGCTTTAAATAGATCAAATATATAAAACATTAATCGACTATTTCTCTTTTGAGGCTATTTTTCAGGTTTGTCTTTGTGTTCCTAAATGACTAGACAGAGTAGATTTAAGGGCAAGAATATACGGATATGGATATTTAACTGATTAAATATCTTTAGCTTAGTTAACCCAGTTTTGAGGAGCATAGAAACTACTGAACTTGAAGGGTTATACACAATAATAATTTCTCATAACTTGAAGGGTTATACACAATAGAATGGGTTATGATAAGTAATAATATATGGTTTGAATCTCAGCAACTAGTTTGGGAAAATGACAAGTATTATGCTTATCTCAATGCTGAGCTGCGAACCTGACCTTGCTTGGTAGACACTTGATGAAGTTTGCTATGCCCTCCATAATTGAAATCATGATATATATGGAAGAAAATAGTTTCTTGCATGTTGGCGCCCATGTAATCCCATCATTTGGCCTGGGCCTATCTGTTGTAGGAAGCATTCTTCTAATTACTGGCTAGAGGACTCAGAATACTCTTATACCTTTATGTTCTACACATGATTAAGTAGTAACAATTTCATGTAGTGATGGAAGTGCAGACTAAGTTACCATAGTACGTGACTCTTTAGTTAGTTCTACAACTGAGTCCTTCAACCACGTTCAAGTATTGAACCTTGATAAAAAATAATCTTAAATTGGTTTTTGCTTTACATGTTTACTTTTGACTGGATGCATCATTCACTTAGGAATGGTACTAAATATAGAGTAAAAATTAGGCTCATAGCGGAGAGTGTCATCTCGCAAGAGATTATGTTGGGATTATTTGATCATATATAAGGCTTAGGTAGACTAATAATTGTCATTGTCAATATGGCTATGAGTGCAAGATACTATGCTTTGTGTGAGGCTGTTTTTGGATTTAACTTGGGACATTCTCTCTGTCAGTCACTTCACTTGCCACAATTGTTCTTGGAGTAATATTTTTTAATTTATTTCTGAAGCTCTTGTAATTTATATCAGGCCATCTTTCTCGAGGCTTGACATTTCTCTGTTGAATAGGGTGTTGATATTCAGCTTGGACTTGCTATTGACAGCACTAAGGCAACTCTAGCTGTCAAAAGAAGACTTGCCTGTGAGATGGTAAAATATTGGCAGCAGGTAATTTTTAACTCCTCAAATTGGCCAAATGGAAAATGTATTAATTACATCATGTTTTGTGCTTTTGTTGTAGCTCTAGTGTTTTTCAGACTTTCAGTTATCCATGTTAGCACGTATTTCCACTCCATCCGTTCTTTTCACGATAAATGTAATCATCATTACCTTCCAACTGAACAAACCTCTTCAAAATCGAATTTTCAAATCATTGCCACATCTGGTATTTTACTTGTTCATACTGTTTGGAAGCTGATAGTGATATACCTGTGCATAAAGGTAGAGTTCTTAGGATGAAGGAAGGACTAACAAATGTAACTGAACTTAGGTATTCCATTAATTTTCCATTTCCTTGTGAAGGGATGTTTGTATTGGCAGTAGTGGGTTTTTAAACTTTAATTTTGAAAATCTAATTTGGAAATCGTTTGAATAATGAGGGCGTGTTGGTTTTGGGATTATGAGTAGGTTGAGATTTAACTTTTTGTCAAACAATGTGAAGAGTTTGAGTTGTATTAATATGATAGTTATGTATTATGGGGTTAGATGTAATTCGAATTTCAAAACCCAAATCAGGATTTATAGAGTTTTGAAAACCAAATCAGGATTCTGTAAACCCAAATCGTTGTTGTGTTTATTCAATAAGTTTTTTTTTGGGGGTGGGGAATGGATCTAGCTCATAATTTACTTTAATTAAGCTCATTGCCATTAAAAAGAATGAACCATTTTATGGTTTCTGTTTAAGTCTCTCTATATATATGTATATACATTTTATTTTCTTGTACTTGGAGTTATCAGGCATGTCAACTCTCACAGATTTCAACTCCTATAAAAATTTTAAATTTCCATTATCTTCATAACAGTAATCTTGTTATCATTTTCCATGACTAGTTCTGGTTACTGATAATTATTTGTCACTTAGTGGGATTGAGTATTTTTCAGAACAAATTGTAATTAAGCATGAAATCTCTAATCTCTATAACCTGCAGGCCCAAGATAACATCATGAACCTTCCGCTTGCTAATGGTTGGGGAGAAAAGCATAGGCTATTTGTAAAGTGGAAATATGTTGAAGCAAAGGTATTTTCTTGCATAACAATATCTTTCTGTTCCCTTTTCTATTTCAATCACACTGCCTTGTATAATTCGTTTAAAGGAGAATGTTCAATTATCTAGTTGCAAAATTCTTCTCTTCAAAACTCAAACTTAAATGCTGGTGTAATTCTCCGATTTCACCACCATTGTGCCATCTTCTTAAGCTTCTTCTCATCTTCGACTAGTAATTTATGTTAGATGTTGATATTCTCCTAGGCTGCAGCGTACTACTATCATGGTCTGATTCTTGATGAGGGGAATACTGAAAAATCTCATGGTATGGCTGTAGCAGCTTTGCAAGCAGCAGATGAGTACCTCAAAGAGAGCAAGAAGGCATGTGAAGCTTTTCATGCTTATGTTCCCATATCTAGGTAATCTTTTTTCCCTGATCCCGTCTCAATTTTTCCGATGGGTTGTTAATGATTCCAGAACAATACATGTGATAATAAGATGCTTTAAGAAATCAAACCAAAGAATACAAAAAATTAAATTCAGTGCAGAACTATTGAAATGGCCTACTTCTTCACCTCAGTTTTCAAGAACTTGATAATCTAGCACTTGGCTGAGAAATCTTCTTCGATATCCCTGTAAAGTGGCCTTTTTTAAGTGCTAGCTGTTCTGATGTCAACAAATTTCATCGTTATTATTGTATTGGATATCTTCATGGATGAACATAGACCGTTTCTCATTCACTTCTATAGATTCCTTCCAGGGGTTGAGTTGCAATAGTTCAATTTTGTCTGATCACTGCTGCTTCCTTTTATATCGAATACTTGATTAAATAATTTATCACAATCAATGTGCCATGACTCATGTAGAAGGTGATCATAAGAAGAACTAAGAAAGTTAAAAAAAGGCTTCAAAAGATGAAAGAATCTAAGTCTTGTATAAAAGGCTCCAGCATCACACTGACAGATTCCCTGGTCGGGGATTTTGTTGCAGGAATCCTCCTCTTTGGGGAACCATGAAGTATTTGTCTGAAAAGATACCCAAGGACACTGCTAGCAAAGTACGGATCAACAAGGACCTCTACTCCCATGAGAAGTAAGTCTATGGATTCTGTTTTTTCCATTGTTTTTAGAGTAATCATTGTAAACACTATTTGTTGAGTCAAAACCGTGATGGTCTTACCTCAGATGGGGGTATACAGATTAAAATTATCTTTAAATAGGCTGCAACGAATCAAATTCGCCCCTGCGCATAATAATCTTCAACTTAGATTGAATTGTTATCAATGTCGAACAAGTTCTAATTGAACTGATCACTGTCAGAACCAGTGGAGTCTGAATCTTTTACACTGTCGAGCTCAAGCTGAACTCTTGATTAAATCAAACATAAAACATCCTTAAACTTGTTTGTTATGATTATGGAACCTAGCTCAAGCACTCTTTTACTGATGATAAAGTGCATATAGTTTGGTTTGATCCGCAACTTGAACAATGTATCTGAATCACAAATTTTGGGTGCAGAATAATGGAGACGGCACCAACATTGCCAGATTTTGCATTGGCCCTGAAGCCGGACGAGTATCTGCTTCCTCTAGTGGATGTGTCTTGGAACGAAGAAGCAACAGAGAAAGGTGACAAGAGTAGATAATACGTGTCCATGAAATACACATTTGACCAAGTAATTTGAATGGTTATGATGAACTGGACAGAATTATTTGTTTGATTTTGAGATTTCATTCCTTAAACTTTTCATCGAGTGTTTGATGATGAGCTCTGCAATGCAAGAATTGTAAAATATATCACTCATCTCTGTAAATCTTGAGTGTGAACTGTGAAGTAAAGAAAGGAATGCTTTCCTTTGCCAATTGAGTATTTTGTATCCTTATCAACTGCTGCTTCAGCTCCTCTTTTCATGAGATGGAAAAGAAAAGCAATGATTTTCTAGGTATATTGAAGGAAAAACAATTCAGTGATGTTATGATGAAGGATGTAAGATAGAAGATGAAATGCAAGCAGAATGGCCCAAAATGATAAAGAACAGCAGATGTTGAATGTAATGGAAATATGACATGCCAATCACACTATTGCATCAATCAACTCAGAGCAAACACACTAAAAAGTGATGCATTGTGGACCAAGTAATTTAAGCATTTCCATGTTGTTTGTCAATCCAAATTTTGCTATCATCTTGCATTTTATTATTTTAATTCCCCACACCAACACTCAAACCAACCAACACCACATGTTAGACCATCTCCAGCAGTCTGACTCTATTGACTGACTCTATTTTACAGTACATTCAACTCCAAAATGCAGTTAACTTAATAGTTCATCTCCAGCAGCTTACCCTATTTTCTACCAAAAAAATTAAAATAACAATACATCATTTTTTTAATATTATTTTAAATTATTTAAACAAAATATACACATACCCATTTTATAAATATAACACACACATATATATTATTTAGACACAAAAAAAAAATTAAAAACTAAAAAAAAATGCAGCAAACACTGTAGCAGTTGTATTTTGCAACTGCTATAGTGTTTTATTCAATTTTGCCCCATGTTGCAGCCAAAAATGCAACACTGCTCGAGCCAAAAGTGTGTTGCAAAATGGAGATGCAGCACACTCTTGGAGATGGCCTTAGTGATATTGTTTATTCATATAAATATTAGGGTTATTTTTTAGTGGGCACACCGAGACATGTATATGTGAGAGGAATTGTTAGAGGAGTCAATCCATTATTAAAGTATATTTATTATATAGGTAAAGTATATTTATTAGTAGGTAAAATATGTTTATTGGTAGTTAAAGTAACTTTATAATAAATCATATTATAACACCCTAAAATCATACTTTGATGTATTCATCAAACTTTTGAAATCTTATTTTAACTATTCATAAACATACTTCACCTATATAATCAACATATTTTAAAATGTTTCATAACCCGTCTCACATAATTATTGTCTCATAAAATCTATTAATGGCCCGTTTAATCCGAGACCTGCTCAAATTAGTATTAAATCAGCCTGTTTAAAATGATCCATTTAGCCCGTGATCCATTTAGTTCATGATTATGTAAAGGCTAACATCTTTATCCATTAGCCATGACCCCATCATTAACCATAAGTTCCAGAAGTTTATTCAATCATATAGGCGTACAAATTTTAGAGTCTAACTACGATGCACCTGTGGTGTTGGTGTGCCTGGATAATCTCAGCCGTTAGATCAATTTTTTATTTAATCTTCACCCCTCAATAAAATAAAATAATTAAAAATAAATTAGTAACTACCCACAATCCCCTCTATTTTACCTTATAAATTTGCAGGCAGGTGCACACTGTGTTTGGATTGAGTCATTTCAAATCCATGGATTTGAGTGGATTTTTAATTCCTTGGATTTTAAATCAATGCATTTGAATTCCACTGTTTGGATAAATTATGAATTTTTAAATGGATTTCAAATTCATAATTCAAAAATTATTTTTTAAAATAGAATTTTATATATAATAAATAAAAATATTAAAATTTTATTATAATAAATATTAAAATCTAAAATTTTATTAAAAATAATTTTTTTGGAGGGAACTCTACCACCCAACCTACCCCCACCCACCACCCCATTCTCCAAAAAAAAAATTTTTTTATAAAATTTTAAATTTTTAATATTTGAATAGTAAAAAATATTACCACCCAGCCTTACCCCCTACCCAACCCACCCACTCCCCGCCCAACACCACCCCCATCCAAAAAAATTTTTATATAAAATTTTAGATTTTAATATTTAAATAATAAAAATATTACCACACAATCCTACCACCCTATCCATCCACCCACCCCCACCCTCCCACCCACCAAATTTTTTTTAATAAAAAATTAAATTTTAATATTTAAAAAATAAAATCTAAAATTTTATTAATTTTTTGATGGGATGGGGGTGGTGGAGGGGATGAGTTGGGCTGGGTGGTAATATTTTTATTTTTTTAAATATAAAAATCTAAAATTTTATAAAAAAAAAATTTTTGGGGATGGTGGGTGGAGGGGGGTGGGTAGGGGTAAGTTGGGTGATAATATTTTTATTATTTACTTAAATATTAAATTTTAAAATTTTATAAAAAAAAATTTTTGGGGCGGAGGGTGATGTTGGTGGGGTGGGGTGGAATAGGGTGATAATATTTTTATTATTCAAATATTAAAAATCTAAAATTTAAAAAAAAATATTTTGGGGGTGGGGGATGGGTGGTCAGGGGTGGGAGTGGGGGTGGGGGTGGATAGGGGGTAGGTTGGGTGGTAGAGTTTAAAACATAAAAAAATATATTTAATATTAAATATTTTTTAATTAATTTATTAATTTTATATATTATTTTTATATATTAATATATCAATCACACAATAACGAAAAGATTTCAAATGACACGGTTTCAGTGAGGATTTGAAATCCATTAAAAAACAACTAAAAAAATTTAAAATCAAATCCATTGATTTGAAATTCATTGATTTAAAATCTTAGATTTATAAATTCATTGATTTCAATGTTATCCAAACATGATGGAATCCTTCCCTCAAATCCTTCTATCCAAACACAACCTTATGGAATTTCAAATAAAGTATGTAGCTCATTACCTTTTTCACTCCTATCTGGGTTTATGTCGACACCAATTATTCGAGATGCTTTCCTGAGTTTAGCACCTTGTGCAACCTGTTCAAATGTAAAGAAACGTACATTTTTCTAGTCCTGATAAAAAGTGATCAAACCATACAACAAAGTGTAAAAAGAAGTCCAAAACTCACAGAAAGGCCAACAGTTCCAAGGCCAAAAATCACTACAGTTGATCCTTCCGAGATATTTGCTACCTTCCAGGCTGCACCTAAACCTAGCAATGGGAGACACTCAGGCAGCTTAGAATCATTTCATGTATAAACATTTGAATAAAATGATTGTATCTTAAGCTCTACACATGTGACATAAAAACAGTATTTTTCAGGCCTAGTTGATAACAGCACTCCGAAACAACAAAATCTTACAATTGCACAGTTGAGACAATCTTTAAAATTTTAAATTTACACTATTAAACTTAGGAAGCAAAGTAGGACAAGTACCTGCCGCAACTCCACAACTTAAAAGGCATATCTTCTCCAAAGGTGCAATTGAGCTGATCTTCACAGCACATCCAGAGTGCACAACTGTATATTCACTGAAGCTTGAAACAGCACAATAATGATATAAAGGCTTTCGATTCATTGAGAACCGTGTTTTCTTGTCACTGTGCATCACGCCTTGGCGTTCCAACCCCAGAACTTGGCAAATATTGCTTTTACCTGAGGCACATGGTCTGCATCTCATACATTCTCCGGTAATTAAGGTTAACAAATGGTCCCCTACTTCAAACTCAGTGACTCCTTCACCAACACTCTCAACAATCCTACATATTGCACATACACATTTAGCATGTTTCCCATTGAGGAAGGGAATAAGAGCAAAGAAAAAGAGGTCCTACATTTGACCATCCACTATATTCATGTTCCAAACTATACCGAGAAAATCAGAGTTGAAATTGGGCATCATTTACATTTTCATTTCACAAGAAGATAACATCCGAAGAAATCAATACTCCTAACACCTTGAATAGTTGTACCACATGAAGGAAAAAACTGTATATCTAACATAGTATGATACAATCCAACAAGAATACCCTAATTGTCATTTTTTTAGCACTTAATGATGCCAGGTGTACAGCATGTGAGGGAAGTAAAACAATTTTCTAGTTAGCTGCAATCGAAGAAACTTCAATGGCAATTTAGAGAGCATGCAAGAAACTTCTTTGGAGTAGCAAAAAAAGTAATTATGGGTCAAAGACTCCAGATGTTTATAATTTGATAATGAAAAAGCCATATCCGAACAAGCTGGAAGGACATATAGAAGTCACCCTGATGCTTCATGGCCAAATATTCGAGGATATATTTGAGGTTGGGCCTGCAAAATAAGGATTATGCTGAGTGTCAAGTGTAGTTGTTGGCATGGATACAGTTTTACTAGCTTTACCAAAGAGGAAAACTCCAAATATGGATCAAAAGACAATATGCATCGAACCGCACATAGGTGACTATGGAGAGAATAAGAAAAAAAAATGATAAGCACAGACTTAAAAATATAAGAAACAATAGACATACTTTGACTAGGAAAGAAGAAAATCTCCATTTAACTATTAAGAGATTTTGGTTGCAATAATTTGAGAGTTACTAACGGAAAGCTGGACAACCAAATAGTAAAGTAGCAATACCACAACCAAACTCGGTATTAGAACTTGCAACTTCATTTAGATAGAAACTGAGGAGCTATAACGGTTTCTTTAACTTGCCTAATTATTTCAGGATATTTTGTACTCCATATTGTTAGATAGATCATAGAAACTGAGGAGCTTAAACGGTTTCTTTAACTTGCCTAATTATTTCAGGATATTTTGTACTTTACATTGTTAGTTACATCTGATCAGTTCTCACTAATTCTTAACACCGCACTATTAGATACAAGGTCACAAAGTAGCAGCGTGAATGGGGTAGATGTTACAGATTCAGTATAAGAAGGTCTCCAAAGATCCAAGAGAAGAGTAGGTAATAGTGATAATGGTATAGATAGCAGAGAATAGAGATACCTGTGAGAGCCAAGCGTTGAGGTCACTCCGGCAAAGAGAAGTGCAGACGACTTTAAGGCGGATCTCCATGGGCTGTGGAGGAGCGACCTCCACCTCCTCCATCACCAATGGCTCCCCAGCCCCCCACGCCACCGCCGCTTTGCAACTGATGATGCCGCTCGACGTCGACATTTATATCTTGCCGGCGATCACGAATTCTGCACGACTGGTAAGTGAGTTGCGAAATGTAGTATGAAAAAATGTAGGAGTATTTATTTTTAATGAACAGGACAGGAGTATTCGGTTTTTGGAATTATCATATGATTTCCAAAATTTCAATTCAAATTGTTCTAAAGGATTCACACACTTTAATTATATAATTTTTTCACTAAAAAAATCGACTAAAATATGTTTGATTAAAAATTTCAGTATTTTTCTCAAAAAATTTTAGTTCTTACACAGTACACCTTTCAGAATTCGTGAGATTTAGTGTCTCCGGGGACATTTTAGCCTATTAGAATTGGTGTGTCCAATGCATTATGAGGAAAGGAATCATCTATTCTTTAGCCTTCCCCACCAGTAAAATACAAGCTACATTTCAGTTGGGAAAATAACATATTTACCACAGGCCTTGGTAATACAGTTAGTCACATACAATCATTATTACCTAAACTAAGTTTACTCACTAAAGACTCTAATTCTTGCATTACCACCTGATAATGTTCTTCAGCTTGTGCTCCTTGAACAACTTGAAGGCCACGCTTACACAGATTATTGTGCCACTGCAAAGGACTATCCGCATCAGCATCACTAAATGCAGTATCCAACGGAAAATTTGTAATCCTTATTCCAACGAGCTAGAATATACTGCGCTGGTATTTCTTCTACTCCGTTGTAAGTTAGGACACTCAATGCATGCCTGCACAAATAACCTTTGAAACTGAACAAACTACAAATGCAACGTACTTCAATCTGAGTCGTCTCATACACAACCTCGTACTGTCTCACCTCTCTCTCATTTCCTTCCACTTCTATTCGTTCTTTGACCGCAAATGTCACAATTGGCCCATTAGCTGCTATTTGCTTTATATTAAAACAAGAATACATGCCCTCAACTTCAGTTTGACATCTCTTAAACATTTCCTTTGTATACACCTTCGAGAGCTGCAACTCAAAATTAGATTTTGTTTTAAGCTCAAAGGTTGAACTTCTGGACTCAAAATCATCTGTTGTTTCACTCAAATGCTTTCTTTGTAGAGCCAAATCATACTTGTCAAGGAACTCCTTCAAGGATGTGTGATTGTGCACATAACCATCAAAAAAAGGGCTGAAGCCTCTTTCTCATTGATAGGGAACATCCCCACAAAGGAAGTGTCCTTTAGGTATACCGGCACCCACCTCTCTCGATCTTCATACAATAACTGAAGCCATTTATTGTCCCTGAGGTTATGTTCATTAATCATCTCCCCCCAAAAAGTCTCAAACTCTGTGATCTTCAACGAATCAAACAATGCTTTATTCAGTTGCCTCTTGATTGCTTCAAAACCATTCCGTCCACCCAATTTCTAGGGAACACGATGCATGATGTGGTACAAACAATAACAGTGCTTGTGGAAAAACCTCAGAAACTGCTATATGCAAGGGTTTGGATTGATCGGTAACTATCACTCGTGGATGTTCCCCCAGCATACATGCCAGCAATGCCCTAAACATCCAAACAAAACACTCCACTGACTCATGTCCAAGAATTCCACATCCCAGCAAAACAGATCGTCCATGCTGGTTTATTCCCACAAATGAAATCAAAGGAATCTCAAACTTGTTTGTCAAGCTTGTCGTGTCTATCTTTATAGTGTCAGAGAAGAAATTAAATGCAATCCTAGATCTAGCATCAGCCCAGAACACATTATTCAAGTGTCCCTCATCATCGAGATCCATCACGTAGAAAAAGTTAGGAATTGTCAGCTTCATTCGACAAAAATAATTATATACTGCATGGGCATCCCCTTCTTTGAGGTTAAGATGCTTTGAATGATCAATGGCGTCTCGATCATCTATCTGATCAGCCATAGGGTGTCCATTACACATAGCTTCCAATACAGGGGTCCGATATAACTTAATCGTGTGTATCTCTTTCAGAGGTTTAGACTTTTGTGCTTTCTTGGCAGCAAGAGACATCTTTTTATGGGACTTGCAGAAATGTTTGATTGATGATTGTGATCAAGCTCAACATCGACTATCCTCCACCTCTGAGCATCCACAAGCTTGATTATCACCATTGCAGGACACCCTGTTCTTGTTTCTGGCCTTGGATTACTTGCTTCAGTTATTTTCTTGAAACCAGCATTGCTACAACTGAGTTTTGCTCTGTACCGCTCTCTCTGTTTCGATCGAAACCACGAGTTGCTTACTCGAATCCCAAAGCCTTGTCCCTTAGCATACAGGTTGTAGAAGTCATAAGCTTCATCAAACGACTCAAACTCCAACCCCACCGTCGGCAGAAGAAACTTATGTTCCTCCATCGAACAGTCTCCATCTTCATATTCGTCACCTTGTCCAAAAATAGGTTCACTGTTAAGGGACACTAGCTCCATCTACATACGCAATTAAAATCATCAATTATGTTAGCCTTAGGAAAGTATGTTTTAACGGCTAAGTATAGCAACACTGGAAATAAAGCAAAATTCATCAGAGCACACAACTGAGCCGACTAAGTGAACACAATAAACCGTACTTGGCCATAACTGTGTATAATGTTTCACCAAAATAAGAAGCATTAAACCTTATGTGGAAAAAACAAGCTCCTGGATATTCCAAGGAATATATCACAAACAACGCGAACAGGATAGGATCAAGCCGCAAAAGTAGGACAGGAGGTATGGCCATTCCAGTAATCAGCTCGGCCTTCCGCCTTTCCCCAGTTCATATATAATCAATCCACAGCTCCGAACAATTGGTAAAGATAATTAATTTAGCAAGGAATTCAATCAATAGGGCATGGGCATATGATGAATTGAGGGTAAAGAAAACCTTCTGCTTATCAGATGGCCTGGACTGCCATTTGGGATATATCTTTCGCTTCTTTCCCTCCCTGTCTCTGGGTTTAATAATCCTCCTAATAACAAGGATTATCCATTCTGCTTACACGCTTAAATAATCTTTTTCTATTTATCTTTGCATGTTTATCCATAATTTAGGGAATGACATAAATGGAGTAGAAAAATAGAACATGTTTATAAAACTAAGGGGAAGTTTGGATAAGGATTTTTTGAATCTCATTCCTTTAAACTACTAAATGTGGAATTTTCTCATTGAAATAGTTTGGAATTAGCTAATAGCTAGGCGTGGTGTCTTACATATTGTGTGTTCATTGCAATTTTTTAATGCTATGTTTAATAAATTAACTTATATCGTTGATAAAGAAAGAAAACCCTTACAATTTGAATACATCACAATAATACTAATAATGAAATAAGAGGTTAATGAGTTTGATAAATATAACATAAATTTTTGAGCTTGGAGTTGAGCTAATCATGAGTTGGGTGTAAAACAAAACAAAAGAATCCAGATAAATGAGTAAGATAAACAAACAAGATTGAAAACTAGGAAGTTAAAGAAAATAAGGAACTCCGGTTCTTGGGCCTCGCATCTGGTTGTTTTCCTCTGTCTCTGTGAAGAACTTCACTTCTCTCTCCTGCATACCATTATCATTCAATCAACTTCTTAACATCAACACAACCACCAATTTATTACCACACACATTAATCACATAACATATTTTACTAGTTAACTTACTACTACCCTCCTTTGCCTTGGAACTTTAGGTTACTACTGTATATATTTATAATCCTCACCCCACCCCCTGAATCAACAGTACAGACCCATCCCCCAACCTCCAACAGACACAGAAAAAGATTAAAAGACATGCACTCCTACCATATTCTCGTTGAAGCTCAATATCGATGCCACATTTCCACAACGATAGCAATAGTTGGGAGCAGACCATACCTACATACACCAAACACGAATAAATACGGGACAAACTGCTATGTCACAGAAGATAATGAGAATTAGCTACTCACAGTCACCAATCCTTTATCTTGAAACATATACTTTAGACCTTCTTGAACAAGTTGGTGGGCTCGGCAAACTAGGTCAAGTTTGTTAATATGATTGAACTGCAAGAAACACACTTCACTATTTCAGCATGCTTCTCAAGTAAAGCAATCTTCTTATTCTTTCCTACAGACTACACCTCAAACATAATATTAGCTCACCTCGGACGTGACCCGGGATCCAAAAAGCCAGCCTGCTCCTCGGGGACTCACCGCCCATGTCTCAATGTCTTCAGGATCACTCCACATTAAGTCACAGAAGGGCCCCTCATGTGGGATCTCACAGTTGCGCTCTATGACTCGAATCTGCAAGGAGAACAAAATAATGAGTTAAACATGGGTGCTAGACTCTTTAAGACAAACAACCATAATAGGACCATAAATATCAGCGCCATAGAAAAAAAATTCCAATTGCAAGGATAAATTTCCAACAAAAACGAAAGATATCAGGATCTTGAACTATGAGGCTTATCCTTTCACAAACAAGATAATAAAAATATGATGGCACATGCATGCCATATTCAACAACATTCCCGCCTCCACATATCTTTTAATCTATCAGACTGAGACTTCCTACAATAACATACAAAATAAAATGCACCACAAAGGGGAAAAAGTGACCTAACCTGATCGATAGTTCTAATATCTGGAGATAGGCCACCATGCACACACAATACCTGGGAAATCAAAAAAATTGTGACCCATTACCACTAGCAAAAAAATTGTAACAAACGGTATAAATTACTAATAGTGGCATTCTCTGATAGTAAGAAGATCTTTCTTTTACAAAGAATTTAACCACAATTACAAGACTTGGTCACGATCACATAGATATCAGGGAAGAAGTAGACAGAAAACAGTTAAGGTGCTAGGTGCTCTGGTACTTGATTTCAATTTCATGATATTTCACATGGAAAGAAAGAATGCATACTGTTCCATCAATAATTGCTGACATAGTCAGATAGTCAAAAACATCAGTGCAATAACGCCAAGCATTAGCATTCCCATACTTCCTCTGACATTCATCATAGAATCCATAAACCTGCCAAGGAAAAGCACTTGAAATATTAATTAGTAATGAGGATAATTATGTAATCGTTGACCTAAATTGAGAAGAACGATGAGTTCTCTTATCCAAAAAAAACTCTTAGGCAAGATCATTTAAGGACACTATATACCTCATTTAATTTAAGAATAATAAAATTTAAGTAAGCAAAACCATGAATTTGAAGGCCATACTCAAGGCCTCCAGTAAGTTGATAATAAGACAGTAGTATACATTCAAGAGTCATAAAAATGTTGAATACACTAACAAGGTTAGAAAGCATCACAAGTTTTAAAAGTTCTGAAAGACATTGTATAAGCTTACAACATATTGCTTGAACTCATCTTAGCATGACAGGATGTCTAGTACAATTACATTAAAAGTATTGATTAATCAGTTAAAAAATCCATCAACCCTCATTTAATTGCTGGCACGTTCTTCACCCAGAGATCAACAACTCAGACCTTAAAGGTTAGTCCACCTCTATAATATGAAGTGAAAAAATAAATCTCTTTCATATGCACTTCACTTTCTCTCCTTCAATAAGACACAACTATAGTGATCACAATGAACATCTAAAAGGAGCAATAAAATTCCATATACAACTGCAGAAATCATGCATTAAACAAATAACTGTCTTCCAGCATAGAACATAAATGATAAAACATCCAAAGGAGTCAGTCATGTTTCTAAAAAGCTTATCCAAATACAATAAATTACACTTGATGAAAATTCAATAAATGGACCTTATACACAGGAACTACAATATATAAAAATTTGGAGAACAGGCCACTACATGCAGACTATTAAATAACAACAATGTTACTAGCTCTTTGATCATCTACTTGACAGTGCATCCAAAACAAAAGACAGCCACATGTTTTTCCAAATTCAATGAATTGTGAGTTAGAAATATACACCAACACACGTATTTGTCTTAGAATCAGCAACAGGTGAAGCACCTCACCTAGTGGAGGGATACGTCACCTTGCACATTACAAAATTTCAGAAAGTCTTGTTGGTTGCCTAACCATAACAAGTTGTCTGTGTAAGATAATTATCTCAATGCATAAATGCAACATGTATTGCAGCTCAAATATGAGCTTATACATAGTGTTTCAGCAATCATGAATACGGAATTATAATTAAGTGTAATTACAGTATTGATTACCTGTGTCAATTGCCTGCTTTCATGATTTCCACGTAGAAGTGTAATATTAGCAGGAAATCTGCAATCAAATATAAGAGACACAGTCGAAAAACCATAAGGACGAATAGAAACCATCTAAGATATAAAACCAGTAAGCAAACATATCAAAAGCTATCATGCATACAAATTGGAACAAACCAATTTTACATGGGACGATCACATACGTTATCAATAATTCTACTCATTTTCTTTTTTCTTTTTTCTTTTTTTTTATTTTTTATTTTTTAAGGGTAAAAGGTGGGAAGAAGGGAAGTTGTAATTCCTAAGGTGTATCATATGTTACAATGTAGATTGTCCTGATTCCTGATTCTTGGATACAGTTTATGAAATTAACCTAGCATAGGTAGTGATAAATACAGTTGGGAGTTGTTTATTCTGAAAATAATGTGTGGTATCCAAGAGTAATGAAAGATTTTATTGACACGATCATTTAATTAGACAATCGCAATATCTTTTAACTGAGCCGCTTAAGTATCCTCTATGCATCATACTTGCCATTTGGTGGAAATGGAATAACTTATTGAAATGTCTGGCGTTTTTTACTTAGAAATAAAATAACAACAAATATATCAAACTAACCTTGCTTTGAGAAGCAAGAGGATGCTGAACACTTCTAGACTATTATAACCACGATCAACAAAATCTCCCTGCCATAAGAAATCCCAATCAGCAAAGGTACAAACATAAAGATAAAAAGAAGAAAGTCATATCAGATCATTGTACACAATTTACCATGAAAATGTAATTGGTTTCTGGTACATGACCTCCAGTTTGGAAAAGTTTCATTAAATCATGAAATTGTCCATGGATATCCCCGCAAACTGTGACTGGACTGTTGACTGGCTGAACATTTGACTCCTCAATTAAAATCTCCTTCACCTGTATAGAGAGAAACCACATCAAATTAATAAAAAATAGCAAATCCACATTACAAGAGAGAGAAAGACATACAATAACCTTGACTAATTTACCATGTCAGAAAAAACAGTTCAATGAACTATCACTGAAAAAGTGACGAAAGTTTTTTCCTTAAGGGCATCATAAGGTAATCACCGGCCCCAGTCATGGATTAAATATAATGAGAGATGCATCATTATCCCAAATGAAAAATTTACACATGGTTTCAACCATACTACAGTCACCCATCTAAAAATAAAGAGACACAGTTTATTGCCAAAGCATGCACAAAGTAAGCTAAGTGCATGGTCTTGAATGAAACTGGGTGTACCGTACATTGCCTATAAATATCTCAGGGTACTTTTGACACTGTCTGTAAGTATATATTATTACAACTTGAATGCAAAATCATAACCTTTTGTGAGAAGGCACAAAATACAGCAAAACACAAACTGCAATTGCATCCTTATTTACCCATAGTAAGATGCCATGAACCCAGGTATAGACAAAAGGGCTTTGGGAATGACGCATCTACAATATAAGTGATATTAATAATGTCTGCATTCACATAGCCTTAATTATCTCACATGCTGTTTGCTAGTTAGTAGTTACACAGCGCTTAACAGCTATCTATGTCCTGGCGGCAGCACAGGGGAAGAAACAAAGCTATGCCATTGATTAGATTGTAAATGACACTACCAAGAGCGATAACTTGCACTACTCAATATAGAGAAAATCCAAGAGCATGCATGAAGAAATCAGGGATACTTCTTTTCCTAATTTTGTCGAACTACCCAATTGACCCAAGATAAAAGGGAAACAAATGTAACATGCACGGATGAATATTACAAGAGATTCCTTACATACTAAAAAAAATAAAATCAGAAACATTTAAGATCATAAGCAATAGAATGCTGGTAATAATTAGAGTACTGGATACAAAATAGGAGAAATTCTTTAACCAGATAAGTGCAGTAAAAATGAAGGAAAATGAGACTAAAAATGGCTGGCTCAAGTAAAGTTCTCTTCTCCAAAATTTTATAATTATTAAACAAGTTTTCCTACTTCCATTGCTAGAATTGTGTAGCCAACAGCGGCATTCCACTAGAGCAGCATATTCACAGAGCATCGAGGAACTACTGGCAAAAATGTGGAAAAGGGACCATAGTGTGAGATCAAAGCACTGATGGATTATCAGATAAGAAAACATCAACAGAATACTGTCTGTGCTGCAGCATGTAAATTGTAACCCTTGCGAAGCAAGAGAGGAAATTTGTGGATTATCTGTATGCAAGCCATTCAAAATGGAAATAAATCAGCTGTAAAGAATCCCATCCCATATTTTTTCTCATAAACCCTTGTCCTAGGTCATTAGATAAATTCTGCACCAGAAGGCTGAACTCCCCACCCACCCGAACCAAACGGTCAAGGCAAAACCCTAGCTAATTGCTAAAGAAATTACAAACCCTACTTTCGATTAATTTCCTTCATCTCGAAAAAATAAGGTATATTTCGTTCAATTTGATCAGCAGTAAATAAAGAAATCAATATTGAAACCAGAGAAAAAGTGCAAGAAGAAATGAATAAGTAGATACGTATTCGCAGAGAAGCTGAAGCTCGTCTTCGGACAAGTGCTGGCCTTCTTTGACCTTTACTATCCACTGATCCAAATCCATTCCCTAATTCTCTAAAGAAAGAACACTTGATTCTTGAATCTCCAAGAATTACAGTGAATCAACAAGAGCAACCAACCACACCAGACGCGTGTATATTGAAAGGAGGAGGACGTAGCAGTTAGTGGCGTGTAGGGTGTATCTATCTGTATCCGTGTGTGTATACCATAGACGGAGGCGGAGGGAAGGTAGAGTAGAGATATTTGTTGAGGCGAAGGAAAACACTGTGATGCAATGTGAAGGTGTTCACCCCGGTCTCTAGATAGCCAATTCCAATTTTCTGACTTTTTTTTTTTTTTTTTTCAGAAACTAAGTTCAGACTATTTTTTTTCCCTTTAAATTATTAAAAATTCCTTATTAATTTGTTTATTTAAATGGTAGTTTTTACACTAGTAAAAATAAATATATGGAGTAGTTATTTATTTTTTAAAATTTTGTATTTTATTGCTAATTATTTATATACTCCCTCCGTCTCACACTAAGGGTAGTTTTTGTTTTTTGGCACGTAAATTAAGGAGTATTATTATTTAATGTATAGTGGGTAGTTATATTAGTAAGAGTGTAGGCCCCATATTTTAATTGTATTAGAGAGTGTGTGTGAGTCTCATGTGTGTAAAAAATGAAAGATGACCCTTTGGGTGAGACACCTAAAATAGCAAAAGGAGACTCTTTGGTTGGGATGAAGGGAGTATAATAAATAAATACTTCATTCATCTATAGAAGTATAACAATTTAATATACAATGAATTGAGAGATATAATATATTTTAATTAATTTCTCATAATATATAAATTATACTATAATTTAATATATATTAAAAATTTTGCATAATTTATGTGTATAAACGGATACTCTGGATACTCAAGGCATATATTCGTACCGTCTCAAATTCTAGTGGAATTTTTTTAAATTATTTGTACTCGTACTCGTTCCAAATCTACTTAGAACTACCCATATTCGTCTCAATAGAGTTCTGGTAGATCGAGTATCTAAAAAACCCTCTCCTCACCATTTATATTTTTTGTACAAAACATGTTATCCAATACTAAAACTTGTAAGTATTTTAGTTTGTATAACTCTATAGTCTCCTACTAACGAAGAAACGTGTATCATTGCAAAATCTTTTGAATGATATACATTTTTCTCATATTATTATAGTTTTATCTGTACTCGTCTTGTTTAAAAAATTCATTATAATACTTCCAAATTCGTTTATTAATATTGTGGGTCAATGTTAACAATTAAAATGTTGAAATTTGATCAATTAAATGATGAATATATTTTAGAGTAAAAAGTAAATTAAAAAGGAGTATAAAATAAAATAAATTAAAAAATATAGAACTCTAAAATTAAATTAAAACTAAATAGTTTAAACAGATTAATGGAATATTAAGAGAAAAAAATCAAAATATAAATTTGATTTTAATTTAAAATATATTAATTGAATATATTAGGACTTAAAATTTAATTAATAACGAGTGTAATAAGAAAATCATTATAATACTAATTAATATGATCCTTATATCTACTAAGTAATATAATCCTAATTTTTATTGTCTATTGAAACTTATTATTGTAATATGTGTATTTGAATATCAAAATTTTGGTGTTTTTTTAATTTCTTTTCTTTTATTTATTTATTTTTTTCTTAGCAAATGTAGGTGGAAACTCAGTTATCTAAACCACCTTGCTCCAATCTAATAATATCCATTTAATTCAAATTTCGTTTCGAACGTCATCGAATTTTGATAAGATTTTAGTATCGATTCGCTTAGTGCACGCCCTAGAAGAAAGTACTCCCTTCAATTCGATGGGTACGGAGATTAAGAAAAATTATTTTTTAAATATAGTACAATGTAAGAAAAAATAAGGATAAATTGGTAATTTAAAAAGAAAATATAAATAAAATTATTGAGAATGATGAATAAAATGTAAAAAGTATGTGAGATGTATAAAGTATTTTTATTATTAATAAAATGCGAATGAATACGTGGGATACCTCAAAATAAAAAATGCAAATAAATACAAAGAAGTATTATTTACGATCCGTGGCGTGACAAAGATTAACGCCACGTCATCGATCGAAAATATAAATTACCCAATGAGTACAATTCCCAACATTTTTCAAAGACATATTTTTACTAAATCTCAATGTTAAGACTAAATTAGTAGAAGTTGTGATTTTTTTTCGTAATTAAACTTTTTTTAATTAATGATAAAAGTTATGAAATTACAAAAATCATAAAGTTATAACCAAAATAAATTTAAAATCTATATATATATATATATAAAAGCAGAATAAATCAAATCACAACCATCTATTTTTAAAATAAATATCAGTCACTCATTAAAATAATTAAATAATTATAATTATGGTTTTTTCAAATTAAGAAATAAGATTTTATTTAATAAAAAATTAATAATATTAAATAGACCAATCAAATCAAATCAAATTATATAAAAGCAGAATAAATCAAATCATGACCATCTATTTTTAAAACAAATCTCAGTCACCCATTAAAATAATTAAATAATTATAATTATGACTTTTTCAAATTAGGAAATGAGATTTTATTTATTAAATAATTAATAATATTAAATAGACCAATCAAATTGCAGGGATGGAACATAATTATGTCAAATAATTCATTGACCAATAGAGTTATATATGGGGCTTCCTCACCCTTCACCTATACGAGGAGCCCTCCTCCATTCATTTCAAACACACCCAGAACAATTCTCTAAGAAGATCAAATACTTCAGAATTGTCTGAATAGTTCTTCGAATTCTTCAACGAGAATCAACTCAAGAACGAAATACATTTGGGATTCAGGATCTAAACCGCCTGGATCAAGTGTTCTACAGTCAAAAATCAGGTTCTAAACCGCCTGAATCAAGTGTTCTACAGTCAAAAATTTGAACAGTCTATAATTTGGTTTTAAACCGTCCGGCCTGGATCAAGTGTTCTACAGTAAAAAATCAGGTTCTAAACCGCCTGGATCAAGTGTTCTACAGTCAAAAATTTGAACAGCCTATAATTTGATTTTAAACCGTCCGGATTAAACGTTCTATAGTAAAAAAAATTGAACAGCCTATAATCTGGGATATTAAAATAATTATAATTATGACTTTTTCAAATTAGGAAATAAGATATTATTTATTAAAAAATTAATAATATTAAATATAAATACAATCCTAATCATCTATTTTTCAAAACAAATCTCAACAAAAAAATCAAATTATGACCATCTATTTCTCAAATAAATCTCAGTCACCCAATGAAATAATTAAATTAAATAATTGTAATTATAAAAATTTCAAATTAGGAAATAATTAAATAATTATAATAAATCAAATTCTGACCCTGACCATCTATTTCTCAAACAAATTTCAAAGTCATTCTTACAATTAAGTCGAAATAAAGTAATCCTTTGATATAAGATACATTTGGCTAGAAAATATTATAAGTTGTGGAAATTTAAAAATTAAAAAAAAATATAAAATTAATTATTTAATATGTTTGCATTTAAGTTGAAAAATGGAAAAGAGACTTTATAATATGATTAATTATTAAATACACGAACACAAGACGCGTGGACGATTTCCTAAATTATTTCCCAACATTTAATCTACATTTTCAAATGAATTAATCAACAATATTCTAGATGTTAATATGTTTTCAACTATAGGTTAAATAATCCATTGACCAATCAAGTTGCGAGTTATATATGTGGTTTCCTCACCCTACACCTATATAAGGAGTCCTCCTCCATTCATTTCAAACACACCGAGAACGATTCTCTAAAAAGATCAAAGACTTCATAATTGTCTGAATAGTTCTTCGAATTCTTCAACGAGAATCAACTCAAGAACGGAATACATTTGGAATTCAGGTTCTAAACCGCTTGGATCAAATGTTCTAAAACCGCCTGGATCAAGTGTTCTACAGTCAAAAATTTGAACAGCCTATAATCTGGTTTTAAACCGTACGGATTAAGCGTTCTATAGTGAAAATTTTGAACGACCTATAATCTGGGATATTAAAATAATTAAATAATTATAATTATGACTTTTTCAAATTAGAAAATAAGATATTATTTATTAAAAAATTAATAATATTAAATATAAATACAATCCTAGCCATCTATTTTTTTTAAAAAAATATCAACAAAAAAAATCAAATCCTGGTCATCTATTTCTCAAACAAATCTCAGTCACCCATTGAAATAATAAAATTAAATAATTGTAATTGTAAAATTTTCAAATTAGAAAATAATTAAATAATTATAATAAATCCAATCCTAACTCTGACCATCTATTTCTCAAACAAATTTCAATCACTCAATAAAATAATTAAATTAAATAATTGTAATTATAATTTTTTCAAATTAGGAAATAATTTAGTTCAATTTAGAACAAATCCAATTTTGACAATTTATTTATTAAACAAATCTGCATCATTAAAATAATTAAATAATTATAATAAATCCAATTTGACCATTTATTCCTCAAACAAATCTCAGTCACCCAATAAATAATTAAATAATTATAATTGTAACATTTTCAAATTAGAAAATAATATATTATTTATTAAAAAATTAATAATACTCCATCCATCCTACGTATTTTTACATACTTTTCATTTTGGGTTGTCCCATGTATTTTTACTCATTCCATTAATAGAAAAAATGCATAATATTTTATTACCTACTTTTTACAATCTCAACAACTTTAATAACTTTTTTACACTTTATTCATCATTCCCAACAACTATATTTACCTTTTCTTTTTTAAATCACAAATTTATCCCTACTTTTTCTTACATAATATATTAAAAAAATAACACGTCTTAATCTCCGTACCCGTACAAATGGGTAAAAATACTCGAGACAGAGGGAGTATTAAATATAAATCAAATTTTAATCATCTATTTTTCAAACAAATCTCAACCATCTATTAAAATAATTAAATAATCGTAATTATAACTTTTTCAAATTATAAAATAATTTATTGTTTCCAAAGGGTTTAAGGTTTTAGGGTTTAAGGGTTTATTTTAAACAAATCTAGGTCACTCAATAAAATAATTAAATAATTATAATTATGACTTTTCAAATTAGGAAATAAAATTATTTATTAAAAAATTAATAATATTAAATATAAATCAAATCCTAACGATCTATTTTTTAATCAAATCTCAACCACTCATTAAAATAGTTAAATAATTGTAATTATAACCTTTTTAAATTAGAAAATAATTTAATGTTTCCAAAGGGTCTAGGGTTTATACTTTTTCAAATCAGGAAAAATTTTCACCAATTAAAATAATTAAATAATTATAATTATAAATTTTTTAAATTAAAAATAAGATATTAATTATTAAAAAATTAATAATATTAATCAAATCCTAACAATCTATTTTTTAAATAAATTTCAACCACCTATTAAAATAATTAAATAATAATAATTATGGTCTTTTCAAATTAGGAAATAAGATATTGTTTATTAAAAAAATTAATAATATTAATCCAATCTGGCCAAGCCATCCATTAAAATAATTATTTAATTTAATATTTTCAAATGGTTTAGAATTTAGTTCTTAAACAAAATAATTATAATTACGACTTTTTAAAATTAGGAACTAAGATACTATGTATTAAAAAAACTAATAATATTAATCCTAACCAAACCATCCATTAAAATAATTATTTAATTAATGTTTTCAAAGGGTTTAGAGTTTTAGGGTTGATTTTAGGGGTTTAGGGTTTAGGCTTTTAGGATTTTAGAATTTGTGGCATAATATTTCTATATGATCAAATCTTGACCATCTATTTATTTAACAAATCTCAGTCACCTAGAATAAATCCAATGATGGTCATCTATTTCTCAAACAAATCTCAGATACCCCTTAAAATAATGAAATAATTATAATTATGACTTTTTCAAATTAGAAAATAAGATATTATTTATTAAAAAATTAATAATAAATTAGAAAATAAGATATTATTTATTAAAAATCAATAATATTAATCAAATTCTGACCATCTATTTCTTAAACAAATCTCAGCCACCCACAA
This sequence comes from Pogostemon cablin, assembly GCA_023678885.1. Taxonomy (NCBI): domain Eukaryota; kingdom Viridiplantae; phylum Streptophyta; class Magnoliopsida; order Lamiales; family Lamiaceae; genus Pogostemon; species Pogostemon cablin. Next base: position 7,623,280 of record CM042962.1, on the reverse strand, counting down.
TGTTTATCTACAAAAAAAAGGTATGCACTTTTTAAGTTGAACTCAATTATATACTCCCTCCGTCCCACACTAAGGGTAATTTTTATTTTTTGGCACGTTAATTAAGGAGTATTATTTAATGTGTAGTGGGTAGTTGTATTAATGGGAGTGTGAGTCTCATATTTTAATTGTATTAGTGGGTGTGTGTGGGTCTCATGTGTGCAAAAAAGAAAAGTGAACTCTTTGGGTGAGACGACCAAAATAGAAAAAATAGATTCTTTGGATGGGACGGAGGGAGTATTAATTTTCAAACAACTTATTCAGCAATAAACATCGAATATTTACATGTTTCAGATGAAATATTATTTTATTTATATTGTAACCAATATTGCGTTCGAAAAGGTTCGTCAATTCACTAAGATGTGTAAAGAATAAATAGTTTTGAATTGTGTAAATTAGTAATATATAATCTGGTCCTATAATTTAGAAAAATTAAAATTTAATTGTTGCATTTTAATTTTTCATATAATGAGATAATTAAAAAAAATAAATAAAGAAATAAAACGACAATAAGATTCAAACCACACCAAAACCGGATGAAAGAAGCTCAAACAAATCTCAACCACCCATTAAAATAATTAAATAATTATAACTATAACTTTTTCAAATTAGTAAAGAACATAATTAAATAATTATAATTATGACTTTTTCAAATTAGGAATCAAAATATTACTCCCTCCGTCCCACATTTATCTTCACACTTTCCGTTTTCGTCATCCCACATTTATCTTCACACCCCAAAAAAGGAAACTTCACATTGACCAACAACCTCAAAAGTTACCTTAATTTCAAAAATATCACTCTCACCTAACACACAATACATACTTTACAATTTATTTATTACTTAAAAATACCACAATACCCTTCAAAAAGTAACTTTTCTTAAACTCCGTGTCTACACTAACTACGAAAACAAATATGGGACGGAGGGAGTATTTATTAAAAAATTAATAATATTAAATATAAATCCAATCATAACCATCAAAGGGTTTAGTGTTTAGGGTTTAGGATTTAAGGGTTTAGGGTTTTAGGGTTTATGACATAATGTTTCCAGAGGGTAAAATCCTAACCATATATTTCTAAAACAAATCTCAGCAACCCATTAAAATTATTAAATAATTGTAATTATGAATAATCTTACTTCATATTCAAATAAATATTATTCGGTTCAAACATCATAAAATTAAGTAAAATTGTTGTTGCCCTAAAAATAACACATCTCGTGCAATGCACGGGTGCCATAATCCCTAATTTATTACAATTAATCATCTCCACATGTAAGACTAATTTCACTCACTTTAATTATTATTTAATTGATGATTAATTGTACATACAACTCCAAGTGTTTTGTTCTTGAGTTATTAATTGTGTGGGGATGGTAGGAAGTCATACGACGAATCTATACAATTTCGAAAGCACTACTATATCTGATGTTCGGAAAGTCAAAGGGAAGGGTGCAGATGGATCATGGCTCTAGTGCACCACCGATGATACGGTGTATAATATTGTGAAGTCGATGACTCAGCACAATGTTGGAGCTCTGGTTGTTGTTAAACCGGGGGAGCAGAGCTCAATTGCTGAAATTAATAATTATAATTTTTTCAAATTAGGAAATAATTTAGTCCAATCTAGAATAAATTCAATCTTGACTATCTATTTTTTAAACAAATCTCAGCTACCTCTCAACTACCCATTAAAATAATTAAATAATTATAATAATTCAATCCTGGCCATCTATTTCTCAAACAAATCATATAATTCAAATAAATATTATTTGATCAAAAATCATAAAATTAAACGAAGTTATTGTCCAAAAACTAACACAAACCGTGCAACGCACGGGTTAGATGCTAGTAACACATAATAATAGAAAAAATATATGAAAATAAATCAAACAAAATAATATTAATTAAATCAAAGATAATTATTGGATTATTAAATGGGGGTTATAATGAATGAATTAACAATACTAATGGAAATGAATTTGTATAATAATACTGATTAAGTAAGAAACGAACTTAATATTGACCCGTTTCAATGCAGAATTGGTGGTATATAATAAATTCTCCATTTTTCCAGTGCATTGAATTATCGAGATTTCTTACTACCGTGCCTAAAATTACGGTGTAGCAAATCATCATTTTTTTTACATTTTCGACCCAAGCTCGGTATACCGAATTCTCAATATTTGTTTCTTTTCTAATGCACTGGTACCCCAAGGCTTTCAAAATTAACAATCGAGAAGGATAACGACGATTTACAAGATTTCTTTTTTGAAACTTTGACAGAAAAAAGAAAGAAAAAGAAAGGTGAAGTTTAGGCACAGATCAGCTCAACAGCAAGTGTCTTCACCTCCAAATTAGGACATAACTCTGAAATCTGTCCTCTTCCTACTTCCAACTCGCATTCGTTCTTGTTTAAGCATACCTGCACATAACATGAAGGGACCTTAAATAAACCAACTCAAACACATGATTGCAAAACTAACTCAATATGATCTATGCAACTCTTACACTTTCAACAGCGGCTATGGAATTAGGATCGTGGCATTCTCCCACAGAAAACGAGCCACAACTCCCGACTGGAGCTCCAAAACTGGCAAATTTCACGGACGAGAACTGACTGTTTTTGGGACATTTCAACTTGACACTTGCTTTCTTTTTGGTGTCCAAGGAAGGGTGATCTTCTGAGATGTGCGCACAGATGCTCGACACTTTTCGTGCTGAGAACCGAATCTTGGTTGGGTTTCCACCTTTTTCTTCAAAGATCACCAACACATTTCCTGATGGCTTGAACCAAGATCTTGGCACATGGTACCTAATCCACCAAGACAACGGAACTTTTTCATGTTTTCAAGATTGAAAATTGCAATTGATCAACTTTCTAACTGCAACTGGGAATTCTTCTATTTCTCATAAAGAAAATGACACCTTTGGGAGTGCACAAAGACAGCTTATCTGTGGTTTTGAACTTGAAACAGTTGTGTACAAGTTCGAGAACAAAGACATCTCATAAGTGGTACTGAACTTAGAACAATCCACTGAGCAACTTTGAGAAGATTGAACCATGAAAGTTTCAGAAAACTAGAATATGAAAAGAATATTGCTTTTTTTTAAAAAAAATAAAATAAAAAAATTCTAGAGCATAAAACATAAACTGAATAACCGGTACTTATGGTATATGAACTAACCATCTTTGTGTTGGCTCTCCACATCCTGTGTTACATTTGTCTGGCATAAATTTGCCTCTGTAGTCACAGTGCTGAACGCATTTTTCATGTTTAGAGGCCTTTCTAGGCCAATATCTTCCAATCTCATTTCCATTTAACCAAGCTAGCCCCTTCCCCATATGAATCATATCAAGTCCGATGGGATCTTGCCCAGGTGGAGAATCGACCACAGCCTGCGTATGTAAGAAGCATTTTTAATAAATCATTGACGCAAAATTATGCCAGCAGAAGATCAACCACAGGTTTTTACCTTGTACCATGTTAAGGGCTGTTGCACAGGTGGTGTTGAAGTAGATACCCAGTTTATAGGTTTTGAATGATCTCTATCATATAATCTTAAATATTCTCCTTGGAGTCCAATCTGAAAATACAATATATATGATAAAACTGTCAGGACCTCCCTCCTTCCTAACTAAGGAAACCTCGGAATTTATCTTACATCCTGGAAAGTTCTCTTGCCGTAATACTACTCATTTAACATTTCTGGTAAAATTTATGGTTTGTTGTGAACCAAAAGGAAGCAGACTAGTACAAAATATTGCAAGATTAAAAAAAAAAAGGTGCACCTTGCAGGTCCATTTACTAGTGGACAAGTCTACTGTGCCATTCTTTATCCCCACAATTTTGACACCGGTAGGACCAGCTCCAACCCATTCATAAAATACTCCTGCATTCTAGCATTCAACAGAAAGGTGAAAAATATTAGTATAAATATTGAACGATACCATTGAAAATTTATGTAAGCATGACTGGTGTAACATTCAACTTTGTGTGAGCAACTGTTAAATTTAACAAGTCAAACTTAGTAATCCATGGCCTCTAAACCCATAATTATGAACCTTCTTATGTCCCTATCATCCACATGGTTTAAGTTCAAGCATTTTAAACAAAATTGGAAACTCAAGTCTTTTTCTAAACATATGAATTAGAAAAAGGAAACAAAAAACAAGAAAACCTGCAGCCCAACAGTCATGCTTAATAAAGCAATTTCATTCTCGCCAGCCTTGAGAGATATCGGACTTCTGATTTTGAAACGCGACACTGTACCATTCCCATAACCACTAGCTGAAGAGGAACATAAAGATACATCAGCTCATCATGTATCAATAAAATATGACTTCTCTATCTTGTCATATTTCGCAAATGAAAGATAAATGACCTTGAAGTTTCTGATTGATGAAAACATGCATTGCATGGCCCTTCGATTCTACCACAAGCATTGGACTCCTTCCACTTTTGAACAACTCATCAGTCTCATCTACAAATAAACTATATCATAAAAGAGAAACTGTGAGTTTTTCTTTATAACCCAAGTATTAATTGTTCTTGAATGGGTATCTACAGCAATTGTCTCACAGTGAAATTGTAAATTCAACTCCGAGATATGATAAAATGGTTAAAGCAGTAAAAGTATGCTATTGACAAACCTTGTTGTGTACCATAGGTAGTCAGTAGTATCTTTTGTTGTGTTAATGTGATCCACAAAGCCATTTTTAGTAAAATCAGCAGCACCCCAAATACCAGCTTCCTCTTTAAACACGTTCCATAGCAGACCTTTCAAATCTTTACTATTTGGTGATGTACTTGTTGGGCGTAAATGTGTTGGTATCATGTCAATCACAGAAGTTTGAGAACTAACCTGATAAAGAGAGGAATATAAACATCCACAAGTAACTATAAAGAATTGGACACAAGACTCCATATGATCTATTGAGCTCTTTGGGATGTTATAATTTTTTTAGTAATGCACAGACATTTATGAACAAGTTCAACAAAAATTCGAAGCACCAAAGCACATAATCATCTTCCTTTCATTCGCAGAGTCACTCAGAGACTAATATTTGTAAAAATTCCAAAAGCCAGATATTGAACAATGTATCACACTCAAATAATAATTATGTTGTTTGAAATAATGCCCAAGGTGCATACAAACAGAGCTGGACAAAAAGAAATTTTATAGTTCTAGAACAAACAGGAGCATCATTCATGTTAGTTGAACAGTTATTAATTATCTTATGTCAGAGCTGGAAACTGCTGGACCACATCACAATCTTTTGCAAGTTGAAAACTTAGTTACCTTTGCAGTGTTGAAAACTACATTTTTGCAGTCAGGTAAAATGCTAACAGACCATGCTGGGAGGTAATATGATGTATTTCGGAATACCACATTCGTTCCATTTACATCATCCATATTAGAAATAAAGGCAGCACAACCTCCTGATGAATCTTCATAGATATCAACCTACAACAAAATGTCTACTGTAAATGATGAAATAGTCGAGTGAAGATAAATATAAAATAAGTAAAAACTAGGAATTAAGTGAGGTTCTCAGAGCAATGATAGAGAAGATGCATACGGTGCTAGTCTAATGTGTTTCTCCAAGAAAATTCAGTCCATACCCATCAACAGCCTATTAAAATGTAGCTTTTGAGCAAAGAAAATTCTTTCGTGCTTCTCCCAGTTGATGCACTTATTAGACAGAGAGAACCTTGCACAACTTCTGAAGATTCAACTATGTAACAAAAGAAATTGATTCATCTTCAGCAACATCATGCTGCGTATGTTAGAATAGGTAAATTTATTCCGTAACTGACACGTTTTCATTTTAATACCCAAGCAATGGCCCCATTGTGGTTCGGATCAAGAGAACATGCTAGAAAAAATTAAATGAAGGCACACAAAATCCATGGCATATAAGGAAAAATTAAATATGAAAACAGAAGACTTGGGGCACTGTGCGAATGTGAGAGCTAATAGTTTCTCCATTAGAGGGATTCAGAACTTCACCTCTTGTAATGGGCCTAATGACAACAACTTGGATATTCCATTCAGCAATGCATGCTCACATAACTTTATAGATGTGTGAAGCTCTTTAAGATGTCCCCACTTTGGAAATCTAGCCAATCCTGAAAGAATATCAAACACCTTAGAAACGCACTAGGCAAATCAAAAATGAAGTTCAATTATGACACCTTTACCAAAAAATCATGTCAAATGTGGGGGGGAAAAGGGTCAAGACTTACCATATTCATCAATCGGTGCATCATAGTCATAACTTGTAGTAATGAATGGTCCACCTGAGGTGCGCCCAAAGTTTGTCCCACCATGATACTGACAAGGAAAAGACAATTCACGTAAACAAGCGGGGAGCAAAAGAACTTTAAAATGAATTGAACATGCATAGCTGATTCATCCCATAATATGGATTGATGGTCTGTGCCAGACTACAAAAATAAGTCAAGAAATAATAGCATACCATGTAATAATTTTGTAGGCTTCCTCCTTTCTGGAAAAAACGAGCAACTGAAAAGGCAACATCTTCAGGAGGTCTGTGAGGATTACTTGCTCCAAATGTTTTAAACCTGAAATTTACAGAGCTCAAGGCATGACACAACAGAAAATTGCATCATTCTAAATCTAACATTTTCATGGGATAAAGATTGCACACTTCAGTCGATATTCTAGCTTCACGTCAAAATAGTAACATGCAACATGAAATAACATAAACATAAAACATTTATTAGAAATTAAGAATGCCACTCAGAAAGCTATGCAAGATCGCATCTTTCTTTTCACTCCCAAACCTCCCAAAATGCATTCAAAATTTAAGAATAATTATATAGCACCTTTTCTCACGGAATTTGAGAAGGAATAATTTTCTGGATCAAAAACATTTCAAGAGAGTTACATTCACTTGATTCCTTTCCGGCGGGCAAGCAATAAGCATCTTATATGTATATAGCTGATGCCCTTCTGAACAGTACAGCTTAATCTTTACAACTCTTACTAGCAATTTCTATTATCTAGCTTTAATTGTGTTGTTGAAGGTCTGATGTTGTTGCTGTTTTAGCTGAAAAAAGAAAAGAAGAGTGTACAACTGCGAAAACTCTTTCGCCTTGTTAGCTGTTACAGAACTTATATTAATATTTTGTTACTCAGATAGTATAGAAGTTGGCACAATTATATTATTTTCCAGGATTCCTCTTCTCATCTATAGATTCGCATGATGGTACTTCTACCTGAGAGTATATTTTTCATCCATTGATTACAAATTTTCTCCATCTATATCTAATGACAGATTAACACATGCTCCACAACCAGAACCTAGAGATCTAAGAGAATAACATTAACCAGCAAGAAAGGGACCTTATAATTTTTTTTAATAAAATAAAATAAAAAATAATAATAATAACAACAACAGCAACAATAAAAACAACAATAATAATAACAATTGAACATCTGGAAGCATGAATAATTGTTCCACGTAAAAAGACACACATTACAAATATTGAAAAAAACAATACAGTAAGACGTTACCATCCTGGCCAGTTTTCAGTCCAGAATTTGGGCTTATGAGGAGATCTTGGTTTGAAAGGATCGCAGTAAAATGAATTGCAAGTGTCAATCTAAAAGCAAGAAAGATAGTGTTAGACATGCCAAATGATTGCACTAGATCTGAAAATTAAACTAACCATCCCTCATTAAAAAAATTATTCAAGATAAAAACAAAAATAAAAGGAAAAAGAACAACATATTAAGTATGCATTATGAAGGTCGATGTACCAAAGAAAAAGATTACATGATCTAAGCTGAAAGAGGAAAGTTAAATGACCAAGGCATGATAAACGGATAAAACCTCATTATGCTCATAGACCTCGAATATTATATAATCCCTTTGGCTTCCAAGTAAGTAAGTTGATTGGAAATTTTTTTCCCCTATTTTGGAGAGTGAGTTGATGGGAATGTTGGCAGGGATGATGAGTGCTTACTATAGTAGCAGGAGGATCATATTGTTGGCACATAATCCAAGGTACGCCAGTGTTTTGGGAAACAGCCATGTTAGCCGCCCAATGGGTGTACCTTTTGCCTCCTTCCCCATAAGCAGCTTCATAGTATCCGTATTCATTTTCCACCTGATTTCATAAAGCAACAATGTATAAATATCATTATGACCTTTACAACGTGCAAAAGTGAAAATTTACACACAAGGAAGAATTAGACGAGGGAAAACCAATCAGAGAACAAATAAATACTCAAAACTAACAACTCTGGCTCCCTTTCCACTATTGCATTGGAAAAGTCATACTGGAAACCTGTAAAGTCTCTAATAACTGACTCTTCCAGAAGAAAAGGCCATACAGGTCATTTGAGAAAGATAATGGGTAATGGCTTTAACTAATACTTGCACCATTGTAATGCATTTTTTGCTTTAGATCACATTCTCTAGTAACATTTCCAAGTTGATATGTGCCTTGTATTTGTCCATTCTAGCAAAAATTTAGTACTATAACTTCAATGCCTGTACCTCCATGAAGCGTGATGAGGAAGATCTAACTCATCAAGAATGCCGTTCAACGAAAGCATGAAATCAATTATATAATGACATGATCGTTGACCAATAATCATATCACCAAAGGGAGTATATATCATTATTATCGCAGTAACCATGACATCCAACTAGCGTGCAAGATATACTTGCCTGTGCTAAGATAATAGGACCTCCTTGTGATGCAAAAAGCTTCTCTTTCTTCACCATGTCCACAATCAAAGTCATGAACTTCTTCATATAGTACTGGAATTCCAAGCACCAATCTAAACAAATTAGGCACGTATATAATTCATGAATTTAAAAATACAAACAAGAATAAATTAGGCACCTTGAAAGATTCGTTATCAGTTCGAAAGACAGTTCCCGGCACATAGTGCAACCAAACAGGTACCCCACTGATTAGATAATATACACGTAAGTAGTTGATGATTGAATGAAATAATCAATGTCTTACGCAATAGATTATTCATTCAGGGCAGGGGACAGTAACATAATAAATGAATAATAGAAAATTGAGCAAAAAGAATTACCCGAAGTTCCATTCTGCAGCCACAAATGGGCCAATTCTAAGTATCAAATACAGGCCAGACTGTTGAACGATCTTGCAAAATTTGATGAGATCATACCTTCCTCCAAAGTAGTACTGCAGAGCAGGGCAAAAGTTGAACGTTTTCTTTGGTTTATTTATTCAAAAGAGAGTAGCAAATAGCAATAGCAATAGCAATAGCAAAGATGATTGAGAGAGCTTACATTGTCCGGGGAGAGCTCATGACCATTCCAGAAGACATATGTTTCGATGGCATCGGCGCCTCCTTCCTTTGCCAGCTGCACAAGCTCAGGCCACATCTACAGGACAAGCTTGGGTACTGTTTTATTACATTACTATTATTCAACACAAATACGATAGTAGAGACTAAAGAGAGAGACTAACGGCGGGGACGCTGCGAGGGTAGTGAATGGAGGTGGAGATGATGAGCTTGCGGTGGCCGTCGATGATGAGGGAGCGGGTGTCGTAGCTGACATTGTAAGCTGCAGAAGAGATAGAAGCGAAGAGAGAGAAGAGCAAGAGCGAGAGAATGAGAGGGAAGGACATGGAGATAGATATCCGTCTCTCTCTCTCTCTCTCTCTCAAGTGTAATACATCAGAAAAGGAAAGGAGCCGGCGACGAGCGTCTTCATTTATACACCGCTTGAGTTTAATTACAATAATTACTGACCCACCCACGTCTGTAAAATTTTTAAGGATGCAAAGTTGAATTAATTCATCTCTGCTCTGCTACTCTTGTCTGTCTGTTTAAGGAAGGAAGACAAAATGGGAAACCACACCATACGTCGTATCATCACCACACACATGTAAATGTAATTATGTAAATCACTCGCATTACAATATTACTGATCTGCCTCTGCCTCTGCCTCTGCCTCTGCATTAGTATATTATTAGTATCAGTATTATTATAATCCTAAATTAATTATACGTACACGGACTGCTTACCCCAACCCCTTTAATTACACACCGTCTCACCCTGGGCCCTACTCTACTCTTTTTCGGATCCATTACAGGAGCGGGTACGGGTTTGCTTCGCCTGGGTTGGACATTGGGATTATTTTTATTTATATATACACACACATATATTGTGAATTACATTCAATGTTAATATTGTGTCGTTTGTTTGTTTATTTATTTAAGTTACATGAATCATGGAATTGATAAAGTGAAAATTGTGTAAAAGTAATCGGAATAGAGGGAGAGCATATAATTTTTTTTGTTATTAATAAAATATATTTCCTTTAATAGAATTTGTTTCAATTTAAAAAAAAAATTACCTTCTTAACTATACATTTAAATAATTTTATTCATAAAAAAATAAATTCGAAGATCATTTAATGACCCAAAACCCCACCCTCCAACGGTAAAGGGATTTTGGTATTTGGGGTCCTCACATGGATTAAAGAATTGTGAGATGACATGTTATGTACTATCTTGTTACTAACACATGACATAGGAAAACAATTATCAACATATATGTGCAGCTCTAATTTCAATGAAACATTAAATCTAACATTATAAATAAATATGTGAAATTGTGTTCCCAAATTACAATGGTTGCAAATTTTTTACTCATATTATTTTTTTTAAATACATGTAGGAATGGAGTATTTGTTATGTAATATTCTTCCTCCATCAAAAAAGAGTATTTTCATTTCAATCTTTACATATACTTTTTGCGTTAAAATTAAAAATATAATATTTTAATGTGTAGTGAATTGAAAGATATAATATTTTAATTTAAAATATATAATTATATTAATATTATATGTGAATCCCATGAAATTATATTATATTTTGTGTGATTTTCATCTATCAAAAAGAGGAAATATAAGGATTAAAATAAAACACCCAAATTAAAAATATGCAAAGATTGATGAGATAAATGAAATATTTTTTTTCATTATTTTATTTGGTGGGTAATTGTTTTTTAAATTTTTTTTAAATTTACCCTTACCTTTTTATATAAATGGATTATATAGTTGCAATTTCATGATAAATTTTGGAGTTTTGTATATGGGGATCCCATGAAAAGGATCTTTGAATCCCAAAAATGATAAAATTAATAATGGTAAAAAACAACAAAAATTGATTACTTTTGGGTGACATTTTAGATTAGACTGTGTAGAATGCTTGGGTGGAAAGCACATAACAGATATAGGGAAATTGTGATAGAAAACGGGCAATTTGAGTTATTGTCGGTTAACTACCATTACTACAATGCATTAATTAATGTCTATAATAACGCGGTTTACACACTCTACTAGTGGATTTAACAACTATCTAATCTAATTAAAATTAATGCTTACCCTAGCTAATATTTTTCTTTTCTATTTTGTAATCAAATCTAATTCTGATGTTTAAATGTTTTTCTTTTTTGGAATATATATTTTCATTATTTGCATAATAACGTTATAAATACTTTGGGCAATAACGTTATAAATAAATACTTGGAACTATTATATGTGATGAACCAATAAAAAGATGAAACCAAATTTATTTACTATGAGTAAACTTGATAATACTAAAGGTTAAACGTGTGTGTGGTGTGACCATTTTATACTTTTATTATTAGTTACTCCTATTATTTTTTATTAAAAGTATTATCATTAATTTTTTAAAAATCTTATTTCTCTCTATTTATATTACTATTAATTGTTCACAAAATAATTCATTGTTTTATTATTACTTTTCATTAATTAGATAGAAGTATCATTTTTATTAAAAAAATTATCACTTTTTATCGTTTAAGTCATTTAGTAATACAATCTCATATATCCCTCTGTCCTGCATTAAAGTTTATATTTTCATTTTAATTTGTACTAAATTAAGATTTACATTTCTTATTCTTTTTTTTGTCAAGTAGGATCCACACCAGACAATTAATTATTTTACAACCTACACAACACTAGTTTAACTATCAATTACAATCTCTCAACTTATTATTCATAAAAATATTACTCCCCTCCGTACCATTGAAACGTTCGTTTTTTTAATTTCGATCCGTTCCAAAACAAAGCGTACATTTCCCTTTTTGGTGAGGGGATCCAAACATATTAATTACTTCTCTCTTCATGAGCTTCATACTAGTACAATTACACACTTTACATTAAAATATTATTTTTCTCACCTCACTATATATTAAAATATTATACTCATTAATCAAACTGCAAAAAAAAAAAAAATGCCATATTTTAAGGGGACAGAGAGAGTATATCTAAAATCTACGTGAGAAAATGCAAACGTAAACCTTAATATGGAGACTGAAGAGTATATATTTGTCTATATTAGCGAACTTGTGATTTACGAATTGATGATAAGATTGCAGAAAGAAGAATAATGAGATAAATTCACGGGGGTTTGTTGTTGTGTACAGCTGGGTATGGACTGGAATCAGGAATTGGAATTGGGTGAGGCGGTGGGGGGATGGGGTGGGGGTCCTTCCCACTATTTCAACCCTCCATCTTTTCTTGCTCACCCCATTACCTAAAATTCCACGCCTATACCGCTTTTTTTTTAATATTAGTTGATGCTAATTAGTACATAATAGAATAAATTATTAAAACCCCTACAAATTTGTTCAAATTATTAAATAAATCTGGTGGTTTTAAAAATTACATATTATCCCTTTTAATTTGTTTTTTATTTGAACATTAATAAAAAATATTTTTTCTTAAAATAAAGAAGAATGAAAATGACATCAAAACCCATATATATTTAACATTGTATTTTTAAATTTCACTATTTTTTTAAAAAAATATTTTTTAAAGGGAGTAATTGATAATTTTTCAAACCACGAGGTTTATTTGGTAATTTGGACAAACCTCGATGGGGGTTTTGTTAATTTACCCTACATAGTACTACTATACAATTTAGAAATTAATAATCCTAAAATTTTTACTCCCTCAATTTCGGAGATATTGACACTTTTTTTTTGCGTATGAAGATTAAAAAGTATAATAATTTAATGTGAAGTAAAGTGAAAGAAATAATATTTATTGTGTAGTGGGTAGTTGTATTAGTGGTGAGTGTGATGTGTGTGTGGGCCATATAAATAAATAAATTATTTTTGTGTGGATTTCATCATATTTTTAAAAAAGAAATATGTCAATTTGAACAATTCAAAAAGAAAAGTGTGTCAATATCTCTGGAATAGAAAGAAATATAATGTAACACAATTTACCATCCATTAAAATTAAAGTTGAAAAAAATATATATAATTACAAATTTACAACACCAACCTAGTACACATATATTTCTTTCATCTCCAAACAAAAAAATAAACGTAAGATTAAAGCGAAATAGAGAAAGTGCCTCTCACACAAAAGGAAGAAGTACGTTATTTTAAAGGCAATTATTCAATGAAATCTTTGTTTTTTTTTTTGCCTTTTTCGGTAATTTATGACTTTTTGTTTTTAGAATTTACATAATTATTCTTAAACTTTAATATTAATTTTAAAGATATAATAATTATAATTAATATTAAAAAAAATGAGGATCACAAAAATTCCGCATGAAATGTGATTCTCTCTTTTTTAAATGTTTATTATATGGTGAAAAAAAGAAGGGAATAATTTAAAATTTTATAATATATTAATTGATTCTAACAAAATTAGCAACACAATCATTACAATTAATATTGGACAAATTAATGTTGCCAGTAGGACGGGCGACTCTCCTCTACATATACACACAAAGTCGCCACTTGCATCGACGAATCTACTTAATTTATTGACGTTTTTAAAAAACTATATTTTGGTTAAATAATTTTATAACTATAATATTTAATTAAATTAGCCGTATTTTTATTCTTGATGCATGTATAACATATATATTAAGGGTAAGTTTTGTGACCATTTTACATTTTATAAATCAGTTATCACTTTCGCTATTAAATTATATCATTATTTTTCATTTATACTATAAATTATTTATGAAATAGCATTATCACTTTTCTTCAATTGAGTATCATTTGTTATCATAGTGATTATTATTTTTTATGCATCTCACCTCAGGCTTACATGAGACATTCTGATACAAGTTAATTGATATGAAAAAAGAGTTATGAGATTATAGAAAAAATATTAATTTATAAATGAGAGTTGAACATTAATAGGTTTTGGCAAAATATCTTACACATGTACCACATTTATTAATAAATATATAATATATTAATATTTTATGCACATGAACTTAATGGATAAACCAGTCTGACATAAACCCCGAGAGGGTTACCCACATAATACATAGTCAGAGAGCATGCGACCAATCAAACTTGTAAAACTGAACATCCAGTAAATATGTGTTTAATCAATGGGCAATAGGATTTAGTTAGGCAGGTTAAAATGGTGTAAGAATAAGAATAGATGTAGATTGCTGAAATTCAGGTGGGCTGTTTGGCCATTAGCTAAAAGCCCATTAATGAATATATCAACATTACCATGTGCAACTAAACATATGGAGTATAATTAATGCTTTCACGTTTTCCATAAATTGCCTGAAAAGAAATTATGCATATTAATATTATATTATATTCATTCAATTTCAATTTGTTGTGGCACTTGCTCATCCTCTTCAACGTCTCTTTTATTAATATCTTCAGGGGTAATCCCAGAGGCTTCAACTGTTCTAGCTACCCATTACCTCAGAGGCTCTTCATTTAAATCAAGCCTTAGAAGCCCTGCAAATATCCCTCCCACAAACGCCACTGGTTCCTACATATATAACACCCACAGCCCCACATTTAATCAACATCACACAAGAAATTCACATGCATTTTATTCCAACACAACACCTGGATTCTTGTTTACAACCCTAAATCAATAAATTGTTAATTAACTGAACATTTTGAAACTTGTTTGTGGGGGCGGCCCACGTACCTCTTCATCATGCTCTGCCTCACTTATTAACTAATAATAAGGCTATACAAACTACCCATGCATTCGCCAATTTAAAAACTTATCTTATATCCACTATTCTGCATGGTCTTGTGAAAGAAGTCAGACCTTAGATCCACTACATATGCTTCAAAAATGAGCAGAACGTTCAGTGTATGATTCGTTTCTCTCACAATTAATTTATGTTTTCTTAGGGGGTGCTTAGTGTATTGGAAAGAATGGTAAAGAGAATGGGCTCAAAAGACAAGAAGGATCAAAATATTGAAGGTTGGGGGATTTCGATAAAGTGGGGAATCAAACTACTATACCATTTCGGCATTGCATCACTCCACACCAAACATGCACCATCATTCCTTTCCCATTCCCTTCTCTTAAAAACCCTCAACCAAGCAGCCCCTTGGTCTAAAATCCAGATCTCACAAAAAAATTGAACATGATCACGGAGTTCTTCTTCAAGTAGTTAATGAAATTGACAAACACAATAAAATGTGCAAGCATCAAAGATACCACATGGGTACAGGTGATAGTGGAGGACTAAAAGGAAGCGATTTTCAATTTTGGCAGCCCTTATAATCAATCAATAAGTTCTGCAAAAGATTAACCTAGGAGGGTTCACTTCATATACTCACATAGATAACACACGTAAACATCACCACGCAAGCACTCAACAGCTCATACTAAAGTTTAAGTGCAGTTTCTCCAGGAAATAGAACAAGATGGTACCCAAAGAAAACAGTTCTCTATTGATTCCAATGGTAAAAGGGATCAACAAGTCACTCATGATTCATGAATAACTTGCAAGCACATTGTTGAACCTGTGGGACAGACTCTAGATCAGAAAACCCTATTCTCTCTTCTTGCATTAAGAAGGAAAATCAGAATATGTCCTCTAGCAACCATACATTAAAAAATAAAATAAATAAACACTTTCCGGCAAATGCCAGGAAAAAAAATTACCTACATTTCTCAGAGTTTCTTGTGTATGGGGCAGGGCAACTTTCAGAGGGCATGAGCTCTCCTCAACTTTTTTG
Source organism: Pogostemon cablin (assembly GCA_023678885.1). NCBI lineage: Eukaryota > Viridiplantae > Streptophyta > Magnoliopsida > Lamiales > Lamiaceae > Pogostemon > Pogostemon cablin. Next base: position 7,607,207 of record CM042962.1, on the reverse strand, counting down.
AGAAAATTCAAATCACTACTCTCCACAAGGCTCTCCCTACTCTTTTTTTATTGACCTCAACAACAAATCTCATGCTTATTTTCAAACTAAAATTATGAACCACGGCATAATACAAGTTGCATAAAGAGTAAATGATGTGACATTAGGAAAATATATTACAAATGTTTAAAGATTCATTTATTACCACATGATTGGTAGCCCTAAGGTCCAAATTGCCATGAGTAACATGAACGAATAGGGAGCAAATGACTTCTCCGTGTCATAAATTCCATTCATTAAAAATAAGGTTAATTGCAAGAAAAACCACGAACTTTATTTTTATTGTAAATTAATCCAAACATTTGAGAAATTGCAAAAAAGAACCCCACCTTTAAGTATTGTTGCAAAATGCACCCAATTTTAAAAAAAAGAACCCCAACTTTAATCCCCACCTTTGAGAAATATATCACACGTGTGTGCAACAATGTTTAAAGGTGGAGTTCTTTTATGCAATTTCTAAAAGGTGGAGATTAATTAGCAATATGAATACAATTCATGGTTTTTCGTGCAATTAACACCATTAAAAAACTGCGAAGGTCAATATGAAAAACACTGACCAACACACCTGGCAATGAATTCAATAGATAAAATAAAGGATGGTTGATTTTTGACTGTTAGGCTGAAGTTTAGCATATATGATTGGATGAGCTTAATCATAGACAGGGTTAAACTCTTTTCCAAATAGAGTTAGCAAGTCCTCTGTTTATGAAATGGCAAAGAATTGTATGGATCTGTAGCACAATAACATTATCCTACAACCTTGTGGTTCATGTACATTTTATCCCTAGGGTTTAATCTTTACCCTTTCAAGGTCAAGTGTTAATTCTTAAGTGTTTTATTGCATTTTCATCCTTGTGGTTCATAAATTATTTTACCCTTATAGTTTATGTTAAGATAAGGAAAGTTTGTTATGCAGAAGATAACAGCTGACTGTGTTGTTACCCTAGTTCTATGCATAACTGATTCCCATTTCACGAAGAAGATGCAGCTCTTGAACCTTTTATTTGATGAATGTTAAGGGTTGATGTACAAAAATGTTTTATTTTGGTAAGGTAACACGATTTTTTCTGCATTTAAAAAGAGTCAACTCAGTTTGAGAGGTTCATATTCATCATCATTAGCCCCATAAACCGGATAACATAATTCTATAACAATTCAGTAGAAATGAAATATAATGAGAATACCGTTAAACAGAAGATAAACAAGTGAAAGAAGTAGAGAAGTTGAATATACCTTAAGCGCCTCCTTGAGAATAGGTTCTTCGATAGGGTTGGGGAAAAAAGCCCTCACCTCAAAGCTGCTACCACCAATCTGCATCTTTGCAGTGGAGTGGCTCCTAAACGAAGAGAGAATCAGGCGTTTCCCTCGGACAACAGTGTTCCAACTGCACTGCGGTAGCGATAAACAGCAATAAACTTGGATGAATTAGATTAGTAGGTTAATATGCAAATTCAAAGGAACTTACAGGCGGCGCCGTCGATGGAAGCATAAGCAAAGCCATATCTATGGCAGAAACGAAAAGTTCCTTCTCCCTCCGATGCTAGCTAAGATCTTCACTTCCTCTCGTCTAATTAACACCAGACTTTACAGAGTTTGGGCATTTTCTTATGGGTAAAATTCTAGTATACCCTATATTTTTTGTTTTTAATGTTCTATTATTAGGGGAAAATGTTACAAAATGACAAAAATAATTTGATTTGATTTGTAATTCTATTTAAAAATTTTAATCGAGTCATAAATATTTTATAATTGAAACATAATATGTATAATCAATTTATAAAAATATGTCCAGTCAAATTATAAATATATTCAATTAAATTATTTTTTTTTTAATTTAGAATACTTTAACACTTCTTATTAAAAAATTGGGATACAATTAAATTTCTAATTGTATAATAGTCACTATTGCCCATTTCTCCTTTCGTTATTACTAGCTAAATATTTTACTTGTTTGGTAGAATCCTTACGTTAACGGTTAACTATTGGGACAACACTTATATGAGCCATTTTGAGCCATACAACATCAAATTTGTCATGGTCTTTGAAAATATTTTATTTGCCCGGTTTTTGTGTACATACCCGATTTTACCCCCTGACACATTTCAGTTATATTCCCCTTCTTTTTGGAAAATTTGAAAAGGGGGTGAGAGTTATCATTGACCGCTTTTACTAGAATTAAAAAGTGGGGAGAATCTTTGACCCCTTATCTCAAAATCTCAGTCTCTTTCTTTGTCGTCTTTCTCTCGATTTTTCTTTGTCGAATTCCCGATTCCTCTCGCGGACACAGGTCTCCCTCCGGCCATATTTGCACGCTTCCCACATCATCTCCACTTCGAAAAGTCGCAGAACCAAATATGAAAAATCAGGTACGATAGTATTTCAATTTGAAGGTTTAGGGTTTTAGGGATTCGTCGGATTTTTGCTTGAAAATTAGGGGTAGTTGATTTTTTATTTTTGCATAAGTCGTTTGTATATCTGTGCATGCTTTAGTGCAATTGAGTATGTGTTGATTTAGGGTGATTGAGTTTAATCTGATCATCCGCCGAGGAACTAGTTGGATTTTAGTATTGTTGATGTATGAAGGTGTGGTGTCCGCCCATATATTAAGAAAAATTTAGAATATCTACCGATTATTTCAGCCTTAATGAACATGTTCGCCGATTATTTGTACCGATAAATCTTAGCTAAAATGAACATGTCCGCCAAATGTTCTAGCATAATTGAACTTGTTCGCCGATAAATCTAGGTAAAATGAACTTGTCCGCCAAATTTTCTTGCATAAATGACGCTGTCCGCTGATAAATCTAGCTAAAATGATCATGTCCGCCAAATTTTCTAGCATAATTGAGGTTGTTCGCCGATAAATCTAATTAAAATGAACCTGTCCGCCAATTTTCTAGCATAATTGAGCTTATTCGCCAAAAATTTTAGCTAAAATGACCCTGTCCGCCAAATTTTCTTGCATAATTGAGGTTGTCCGCAGAAATTTCTATCGTAATTGACATATGATTGAGCTAAATTGAGCTTGTCAGCCAATTTATACAGCTAAATTGAGTTTGTCCGCCGATTTTTGTAGCATTATTGGTTATGTTTGGTATTTGTTGGGGTTTAATTAGCATGTCCGCCGTTTTTTACCCTAATTGAGCATGTCCGCCGATCATTTGACCCTAATTGAGCATGTCCGCCGATTTTTATAGCCCATTTGAGCCTGTCCGTCGATTTTTTATTGTATAACTGTTTATGTTTGGTATCTGTTGGGCTTCACTTAGCATGTCCGCCGATTTATTGACCCATATTGTGCTTGTCCGCCAATTTTTATAGCCCATTTGAGCTTGTCTGCCGATTTTTATAGCATAATTATTTATGTTTGGTATTTTTTGGGTTTAAATGTGCATGTCCGTTGAATTATTGACCCTAATCGAGCTTGTCCCCTGATCATTTGACCCTAATTGAGCATGTTCGCCGATTTTTTAGCATAATTGAGCATGTTTGGCAATTTTGTGGTGGAATATAGTATGTAACGCTTGAAATATATATTTAAAGATATATTTTGAAATTGGTATAACCTTTAATTTATTTAGAAAAATGATATATCTAATCGAGTTGGCATGCACTGTAGTGGAGCTGGAAACGTCGTGGACTTCAATCACAAAAAGTTGAGATTAAAGGGTACTGTAGGCCTACGAAAGTTTTGAACTACATACGCGAGGTGCTTACAAATAGTTGAGATCAAACAGTATGGATGTTCAGAAGATCGTGTTTCGGTCATTTCTGGGAGTTGGATTCTGATTATGGGTCTCCTAAAGCGTTATTTCAGTTGATGGCTTAGGAGGTTGTAAACCCTGGTTCACATATGTACACCCAGTACTTCAGTGTGTCTGATACAATTCTTAGTTTCACACCACTAGAGTTTATGCGTGTTATGGGACTAGGGTTTGAGGATGGTGGGGATTTTGACTCAAATGATTCATTTCAGCCAGCACCAGACAGTTTGTTTGCTAGCTTTCGTATGAAGAGGGTCCTAGTTGATGAACTTATGAAAAGATTCAATGAAAATAAATATAAGGGCCATAACGCGGTGAAAACGGCCAACATTCTACTTCTGTACTACTTTTTGTTAGGCCGGGATACGTCCAAAGTATACATAGAACCCTGTGTATGGTATTTAGCTGAAAATGCTCACCAGTGGAACTCTTTCCCTTGGGGGAAGTACATATACCTAACCCTACTGCACCATATGGACTTTGTGAAGACTACGGTGCAAAAGTTAGGCAAACAGCAGCACATCAATTTTTATGGATGCTCATTTACCCTAGCAGTAAGTGATACCGATTTTATGTGAATATTCTTATATTAGTTGCATTTAAAAATATATATGTTGAATTCAAATCACTTTGACGTTTGTTCACAAGTTTGGGCCTCCGAGCATATCGAAGGTTTTGCAGCCCACCTGATCGATGGAATGCCCGATCCTAACGTTAGACCTCTGTGTATTCGATGGACATATACCACTGCCAAAAAAATTGACTATACACAGTTTTTTAGACAGGTTTGTCATTTTGTTTTTGTATGAGTTTAAGGTTTTAAGTTTCTACATTGGATGCATTTGGATACTATTTTGGTCACCTGAGTTTATGTGTTTAATTTATATTATTTTACTTTCAGGACCCGAGAGAGGTTGATTTACCTGACAACCTCCCTGAGGAGTCCCGCCGACCATATTTTAGAGGAATACATTCTGATTGGAGTTCTGGTTTTCAGATGCAGTTTAGGGCTTTCGAGGATCCAAAACCAAAAAAAAAGGGTAAGGGTAAGAAACAGGTCGTGCACACTAATACCGATTCCCAAGATGAAGCTAGCACTCAGCGTGCGATTCCTGTTGAAGTGAGCATTTCTTCCAATTATGCTGGTGGCGAGCAATACTGTGGGAGGATAAATGTTGAGGTTGATGATGATACAACAACACGGGGCAACACAGAACTGCAGAAGACTTACTACGTGATTTTAATGTCGTCGGAGGAGACGATGACGATGATGATGATGAGTTTATGGGTGATCAGGATGACACCTCTTACAAACCATTTGTAGATTCACCCCCTCGGCCATCTCAGTCTGGTGCAGAGTTCCCCACGCACATGCTTCCTACCCATGGCCCCATACTACCGTAACACCCGCTGATGGCCATTCCGGAGTGTTCACATCCTACTGTCTTTGGAAAATCATATTTCCCTTCTGCTGGATTTCAACCACCATCTCACTCTTCTCCTTATGGTGGATATCAAGGACCATATCAGTTTCCCTTTGGGGGATTTCAGGGCCTACATCAATCTCATCTTTATGGTGGAAGTGAATGATCACATCAAGCTCATTATAGAGAGTTTGAAGGATTTGTGTATAGTCAAGGAGGTCTAGGATATCACGGAAGACAGGGTAGCCCTCCATCTACACAGGATGATTACCATCCTCAATCCAGATCAAATCAACAGTGGGATCACTCCATTCCTCATCAGCAGAAATAAGACAGTGGGGGTCTGTCTCAAGAACAATACGATCGGATTATGAGGAGAATGGATGATCATGACCAAATTTTTTTTGAACATGACGCCCTTCTTACTCAACTGCTGGATTGAGATGACATATGGGATAAGAGGTTTGACACACAGGATACACAGCTAGCTGATATTCGTAGGTACCAAAAGGAGGGACACGGTGAAATTAAAAGGGCTGTTGGTTGATTGGTTGGAGCACAGACTCAGATGCAGCGTAGCCACGAGAGGAATATTCTTGGTTCGATATACAAGTTGTTTAAGGAGGGATTCAAGGGTCCACCACCTGATCCATCTACGTACGAAGCGCCAAGTGTTCCATCTACATGGGAGGAACAACAGAGTGCTCATACGACACCCCCACAGACTAGTTATCCAACACCAGGTGGCCTCTTTGCCGGAGATGTGAAGCTAATACCAGGTGGCTCAACAAGATTGCCTGAAGCGCCCGGATCACAAAGGCATCATGGTTATTCTACACCCGGAGTCTCAACTCCTGTAGGGCCCGGTTCAGGAGTTCGTGCAGACACGGGTTTCAGTTTGGTGTCTACTGCAAAACACTTTCAGCGTCGTTCGTAGCGTCCAAAGAGAAAACGACTGCAGTCCAATCCCCATACACAACTGTGGATAAAGCCAAGATCAACCGAGCGTGGGATAAGTTCATGATTTCCCCTGTAACGTAAGAATTGTCCTTAATATATTCTTCTTTTATTATTAGGGTGTAACAAAGTACAGGCATATACAAAGGTTGTCAAATACATATGTAGGATGGACGTCGGCATAGGGTTCCAAGTGAAGAATGATTTCTTCGTGAGAATGATGACGCCAACTATTTGGATGGAGGATGAGGTATGCGATAAACCCTTAAATTATTTGCATACTACACTTATATATTCTGATAGTTGAAATATTTTCCTTCTAGCATATTGATTCATGTTTGGCCATACTGGCACAAGCACCCGATTACGTTGGTGTTCACCCGAATCATCGAATGCAATCGTATGTCATTCTACTGTGTCAGTTTTCGGTAAGTTCTTACATGCATTACGGTATTTTTATTCTTATTACAAACTTTTATATTATAACGTTTTTTTTATCAGGCGATGCTAAAAGCAATATGGGATGAGCATGTTATGGCACATGGCGATGACCCCACCCAATTGGTCGATTTACCTCAAGAGAAGCTACAAATTCTGGATAGATGGTGGAATGGTTAAAATATGTTTATAAATAATCATATTAGAACACCCTAAAATTATATTTTAATGCATATTTATTGTACTTAAAAAAATTATACTTTAACTATCAATAAACATAATTTACTTATATAACAATCATACTTTAACACTTCTCACATGCCGTTTTATATAAGTAACATCTCATAAGAGACTTTGTTTTAAAGAAGTTGTTACTTTTTCTGTGTGAGTAGGATGTTTTAGAAAGAATATAAAAGTGTAAAAGATTCTTAAGGACGAAAGAAGTATAATATAAAGGTACTCGCGAGGCATTGGAGTTAGAATAGTGCACTTTCTTAGGCTCTCATCGCATGCGGTCATAAAACTTAAATGAGTTAGATACAATTTCAATTATATAACTTTTGCAAAATTTGATTTTAGTTTCAAATAAGTTAATTTTTTAATTTAGTTTCATATATTTTTAATTTCGTCGATTTCAACTCAGAATTCAATTTCGGCCTGAATTCCAAATTTCCACCGAAAAAAGTCACGTGCGCTCCACATGACCCTTAAAATTGAGGGAATCTGGTCTGCTTATCCGATGTGGCATCCCAAATGAATAATGACCAATTATACAGCCATGTCATCTTTAACTAATTAAAGAAATAAAAAATGAAATTCCAATTCATATTTGACATGGAGTTAATATTATACTTTGAGAAATAATATTTTTTTAATTAAAAAAGTAATAATTCATCTATCTTAAAACTAATTTCGGTGAATTGAATGCAAGTTGAATAGCTCGTGCGAATGTTTGCCTTAACATAAATACAATAGTTTTTTTTAACAATTAACTAAAAACAAACAATAAATAGAAGTGATGTAATCAAATGTAACTATATATTCCCTCAGTTCCCGACCGATGATCACTCTTCACGTTTACTGTACCACTTTGTTTTAAAAAAGTTGCATTTTCTTACCAATGCTTTTGATTTTAGTGAGTATTATAGTATTTTTAGGTAATAAAAAAATATATAAAGTAATGATATATATATGAAAAATGAGTGATTAATTCGAAAATAAAGCTTTGAGGTTGTTGGATAAAATGATTTTTTTTAGTGTGAAGAATAGTATGAGACAGACGAATGAGAAAATTATAAAAAGAGTCCACGGAGGGAGTAAGATGTAATCAAGCATCCATTAGAGGAAATTATAATGAAGCATAGCATAGTCAAAGTAGGGTTTAATAACTCCTCCATCTAATCACATGTAGTAATTATAATATTGTAGTCATAACAATGATAATGTTCAACGTTTTTGTGGCTCTATGACTTTTTCACATCTTCCCTTTTGCCTTTACTCTCAGCCTCATAAGACTATAATATACATTCATTTTGCATCAAGAAAAGAATTCAACTCCTGAGCATCCCACTAAACTACCCTCTTGATCATGCATCCACAAGAGAGAGAGAGAGAGAGAAAGAAGGGGGTCAAATAAAGATGTAATTTAGAAGCAGGGGATACAAGATTGAAGTAGTCCAGTAGTTGATAAATAAAAATAATCAGGAAAAAGAGACAGAGACCAAATATAATAGTATTTCAGTAGGCCTCGAGCTCTAAAAAAATGATGGTCAAAGGCAATTAAAGAATTGGAAGTCAAATCCAACCAAACCACTCTCCTGCTATTGCCATTCCAAAAAAGTAGTATTTTGGAAGCATTACAATGCTTAGCTGTTTAAGATAAAAATAAACAAAGCTGCTTCAGAAGCAACCCCAACACCTTCCCTTCTCATGAATATATGATCAACATCACACACCACTTGAGTGAGGTACCATTTGCCTGTGATGTTGAGTAACTGATAATGAAGTATCCATTTAAAACTGGAAACTTGGAGTTGGGAGTCTAAAAATTCTCATTTTAGTGTGAAATCAACTCCAATTATTTATATTTGGAGGGGAATAACTTGCGGTGCTACACATTCCAGACGTGACAGACAGATAGAGTCAACCAACCATGTTTCTAATCTCTTCCTCTTTTTTTTAGATAAACTTAAATCATCATCATCAATTTCATTCCACTTCCTAAAACTCCAGCTTGATTTTCAATACTAGACAGATAGATATATGGCACAAGATCTTGGGCTCTGGCCCTATATTATCACTTCCCTCCTACTCCTTTTGTTTCTTGCCAAGTTCTTATCCAATAATTCTGCAAGAAGAAGAAAGAATAAGTTTAAGTTACCTCCAGGAGGTAGAGGGTGGCCAATTGTAGGTGATAGTATCAGTTGGTACAATGCTGTTGCAAGCTCACATCCGCCCCGTTTCGTAGAGCAACAAGTCGAAAGGTAAAATCCATGATTCAGATTGATTTCTTTCACATTTCTTCATCCAAACTTGACAACCTACCAATTCCCAACTCAACAGGTATGGCAAGATATTCTCATGCAGTCTGTTCGGTAGACGGGCGGTTGTATCAGCTGATCCAGCATTCAACCGATTCGTGATGCAAAATGAAGGCAGGTTATTCCAATCTAGCTATCCAAAATCTTTCAGAGATTTGGTGGGAAAGAATGGGGTGATCACTGCACAGGGAGAGCAGCAAAGGAAACTTCATTCCATCGCCTCCAACATGATGCGCCTCGACAAGCTCAAGTGTCATTTCCTGCACGATACACAGATAGTTATGAAACAGATCATGAGAAATCTACATGACAACCAACTTGTTCTTCTACAAGATGTTTGTAGAAAGGTGATCCATTACCTTTTTCTATTTATCCACAAATACATATCTACCTATATGCTTATAGATTGATCCTTTAGATAGCAATCAACTTGATGGCCAATCAACTTCTTGGAGTGCGCTCTGAATCGGAAGTGAATGAGATATCTCAGTTGTTCTCTGATTTTGTCGATGGCTGTCTTTCCGTTCCGATCAAATTGCCAGGCTTTGCATATGACAAAGCAATGAAGGTTACAACTCAATTGTTAATTTTCATGCCTATGTCAAGAAATAGCAGTCTTATGTTCATTTCTTATGATTTACCAGGCTAGGGAAAGTATAATAAGTAAGATCAACAGGACAATGGAGATTCATAGGCTGAAATCATCTCCAGAAATCGGTAATGGTGTTCTGGGAAGGCTACTAGAAGAAGAAAGCTTACCCGATGATGCTGTGGCCGACGTCATCATCAACCTTCTCTTTGCAGGAAACGAGACCACGGCTAAGACCATGCTCTTTGCAGTTTATTTCCTCACACAATGTCCTAAAGCCATGACACAATTGCTGGTACACCTCAAAGATCAATGCTGTTTTCTTCAACACATTACGAATCAATGTTTAGCAAATTGATTTTCGAAGTTCTAAGTACAGGACGAGCAGCAGAGTGTACGGGGCGAGGGGGGAATGCTTAGTTGGGAAGATTACAAGAGTATGACCTTCAGTCAGTGTGTAAGTTGTCATGTCTCCTATAAGAAATCCAAGAACACCTTAACCAAATTGGAAGTTGCATTATGAGTCTTGATGGTTTCCTCAGGTGATAGACGAAACTCTACGACTAGGTGGGATTGCAATTTGGTTAATGAGAGAAGCCAAACAAGACATAGAATATCAAGGTAATTAAGTTTTGTAGTGGGTTGAATTATGAGCATTGATTGATGATCTACTTCCTCATCCTGCAGATTATGTAATACCCAATGGAAGCTTTGTGGTACCATTTCTTTCAGCAGTCCATTTGGATGAAAATGTGTACGAGGATTCCCTTAATTTCAATCCATGGAGATGGATGAAACAGGAAAATCAGGTAACACAAAACATGCCTTCATGTGTTTCTAGAAGCAATCCTCTTTAAACCTAACTATATACACACAATACTCCCACAGGACAAGAGAAATTGGAGGAGCAGTCCACACTTTGCACCATTTGGTGGAGGGGCTAGGTTTTGCCCCGGGGCGGAGTTGGCTCGACTTCAGATTGCTATTTTCCTACATTACTTCCTAACCACATTCAGGTTTTTCCCCTACATTCATATTTCCATTTTTTCTAGTTTCTTTTGATTTCTGAAGCAACAACTTTGGAACTACAGGTGGAGGCAGTTGAAGGAGGACAGGATGTCCTTCTTCCCATCGGCCCGACTGGTGAATGGTTTTGAAATACAGTTAACGAAACTACAATGTCATCTTCCCACCTCAATCATCAACTGAACAACATACTTCTATTACAACACGCATGTAGATTTCAATGCTCTTCATCTGTAAATTTGTTCCAAGCATACACACACACACATCTAATATATGTTGAAGATATTAGTATTCTTTTTCGAACCAGACATCTATACTTGTGTCAATTTGCGAGATGCTATCCGATTTCATCAATCTACTCTTTTCCAAAACCATTCAACTACACCTCAATTGTAGAAATCCAATCACTTTGCACAGCCTAACCAACATAAGCTAGCTGAGCTGGCTATTTATTAACATAAAAGGAAAACAAACTATCAATAAATCACCAAGCAGTTAAAGGACTTCAACTGCCATGATCTCACTAAGTAAAAGCAGGCTGCCAGATAGGATAGGACAACTATTCAATGAAGTGGTTCTAGATAAAGCAAGGGGCAGCATCTATTAAAGGAACCATACTTGTTTCCAGCAGCAATGCCCAAGAGGAAATAATTATATCTTTGTTGTCAGTTTCAGTCTAGATGCACCCCAGGGTAATTAAACTGGCAGTTTTTGTTCTTTCCCCTTCCAGAGCTGTTTAGATGCATCCATCTATTAACACCAACTACATATGAAACATACATAGTTTAACATAACATGGCATCTAGGCCAACAGGGTAGCTATACACCGCGTAGTTTACAAGTAAATTTCAGCACCAACAATCGTGCTACGAGGATGAATAGAATTATCACGAAGCAATATTGTGATGCCCGGATGTTCAATCATTGCATTCTTGTCATCCCTAAGATGACTAGATGAGAATCCATGAAGGGGTTAGCGAATAGCATTACTGGAAAAATGTTACATTACCCAGGCCAAAGAGAAAGGAATGGAAATAAAACACCTCTGCTTTTCCAAATGTGGTAGCCTCCGATATTAAATCCTTTTTAACGTAAACAATCAGCTGCAGGGTTAGTTTGCAAATCCTTCACGCATTGTGAATGCTACAGGTCATTTATATGAACTTTAAACCAAAACACTGATTATGTCAAGAGCAAGTACTACAAAGGTACCAAGGATCAACACCTTAATAATAATGAATACACATGTATCATGAGGTGGATACTTGAAGAAATGGATAGCATGTTTAGAAGTTGAATTATCTAGACACAGTCCCACACCCATATCATCATAAAAGCCTAAAGTATCATACTAGTTAATTTCTACATAGTGTAATTTACTCTCGGCACAAAAAAAAAAAGGATCTAAAACATGCTCTTATGAACTTACAACAGCAAAGCGCAGGAGGTGCATAATGCAATCAGAGAATGGCACTGGTTGTGGGCGGGTATTCTTTTGAATTCTTAAATATAACAAATAAGAAGAAAAATAACACTTTTCCTCAGCAGACATTATTTAAACCAAACTATCTACAAACCTGCAACGGCTAATAGTCATAAACCAGGTTAACCCTCTACAATCATATATGACTTTGCCACTAGAGAGCAATTCAATCAGAAATTGCTTCCATCTTCAAGTCCTGGTAACTTTAACTACAGATTTTCAAAGTCATCATACAATCTGCAAAGGTCATGCTTGCTGGCCGGAGGCAGCAAATGAGAGACAGAGAGAGAGAGACTTTGATTTGACTACAAGCACTGGAACATACACTAAACCTAAACAGTGGCCAGATACTCAGATTGGACAGAACTGGAACTTACACAAAGGTGAGAAGAAAGCAACTGGATCCAATTCCAAAATTGAATACCAATCTCGCAACCCTGTTATCCAAAATATTAAACATACAGTATTCTCCAATATATAAATGAGATAAAATATGGCAAAAATAACATCGTTCAAAGTAGTAATAAGGTGCAAAGACATTTTTAGAAATGCCAACATAAGAGCTCAACTCAAATTGGAAACAGTTGACATCCAGCCCAAAGGAAAATAACATCTCAAGTTGCGTACTTTATAAGACGATGTGAAAAGGGAGTAGAGAATTCGCTCCATCAATCTCATTAGTACCTGACACATCTTTCAGAATTCAATGTAGTTGAAAGGTAATTCTAGGAATGAGTATGCAAAAAACTGAATTCTTTACCTTTCATTAATAACAGAGAACTTTGATATATCAGGTGAGCAACTCCCAGTTCATCAAAGCTTTAGGTTCTTCAAATAAAACAAAAGATACCTATACCAGTTCGCTAGCTTTCTATAAATTAACTCACAATAATCACGGAGTTGGTGAAAGGAGATGTGAAAGATAGACTTAATTTCGCATTCCCATGAGCAAATCTTAAAGCATATGTTTAAGAACCCTTTGATGTACTGGAGAATTGGGAAAATGATAGAATATTCACATAAAGCATAGTGTTTGCTCTTCCATGGATATGAACTTATACTTAATCAAATCTGTTGAAATATATATGAGAAAAAACCTTACGCAATATTTCTCCTTCTCTTAATGAAGGAGATTCCAATAGTCTTAGTGTCTAACAGTTTCAAATCTCAACAAAACGTCAAGAGTGTTAACTAACAAATTCACATAAGCACTGTGGTGTCAGAAGACAAGAGATCATTGAAAAACTAATGGGATCTTAATACCTACACCATTAAGCATAAGGGTCCAGCCAGAGGCATAGGAGATGATCACAGAATAAACATTGAAGAGTTCCACGGATCAATCAAGTCAAATGCAAAGTTTCCACCAGTTAGAAAGCAATTTTTTCCCACACATATTTAAACACTTTCCCGAATGGCGATGGGCATTGAATTAATATTAGAATGTTGCAAAGAAGTCTCAACAAGTCCCCAAACTCGCATGAAGTGTTTGTAGAATGTTGCAAAATAGTTTCAACATGGAAAATGGGCAAGAGAACAGAATCATTAAAATATAAAAGAAGAATATTGACAATGTGAAACAATTTCCTTTATTGTCTACAATCTTACACGAATCGGAGTATTTGAATCTCAACCAAACAACAGCTACAAACAGCACTCTTAAACTCTAAATACAAACACTGGATATAGAACTTATCAATACCAGCATCACAAATACGAAAGCCACAATGCAATTAACAGAAGCAAACATCTTAATTCTACGTCGGCTAGTGCTAGGAGGTAACAAAAGGAGAGGAGTTGTCTGTCTTGTCCTTAAAAAAAATAATAACACAACGAGCAAGCAAGCAAGCAACCAACAGCATCACAACTTATGAGGACTTAGGGTACAATTCATATGCAATATTGACAATGGGAATTCATTAATTAGCAATACCAAGCAACAACATCAGCACTACAGATGCCGTCAACTAAATTTCCATAAGGGCAAAGCTCAATTGGTTTCTCTTCTTTGTTCAGACGATTGAGGGGGATGGCCCGATAGAGATGCCAGCAAGTTGAGGTGGTGACCATGTACTTGAGCTATGGGCAAGTAGTTTCCAACCCTTGCAGCGGATGCCTCCCCAATTCCCAACGGCTGTTGTTGTTGTAAAAATCTCAGAGAAGCGGAATGTGATTGCTGCTGCTGGGAGTTGTTCGACGCCGCAACCACCATTTCAGGTGAAGGAGCAGCAAAGCTCCAAACTTGGCCGAAGTCAGGCCTCGCAGGTAAGGCCCAGAACCCTCCGGCGGCTACCGTGGGACCCACAGAAGCTGAGACGGAGTTGATATCTTCCTTGGAGAGGTGTTGGTGGTGTTCATCGTCGTCGGGGCGGAGTCTCTTGCCGAGAATGAAGGGTGTGGGGGAGAGGAGGGAATGGGCAAGGGGCTTATGGTCGAGAGCGGCGGAGATGGAGGAGGTGGGATTGCGAGCAGAAGAGGGAGATACAGTGGAGAAGCTGGCGGGAGTGGTGCCAGTGCCGGTGGCGGCTATAATGGAGGGCTCGGCTTGTCGAAGGAGCCACTCAATGGTCTGGCCGTCGGACTTGTGGCCTAGCTCACGAGTAAGCTGGAAGACTCTGGCGGCGCAGATGATGGGCATGCGTATGCGTCGGCCGCGGCCGTCGACCTTACTGTGACGGTCCTTAGCAGGAGGCTTCTTGACGGTGAGAGCGCCGGCGTTGTTTGTATTATTGGACTGAAGCTGGTGGTGGTGCCTCTGAGAAGGATCGACAATGGGGCCAGCACCGGCGGTAGTCCCATCAGCTGCCGACGTAGACATAGCAGGGGAGTTAATCAGAATTTAGGGTTTAGAAAGACGGTGGGATTGGGGGTGGGTTGAGGGGGGGAGGGAAGGGGGGGAAGGAGTCGTCGGAAGAACTAGAAGAGTGGTAATGATTGAGGGAGGCAGCGGCAAGAACTGGTGGAGACAGGAGGAGGGCACATGGGTGGTGGGTTCCACACCCTTACGTACTCGCACTCTCCCAGCTCACTCTCCCCCTCTGCTTTTTCATCTCCCTCACGCGCTTCCTTTTCACGTTAACCTTCCTCCTATTTCTACACACTTCTTTTATTTCCATTTCTACACTTCTACTCAGTCCAAATTTTGGAGTATTTACTATTTTACTGTGCAATTGCTATTTCAACATATTCATATTATCTTATGTTCAAAAGTTAACTTCCTTTAACACTATGCAGTCTTTGCAACTTCTTCGTGTTCATACTATGCTTCCTATATATCTTACTAATTTCAATAGCTGTTGCACTAGTATACAACTTTATTGATTATGTACTTTATTGATTTTATGTTACATGAATGAAAACTCACGTGACATGAATAAAAAGTAATAATTTTTATAATAAAAAAATTCAATTAATAATGATAATATTATTTTATAAATAATTTATAATATAAATAAAAAGTAATACTCTCTCCGTTCATTCATAATCTATCCGTTTGCTTTTTGCGTGTGGATTAAGGAATATTATTATTTAATATGGAGTGAGTAGTTGTATTAGTGAGGTGTGTGGTCCATATTTTAATTGTATTAATGGGTGGGTGGTCCCATGTATCCAAAAGTGAAAATTGATAGATTAAGAGTGGACAACCCAAAATAGTAAAATTGATTGATTAACAGTGAACGGAGGGAATAACATTTTCATAACAAAAATAATAACTAATTACAAAATCATAAAATGGTTTCACATAAAATCGTAACATACGACACTTGCCCATTTAAAACATTGGACATAATTTGTGTGGAACTTGTCCACAAAATCAGTTTACAATTGTCGCTGATCTTTTTTTTTCATTCTTTTTTTTTGTTTTTTCTGCTTTATTTAAGAATATAATTGTAGTTATACTCTTATGGTCTATTATATATCACCCCAATGGTATATGGCACATTTTACCTCTTGAGTTTTTATTGTTTATTCTTAGAGTTTATGGTTAATTATAAGGATATAATTGTAATTTTATTCTTATGGTTTAATTAATAATTTCACTCCCAGTATTTAGGCTTTAGAGGATAATTGTAATTCCACCCTTGTGATTTAGGGTATAATTTATCCTTAGGGTTATTCAACCATAGGATTTAGTGTTTAGAGTATAATTGTAATCTTAACCTTGTGGTTTAGAGTATCATTCCACCCTATGGTTAGTGATCTTGTCTTGTTAGAACAAATTCCTATAATATAGTTTTCGGATTTAATATTATCATATCGTGTCGATACGAAACACGACTCAGTAGAACAAATTGCCACCCCTACGTGGAGGGTTGAGGCTTGCCAATAAAACCCATCACATCTCTACATGTTCTCTAATTGTACGAGGATGATATACTTAGGCTTCGCTTTTTCTCCCTCTTCTACGTTAGGATATGGGATAGAATTGGTTGGCTCCTTATAAGGTGGATTGTTGTCTGATGGAGATGGGTGACCATCGATATGGCTCTCGGAGCTTGCGTTCTTTAGCCTTAGGGGCTTGCTTGCCAATGGTAGCTCGGGGGCAAGGTGAGATAGTCGGGCTTACCGAGTACCTAATTATGCCGCTTATTTGATTAGTCGTGACATTAATCGAATAAACGACTTATTGAATGTGTGTTTTGATGTGACAAGCTGCTCCACGAATCAAGTTGTCACCCATATACTCATGTAATAATTGTTCGCTCAGAAACGTATGCACCGGTCGAGTGAAGACACTGGTGGGGCCTATCTTACTGCTCATATTGGTCTCGGTGGCCACAACCCTAGTGGAGCGGAAAGCATTTTAGTGAAAATATCCTCTAATCTTCGGTTTCCTTGACCTTTATCTAATCTTGCCAGGGAGGTGTATTGGTGTCCGGAGTTCCAGAGACATTGGATGATGAGGGTGCTTCTTTGCATACAAAATTTCTTGCTCACGACCAACAAACTGAACACTCCAAACAATTTTTAGACAGTTGCGTTAGTGCTATGAGGTTATGTGGTTGTTAACGAATATATGTTGGAGCTAGGGCTTCACATCCCAATGCATCCCTATTTGGCGGCCATTTTGGATGGTTGGGGTTTAGCCCCTACTTGCTCTGAATTCCGTGGTGGGTTTCCTGGTCCAAACCTCCTTATATCACCTCTCATAATTCATTTCCAGTGAGAATCGAACACGAGTCTCTCAAATAAGTGAGGAGCCCACCTGGTTACTTTTTATGACTTGTTATAGGCAATGAGTTGCCTTTGGTAGTGTCTCGTCGTCCCATGATATGAATTTGTAGCTTTACTCCTTAGGCTCCTCCTAATGCTTCTATTGGTGCTCTTCCGACTAAGCTACAAAAGAAATGCTCAAGGTCAAGAGCTACATAAAATGAAGGGATGATGAAGGCATAAAAAGTGTAGAAGGAAGAAGTGGATTCATGAGCAAGGAGGAGTGTTTGATAAGAGGGGAGATGTCTCTTTTAATCATTCACATACATATTTGAGCAATTTTCTTTTAGTCATATATATTTCTATCTTTATTAAAGAGCCTTCATTACCTCTAAATATAAAATTCTTTCCGATCATTATATGATTCACATGTAGGAAAGAAAGAATATTCCATCATTAACCTTAAGATTTTTATATATGTTTTAGAGTATATTTACTTCTCTCTTCTAATAAATTTTAAGTTATAGGAGATGTTGAGTTAAAATGAGATGGAGGAATATGATGGTTGATAGTGTGTTGTTGGGATAGTTGGATCGAGTCTGAGTGGAAGGGAAAGAGTAAATGAGAAATAGTAGTCGGGGGAGGCCTCGGGGGGCCGGTCATTAGTTTAGAAGAAGAGAAAGAAATATGGTGGTCCGGTCCTAATTAAGGCAGAGAGAAATTAAGGAAGGAGGGGGACAAATATAATCCGTACTCCCCCACATTTTCATTGTTTACAGAGTTAATAATATAAAAAAAGTTTTTTTTATGAGACATTAAATATTTGTAAGACGTGTTAAAGTATGTCCTTTATATGGATAAAATATGTTTAATGATTGTTAAAATATGTTTTCTAAAATATAATGGATGATGAATTAAAGTATGTTTTTAGGGTTTTGTAATTTGATTCATTATTGATATACTTTAACTACAAATAGTAAACATATTTTACAAATACAATAAGCATACTTTAATAATAGGTCGACCGGTTTCACAAAAGAGTATCCCTATCACTTATTATAATAAATATATAATTAATATTAATTGAAAATATTATTACTTTTTGAGTGAATCTGATGTGAATCCGATTCACCACACCATCTTTTTGCAATTACTCTTTAAGTATATAAAAAGGTGTCAGTTGTCATAAATGTCTAAATTGTATCCAAACAATATCAATATCAAACAACTTTTATAACAATTCTATCCAAATACACCCTAAAAGGTTTAAAATACCCCACCCCTCTTACTTCCCCTTTCTGCCGATGCCGCCGTCGGTTGCTGCTATGGTCAACGACACCAGAACCGACACTCACCGATATTCATACCGACATGGAACACATTTAGTATTATTAGTCGAATAGTAGAGGTATTAAATCCAAAAATTATTGGTTAGATTTGTTATAAAAATTGTTTGTTGTTGTTATTATTAATTTAGTTAAATAAATGAGTATTTTTTAAAATTTCCCTATAAAAAATTACTCTTTAAAGAATAATTTATTACTTTTTTTAATGAAAAATATAACTCATGTGAATAAAAAACAGTACTCTTAAATTATGCTCAAATAAGAATACAGAAAATCACAACATATCAAAATTTGAACAATAATATTTTTTATTCAAAAGAATAATAGTCCATTTTTCTTTGAAAGATAATTTTTCATGTACTAAAGTATGATTTGTAATCGGGATACAAACGCACCAATTTATTGTTTATAAGCAAAGTTTCATAATTAGTGCCAAAATATATTATTCAAAACACTCAAAAAGGTATTAAATCATATCTAAAAATACATAATTTTTACTCTTATCATATACACTTTAATTAATAAGGGTATTATTTTTTATTGAAATTATTAATTAAAATATGAAGAATATTAATGCTTGACTAAAGAAATTATACATTTTTTCCCTGAAAATCAAGCGAATAAAATTTTATACTACAAGATATAACATTTAATACATAAAAAAAATTAAATTTTGATGTACAGACTTAGATACATACATCTGAATGCACGCAAGACTGATAATATTAAACAATACTCTCTCCGTCCGTCTGCAAGGGTGTCATTAATTTTTTGTACGTTGATTAAGTAGTATTATTATTATTCAATGTGTTGTGGATAATTATATTATTGAAGTATATAATTCATATTTTAATTGTATTAGTAATACGTGTATCTCTCATATTTAAAAAAAACGCTTGAAACGATTAAACGAAACGCCTGCATAATGACGGAGTACTTCTGACTTCTGTCTACCGACTTTTAATTTTTAGGCAGGGTAGTGAATTTATCATGCTAATATTGACATCCATACTTGGGACAGAGTCAAATAAGATTTGAAAAACATTTATAAACGCTGGAAGTGCTTTAAAAGCTTGTCAACTAAATAATGAAATCCCCTCTCCTGTGGATACAAATACAATACTCCCCCAGTCCGTCAAAATAGGATTTTTTGCGTTTTTTCATGTAAATTAAAAAAGTATTATTTAATGTAAAAAGTATAATTTTATTTGTGGGAGTGTGGACCCATATTTCAATTATATTAGAGGGGGGTGTATGAGTTTCATATATTTAAAAAAAAAAGAATGAGACGATCAAAATAAAAAAAATCATCTTTTAATGGTACGGATATAGTATGATTTATTTATTTTAATTTATCCATTTTTGTTGGGAGACAATGATGGGAAAACAATTTCTGGCAAGAAACCTCAATTATTGTCATTCTTCTTCAAGCAAACAATTTGTTGGATGGCCCACCCAATTATTTATTTATTAATATTACTTCTCCCGTATATAACCATGCTTTAAAATCTAACGATTCATTAATTTATTGGATAATGATGATGCTCATATCTCTAATACCCATTTTCATGGCTGGCAATACCCATTTTCTAGTTAACTTAATCAAACACTTGTGTAAACCGAGTTTACATACATTTATATGTAAACTCTGTTGCTCTTTAGTACATGAAAAATTACTCTTTAAACACATAAATTGTTAGTTTTCTAAATTAAAAATTAATATTCAAATTCTTATAAACCCTGATTTTTCGATCACTCTTAATACATGAAAATTACTTTTAGAGATATAAATTATTACTCTTCTATATAAAAATTACTTCCTCTGTCCCACATATTTTTACCCACTTTCTATTTTGGGGTGTCCCACGTATTTTTACTCATTCTATTTTTGGTAATAATACATAATATTTTATTACATACTTTTTACAATCCCAACAACTTTAATTACTTTTTTACACTTTATTCATCATTTTCAACAACTTTATTTATTTATTTTTTAAATTACTAATTTATCCCTACTTTTTCCTAAATTATTAAAAAAATAAAACGTCTTAATCTTCGTGCCCGTACAAACGGGTAAAAATACCCGGGACGGAGGGAGTATTATTATTGTTCAAAAAGTAATCTTTTATAAACTAAAAAGTAATTTAAAAAAATAAGATTTTAATATAAACCCGATTTACATAAGACTCACCTTTAAAATTTTTATTAAATTTAACCATGTAAAACATTTAATAACGTAAAAAAATT
Organism: Pogostemon cablin; assembly: GCA_023678885.1. NCBI lineage: Eukaryota > Viridiplantae > Streptophyta > Magnoliopsida > Lamiales > Lamiaceae > Pogostemon > Pogostemon cablin. The sequence goes on along the minus strand of CM042962.1, from coordinate 7,586,197 downwards.
AAAAGATTAAAAAAACTAATAAAAAATAAAAAAAAAAAACCAAAAAGAATTAAATAAACAGAAAAAATAATCTAAAGAGAAATCATAAAAAAAGTAATTTGAAAAAAATTATTAATATAAAAAAAAGATTAAAAAATTTCAAACTACTTAAAAATGAAAAAAAAAACAGAATTAAAAAAATAATAATAAAAACAAAAGTTAATCAAAAGAGTATTGAAAAAAAATAAGAAAGAGCAAAAATTATATAAAAAAATCGCATTCTTATTCGATCTTAAAAAAACTTATTTATGTATCACTAAATTTTAATGTTGGTGAAAATATATTAAAAAAATATTAAAACATGTAAAATTAAATGAAACATAACGAATTTTTTTTTAAAAAATTAAAAAAATATAAAAGAAAATTTATAATAAAATTAATTTATATTATTAAAAAATAAATAAATATATTATAAATAAATTCAAAGAAATAAGAAAAGAAAAAGAAGTAATAAAAAATTAATTAAATAAATTTTAAAATCATAAATAAAAATTAATGACGTAAAAACAAATCAAAGAATTACATACTAATAATTAAAAAAAATAGAATTAAAAAATTAAATCAAAAAATAAATCAAAAGTGAAAACATAACAAAATTAATTTAAAAAAATGTAAAATTAACCATGAAACAAAAGTTAATTATGTAAAAAATGAAAAGATAAAAAAATTACGTACTAAAAAACAAAAAACAAAAAACAAAACCAGAACTAAAACAAAATAAATATATAAAAACAAAAAAAATAATCAAAAGATTATGTACTAACAATTAAAAAAAAAGAATTAAACAAAATAAATAAATAAAAATAAAAAATAATTTAAAGAGAATATAAAAAATATAAAAAAACCGTAAGAAAAATATAATTAAAAATGAAATCATAAAAAAATAAATTAAAGAGAATTGTAAAATTGAATGAAAAAAGGTTAATTACGTAAAAAAATCAAAAGATTATAAAATTACACACTAACAATTAAAAAAAACTAAAACCAATAAATAAATAAATAAATTATAAATTATAAAAGAACAACAAAAATTAATCAATAATAATAATAATAATTAAAAATGGATACTCTTTTAGAATTTAAAGAAAGCTTCCGCTCGTCATGATAAATAAAATAATCAAAAGAGAATATATAAAAATAGTATAGAATTAAGAAACAGTAAGAAAAATATACAAAAATAAAATCATAAAAAAATTTATAAAATTAACCATGAAAAAAAAGTTAATTACGTAAAATAAATAAAAAGATTATAAAATTACATACTAACAATTAAAAAAAATTAAAACCAATAAATATAAAAATTATTTAAAAAATATAAAAGAACAAAGAATAATCAATAAGAATAACAATAATTAATAATTGATACCTTTATTTAAAATTTGAAAAAAGCTTTTATTCATCGTGATGAATAAATTATGTGTGTAAAATGAATGAATAAAGAGTCTTATTCATAGGTGGACAATGTATAAATTTTCAAAATTTTAAAGAAAATATATGTATTTATATAATTTTTAATTAATTTTGATTTAATAATATCATATTCAACTTAAAATAATATATTTATCTACACTAAAATTTAATTAATAATTAAAATAATTGAGATTTTTAATTTTAATTAAAAATTAAAATAATTGAAATTAATTCTGATGGCGACACCTCATCAAAATTAAACTCTTATTTAGTATATATATATATATATATTATATATAACAATAATAATTAGAGTGAGACTTGTGTGCGCGCACGGGAACACATTCCGTGTGCCTTTAGAATTTAGTATTATGGGTAAGGGTACATTGTTTTGGTCTAAAGGACACACTTTAATTAATAAAGGTACACCATTTTGTTCTAAAGTGTATACACTTTATTAATATTTTTTATTTTTCTTCAGAAAATAAAGGGTACACATATTTATACTAAAAGGTATACAATTTAACACAAAATTTCAAAGGCGCACGAAATGTGTTCCCGTACGCCCGAGCACACACAAGTTTTTGCCATGGTACACATCTTTATACTAAAGGGTACACAATTTAACACAAAATTCTAAAGACGCACGGAATATGCTCTCGTGCACCCGGGCGCACACAAGTTTTTGCCTAATAATTAATATATTTCTATTGAACCCACATAGAACATTAATACAACTACTTACTTTACCTTAAAATGTTATTTCTCTCACCTCACCATACATTAAAATATTATATTCTTTTATGTGTAAGAAGTAAGCATAAGTATTATTGTGAGATGAAGAGAATATGATATGTGTATTAGGTGTGAGCAGAGATGTTAATACGAACCGACCCGTTTAACCCTGAAAAATATAGGGCTAGATTCACAGTAGTAGCCCATTTAAGTAAGGTCCTTTTTTACTCTAATAGATTAACATGTGATCCTATAGAATTGGCCTACTGGTTAAAAAGGCTGACTCGATTAGTTTGTTTAATTTTTTTTAATTATAAATAAATACTCCCTCCGTCTCTTAAGATCGTTCACTCTTTTCTTATTTGTTCGTTTCACATGATTGTTCACCTCTCAAAACAGTAAATATCATTATAATCTAACACCTCAAAAGTACACATTAATTTAAAAAATGTCATTCCTTCTTTCTACACATAACATACTTTATATTTTATTTATTACTTAAAAATATCAAATTATCCCAAAAGTCTATAAAGTTAGTATAAAAAACAACATTTTTTTAATATATGTAGTACAGTAAAGGTGAACCATTTGATGGGTCGGAGGAAGTATTAAATTATTAATTTATTAATAATTATTAGTATTTTAACTACTTCTTCTGTCCATCTAAAAGATATGTATTTTGCCATTTTAATCTGTTCAATATAAGTGGTGCATTTCTTTTTTTGGTAAATGAGATCCATATAAAATAATTAATATATATGACAAAACACTAATACAATTATCCATTATATATTAAAATATTATATTATTTATTAACTCATTACTAGGCCTGTTAAACGAGTGAGCCCGAGTATCACATACTCGAGCTCGGCTCGATTAGGAAACGAGCTATATACGAGTTTGACAGTCGAAAGTTTGCCGGTTCTTCTTCTTACTTCTAGCAATTTCCTACTTCTGATGATATTCCTTTTCGTTATTGAGGATACATGAATCTTGTTGTTCATCTCTTTTATGAAATGCTTCTATTTTGATGGCCTATGTTTTATATGTTAAGGAGTTTTTACTTATGTTTAGTCTGCCTAGCAGATTTGGTTTGCTTATGCAGTGGAGTTTGCCCATTTATTGTTGTATGATGATGATTGTGTTGGTTTACTATTGATTTAACTTTCAATTCAGGAGTATAGATTAGATGTTATGGGATTATTTTCGTGATCCAGCAGCACAAGCTGCCTTTTTTTTACATGGAAGGGACGTGTTGTAATCTCCCTATGCTTACTCCCTTTATAGTCCAAGTGTTCCCTTGTGGTCATGTGTGATGTTTCTTCTTTTCATGAATAGTCATATTTCCCAATGAAATGTGGATTATTACTCCTGTGATTGGCATTCTGGAGTTATTCATTACTTATAGTTTGAAATTCTTTGATGATTCTATTCATATCTACAGGATGGCATGTGATTAGATTCAGGCCCCCTCAAGTCCTAGAGATGGAGATGATGCACAAATTCATGTATATATTGTAGCTATAGTTTTTGCAAAATTTAAATTGATTGATTGAGTAAAAAATCTAAAAATAAATGTGTGAAAAAAATTGTGCAAACTAAATTATGCAAAACAAATTAGTACAAAATAAAATTGTGCAAAACAAAATTGTGCGAAACACTGCCGGACCACCATACCATCGCCGGACCATTGCTGGACAAAAAACAAAATTGTGCAAACCAAATTGTACAAAACAAATTTGTGCAAACATATAAGAGTATTTATGGTATCACAATCATAATTATGTAGTTATGAGTAATACTGCTTTGAGTCATGTAGTTTATAGGAATTATGCATAATTTTGTATACCTCATAGTAAGTGACTCTTAATAATAATTAATGTAATATAATTAAATAATATTTATTATTATTAATAATATTAATTAATTAATTATTATTATTGTTATCGAGCCTAAACGGCTCGGCTCGTTATGAAAACGAGCATAAGAGCGAGCTCAAACTCGAGCTCGAGTAGTCACGAACCGAGCCGAGCCGAGCTCGAGTTTTAACGAGCTGAGCCGAGCTCTCGAGCAGCTCGTGCAACATCTCTGCTCATTACACATTAAACTACTATGATATGGTACTAAAATATTATTTAAATGATATGGTACTAAAATATTATTTAACACAAAATAATAACCTTAGCTTTTTAAATGAAATGGTACTAAAACTAATTTTATCTACATAGAACATAATAGGGTTACATGCTAGTGAACTGATTTAATTATACTACTACACCATTCCACTCAACTGGGCCCTACTTTGCTACTCATCACTCTTGGGCCTATTTTTCTTTGTGGGCCTTCCCCATCTATACTCTTTTTAGTTTTCAATTTCCCAATAATATAATCCCTCTTTCGATTCCTTCAGAAGAATAGCCCCAACTGGCTACCTTCCTCTACCAAATTCCATGAAATCTTCAAGTATCAAATTCCAAGAGAAATAAATCAGCCTAATCAATACTAAGATTCTCTGAGCCATGGCCGGAAGGGAAGTTCGAGAGTACACAAATCTTACTGATCCCAAAGGTAATCATTTGTCTCCAATCTTCGTTAAATTTCTCGTTGGGAATTAATGGACTCAATTAACGTTTGATGCAGATAAAAAGTTAAGCAAGGGTAAGGACAGAATCGATGACGAAGAAATTACTTTCCAGCGGATGGTCGCCAAGGTTAGAGAATGCTAATTATCCATTATAAGGCTAAGCTAAAAATTGATGTGATTGAAGCTTGTGGAGAAGGCTGTTATTTTATTACGTATATATTATCCTTCACTTCTGAATTCAACCCCCCTCAGTTTTCCCAAAACTAAAATTAAACTCAACCTTCGCATGGGAATCTAGTTGCATTTTACAGGTTTTGAGCTCGGATTGACATGGTTTATTGTTGCCATGATATACTGTATCTTGTAACCATTGCTTTAATCATTTAGAATGTAGCAAGGAAAATTAACACTTTTTGCTAACTTTAAAGACCAGAGATATACTAAAATATCTTTGCCTTTAGATGTTTCATCATATCGAACTTTGTGGAACCTAAATGTGTTGGAAGGGTCTTACCTTTATTTACGGTCCCATTGGTTGTATTCTATAATTATAGAATGTTTCCATTATTATTGGATGATTCTTGTCGGAGACTCACCCTCTCTTCAATGTTTTCCTACTTTACTGCAATGTGGAGTCTTGTTTTGCCTCTAATGATTTCAATTTCAAAAAGTTTTTCTGATAACATTCCCCGGCAGGGATCCTGGCTTCTCCCCCTGGGTGCTTGATATGTACAGATGCAAGAGGTTGCTGGAGAACGTGGAGGCTACCTTCATGGACGAGGCGGTACATCCCTCTTTTCATCATATACAATTTAAGTTGATTTGGATCTGTTTACATTCTGGGTTTCAGATAAGGGTACCATGATTTCATCTTGAGAATTGCTAAGTGTAAATATGCAGCTTTGGATAGCGATGATTTACTATATCTCAAGGAGCAGATGGAAGCTGAGGAAGATGCAGAACGTCTTCTACGCCGTACAGAAAAGCGAGCTTTTGCTGCATTTAAGATATCCTTTTGTATTTTTGGGCTTTAGACAAGATGTAGATGTGAATGGAATCAATCAATAAAAATTCTGTACCTCGTTGTCTGTTTCTTTTTATTAGCTGTTCCTAATCTTTTCATGATCTCCTTAGCCACTGGAATTTGCTTTAAAATCTCCCTTGTATGTGTCTGCAATTCTGCATTAAGTTATAAGCAAGCATCAACTGGTTAGGACAGGAGTCTCGATATGTTTCTTTAAGTGGCATTTGCTTTTTTATACCTTAGCTGAATGAGGTACTTTATAATGTGGTAACTCGAATTAGACTGTTATTGCTAAAAAAAATAGACGCTACATTCTCATCCTTAGCTTTGATGTATGGAGAGGGATTTGCATGGTACTACTGCTGCATAATGTCTGGGAAGGTGGATCTGACCTTGAGGGTTGCTTGGTCATCTGACCTGGATCCATTGTGAAAATGTCCCACCTGCTTTTCTTGTCATGAGTATTCCTGTTGCTCCTCATGTTATGTTTCCTTTAACCACTAATCACAAAGCTGTTTCTGAAGCTTCTACAGCCACTGTGCCCTTGCCACTTCGTGTGGAACCCAAGCCAAAAAGTGTAATCAGGTATCATAATTTTGTTTATCTGTTTCTGTTTTCTTCTCTCTGTCTATGTATGTTTGAGTTTATGTGCGTCTTCCATCTGACAAGAGAACTCTTTTTCTCAGGCAGCAAGACTTACTGAAGAGAGTGGTGGAAGTCAAGCCAAAGCGTTCAGATGTTTCTGCCCCTTCCTCCGTCAATGCATCCCTATCAACGTTGACTGAGCATCCATCTAAAAAGCAACGATCTGTGAATGATCAGAAGGAGAAAGATCAGCCGTCCTCAAGATCCAACCAAGTGGTAAAAGAGACAAAATTGGATAATCCAGTTAAAAGTTTGTTAGCAGCATATGATAGTTCTGATGATGAAGACTGATTGGTAGAATGTTGTCATTCCTTTCCATCTTCCTCTTGCAGCAATTCTGGAAGTGTTTCTTGTACTCGATACTCATAATGACCTTAGTTTGTTATCACATGATAGAGCCAAAATCTGTCGATCTCCTCGTGATTTCTGGTTTAAAGATGTGTTTGTCTTTAGCCCGTTTCTCTTTAATTGTTGTCTGCTGTGGCAGTGGCATGAGTTGGTCTTTACATGTAAACATATTAATATTTGTAGCAGGCCTTTTTCTGTGGATACTTGGAGAATAGTTACTAGTGTACATCTTTGAGCAAAGCTTGAGTATTTGTTTATTAGTTGGAGAATGTTTATTATTAGTGGTAATCATAGTAAAATCAGGTTGGAGGAGGAATTAGACATGATTTGCAGTTTGGTTAATCCCACTCAACCCTAACCCCTCACCTGTCTCTTAATCCAACCAAAATGCTCACAATGTTGACAGGTCAGCATCCGCTAATGTTGGTTAGAAGGAATGGTTTGTCAACGGCAATGTTGACATTTGTTAATTGTTATTGCTGTCTTCTCTCTCCCATGTCGTCTTGGGAATGAGAATGAAATATTCCAGATACACAAACAAGAAAAGAACGTGCATTCTTGGACCTAATATTAATAAATAAATGAAATCTCCTATACACTTTGATGTTAACGGTTTTCCATCTCATACCAACCCAACCCAACCCACATTGTCTATTTTTACAATGCTATTTTTACTATGTTCTCCCATTCTCTTTAATCCCCATATTTTAGCATGAGGACATCTCCTAAGATTATCATATTCCTGCTTTCTTTGTCAACACATTCCATTGCTTTTGAGATCAATGATTTTTTTCCAGATGAACGTGATGCTTTGTTGCAGCTCAGAGATACCGTAACCTCCAGTGCAGACCTCCATGCCAACTGGACCGGTCCACCGTGCAGCACGGCCAACCAGAGCAGGTGGACCGGAGTTGCCTGCTCGGATTGGCATATCACTCGTCTGGTCCTCGAAGGGATTCAGTTGACCGGTTCCCTCCTGCCTATGTTCTTAAACAACCTTACATTCTTGAACATACTCAGCTTCACAAACAATTCACTACACGGTCCTCTTCCCAATCTCACTAATCTGCTTCACATTGAATTCGTTCTTCTATCGAGAAACCACTTCTCGGGTTCCATTCCTAGTGCTTACATCCACCTTCCCAACTTAGCCACATTGGAGCTACAAGAAAACAATCTTTCAGCTCAAATTCCACCCTTCAATCAGCAGTCCTTGGCTTCATTCAACGTCTCTAGCAATCAACTTGAAGGGCCGATCCCTGGAACTCCAATACTCCAAAGATTTCCTGAAAGCTCTTATGGTAACAATCCCAAATTATGTGGAGATATTCCAGGATTAAATCAACCTTGTCCAATCACCGTCCCTCCTCCGGCTCCAGCCATTGCACCTGCTCCTCCTCCAAGAAAGAAAGGGGGAGGTGCCATCAAATTGTGGAGCATTGCTCTAATTGCTTCAGCAGCTGTCCTTGTTCCTCTTTCTCTAATCCTGTTATGCTTCTGTTGCTACAGAAGAGTTTTGAGAAAATCAAAGAAAGACCAGGTGCTTCCAGGTATGGCAGGTTTTTGATATTTCATTCTTCCATATATATATCATTCTCTATGTGTTTATTATGTAGCTTGTTATTCATAATAAGCAGGAGAGGCCGACATAGATCTTAGAGGGAAGGGATCTCATTGGTCAGATAGTACCGATGATCACCAGAAAACTCTAGAGTTGGAGTTCTTGGACAAGCCCATTTTTGACTTGGATGATCTGCTGCGCTCTGCAGCTGAAGAAATCTGGAGGGCAGAATCAGGTAGCACGTACAAAGCAACGCTCGAATGCGGTTCTGTGGTGGCTGTGAAGAGACTCAAAGAAATGAAGACATTGAGCAAGAAGGAATTTGTGCAGCAGATGCATCTTCTAGGAAGCTTGAAACATGAGAACATAGCAGAGATGATCTCATTTTACCACTCAAAAGAGGAGAAACTAATCATAAATGGATACGTATCAGACGAAAGCTTGTTCAGTCTTCTCCATGGTTAGTAATGATCACTTCAGTGCATACTTTTATCTCTGTTTGGAAATTTATTTCTTAAGCATCCCTTTGGTGCATGGTTGCAGAGAATCGAGGGATGGGACGAGTGCCATTGGATTGGAATACAAGAGTAAGTATCATCAAAGAGATAGCAAAGGGTGTAGAGTTTCTCCATGGGAGGTTGGCTTCACAGAGAGTACCCCACGGAGACCTTAGCTCATCCAGTGTTGTCATCCAACGTGATCAGAATGGCGTTCGAGTCAAGCTCACTGACTACGGACTATTACCTCTGGTGAGGGCGGATAAGCTGTCAGTGGGAAGAACTCCGGAGTTTGGGGAAGGGAAGAAGCTTACGAGCAAGGCGGATGTGTACTGCTTCGGCATTCTTGTATTAGAAATAGTAACAGGAAGAGCTCCGACAGTATCAAGTTCATCATCAGACGAGAAGAGAAGGCGGGACCTATCGGGTTGGGTTAGAGCAGCCGTGAGCAATGACTGGTCGACGGATATATTGGACGTAGAAATACTTGGGGAGAAAGAGGGATATGATGAGATGTTGAAGCTTACGGAGATAGCTCTGGAATGTACAGATGAGATGGCTGAGAGAAGGCCTGATATGAGCCATGTATTGAGCAGATTAGGAGACTTGATCACTGCAACATAATTTAAGCATGCATGTTTCTCCAAAGCTATAATGACTTGAAGAGATGAGATTAGATAATTGATTTGGCTATAGGTTTATTTATGGTTGTGTATTTCTTTCTCAATATTGTAACCTAGGTAGTTTATGAAAAAGCAGCATGAAGGACTACAACAAATTACCTCCGAAACGATAACACTACAAGAAAAATGACTTTTGAATGACATAGATCCCATTGCTTCCGTAGATAAAGATCTTTCATTTGAGAACATTCCTAAGATCTTTATCTACGGAAGTAATAATCATGGAACGAAAGCAAAAATAACAGGATCTCTGTCATTAAAAGTCATTTTTTGTGAGAATCTCAAGTCATTTTTTGTGTAAGAGATGTATCGTCATCATCCAACAGCAACCCAACCTGCCTGATCAAATGATTAAGTGCACCCTAAATTTCCCTATCGCTATAATTATAAATACACCCCTATGCACATTTAAAGGCTTGAATATTGGATACCTTCAACTAAGCGGTCTTTTTTAGTTGGTTCATTCAACTCTCTTACAGTAACAACTAAGCAAAGGCATTCAGCCTAGGATATATAGTGCATCCCATCCCATTTCCAGTTTATTGTTTAATTTGTTACATTATGAGGTGTTGGGCCGACCATGTATTAGGTGGGAGTTGTGAATTTAAAATTATAATATAGTTTTAGACTCAATATTAACGTGATGTTTCACTTATTAGATGGTGAAATATATTGTCACAATATGAAGACTTTATGAAATTTAATATGTGATGGAAGGGAATATTTTTATGTATATATTGCTAGTTGTATTAAATTTCTATATTATCCTTACATTTTAAATTAATTAGATATTACCCATTCGTGCATTGCACGGAAAGAATTAAAGTACTCGTATATTATATATTTTTAGGTTGTGTTTGAATTGAGTCATTTCAAATTCAATGGATTTGAAAATGAGTGAAATTTAAATTTCTTGAATTTTAAATCAATTCATTTGAATTTCACTATTTGAATAAATTATGAATTTTTTAAAGGATTTCAGATTCATAATTCAATTTTTTTAAATAGAATTTTATATATGATAAATAAAAAAAAATTTATTATATTAAATATTAAAATCTAAAATTTTATTAAAAACAATTTTTTGTGGAGAAAACTCTACCACCCAACCTACCCCTACCCACCCCCACTCCCCAAAAAGTTTTTTTTTAAATAAAATTTTAGATTTTAATATTTAAATAATAAAAGTATTATCACTCCGTCCTACCCCTTACCCACCCCAAACCCTCGAATAATACTTCAAATGGGAATGATTGAACTTGCACATAAGATCAAATAAAAGTATAAAAGATAAAATAAAGATAACAAAAAAAAGAATGATACCTCAAAATGATTGAACTTGCACATTAGATCAAATCAAAGTAAAATATAAAAGATAAAACAAATTAAAGTAAATTAGAAATAGTATGAAAGTGAAATAGAGAAGAAAAAGAAGAAGAAAAAAAAGAGTAATGATTTGATTAGGTAATGAAAATGTTTATATAGAATGATTTGAAAGAATAAACGATCGTGATTGAAAGCAATCAACGACGTAGGAAAAAAGGTGAAAAATTACCAAAGATAACATTGAAAGATTTGATATTATGAAAATTAGTATATTGATTGACAATTAGTAGAATATATGTCAATAATATTTTTCATATTTATCAAATTTATATAGTTGATTAAAAAATAAATAAATAATTTATTATTAGAATAAATAGAATCTATGATTGAGATCAAAAGTAATAGATGATCAAGACTAAAATTGAAAATAAAAATATAAATTAAGTTTGTATATATATATATATATTAAGCTTATTAAAAATTAGTCAAATATGCCAAAAATATATTTCATACTTACCAAATTTATATTGTAAAATAAAAAAGTAAAAATTAAATAATAAAATTCATTATTAGTATAATTAAATTTTATGATTGAAATCAAATCATTATTTGGACGGTCAAGATTAAAATTGAATTATTTATAAATAGAGTAAAATTGAAAACAGAATTGAAAACAAAAGTAAAAGTTTAGGTTTGCTTTTATATATGTATGTATAAATAGATGATTGAACTTTTAAATTTAAGGAAAATGATTGGACCTAAATTATAAATAATATGAAAGTAGAATCTGTAAAAGAGAAGAAAAAGAAGAAGCATTAGAGGAAACAAAAACAAAAAACAAAAAGAAGATTAAAAAGAAGAACAAAAGATAGAATATTAAAATATAAAAACATGGTTCATATAATTATTATAAAGGAAACACAAAAATTGAAGGAAAAAAAGATTGATAAAAAAAAAGAATGATACCTAATTGAACTTACCAATAAGATCAAATATGAGAATAATTGAACCTAAAAATAATATCAAATAAAAGTATAAAAGAAGATAAAATAAATTAAATTATAAAAATAAGGTTTATAGAATTATTAAAAAAAAAATACAAAAATCGAAGAGAAAAAAATAAGATAACAAAAAATTAAAAAATATAATGATACCTTTAAGGAGAATGATTGAACTTGCATATAAGATCAAATAAAAGTATAAAAGACAAAACAAATTAGAATAGATTATAAATAATATGAAAGTAAAATCTGTAAAAAAAGAAGAAAAAGAAGAAGAATTAGAGAATAAAAAACAAAAAGAGAATTATTAGACCTACAAATAAGATCAAATATGAAAGCATATATTGATTAAAAATTAATCAAATTTATATTGTTAAATTAAATCAATAAAAAAGTAAAATTTAAATAATAAAAAAATTCATTAATTAATTAAATATACAAAAATATCTCTTATATTTACCAAATTTATATTGTTAAATAAAAAAGTAAAATTTAAATAACAAAATTCATTATTATTAGTATAATTAGATTAGATTTTATTATTCAAATAAAAAAATTAATTGGACGGTCAAGATTAAAATTGAATTATTTCTAAATAGAGTAAAATTGAAAACAAAAATAGAAATTTAGGTTTGTTTTTATATATGTATAGATAGGATGATATAAATTGTAATTTTGTGAAACCTTTTTTGTAAGTGTGGTGCCAATTTCAAAAAGGAGAGGGGAGAACTTAGGAATCATTGTTATGAGCTTTTAAAAAATAGTGAAAATCATCGATAGCATGTTCATTTTGTGGAGGAGTTTAGGTGGAATATGTAAATTCATTTGTTACCTCTGTTCATATAAATAATTATTAATTTTCATAAGTTTATATAAATCCTTAACCATAGTGTCGTTAGTACTACTCCTTTTTAGATTGAATCACAATCCTTTATCGTCCATATATTCGTGTGTGAACTTTGAATTGCTACTTTGTCTTTACTTTGTTATTTATTTTATAAAAACTTTTCTTTTATTTCATGTTACTATCAACCAAATCAACTTTCCATTACTCTCTCACAAAACATGGCTAAATATAAATTCGGATATATTTACAGTTTGACATCTTCCGTGGATTCGAAATTTTAACAAGATCATCTAAAACTATTACGATAGAGTACACTTGCTCTAGTCGTGCATAAATAAAATTGTGATCATCCATCAAATAAAACTTTGTAACTAGTAGAAGGAGGACAAAAGTCACTCGATAGAGGATCAGAGGAGATACATAATACTCCTCCTTATTTAAATTAAATTTTATACTTTTTATTTTCGTCTCTCATGTTAAACTTTATCACCCAAAAAAGCAAACATCACATTAATCTTTAACCCTAAAAGTATTTTTAATAATAAAATTATAACTCTCACTTAACCTACATAATATATTATTATCTAAAAATATTACATTACCCTCCAAAAATCAATAAAATTAGTTAAAAAATAATTTTCATAAATTTTATGACTAGATTAATGAGTAGAAGTAATGGTGAAAATTAAATTAAAATGGAGAAAGTAGTAGTTTAATTTATTTATTGTCTTAAAATTATATTATCATTCAAAAGTTAAATAAAAGTATATATTATATTTTTTTAAATTCCGAAATATTACTAAGTAGATGAATAATTTAATGTTAACTAATTTGATTTGGTGTGGGATGTAAACAAATTGGGATGTGTGTTTGGAGTTGCTTAACTCATAAGATGGAGGTGGAAGATAAGAAGAGAGAGTATTTAGTAGAGCCAACTCATAGGGTACGTGTCATAATTCCTGCATTTCATATCCCAAGTGTCCTCAAAAATTTCTATTAACTCATTAATTCCCTCATTCTCCATACCATATCATCCTTTGTTTGTGTATCTTGATCCACATCTCCTTGTTAGCTGGGATTATACAGATAAATCATTGCAGAGTTTGTTTTATAACTTGGAAATCAATCAATTAAGGTGGTTAAGGATATATAGTAATTAATAGCCGAAGAGAAGATGCCTCGCGGGTACGCTTTTGGGAGGGCGGAAGAAGCCATCCACCCGGACTCAGTCAGGGCCACCTTGTCGGAGTTCCTCTCCACCTTCATCTTTGTTTTCGCCGGAGAAGGATCTATCCTCGCTCTTGGTTGGTAGTGGTACTCTTGTTATTAATCACTTGATATATTTCTCCATTAATTATTACTATGGTGCAGATAAGATGTACAAGGACCGGGATTTAGGCGCGTCCGGGCTAATGATGATTGCGCTGGCCCATGCGCTGGCGTTCTTCGCCGCCGTCACATCCAGCATGAACGTCTCCGGCGGTCACCTGAATCCTGCCGTCACCCTTGGTGCCCTCGTCGGTGGCAGGCTTTCTGTTCTCCGCGCTTTTTACTACTGGATTGCTCAGCTCTTGGGGGCAGTGCTCGCTTCCCTGCTCTTGAGGCTCACAACTAACGGAATGGTACGAGTAATTTGTATGCATGTAGTAATAAATTAATGAGTAATGTAAGGGAAATTAAAATCGGTGCAGAGACCAGTGGGATTCTCGGTGGCGGCGGGAGTAGGGGAATGGCACGCGGTGGTGATGGAGATCGTGATGACATTCGGGCTGGTGTACGTGGTGTACGCGACGGCGATCGACCCCAAACGAGCTAGCCTGGGGACGATCGCGCCGCTGGCGATAGCGTTCATAGTGGGGGCGAACATGCTGGTTGGCGGGCCGTTCGAAGGAGCGTCGATGAACCCGGCGCTTGCGTTCGGGCCGGCGCTGGTGGGGTGGAGGTGGAGGAACCATTGGGTGTATTGGGTGGGTCCCTTTGTGGGGGCAGCACTGGCGGGGATCATATACGAGTTCGGGATCATACAGCCAGATCAGGTGCCGCACCATACTCACCACCAGCCTTTGGCTCCAGAAGACTACTAGCCACTTTCATTCTCTTTTTCCTTTCTCTTAGTCTTGCTTTCAACCAAATAAAACAAACTTGTACTTCCCTTTCTCCCCTTCATATGTACCTAACATTTTCACACATTTCATAATAATCATGTTCATCCCCCTTTTCTCTATCTGAGATTTAATTTTCATGTTCATCCCAATGGTTTGGGAAATATTAATGACAAAACGGGTTTGGGAAACCTCGCAAGTCTTTGATTAAAAACATAAGAATCAACATACTTCTGTATATAATTATTAGTGTTTGATTCCCTTCTTTTAATTACTTATGAAATTAGCTCACAAAACATACATCTTAATCGATACTCATTCCCATGACCAAGATGTTTGTTTTGTCACCAAAATTACAAGAATTGTCATTATCATGCCTATTTTTAGTCTTTATGATGCTATCCATTACATCAAGTTCTACCAATAAATAATAATAATTCTCTTCTACATCCCATAAATGAGTAGATATCTGTACTGATACACAAATTAATTTTAATCTAATCATCATCTGGCAATAAACATATTTGCGATAAATAAAAAAAAAAAAAAAAAAAAAAGAAGATAAATGACCCAAGCCAGTGGTGCTTCACAAGACATTACCAGCGAAGCATCTTTCATCTACCCGAGTTCTTGCACATACTCTCAATCTGGAAGAAACACGATTCTGTAATTGTCCACAAATTTTATCATACATGTATACGCTAAAATCATCCATTGTTGAGCACTATTTACGTTGATTGAATTTGTACAAATAGATCTCTTCCCCAGAAGAAACCATTCCCTAAAAAAGTAAACCAAGTTATGGACGAGATAACAACACTATTTACTGCAAATCAAATTAAGCCAAAGGTCATGATTCATGGCCCCCTCATCCTCTCAACAAAACTTCTGCCCTTCTCCTCGAAATGACGCCTCTTCACTTCAAGCTTTTCTCCCATTTTCTTCCCCAATCCGCGCATACGTTCTCTAGTTCCTATTCTTCTCATTCTTGTATCGTCATCTTCTGCATTATGAATCTGCTCTTCTGTAAACACCCGTGATGGAGATTGCACACGAGTATACGGATTTTGGTCTAAGCTCCTTGTAAGAGATTCTTGCCTTCTATCATCCTCTAATAGAGGTGTTCTAAGTTCTTGGAAAGATTTGCCACTCAATGTTGACTCGCTCATCATAGAACTTGATGAAGATAGAGAGGAGTTTAACGAATCACATATTTCTTCCGGGACATGAGACACATTTTTCGATGTCTCATAGTCTGCTTCTGATCTAGTTAAACTTCTATTCTTGGATTCTACATTATTTACTACTTCCCCAGGTTGAAAGGAGAGCACTTCTTGCTTTGCAGCATTACTAATAGAATCTTGTTTATTTTTATACCACATGAAAGGAGCAGCTTTCCTGGGGACCCAATCGTCTTTTTCTGCTAACATCAAAGGAATGCCGATGCTCTCGCTGTTTGGGTGCACCAATGTTTCACGAATTGCTGCCTGAAACAAATATTCTTGAGTCAGCGACAGGCTTCTTAAAGTTAATCATTCAAGGTTTCATGAATAAGAAGTTAATCTCATAAAAAAGGATCTCAACCTCACACATACCCACACACATTAAAGATTCTGAAAGTGAGTTAAAGTGACCAAATTTCACAAACTTGTAAGAGAAAAGATGTTTTAGAGAACTCCAATTTATAAGACAAAAAATTTTTATGTGTGCTCGTTCCACAGTTCAGATGAATTCTCTCAATGGTGCATTACTTGGGTATCCATGAGATACAATTTCAGCATTTTCCATCACAAAAAAAGCACTACTGCGCATACCTACAACACCATGTGTATGTTTATTTACCTAACTAACCTGGATTTACTCTGCAGAATGCAAACCTCAATAGTCAAGTTAGAATGACAATTTTCTTTCCAAATAAAATCACACACGTAAGTTCTTTTACATTTTCTCAAAAGGAGACCAACAAGTCTTAGGGTACCAAATGAGACTAGTAATCAAACGACCAACAATATAAAATAAAAAATGATTGCCACGCTTACCCCATAACAGATAAACAACTTAAAAGCAACTATTATAAACATAATCTCATGTGGTGCTTAGCTTACACTAAAAGTTTGTTCAACTCCAAGTTACTTAGGATTTCCTTAAATCCAGACATAACTCGTAAGATAAAAAGAATATTATATCCCTAAAGCCTAAAGTAATATAATACATTCAATGCAATACCCCTTAAAATAGCATGTAGCTGTGCAAATGAGTGTCTCTGACCTTGAATCGACTGTTCATGAATAAAGTAATATAATACATTCAACGCAATATCCCTTAAAATAGCATGTAGCAGTGCAAATGAGTGTGTCTGACCTTGAATCGACTGATCAGGAATAAAGCCAGACGGCCATTTGTAATTTTATGGTCCCCAACATGTGATTCCAAGTTGAACTGAATATCTGGCATTGAAGTAAACCCAAACCATATTTGATCTGAAGGTGGAGGCTTCATGCACACTCGTATGGTTCCAGAAAGAGAAGAAACCCTTATCCGCAATGAAATAGGAACCTTCAGTTAATGAAGAATAATCAGTGTAAACAAAAGCTTTTCTCCATTTTCATTTTGCAAATTGTAAGAATCAAGACATTTTCATGACAATATTAACAGCTATGAAGGTTTTAGGAATTGATTTGACTGAAATATCTGCTGGCTAAACTGATACACATATCAATAAGTTCAAATCTCATTATCTTTTGCATAAACCATGGTTCAATTCCAATTATCTTTTCTTTATTGTAATGATATAATATATTAAAATGCAGAGACAACGTTAATAAGGCTGCAGGATCGTAGAGGGATAGTAGTGGAACAGGTACAACAGTGGGTGCAAAGCATGAAATTTTTTACAAGTGCGTTATATGCAGCATTAACAAAGACAAAAAGCTTCGTGTAATCTCAAATCTATCGTTCCTTCATACATAGACATATCACATTCACATAGCTGCCCTTTACATGACCTTCACAGCAACAGCAAGAGAATTTCAGTACAACAATATTAAAATTCTGAAGGATATAAAGGAAATAAGACATAAGGAAATGATGTGCATATTATTTATCCAGCAGGTCATTTACAGGAGTGAATGATCAAGGTGATGCAGACTTCCTTTGAATGCTTATAGAGGGAGGAGTTTCATACTAGTTTTGGAGATGTTGGGAAAGTGTATTGGATTAACAAGTCAGCTTCACGGAGAAATGCAAACGAACATTACTTGTTTAGAGAACCACCACTAATAAAAAAGAAAATTAAATTACAATCACTCTGCATTATAATATGATTTAAGAAATAACACAGTTTCACTAGGAGAGCTTCGAATATGCCTTTTCATCATTCAGAAAACAAAAACACATAAATTACATACTAGTATTGGGGATGTTGGGAAAGTGTATTGGATTAACAAGTCAGCTTCACGGAGAAATGCAAACGAATATTACTTGTTTAGAGAACCACCACTAGTAAAATAGAAAATTAAATTACAATCACTCTGCATTATAATATGATTTAAGAAATAACACAGTTTCACTAGGAGAGCTTCGAATATGCCTTTTCATCATTCAGGAAACAAAAACACATAAATTACATACTACCTCCGTTCCGTGAAATTGTTCACAACACTATTGCATGTCGTTTTTTAAACACAATTTTATAGATGAATCTTTTGATTTTTTGAGGGTAATAAAGTATTTTTAGCTAGTATATATATTGTAAAATATATTATGTGTGTTAAATATGGATGATATTTATGTAAAAAGATGTATTGATAGATTATTCGTGCAGTTACCTTTTGAGGTGTAAAGATTAGCAGAATGGAGGAGGTAGTCTATTTGGTGCACTATCTGAAATATTTTGAATATTTTCAGTGTAATTTTATGTTCATCTTCTTGCACGAGACAGTGAGATCTTCAGACAAAATTTAACACATTAATACAACATTTATCTTCAATACAAAAACGGAAGCTTCATTCTATTAACAGCTAAAACTCACTTATTTGTGATCCCCGCATTAAAAGGCAAACATAAAGATGTTAGTTTCAATCTTTTATTCACAATTATCCCTTTCCGTATTGATGGGAAATTCTTACTGTGTGAAATACGCCTTAAAGACTGCAATTATCCCAATTGAACAATTTATAAGAGAAACAGCCTTGAATAGCTTTAACAGACACACTTTTAAGGTGGGGGGAATGTCATGATCACGAAACAAGTACAAAATGTGAAAATACTACTTTAAGGAAAATGAATCAGTTGCAAATTTTTATAGAGGCAGATAATGTAATAAGCCAGTAACCTGAATAAGCTACAGAAGAAAGAATGTGCTTACTAACTTGTGAGACCTGTTTGGTGATAGAATGTAATATTGTCTTCCATTTAGACACTTGAGATGATGGATTCCCAGTGTTTCTTGGATTGTCATTATCATCTGTAAAGTTGAAAAGTTAGATAAAGGGGCAAGAAGAACAATTCTTCATTCATGCTTTGAGATGTGATAGTGTCTTAACATACTAAAATTCACCAACAATATCCCACCTATTTTTTATATGTTCTTCATGTGTCAATGACTCAATATTTTTGGGAAACTTAGCCTACAGGTAGACCTGCAAAAGGGTCTATATTTCTGGTGGAATGTAGAGTAATTATGTATGCAAATCAATATAAAATGAGCCTTGTAGTATTAAATTCAGGTCAAAACCAGTCCCTTCATGTTCAGCCACTTGCTGTTATTTTAAAATTTTAAGCTCTAATAAATAATAGAAATCATTTATGTGGATTATTGAACTTCTGAACTATGAATTCCTTAATCAAACAACATATTTTTTAAGCTGAGAGCCTTGCAATGGTAGGGTCCTCAAGGCATATTAATTAGGGGCAAGAGGCGAAAAGGACCTTCGTGCACCTGAGGCGAGAGGTGGATAACTGAGGCATGCCTCTTGTACGTTGAGCAAATAATGTTATCCACAAGGTAAGAAGTGTGTACCCGAGGCACATCTTTTATACGTTTGGCAAGTAACATTATCCGCAAATCCTACACATGAATCTAACAAATTTGGCACAGAATTACCTAATGAAATGAACTTTAAGAACACATAATAAATCACAGATAACACATAGAATGTGCAAACATAATGTAAATGCTAATTAGAAATAAACACTAAAATACTGAAGCAGTGAAGTTCAACTTCAAATCTTCAAGATACAGAGCGTCAAGTTGCCAAATGGTTAGCAGGGTAGCAAACTCTCCACACGGTGGTTTCAGGCAAGGTTAAGTTTAAAGGAAGTAGTATCATTTGCGTAAGAATAGAGCCGCAATATCCTTTGGTCTAAAATTGAGTAGATAGAAAACCTTAGTAGAAGAGGTTATGGGTCTTCCAATATGAATAGGTTGATTGGTTTGGTGTATCTTCCTAAAGGAAAAAAAAAACTATGAGTTATTTCCTGAATCCGAAAGAGCCAAGTAGGTGATTCCCAGTATAGAAAAAAACACTAGGAACATCTAAATCAGAAAGCTTCCAGGATTTTGTCACCTTTTGAAAGAATTAAATAACCAAACTTCCATACATAAAGAAGAAACAGAAGAGGTAGACTAGAAATGACGTTTATTATGTCAATGACACCAATGGGTAGTAAAAGCATTATTGAAAGACCAAATGCATCATAAAAACAAAATGTGCTTGAAAGCCGAAAAGGCTTGGTGGGTATTGGGTAAGAGGCGCTGCTGAGGTGCATAGTAGAGGTTCTCGCCTCCAATTTAGCACCTGCCTCCCATAAAAGGGCCAGTCATCTTATAGCCTCCAAGGAAGCGTGCCTCTATAACTATGCCTTAGGGCTCCACACAGCATCAAAAATCTAGGGAACCTAGCGCATACCGAAGCCTGGGTACAGGAGCACAAGGGATTCAGGTTTAGTTGGAGCCATAGGGATAAGGAATCCATGATATTGAGGGCCCTTTGTCACTTCCCTACTGATAGAGTCAATGGTATTGCAAGAAGAACAAAGATAAACAATATAAATTGGATAGAAGATAAATAAACACAAAGATCCTCAGAAAGATTCTAGATGAATCCTCCGGCCAAGCATGACCCGAAAACAATTCTTAAGTTTAATCTTGAAACCTCCTATCATTTATTAGAAGTTTATAGATTTCTGTCCTAGAGTTAATCCCATATCAAGTATGATGTAAAGCTCCATGAAGAACATCTTATACCACTGACCATCTCCATTGTCAAGGAAAATTCAGGCAGAGCCAACTTTCAAAATATATGTATGTAACGCAAATGATTGCGTGCTCTAACTTTGCTGGAAAGCTGCAGGAACAGCAGAACAGCCTCACATATTCAGAGAAAAATATCCCATAATGAATCTGTCATCAAGCTCAGAATAAGGAGCATCATGTTCCAGACATATTTACCACCATTCAGCATAACATATTCTAAAGTCCTACACCCATGCCATCAATTAGTCTAATGAACAGACTTTCCAACATTTAAATACATTCAAACAGAGATTGGGTAGAATAATATCCATACGTCATTAAGCATATCCTCATAAATCTGGCACTAAATGTCATGAAACATGGAATAATACACAAATAACATAACAAAGTAAACCCCAACGTCACTAAACCTACTTTGCCACTCTCCTACAAACCTGCTTTAAGGAAGAGCACTATGCTGCCAAAAGTAAAGATTATACTTCTCTCAACATATACAAGATTAAAGAAAATGTAGTCCCTGAGCATACGGTTTATCGCTCTCCTTCAAGCCTACAACATTGCACCCTCCTGAGCCTCCTCCAAAATCAAATAATTGGTAAATCTCTTTATACCATTCCCAATCTCTAAGTCAACGGTCATATGTAACAAGGGTGAGGTGCCAAACTATTGAACTCATATCATTTATGTTATGAGATCCCACAGCGATTCTACATGAAAATATTGAAGGGCATATAAGTGGGCCAAGGCCAATCCATTCTGCTCTCACCAAGGTTTTAGGTCAAGTTAGGGTCCCCAAGCTTATATGCCAAACCATACAGTCCAACCTACTGGATTTGAGCGGGCAGCGGAAAAGAGCTACGATGGTGTACACAAGGGTTGCCTCCCAAGATATGGGCCCAAGGAGGACTTCCACCCAAAGGAGGGCCTCGGTAAGTTGGTTGCCAACTGGAAAGTCACGTGTCACGTCCGTGGACGTTCGGTTTGCAGGGGGATAAATTGCTACAATAATCCATATTGATTACACAAAAAATTGTGGAAGGGCATTTAAGTGGGGTTACAACCTTTATCCTCGATCATGGTTTGAATTGAGTTTATAAAAGCAACGTAGAACATTTTGTATCAAATGGCACCAAAGGACACACAAGAACCTAAACTTAGTCTATCAAATGGCAGAGATCAACTGTTTAACACATTCAAATTTTAACACAAAGTTTATCCAGCAAAGGTTTAATCTTAGCTGAATTCTAGAGAAACTATACAAATTTCAGCCAGAACAAAATACAGGCTGTCAAGGCTGTACACTTTTACTCAGTAATAAAATCTGACAGAAAACGCAGTAAATAATAAGAAGAACTAAGTAAGAAATTCAATTTCCCACCTGTATCATTATATGCTTCACCTTTTCCTTGTATATCATCAGCTGTCTCTTCAGATAGCTTCAACTGTTTACCAAGATACTCAAAACTTTCCAAAAGTTCAGAGGTTACCTCACCGGCAATGTTCCCATGAGAGCGTGATTCTTCTCCTTCAAATTCTAATTCTCGAATTTCAAGCCTTGTTTCTATGTCCAGAACCATGCCACCTAGGTATTCCACATCAAATTCAAAGGACCACACCTCATTCATATCTGAGGGCAGGACTCTCATTGCAAGGAGGCGTGGAGGCAAAGTACCAGGATCCACAGCTTTACATGATACTTCACCAATGTAATTAGGTATTCGCATATTGGACAATGCTCTCTGTTGCATCATAATTGTACAAATTAGCCAGTATATTGAGAAAACATAATCTGCACACCAAAATAAACTATACCATATTGAACTATTGCAAACCACTGAAACACCCTTTTATGAAAAAACACTTAGAGACTATACCGACTATAGATTTGTGAATTAAAAAAACACATAATTCATCAGGAATAAGATATTGCAGGACACCATACTGCAGCACTTTTGGATATTTTAAGAAAACTATAGGCAATAGTGAACTTCTAAAAGAATGTATATATATATATATATTTATTTATTTATTTATTTCTTTTTTCTTTTTTTTCATGGGCATCTTGACTTTTGAGTACACAGTTAACAACAATTAACATTATAAATAGCAAAATGTTAACATGCAGATACCATATCAACTATTGGCAATAACAATTCTGTAGTACTCATGAGAACTCATCAGGAATAAAATATTATAGTACGCCATTCTGGACCACTTTTGGATTATTTCAACAATTGGCAATAGAGGACTTCTATAGGTGTGTGTGTACATACATAGCTATACACAAAAACTTGTGCACACCAGTTACACGTATTTAGTATTCGTGCAACTAGATCCGAACCTACCAATATTCGATTCGAATCCAGATCCAGGTATAATAAAGTATTAGTACTATGACTATAGAGTATTAACAGGTATAAAGTATCATGCCATGAAGATGCAAATTTTGCAGGGATTGTACCACTCCATAAACGTACCAATATTACACCCATAAAAGTATCAACAAACATTAGATAAAGCATCAGCAAACAGTTAAAACGGCAAAAATAAAAAAAACACATTTTAGGAAAAATGTTGCAATCTTAGTGTCTCGGGCGAGGATCTAGTCGAATAAATGTTTGCGAACCTAATACGTTAATATTGTAAGGTCAATGTCGTAATACTTTTGCTAGAAAAATAATATATACAGTAAGACTAATTTGTTAATACTGTAAGGCCTAATACTTTTACTGAAAAAATAACACATAAAAATATATCTGTTATTACAATAAGGTTTATGTGTTAATACTACAAGACCAATGTGATAATTATTTAACGCCAACAGCTATTACTGGCGCACCAAGGCATATTTTTGCCTGAGGCGCGCCTTGAGTATAAAGATGCAATATAGAATAATAACATACTCTACACTAAATACAACCTACATAAACATAATTACCTAATAAATTAATTTTAAAAGATACATAATATAACAATGACACGAATATGACCACATGCATTAAGCCATTTAAGTTAAAATAAAACAAGCTTATTTAAAATTCATCATAATTGAAATAAAACAAGTCAATCACACAAGATACTAGCAATAAAAAGAATCTAATTATCATCTCCTTCATCAACATCAAAGTCCTCCTCATCATCATCAAACAGTTCTTCTTCTTCATTAAAATCTCCAACACATCAACTGTAAAACAAGAAAAGATAAATGAAAACAAGAAATAATGAAACTAATCATATTATAAATTATAAAATATCAAAAGATTATTATTTTGGCTGGGTAAATTGGAAAATATAAAACAACTCATATTGTTGTTCTCTACCTATACACTCAAATGAAAATGCAAATCTTTGGGCTAAATGTCAATGCACAGTACATTTGAAAAAAAAAAAAACTGAATTGGGATTGTATGAATAACTAATAACTATAAAGGAAAAGAAAAAAAAAAGTAAAAGTAACATCAAGCTCAAGGGAATTCTTCAAGAATAAGAAATGAGAATTTTTTTTTTAAAAAACATACCTGATGTGATGTTGGTGGCGGTTGGTTGACGACCAGAGATGGGTGGACTGCCGACGGTGGGCAGACGGCTGGTGGTTGCAGCAGCAGCAGGGGAGGTTTGATGTTGTGGAAGTGTGATGTATATCTCTCAAAACCCTAACTAAATCCCCAATTTAAATTTTGAGAATAAATGTTATACACTCTCACCTTCCCAATTGGCTCTTCACACTAGCTGTAGGTTTGGAGTTCAAGAAATGGTTTTTTTTTTTACCAACTATATTGACCTTTGAGGGTAACGTGGTTTTTTGAGTAAGAAATACATGATAAAGTTATGTTTGTGAGGATAACATTTTTCAAAATATAATGTATTAATAGGTTATTTGTTTTGAAACTTATATTATTTTTGGGGTGTGAAGTGAGTAATATCCCATTATTTTAATTATTTTAATCATCATAAACCTTAAAAAAACAGTAAAAATGAGCAGAAACTCAAGGCGCGCCCGAGGAGCGCGCATGGGAGATCAGCTCCTAGACACGTGATTTTATGACGCAAAGGTGTAGCCTTGGCTGAGGCGAGCCTTTAAAAACTATGTAATAACATCAATGCATTAATACTTAGGCCATAATATTAATGAGTAAGGTAGAACCAGTTGGACGAATATTTTCTTCTTCTTTTTGGTCATTTGCATCTTAACTTTTGACTTTTGTTTACTCTGTTCACAACAATATCAATAACAAAATATCAACAAGCAGATAGCCTGAACACAAAATATAAGCAATAAAGACATTACTTTGGCAGTTGACACAGACAATAAACCAAGGGACCTACATTAGGCTAAAAGGGAAGCAATATTGCATCAACCTAAAACGATAACTTCACCATGTTCACTGGAATTACTGATCAGGATATGGATTATAATTACCAAAACATTATTTATTTTGAGTGTACATCTTATTGTGTGAATTATGTACTACAATCGGGAAAACCATATTCGGCACCTGCTTTTCGCTTTAATGAAAGCCAATGGACAATCCAACTTTTTCAAGGCTAAGCTCCTCATTTAGCCACATAACACCCCACATAACTTCCACTATTCTAGGTGCTAACACAAATAGCAGAAGCAACCTAATAAATTGCCGCAAGGAATTAACAACCAGGTGGTGCATGAAAACATAACAGCAGTCAACTTTTGCTTTATGATTGAACAAGAGGTCCTCAAAGGCAGCTTTGGTTTATTTTTTTTGACTGATAATACTTTACACTTCTTGGTGGTCAAAAGTTATCAACACATGTGCCTTTACGTGAATTGATTACACATTTAAGTCCAATGAGATAAGACAATAAATATCCTCACCTATATAAATATCTATCAATAAGTTGTAGATGTTTATCAGATTAAATAAATGTAATAATTCATTTGCCCCATTATTTTATAGCAAGGCAACATTTCTTCCTAAAATATTTCCCATCCTCAGTTACATAGTTGTGCTATTTAATTTACAAAGCAGCTTCAGAAGATATCAGCCACAAGTCCACACTCTAAGAACAAAGTTATTTAGTTAGTAATTAAAATATAATAATAAACGGCAAATCATGCCAAAAACATCAAATCACATAACCTATGAAAATGAGAACAAAGAATATTACAAACCTGAATCCGATCTTGCAAGGAACTTCTGAGCTTAGGATTGTTCTTGGCATCAAAGAACAGTCGTGACATTACCATATTAAAGCAGAGTGTTCCTTCATCAAAACACTTCTGGCTGGAGTCTGTATCAGGTATTCCAGATGAACCACTAGTGGTACCTTTCTCTGTAGAGGATGGAACTGATGATGCCATGCTAGCGTCATCGGAAGAAATGTCAGGAAGTTTTCCTGTTGTGTGCATTTTCGGCATGCCATTGAACATGTTTAAGTCTTGGAACGAACGAGACTTTACACTTAACTTTCTGTCTTCATGTCCTGAAATGGATGTCCCACTGGCTTTATAGTCATGCCCACTTTTAGAAGCTTTTTTAGTTATTTTCTTCAGGAACTGACGAACTTTCGACGAAGAAACGTCAAACTTAGCAGACCTGTCTGTTAATTCAGAACTGAGAACTGAAGAAGGCTTCATGAAAGAAGGATATCCTGCATTTAGTGATGCCAAGTAATAGTGAAATTCCTGAGTCAGCCTAGAAAACCATGCACTGCGTTCGTCATTGTCACAGGAAGCAAGACGAAGGACTTTACACCAGGACTCCTTTTCCCAAGAAGTTTCAAGATATATATAGATATGTTTGAATCCTTTATATATAGCTGAATCCTTGTTTTCTACTTTAATTGGGTACCTTTTGGCCCTGACATCAGGGAACAAGAAACTACTATAAGTTTAATCTTTTTCCATAACTGCAAGATAACCATTAGCAGTAGAGAAATGACTTTTTTTAGCAACTTATAGAAAAAGTTGCGAAAGAGTTGAATTAGAGAGACTAGAATGAATTCTGAAAGATTCTAAAAACATAAAACTGCAGTTTACCTAAGTCTATTGCCGAATATACTAAAATAAATATAAAAAGAATTCAATAGACCTCAGGTTAGCACACTGGATCAAAAATTTAGAATAACAATTAACGAGAATGTGAAATTAGAAAATTGGTTTTCCAGTTCATTTCATAGAAAAGCTTGTGTTTTGCATGAAGGGGGAAGGTTCTCCAGTGGAAGCAAAATAGTGAATATCTTCTCCGTGCTTGAAGAGGTCCTCAGAGTTAGAATTTAATCATTGGTTGAGTAAACAAAAATATTCAGAAGCACATTATCAGCCTATTAATTTTTAAACATGAAGGAATACAATAAAAGACATCTTTATCTCATCAAAAGATGATTAAGATACTTTCTTTAGTTGCCTAAACAATATCAAAGAAAATTTCAATTACCATTTTCTTGATGGCAAGGCTGAAGCAGAGACAGCAACAATAGTACAGCCACTTAGAGAAATCTCTGCGCATGAACCATCTGATTCCATAAGGATAAGATGGTGATCTTTAATTTTTGCATATTTTCGAACAGGTGTAATCTCCAGGATTTCCTTTCTCCTCCTTTGCTCTGCTGTCATTTTCTCTTCAAGCCCAGATCTTGGAATTTTATCCGGCAATAAAACCCATAAAATCCCCTGATCAAAAAATATAAATGTAAAAAATTAAGTACATAGGAGTATATTCAAAAAAATAATAAAAATAACTTTCACATTTATCGATCCAAAACATGATAAGCTGTGTATTCTAAGAAAAACCTTCCCTTTATTTCCTCCCCTATTTTGCTCCTCATGAAAACCAAAAAAATAAAGAATGAGGAGCAGCAGAAGAATGAAAAGATATATTAATAGGGACATATATAGATAAAAAGAAACATTACAACTTAAAACTCACAAGAAAAATGATACTACAATATCATAACATGCAAATATTTCAGAAAGCTGGCTAATCAGAAAATGCATATTGACAGATTTAATGAACTGCATATTTCATGAGGGAGGAAAAAATGAATGTTTCTGTACTTTGCTCATTTAGATAATTCCAAAAGACATAACATGCCAGTATAAGTTTCCTTGTATTCAAAAGGGAAGATCCCTTCATAGTTATTAGAGGGCACAAAATGCACCAAGGCTTTTCAGTACTTGAGATGCGCAACTTGAGTACATTGATGAAATAACTCTAATTAATATATCCTAAACTAAAACATAATACATTTAGGACAACATTACCTAATTATATAAATTTAAAAACACATAAAATAACAATTTGACAAAAATATGACATACACATTAAATTTAAACAGATAATATGTGAAAATCCATCATATTGAAATAACACACAAGTAAACAAGTCAATAACACAAGATGTTCGTATAATTGTCCAGCGGCAGCTGATGGAGGTTGGAGGAGTTGGACGACAGCAAAGGGCAGTGGAGAAGTGGAGAGCAGAGCGGAGTTTATCTCTCAAACCCCAGTAGCCAGTAGTATTATCTAATGTCTAGACCCTAATTTTCAAATAAAGGTAAAGGTACTATTCAATTAACTAATATTGTTACTTCACTAATAAAGTCACTCACAATTTGTAAAAATAGAAAATGTCTCGAGGGGATCCAGAGGCACAAACTAACAAGGGTCATGATTTTAAGGCTCTGGTGTTCTAGCCTCATAAGAGGCGCCCTTAATAACTATGGTTCCCTTCCTTCAAAGGGAGTATGAGCCTCAACTATATACTAGCATCAAATAAAGGGACTCCCTCTCTTGTTTCTAAACAAAAAACTCTATCACCAAAATTTCATCAGATGATGTCACAAAAGAAATTCTAGTCATTTAGTAAATGATCAGACAGAATGTGCTCTTTAAAAGAAAGTAAGAAACTAGAGTCTTCTTCATTGTTTAGGTACTGGAATTACTTTAACACAGTACAGGTAAATAACAACTAAAATCAACAGGGAGAACTAAGTCATATTTAAGTGGATTTCTATAATTGCTCCATTTATTATGTGTTGAATAACCATAACAAAGACTTGTGTGAGACATTTTCAAAAAATATTGGCAAATCATCCCAAGTGTGTAAAGGGAAATAGAGACATGGTTAACGCCTAGGTGGATAAAAATACCATTGGATGAATCACACTGTCAATGAAGCTTAGGTAACAGATTATCATTCAAAATATTAGCAAACATGTAGATCCTTACAAAGAGGAAAAAAGAGTTTCCTCAAATAAAAATATCAAAGAACAAGGAAAAGAATCCTTACACTACAAGAATGAAAAATGTGCAAGAACAGTACAAGAAGGAGAAAGGATTATGTTTAATCTTAAACATGTCATTAAAAGGATTCTTTATTGTATAACTTTCTTAATCACGAACATATCAAAATGAATAGGAGTTGAGATGCAACAGGCAGTCAGGCACTGTTTTACAGTCCTTAGTTACATAGTTTTTGCCTCTGCTATATGTAGTCACAACAATAATGTGTAACAAGTTAAAGAGAGTCCAGGGGATGAAAACTTCTAGAAGAAGATAAGCACTCTGGTCTCTAAATTTTATCCTCAAAACGTCTAAGGGCAGACGTATATGCATTTTTGGCGGATATAATTAGAAAACAGAGTGCTAATTCACTTTGGAGAGAAACACGTGCAGGTATTATTTAGTGTCAAATGAACATCTAATGCATTTGCCTTGAGATGGAAGCTTTTTTTTTTTTTTTTTTTTGACAGGACCTTGAGATGGAAGCTTGGTCATCAAAGAGAAAAGGTAAAAATTCAAAACAAGATAAAAAATGGTGAGGGATTTCGGAAAATTCTACCTCGACTAAGTATCCAAATCAACGATAATTAACCCGTTTTTACTTGCATGATTATGCTCAAATAGTAATAACAGAGACCTGATAACAATATTTTGACGATTTCATCACAGACAAGCATAGATACGAAACTAAGAATCTCACACAAAGAGAGGAATAGAGACAGATCTTTCCAATAACTCAAAGCACGATCTCGAGCTACAATATGAAGATTAAAATAAGACTAGATACCTCCTTTTCACGCAAAGACGGGTTTTGGTCAGCTGGAGAATTAACTGATGCCGTAGCATTAGCTTTGATCTCTTCTCTCTCGACTTTTCGATCTAAATGCCAGATTAAAATCCATAATCCCACCGCCTCCAAAGCAACCATCGTTAATGCCCCAAAAATGAAAGCCACCACCAGAACCAGCGCCATAGACGGAACAACTTGTAATTTCACACTCCAGATTAGAATTTACTCTTAACCGTTGCATTTTTCCCCCTGTACGATTCACCCAGAATTATCGCCATCATTCTTCTGTGAAAGGAATGATCTGTCGAACCAATAAGAAATTGACTGTTTCTAGCTTGACCTAGTCACTCACAAAAAAAATCCAAGGACTGGCTATCGCAAATTCTCAATTGCAAGTAAAGAGAATTGAAATTTGCCGAAACAGGCTTAATTCTTGCAAATTAATTCAATTCTGAGAAATCATGTTATGAAATTTGTTAAGTTGCGGTTACTGGTTAGTAGCTTACTAGTTTTGCACTCAAATTTAGGCTTTGTTTTCAGTTTAATGAAACTTTCCAAATTCCAGTTATTTTAAGTTTTTTTAAATAATTATTATCACATTAAAGATTTTATTATTATTACTTAAAAGTACACATTATGAATTTTAATTATACTTCATACAACAATAACAAAAAAAAGTGCTTAACTCATGTTGAGAACTTAGATTGAACAACTCTACGCTCAACACTTTGTTTCTTCGATATTAATTAATTAATCAACACTCTTTCTCTTTTTTTTTTATGAATTTCTGTTCACTTAATAAAAATATAGTGTTTTTTTTAACCAATTACGTTAAAGCTTTTCTCAAAATAATGTTTTATCGTTCAATTAATTAAGTTTTTCATTCACTATCTTTCAATATATTTTCCTAATCAAATCATAGCATTTTTTTTTAACATTATTAAAATTATTGAGAGAAGAAATCTTTGTGCTTTATTTTCACTGGAAGATATTTCATACTTTTCGATTCCTCGATTGGAACAAAGACAAACGAATTGGAATTTGGGTTTGTGGGAGTGGATGAGAGTAGGTGGATTTCGGAAGAAATAAAGAAAGTTACTATTTCGATTAGAGCGGCAGAGATCAAAATGATTGAATAAGAAGAGATCAAATGACGAGAGAAAATTAATGGAGAAGTAAAAGAGGCTAATCTCTATTTAAGTGTGAAATTCAGGAGTTTGGTGGAGGCAATAGCGGCACCGGTCTAGAAGCTGCGGCATGAGAAAATTTTAGGGCTTTTATGGAGAATAACAGTGTACTCCTCCGTCCCCTAAAGTCTTCACATATTGTCGTGCACGAAATTCAAGAAAATTTGTTATTTTATATATAGTAAGAAAGAGAATAAATATTTTAGTTAATTTAATTAAAAAAGTATGTAAAATTGTTGAAATATGTGAAAAAGTGAGTATTATGTTTAGATGTGTGTAAAATGTATATGTATTATTATAGTGTCTTTTTTTACCAATTTTAGTAAAAGTCAAGTGTGATACTTTGTGGGACAGATAAAAAATGAAAGTGTGAAATACTCTGATAGACAGAGGGAGGAGTAATCGCTAATCACAAACACTCAACACATCTTTGTCGCCATTAGAGCTGTCAGAATGAGTTGGTGGGGCGGTTTAACCCATAACCCACCACAACCCACTCTTAAATGGGCTCAAGTGGGGCGGGCCACTCGTGGGGCAGGTCATTGGTGGGCGGGTTAGTTGCGGGTTGACCCACTTTCCTCTTTTTTTTTTGATTTTTTAATAAAATTTTTATGACGTTTCAAATTAACTTTTGTACCCTTAAAAAATATTTTAACTCTAATAATAAACATTAAATTAGGGTATGTATTTTTTTTTTGTATCCAATAATTTGGTGTGGACAATATTTCGATTTTTCAATTTTTGATATTTTGATATTATTTAATTTTTAAATTTTTCCAAATGTCTCCTATGATTTATTGATGATAAAAAATGAACTATTAGTTCACACAATTATGTAAACTTGATTTATACAAGTGTTTACCGTATAAAAAATATCGAAAAAAATTATTTATTTATTTTAAAAATGAATTATATGAAACTATATTTAAGTACACATTATTTTGGAATACATGTTCAAATTATTTTGAAATATTTAATGTCAATTTTATTATTTTAATTAAAATTAAATACATTTTTCGGTATCATTCGATAAATCGATATTTTTTCGGTACGTCAATTTTTCAATGTGAAACGATATGCCAAAATATCGATATTAAATATTTATCGAAAAATCGATATCGATATCAATATAAATTAGTTACGATATAATTTAATTTATTGAAATATCGATTTTTCGGAATATCGAAATTTTGGTATCGATATCGATAGGATGGGGTGGTGAGGGTGGGTGGGTGGGGGTGGTAAGTGTGAGGGTGGGGTAAGAGGTGAATTGAAAATTGTGAGTTGATGGTGGGTTAGTGGGTTGGGGCGGGTTAACCCACAACCCACTTGTTAGTGGGTTTGTGCGGGGCGGGCTTTTTTTGGGGTGGGTTACTGTGGGGAGGGCTTTTTTTGGGTTAGATTATTTGCGGGTTTTAGTGGGACGGGGCGGGTTGACCCATTGGGTTCAACCCAAATTGACAGGTCTAGTTGCCATCGCAGTGTGGGTCGTTATTGTCGGAGAATGATGTTGCTGTTGGATCAACCAATTCAAGCTTGGACGAGCTATAGAGAAGAGAAATCGAGAGATAACAGTGAGAGAGATGATTGAAACAGCGTGAAATGAGATTGTGAATAGTGAATTCGATTGGATGTACGGGAGGCATTGTCTTTTCCTATACTTAGAAATTCATTCACCAAATTATATATAGTTAATTTATTTTCTTAAATTAGTTTTTTTCTAATTAATAGTATGTTAAAATTAGAGAGGGGTGGAGGAGCGAGATTTGCAAGGCGGCAGGAGATTGTTCAAACATAGACCCGAGTGTAAGGGATCGCACATTCTAACAACTCTTCCATTTCTCAACACTAATTAAAAATATTTCTCAAAAACAAAACAAATATTAATTCTCTCTACTCTTCTTTTGTGTTATGGATAAGAAAGAGAAGGCCAGAGAGAAAAGAGAAAAGAGGCGACAAGAGATCTCTCTACGTCGGACCATTCCCTACTCGGATCACCAAAGGTAATCCACAATGCAATAAAAGATAGCTATGTTTTTTTAAATCAAAATGTAAATTAATAAAACTTATAAATGTATTAAACAACAACATGAGTATTCTCTTAATTTTTCATCATTAGTTTTATGAGGTATTGCGATCCACCTCCTCGATTGTATTTCGTAGCAAAGTTAGGAGTAATAAGTTTGTAAATTCTCTTATTTTTAATAATTTTTAAAGCACGTGATTATTGCACAATAATATGAAACAAACACGTGCATATATATTTCTACATATTCTTGTTGGAGGTGTATTTAATTGAGGACAATTGATATATGGTCAGATGGTGGACGTCGGAAACGATAGCGGTGGTTACGGGTGCGAATCGAGGTATTGGATTTGAAATAGTGCGTCAACTGGCGTCGCACGGTGTAACCGTGATTCTTACATCTCGAGAGACGGGTGTCGGAGAAGAGGCGGCGAAGGTGTTGCAAGAAGGAGGTCTCAATGTCGTGTTTCACCAACTGGACATTGTGGACGATTCCTCAGTTCAAGCCTTTGCTGAATGGGTTAAAGAACAATATGGTGGTGTAGATATAGTGGTAACCACATGCTCTTCATCCTCTATTTATTTTATGCAACTCATAAAATAGTACCCTATTCAATTACAAAACTCTAAAAAATTATTCAAAATTACATAATGTGTCAATTTTTTAAATTAAAAGATGAGTTCAAAATGATAAATGTGGGATGAAGGACATGTAATAAATCTTTATTATATTCTATTATTAAGTAAAAATGACATTTTTTCAAATAAAATGTATTTTGTTATTATTGAATTGAGGTGATATTTCTACTTTTAGTTGTGAAAGACATAAGAGTAAAAATGAAAAATAATGTGGGATGAAGGAAATATAACTTTTCACATGGGATATTGATTGGGGGATATTTGTCTCGTTCTAAAATATATATACGCTCTTAGTTTTGAGATAGTTTGCACTGACATTGTACATACAAAATTTAAGAATAATTAATTTTGGGTAATTATATCGGAAGAGTAATGAAATATTTTTAGTTAATAAATAAATTATAAAATATGTTTTTTTACTAATTAGGTGAGTTGACAATTTTGAAACCCATTAAGTTTGATAAAATATTTTTAACTCGTACGCTTTATGACAGTTAAATCAGTTGTTCATGAGTTGGACAATGATACAGTAGGAACTTCATAGAACATAACACTTTTGTCTTTAGGGACATGGTCTTACTATAATACATTACACTTTAGGATCTTTGCAACAATTGAGGATTATTAAAGTAAAATGAATACATATTCAAGTTTTACAAAAACCTGTAACCATTTAAGGTAATGTATTTTGTGCCAAGAAAAAAAAAATAGAGCAAGTCTTGAATGAGATTGTGTCAAAGTGAAACTTGTTTTATTTTTCTTAGTTATCATTTTTCATCCACTACCTTCTCTCACATTTATCTGCGTCATTCCTTTGTAACGCAGACAAGTGTGGAACGGATGGAGTAATTGTAAATTGCTTATGAAATTGTTCAATTGAATTATTATTTATTTTTTATCGATTATGTATCCTTTTTTTCGTCTCACTGACCATGTTAACTAATAGGTGAACAATGCTGGGGTAAATTTCAATGCTGGATCCGAAAATTCAGTAGAAAATGCAGAGAAAGTTGTAGGGACGAACTACTTTGGGACGAAGAATATAATCAAGGCGATGATTCCTCTAATGCGGCCTTCGGAAGCAGGTGGTCGTATTGTTAATGTGAGTTCGAAATTGGGAAGATTCAATGGGCGAAGAAACGTAAGTAGTGACAATATTTGTATCATGACCATACAAGTGTAGTTGCGTGTGCTGTGTAATACATGAATGATCAAAAATTGAGTATTTGATTGGTTGTGCAGAAAATTGAAGATGAGGAGCTAAGAAAACAGCTGGAGGACGATGAGTTGCTGTCCGAAGAATTGATTGACGGGATGGTGAATAAATTCTTGGATCAAGTAAGAGATGGGAGTTGGAGAGAAGGTGGATGGCCTCATATATTTACGGACTACGCTATGTCAAAGCTGGCCGTTAATACGTACACGAGGCTGATGGCGAGGATGTTCAGAGACCGGGCGGAAGGGCAGAAGATATATGTGAATGCTTACTGCCCAGGGTGGGTGAAAACTGCAATGACTGGTTGGGCAGGACATATTAGCCCTGAGGAAGGGGCTGATACTGGTGTCTGGCTTGCCCTGCTGCCCGAACAGTTCATCACTGGCAAGTTTTTCAACGAGAGGCGGGAGATACATTTTTGACCCAACTGGCTACTCGACCTAAAAAAAATATGAGTAAAATTCGTGATCTTTTCATCGTGAAATTTATTTTCTTAACACTCGTCATAGGTTAGATTGATATTGTCACTTAATTCACGTGTGGTGTATTTAAAGAATGGAATACTAGATAAAATATTGAGTTATGCTACACCTCATGTCTAGGAATGTAACTGATTATCACTAACACGGAGCATATAATGTTGCTATATATATATATATATATATATTCTTATTTTTATTTTTGTCAGTTTTTTATTGAAACTAAATTTCGGTAATGATAATGAGACTTATTAATGAGAGTATTTACAATGAGAATGGAGTAACTTTCATTTTAATGCACCAATTATCATAATTTTCTTTTGATAGTGGCAAATTTGTTAGAACATAACTATCATATGTCTCTCCTAAAACTCAAATATAAAAGCGGAGGATCTGTCGAATTATATTTCTTTCTAACTTGACATCTTATAAATGTAGGTATTATGATGATAAGAGAATACCTACATGAATCTACACTATAAATCATAATTAATGACATACATATATCCAGGAGACATACATGTATCTAATTAAATAACTATATTAAATAGAAGTAATAAATAAAGATGAATATAAATTACTAATTAATATTTCAACACAAATATTAATAAAAATTACCTTTTTATTATATATATATATCAGGAGTAATATAATATTTTTATGATGTATTGTTAAAAATGAAGGATAATTTGAAAATTAAAATGTGTTGTGGGTTATTAGTATTAAGTGTGTACAAAACTACCAATATCAATAAGATTTAGCTTTTTTACTTGAAAAAAAAAAGTCAAAATAAAAATAGAAGAGTCACCATTAAGTGTCTTGTTCAAAATAGGTTCAACGTACAAATTTGAATGAAATAGAGTGAGCTAGAAGGGCAAGTGGTCAACGGTGGTGGAGATGGAGGTGGCGGCAGCGGATGCGCCACTCCTCTCGGCATAGCAGAGCTGGCGGAGCTTGGTGGGGACGTACCAAATGGAGAGGCGCGGATGGGCGTTGAAGATGGCGTCGATGTCCCACCCCTGCGTGGCTGCTACGGCCACCAAAGGCTTGTAGCAAGCTTGCCTCCACGCCCCCACATTCTCCCCTCTCTCCTTATACGCCCGTCGGAGCGCGTTCGACGTCTCCAAGTCGAGGCAGTGCAGCGCATAGCAGTGCACATAGTGTCGCATTTTGGGCTTGTTTATGTAGTTTGCCCCTGCCTTTTTCGCGTACCTGAACACCTGGTTTGTTACCTGCATTTGTACCATTTATATAGGAGCCTTTTTTTTTTATACTCACTCTCACAATTTAAATGAAATAAAATCAAGTTTTAAGAATAAACTTAACCCTAATAACAAATCATACATGCATATGTAAATGATAATTTATTTGACCTATTTCATTAACTACTTATAGTCAGCTCTAACCAAAAAGTGATAATATATTTAATGAGAAGTGATAACTAATTTAAAAGAAATAGAAAAAGGTAACAAGCAAGTCTTAAAATATTATACCTTTTTATTAAATATATTATTATTTTTTTAAAATATTATCACTTTTTATTTATTTTATGAATTATTTATGAAATAAATTATAGTATTATTATCAATTTTCATTAATTTTAAATACTTTTTATTTGTCTCACTAATTTCATAAGTATTCGCCATACTTTAAATGTCTTAGTGGATTTCAAAACACACAAAAATCACATACATACCCTATAAAGCCATAAATCTTACAAGGCTAAAATAATACTCAATACGTACATGTCATTTATACATGCACGCTTTACTTTTATTCCATTTCAAAATTATTTGTTCAGCCAAAAAAATAGAAACACCCCACCATATTAATATTCTTATAGTATACAATACTATAAGGAAGTGTTTAATTCAAATTCAAATAATATTAATCATTGAGTTTTATTAAATTTCTAAAAGAAGTTTGCTCATTGCATTTATATGAAATTATATATACTTTCTATAATGTTCATTAATAAAAAAAACAAGAGACCCTACAAGATATAAAACTTCAATAGAGATGGATTACTATATCCCAAAAACTTTAATAAAATATTAAGAGAATTTTTATGCTCATAACTTGTCAATCTTATATCTAAATTTTATTAACCCACATATTTACTTATTATGAACCAAACACTCCATAATATTAAAAAACATTACCTACTTAATTTTTATAATTTATTCAATAAAAATCAACAATTTTCATACATTCTCTTATTAAATTACTCAAAATACCACCTTTATTTTTATCATCTCATATCAAACGGTCATTTTTCTTAAATTACAAGTATGTAACAAAAAAAATAAAAAAGGTGCTGTCATAATCGAAACATGGGGAGTAATAATGTACAGATACATAGTAACTTTGGGCATTTTGTTATATTTAATATCCATGGCTAAGCTTAGGTGAATCGTTTAGATACCAACTGACATGCACATTTTCATATTTTCACGCTATTCGCTAATTACGGTGTACCTCACTATTAGGGGTCCCACCATCCCTATTCTGAGAATTAATGGAAAAGGTCTCATAGGAGGAATAGTCTCATAGCAGGAATAGGATCCGTAAAAGCAACTCTTGGACAGACTCGTGCTAAAACATGGGACCTTTCTCGTACTAAATTAGAGCAGGGATACATAGATTGTTATTTTGTCTCTTGCAGTTAGATTTGACTAATTCGTTGGAGAGAGATTGTGGTCGAAAGCAACACCTAAAAGAAACTGAAAGATTCCAACTTAGAATTGACTGCTCTCACACTCCCCCCCCCCCCAACCCACCCCACCCCACCCCAAAAAAAAATTAAATTAACCCAAAAATGTAAAAAATAATAAGAGAGAAAAGAAGAAAAAATAAAATGATATTTTTTTTTTTAAAAAAAAAGGAGTATTGAAAGCAAAAGTTTGCAGGATGATTACTTTTTTGGAACAAGTGTTTTGTTGTGAGAGAGAGGAGTTGATGTGAGAAAGAAGGGTAAAGACAGGTGTCAATTGTCTGATAGGACTGTTGCGCATTGATTCTTCTTGGTGAAAAGGGCCCCTTAACTTTCTTTTTTTTGCAGAGAGGCCCAGAGGATCCGTACACGAGTTGTCAAGTTCTCATGTGGACAGCTCCTTCTGAACCCTGACCCAACTAACCCGACCCAACCCCATGGCTGAGCCCTCTTTCAGACAATGTCATGAATGAACTCCGTTTGTTGTCATAAAGTTGTTTTTCATGTTCCATTACTATCCATCAAATCATCTTTCTTGATGCATGGAATATTACAGCAATGCACACATTATATCATGAATTTATCATCTAATTAGTCTGTACGTAATGTAACAGGATGCTATGAAATTAATAGGCTCATATAGGAATAATAATTAATATTAATAAATAAACTGACCTTTGTGGGACATTTTTCTCCTCTCTCCTTTGCAATGTTTTGGACTTGGATCAAGAACTCCCGGCACTGCTCGTACAGATGGAAGAGATAATCCAGGCCGTTCTTTTTCCCGCGGGCCACCTCCCCCGGCTCCGTCACGATGAACGGGTGCTCCCTCTGCCGCTCGCTTCCTCCGCCGCCACCGCAGTTATCGTCATCCTCCGCTCCCTCTGTTTCGTAATCCTCCTCCTCCTCATCCTCCTCCATTGATGCCATTCTCGACCTGCCCCCCTTACAGTGCTTCCTCCTCCTCTGCTTCCGTCCACCGGCAACCACCATCTCCCACACCCCTCCGCCGCCGCTCCCCGCCACCTCCTTCTCCTGCTGCACGGGCTCCTCTGACAATCCTAGTTCAATGGGGAAAATTTTGCTTCAATGAGGGAAAAGTAGTAGTGTGTGTGTGTGTGTATATATAATCCTTTTTGTTATTCCTCATGCATGCAGTTCTGATCACGTTGTAATAACTTGGTGAATTTGGCATAGAATCTTGCCAAAAAAGAACC
Source organism: Pogostemon cablin (assembly GCA_023678885.1). Taxonomy (NCBI): domain Eukaryota; kingdom Viridiplantae; phylum Streptophyta; class Magnoliopsida; order Lamiales; family Lamiaceae; genus Pogostemon; species Pogostemon cablin. The sequence goes on along the minus strand of CM042962.1, from coordinate 7,546,611 downwards.
AGTAAATCTGTAGCACTTGTTAAAACGTAAGAGAAAGCATCTACCTATATTTTCTTGTAATAAAAATACATCACGCACACTATATATATGTGTCATTTGAAACTGACCTTCTTGAGAAAGCGCGTCAAGGGCATGGGTGGCGTCGCCCGAGAGGAGGTGGCGCCGGCGTGCTTCCTCCTCATCAAGGCGGCGGCGCTCAGCTCTGACGGCCGCCTTGATTCCGTACCTCTCCCCAACAAGGAGGTCCCACCGGAAGATCTGACAAAGGCTGTTCATCATCTCATCAAGTTCTTCATCCCTCATGTCCAAAAGTGTGTTCACAGTGAATCCAAGCTCAGCAATCTTGGCAGCGGTGAAGTATCTGATCCCATAAGCCTGGAACAGCTCCTCTAACCCTCCCAGCTCCCGCGGCCTCACGGCGTAGGCCGCGGGGGCAGGCGGAGGCGGTGGTGGCACCACCGCCTCCAGCATCCTGTTCTGCGGGGGCAGAGCAGCTCGTGGGTCCCACTTGAACAAGCTGGCTGAGAAGGCATCAGGATCCATGGATTTTCCTCCCAACTTGAGAATGAATGGATGTAATGTAGTATTGTGGTGGGGGAAAGTGTTGCTTTGCTTTTAAAGTCAATACTGAGCTACCATTTAGTTATCTTTGTACTTTCCCAGAAAATCCCTTGTGAGGAATTTTGTTAAATTTGCTTTGGATTTTCTTCTTGGATTATCTGCTCATCAAATAACTGAATAACAATGTAGTTTTGGCTTTTCATGATGTGATACTACTGTACCAAGTACTGTTGTATTAGATAGCCCCTCTCTCTCTCTCTCTCTATCTCAAAGGATTTGTTAGACCTCTGATTCAATGATCCCAACTGCACACTGTAAGTACAATGTCCTTGCTGCAATAAATCTTCTCCTAAGATCAATCTATTATTTAATGGTATGACATTTCTGATTTATCAATTTTACTTTTTAGTACTTCTAAGATATCAATTTTAATCTTCAACTTTGCTTGTTTGTTTTTGTGGTAATTAATCAATTGTGATTATTATTGTGAATTTGTCTTTGCATGAGAGATCAAATAATTGATTCCTAACTCCACCCACTCTAAATTGCTGTTATTTTTTTTTTAAATATAAAGGAAAACTCAAGAACCAGTAGTTATAAAAAGAAAGCAATTAATAAAGTAGAGATATAGCAAAGTTTAACTTTCTAAATTTTGAGAAATAATTTCACAATTTATTTATAACTTATTTTCTTAAAGATTTTATTTTTAACAATTTAAATGACAAAATATTCAGATGGATATCTTATTTTGTATTAGGATCTCATTTGATTCACCAATTTACCATCTTATTTTGTACTAGGATCTCATTTGACTCACCAATTTATTGACACACTGGAATTAATGATTTTGGTAAGAAAGGAAGAGGAAAATGAGGGGACAAGGAGGAAGAATGTAATAGATGAAGATATTAGTATATGCTATAATATTGCATGTGGTCTGGGGTCTAGGTGTGGAAAGGGAAATCGGAGAATGGATATTGAAGAAACCAATTACACTTGGTTTTATTCAAGAAACAAAACTATATAGAAAAGGTACTGGAGGATAAGGCTGGAGTGGAAAGAATCATCTCATATCATTGTACGTCTCCTAATCCTTGACATTAAGGCTGTGGATTGGAGAGCATAATACCGTGGCTAAAGCATTCGAATTTCAAAAAAATGGTGGAAGAAAAATGGATTAATCAAGTAGATGGATGCAGCGGATGTGTATTAAAGGAAAAGTTGAAATTTCTTAAGACGGACTCGAAGTTGTGGAAATGGAATATTCTAGACGAGGTGTTTATTGTTGGGTATATCTGGGTTTCGGTATAATATGTTGACTAGAAAATATGACAGAAAATAATAAGAATGGAATTTGAGTTGAGTCAAGAGTTACACTCTTTTTCCTTAAGACGAAATTGTCCCGCTCTGGTGCATACGGTTCTATGACAATCATCACTACAAATCACAAGATACGGCGAACCAACCGATATTATGAACTCACCTTATGAGTACGACGACTTGAGAATACACTATTAATCAGTTACAATGGCATAACTTTATTGAACTTTTTCGGACATTCACGACTTTGTGACAAGTACTCAAATAACTCAAGTGAAATTCAATTTCGGAGTGAAGGATCATGGAATGAGAAGGCGTATTTATAGATTTCAAGACGTTTTTACGTGAAATGATGCGACCATTGGATTTGATTTTAAATTCAAAATCAAATGTCTTTCTTAAAAAGACACAATTATTCAGCAATCACAACATTTGATCACACTTCTTCATAAACACACTTTAATCTAATAGACATCATTTTAAGGTGATTTTTCTATTCACCTAAAATTTTCCAACGTTCATACTAGAAGACGAGGAAATAATGGTCATAATTTGAGGATTTAAAAATAATATTTAAATGTGTAATGAGATGATAAAAATATATTTTAATGTAAAATAGATTGCTGTATAGGTATTATTATGTATGACCCGCATAGAAATATCCAATTTAGTAAAATCTAATTTTCTAATTGAACTAGTCCAATCGGTAAAACCTCAATCTTATCTCTTCCGGTTCAATATTCAATCTGGCTATTTAAATGCTATGATAAAATAGTTCAATATTCAGTCATAGTTATGTAAATGCTACTTCCTCTAGTCATGACAAAGATGTATGTTTTTTACACTTTGTATTAATATTATTATTGTTATATGCGTAGTGAATAATTATATAAGAGGGAAGTGGGGTCATGGCGTCCTTTTATTAAAAAAGAAATAGATATAATTGGATTAACAGTTAAAAATTATAAATTGAATATCTTTGAACTTAGGAGAAAGTATGATAAGATTAAGATTTGATTGGATTGTAAATTATATATATATATATGAAAAATAAATAAATATTTTATTAAGAGATTGCTTTGGGGTTATTGTAATTTGTGAATGAATACACCTTACGAGTTTGTTTGTTTTCGATTTATTAATCAAATGTAATATAATTCATTTTTTATTTGAGTTGAGATTGAGTAAAATAATATTACATCAATCGCATCCATATCTTACACATATCAAATCATATTCTCCCAGCGCCCGTACTCTTTATGAGTTGTCTCTTGTATCTTATGTGAATAAGGTGTGTAAAGGTATACTATTTTATTTTAAATGATAGTATATTTTAACTATTAAAAGTATAACATCTTATTCTAAAGAATATACATATTTATTTATTTTTATTTTTTTTAAAAAAAATAAAAATTACACGTCCTTATATTAAAAAGTATATCATTTAATATAAATAACAGTGTTCGGGATATACTAGTTTTAGCCCTCCTTTACTCTCTAGCCTTCGTTATCTAGGACAAAGAGAGTAATTAATTTGAGTTAATGTTAAACTCTATCCTCTCAAATCCCTAAATCAAACATTAATTGACACTAGATTTACTCAATCCAACTCATCTAAATCTATCTTTTAATCATAGTCAAAAATAAACATCCTTGTTTCCCAGTTCCCACGATCAAGTTTTCTCTCTCTGATGAGTTTCCAACAATAGTAGTCTCTGATACAGAATTCCGATTTCTGTATTTGTTTACTGCGGCAGATTGATGTGTTTGTGAGAGTAACTTTCAATTTGGGCTTCAACTTCTTTGATTATCCAGCGAAGAAATAAGAGGGGGAGTGTGTGAAATGTGGAATCTTGGATGGGTATTTACCCTGCTGCTTTATTTTTCGTGTTTTTGGGAGATTGAAGCTTTCAACTTCCACAGAGCTCAGAAAACTGAGAGGATCTCTGGTAAGAGTCTTGTTTTACTTCTACTGTATCTTGCTTGAATATAATTCTTTAGTATTAATCACTTTCGACACTAGATTGTTGATGCAGTTAGCTGCTTTATATCTGATTTTCTTGTGAACATCATGTGTTCTTCAATGAATTTACAATTAATGCACCGTTCATATCTTATGCCATCATTCTACATTTGATTATGCGTGTATTGTTATAAAGATCTTAGTAACTTAAGATTGGGTAGAGTTGAAGGACTCGAATAATCCATCTTCAAATGTCTCAACCAAATGCAACTTGAACTTGGGGATTGTCTTTTCTAGTGTAATTTTGGTCAGAAAGGTCTTCAGTTCTGAATTAGATGGCACTTATGAACATTTCCTTCTATGTTAATAGAATTCAAAGAGTCCATTATATAGATCCTTTTGATAAATTTTGCCCATAATTCCTTCTTCCTCTAAATGTGAATTCCTGGTTGGAATCTCAAAAGGGTTCGCTACTTGATGAAATGTTAATTATAAAATGGTCATTTATATTCCAAACTCCTCGATGCCAAGTGATTCAAGATTACCAAAGTTCATGCTGGTAATTGGGCGTGGAGAAATAGAAAGCATTTTATCATCATATTTGGGATGTATTGAGATACCCCTTAATACTTAGTCAATAAAATTATGCCAATTGTTTAATTTTTGGAGATTTCTGTTAATTACTGTTATGTGAAATACGTACATTCACAGCAAAACTTGTGGTACATTGATTTCACATCCATGTATGGACGAGGATATGAGTGGGGTTCAAGCCTTTACCTTTGACCATGGTTTTGGGTTAAATTTGGGCTTCCTAGCATATATGTCTCGGAATTTAGTCCAACTGGATGGATTCAGACAAGCTGTGGAAATGGGCTGGCCATGGTGGGTTAAAGGTGGTTGCCACCTGGAGGGGGGTCTCGGTATGGGTTGCCACTTGCCATCCGTCATGTGCTATCTGGATTGAAGGTGAATTGATTGTTATGATATCCCACATCAGTTCCAAACTAAAGTGTGGAACAGCGGGATCAACCCTTTACCTTTTGACTACGGTTTTGGGTTTGGTTTATCTAGGGCTCCTAAGATTTTATGCCTAACAATATATACATATGGATAATAAAATTTTATAACTAGTGCAAGGTATAATACAATTTAGTGGAGTGTACTGTTGATGTCCAAAAGAATGACACCTCCAATGGACAAATCACTTGTTTTTGTAATGAACTTCTCATAGTTACAAATTGCTATGATTGTCGAAGTGAATATCTAATGATATTCTACAATTGATGCTACATCACATGTTATAGTATTGCCATGTACTCAAGTATCTTTGTTGCACCTTCAAATTTTAGGCAGTGCTGGTGATGTCTTGGAGGATGATCCAGTCGGAAGGTTGAAAGTCTTTGTCTATGAGCTTCCCAGCAAATACAACAAAAAGATTTTACAAAAGGACCCAAGATGCCTCACTCATATGTTTGCAGCAGAGATTTTCATGCATCGTTTCCTTCTTTCAAGTCCTGTTCGTACTCTGAATCCTGAAGAGGCAGATTGGTTTTACACACCCGTGTATACTACTTGTGACCTGACACCAAATGGTCTCCCCTTACCGTTTAAATCACCACGCATGATGAGGAGTGCCATACAGCTGATTTCTTCCAACTGGCCTTACTGGAATAAAACTGAAGGGGCTGATCACTTCTTTATTGTGCCTCATGATTTTGGGGCCTGCTTTCACTATCTGGTGAGAAGTCTCATTATGTTCTCTATTTTCTCTCTTCATTAATTAATTTCATGTTTTTCTATCTATCAATAAAGACCTTAAATTTTATTTTTACAAATTGGGAAGTTCGGCTGTGGAGACGGTCGAACCCTGACTTCCTCTCTATTGGATGTGGCTGGGTAACAACTCTGAGTGCTTTAAATCAAGTGATTGACCATTTCATTGTTTATCCAGGAAGAGAAAGCTATTGAGAGAGGTATCCTTCCATTGCTCAAGCGGGCAACGTTGGTTCAGACCTTTGGACAGCGCAACCATGTTTGCTTAATGGATGGCTCGATCATAGTTCCTCCATATGCCCCACCACAGAAAATGCAGGCACATCTAATTTCTCCCTCCATCCCTAGGTCCATCTTTGTTTACTTTCGAGGTTTATTCTACGACGTTGGAAATGACCCAGAAGGCGGTTACTATGCCAGGTATGTCCTATTACCTTAAATTATATGGAGGCTTCTTCAACTTAGCGCTCCTGTAATCATCTAACTCTGTGTTTGTTTTGTTCTTAATACTATCGAAAATACTACAAGATTTTATTAGCTGATCACTGTTTACACGGTTTAAACTGCCACCCTGTCCATCATGCTCAAATTCCATTCATAAACTGACAACTATGCTAATCACACTTGGTATGGATATTGCAGAGGTGCACGGGCAGCAGTGTGGGAGAACTTTAAGGACAACCCTCTGTTTGATATTTCAACGGAACACCCAACTACGTACTATGAAGACATGCAGAGAGCTATCTTCTGTTTATGCCCACTTGGATGGGCTCCATGGAGTCCAAGATTGGTCGAAGCAGTTGTATTCGGCTGTATTCCTGTTATTATTGCTGATGATATCGTTTTACCATTCGCTGATGCTATTCCATGGGAAGATATCGGCGTTTTCGTAGCAGAGAAGGATGTGCCTAAGCTGGATACAATTCTCACCTCAATTCCAATTGACGAAATATTAAGGAAGCAGAGACTACTTGCCAACCCTTCTATGAAACAGGCAATGTTATTTCCACAGCCTGCTCAGCCGAGGGACGCATTCCATCAGATCCTGAACGGATTAGCTCGCAAATTGCCCCATGACAAGACTATTTACTTGAGACCTGGTGAGAAGATCTTAAACTGGACTGAAGGACCAGTGGGTGACCTTAAACCCTGGTAGCAACCCCTTGTTAATCTTGTAAGTTGTATCAAATCCACACCCTATCCACTCTATCCAGTGATCTTCCTCAGGAAATGCAAAATTGTCATTTAAATCACTTTTGCAGCTGTGGTTGTGCGGAAGTGGATCCTCTGCCGTAACTAAGTGAGGGGAAATGGGCTGCAGCTACGGTAGAGGATCCGAATCCGTGGGTGGGCTCTGGTCTAGTTCAGACAATACAAATGCTGTGGCTCACTTCTTACACTCCATATTTTTTTTGTGTCCTTCTGCAGATTAATCTACTCTGGTCCTTGATTTCATGGAGATGGAAATATTGGTATGGTGCTTGGTTAACTATGGTGAATTGAAAGAGGCAGTCACCTGTGGCAAAAGTTGCATTTACACTCCGGTGCTAAATTACTATTTTGCTCACGATTAAGTTCTAGCAGTTAATTTTTCTAGGGCATTATTTTTTAGCAGAACTAGATCTTAATCTGTAAGACGGATCCACCATTTAACTCACTTATATTTCTAATAAAAATCTCGCTCAAAAAAATAAATATGGACAAATTATGATTTTAGAGTGTTATAGTACATTTTTTAAAAGTATAATTATTGGTCAGTGAATTACAGTATAATACGCTAAAATTATATTCCCCGTGTATTTTTTAAGTTTTCAACCTATCAATTTTGATCCGTTTTACAAAAGTTTTTACCTAATTGAAAAGGTACAAAAATCATAGTAACAACTATTCTCTTCATCCCGACCAAATAGTATAATTTTACTATATATTGGGCGTCATATCAAAATTGTATCATTTTCCTCTTTTAGTAAAAAGGATCCACCAATAGCCCACCACTATCCAATATACATCACATCTTTCTAATACACCTACTCACTTTACATAAAATAACAATACTCCCTCCGTATCATCCTAATTGTTACATATTTCTTTTTTGGGCGTCACATCCTAATGGTTACATTTCCTTTTTTAGCATATGAGACCCACACAAATTAATTACTTCTCTCTCCATGGATCCACACATCACACTAATGCACCTACCCATTTTACATTAAAATATTATTTCTCTCACCTCAATACACATTAAAATATTATATTCATTAATCTCCGTGCAAAAAGCAAACGTATTCATAAGGACGGGATGGAGGGAGTACCTTCTTCTGTACATTTTATTTACAAAATAAATTATTTACACCTATATTTTATCATTTATTTATTTAAAAAAAATATCATAATACTTTAGGCAAAGACTTGTGTGAGAACGTCTCACGTAAGGCTTAAAAGTGATAACTTTTATGAAGGAAAATGATAATAAATTTATGAAAAGTGATAATTCTCTTTTATGAACAAATTATAGTATAAATAAAAAGTGATAACATTTTATAGCGAAAGTGATAATGATTTATAGCGAAAGTGATAATTATTTTAAAAAGTAAAAAATGATCACACGTGAGATGATATCACTTTAAATGTCAAACTTTTGTTAATACTTTAATGCATTATAAATCAGGCTTAAATAAATTATTCTTTAACTATCAAATAACATATATTTTAATTAAGTTTTATGTTGGACTATTTAATGAGGCGAAGGATAACAAAAAGTGTAAAATACTTTTAACTTAGAACTGAGGGGGTAAATTATTGCTATTAATAATTAAAAAAAAAACCCACGTCAACCTCACCCAAGAATGCACTCACATGTTCTGGGAACGTCTATGGAGATTATTTTATATTTTTTATTTAGTTATTATTTTTATATAAAATATTACTATTTTTTACTTAAATTATAAATTCTTTTTGAAATAGTTATTTTTCATTAATGATGTTATCATTTTTTATACGTGTATCATGTAATAACTTGCATGAAATGATCTAATACAAGTTTTGCCCATTTTCTATTACATTTTTTTATTTTTTATTTTTTATTTTTTAATTATCAATTTAGCACGTTCATTCAGTATGATGGTGAGATTTGGGTAAAGAGTTTCAAGAAAGTTCGTGATAGTTGGAAAAAAAAATTATGGCCATATATGTGTGGGGGAAGTATGATAGCCACGCTTCCACACCACACCACAATATCAACACGGGTTGGGAGAACCCGAGATTCTCTTATCGCCTTCCCATCTTCTTCCTCCCTCCACCTCCATCCAATTCCAAACTTCACCAAACTGCTATTAAAACCTCTTATGGCCTTGCCTCCTACCACCACTGTTCATGGAGGCAACTACATTGCAATTCCGCCCGCCCTACGGCGGCCTTCCGCCGGCGTTTTTCTCAAGTCCAATTTCCTGCCGTCTCTCCGCCTACTGATGCCCTCGACTACTCCGGCTACGGCACCTAAATTCTCCATGCGAGTGGCAGCCAAGCAAGCCTACGTTTGTCGTGATTGTGGGTGGGTAATTAACCTCTGAAACCTTTTATTTTTAATTTAGCCATTTTTTATTATTTTTTTTTTAAATTGAGAGAGCATTGGATTCATGTGTGGATGTAATTGAATTAATATTGGCGATGCAATTGCAGGTATATCTACAATGACAGAACCCCTTTTGAGAAGGTGCCCGATAGCTACTTCTGCCCTGGTACATACTACTCTACACATTCTTATACATACAGATCACTCTTCCATTCTCCTATTTTATCAACTACTACTATTTTATTTATTAGATACTCCCTCCAGTGCTCTACTTGCACACTTAAGAGTTAAAAAAATGTTTTTTTTTTTATCAATTTCATAGATTTTTGGGGTACCTAAGTATTTTTAGGTAATAAATAATAAAAAAAAGTATGTTAGGTATATTAATTGAGAGTGATAAATTTATAACTAAAATGTATTTTTAAGGTTAAAAATTGATGTGATGTTTCATTTTTGTGGTGGTGCAATTTTATATAAGACCAACAAAACAGAAGGGAGAAATTAGATTGATAATTTTGAAATTAAAATGTGACTTGTGTGGATAATAGTTAAATGTCATTTCCTATTGCGGAAGCGTGAAATTAAAATTAAAATGGGTTAAAACGAAAAATGTGAAGTTGAAGGTGGATTAAAACGTAATTCATCCCGTGAGAATGATAATTATATAATAAAAAGTAGGAATACATGATCAATTAAAAGTGTTAATTGTCAGAGTTAAATATTTAATGAACAATTCATAATATATAAATGAGAAATCTCGCTGTCCCAATTCATCTTCGTACTTTTTATTTTCGTCCGTTCCCAACTCATGTCCACACCTCATAAAAGGATAAATAATTTAATTTTAAATTTGTCAAAAAGCAATATCCATCTTCATACTTTTATTTTCGTCAGTCCCCAACTCATATCCACACCTCATAAAAGGATAAATAATTTAATTTCAAATTTGTCAAAAAGTAAATTTTCTTAATATTCGTGATAATCAAAGTGTAAAGATGATGAGTTGGAGACGGAAAGAGTAATATCATTAATAAAAATAATAGTAATATCTAATTATAAAAGATTAAAACGGTTTCACTTGTGAAACGATTTCTCATACAAATGTTGCTGAACATTGGATTGTCCTTCCCACTGATTTATATATGCATGTGTATATGTATGTATTATGGATCACAGCGTGTAGTTTTATTGATATCAAAACATTTTCATGCTAATTGATGATAAATATATTGTTTGTGAACTTTGCAGTTTGTGGTGCCCCAAAAAGGAGGTTTAGGGAATACACGCCAGCAGTGACCAAAGGTGCTAATGACACAGACGTCCGGAAGGCCAGGAAAGCACAAATGAAGAGAGATGAAGCTGTTGGGTATAATCTTCAATTCCCTTTTTCCTTATTAAATAATAGCAACAATTTTCTTTTCTTATGGAGTATTTATGATGTTTTAAATCCTCAACTGCTCCTAGTTAATAACAAGAGTTCACATGCTACATATCTTTCCATTAACAACTTTTGTTAATAATACTCTCTCACATCTATTTTGTTAATAATAATTACGTAGAAAATATCACATTTAATCTTGTAAGTATGTCTGATTCGATATTCAATGAAAGCTTTTCGTTTATGTGCCCACTAAATGCGTCTATGTTTCATCATGTTTGAGCAGGCAGGCATTGCCCTTTGCAATAGCACTTGGAGCTGCAGCGTTAGCTGGTTTATATTTCTACCTCAACAGTACCTTCTAAATGCTAAAGTTAAAGCCAACTTTGTAATATAATACAAGGACCAGAAATTCATTCTACTTCCATTTTTGTTCTCTGTATTTCTTGTAATGCGATGCTTCAAATACTTTTGTTGATTCATAATGTGTTGAATCTAATGATCATATATCATCCCAGGAATCATGTAAAAACCGATGGAAATGGAGAAATAGGAATGAGTTATTTTGAGCTGAAAAGAGCAAAGTAAAAAACAAGAATCAAATTGGGGGTAAAAAAATGTCGTAGTCAACTTGAATTTGAGATAAAAGATTTTGTGCTTGGAATTTTAATGAAGCAAATCAAAAAATGGATGCATGGTTATAAAAGGAAAGCATAGGAAAAAGTAGAGCTCAATTCAGAGTTAAAACAAACAAAAACGAAAAGAGTGAAAATTAAAGGTACAAAGTTGTTATAGAAACTTGGGTTGGTTGAATTTCTTATCAGACGGAATATAGAGAGCTTCATTTGTTGGAGAAATTCGGGTTGAATTTTTGTCGAACCCTACTATTAGAGGTCTCTGCTCTTAGGAATTGGAGAAAAAGATAAGTCGCAGAATGTGTCTCAAGTGACTTATAGAGAGAGCTTACGAGCTTACTGTGATGATGTACATGCTGCTTAGAAAGGGCATACGGGTTTACCGTCAGGACGTATCTCAAGTATATAGCTTACAGACCTACGAACTTACTGTTTGATTGCGCTTACAAAAAGTCAAATTCATGTCAAAACTAGGATTTAATCACACACTTATCCAACTGTCTGATCTGTTGGAAGGTCTTTCACCCTCCTTTTATCATTCGAGCTATACCATGGGGCTTTATTCTACCCTTACTTTTTAATACTTCCTTCATTCTAACTTCATCTTCATACTCACATTTTCCCTTCATACCAACTTCATCTTCACATTCACACTTTTATAAAAGGAAATGTCACTCAACCACTATTCCACAACAAACTTTAATTTCAAAATTGTCATCCCTTCTTGTCTCATATAACATATTACTTCCTCCATCCCACTGAAAGGTTCACATTTTACTATATTGGGTGTTGTATTCAAAGGTCCTCATTTTTCAATTTTAGTAAAAGGGCGCCACATATGGCGCACCACTCACTACAAGTTGTATCCACTACACATAAAATAATAATACTATTTAATCTATGCACAAAAATAGTGACCTTTCCGTGGGATGGAGGGAGTACAATTTACTTGTTACAAAAAATACCACATTACTTTAAAAAAATATTTTTTCTTCATAGTAAATGAAAAGATAAAAATAGGATGAAAGAAATAAAAATAAATGGACAAAATCTCTCATGAGACCGTATTTATGTGATAGGTCGTAAGACAGATTGTAAGGCGTATTAAATTATGATTGTTATATAGATAAAATATGTTTATTGATAGTTAAGATATGTTTTTCTCTATGATTGTTATATAAATAAAATATGTTTATTGATAGTTAAGATATATGTTTTTCTGTAATGTGATGTATGGTGCACTAAAATATGATTTTAAGATGTTATAGTATATTTCACTACCAACATAAGTTAACTAACAATAAACATATAATAGGACAACACATCTCACAAATCGTCTATACATATGCACATTGAGTTTCCCAAATAAACGTTACATGATAAAATTTTAAAACTTTTTTTCAAAAAATAGATTATAAATGTGAACCCTCGTTTTCAAAAAGAAAAATGACGACATGATTATTTTTTACTAAAACTTGCACTCCTAAAAACAGAAAAATAAAAATAAACTGAACAATCCGCTATTAATTCTCCTACATAGATCAATTAAAGTTTTTATTAATTTGATTGATATAAAACCGATAACACCCAAATGCTAGTAATCAACTACTAGTAAGAAACTTATAAAATGTTATTAGCGTTATATCAAAAAGAAAATGACAAGTGTTATTTCTTTGGTTTAAAATTCATAACAAATGGAGATAACAAGCAGTAATAATAACCAAGGCTATTCTGTTTCAAAGCATGCAATTTTTATCCTCTGTTTTCTTCTATAGCGGCATCAGTCTTCTATACTTGAAAAACCACAAGAATGTGCAAAAAATGACGGCTCCACAAACTCCCGTTATTATTAATACCCATTTGAACCCACTTGGATCATCGAACATCGCTATTGGAAAATTCATACCAAATATCCCAGCCACAACTCCGAATATTGCCACCACAAAAGTTGCAGTAGTTAGTAACAGCTCGAACTGTATAAGTTGGTTTCGAACGTTATCCTGCACACAAATTTTAATGTCGCAAGAATATTCAAACTTAAGACACTTGTGAAGGAAGTAAATTCTTGTTATCAAGCTATAAACTTAAATTTCACTCTTTTCGACAAATATTTTTCCTTTGCCAACTAAGACGTTAAGCCTTCGGTGGCTCACATTTGGACGGAAATTGAACATCCTGGTTTATTTTGTGTTTTGGTGATCCAGGTTGGGTAGAATGTGTTAGTTTATATGGTGCAAGTTGGGGTAAGTAGAGTGGTTTGGTTTTCCATTGGTATGGTTTGTAGAGTGGAATAGACTTCTTTTTATGGCACTGATTATAATAGTTAGCAGGGTAAGAAAGACATTGACAGAATTTTAAGATGTTGGCTTTAAAGATAGCTGTACTTGGAAACGAACATCTTAACAACTAGTTCTAGTGATGCACTGCTTATCGACTATCGTAGACTACTCTTGACTGGAATGTAGCTTCTTTGCCAGTAACATTGTACACTCAAATATCTTCATCCAACAAAATGCATGGAAATGGAAGAATATTTTAACAATTGCATGTTGTAGTAAAAGCTGAAGCACAGGAAGACAACACAATTCTTATGTTTGCTAAATGTATTTGGAAGGATTCATCAAAATAGAATATGTCAAAAATTCTTTGAAGTGTAATTTAACAGAATGTGTAGACATTTTCTAGTAAACTAAAATACCATCAATTAGGTGTAAAAACAGCATTGTGGGTATGTTGAGCACTTAAGAGAGATATGATAACCTTACCAGCTGAATGTTGATGAAGTCTTCTGTATCATCGATATACTCCTTCAGCTGAAACAATACAAGAAACTTACTGATACCACAGGAAATCAAGTAAGGCAAACAAAAATAAAATATCATGATTACAGATTATACCGAAGTTAGTTTGTTCAAGGTGCTATCAATGACAACAAAATAGGCCTCCAACAACATCTCAAGTTCTTCAATATTCTCTGTGGCACTTTCTGAGCTCCTTACACTTTCGTGTCTGCTCCTTGCTATGCTGAGGCATTTCTCAAGCTTCCTACTGCCAGGGGGTGAAGAAACGGGAGAGACAGGAGCTGAGATAGACATTCCACCATCATTTGATCGATAGCCTATCAAGGATTGATCACCATAAAATGATGATTCCATGCGTTTTTTCTTCTCAGTAAGATACATTTCAGCCATGTCTCCATCATCATCCATTAATTGTTCAATCTCATCCCTGACCTAGATGATAATAATACATTTCAGGGGAAGCAGAAATCAGAGAAAAGATTGGTATTAGATTTATGAAAAACAGACAATAATATAACAAGCCACAAACCTTTTGAACTCTCCGGGTTAATGCAACAAGTCTGCTTTTTAGTCTACGAACGCGTTCTAAATTCAGTGTGCTAATCTTTGAAGTAAGTTCATCCAACAGTGGGTATGCTTCAATTTCTAATTCTGCTGCCTAAGAAAATTATACATTTCGCAAGTACACATTAAATTAGTGAATGTATTCAACAATATGTAATATTCAAAAAAAAAAAAAAGAAAGAGGACCCTGAAAGAGCTTTCCATTGGCATATAGAAAATAAATAGAACAAAAGTATTATTTTCTTTTCTGAGATTTGCTGCACTTCACTGCCACTGATTCATTATCTGAAGATTTGTAGTTGCTTACAGACTAAAGTCTATAGAATTCGTTTTACAGTATGTTTCTTGACATCCGGAGTCTAGACTCCAGCCCAAAATGTTTGAAGTCAGAGTTGCTTCATTGCATGATCAGTATCAAAATATTGACAATTCATTTAATATTGAAATAAGTAAAAACTAAAAAGCAACTAAACTGCATCAGCCCAGAAGGCAGTCACTTGAACAGCCTATCAGAGAATTAGTAGACTGAACAAACTCTACTATAGTACTACATGCAATATAGACACATACATTGCGTACTTTTTAACTGCAAAGATTTTAATCACAATTGAGCAGAATCTCAACATTCAAAATTCTGGAAACTTAGGTTTAGCTAGAAACTTGAAGATAAATGACGAGGTTTGCACAGAGACTATTTTGTGCAGTTCTACCCAATATCCAATGGAAATTCAATGTTTAGTTTTTATTACAATCATTCGAAGTTTGGTATTGCATTTGAAATGAAAATCAAAATGTGAAATCCATTATATACTAAATCAATCATAATGAAAATCTGCTTAATAATTTGCTAAATTGAAAGCAAGCCTTCGAGGAAAGAGAGTTGGCAGAAAAGTTTTACTCATGCACCTGGGAATCAAGAAAAGTACAGGCAGCCTCCAAAGCAACTTCAAGAGCTCTGAACTCAAAGGGCAGGTAGTCCGGAGATGTGTTTGTATACATATTGTCAAAATTTCTGCTTCCTCTCCTTCTGCTTAACTCATGACCTTCAGACTGCCAAACTTCACCAACACCTGCAGCCTGTAAACGTCTCTGCAGTTCCACCACATACTGCAACACATAGCTATCTAGGGAATTTAAGAGCAAAACCTCATCTGCAGTGATGATGCATCGAATCTGCTCAAGATTTACAACAATTGCCTTTTCTCTGCCTAGAATAGTTGATGGGTAAACGAATAATGGGTCCAATAACCTAAGATCGCGTGCTGGAAGATCACAACGACGCATCATTGTGAACTTATCAACCTCAATAACCTGGGAATTCCCAGATACATCAACTCGTATCCACGATCGAAGGCCTTGCCCACGCTTTTTCAGGCCAGAAACATCCACTCCCTGAAATGGGAGACGGCCAGAGGCAGATGGCCTGCATGCAGCATCTCTCAAATTCATAGCTGATGCAGGTTTTGGCGGGAGCAGACGCTCTTTAAGGTCTGCCATCACCAAAGAGAATCAGCACCTGCTGAAAAGAAAATTGCAGTAGATGAGCCATACATTTGCAGATTGAAACATATATATACTTCACATAGCATTGTAGAGAAATCTATCACTTGATGTTCCAATACTTAAGTTTATTAATTTCTTGTTTAGAAAAGGTGTTGATCTAAATCATATAAGCATGAAATACAAAACATTAAGAATTCTAGAACTATTATTGTTGCTTTTATATCAAATGAGAAACAATACAAAATATTTGTCAAGAAAAGATACTACAGTCTCCAAAAATTACATTCTAACCCCATTTCCACTATCCGATGAGCAAGTAGCATTCCCTTGCTTCTATTTATTGTCGTGCCATAAAAATATCATATACTACAGCTCAATAGTCTTTCATTACAATAAATTACATATTAGCATTAAAATTCAGATCCATGTTAATTATTCCAATCCCCAAATATAGATTTCCATACACCAAAAAGATCCTTGGAGTAGCCACACAGGAATTGTATCAGTATCGATTAGACACTTTAAGCAAGAGACAAAGAATAATCAAAATTGCAAATCATCAATAGCACTAAAATTTCCCTCTTTTCCCACTTCTTCTCGATACACCCATGTGCAGCGACACACACCAATCACACAGTTTCAGTTCAGAACAAAATTAAATTATCCTAAAACAGTAATCAAATACGCAATGTTAATAATAACAATAACAGTACACCAGAAAGCACCTTTAAAGAGTTCGGAAAGCTATGACTTCTCACGTAGATACATGAATCTGCTCATAAACCCAATCAATGTTAAGCTATATAACCATCATGATTCTTGGCACATATATATACCTAATAACAGAGCATGTGCTTTTGAGGATCAGATGAAGGGTAAAAGATTCAATATTGGGACTGAGAGGAAACCTAATTAGTTGACGCAAATCGACGATTGAAGGTCTATAGCGGTGGAGGCGGCCAACAGCGTATAGCAGAGTATAAGATTTTTTTTCTTTTTTTTATTAATCAATTATTTCGAGGAGAATCAATTAATGATTGGTTACTAGGAAGTGAGAGCAGTTACTGATGTGGTTTATATACTCTACGCATCTCACAAAAGGATAAATTAATCCACCAAACAAATTTTGTTTTATCACAAATTTAAGGATAATTCTTTAAGCTTATATATTTTTTATTTTATTTTTTTTAGATTTTATGGAATTTGAAAATCAATCAATTAGATAATAGTATGACTAATTATATTGTGCACCCGGTGCACCATAAGATATGATGCACCCATTTTAAAAAACGTATACAAATATAAATAAAAATATATACAATTATAAACAAAAATATATACAATTTAATTGTTAGTTTTTTTAATGAAAAATTGAGTGTAAAAAAATATACAATTATTAAAAAACATGTATACACAATTGAATAAAATGTTATACACATATGAATGATAGTTTTTTTAATAAAAACCTTAGTGTGAAAAATGTATATAATTATTAAGAAACACGTATACAAAATAGAATAAAAAGTTATACACAAATAGGTGCACCCGAATACACCTAATATCAACTCTAAGAGTATATGTTTATAAAATAGATTTTAATTTTATATTAATTAAGTCAATAGTAGAATTAAGTAATTAGGGAATATCTAATGAAAATAATTACACGTAAAACATTTGTGCTCATCACCCCCTTTTTAAGGGTTAATAACAATTATACATTCAATTAATATTAAAGCCTAATGTTAATAGAAAACTCTATGGATTAAAAAAATACACACACAAACACAAAAAAAAAATGTTAAATAGATTAAACAAAAAAATGTTTAATATATTAAGCAATTCTACAGTAGAATATTTTGCCTTAATATTGTAATTAGTTTATTTTCATTGCATTTTCATTCGTTTTATTATATATTCATTCTTTTTATTGATTGTTTCTAACTAATCACAAGACGAATCCTAAATTCTGATAAATTGATAATTAAACTTGATTGTATATGCCTACAATGATAAGAGTACACTTGTGTTGGGTATCGAGCCGCCTCACCATTGTAAAGTTGAAGCCGGAGAATGAACGAGCTAAGGTATCCCGTGATTCGATTTTCATTGATTGAACAACGTTTTGGAGATCCAAGACTTGATTCACAAATAATCTGACTCTTATTTGAAAAGAGCAACACTCTTACTCACAATACTCAATATATTGAACTCTATTCCTCTCACCTTCTTCATTGTGGAAGAGTACCCAATTTAAATTAGGAATGAAAGGGCAAGAGAATAATGAATATGATTGAGAAACATCCTCTCAAGAAGCAGCAACAAAGAGGAAGAATTAAAGAGCAAGTCTTGAGAGACAAAGAGGCTGCCAACTTTTAAATAATTAGGGTGAAGAATGGTATGGGCCTCAATTTAACTATGATGGGCCAAAAAGACCATTTGAGCTTGTGAAAAAGTCCAACAACTTGTTCTTTAAATTGCATAAAGAAAATAAAGAGGGGACGACTATTTGCACCCCCAAATTTACTAAACAAATCCCAAATTTTAGATATACCTTATTAAAATAAAAAAATTACATATATAAATTACTAAATACACCCCACTTAATACGATTTTACCCTAACTAAACCCAAATTACTAAAAACTAATTAATAAAAAAAGAAGAAGAAAAGAAAAGGCATTGAAGGAGTTTGCGTCGCGGCTCCACGGAAGAGAAAGGAGAGGAAAGAACGTTCGATATCTTCTATCCACCGTCAAGACTTCGCCAATGTCAAGTAAGTACTGTTTAATCTTTATCTTTGTTATTTCTCTTCTTCATTTTGCAGTTGACACGAATTCTAGGGTTTAGGTTTGTATTAAATTTGGAAATTTTTTAATCTATGAACTGTATTGTTCGAACTATCCAGTCGAACATCTTGTTTGATCAATTTATATGCAGTCGAACATATAATCCTCCACTTTTTTCGTTACATGATGTTAGTCATATTCTTGACCAATTTTATCTCAAATATTTCTTTTTAAGATAATTGATTGATACCTGTGGTGAAAAATTCCATATACTAAAAATGCTTTTGACTGTGGAAGTGGATGGATACGAAAATGTGACGCTTAAGAGGGAGATATAAGTTGTAGATGGAAATCTTGTAGAAGCTTTACATCAACTTCCTCGAGGAAGCGTTCATGGGAATTGTATTCAATTTATGCCTCGTGTTTTTTTTTTTAAGGAAATTAAGAACTTCTTTCTTTGATTTTTGGTATTAATGTTTCTTTGCAGGAATTCATAGAGTTTAGAGTTCATCTAGTGATTATAAGAATGGGTGCATGTAGAAATCTCACTGTGGTGCATTTAGAAATTTAATTATGAGTAACCTTATTTATTATTTATAAAAGAGTATTTACGTTTTTTCATATAATCATATTTTAAATTTATTAATTAAAGGGTTTATTTAGTAAATTCAGGTGAAAATAGCCGCCCCAAATAAAGATCAATTAGTCCAGTAATATTTTTCATTCCGAGAGTATTAATTCATTTATCTAAAGAGTAATAACGCATTTACTTAAAAAAATAATTGGTTGTGTGAACTCAATTCACAAGTGTTCCCTAATTTTAAATATTTCTGTCAATTAATTCCATGTGAATGATAGTAATGTCACAATCATAAGAGTAAATTTAAAACAAAAATGGACACATATATATAATTACTTTTAACAAAAGTGACATTTTTTTATGATTCGAAGTCTAATTTGGCTACAGATCTAATTCCTCAGCTGAAAATGGTAAAATGTTAGGACGGTTTGGGTGGGTGGAGAAATTATTCCATCACCCTCCCATAACTTCATCATTATTAGAACTCTTGCAGACGTAAGCATGATTATACTTGATATCACAATGACCTTATCTAAATATTCCGTTACAATAAAATAATATACTATAATATTAATCACAATTTGAAAAAAGAAAAAGGCTTTTACTAAAAAAATTGGTGGTGGGTGGGTGGTGGTCATTGAAGAAATGGGCCGTCCTCTGTACAAATGGTGTACCCCATCATTAGGAGCTCTCATCGCCCCTTTTTTTAAGGATTGGTGAAGAAAGTAAATCACATGATGTGCCTCAAATGGCTTATACATAGGGTTCACTGTTAAACTTGATGGTTCACTGTTAAACTTGATAATGTGGCTCACTGTACAATAGTAAACGCGTAGTGGAGAAACAAAGAAGAGATAATGGGGCGAGTGATTTTACTTTTATTTATTTACGAAATGGTCAAAAGTTCTCTTTATGGAACTCAAATTTGGTATTGGTCTTGTGGGAAAAATCGGACGCCAGCTGTCTCAACTCTTTCACTGGTGGTGGGGCCCCGCAGTAAAACACTCCTGCATAAGTACATTATTACTAATCCACATTAGAAAGTTGATTAACGCGTCATTTGATAACATTAATGGATATATACTTTCCTTCCTAGTTGCTTTTTCTACTCATATTTTAAAACAAACCTACTTTATTAATTCACTTTATTAAACTTTTTGGTAATTTAGTCTTGTAAATAATATAAATAATAGTAGTGTAAAGCAATACATGAACATATTGGATGAATCAATATCCTATTATATTTTTACATTATATAGTATTTTCTTTTTCACACATGTAACACATCCTATTTTGGTTTTCAAGATTCACGAATTTTTAAATAATTTTAAAATCACTACATATAATATTATTTCTCAATTCAATCCATTTATTCTCCTTTCTACAATCATCATTTTTTCTTCTCCCACTTAAATTATTTAACATAAAACCTAAAACAAACATCAATTGTCATCGTTTTAAAACCCACGTTATAAATCTCAAAACTAACACATAGCTAGACAATTTTTAAAATTGTGCAATGACTCAAGAGGTGTATGGTTGGAGATCACCTACTCCACTTGGTGTTCTATACGGTGTTTCTGAAAACACCAGATGGATGACACCTCATTATTTTCAAAATTTAACGTCCATCTTAGAAACACCACATGGAACATCAAGTGTTCCATATGATTAGGGAATTTGGACTCTGAGGTGTATTAACAAGAATTTGAAAAGATTAGCGGTAAAAATAGTTACTATAAGAACAGAGGAAGCAGAGTCTAACTTACCAACTCTTGAGTTAGGATGGTTGAGCGCAATGCGTTTGTAGACTGTGCGCCAATTAGGCTTGGCAAAGTGTGACTTGACTCGTGTTCCGGAGACAACGTCGACTCCATTCTTGGCGTGGTTAATCGATTGAAGCATGGTGATGAGGGCCGACCGAGCGTCTCCTTCCTCGTACACACTCGTGCAATAGTTGTGCATTTCGATCACGCCCTGCTGATCCGTTTCCGCCACCTCATTCATCACTCCCTTGAACCAATCGAAAGACCCTTGCTCCCTCGTCACCCAGTAGAAGTACGCCTTCCTTGTCATGAAGCTGCTGTTCTGTCTTCCTACTCCTTCCTCCAATGTTTTCTCCACTTCATCCACTGTCTTAATGTTGTTCACTATGTCCTTCACCACGCTGATCATCGGTGTCGCCCCGATGCCCAGCCCCACCAGCAGCACCACCTCGTATTTCTTGTAGTCCTGCGTTGGGGCTCCGTACGGACCATCGATCAACACTCTTGGGAAGCTGTACGTACATGCATGCACGTATAGTTAGTTAAATGTTATCAATCTGTTTCCATGAGACTGACATGAGTTTTTGCTTTAAATTAGTACTTACTTGGGGTTGTTCTCTCCTTGCAAATAATCTGCCCGAAGTAGCCCACTCTTGCCATTAGGTGGTGGCTGGCAAACCTCAGAGAATACAACTTTGAGCTGTCTTGTCCAATCACCTAGAGTCCTTATGTGTACACTTACATAGTCATCTCTGGGTGCAGATGTAATTGAAAATGGATGCCTGAGATTAACATGTAGCATAGGTTAATTAACTTTAACTCAAACTGCTTATAAAACAATATATGAATGATGGTGATGAAAACAGCTAGTACCATTCGAAGGGAGAAACGGCTGCACAGTTGACAAACATGTATTGTCCGCTTTTGTATTTGAATCCTTGTGGCTTCGACATGTGAAGTGCTAGCACATTTCCAGGGTAAACTGCCACCTTCATGTCCAAACAGAGTAACAATTAGTACAATGTATGTCACATTTGAGTATATATGATACTATATCTTTGTCAATTGTTACCTTTAAGATCTTGACGGCCTTGATGCTGGACCTGAATGCCCTAATCAATCTTTCACCGGCATACAGCGCGATTGGAACCGATAAATACATCCATGTCTGCAGTATCAAGTTGAACAATATGAACATTACGTACATCATTAGGTGTGATCAGTGTAGGTGTAAGCTATATATAGATGGCGGGGCTTACCGTTTTCTTGTACCATTCTTTGGTCAAAAAGAGCTTGATGCCATGAATGATGAGAGCAGCATAAACAATGACGAAGAGGTGGTGGGAGTACCAGAAAGCATTGAAGCCAGTGAGTTTGTGAAGTGGTTTAGGTAGATTGACTCTGTTTCTTCTAAACCATGGGGATGCAAGTGTGAATGCAATGGCCATCAGAACCACCATTATGATCCCTGTCACCCCTTCCCATCCCTTCACAAACCACCAGTAGCTCGTCGGCTGCTCCCCGAAGAAGTCCTCCATAGGTTCATACTTTTCAGGGCTCGCGTTCAGCAGACGAGGGAAATCACACGCCAAGTGGCTTATCCCATGTATTCCTACTCCCAACGCAATCGCTATCGCTATCAACTGCAGTATCATCCAAATTAGCTACCACTATTGTTTCATTAATCCATCAATCAATCTATATATTACAAAATGCACCTTATGGAAGTTGAGGTTATCGTCAAAAGGAACAGCTCGGCCTAGCTTGGTCTTGTTCCTAAGCCATGTGATGGTGTTCCGACAGACGGGCAGCAGAATGAGGGCCATGTTGAGCTTGAGAGTCTCGGCAGCGCCCTTAGCCATGCACACGCAGTGGCCCATCACGTCGAAAGCTGATCTGTTCTTGTATTGGATGTACTTGTACGTAAAAAGACCTCCCATTATTCCAATCCACAATGCCATCACCCAAACTCTCTGCCAATTGTCTAGCAGGAAGTAATGACATCCTCTGTACCACCTCTTTATCGCGTGTTCTTCTCTCGGCTTCAGCTTCTCGCTCAGCAGTTTGCTCAGGTTACGGCTTTCGCCCACGTGAACCGATTGGCTCGGCCCTTGTAGCAACAGCATCTCCAAGTTTTCTATCTGCACCACGTTTATACAATTCCTAAGTTAAGACAAATACTTGTGTACATTGGATGTTAGGATGCTTTATTACTATATCACTTGTCAATTCATTCAAATTACTATTTCCTTCGTCTCATTTAAGATTGCACTTCTTTTAATGCAGGTGGTGCAATCTTAAATGTGACTGAGGGAGTACTATTATTCTACTCTTCTTGTTCAAGGTTTATTTTCCTTGTATGACTACTCTCTTATAGCTCTATTTAGGGGTTTTGTTGCAATTTTATTTAAATGAAATGGATCAGATAAATAAACCTATAAGCTGTATGTCTGATAGTTCAGCAATAATATACGTACCATAATGTATCCAAGTTCGTTGGGGTCCAATTCCTCCATGATTAGTCTGGCATATTCATCTGCTTGCTTTTGAATATTCGACAACTTGTTTGCAGAAGCACTTAACGTAATAATCTGCACTCAATAAATATACTTTCTTCTTTACTCAATATTTGACCAAAAAATAATAAAACTACTTACAGATCGTTAAACATTTCAAATTAAAATTAATACCTCTCTGACTTCTTCCTCTGTAATTCTTCCATCGGCATCCTTGTCAACCCTGCATTAAAAATTAAAATTATTAATTGGAATAATATTAATGTTGGACAGTTACAATTACGTAAACTAAAGTAATTAATGATTGCTAATCATGATCGTGACCATTTAATTTAATTTAAATAGATTAATTTTGAAGTGTTTACATGTCAAAGAAAGTTTGAAGGCGAGAGTCGAAACTCTGGTCGGAGATTTGGTCCCAAAACTCCTTCAACTGTGCTTTTGTGACGGAGCCGCCGACGATATTCCTCCTCCGGGCGAGCGCGTCGAAAAGCTCGCCGGCGAATTCTTTTGACTCCTTGTTCATACCTGAATTAATTTTAATTTTAATTTTAATTAATTAAATTCCAATTTTAATTTAAAAAAAAATTGAAATGCTGAATTAATTTGTAAATTACTAACCAATACATTCACCAAATTGTGAGCGAGGGAGCAATCCGTTGGTGGTGGCGGTGAGTTCATCAAACCGCTTCTCCACGCGCGCCCAGGCGGCGGCGCCGTCCGTCTTGCTGATAAACTTGAGACCTTTGAGAGCGTACGCCGCCGCGGATCTCGTCCGATCGAATCGATCAGAAGGATGCGGGCGGCGCGTGAGGGAAGCCAAGCGCTTGAGCTCCTGCGACACCTGCCGGATTTTGGAAGAAGCGTTTCTGACGACGGATGACCCTAAGGAGGACTTCTTTTCCAGACCTTTGGCCAGCAACGCCAGCTCAGGATCCTCCACCTCTCCGCCGCCGGCAGTCTTCACGCTGTGGACCGCCACCGAGTCCTCCCTCACGTCGAGAGTGATCTCCACGTAGTCATCGGCCGCGGCGGTGGAGGACGACGTCGTTTCGGGGATGTTGAAACGAGCGCTTTTCCTCCCCGCAGGCCTCTTGTTCAGCGGACCGCTGTACGACGTCCTGTCGTTGCCTCCGACGCTTAATACATCAGCGTCGGAGACGTGGTGGTGGTGATAGTTACTACTATCCGGATTCTTCATGTTTATAATGCTACAGAAATGAATGAATTTGAGTGATAATTCTGATAAGCCTCAGTTTTTGCACCTGTTTTTAATATGTTTTGTAACAAAGCATATTTTTGACCGTTATTGATAATGTTATGTTACGAGTATAAAAGGAGAGAAAATGAGAATAATTTGTTTATATATATATAAGAAAGATGGTAGTGAGGGTCAATGGAGGGGTGGATTGACTTTGCCTCAGTCTCATGCGTACACCCGCGCATACGTTGAAAATTATTACAACACGTCCATACTCTTCCTCATTTAGTTGATGTACTTTTTTAACGGAGTTTTAAATTGTTAGAATTTTTTTCTAAATATGATCTCCTTATTTTCTTGTAATGATTTTTCTAAATATATAATGTTAATAGACCATTATAATGACATTTTTTTAATGTGTGGTCAACAATTACATCATAAATAATAAATTGGGAAAAATACAAAAATACCACTTTATTCGTAGAACAAAAGCATTGTCAACATAAAAATAACTTATAATATTTTTTTAATTAATTTAATAAAATAAGATAAAATTATCTTTTGACCCTATTTAAAAAAGTCAAAAATAAAAATACCACCACTCACCTCCTACATTATATGTCGGTTATCGGTGAGAGACCGACCAGAATTGATCGATTGACAGATGGATGTCGGTGGGGGATCGATTGAAACTGACACTCGAACCGATGAACCAACAAATGTTGGTCGGTTTGTCAGTTGGGGACCAACTGGCACTGGCACTTGGACTGACATCGATCGATTTGTAGGTGAGAGATCAACTAAAACCGATATGAACTAGTCAAAGAATTTAAAGTCAAGTTAAAGTCACATGATATTTTTGTCAAAATGATATATATATATATATATATATATATATATATATATCATTTTGAAAATTTCAATTACAAGTTGGGTACTTTTATCACAGGTTAAATTATTTTTGGCAAAGATTTACACTTAATCAAATTGAGTAATTTTTCATATTGCTTTAATAAATTTAAATTTTAAATTATTCATTGATTAAAAGTTAAATTATTAATTATTTTAATGAGTATTCCCTCCATGTCACAAAACGCTTTCGCTTTATTTTTTCACGTTGTTTAAGAAAAATGTTCTTTTTTGATTAATTTTGTTGACTTTAATAGGTATTGTATTATTTTTAGGTAATAAAAAAATATATAATAATGGTATGTGTTTGAAAAATAAATGACAAATTTAAAATTAAAGTAAATTTTGAAATTGTTATATTAAGTAGTATCTTTTACTTTTTATGAGATGTGAAGTGTTTGATGGGATAAACAAATAAGAAAATTATGAAGGGTAATGTGGAACAGTCATTTACTAACAAGTAAGTTGTGTAATCCAATATCACTAAAAGATACAATAATATTACCATTAACCAAATTTTATATTAGTGATATCCCATTTCTATGATTCTATCCCTTTTCAAAATAGGAAAGAAAATGTATCTCCCAAAAATATTTTTCGTAGCTTGATGCGATTTCCTTGCACACAAATATTTTAATCACAATTTTCATCAGCTCAAATCTCCTTCCGTAATTAAGCCAGATACTTTTTAAAAAAAAAAAAAACTCCAATTTCCAACTCTTATTTCATCTACCATATGACCCGTATTCTTCTCAATTCAATAGGATATATTGCACACAAAGGCATAAACGTGTTGAATCCTAAATTTTTATTTCTTTTTCATTTAACATTTTTTGCAATGGATAAAACCGTATTCCTCTAGGTGGGAGACTTATTTACGCATCATGTTTTTTTTATTGTTATGAAAGATCTAGTATTTTGTATGATATTTTCTGCACATGTGTAGTGTTAATATTTGGTGTAACGTTGATATTTGTATATGTAGAAAAAGTGTAATGTGTTATCTATTCATGTTATGTTCAGCAAAAGTGTCATGTGCAACGTAAATTTTTATATATGACAACGTAAATATTATGTTTTAGCAAAAATGTTATGTGCATCGTAATTATTATATATATGTATAAAATTATAACACTTGAACTCTGTCCTAAAATAAATCGATCATCAGTAATTGTAATATATAATATAAATAAAAAGTAATAATATTTTTAATTTAAATAATAATATTTTAAATTAAAAAATAAAAGGATATCAGTCGTGCGCTGCTCATTTCGTTATGAATTTTTACCTAACAAACATCATTCCTTTTTTCTATGGAATGGCTGATTTATTGTTTGGATTGGGCCCACCGGATATGATATTTCTAACACCTAATGGATTGATTTGGTCAATAACAAGCGGAAGAATATGTAGCTCAATTGTTATTGCCAAATTCTCCTATGAATTCGGTACACAGTATAAGCACATTCAAAATTTATTTATATACTAATAATAAAATATACTCTCTCGTCTCGCCCAAACGTCACCGATTGTTTTTTGTGCGTAAATTAAGAAGTAATATTATTATTTTATGTGTAATGGGTAGTTGTATTAGTAGTGAGTGGTGGACCATATATTATACTACCTTTTTACTAAAAGTGGAAAATAGTGACATTTGAATGTGACGTCCAATATAGTAAAATGGTGATCTTTCGGTGGGACGGAGGGAGTATATAATACTATACTATACTATACTATGAAATAAAATTTTGTACATTAGCGAATTTTTTTATTAGTTTATTGAATTAAAAAGATAATACATTATTTAAAAAAACACTTATACACTATTAAATAAAAATTAATACTTCCTCCGTTCCGTCACAAGAGTTACATTTTTTTACTAATTAGGGTGTCCCACTACAAGAGTTATATTTTCTTTTTTTAGTAAATGGAACCCACATAAATCAATCACTTTATCTTTATAGAATCCATACACAACACTAATACAACTACCCACTTTACATTAAATTATTATGTCTCTCAATTCATAACATATTAAAATAGTATATTTATTTATTAATTTACGTGCAACGTAACGAGACGGAGGGAGTATATATATGGGTATAGAACAGCACATACACGGAATATCAATTATTTACTACTCCATTTGCATTATTTAGCTATATGGTGAGGTGGGCAGTTTTAGGAAGGGTGTAACAATTACAAACAATTTTCCTTCCTTATACAGCCGGTTTCGGACTTGCAGCCGTGGGAATTATATAACCATTGTTTTCACAATAATTATAGGACTCAGTTATTATTATTTTTTTTTCATTACGATTTAAGTTGCTCTCTATTTTGTTGTTAGAAGATAATAATAATAAAAAAAAATTGTGCATTCCATATAAAGTATATAATACTGCAAACATTTACATGCAACCAAGGACATACAATTAATTTTGCATGCACCATAAGATTGCCAGATCCATGCACAAACCCGACTAGGGCAAATTATTATCCTGCATACGCTTATGATTTAATGTTTAATTTAAAATTTTAGAATACTTAAAGAATATAATTGTATTTCCAAACCACGAACAACGACAAAAAGATAGAATTCACTTTTCATCCTAATTCACATGACTCTACTAGCTTTTCCAAATAAGCCATATAATTTTTTCTGTTTTCCCTAACCCCCACAAACATTAAGCATTCAAAATGAATTTCCACTTATTACACTCAAATGTTGGTGTGAGATTTACTGTGGAAGAGTACAACAAAGTTAGTCATATAACTAATCTTAGCAGAAGACTCTCTCTCCATATATATAGAGAGACTTTCTATTGTATACCTGAACTCAGTAATTTGCAAGTGCTGTAAGTGTTGAAAAGACATTTTGAGCACCTTAAATAATCTAAAAAGTTGTTAAATCTATTCACCATCTCTGCACCCTAACTCTCAGGTCCAATTAATTCAGTTTTTTTTTTTTGGATAAAGAGAAATTTCATTAATCTTGGGTGTGAGATTTACCCAAAAACATACACAACCAATACAAGTCATTAAAGTGCCCCATGAACAAAAATCAATCTAACAGTATCAACCTACGCTAAAAAACAATAGGATTGTAATAAAATTGGGTACTCAGAAGATTTATTACACCAAATAATCTAATGCAAAACCACATATAATTCTTAAGCAATACAAACACACACACGGCTGACTCAGTCGGGCATACCAAACTCTGTATTGAAGACTGCTTATTTACATGGGGTGCTGAGGGGGGAAACTGTAATCACCTCACTATTATGCTTACAGGGGTTGAAGAGCAACTCTTGTCATGTATCATCTACACTGAATTTCGAACAATCTACTTACAGGCACCATACATACTGTGTTACCCAAAAAGGGACAACTAAGAAAGGAGAGGTGGTTCAAAATTACCAAAAAACTGTACACATTAGTTGAAGATGCATCATCTTTTTCTCTCAAAATACAATCTCCTTCAAAGACTACAGGAATTATATTAACTTCCCTTGCCAGCAACAAAGACCTGTTTGAAGAATGGGCAAACATTAAATTTTGTGATATTAAAGCATGCTCCCTGTATAGATAACCCCTCATCCCAAAGATATTGAAGCACAGAAAGTGACAGCTATTTTCCCCTATCTATTTAATACACCAGGGTTATATTTAATTTGGGTTTCGAAAATCAGGTTTTGGTAATATTTTAAATACTGGTGTGAGACCGCCATGCAGTGAGAAAGTTTTAATTTTTAATAAATTATCACTTTTTTTTTATACTACGAATTGTTCATGAAATAATTTACTGGACAGTTATACATTACATTTCAACATTACTGATTTTCAAATCATTATTAAAATAAAATATGATAAAAATTAACTTTAATATAAACACAAAATTGTTATAAGATTTTAAAAATATTTGGATTCACTTGGATTATTATTATGATTACAACGTTCTTCTTATTAAATAATGTTTAAATTTAAGCAAACTTATTTTTCTATAAAATAAATAGATAAATTTACATTATTCATAATATAAGTATTAATTATTCATAAATTTTAAAATTTAGAAAATCTTTTGTTATATTTTAAGATTGATTTTTTTTTAAAAAATCAATATTAATAATTAATAAATAAATTTAAAAATCAAATAATTTTTTAGATTTAAATATAGATAAATTATACTTCCTCCAGATACAGAGTCTAAATGTGGTGCACCTGGATGATCTTAACCGTTAGATTAATTTTGAATTTAATCTTCACCATTAAATAAACTAATATAATTATTTTATTATTATTTTTAAACAACCCACTACCCATTATAAAGCTATAAACCCAGAATCACACATAAATACATAAACATTTTATTACACAATTTCTAAAAAAGTGACTTTTTTGGTGCGACAAAGAGAGAAAAGAGACATTTTGAAATTTTAATAAGATAAAAGTGTACAAAATTATTAACTTTGATCAAATAAGTGTACAAAATAAAATGTATTTTTTGTAGTACTGTTGTATTGTAAATGTGTTAATATTGTGAATTGTTGTCATTTGAAAGTATGCAAATTATTTTAAACGGACCAAAAAAGTGTGCAATGTATAAAGGGGTCGGAGGGAATAAATTTTATATTCCACGCGGGCAGGGATTATGCTGGTGGGTGTGTCGATATATATATATATATATATATATATATATATATATATATATATCATCATATTTGAAACCGATTGAGGCAAAGTATGATGGTAGGCAGCAATGGGTTGAGAAAAGATTTCAGAAAGTACAAGAGAGTAGTACCAGGACAAGAGGTGAAACTAGCATCAATCCGCAGGGCCAGACGATATTGGCATATTCTTCATTTCTTTACAATCCACCAGGCCAGATGAGTTTTCTTCTCCTTTCGAATTCAAAGTCCCTGGATTCATTTTCTGCACCTCTTCTTTTGTTAGTATTAATATCTTACGTACCATACCACAAAATTCTCTGTTCCAAAAAAAAAAAAAAACGAGCGAGGTAAGATAGATGGATGACTTGTAACAATTTCAAAGAACATGAAAGAAAATCTTACTCCCATGGATCATCCCCAACAAGCATCATATCATCCTCATCATCGTTATACACAACAAGCCAGTTCTTGTTCCGTGCCTTTAGTTCACCATTAAAATCAAAGAGGCTGTCCAATTCAGCAATCAATTCGTCATAATTGTCAAATTTGGAGAGATCCACAGACCTACCAAGGGCAGAACCCTGCTTATGAACCTGAAATTGAGAAATCATAAGATATTTTTGTCCATAAAAAATGAAATAAAGAAAAAAGTGCTGCAGCAGAAGAAAGATGATACTCCATCTATCCCATGATTACGCTCGCCTTTACTGTTCCATGTTGTTTAAGAAAAAATCACTTTTTGAGAGTAATATAGTATTTTTAGGTAATAAATAATATACAAAGTACGTTGTGTGTGTTAAAAAGTGATAGCAATTTTAAAATTAAAGTGTACTTTTGAGGCTTTGGATTAAAATGTTATTTTCTTTTTTAGGAGATGAACCTTATCATGGGACGGACAAATGAGGAAAGGGTCAAATTAATCATGTGACGGAGGGAGTATATGATGGGCGTACCTTGGTACAACTCCTTGTTGAACCATATTTGCTTTCCCTATCTCTAGCTAAATGTTGGAAAGATTGAAATTGCTTTTCCTGCTCACCAGTTGCATATGGATTATCGACCATCTTTAAACCCTTCGTTTGATCTGACTCAGTTGCAGATGACTGATGATGTTGTGTCGAGGGCTGCATACGGCTTGACAGATCTGACGATGCCGAATTACTAATGAGGGGAATGCCGAAGAGCTTGCAGTTCCCTTCCATTGCCTTAACAGCATCGTGTGGTTGCATAAATACAGTCTTTGGCATTAGCTCCCTAGACTGAGGAGTTGACACTTGAAGGTATGGAGAAAGAGGTGGAGGCATCAACCATTTTGTTTGTTGACTCTCTCCTTTAAGATCAGAAATCAAAGAATATTCTCTGAAAACACCACTTTGAACATCCCCATGTTCCTGAGAAGCATTATCTGTACCTTGACCAGGATTTTTCAAACAAGAATCCATCAAGTTAAGCGAGAAACTAGACGGCATTGTAGACCAATTATTTCCTTTAAAGCTAAACTTAGCCTCATGCTTTTGTTCTGCCTGTTGCTTAGAAACTGCTTGATCACAAGAAGGCATACAGAAACCATGGGATGCATTAATTTGTGATCCAAATCCTGATAACATATCCGTAAATGAGGATTCGGGCCTTACAACAGGCAACCAATTTCCTGATCTATATCTTCTTGAAGCAGAAACTAAATCCATCTTCTCCTCGTCCAATGAAGGATTCCGCAGTAATGGCTTCTCCACAGACTCTGATTCATTGCATCCTGCAAAAGTTCCTCTCAAGGTCGATAATTCTTGACCTTGCAAGACCCTTGGAAACCCATTAGCAGAAGAAGGCTCTACTGTCAACTTAGATGGACCTACATCATATTATGGATAATTGAGAAAACACAGTTCGAGCACAAGTTAGAAAACAACACAATTTAGCAGCATAAGCAGAAGAAACTCAATCTGAGCAAAATTAGAAACAACCTTCCCTAGTAAGGACAGATGAATCAGGGGAAGAGGGCAAGGCACTTGACCGAGGCCTTTTTGGTCTTGGCATCGCAACTGGATTCAATGCAGGAGGAGAAAGAGCAGGTTCTATTTTCCAGGATGATACCCTTTCGGGCCGAAGAATTGTTGATGTTTCATCCCATCGAACCTTTAAAGAAAAATTAAAAGGAACTTCAACAAGGTTTGAAAATGTCATTTTTCATAAAAAGGGGGAGGTAAAAATAAAAAGTAAAAAAAGGGCAAGGGTGATGATACCTTCAGGCATCTCCATTTTGATTCAGGCCACCTGTTTGGATCTGCATCTTCAATACCAACAATAGTTCCAGTAAACCTACAGGATTAACATTTAAAAGACATTTATAAAATTCATTTTTAAAAAACTGTGGATTATTGATAAGACACTAAGACGCTGTTTACCTCTGCTCTGGAGCTTCTTCACCTT
This sequence comes from Pogostemon cablin, assembly GCA_023678885.1. NCBI lineage: Eukaryota > Viridiplantae > Streptophyta > Magnoliopsida > Lamiales > Lamiaceae > Pogostemon > Pogostemon cablin. Next base: position 7,513,686 of record CM042962.1, on the reverse strand, counting down.
CGAACCTCATTTTGAATCTCATTCCTATAGAATAATTGTTTTTAATAGATTCCATGTACTGATCATAGGGGACAATAAACTCGGCCGGGCTAGTCCTGTAACATACATACAAGATGGACATATAAGCATCATAAATTTGATCACTAATTCACCAAATTCACTAATCACTACTTGAATGTTACTCAGGGGGAAGAGCCTGCTTATGCTTTTGGATGTTAGAAAAAGGCTATGCAAGTTTGGGAAAAAAGCGCTACACAGATACCATAACAAAGTCCGATATAGCGATTGACACACAAACAGGGCAAAGAAAGCTCAGGTGACTTTTGTTTGCCCCGCAAATGCAGTGACTCGAATTGTACCTTCAAAAGTACATTTAGGAGACTAGCAATCAAATCACAATCAAAGAAATAGCACTAAAGATGCCTAGAAGGGGAGTCATGTCAAGTACCTAGGCTTGTAATAAACTGTGAACATTGTCTTGGTCTGAATGGCATGCCAAGCTGTAGCTAGAACACCAAGATGCATGCTGTGGCTGGATATGACTGATGATGGAGCATTGCCTTGTCTCATTGCACGCCTAACTCCAACACGTAGCTCGCCATTTTCCCCTCTAAACACGTACAAAGCTCATTCAGACAAAATTCTTGCATTAAAATATAGAAATAGAAATGGACACATATATACACACATATATATGTAAACGGGAGTAGTCAAAGTTAGCATCAACCTCAAGAATATAAAGGCATCACCAGCAACAAGCCTCTTTGAACTGACAAAAACACTCCAGCCACTTTGGAGGAGGTGACGCCGAGGTTGACCTGGAAATCATTAATCAAATTACCAACTCACCCACCTAAAAGGACACATGCAATTGTTCAGAAATGAAGGCCCTCTGCTTCAAAAGACTCAATAACATCATACTTGGACCTCTTTCATGCCTTAAGTCATGGAAGTTTACATTTGGTCTGGTTAAACCAGAATTCAAAATTCCAAAATATATTGGATTTACATACATATATTAAACAAAAAGAGAAAAAGCAACAACTGAGCTAGAGCTAAATAGAGAACTACCAGGTCTGTTCAACATATAACTAATCTGAGAAATAATTATTGCAATTCAAACATTTAATTTTCATTTCCTTTTGCTCTAGTCAAGCTAGATAAAACTCATCCTCGTTAACAATAGTTTCAAATTCAAAAGATGCGGTGATGAAAACAAGAGCAGAGATCATTGAAAATTTACCACGAAAAATATGCCTGAAACGCCACTCAGTTCCATGCAAATCTTTGGCCACTAGTTCCTGGGTGGGAGGTTGCATAGACATATCCTGTCCCATGACACAACTTTTTTATCAGTAGCACAAAGAAGTCAATGCAAGGGTGCTCAGTGAACATAAGCTTGGCTTATCCTAACCAGTGGTGGCAGACATTCATCAGCATGCCGCCTCAGCACTGAGAATCCCCCATGGGTGCTAGTATCAGATGCAGTAAGGGTCTTGCAGAAAGAATGGACATTAAATTGACGTGGAGGTACAGGAAGATGTTCCTTCTTTACAGCAGTATCATCTTGCTAGAAAAGCAAACCTCATTAGAGTACTACAGTAGAAATCTCAAATCAAGATACATGAACAACACCAAGGATTTAGCTTACATTAGGTTCGGGCATCAAGGTAACTTGAGCAAATACCTCATCTGTATCAGGTTCAGCCTAAGCAGATGAACAAAAATAAATAAAACATATAATTATTAACTACATATGACTTTAACTGGAGTTTTATCAATTCAAGGCCCCAATTATGGGTAAACTATCAATTCTGGGCTTGCATTATTTTTTCTATCAATCCAAGGCTTGAAATATGTAAAACTATCAATGCAAGGACTGAATTTGTCAAATATTATCTCCTATTTTATCAATTTAGGGCCTAAGTTCAGGCCCAGAAATGATAGTTTTACATAATTCAAGCCCCTAATCGATAGAAAACATAATTCAAGCCCCGAATTGATAGTTTACCCATTTTTCAGGCCCTAAATTGATAAAATTTCGACATTTTAACTAGTTCATCTTCCAATCAAATATTTCAAAAGTACCTTCAAATTGACATTAACCACTCTGCAGAGAATCTTCGAGGGGAGATTATACACAGGCATCTGCTGGTCTGCACTTTGATTAGTAGATGCCTCCACCTACACAACGAAAATCCACCAAAAATTATGAGCCAGAGAAGTTAAAAACTTCCAAGCAAAAAATAAAAATCACCAATAGTAGTCTCAACTCAATCAAAAGTTTGGACAGATCCCAGAAGTTTGTTTTAATTTAAAAATAAATTAAAAATTAAAAAAAAATCTTAATCAAACGCCATTTGTAAACAACTAGTATTACTCATTTAATATTTCAAAGCAAAGATCGGAATAAATTTTAAGAGAACAGCAGTCATTCGTAGCCTTTAACCCCCAATCCTTCAAAATAAAAAAGTCAACAATAAAAATAATACTTGCGAGAGAGAGAAAGACCTGTTCTATGTGACCCTGAGGGAAATAGAAAACAAGCTCGTTTTCACGAGGCACAGTCACCAAAGGACCGGCGCAAGCCTTCCATAGCTCGGTGAATAACGCCGTCTCATTATCCACTAAAGAAGACTCAAGCAAACAATTAAATAAAAATTTACGAGTCAATCGTCAAAAGAATAAAAAGCAACAAAAGGTAATTCGACAGGACTACCTTTCCCGGTGCCGGAATTTCCTTTTCCCGGGCCGGAATTACAGTCAATCGACACCTCAGACGCTCCCATTCCTCCACACTCTAATACCAACTCAGATCTCTCATTTCCCAGCTCCAAGAAAGATTTCACACAAACCCACGAACTCGTAACCAAAAGTCAGCAAAATTCACACAGCTAAACGCGGAAAAAGCAGGAATTCACACGCGCGTGGGCAAAAAAACAGAGAATTAGGGATGGAATCGAGAAGAAATCTGGCTAGAAGTTTTCCATTGATTTTGTTGGTCCTGTAGACAAGTATAGTGAGTATCGCTTGAAACACGGGAAGGCAAATTGTTGGTAGCAAAGAGGGTATGGGAGGGGGATAACAAAGGAGGGGGTGGTATTGCTAGGGGTAGGCTGGGTTTTGGGTAACCAGGGGATTGGGGAACAGAACAGGTTGAGTAAAGTAGCAGTAATAAATGCTAGAGAAAAAAAATTAAAAAAAATAAATAAACAAAAAGTAAACTCATTTTACTTTAAGGCAAAACAAGTCAATCGATTCTCGTTGTTTATCTCCCGTTATATACTTGATCAGGAGGGATATTTCCGTTCGCAAGATCAAGAAGTGTATTTTTTTTATGGACGATGCTATTCGGATCAATTTACTCTCCCTTAAAGTACTATTATAGCCCATCTTAGTTTAATTATTTTAAAATTTAATTGGCTGTAAAATTTCTCTTTTCCATATTTCATGATTTAACATTTATTATGTATTATTAATACTTCTAGAAAAAATCAAAAGGTTCATCTGTATACTTATGATTATTCATAATAATAATAATATATTATAGAAATATGATTTCATTTATTAATATTCATTAATTAAAATCGATATATATACAGATTAATAATATAAAATAAAATTTGAAATAGCAATCTCACGTTTGAGATTTTTAATTTTTATTAAAATATGATTATTAAATAGATAAAATAAAATATTAAAGTAATTAAAATAAGATTCATTAAATTACTATAAATGATTTATTAAAGTATATTTACTAAAATACTAAAAAATTATTTTTTATCAATTGAATATTTTGTTGGTAAAAAACTTAGTTTCATTATTAAATTAGTTTATCAATCAATAGATTAATAACCGAATCTATAAATTAACAACGGTTGCTACTTTTGCGTTGAAAAGGTGGTGGTCGATAAAATTTTAACAACAAAAATTACAATATTTTGTTATGTGATAATTTAATTGATAATCATTGATAATAATTTCATTAATTTCCATTCACTACGACAAAATACTTTTAATAAAAAAATATCCTTTTTTATTATTATTATTATTATTATTATTATTAACCACTCATTAGATAGATAGTTTAGATAATTAAATTGTATCTTAATCGAATATCACTTTATATTAATATGTTATTATTATTTTTATTTATTATATGGATTGTCCCCTATATATAAAGATATAACACTTTGTTTTATAGGGTATACACTTTAAGTAATAAAATATAATTTTTTCATTGAGAACGTCGGCAGAAATATAAATAGTATAAATGTTTGATTAAAAAATTAATTTTTTTCTGAAAAAATCAAAGGTATACGTTCTTATACTAAATCTTATAACATATTGTACTAAAAGGTATATCTTTCAAAAAGTGTGGAATTTGGTTGCGCGGTGTTTCCGGGGACGTGCAAGTTTTAGCCTAATTCAATTAGACGGATATGATTTTTCTTTGATTATAATCGTTTTTTTAAATATTATCACGTTTTATTAATTCTATAAAATTTTCGTGAAATAAACTTTCATAATTAATTATCACTTTTTAAAAATATTATCACCTTTCTTTTAAAATGCAATCACTTTCCATATATATACTTTAATTTTTTATGAAATAGTTTACAGCACAATTATCATTTTTTATCAATTGGGTATCACTTTTCATTATTAAGGTTATCACATATTATCATATTATATAAATTTATAATATTTAAATTAAAAATTAAATAAATACTCCCTCCGTCTCCTTGATAAGTAACTATTTTGTCATTTTGGTCCGTTTTAATACAATGTATCAATTTTCTTTTTGGGTGCATGTGACACAAAATAATATTATTATACTCAACCAACTACACATAGGCTCACACTCAATACTAATACAATTACTCACTACACATTAAAATACGGAGTATTTTTCTTGCCTCATTACACATTAAAATATTATACTTCTTAATTCACGTGTAAAGAGCAAACAAATACTTCTCATTAAGATGGAGAAAGTAATAAATTTCAAATTATTAAAATTTAAAATAATAAAAAATATATTTTAAATAATAAAAAATATTATATATATATATATCCTAATTAATTTCCTTTCATAATTAAATTATCAAAATTTCAATTTTATCAGCAGAACCCCTTACAAAATTTAATTAGATCAATGAATAATTCGTCTCATGATTTAGGGTCCGTAAGACGGTCTTCCCAATTTTTTGTATATTATCATTAATAATACGTCATTAATTGATTTATTTAGCAAAATATAATAATGATTTTCTAGTTGTTATAAATTGATGGAATTTTAATTGAGTTTGTATCTTGTGTTTTTATGTACACAAAGTGTATAAATGGAATATAATATTTTGTTCTAAGGAGTATATATTTTAATTAATAAAAGTATAATTTTTTCATTAAAAATATCAACTGACATATAAATAATATAAATATTCGATTTTTTTTCTAAAAATAAAGGATACAATTTCTTATACTAAAAAGTATTCCCTCCGTTCCGCCCTAATGTTTAGGCTTCCTTTGTAATTACAAAGAAATTGTAACTATTAGAATGGAATGAATGAAGTATAACATTTAATATTTAAGGTATATTCTTAAAAAAACGTATAGAGATTATACAACACCGTAGTTTTAGTTATTTTAATTTAAAATCTCATATTTGTAGGTTTATTTTTACTACTTTTGTTTTAAAAAGTTTTTTTTAATCAACTGTTTTAATTTAATTTATTTTCATAAAATAAATTATTAATAGATAAGTTAAATATTTTATATTAGTAAAGATTAAAAAAGAATATACATATAGTTTAAAATGTGTTTTTCATTTATTATATAGAAGATAAGAAATAAAAATGTGATGCACACATATTATTTATTTATTCGATATTTGTATGATGTAATAATTAATAATATGCTGTATAATAATTACTTAAAGGCATTTTAATCCAAGAGATGAGTTAATATTGTTAAGATGAGTACACTATAAATGACAATAACTTATCATAAACGGCATAAATGATGAGGGATAGCAATAATTAAATTTCATTAAAAATTAAAATTATCAAAATAAGGGTATTTTAGTCTTTAAATAATATTGCCTTACTGAAGTGGACTATTTTAACTCTATTGAGCTGGATCAATTAGATCCAAATACATTTACCCTTTTTTTAATAATAATATATATATACTCCTATATAATTCTGCCTAACTTTTTTTTTTATTTTAATCGGTACAAAAATAAGGTATCTATACATTTCTTTTAAAGTAGTTGGGACCCATATAAAATAATTGTTATATTCACTTGAGACTCATACATTATCCTAATACAACTATCTACTACATATTCAAATATTCTTTTTCTCACCTTATTACACATTAAAATATATTCCTTAATCTACGTAACGTATATCTTATTATGGATGAGATGGAGTATAATGTAAGAAAAAAGACTAATTATAGTGTGCATCCGGGTGCACCTTAAGATAGGGTGCATCCATATACAAATATAAACAAAAATATATACAATTATGAGAAAAAATGTATACAATTTAACTGTTAGTTTTTTTAATGAAATATTGAGTGTAAAAAATTATACAATTATTAAAAAACATGTATACACTATTGAATAAAAAGTTATACACATATGTATGTTAGTTTTTTTAATGAAAAAATTTGTGTGAAAAAGGTATACAATTATTACAAAACACGTATACGAAATAGAATAACATGTATATAAAATAGAATAAAAAGTCATACACATATGATGCACCAGGGTGCACCCAATATACACTCTTGAAAAAATATGGAAAAGTTGATAATTTAAAAATAAAATTTAAGAATGATGAATAAAGTATAAAAAATAAATAAAGTTGTTGAAATTAATAAATATAAAAAGTACGTAAGAAATATATATAGTTTATTTTTATTATTAATAGAACGTACATAAATACGTGGGACGCCTCAAAATATAAAGAATTCATAAATATGTGGCACGGGAAGTAATATTAATGTTAAAGTTTTGCGTGTAGTTGATACACAGATCAAACTTAAATGTTAGTTATTAGTATAGTCAGTAGTTAGTTCATCAATCATTTATACTTTCCATTTCTCCAAACCTCTTTATAACTCCCCCCTAATTCGTTCCCAATGAAAATTGAACATGAATCACTCACTTTAATGAGGAGTCCAATGGTTAGGTGAGCTAGCCCACCTTTTTTATAGTGAAGGATTATTATGTAAAGTCTGCATGTGAATTTACTCCAGCATAATATTAAGGTTGTGTGGAACTCTTTGATTTAGATTTAATTAATTGAGTTATCAGTAACTCAATAAATAAGTGGACATTGAATATCTTAAATAAGGGACATGAACATGCTTATAATAATAAGAAACCCATAATGTACTATGAGATTAGGGTGGATAGTGCAATAATAATTTGTTAGAGGACTAAATTATTACTAATGGGTTTAAATAGTATGTTTTGGGCTAAACTTGTGATGCATAAGTTTGTTATGAGACCTAACATTAAATTCTTCTCGTAAACCTTATTGTAGCCTATAAATAAGTCGTCTTAGCAGTCTAATATAATCACACATTAGAAACATAAAGTGAGACATGAAAAGGAAAAAAAATCATGCGACACCTAAAATCTCAAAAAATCCTAATTTCGAGATTGGAAACGGCGGATGGAAATTTGTGAGGGGAGATTGTGGATTGAGATTGTTCAGAAAATTGTTATCCACACGATTTCTAGACGATGCATAAGAATTCCTTAGAGTATCGAGAGGTCGTTCATCGTTTCTGCAGATCTCCTTCTCGACGCAGTCTTCGATAAAAAGTAATATTTTTGTATACTCAACTGCCTTAGATATGCATGGATCTCGAACATAAGATCGATCACCATCAGCCATATGGGTCAATTGTTGATCGACTTAAGAAGACGTCTCGTTTTATTCTTATTTGCATGACATACACTATGGATCAATTTGCTCAATTGTATGTTAATGAGATTGTCAAAATACACGTAATACCAATATCTGTAGTTTCAGATCATGACCTACGATTTACTTCGAGATTCTGGAAGAGTCTTTAAAAGACAATGAGAATGGAACTCAAGTTAGCACCGCCTATCATCCTCAAATAAATGGTTAGTGTAAAAGAACTATACAAACTCTAGAAGATATGCTCCCTTGTAGGAATGAGCATTTATTATTTTCGGGTTTCATGTACCCGATCCGACTCGATCGAATTTACCTGATCGATTCGGGTAATTTTTTAAAAAAATTCGAGTTTCGGGTATTAAAAATGTACCCGAATTACCCGATCAGGTACCTGAAGTTTTTCTTTTTATATTCTTATATTAATTATAAAAAATAATTAAATGATTCATGAAATATTAAAATTTTGATCCATTCTTAATATTTTAATCATAAAATATATTAATCATCCTTTAAACATTACTTAATTAAATTTATTTATTTTTTAAAGAGCTAATTGCAATTAAATACATGACATTTACTCATTTTCTCAATTTAATCATGATTTTTTTTATTAAAAAATACATGACCTTTTCCTTTTATTTCAATTTAATCACAAACTTTATTTTTATCAATTAAATACACAACTTTTTTCAATTTTTTTCAATTTAATCACTAGCTTTTTAAAAAAAAACTAAATAAATGATTTTTTATATTTTACAGTTGTCGATTTTTTTATATTAATAAAATAAAATATATGATTAACTCAATTAATAAAAGACAATTCACATTAAATATTTAAAACATAATAAAAAAGTTATTTAAATATTAAAAAATATAAAATATTCGTATATTACATATTTATATTCATTATAAAATAATTTGGGATTAAATAATATTTATAGATGAACGGTTTTAATTATAATAAATTAATACTGCATTTAATATGTATATTATATATTTATCATACAAAAATTGATGACTAAATAATATTAATAAATTTACCTATATTTATTAGCTTACAGTATATAATTATATTACATATAATATTTTTTCGTGGTTAAATAATATTTTAGATGAATTATTATATATTTTTTAAAATTCTGTGATTAATATGTATGTGAAACATTTTATATATTAAATATAATATTTATTAAGTTATATAATTATATTTATATTAATAATAAAATTGGGTGAATAAATTATATTTTATAAATGAGTTGTTTCATAATTTTTTTAATTTATTTATTATATTTTAGATATTTAATGTGTACTTGTTAAATTATTCATATTTTATTTATTTATTAATATAATAATTCCATATATTTAATTGAAAATAGAAAATGTTTGTGATTAAATTGAGAAAATACAAAAATTTCATGTATTTAATTGATAACATGAAAGTTCGTGATTAAATTAAAAAATAAATAAAATGTCATGTACTTTTCTGATTAAAAAAATAGTTTGTGATTAAATTGAAAAAAGAGGAAAATTCGTGTATTTTAATGTAATTAATCCTTTTTTAAATTGTCAATTATTTTTACATAATAAAAATAAAATTTTGTATTATTGATCCTTATCTCATCAAATTTAAATTTAAATTCTCATTATATCATAAATTTTAGTATGATTTAAGTTATCATATACTTTAATGAATAAATATTTTTAATTAATTTGATAAAAATAACATATATATATATATATATTTAAATACCTTACAACATAATTAAAATATATCTAAATCCTAATATTAGTACAAAAATTAATATTATTATGATGTGATGTGAATTTATTATATTCTTTAATAATTATTTAAAACGAAGAAAAAAAAAGATAAATGAGATCAAATAAAATATTGTCTCAAAGATCAAACATTAAAAAAAAATAAAAATAAATCACACCTAATTAATTTATTATAAAAATACTTTTAAAAAAATTAAAAAAGAGGTATTTTCGGGTAACCCTAATCGGCTATCCGAAATATCGTATCAAGTTCGAGTAATGCATTTTTAAACCCGAAATTTCAGGTACCCGAATCCAAAAAACCTGTAACCCGTCCCGATGTCCACCCATACTCCCGTGTGTTTGGAAAGGAGTTAGGAAATTCACATTCCACTTGTGGAATTTGAATATGACAATAGTTTCGAGCTGCTATCAAAATGGATTCATTTAAGGCACTACTATATGGGAAAAGGTATTGTACCCCAATTGTTGAGATGGAGTATGAGTTCAAAAAACTATAGGTCCTAAAATTGTGGATGAATCTGCAAAGGTTGTATCTAAGGTTCGAGAAAGATGACTGAAGTTGTACAAGATCGACATAAGTCATACGCTGATAAGAAAAGGAAAAATTTATATTTTTTAAAATGGTAATAAGGTTTTTCTCCGTGTAGCTCTGATAAAAGATATTTTACGTTTTGGATTGAAGGGAAAGCTGAGACCACTAATAAAAGTGAGCATTTGTATATTTTTATGCCTTATTTAATACCTTTTTATGAGGATTAATTGCTATATTTAACACAAAAGTCTTACTTTTCATATATTTGAGAAAAAAGTCGAGGTATTCTATTGTGTTTTAGGTAAAAATAAAGGAGAAAAAGATATATATCCAGATTTATTGATATGAAGGGATACTCAAGAAAAAGAGGGTCGTTTGGGCATTATAAAATCGCTTAAATCAGAGTTTGAATGTGAAAATTATATACTTAAAACAGTAATATCACACACATGCCACTCGAGGGGTTGAACCAGATAGCTCGACTCAAGCGAGAACAAATTTTCTTTCAGAATCATCATTCGACTTGACCTCCCACTCGACCCAAGCCATACTACTCGAGGGGTTAAGCGAGACTGCTTGAGTCAAGCAAACATGGGAAAAAGGCCTAGAACAAGAAAATTTTATCCATTGTTCATATATAGCAATGTTTTTTACCAGAAAAAGCCTTAAATTGAGGATAAATCTTATTTTGATCATCCTATACCTATAAAATGACATCATGCCATCACAAGTCATCATAGTATCAAGCTACACATGCCATAATTAAGCCCTAAACAATTCAAGTTCTGGAATAGTATTAAATTTGTTTTTGGAATAATATTAAATTCTAATATTATTTGTTGATATTTTATATATCGTTTTAGTTTTAATTTATTAATATATATGTTTTTATTAAAAAACGTATTAGTTTTTAAACTAAAGTATAAAACATATAAATAACTTAATTAGTTTTAATTTATTGACGTTTGGGTTTATATTTATAAAATGTATTAGTTTTAATAGTAAAGTGTAAAACTAAAAATGGAAAAAAAAAGAAGGTATATAAAGAAGAGACATCACCTTCGTTCTCCGCTGCTGACATCTTCCATCGTCACCTTCTTCCTTGTTAATGATGATGATCCCTAAATTGGCGGAGAGAATGAATAAAAAGGGAAAGACATACGGCCGCCGTCTTCCATTGCCTTCTTGCGGAGAAGAATCAAAGAGAAAAAAAAAGAAAAAAAATGAAGAATGACATAAACAATAAAATTTGGGTTTATGTGTAACGGGTCGTATTTGTATATTAGGTTGGGTTGATTTGGATCTTAAGGTCATCTCCAATCCTTGACCCTTTTAACCAAATTTTTGGGTAAAAGGGTTTTGTGACCCTCCAATGGTAAAAGGGTATTGGGCAAAAATAATTGGAGGAGATATGATCCAAATCACTAAAAATTTGGGTATTTGGTGATTTTGGTCATATTGCCCATCGGGGTTGCCCTAAAGTACATCTAATAATGTACATTAGAAATTGCCATTGAGAAATAATAATCATAACGATGAAGTGAATTATTTAATTACCAACATATGAAAAGTAATACAAAAATTTAGAAAGTGATAAAATCATTCATAAAAATATAATTAATTACCGTGAAATGATGAAATTATTAGATGCTAGTTTTATCATCTTCTTTCTTTATATATAATAATAAAACACATTTTAAAAGTCAAAATTTGACTAAATTTTTCTCTTCCATTTTAACCTACATAATTTAGCTTAGTAATATTAAATCTTAACCCTTCATTAGTTATTGTAACATCTCATCTCTTGATTGCGATTACTAATTTTTAACAACATCTCATCCATTTATTTTGTTTTTTATTTGAGTGAGGCTTGCGTGCACCCGCGGCACACCGTGAGCATTTAGAATTTAGTATTATGGGTAAGAGTACATTGTTTTATTTTAAAGAGTATACACTTTAATTAGTAATGGTACACCATTTTATTTTAAAGGGTATACACTTTTTATTAATATTTTTTATTTTTCTTCAGAAAATAAAGGGTACACATCTTTATACTAAGGGTATACAATTTAACACAAAATTCTAAAGGTGCACGAAATGTGTCCCGTGCGCCCGGGTGCATACAAGTTTTTGCCTTTTTATTTTATCTCATCCATTCATTTTCTTGGCCTCTTATTTATATATATATATATATATATATATATATATATATATATATATATATATATCAATTGATTATTTATATATCTAATTTTACGTGAATTCATAATATCATTTGAACAATCTTTATCTATATTGTTGTAATATATTTTTTATTTTATTGTTTTTTATATATCTAAATTATTTCTAAATTTCTTTTTAAAGGTAAATTATTTTTTATTATATGAACTCATATATCTAAATTATTAATTGAAATTTATTGTCTAAAATAATATGTTTTGTTTTGTTTTTAACGTAAATACATTTAAACAATATTTATTTTTATTGTTTTAATATTTTATTTATTTTGTATATTATTAATTTCATTGTCCAAAATATTTTCTTATGTTAAAAACTTATTTTAATTGTAAACATTGTCTAAAATATAATTAATTCAAAATCAAAAGAAAATTTATATTATATTTAATTAATAATAAAATATTTTTAATAAAGCATTAATTCAAACAATAAATAAATATAATTATAGATAAAATAAATGAATATTAAATGAGTACGGGTAACCCACAAGTTTTGATAAATGTGTATGAGACGGGTACGGGTAGGGGTAGGTATTTTTTTTTGAGTTTCGGGTATCCAAAACCGATCCGAAAAAATTTACCCGAAATACCCAGTTTTTCGGGTATCGGGTAAATCCAAAATCAGTTTTTCACTGTCGGGTCGGGTATCGGGTTTTCAAAAATACCCGAATTACCCGATCGGGTTACCCGGTTAATATATATACTTTTAATTTCTATTATATATATATTAATATAATATAATATAATATATACTAACTACATTTCTCACCCATACTTTTGTCTTTATCAATTATATCACACACATTTCACAAATCAATCATTAACTTTTACACCACATCAATTCCTCAAAATATATTTTGTTATACTCTAATTTACACTTCTCCTCTTGTATAATTTTCCATTTTTTTGCAATTTAATCGGTTATGCTTCAACATGCTAATTGATTTGATGAACAGTTTGCTTAAAAATTTACTATTTTAGAAAAAAATACTATTGTTAAATAACAAATAAATAAATAAATAAATAAAAATCAGCTTACTTATTTATGGGATTGTTATTGATTGATTTTAATATTTAATGGAATAATATATATATTAGACATCAATTATTATGAGTTGAATAATATCAAACCCAAATTTATAATATTGCATCATGTCAATTTTTATAATGTTGGAAAATCCTATTGAAATTCAAGCAAAATAAATATCTTTAGTTTAAAAATGATATAATAAAAAAAATTATGTAAAAATCGGATAATCGGATCGGGTACCCAAAAATTTGGGTAATTTCGGGCACCCAAAATTTCGGATAATGATATTATCGGTTCGGGTTTGGGTTCGGGTAATGGAATTTCAAATCCGAAATTTCGGGCGCCCGGACCCGAAACCCAAAAAACTCGATACTCGGTCCGATACCCACCCCTAGGTACGGGCATGATAATAAATTTTTTAACAGGACGGGTACATATACGGGTATTTAATAAACGGATACGAGTATAAGTACCCCAAAAAAATGCAGGTACCCTGCCCGTTGCTATCTCTATTCTTACATGCTATAACTTCGAACTTTTTATTTTTGTTAATTTCAAAATTTATGCACATAATAATGTATAGTACAATATTAACACTCTTAAAGTACCACAAAATTAAATAATAGATTTTATATTATATTTAATTAATAATAGTATACTAATTTTTAATAAAATATTAATTTAAATGAGACGGGTACGAATACGAATAATTAATATTTAAACGGATATGAGTATGAGTATCCCAGCGGGTACCTTACCCATTGCCATCTCTATTTCTACATTTTCTATAAAATTTATGCAATATGTTATAAATAATTACTCCACATTTTTAGGTAAAAATTATTATCAGACCAGAAATAGTATATATATATATATATATATATATATATATATAATACATTTAAAATAATATTTTAATCAATTTTTTCAAATTATTTAAACAATTTAAATAAATTACTAACCCTTTAAATAATTTAATCAATTTCAAACATCTTATCTTATCTAAAAAAATTACGTGATAATCCTTCCGCCTACTTTAAGGCAATGTTCGTTTTCGGGTTTCAAACCCAGGTTTTGATTTTCAAAACTCACATCCAGATTTTAGAAACTACCCATATATAACTACTACATTCTCTTTCCTCAATTAATACAATTTATCTCCTTATCTATCATCTCTCATTTAATTTTTTAAATAAATTAATACAATGATCTGACATAAAGTTAAAACCTATCATATTCAAAACCCAAAACAAACATAGAACACACTATTAATGATTTTAAAACCCCACAAATAGAGCTGTTATTCGAGTCGAGCGAGCTCGAGTAGTTTTCGAGCCGAGCTCGAGCTCGAACTCAGCTCGTTTAGGAAACGAGCTCGAGCTCGGCTCAAGTAGTTTTCGAGCCGAGTCGAGCTCGAGCTCGATTTGGCTCGTTAAGCAAATCGAGTCGAGTTTATCGAGCCTTATCGAGCCGAGTTTTAATAAACATATCTTATATTTATTATTTTATTTAATATTTATTATATTATTATTATTATTTTTTGATCGAACTCGTTAAGGAACGAGCATAAGGAAAGCTCGAACTCGAGCTCGAGTAGTCACGAGCCGAGGCGAGCCGAGTTTTCGAGTAGCTTGTTTCACCTAACAGCTCTACCCACAAACAATTTTTTTTTCACGAGAATTAATGAATTTTTTTATATGTAGTGGGTAATTGTATTTGTAATGAATAGTGAGTTATATGTGAGACCATTTTACTTAAAGAAAAAAATTGATACATTTGGAGTGAACACTCAAAATTATAAAATAAGAACCTTTAAAATGGAAGGAGAGAGTATATGTAAGAAAAATAAAATAAATAAATAAATTAATTAAACATCAATCATGTCTGTGCAACGGACGGGTTATAATTGCTAGTGTGGATCAAAATCATTAACAAATTTTAGAGTTTTGGATCTTTTAAAATTGTAACAAAATTTAGTAGATAAAGTCATACGACTTACGGAAGACTTGAATGAGAAAAGATGCATAGAATTTAGTCGTACGGAAGACTTGAATGAGAAAAGATGCATAGAATTTAAATGACAGTAAAATTGCAATTTGACCCTCGAAATCACTGTCCTCTTCCCACTCCCAATCAAACCCCACTCCACATCCCTTTCCTCACAGTTTTCACCCTCTCAAGTCTCACCGTCACTCTCCTCTCCCTCACCTCTCCTCTGTTCCTTTCTTAACCCCCACCTTCCAAAAAAAAAAAAAAAAAAGAAAAAAAAAGGAAAAAGAAAAGGAAAACAGAGGTAAGAAGAAGCACCAACGGAAACAGAAAAAGGAAAATTAAAAAAATTAGCAAAATCCCACCTCTGAAATGAAAGTATATAGCAAAAGAGATTCTCCAAAACTATTCTTTAACTACTCACTTCTCCTTATTTTCTTGTTTACAATGCTTCCTTCGTAAACCCTTCAGATCTCTCATAGAGCACATGCATACACAAATGTTTAGCAGAAGCTTGCTTGTATATGAGGTGAGGGTGAGTGTGTGTAATTTCTGAAGTTTTTTAAGTTCAATTTAATGGCTGCAGAGGTATGTGGAAGTGGGGTTATAGAGGTTTCTCCATGGCTGAAATCTATGCCTGTTGCTCCAGAGTATCACCCCACTCTGGCTGAGTTTCAAGATCCAATTTCATACATTTTCAAGATTGAGAAAGAGGCCTCAAAGTATGGTATTTGCAAGATAGTCCCCCCTGTACCTTCTGCTCCCAGAAAAACTGTTATTGCTAATTTAAACAAGTCCCTCTTGGCCCGGTCCAATGACCCGGATTCTGGCCCGACCTTCACCACCCGGCAACAGCAGATCGGGTTTTGCCCAAGAAAGCACCGCCCGGTTCAGAAACCCGTGTGGCAGAGTGGGGAAAGATATACCCTTACGGAATTTGAAGCAAAGGCCAGGAACTTCGAGAAGAATTATCTCAAGAAATATGTGAAAAAGGGTTTGAATGCTCTGGAAACGGAAACCCTTTATTGGAATGCCATGGTTGATAAGCCCTTTCAAGTTGAGTATGCAAATGACATGCCTGGATCAGCATTTGTGATTGGAAGTAATACGAGGAATGACGGTACACCGACTGTGGGGGAGACTGAGTGGAATATGAGGAGAGTTTCGAGGGAGAACTTATCGCTGTTGAAGTTTATGAAGGAGGAGATACCTGGGGTCACTTCCCCCATGATTTATGTTGCAATGATGTTTAGTTGGTTTGCTTGGCATGTGGAGGATCATGACTTGCACAGCATGAACTATTTGCACACGGGTTCGGGGAAGACGTGGTACGGTGTGCCCCGGGAGGCAGCTGTTGCATTTGAAGAAGTGATAAGAGAGCATGGATATGGTGGAGAGATCAATCCGCTTGGTAAGATAGTTTTACCAAATTAATATTGAGATTTAGGCAAAGAATAGCCTCATTGATTTGGTGTATATAAATATATGCTTTGTGCCCTTGAATTGTGTCCACGTAACATACCAAAATTGGGCACCGTGGTAGACATATAAACGTACTGAAACTGGGTGTAGATCATCCCTTCACAAAGTGTGATTATGAAATGCCATGATTTTCGACATTTAGATTGAAAATATACAAAGAACAGCCTCATTGATTTGATATATGCTTCAGTAACATTGAATTCCAACACATTAGCTATTATATGCTGAAGTGAGTGCAGTTGTAGGCATTTCTATGATAAATATGCGTGCAGTGCTAGAAATATCACCGATAAATATGCTGACACTGGTGAGATTCGAAATATCATCTAAGAATACTTATAATCTTCCATTCACGCAATTGGTTATAAGAATAGGTGTATTAAATCTCTGAGGATGCTTCTTCTGGCTATTTGATGAATGACTAAGCTTTCCTTGTTCATTTTTTTACTGGGATTTTACGTGTTAGATACTATTTTAGGACAGAGTGACAAAGTGAAAGAAATCTTACTCAATTATTCTTTATCTGTAAATACTTTATTTGTGTAGCTTAATGAGGTATGTATCTTGTGCTACTTGACATTGGTCAGTGATATATTGGATGTTAGCCCTTTAACGTATTATGTATTAAATAAAGCAATTTGCACCTTACGTTTTGTTACATGCCTAAAAATTCTAAAACCTCTAAACAACTACTCAAGTCCTTTCACATCTAGAGGCAATGCTGAGGGTTCAATTTGAGAATTTGGAGATCACCAATTCATTCCAAATAAACCCAGAGTAGAAAGAACCTCCAGGAATAAAGAACTTACTGTTCTGCTTCTAGTAGTCATTGGCATTGCTGAGAAACTCAAATTATTATCTCTAAATCCAATTTCGTATTCCTTTGAAACCCTTACAGCCCAGTATTTGATTGAAAGGAGAGCATTTTCTTCTGTATAATCTTTAATTGTTCTCAATCTAACTTTTCCAAAAGAATTGTCTTCATCATCCTTGAGATTAGAATAATGTAACTTGTCAATTAAGAGCTTGTCTTTTGGTAGAGATCTAATTGTAAAAGCGTCATATAAGAAACATCTCCTTGGCTTCAATGGATATTCCACTAAGTCATTGCCGCTGAATTTTTTGGATAAAAATCTAGCATATTAGATATCTTTTCCTCTAGCATTGCATGTGGATCATTCGAAATTGCCTTTAACTGTTGTGTCTGTGTGGTCTCCGACCAATTATTTTTTTGAAGTGATAAATGAGGACTTATTTAAAAAATTTTGTTCAACATGATTATTGAATATTGATTACTTGCCTATTTAGAGCCTGGTAGCATCGAGCTCTCGATTGATATCCTTTTCTGCATCATCTAAAAAAAGAAATAAAAAATCCTGCATTCTTCTTTGGGAACAGAGGTAGTTGCCTTTCTGACTCTGTTCTCTTTCTTTTTTCACACCTATGAAAGTAATATCTGCAGTCTTCTGGGTTATCAGCTATGCATGCACCTGCTATCTTAGAATTGCTTTCTCTTCAATGGTCTAAGTGAGGCTATAATATAAGCAGCTGATGCTTATACGATAGAAAAGTATGGTAATTGCATTAGTCTGTTCTTTTGGATCTCTGTCTTCTCTTCCAGACTATCGTGCCAATGAAACATCCCTTGCATCTGATCAACATCATAATTATTGTACAACTTGATCTTTGAATTCAATTATCTAGGTAAGCTAAGCTGCTCATTCTTTAAAAGAATCTGCAAGGCAATTGCGACAATGCATTATGACCAGTTAAATTTGATTGTTAATACAAGTACTAGTTCATGAGAAACATACATCAGCATAAGTAGCACAGTATTATGTACCGATACTGTAAAACAGTCTCTGATATTGTTATTCAGCCTTATCAACAGTTAGATACAGTTTGTCTTTGTTGTTAACAAAGTTTAGTTATGAAAGATTTTAGAGAATATGCTGATATATCCAAAATGATATTTGCTCATTTTAATAAATTCTGGAGCCAGAATTGTTGCCTAAATATGCCTATCGGTTCTAGTTGATTTAAGACTTTAATACCTTGTTTTAACCAAGGTCTTTCCTCTGATGTTAATTTCTAAGTAAGTCTAAACCATTTCCTTTTATGGTTTATAAGTCAGAACATCCTAATATATGTTGATGCTACAGAATATTCTTAGATAGTATGATTTGGGGCTGTCAGGATCTGATCTTGATATCCTTTTAGCAGTATTACTTTAAAACATAAAAATTGCATAAATCTTATACCTCCTTCTCTAAAATGAAAATTTTGATACTGTTAGAGTATGTCCCTAGGCTAGTTAATGAATTATGATTAAGATGAGGAATTACATAATTCTTTCATTCTGCTCATGGACAAGTATCTTTTCTGCTTTTGCCTTGTTGATTTTTTCTGGTCTATTGAGTTGGTAATCATGGTTAACTAACAATGTAAAAATAAACTCATGTTCCTCTGCTATAAAATCCGTCTATTAAATTTATGAGAGCATTTTCTTTCAGTTACATTTGCTACGCTTGGTGAGAAGACCACAGTCATGTCCCCAGAGGTGCTTATTAGTGCTGGTGTTCCTTGCTGCAGGTAACTATTCATGTGCTACCGTACCATATTCCTGTTTATCATTTGTCCACCTGAGAATTGTAATGTTAGGTTCTTATAAAGAACTTCAGTAGTTAATTGGTGTTAGCACTAGGCCACTAGCGACTCTAGGGGAGATTTAGTTCTAGGTATCATCTTTGATCTATATTTATTTTTTATATGCTGGGGATATTTAGTATAGTACTAGGAGTGAGGTGTTTTAATAAAATGACGCTTGTGGAATAGGCACATTATTATAAGTTGAGATTAGTTATGTGTCATCCAAGGACCTTGAATACCTGGACATCATTAATGCTGAATATCGAATGATCTATGGATCTTATCTTGTTAATTTCGAGATTCTGTTTTTTCTTTTTTCGTGCTCTGTTGCAGCATCTTTAATCCTACTGTAATTGGTTGCATTTTTTTGTCAATCTCAAAATTTTCATTTAATTTTTTACCTAGGCTGGTGCAGAATGCTGGAGAGTTTGTTGTCACTTTCCCAAGGGCTTATCACTCAGGGTTCAGTCATGGTAAAGCATGGCTGAATAAAAGTTCATCTACCAATATTTACATGTCAAGGTTGATGTAGATGTGCTTATTTTGTTTGTATAATCATACATTTTTTAGGTTTTAATTGCGGAGAGGCTGCTAATATTGCTACTCCTGAGTGGTTGAGGGTTGCAAAAGAAGCTGCAGTTCGTAGGGCAGCTATTAATTGTCCTCCGATGGTGTCTCACTTCCAGTTACTATACGATCTAGCACTTTCACTATGTTCAAGGTTTGCTTATCTTTAATATTGGATGCCTTTTTTTATTACAATTCCCAAAATAGTCTCCTTGATATTTTTATTCTCTGGGTTTCTAATTAATTGATTTTCTGAAAACGATTCAATATCACATTTCTAATGTTTTGAACCTTTAGAGTAAATAAATACAGTTATTCTGAAGACATCATATAAAATACTCTTAAGATATATCCTGACGAGGATCACCTACTTTAGCACCTAGGCTTATTTCTATGGTTGAAATTGAAGGAATCATGACCTCTTAATTCCTTTCCTCTGAAACTGGTTTTTGTTGTGGTGATCAGCGATCCTTTTCTAAGTTCACTAATTACTTAGTCAGTAGTTGTTGTCACATAATGTTTCAGACAATCTTATCCCGTGTCAAATTCCGCCCCCTTTTTGATCCCTCATATTCTGGACAAGACATTGTCTTTTTAAAATATTATATTTTGTGTGCGACTTGATAAGATCAGGTTCATGTCTCGAATGGATAAATACCTATATATCCAGTGAAGATTAGATTCCTTGGATGAAGTGTAGGGAAAGGTTTAATTTAGAGTAGTATGATGACTTTCAGTTCGTACAGTATTCAAAAATTTCTTTTATCAGACATTGCTAGAGATTAGAGTGTGTTGCCTGTGAGGGGATCCACATTCCTGCGTTTTTATCCTGTTTTAATTAATAAAAAGGAATTTCTTATAGGAAAAAACCCATACCTCGAACTTCAAAACTGACCTTTTTATAATGGTGTCTTTCATTCAAATTGGATAAGCCTTGCTCTAAACTAAATTGTTGTCCACACCAATTTGTAAACACTAATGATTACAAAATTCCAAAATTTTGTGCTTTAGCTCCTTTCCAGTTCATGAAAACTTGTAAGTGGAAGAAGCCTACTCACTTTTAGGAAGTTCAACCTGCAAATTCATTCTTTTTTCATATCATGCTGAGTGCCCCAACTACTGGGATAATATTTTTTCTTTTAAAGTAGGTTTTCACTGATGCAGCCTATATAAAAATAGGAACTTGAATATACAGGTGGGGTTTTAATTCATCTTTTATCTTGACTTTTAAAGTCCTTTCGCAGATATAAGATCATTTTGTTTTCCATACCATTGATCTCATGTTGAATTTCCTTCATCTCTATATCTGAATGGGCTATCTGGATTACATTATGTTGTTTAAATACTGTAACATTATTTGACGTAACATATAAATCAGGTTCCTGATTTTTCTTTTTTGGAATACATATATACAGAGTACCAAAGAGTATTGCTCTGGAACCCCGGAGTTCTCGGTTAAAAGATCGGAAGAAAGGTGAAGGAGAAATGTTGATAAAAGATCTATTTTTCCAGGACATGATGCAAAATAATTATATGCTCCATTTTCTTGGGAAAGGATCATCTGTTGTGCTTCTTCCCCAAAATGCACTGAGTCGTTCATTTTGCTCCAACACACCAGCTGGATATCAGTGGAAATCCAAGTCTTGGTTATTCCCCAGTTTGTGCAGTCCTGATCTCGAGTTGAAGTCTACGGGCCAGAATGCATGTGATGATTCTATGCTAAAAAGGAGACAGGGCAGTAAGCAAGCGAAAGGAAGTGCTGCAAAAAGAACATTTTCTTCTTTGTTTGGCAGTATTGAGGTTCCTTCTCTGGCTCCTCAGGAAGAGCAAAACGAGAAATCTTCTCAACGTGAGCAGGGACTATTTTCATGCGTCACTTGTGGGATTTTGTGTTTTGCATGTGTTGCCATTGTGCAACCAACATTAGAGGCCACTGAGTACCTAATGTCAGCTGATTGCGGCAAACTTAATTATTGGGGAGGAAGTGAGTGTGATACCAATCACATGAGAGATGCAAATGCCCTCAACCTGAATCTTTGTTCAGGTATCTTCGTAGTAACTTATAAAAACAGTCTACATTGTGTTCTAGTGTATAATTACTTGCAAATATCAACTGGTCTTTGTTTTCTATTCTGATACTCAGCATGAGAGCATGGTCTATTTCAACTAAAGTAATGAATTCCTATGCAAATGAGCTTGTGTACGTGAGAATGTCTATGTTAGTACCATACAAGTAGATTATGCATATTTTTATTGGGACATAATAGAATGCATCCATTAGTTGTGAAAAACTCTCGTAGATGATAATAATGCCCTTACCAACATGAGGTAGATGTCACATCATCTAATTTTTTGTGTCATCACCATATGTTGGATTGGAAGACTAGTTTTCGTTACTGAGTACAATATTCTGGTGCAAAAATTGCACTTGGATATAGTCCACTAGAACATGGGACTTTATGTTTTGCTCAGTGCTATTATACATGTGAGTGATTACCTTACTGTGTGTTCATTTGCAGCTGATCAAGTTCGATCTCCAGATCAGAGGAGTATGGGTTTGGCCTCTGATCATGAGGCACGTAAAGAACCCTCATCTCTTGGCCTATTAGCTTTAGCGTATGGTAATTCGTCAGACTCTGATGAGGAAGTAATTGAGGCTAATATTCATACTAACCCAGAAAATAAACATGCTTCTGACAACCCTGAACTGCAAGATTCTGATCATTCAGATGAGTTTGGGACAAATGATTCTACAATTGTTGAGTCAAAATTTTTAACCAATAGCTTTGGACAGCAAAATAAATTACATATTGAGCCCTCGAATTCCTTACCCCCGGAGGCTGAAGCAACTCTCTGCTCTGGTTCAACACCAGTAGATGGCACAACCAAGCCTTTCTTCTCAGGATCTGATGAAGATTCTTCTCGGTTGCATGTTTTCTGTCTTGAGCATGCTATTCAAGTAGACAAACGGCTCAGTCAGGTCGGTGGAGCTCACGTGTTTCTAGTCTGTCATCCAGGTATGGTTTTAGCAGATTACTTTTGAACTTTACTTACATTTTCTAACAATAGTCGTTGAAGATGAAATACATATTTCTCTTGAATATACTCTTTAAAGGGGAAAAAAAAACCATATACAATAGTTTTCCTTAAATTGGTGCGCATAAGCTCCCTGTAATTTATCTGTGCTTCCTTTTTATGTAACAGACTATCCAAAATTGGAATCGCAAGCTAAGAAAGTTGCTGAAGAATTGGAAGGTGAATATACCTGGAATGAAACTTTATTCTGTGAGGCAACTGACAAGGATGAAGAAATCATAAAACTGGCTTTAGAAAGTGAGAATGCCATTCATGGCAATGGAGACTGGGCCGTGAAACTGGGAATAAACCTCTTTTACAGTGCCAATCTTAGCCGCTCCCCTCTCTACTCTAAGCAAATGCATTACAATTATATTATATACAGTGCGTTTGGACGTAGTTCTTCTAGCGATATCTCAGAAACCAATACCGAGCTGGAAGGCAAGGGTTTTGGTAGGCAAAAGAAGATAATTGTTGCTGGGAAATGGTGTGGCAAAGTGTGGATGTCCAATCAGGTTCATCCATTACTGGTTAACAAGGATTCTCTAGAAGAGGAGCAGGAGTGGAAGTTTGAGAGACCATCAGAAGGTCGAAAAAGTAGCAGGAAGCGGAAAAATAATGCAGAAAATCTCTCACTCAAGAAGGAAATATCAATAGAAGTTGAAAAATCAGATAAATTTTGTATAGATTCATCACTTAGGAGGAGTCGTAAGAAAATTAAGAGAAAAGGTGGATCGAGAAGATTGATGAAAGATAATTCTGAGCTGGAAAATGTTGTGGAATCATCTGAAGAAATGGTACTAAGTGATTCTTCTTGCAAGAACGTAAAAAGTAAGAGTGGAACAAAGCAACCGAAGAAAGAGGATGAAAACTTGGAAGACTCTTCTGAGGAGGTTCCACTCAGTAAATCCTGGAAGCAGCTTATCAGCAAACGCGAACGAGCCAGGCCAAAGGAAGAGAGTATTGACCCAGTGAAGAAGAACCAACAAAGAAGCAAGAAAGAGCAGTTAAACTCAAACATGGAAGAAGATGAGATGGAAGGTGGACCCAGCACTCGTCTGCGTAAAAGACCACAAAAGCCTTGCAAAGATTCGGGATCCAAATCGTGTAAAGTAAAACCAGTAGCAGTAAAGAAGCAGCAAAGAGACATCATGACCAAAAAGAAAGCTCCAAAGGGCAAAATTAAAGAAGAGGGAGGGGAGTATGCATGTGACATGGAGGGATGCACAATGAGTTTTAGCTCGAAGCAGGAGCTAGCGCTGCATAAAAAAAATGTCTGCCCCATTAAGGGATGTGGGAAGAAGTTCTTCTCTCACAAATATCTCGTGCAGCATAGACGTGTTCACATGGACGATCGTCCTCTGAAATGTCCGTGGAAAGGGTGCAAGATGACATTCAAGTGGGCATGGGCTAGAACTGAGCATATTCGGGTTCATACAGGGGCACGCCCATATGTTTGCACAGAGACTGGATGTGGGCAGACGTTCCGCTTTGTGTCGGATTTCAGTCGCCACAAGCGTAAGACGGGTCATGCTCCCAAGAAAGCAAGAGGGTGAGAAGTTAATCTTAGAAAAGAAATGATTGATTAACAGAGGAAAATGTAGATCTAGACTTTAGCTGTTTCATCTTGTAACTGTTTTTACTTGTTCTTTCTTTTCTAGTTTTTCTTATGATATTGGAGGTATGATGGGTAATTCTTGTCACGGTTCCTAATTGGGCCAATTCATCAACTCACTTGGGCCATTGCTTCAATGTTAGAAAACAAAACAATTTGATCGTCTGCAAAGCGCAGAATTTTTAGTCTCTTGCATATTGTTTGTTATAAGCCTTGATTTATTCATTCCAAATTTGCCTTTATTTGGGTGGATATGGATGAAATTGTCCCACGTGAAACGGATAATTCCTTGTTCCAATTAAATATATTTTAAATTAATATAAAAAACAATTAGAAAAAAGAATGTTGTTTGTTTTCAATTAATTACCTAATTTAATACTATTTATTTTACAATATTTTAAAATAAATTATATTATTAACTATTTTATTATTATTAAAATAATATATTCATGAAATAGTTCATTGCAGCAGCGTGATGTAAGTTAGGATTTTCATTCTCAAGGAACTTTAGCGTGATGTAAGTTAGGATTTTCATTCTCAAGGAACTTTAGTAATAAGATATACAACGCATAATTAACTACACACATCTGCAATGTCATCATTTAAATAACCACCACATCTTATTCATGCCAAGATTTCATTTCTCCCTCTAGGCTGGTGAACAAAGTAAATCCTAATAGCATCCGAAAAGAAAGCAAATCCAAGAAAGAAAAAGATGATGGTGTGCTTGAATATGATAATCCCCAACTTAACTAAATTCTACTTTCATGGAAACTCATTTGTGAAATTGTGGAATGATTTTGCAAAAGAATGCTATCTAGTAGCATTTTTCATGAGGGCAAGCAGCTCAACATCATCGATGGCTGATTCTAAAAGGAGCTGCAAAGGAGTTCTGCCTTCTTGGTCAGCGGCTTCTGGATTGGCTCCCCTACATGCATTATGAAAATTAGTGTAGACCAAATGAGAAAATGAGAGAAGTCATAGCTATCTAGAATAATACAGATCAATTTGTCATGGAATCGTGCAGTAAAAAATATCATAGGGCAGGCTCATCAAATTTTAAACTATGAAAATGCAAATGATTGTATCCCAACATTTCAAAAAGATTTCTAATGAGAGTTGGTCAAAACTTATTCCAAAAGGCTGGAATCTGTAGGATGACTAAGTTCGAGACATTATCACGTTCAATGAGTCCTTTTATTATTTCAAGTAAGTAATTTTTTGTCCAAATTAATTGGAAATTTAAATTGATGCTGGATACTTGCAGATGACATGGAGATGATCTTCAAAATTGTGGGTGTGTGTGTGTGTTGCGTGTGGGGGTTTATATCTCCGGCCAGATAGTTTAGTAGCTTAGTTGGCAGGCCATTTCATCAAATAAAATAAGAGAACTTATTTGCCTTTAGGAGCAATTCCTTTCACAGCACACCCAATTCTTAAGGTGTAACTTGAAAATAAAATAAGAGAAATCCCAAAGAAGAGGCAAGAATTGTTGTTTACTAATTGAAAATAAGACTTGTTTTTGGTACGCGTGTAAATGGTGCACACTTGTTTTTGTGATTATCATAAGCTTATTTACAAATTAAGATTATAAGAGCTTCTAAACTCCATCCTATCAAATAAGCTTCACATATGCTATATTTCACAACAGAAACATATCGCCATATATTGGATATCAATGGTTGGCCTTGAATACTGATAAAATTAGGCCTTTTCACATTACTAATTATTTGCGAGCAAGAACCATGCTATGGACCATCAGTCACTCTAAAAGACTTCTCTCTAAATAATAAATGCTTGAAGCAGGTAAGTGGTTGTAGCGCAGCCACTAGCCTCAGAAAAGAAATAAGGATATCTAATAAAAATCTGCAACTCCAATAACCATTTGTTGACAATAAAATGGAGAAATTTTTTGTTAGATTAGATAATTAGAGTATGTATATTCTGAAAACATTTTCAACATAAATTGGCATGTAAATATTCTAATAAGCTACAAGTATTATAATCAAAGAAATGGGCCAAATGGCATGTTGGCACAATGATCTTGGAAAGTGAAACAAAGAACAAAGGCAAAGCCTTACCTTGTGAGTAACAGCTTGGCTATTGCAACTCTTCCCCTCATAATGCTATGATGCAGAGCAGTATGACCTCTAGAATCACAAGTGTTAGCATTAGCCCCATGCTGTAATAGAAGCTCTACCATGCCAATATCAGCTGTTTGACAGGCCAAGTGAAGCAAAGAACAACCATCAAAAAGCTCATTAACTAACAGATTTCTGTTCTTCTCCTGTGGGTCTAAAAATTTTGAGGTATCATCTTCTAGACTAGGGAAGTTCTGATGAGTATTTCCTTGCTCATGTAATCTCTTGACATTGGCCATAACTGATGCTTGACCATGGATTGCGCTGACATTAGCTTCCCATGTAACTATAAGGCGGTACACAGCCTTCTTGTCATTTGTACGGACGTTTTCCCACAACTCTTTAGCAGCTAAAAGAAGGTTTGGACTATCCTTTAGTCTGGGAACAAAACATTTGTCTCCATACTGCAGTCCAAATAGAACAAGTTAAGGTTCTATGATAAAAGCTAAATTACATATGTGATGGCTGTTCCATACAAAATTTTCATTAATATATACTCCCTCCACATAGAAATTGACACTTTTTTTTGTGCCCATAGATTAAGTAAATGCACTTTTTGGGGGTGGTTTGGTATTTTTTGGGTAATAAATAAAGTGTAAAGTATTTTAGTCAAAGTGATACCATGGAAAGTGACAACCGTCTAAGCAAACTATTTCATGAACAATTCGTAGTATAAATGAGACAAGATAAATTTTTTAATAAAAAGTGACCATATAATTAAGAAAAAATAAAATGGTCTCACCATAAGACGGTTTCACACAAGTATTGCTCGTACATAAGATATACGTAAAGTATATCACGAGTCACTTAAGTAGCTTATTATTCATGATTCAATTCTTCCAGATTTTTAAGGAGTTAAAAACAATGGTAGAAGACATACTAAAAGTCATTTAGTTGAAGGAATACCTTGGCATGAATGAACTTTTCCTTCACTGATATATGATCGTTGGGATGAGGTTTCGTAAAAAACTGTTTGTATTTATCAGATTCATAAGACCTGATAAAACATGTTATTAAAATAAATTTTATCAATCACACACCCACGATAGAGTAATCTTGATTATACCTAATTGGAATTTCATCCGCTTGAACAGTTCGACCTCGCAACATCCCTTCCCATATTGAGTTGACAAATACATTACCCAATGCCTGAAACAATGTAATGACAGAAGGCTCCCAAACTTTCACATCAAGTGTCAATGATCTCACCTGTGTTGGAAGTTAAATGGAAGTTGTGAGATAGTCCAATATAAACGATATCGAGAACTTATCACATGTGGTCCATAAGTATGCTCGAATCCACTTTTAGTCAACTTTGTTCAATTTTGGTCTCTTTTTGTCCAATTTTAGTTTTTTTTTTTTTCGGTCCACATTAATCGGAAATTTAAAATCGATGTTGGAAACCCGCACTTGATTATGCCAACTTCAGGCATGCTTACGGGACCTGCAATAATCTCATTCATCATAATATGTTCCTTAATCTTAAGTTCTGTTCTTGAGTTTTCTATTCCTCTCCCATAGAGGCTCTAGAAAAGGCCAAAACAACTTGCATTCCACCAGACCCACAAACTCTGCCCTTATCATTAAAGATAATCAAAGCAATAAAGTGAATACAGAGATTAATAAAATATGTTAAATATAAATCAACCTCAGTTGCACATAGGAAAGTAGTAACAACTTGCCTTGGATATGTGCACACCAAGATTACGATGAACCCCCGAACATTCAATACAAATAAGAACTCCGAGATTCAAGGAAACCCAATCTGGTTCAGGTGCACCACAGTCGGCACATTTATCATTTCCAGGCAATTTTCTTAATGCATCAATAGGTTTCTCATTTCTCGAGCTGCATTGAAGCTTTAAGGAACTTTTAGTTGCTCGCATTATATTTCTAGTTGATCGATCCCTCTCTTGTGTACATTCTTGAACATTCCTTGGATCATGATCAGGATTTCCTACAGAGCTGCTTTCACTATGTGGACTGAAAAGGAACTGCTGCAAACAAACGAATCGTGACCACCATTAATGGCGAAAGAAACGTAATAAAGAAAGAAAGAGAAGTAGAAACACAACTAGTTTGCTTATTTATTACCCTCTCAGATACTTGTGAAGTTAGCAATGAAGTAATAACTCCAGTGATTTTTTCAATCCAATCCATTTGTTCAGTTGCATTTTCTGCCTACATGTGCAAGAAATTTTAATAACAAAAACCACTGTCAGTAAAGAAGGTAGCTAAAAGAATGCATGCTGCACACAAGCAAGTAGATTAGGAAGAGTCATTATCAATATAATCATGAAAAATGCATTTTTGGTCCCATACAAAGGGGCTCGCTTAAAGAGTCATATTTCAAATTGGTCCTAAAAGTTGCATTTTTTGTCCCACTCAATCATTTTTGGATGAAAATAATTACATTTTTGGTCCTATTTTTAGGATTTTTGGACCACTTTGAAACTATGGGAGCTTTTTTTAAATGAACCCCCTCTTACGGAACCAAAAAATGCATTTTCCCTGATAGAATCTTGTGAAAAAATGTAAATGTACCTGTAAGGTGTAGTTTTTTGCTGGTGAAATAATCCTGAAACAAAATCTCAAATCTAACTGCTCCGCATCCATTTTAATCGTCGATGTAAGCAAATTCACCGTATGACGTGCAACAGATTTTTCATCATGCACACCTCCATGGTAATGAGATGAAAGCCATCGACTCAACAATCCATTACCTGGTTCCGACGAGGAACTTTTATGCATGGGCATCTGGCTGTTAGTTCCGTGAAACTGTGAGCCCAATGGTTTTGTTAATAAAACAATGTCATATGAAAGAGCGCATTCGGCTTAAGGTACATTCCATATAAACTTTTTATACCACGGCTTACCGAAGGCCTGCTCCATTGCTTGCGATAATAGTACAACATTCCCCTGCTGTCAAGCACAAAAAATCTTCTCTTCCAGTCACCTCTTAGGTTGGAGGAACGTTTGGAAAGATAACCTTGTTTAATGGTTTGCACCTAAACTTGTGAAGTCTAAAGTTACATTCGACAAAGCTAAAAGATAATGTTTCTTAAAGGAAAAATTATAATATTTGGTCCTTAAGCATGCCCAAATCCTCTTGTAGTCCTTTTATTATTTCAATTCTCAATTTTAGTCTTTTTTTTTTCCAAATTTGATCATTTTTTGTCCAATTATGGTCCAAATTAATCAGATATTTAAAATTGATGCTGGAAACTCACATGTTATTATGCTGGAAACCCCAATTTCGAAGATCATGTGTATGTTACATGTGAATTTCCAGTATCATTTTTAAATCTCTGATTAATTTGGACCAAAATTGGACAAAGAAGGACTAAAATTTGGGGGGGGGGGGGGGGACTAAATTTGGTAATTGAAATAATAAAAGGCCTAAAAGTGGATTCAGGCATACTTATGGGACCAAATACGATAATTTCTCTTCTCAAAGTGTGAAACATAGTTGAAAAACTAATCGATAGACATAAAGTGTACCTTTCCCTCAGCAGCGGAAAGCATCACTGCTTCTATCAACTTATGAGAACCTTTAGACATAGGTTGTATGGCATCTTCATTTGTAGTATCATTAGATCCACCAAAAGAACTTCGATTCTCTCTATCAACTTGTCTTAAATACTCTTGCATCCGTTCATTGAGAGCTGACTGCTCATAATTGGAATGTTTTCTTGCCTGTTGTGCGTATGCCAAGATCTGCAATAGATTAAGATCAAGTTGATATTGCTCTTTTTCTCAATTAATAATGCCCTTTTCTTCCCTGAAAGAGACCAGCAAGTAATTGGCCATATTTTTGTACATCTTGCAACGAGTATTACAGAAAATGCATATTATTCACAAATATATAGGCAGCCTTCAGTCTCTGGCACAAAAGGCAATTATAGTAAAAGAAAATAATACCTGATTAATATATGGCTCCATTTGATTTAATAGCTCGTATCCCTGACATGATGAGGAACTTCAAAATCAATACATACACACATCAACTAAATTATAAAAAAGAATATGATATTCTCATGGAACCTGTTTGAAATAGCGAAGTTGAGCATCCATTGTGTTGCCAACAGCCTCCAGAAACTCAAACCTTTTCTTTGCCTCAACAGTAGTGAGGGCGCCAACCTAATTTATCAAACATGTGCTTTTACTCAACACATTTAAGTTTTTTCAAGCAAACTGATGAATTGATTTTGTGTCACAATGCAACTTTGAATTAGACCAGAAAGAGGTCAACAAACCAAATTAAAGCGCGATTTCTCGAAAGAAGATCTTGCAATGTGGAGTTCCTGGAACGTCTCTCTACCAAATTAGAGTTTAACAATTGATGGTTACCCATGACAACTATCTGAATATTTACAGCCACTGGGAAAAATACATTCATTTTTTAATTGAAAAAGATTAAATACCTCTTCCAGTGCACTAGCTATGTCCAACCTCGTACTTTTCCTCAATGATAGAAACTTTTCACGAACCTGGGTAATGATTGTTAGTTAGTTCAGCATGTTTATGTTGCTAGGATAAACATAAATTTGAACCGACAGTCATGATTTATGACATAAGAAAAGATTGTGTTACTCGTAGTTTTAAATCATAAATGGAGATAATATCAATTGCGGCGCGTAATTTGGTTGAATCCAATATTGATCCTATAACTATTACTATTTTGAATTTTAGTCCTTTTGCAAAGCGTTTAGGACTTGGAACTCCTGTAAGTTTGAATTTTTTATTTTTTTTTGCCAAAGGACTAAAACTGAAAAAGTTAAAAGTTATTGGACTAAAATTGAAAAAGCATAAAGTTATGGAACCAAAATTGGATTTAGCCAAAGTTATAAGACCGAATTGATATTTTCCCTCGTAAATGAATAAGTGAACTGATTTCTTATCAAAAAAAGGTATTGGAGTAGATAAAACCCTTTACTTATCATGCTTCAAGGATTTGCAAGAATGTGAATATGTAATGAATCTAGATGCAATATACATTATGTAGCCCATATTTTATCATCAATTAAAACCTGTATCTTATGACTGAAATAATCTGGGATTGATTTACATTCATAGATGGAAGCATGCATGCAATGTTGAGTAGCAAATGCCATCAATAGTAAATAATTTTTTTTTTCACTGGAGCATTATTATGTTAACATTAACTAATCCATGATATATGGCATAAGTGATTTTATATTTTTCTCATTTCACATTTTGATAAGAAAAAAAATATTTTTTAACAAAATTTATGACAAGATAATAGATGGGTCCTTAAATTAGTAATAATAAAAAAGTGTAAAACACTACGAATCCTGGAAATATGAAATATAAGTGGAATTTTATCCAGGCTATTAAACAATGTGAAACAACATTATATTGAGCTCTGCTGATATGAGATTGTTATCTGAGATTAGAAATTTATATTATTGAGTTAACAGCTCTAGAAATTAGGCCACCAGACTAAACAATTTGGAAAAAACTTTTAAGACACTAAGTGATAGTTGCACTTTTATGACGCTATATTTTCCGGCTGACAATTTTAGGACATTATATTTTGATTTTAAAAATTAAGCCCAAATCACTTCTATCAGACTTAATTTGTCCTTATTGAGTAAAATTTAAAAATTAATGTCCCAAGTTTACTACACAACAATATATTGTCCTAGCATTGCTAGCCCGAGAATACAGTTTTCTAAAAATACTACACGCTCAGTATTGTCCTAAAAGATTTTTTTTTCACCATATTAACCTGGTACATGTTAAGGGAAAATTATTTTGTAGGAACTAACAAAGAGTTGTTGCACTTCCAGGACACTATATTTTCGAGCTTGCAATTTTAGGACATTATGTTTTAAGTTTCACTCAATAAGGTCATATTAAGCTCAAATCATCAAAATCGGGATTAATTTGTCCTTTTGAAGAAAAATATAATATTTAACGTTATTAAATTTTCTAGGCAGATAATATATTTTGCTAAAATTGTTATCCCGAAAATGTAGTGTCCTAAAAGTGCAACCACCCGTAGGGTCCTTAAAAAACATTTTTCCCAAACAACTTTAGGTATTTACATTCAAAAATCAAAGATATGAAGAAAAGGAACACCAAAATTTAACTTGAAATTGAAATATGAATATAAAATTAATATAAATCGGTACCTGATCATAGACAACAGTTGCTTTATCAAAGCGCTTGCGGGCTTCCTGATATTATCACAATATTTATTAGTGAAATATAAGATCCAATTTTCTTATATGAGAGAAAGATAAATAAATAAATAAAACTGAGAATGAAAAGGAAAACTGAGAATGAAATGCCACAAGTACCTTGACGTTTTGAAGATCAACATTAGCAAATTGTATAAGTTTGTCATTCAGCGCATGCTCTACCTAAGGTATACATGTAAAGATCATTAGCAAAAGAGATTAATGCATAAAGTAAAAAAGTTTCCATATTAGCAGAGTTAAATTATAATAAGAAGATACATAAATAGTATCATTTAGTTAATATGTTAAACAACCACCTCGTCTAAAAGGCCAAGATTAAATAGAAGGGTATCATTTAATATTGAATCAATCACTCTAATACGCCCCCTCACACACAGGCAGACAGGTTAATTTGTACCAAATCCTTGCTTGTGGAATTTTTTCTATAAACGGTGAGGTTTAAACTCTAGACCTTTATTAAGTTGGGCTCTAATACTATGTTAAATAACCACCTCCTCTAAAACCTCAAGCTTTAAAGATGTGTGCATCATTTAATGTTTTATCAATCACTCTAATAACGTACATGGCCCAACCAGATTGCTTAAGATAGCAAATACAGAAAGACAGCATACCAATGAAGAAACTCAAAGATTGGTTATGTGTTCCAAAACAATGATGTATTGAAAGAAGAAAGGGTCTATTTCATTGCTCCAAAAACAAAAGACTAAGGGAACTCTGTTCAGCAAGCCTTGACATAGTATATTTAAAAGTAAAAAAACTTTCCCTATTTTTTATAAAGACTTATTTTCTTATAAGGTTGGTTTTTCATTTAATTTTAAAAAATAGTGATATTAAAGCAACCATTCCTTATTAATACTTAATTCAGTCATTAAAGATGCCAAAGTCTCGTTATAGAACTTCATATAATAACTTATTATTAATTTGATTATTCTAACTTTTTAATTAAATCTAAGATATAAGAAAGACTACAAATGCATATATATACAACTAAGACTGGACAAACGAACAAGAACTTAGGAGGTAAAACATGAGTGTTTGGAAGGTGTGCTTCAAGCGCAAGAGACAACAAAAAAAAGGCATTATGAGGCACATGCCTCTTACCTGTAGATGCGCTATTAGGCATATAAGCTAGGGGGTCAGGGCAGTCAGGCCTAACTTAACCCAAAATCATGGTTGAAGGTAAAGTTTTGACCACCCACTTATGCCGTTCCACGCTTTCTTGTGAAACCAATGTAGGATATCATAACAACCATCCCCCTTTGAATCGGATGTCCCAGACGGTACACTCCAGGTGGCAACCTAGACGTGAAGGCCCACAACTACATGTGGCAACCCCTGAGCCCACCATCAGGTAGCATCTTCTCGCAGCCCACCCGGATCTAGCAGGTCGAACAAATTGTAAGGCATATAAGCTAAGTAGTAACTTTACCCAAAACGATGGTAGAAGGTAAAAGTTTGAAACCAAACCTCTGCCCCCCCTCCCCCGGCTCCACTTATATGCCTTTCCACACTTCGGTGTGGAAAACCAATGTGGGACATCGTAACAATCCATTTCCTTAGAACCTGACGTCCGGATATGGCACAATTTGGGTGGCAACCCACACACCAAAGCCTACAACTCCAGGTGGGAACCCATGGGCGTACCATCAGGTAGCCCTTTTCCGTGGCCCATCCAGATCGAGCAATTTGGAACATATTGTTAAGACATATAAGCTAGGGGACCCTAATTTAATCCAAAACCATGGTCGAAGGTAACTCCACTAATATGCCTTTCCACACTTTCATGTGAAACTGATGTGAGATATCAAAGCATGTGCTAACCTTCCTGTCCTTCGCATCTCACCTCTCAAGTCAGTCTTCTCCTCTAATAACTATGTTATTTCCTATTTAAATGATAGTTCGAGATGGTCCATTCCAGAAAATAAGACACCTATTGAAGTCATACAAACAAGTTCAACGATTTTATTTAAATTTATTTATTGGATATAACACTAAGTTTCCAAGATCTTTCAGTCTACATACAACCTAAGTACACAATTATGATTATTATATATAAGTGTCCTAGGAGTAATATTGCAGATTTAAGAAATTACGAAGACATTGCATTTTAATGAACACAATAAAAGCAATAATAACAAAAGAGAATTAAATTTCCACCTGAGAACGAAGATTTTCTTTATAAGTTCCAATTTCTCTTAATGCGATCCCAAATTCTGCCATATCAGAGCCTACAGAAGTAAAAATACTTAATCAACATCGACAATAAAAAGAAAATATAGGTGGATTACCGCATTTTAACCGCATTCCTTTTCTTTTCAAATATTGGAACCCAGTAACTTCTTTTGGACCTCAAAATTGTACCTTTAGGATCAGTAAATAATACAGTCTGCAAAGTTCACACAAAGCTTTAAACTTGCAATATAAAAATCAAACTGCTCTTACTCAATAAAGACATACAATCAAAAGGATGCCCAAATCACATTACAAGATTAGATATAAGAATTTCCTACCATTAAATCTAGGTTTTCACAATGGTGAAAAGGTTTTACCTATAACAAGTGAAACCAAATTTATTATTTCAAAAAAAATAATTATTATGCTTTAGCAGTCCTTAGCTACTGTAGGTGTTACTCATGCAAGAATAAACACATTTTCAGTTCTACAATTGCATTTTTCTTCGAATCACTATTCCAAGCAAGCTTCTACCACTGAAGCCAAATCATATTATTAGTTTAAAAGGATTACAACATTGTGAAGATAGATGACCTCATTCAATGATAAAGGAAATCTTTATAGGTACCATATCTGAGTTTGGCAAGGAATGTTATTTTTTTACAGATACTATTCAATCCAAATATTCATTAGAACCACTGGATAACTTTCAGGCATATCCTGTACCGCAAGCTTGTTTCATGAAAACTATGGATGTCATAGTTGTTAGAGGCTCGGGCCCTTGCGCCTTTTTTTTTTTTTCAGTTTTTTGGTAATTTAACGCAATGTACAAGAGTTGGTCGCCTCTACATGCCTCTATTTATCTTTTTCCATCTAAAAAAGCACGCCTCCAATGTGTGTTCCAATTATCCCTTTTTTTTTTTAGAATTTTTTAAAGTTGTTCCACTATTTTATAATGTAAATAGAGGTTACATATCGTTTCTTGCCTCTTAGTCTTTTGGGAAGGGGTGGGAAATTGATCTTTATATCTTGAATTAGGGTTGACGTTTTGCATAAATAGAACACAGGTATAAACCAATCACAAGAACCCGTTTTATTGACTTATTGTTTGAAATTTGATAACTTTCTTAAACTTGAAGACTTTCTTTTATTGACTTGTTATTTATTTGTGTTGAATATTTTAACTTTGAAGTTGACTATATATGAAGGTTCTATGTCTCATCAAGTTATTTGAGTATTATGTATCATTATGTGATGTTATGTGGTTTTTACGTTTATTTAGTAGGGGGGTTATGTTGTAAGTAGGATACACTATATATGTTGTAGAAGCATATTAGGGCAGGTTGCATATGAGGCACACTTCTCGTGCCTCAAAGCTCTTGCGCCTCTCGCCTCTAAAAACTATGATGTATACGCAGCATATGTCTGAGAAATAACAACTCTACCTTGAAGAAGAAGGTGATGAATTATACTTCACAATTTCCAAAATTGAGATAGAAGAATTAAATATGATCATCCTACCTCCAAATGCAACAGATATAGGATCATTATGCACTCCTGCAAATGTTTCTAGGGAACTTGCAAAAGCAATATCTCTATTATATGCTTCTCCAAGCCCATCTCTGTCAATCCAGGCCAAATAAGAAAGTGATCAGCTCCTGCTATTAAAACTCAACACAAATAAGCTGTAAATGACAGTTTGGGATTACAAGGAAGTATAAAAATGTGAAGAAAAGACACTACTTGGGGGAAGAAGACCAGCAACAAGTAGAAGTTTTAACAAAAGCTTGTTATGTTTATGAGGTTCTATATTTATATTCTACAATAGATAGACAAGGAACCAAATAAAAATATTAGAGAAGAGGGATATTTTAGAAGAGAATGGTGTGATCATTAACAACCACTAGAACTTTGCATAGAAATGGACTGGGCAACTATACCAATATCCTAGAAGCAAAATCAACAAATTTCACATTAACTGTATGGAACGTCAACAATTAATATTGACACAGAGAATAAAGTAGAGAGTCTTTCACGAAGATTATATAAAGTGACTTCTTCATTATAAAATCTTTAAGTCTTATCCTTGTGTGGTCTAGATGCATGTGACCACAAAATCAACACCAAAATCCAGAATTTTCATTCACATAACACCTGGCATCCCTACCTCCAACCTTAACAAAAAATGAGGGAATAAAAAAATTAAAACAAAAAAGAAAAAGAAAACTGACATTTAGTGATAGATAGTACATACTTCAGCAAGCATATTTTTCCTGATTACTGCCTCGTAAACATATTAGCAAATGAAGTACATTCTCAGTTTCTGGTAATAGAAAATTGATAGGAAGAGACTGAAGTCAGAGTATAGAGATGCTCATCCAACTTCCTTATAGAATTAAGTTAATCATCAGCTTGAAAGGGATAAGACTAGCAAATCAATAAACCATAATTACCTCCTAGAAATGGTTGTGTTTGTTAAATTCCACATCTTAAAATAATATATAAGAAAAAATATACTATATTGCAACACACATATGGGACATCAGACAACTGCGGACTTATTTTTAGAATTAAACCCTGTTATGTATGCTAAAGTATATTTAAAGGAAATAAAAAAAGGAAAAGAGCACTTGAAACGTTCAATTACTTTGAATAAACTTGATATCAAGCAAGTTAAAAGAATAATAAGTGATGCATTACACATTGCATGATCTAGGACTTACGTGTACTTTCGACATCCTTTAAGAAATTTAAGACCTCGATCCCTTAATGTCTCGGCACTTTCCTCCATCAACTGGATCTGATTAACCAAGACGATACATGTTAGTCAAGTTGGAATAGAATATGATTTATTTGAGTTCATCATCCTTTTCAGTCAGTAAGTATTTTTGCGAACAAATTCATACAGTAAATCAAAACATCAACTCAAAAAATTAGGAGTAGTACATATATGTGTGCTTCACTAAATATATTAGTTTGCTTCGCAAAATATACTAATAATTGTACTTCAAGAGAAAAATCAGCAACCATTGTCCAAGCCTAAGACAAAAATTATTCCAATGGGCCTAATATATAAATCTTGCAGCTTAATCTTGAGCATCTTAATCGTTCGTCTTCTTGCATTCTTTTTTTTTTTTTTGACATAACTCATTCATCTAGATTAAATCCAAGATCTCCTCGATAAGACTACAGCAGTACAGCCTACAGGGAATTGCAACTTCAAGATGTGAATGAATGATCAAAGTCGTTGTAAGAAATTTGAGGGACTAGATCAGGTCCAGTATAAAGCGTACCATTCCAGAAAAGAATACTAATCAATCCAAATGAGGTTTCATCCTAAAAATTGATAAGAAAGAGTAGTTCTCTAGGTTTATGAAGTAGTTATTCTTCATCAAAGCTTTCATCGAACAACTTATATCCGAATGATAAATCCCCCCACCCTCGCCCAACTCACACAAGAGTCCTTCATTAATTGTTGATTGAGATAATCCTGCATGCTCTATCACATATCAGCAGCCCACTCGAGCAAACATTGGACCTACTCTAATAACATGTAGAAATTCAGGGAAATTGGCACAGCCCGCATTAAAGAATTCTCATCCAACAGAAAGAACACTGGCCAAATTACATCCTAACATAACCTAGTTTATAGGTGGAGTATCACATTAGATTTATACACTGGTACTCCTCCCATCAATAAATCGAGACAACTAACAAGTTAAATATTCGACAAACATTATTTCATTGTAAATTTTATCACAATTATAATCAATAATATTCCAGCATTAACCTTCAAGTACCAATATATCTCCAGAACTTGAAGTATAATGTCACATGAAAAAAGAGTGAGAATGTGGCGTTTTTCTAAGGAAATAAATATAGAGGAGAAAACTTTAAGAAAAGGAAAATAGAGAACAGAAATCAGAATTAACCTGTTGACGAAACATTGGCGAATCATCTAGCCTTGCAAAATACATCTTTCCCTCTTGCATTTAATCAGAATTTCACGACATATACATTTGATCAATCAATCTCATTCTTCCTCGATTGAAAGCAGACAACCCTTGATCTTGAAAAGAATGGTGAACCAAAATCCCAGATGATCTTGGAAAGCAAACAACAGCAACGCAATGCTATCAGCGAATTCAATATTGAAAATTTAAAAGCAAGAAGAAAATGTAGAATTATAAGAATTGATTGATTGAAAAGAATGGATGATGGGTTTCCCACGGAGGAATAACTGGGAGAGAAAATAGAGGGGAATAAAGAGTGGAAGGACAGCGGACCATAACATGCAGGATTTCATGGGTTTCGAAAAAATACATCATACTGTACACACGCATCATCTCAGAGAAATTTTCACGTCTATATACCTAAAGTGAATATATTATTGATTGTGCCACCTTAACTTTCAAAAATATATTTTCTCCCCCTAAAAAAAAAAATTAATCTTAATATTATAACCAAAACTATCCCTAAAATTAAAAAATAAAGGTATAGTGGTACTTTCTGAAAATGATAAATTTTATAATTTTCATAATTAATTGTTACTCCCTCCGTCCGCCCGAAAGAGGCTCTTTTACTTTTGTGCACATTGATTAAAGTGTATTATTATTTAATGTGTAGTGAATAGTTGTATTAGTGGGAGTGTGGACCCCATATTTTAGTTGTATTAGTAGGTGTATGTGAGTCCATGTGTGTAAAAAATGAAATGACCCTCTTTGGAGCGGACAACCAAAATGGAAAAAAGACCTTATTTCAAGCGGACGGAGGGATTACAACATTTAAGTATGTCTACATGCATTACAACTAAGGATATTAAATCTTTAAGTGCGTTAATGAGAGTAATTTTAATACAATCTAATTATTTATAATTTTAGTACATTCTTATTTCGATCAAGTGGTTTAATCATTTTTCCAAAAACTCGTTTCCTCACTCTCAAAAATTATATTCAAAGACTGATATGGATAAGAGAAGTAATATCCGAGCCTTATGGTACGCACCTTTGTGTATTCTTGAAAATCTTCCTCATAGAAGCTACCAAAGTGTGTCAATCTCCTATTCCATCCCAACCAAGCTCTGACACGGTTTCAAATGAGGACTGTATATGGACACTCAAAGAATAGGTGAGTATGTGTTCTACTATGCCATACATGCTACTACTGCTACATTTTTTAGCAATGTAGCTTGCCTCCATCACACTAGTGATGTGTTTTAGAATTATTTTACTTGGTGGAGTTTTGATGGCCCGTATAAACTGTGTTTA
Organism: Pogostemon cablin; assembly: GCA_023678885.1. NCBI lineage: Eukaryota > Viridiplantae > Streptophyta > Magnoliopsida > Lamiales > Lamiaceae > Pogostemon > Pogostemon cablin. The sequence goes on along the minus strand of CM042962.1, from coordinate 7,472,975 downwards.
TTTTTCTTGGCTTGTTACAAATAGTCTTTTTTTTTGTGGTGCCTCGCCATCGCGGGATACTATTCGTGGCTCTACCCTGTAATCTCCTCCTTTTAGTGCTCCAGTTGGTGCTCTTCTGTCCGAACATATGTCTTCGGGTATAGCCCCAGAGTGGTACATCTAATGCGGTGACATCGACTACAAAATGCCTAGATATTTCACTAGAGGAAATATCACGTGAAATGGTAGAACTTACTTAATAAGACACGCCATGATGTTGCTATTGTCTGCCATAAATAAACTAGATTTTTCTGTGCTAATGGATAAGCTCGAAGTGTCTTTAAACCTATTTAAGCATTTGGCTACACTATTTACAGTGTTGGAATTGTCATATCCAAATACGAGAAGATCAATAGCAAATATCAAGTGGGATAGATCAATATTGACAATGAGATATTCATAGCATTTTTCTTTATTTTTTATCAATTGATTGTCACTTTTTATATATTATCACATATTATTACATTTTATAAATTTATAATATTTAAATAACAAATAAATTAAATACAAATTTAAATCATTGAAATTTTAAATAATAAAAATATATAAATTTTATTAGAAAAACCTTATATATTTCAAAATGTGTCAATAGTCATTTTTGTTCAAAATATACCTAAATAATAATAATATCAACAACAAACAACTTTTATAACAAATCTAACCAATATACACTTTATGGACTATAATAATACCTCTATTATTCAACAATATATGTCAATGTGTCTCATGTCGGTATGGAGATCAGTGAGTGTCTCATGTCGATATGGAGGTCGGTGAATATCCCATGTCGTTATGGAGGTCGGTATGAAGGTTGCTATGGAGGACGGTGGCGGTCAACAACCAGCCGACGGAGGCAGGTTGGTGAAGGAGGGGTGAGGATTTTTTGGATGGGGATATTTTGAACCTTTTATGGTACAACTAGTTAGAATCGCTATAAAAATTGTGTTGTTGTTAGTATAATAATGAATTTAATTTAATTAAATAAATGAATATTTTTTGAATCCTCCATTTCAAAATTCTAATTTGATATCAACAAAATTTTATTAAACATTAATTGAATCTCTGTCACAAATTAAAGTGTGAGATAATTTCACCTAGTCTTTTCCATTAAATATTGGGCGTGAAAATCCCTAATCTAATTAAATTGTATTGTTAATGACTCTTCATTATCTTAAAAAAAAAAAAAAAAAACCCTACGCATTATTTATAGCAAAAAATTTCACTTAGTAGTTGTCAATTGTCATCTCAGAAATCTGCAGGAACTTAAGATACTTAGAAACTGAAACAAGAATCATCGCTTTTGAAACGAGAAAATGAGCGGGTATCCGCCTCTGAAGAAGCCCAAAAACGAACCAGTAGAAATGCCGGAGGAAGAAGAAGAAGACCCCGAAGAGGAGGAGGAAAATAATGTTGTAATAATGGAGAAGCAGATCATTCACGAGCAGGAAGAAGCACTTGTTGCCCTCCTTGAGCATCGAACCAGAGAAGTCACGCAACTACGCCAACGTATTACATACTATAACTCCCAGGTTCTTAAAAAATTTCAATCTTACTTTGGTTTTGATATCTCGTGTTTATTTAACCGATTCTTTTCCGCTGGGTGATGTTTTGTTGTGCTCATTTCTTGCATTTTACTGAGTACAACCAACTAGAATCTGATTATCTACTGAACCAATTGTTCGAATTAAAAATTACCTACTTTTCGATGATCAAGTTTATCAGCCCACTCTGTGTGTTTAGTTATCAGGGATTATAGCCACGTTGATACGACTTCTGATTTGTTGGGTTTACTGTGGGCTGTCCCCATGGAAGAATGGTATTCTCTACTGGGCTTGACTACTGGAAGCATCTATCTTTCTTCTTTTCAGGAGTTATATGTATTGCATTTAATGTAGAAATATCTTCTTGGCTGGTGACGTGATATCATTGGCTTGTTGTAGCATTCTTTTGTGGACTTCTTTGTTGACTATGCCATCCATCACAATTAGATCTAATTAACTATTCATGGCTTTGAAAGTTGTATAAGAAAGCTAGTATGGAAAAGCACGGCCTACGCTCTTGATTTATGGCCTCTTTAATCAGATTACACCTTATGGTTTGGGTATGCCCCATTAAGAACTTGTTATTTTGTGCAAAATTTCAACACCAAAAAGTTGATTGAGAGCACTTGAACATGGTGACCTTCTAATACATTTCTCTCCAACAAACTTGTAGAATTTGAGCAGATATTTGTAGGTATCAACATTCTCGGTTATTATTTGGGGGAAATAAAGCTTTGCAATGTATGTTAAATTTATTGGTAGGATATTATGTACTAAAAATGTAATTGCAATCTTGCTTATCATGGCCTTATTAGTTTAATGCTGGATTACTCTAGATTATTATTGAGCAGTTGACTTGGGACTTGCTTATCACACCTAGTCAAAACACATTGGATGATATTGCTAAGCAATTATCTAGTTGATTTTATTATTTTTAATTAGATTGTTCATATATCATTTTTCAAATGTTTGTAAAATGGACTTAGTGATGATTTTGAGATATAACAGTTATGTTTATTTCTAATGAACATATGTTTACTCCTAGTGAAGTAGTGTACGTAATACAGTGTATATTTATGTGGTTCTTCAAATGTTTCTGCTATTGTGATGAGATATCATGATCAAATGTCCCTGCACTGCAGCTTGATGAAGCAGAAAAGAGACTGGAAGATACAGAAGCTAAATTGGCACGTCTTCGAGTGCAGAACTCCAAAGCTTCCAAAAGCCTAAGTAATGGGAGGAATGGTGTGAAAATCGAAAGATCTGCAAGCCCTATCAAGATGAGTGAAAGTTCATCTCAAAAACAGTCTCAGTTCACAATGGTTCATCAACGTCAGGATGCCATGAAGCCTTCTGGAGATAAACTGAATGTTACCGAAGCACCATCAAATCCTTTGTGTAAAAATGGTGATTCTCCTCCAACCCATACACAGTCTAGACCTAAGCTTGTCATTCCTGCTGTGATTCCAAAGGTTCCCCAATTCATGAAGGCAAAGGAATCTGAAAACAAGTCAAAGGGGGGGAAAGCTTCTAAAACATCATCTCAAATGGAAACCATGGAGATCCAATCCAAAGGAACAAAAAGGAAGCTTGGTTTGTGCTTCTTTGCGACATTGTTTAGTATTCTTGAATTTCTCATTGCATTGCTGTTAAAATATAGATGGTAATACATACATTGCATGATATTGATCATTATCACAATTTAACATTCAAAATTCTCTATGTTGTTACAGAGCAGACAGAACACAAAGACGTGATTCAATTGATAGGAAAAAGCTCTTCCCCAGACATAATACGCTGTCAAACTGGCTGTCTTCAATATAGTCAACACAAAAGAAAACTAAGAACTCTTGTTTTATGTCCAACAAATGATCAATTATTTGCTACGAGGTAATTGTTCATCCCCATTTACTAAGAATATTTTTAGATCATAAGTATGTAATCTTCACACTGTTTAAAGAGTTTGATATAATCTATTTGTTGGCGTGTTGAATGATAAGAAAATTGATAATCTGACGTGTATGCTTTTTTTTTTAAAAAAAAAATTTACTTCTGTTCTCATCTTTTTTTACTTCTAAGTAATGTTGACTATCCTGCTTTCAGGGTAGCATATCCCTGACTTTCTGTTGTTTTGACTTCTAAAAATAACAACACTACAATCATAAATTCACTAGCTTTTTGGTCTTTGTTACAGTAAAACATCAGTATCATTTTTCATGATGGTAAGCAGTGCTTGAGTTGTGGTTTACTTAAAGGTCTGCCTCCTTCATTCATTATGTTTTCATTGTTTTGGATGTTATTTTATAAGTGAGTACTTATCAAGTTATTGTCTATAATGTATTATGTGGCCTTGTTGGTTGTATGCCTAAGGTCTGTATCTCATGTCTAAGTGGATAAAATGAGGTCAACTGCACTGTTTGTGGCCCTAGAATGAGAATTGATCTTGAGAAGTCTTGATGCTCTTACAATATTACCCTAGCAAACTGGTAAGGACATTGGATATGTTTGGGCTTGTAGTTAACTTAACTTAGGATATCATTATTCTTTTTATGTACTTGAAATGGAGGTAGTACAAACTACAAAGTGTAAAATAAACCGCTCAATATTATGTAATCAAACTGATGCTTTTTTTTTTTTGGATGACACGATAATTTATGTGCATAGTTGAATCTTGTGCTGTCTCTTTTTTTATACTGGAGAAAAAAAGCCACTTTCAGTGACCATATTGAAATATTTGGAATTTATCTGACTTTGTTCTTTAGCTGTAGAGCCAACATCTCTCAGTGCCCATTTGATAAATGAGAATCTTTGGGAACATATGGCTGTATGCTTCTATCTCTTACTTCGTCCATAAGAATGTACAAAATTACTAAAATGTTATTGGTTACAGGTATATTCGTTTCAAATATACCTGTATTTACTTGATTCCCATCCCTGTTTATGGCTTTTCTCTGCCTAATAGGATATTCTTTCCCCAAGTCACGGACTTCATTTTTCGTACGAGTTTAGTGGTTTTTACTATTTTGTGCTTATGTGAATGCTTCTTCAGTGCATTGGATGGAACAGTCAATCTGTGGCAAGTACAGGGCAGAGGGTACGCATCACAACTATAAGTTTGTTTGCATCAATATCCTTTGTTTAATTTGATTCTATATTCATATGGGAGCTTTTTATTCTTTTATCCTTTAACTTGAGTACGAGTGTTTGAGCTGGATCTTTTTACTCTTTGAACTAAAGCTCAGTTCAGGGGCCAATCTTCTGAGTACTACTGATTGTCAATCGGACAAGCAAAGGAGATGGCCAGAGGATGTAGCTTGGCATCCACATGGAAACAAACTTTTTTCTGTTTACAGTGCAGATGGTGGGGATTCTCAAGTATCAATTTTAAATCTAAACAAGGGAAAGGAGGTAGAATCCTAATCTGTATTTGTTACATATTATTCTGATTATGCTAGTATATGTGTATTGTGCAAGATAGTTTTCTGGAGTAAAATTTTCCATCATCCTTTTCTTGATTGAATTCTGATACATCTTTGTCTGTTAAAATCAGAAGGATTTGCAGAGATGTATTCATTGTAGTGTCAGTTATAATTTCAGCAAGATAAGATTTGTTGAACAATAATTAGATGAGGCATAGACCATAGACCATTGACCTAGGCAATTTCTTTTCTTTCCTATGGTCCATGGTCTATTTGGCTTGAAAGAAATAGGAGAATCTTCAATGATTGTTTTGAATCTATAGAAGTTGCCTGGGGAATAATTTTGGGCCAACCTATGGGTATCTAATTACAAATTGTTCCAGAACTTTTCTGTTTTTGATTTGATAAGAGATTGGTGTATAGTTTTGTAATCTGTCTTGAATGTACTCTTTCGGGTCTACTCATCCCTATTGAAATATGAATAAAAATTTCCGTTTCCTAAAAAATAAAGCTGTGGTGAGCTTGTGTATTATGTCTTCTTTCTACCTTGACATCTAACTCCAAGTTCCTTTTTAATTCTTATCATTTAGTTTAATAAATATAAAGGTTCTAAAAGAGAAGTCATTCCACAGAAATATATTTTCTTTTAAATTTACATGCAACCACTTAATAATGATAAAGAAACTGGCATAATCTATTAATTTACAAATATTACTTGGTGCTTTGGGAGTTCCTTGTGAGCAGTATTGAACACACACTCTTTTGGACCCTCTCAATATCTAATCTGGGCCAGCTAAATAATAACTGGATGACATTGATGGTAGAAATGTTGGTCCCATATTTCCAAGCTCCCATATGCTACTTGATATTATCTGGATGAAGATTTACATTGAAAATTTGTGTTCATCTCTCATCATATGATTTGGCAAGTTTCTAACTCATCAATCTGAAAGCATCCACTTTATTTTTATATATTCTATCATGTAAACTGGCATCCATACAATTGTACCTTTAGAATTCCTCTTATTGACATAATAAAATAATGTAAGCAGGTTATACAATTAACTTTTATAAGTGCATATAAACATGTTCATAACTCCTAAAAGTGGTACTGCTGTGACATTTTCCTGTCAGAGTTATTATTAAAATGTGGTGTAGCTAGGTTTGCATAACAATGTTGCGTCTATGATATCTTATTTCTATGGAAGTTTGAAAATAGAAGTTCTTGAACTGCTTAACTGTGAGTTATTACATTTAAATCAGACTAGTTTCAAAATGGTATTCATATTGGTCAAGGTTTAGTTGTTTCATTTTTCACTTGGGATGAAAGCTATCTTATCCTAAAATAATACGAGTAAAGGTTGAGAGTATCAACTTAGAATAAACATTAGTCACCATCCATTCTTTGTCTAGAAAGTTATGTGCATTATGTCATAATATAGTATCATGTAGGTTGAATGTGTTAATAATTGCGTAGAGACTATTCTTTTCCATTATACTTTGTATTTTGTTAATATTATCTTCTTTTTTCTTATTAACAAAATTAATATTTATTAATGAAGTAAAATTACGTCATATTCATCCTGTGCCTTGTTAAAAATAATAATTTTTAAAATATACAAGCAAAAGATAGAATCAGGTTCAGTCTAACTTCAACTTGACTGTAAAGAACATAAAACTAGCTTAAGCATATTTGTTACTTGAAATATTTTCCTGGAGAGTATGCTTTTCTTTTTAAAATTTCAGAAATTCTTCGTTCTCTTATCTTTAACAGTGTTGATATATATTATCTTGCTTCAAAGCATGTATAAATTGATCCTTTGATTCATACCACTCATCCCGGATCCTCTTTTCTGGTCTTAAGTGTTTCAATGTGGTTCATTCAAATAAATAAATAAATAAATGAATTAAAATTATGTCGTATTTATCCTGTTGTTAAAAAAAATATAGAAAAAAAGGGGCAAAGGATAGGATGAGGTTCAGTGTAACTTGGAAGTCAAGAATATAAGGACCTGCTTAAGCATTTTTGTTGCTCATTTTAAATAATTTCCTGGAGAGTAAGCCTTTATTCTTGAAATCACAGAAATTCTGTGTTCTCTTATCTTGAAAAGTGTTAATATTTGTATGTTGCTTTCTAAGCATGTATAAATGGATCTCATGGTTCATAACTCTTGGCCCTTGATACTCTTTTTCGGTGTCACTTAATCCTCTGTGGTTCGTTCCATGTTCTGGAAAAATGTATTTTCTTTGGCTTCTGTTTTGGCTCTATCTTGTGCATTAAATCAGGTTATTCCCCTTTTCTCTTGTTATTCTTGCTGTGAAAGATGCTGTTTATTTTATAGGTATTTGGATTCGATAAGAGTTGAACTTTTGTAATAAACCTGTATTATTTTCTATTTGGTGTGACAGTCTAAATTTTAAGAATCAGTCTGAACCTTATTCTACTATAAATATTTTACTATAAATATTTATTTAGAGAACAAGAGTGAACTTTCTTGGAGACAAGCCTCACACTAAAGGCATCATCAACAGCATAATGTTCATGCCATGGGATGATAAATCATTTGTCACTGGTGGAAGTGATCACGCTGTAGTCCTTTGGACTGAGAGAGATGAAGACTTGTGGAGACCTAAACGATTGCACAAAGATTGTCATTCCTCTGCTGTGATGGGAGTTGCTGGAATGTATCATAAGAACATTCTGATGTCTGCTGGTGCAGATAAGCGGATTATTGGGTATGATGTATTAACTGGAAGAGTAGATTATAATCATCAAATCGATAGCAAATGCATGAGTGTTCTGCCAAATCCACGTGACTTCAACCTCTTTATGATTCAGACGGGGTAAGTCTCTTATATATTCCTATAATATCATTGAAATGCCAATGCTTGGATTTTCTTGAGCTCAACCGATTTCCATTCGTTAAGTCAATTGTCTTGTGTTGACTAGTAGTCCATTACTCATTAAACATGCCTAATAATATGTTTCATCAAATTCTAATCTTACGATTAGAGCATTTAATCGAGCTTCATGTTCTTTGACAAAGAATAGTTGAATAGTGAAATTTTGTATCAAGCATAGTATATCCATGCATGTAGGTTAATGATTTTCGGAATGTGAAGAGTTCTGCTTCAATAATTATCCTAAGAACTAGCAAGAGATGAATGCTAGACTTGGTTATAATAATACATTTACAAGTGATTTGAGGTTTATCATATAATCGTCACTTTATATTATTGCTCTATTACCTTGTGTTGTGTAGGAAGGGGGTTAGTCCATGTAAATTTTTCTGTCACTTTATATTATTGCTCTATTACCTTGTGTTGTGTAGGAAGGGGGTTAGTCCATGTAAATTTTTCTGTCTCTGAGCAATGTATTTGGTTCTCATTGCCAACTCACTGATTCCACTGACCATTTGGATTTCTTCTTCCTTAAATTTTGAAATTTTCAAGCCTATGCACAAATTAGAAGTAGAGAAGAATTAACCTTGACATTAAAGTGAAAGCAGAGATTAATATGTTCTTAATTGTTGACATCACTAATTTGTTTTTGACACCTGGGCTTATATTAACCAAGGTGTATATATACCTTGAGTGTTATTATAATGAATTGACCTTAGGTTAAGCTTTACATTTAGGGAGTGTTTGTTCGCATTGAGTTGATAATACTCTTGGAGCCTTAAAATTTACTAAAAATAAGGGAGTTTACTCACTAATTGCGCTTAATCGGCTTGATTTCCTTCTAATCCCGTAAGTTAAAAACAAGGGGCTCGGTGGATCACAATCTAAGGGGAGGTGTGTTATAATATTCTATGAAACTAATAAAGAATTAAAGCAAATCTCATGCTCATTCCTTGTATTTGACATTTTCAAGCTTTATTAACCTACCTAATAATTTTAATGAAAATCAAATACTCTCTTAGCGTTTAATACCTTTAGGGAGTGTTTATTCAATTGAGTTAATAAGTGCGTTAACATAGCTTGTAAATCTTAGTAATAAGATGTGGACATGAAAATTCCCCTAATTTTTTAATTAGTTGCAAGGGATATTGTAACTCACCTCCCCCTTAGGTTGCATTCCACTGTGCCCTTTGCATTTAACAACGGGCTTAGAAGTTAAATAAGCCCATTTAAGGACAATTAGCATGCAAACTCCCATATTTTTAGTAATTTTTAAGCACCTTTGAATTTTATTAACTCTGTGTGTGTACATATTCCCCATAAGTTTCTATTATCTTCCAGGACACATTACAGCAAGAAGTTTTCAAATTGAGTCAGCTGTACATGCTCAAAGGTGTGCTTAAGACTCACTCATGTGATTACTATGCAGGACTCACGAGCGACAGTTGAGACTGTTTGATCTGCGACTGAGGCGAATGGAAATTCATGCGTTTGGTTGGAAACAGGAGAGCAGTGAATCGCAATCGGCTCTTATAAATCAGGCCTGGTCTCCCGATGGTTTGTATATGACCTCGGGTTCAGCTGATCCCGTTATTCACATCTTTGATATAAGATACAACACTCAGAAGCCATCTCAATCGATAAAAGCTCATCAAAAACGAGTATTTAAAGCTGCGTGGCACCACACTCTTCCCCTACTCATCTCAATTTCTTCTGATCTAAACATCGGCTTACACAAAATCACCTAAATTAGGGGATGTTTATTTATATTTTTTTAGTAGTCCCCCACCTTCTGGCATATTTCCGAAATTATAAATCATAGCTACAAATTCCAAATCTTAAAATCATTGGGTGTCAAATCACACCAGTTGTAACATGACATTATCATTCACATATACAGGATATCCTTTGTCTATGCGAATGGTGGTTTTGGCTGAAAAGATGAATTGTATAATGTAGAAAACTTGTTGAGCATAGATAAAATAGAAAGCGAAATGCACCACGAATTTTTGGCACGTTACTCCTCTACATGCATGCTTTTATGATTTGTCAAAAGCTCTTGCGCCCTCGGGGACATGCCGTGTCCCAATGTGAACACATCCCTTCCCCTCCATATTCTATTTAAATCTATGTATTGTTAGGGAGTTTAAATTGCAAAGGAACACGGTGTCCCGGGCACAAGAGCCTCGCTCTTATTATTTTATCTTTTAATCTTCCCATATTTCTTCACGTGCGTGATAAATGCTTGCCGTTTAAATCTTTTATTATCATTGTTATTATTGTTCTTCTTATCAGGGTTTTTCTTCAAAATAAGGCCTAATTGAAATATAGATTATGACAAAAATTTGTATGATGCTGTCTCATCGAATTCACCCAATGAAATGACTAAATGTGATAACATTTTAATAAAGAGTGATATCAGATTGATAAAAATTGATAACTATTCAAGTGCATTATTTTATGAATAATTCCTAATATAAATGAAAAGTGATGATATTTTTAATAAAAAACAATAATAATTTTATTATATGGAGTTTCGATTGCATGTTAACTATTAAAAGTACATTTGATTCAAATTATAATGATGATATATCTTTTATACAACCACATACTCATAACCTCTTATTAAAACACTAAAAACTATTAAAAGTACATTTGATTCAAGTTATAATGATGATATATCTTTTATACAACTATATTACTCATAACCTCTTACTAAAACACTAAATCTATAAGTATAGTAATTTATTGATTACCACTTAAATTATAAATAAGAAGATATAACAATCTAATAAAAATTGATATTGAATTGATGAAAAATAAAAGTGCAATGAATTTACCAATTTATAATATAAATAAAATGTGATAACATTACACGAAAAAAATAATATCATCTTTAATAAAATATAATAGCTAAATACAAAAATATAAAATGATCTATGTGATCGGACTATTCTAAAAAAAACTATCAAAGCGGTCCAATTAGGTCAAGCCTTTTTTTAAAATAAAAGAATGACAAAGACTAGTATGGGCCGGTTCCAAATTTCAAATTGGTGGAACCGGCCCCACCCCATTCCTTTTATCAATGCAATTACCGCCTACCCCTATCATCGTTGCTGTTCGTTTTTTTATTTATTTATTTATTTATTTGTTTGTTTCTTTTTTTTTTAAATTTAATATTAAGAATATAATTGTAATTTCACCTTGTGGTTAGGGTATATTCATCACTACGGTTTAAGGTATAATTGTAATTTTACCCTTGTGGTTTAGAGTATAATTTATCCTTATGATTTAGAGTATAATTGTAATTTTACCCTTGTGATTTAGGGTATAATTTATCCTATAGGGTTTAAGGTATAATTGTAATTTTACCCTTGTGGTTTAATGTATAATTTATCCTTAGAGTTTAGGGTATAATTGCAATTTTACCCTTATGGTTTAGGATATAATTTATCCCTAGAGTTTAGAGTTTAGGATATAATAGTTATTTAAGTATAATAAATTTAAAAATAAAATAAAAAATAATATTAATAAAGGAAGATAAATTAATTAAAAAGGTGGGAACCATAAGTTCCACCAATTCATTTGGTGAGATTGATCTCACCCTAGTCCTCTCTGAAAGAATTGTACAATTTGATATTTTGAAAATAAATTGTATGGAAATATACCATTAAAATATAAAAAAATGTGATAATACTGAATGACAAATGGAGTAATAAGTTTGAAGCGCATATTATCACTAAATCACAGAACTTTAATTCAGTCTTGCCGCTTGTGGGCTGCCGTTGTAGGTGGGAATCTGGACGTGTTGTTCTCCCTTTCTCGTTTATTTTTGTTGTTCTCTCTTTTCAATAGGTGAATTGTAGGAATGGGTTCTCCTGTTCCCGATGATTCCTCGCAGAAAGCGGCGGAGATTGAGTTGTTTGATATTGGGAAAAGGCTTCTGAGGCGTCCTTCATCAACCGATAATGAGCTACTTATCTTGCTTGAGGTATGATATATACATGTGCGTTCTTTTTATGTTTGGCAATGACATGCCTATATTTCTGAGGACACTCTAATATCTTAAGGTTATAAAAGGGCTATGTATGCCGATGTGCAAAGAACCCTGAATTTAGGGAAACTATCTTAGTATCGTGTCAATGCCAATTTAGTCAGTGAGTTGTAATTTTGTTTCACTTGGCTGGGTGTTAATTCTTGCAATTTCTAGATGACCCAATTCCTGCTACATACATAGGAATTGCATACATATGTCTGTCAGTTGGTATCTTTGACTTAGATATGTTCTGTGAGGGAGCTTATCTGTTTACTGTTTGTTTCGAACATCAATTAGTAAGATGTTTTGTGGACAACCAGATAAAACCAAATGAATATTTGTTCGCAATGGTGTCAGTGTTAATAGTTGGTTTGAAACTAGGGAGCTGATTTCATGACAATATTCTGGTACTGCGTAAATTCTGCCTATTTACTTCTCACAAGACTGAATTGAGCACAGCCTGTACAATGATAGCTCATTAACTCGAAATTGCAGCAAACAACTATAACTGTCTCTGTGTGGGTCAGCTACATGCAATGTCTGATTCGAGGCTTTGAGCTATACATTCTATACGATTTTGATATAAAGGAGGGAGTGTTGTATATCTGTAAAATATCAAAATGTGATATACAATGGACAATGAGTCCTTAAGAAATAAAATTAAAATAGAAGATTCCTTTCGTATTGATTGTTGAGAGAGAATGGAACGATATATGACACCTTGTGTGATTGATTAGTTGATTGATGGTATTATTTTTTTGCTTTGTAATCTTTGAGGGCTCTTCTTCAATGGCATCCGGGTGCAGTTCAAACTTAAAAAAAAAAAATTAATAGAAGAGAATAATGCTTCTTGATTGGATCTGTCCTTTTTTTACAGCTCAAAATACTTTACAGATGATCTGCCTGTAATTTATTTTAAATCACTCTGTTTTGTATCTGCTTTATAATCTTTGAGGGCTCTTCTTCAATGGCAACTGGGTGCAGTTCAAACTTAAAAAAAAAAATTAATAGAAGAGAATAATGCTTCTTGATTGGATCTGTCCTTTTTTTACAGCTCAAAATACTTTAAAAATGATCCGCCTGCAATTTATTTTAAATCACTCTGTTTTGTAGCTAGGTATATATCATACTCTTCTGTTTACTTTCAGAAAGTTGAGAGGCTTCTAGCCAAAGTATGGCAACAGCCTCCGAGGTCTACATGCAGAGCACTGCTTCCGGTAATGAAGGCACTTATCAAGGATGAACTTCTGCACCATGATGATGTGAATATCCAAGTTGCACTTGCATCTCACTAGAATAACTGCTCCAGATTTTACTTATGGTGATGACAAAATGCGGGTAAGCAAGATGACTTTTGTTATTCTAATATCTAATTAGATTTCTCAGAGGATCTGCTCCTCTCATGCTTCAGTTCCTACATAAGCATTAAACTCTGATAAAAGTAGTGGTGTGCGGTGTGTGGTGACAGATAATATTCCAACTATTCATAGTTGCATTTGAGCATTTGTCGTGCGAGTCTGGTCGTAATTATTATAAGGCTCTTCAAATAGTTGAAACCATGGCAAAAGTGAGATCGTCCCTGATGCTGCTGGACATAGACAAAGATGGCTTGGTTGTTGAGATGTTTGAACTTTTCCTCAAGAACATTGGGTAAGTTCACAATGAGTCTATATTATATAGTTTTGAAAGGAATGTGATTATATTTTTCTGTTCATGTATTGGCTGGATTTTTAGAATGCCAGAATAAAACAAACTTTCAAGTGTCAGTTTTCTTTTGCTAATTGTGTGCTGAAAAAGATTAAATTTGTATTGAAGGTCCAACCACCCTTCTGATCTCTTCAAATACAAGGAAATGATCATGACTTTGGTAATAGAAGAAAGTGATGAAATATCCTTTGAACTCCTGAGGCCTCTTTTGGCTAGTGTGAAAATGAACAATAAGGTAGTAATTCTCTACTTAATCATTCATGCTATTATATTACTTTTATTTCAGATATTTGGGATCTTTCTCTTTGATTACGATCTCGATTGCTGTGATGTTTTCATATGATATCTTTGTATTAAAAATTTATTTTGTATTTGTTCCTTCTCCAGGATACCAATCCTATTACATGGGAGTTGGGGATAAAAGTTTTTGAAAATAGTGTGACCAAACTTCAGTGTTATCTCACAGAAGCAGTGCAAACAATGAATCTGGAATTGGGTGATTATGCTGAAATAGTGGCTTCCATACTGCATGACACATCCAAGGAGAAAAATGTGGGTTCTTCTTCTACATGTGATCTCTATTGAGTGACACTCTGTGGTCATACATTGCTTTGTGTTGATTTGAACTTAAGTCATTGTAAACATTATACTCCAGATGTCAGTCTATAACTGTTTGTGACTTTTTGTGACATGGTATGATTTGTGTCGCATGTGAAAATCAAATTGCATTATATATGATCAAAATGTTCATGATAGATGGAGATGATTGCTGCTATATGTGGGTTCTCTACCATCAGTGACCCAAGGAGAAACTGTTGTTTATTCTTCTACTTGTGAACTCTGAAGTAAAACCTTTATATGTCATAAATTGCTTTCTGTTTATTGGAACTCAAACCGCTACTCTAATTTGTCACACTATCACTGTTTGAGTGACATGGTATAATTGGTTTTACATGTGAAAAACAAAGTGCATGATTGATGATCAAAATGGTAATGATAGATACATGAGATGATTAGTGCTATATGTGGGAGTTAATTCACTATAAACACACTTTGTTGGCAGTACATAGTGTCCATATTGTTTCTATCATTCACAAAAGCTTGTATTTTTAGAACGCACTTAATTTATTTTACAAACAATTTTGTAATTTGGTATCCTTATGTTTTTTGAAGTACATTTCTTTATCTAAATAACCGTATGCCTTGTAAAATATGAATATGCCTTTAGAACATTACTGCCTACCCAAAGGATAATGCATCTTGTGTAGAAAATTTCAAGGTTATCATTTAATGTTCTCTCTAAAGTGACTTACTCTAGAGCTCATAATTTTTACATTCTATTTCTCAACAGTGAGTTGGAATACTCTATTTTCAGGTATTCTTTTTATAGGATGTGTTCTGCTGGGTTTATTTGGATAGCCAATCAGCTGAAGTTATTGTTATGGACTCTTATTTGTTTTTGAATCAGGTGTCAGAGGAAGTAGCACCTACTGCTAGTGATGGACAATGTAACACTGTGCTTGAAAATGGCGCTTCTAAAAGCATTGATGTTACTGAATTGAACTTGGATGACAGAATTCCTACGGAGTCATTGAAAGGCTCCCATCGAATTAAGCAATCAGGGATGTGTGGAGCAGCTCTTCGAAAGAGAAGAGGCAGAAAACCTAATTCTGTGATGAGAACTGAGGAAGGTAATGAATGTACATGGAAAAGAGGAGGTAGGTGTTCCAATGAAGCATCTCTGGATAGTTATGAGGAGAGAGAGGGCACTTCTTTGCCATCAGATCTGGGAAACTCGAGCATGTTAAGCAAGTCTTCACAGAAAAAAGTTGATTCTCTTAATGATGCAACTCGTAAGAAAAAGGTTCAGTCAAAGAAGAAAGAGAGCATGATTAATCTGCAGAATGAATTGGAAATTTCATCAACACTGAAAAAAAGGAAAATTCTGAAATCGAAGGAAAGGGATTATGATACCCAAAAGAAGGGTAAGAAGGCAATTTCTGGAGCAAGTGACATTAGGATGGAGAAAGAAGAAGAGATCCTTGGTGACGGCAACAAAGAAGTAAAACATGAGTTGCGTCAGGAACCAAATAGGGGGACAAAAATCATTTCCCCGAAAAATGAACAGGAAGATGATGCAGATAAGGTAACGAAACTATATATTACATACATGCTTTTTTATCAAGACTTCTTCCTCCACAAGTTTTACATTAAACTGTTTTGGGACAAATTAATTTAGATGGAGGACTTTCCTATGCTCAAGCCTGCAAAAGCCAAGTCCCAAGGGAAGGAAAAGGAAAAGGAAAAGGTATCCAATCATTTTATGATATAAGGTCTTATTGTGAAATATCCTTTCATATGCGTACTGTTAACAATTGCCTTGTTGTTATATGCTTCTAATACAGAAGTCCAGAAGATCGTGGTCTACTAATGGAATGAAATTAGTTAATCTAAGGATACAAGTCTGGTGGCCAAAGGACAAAATGTATGCATTGCATACTGAATTATATCTGTGCTGTTGTTTGTTTCTAATCACATCTTATGATCTGTCTTATTCACTTGAACAATATTTTTATGTTTTAATTTGTAGATAATTCCATGAATATTCAGTCACAGTTCATGTTGAACTTTTCTGGACTCAGAAAGATTCATAGGTGGTCTCCTGTATTTTGATGATATTGGAACCAAACATTTTCAAACAACTCATAAATAGTCCCTTTATTCGGAAACTAAAGATTTTAATAAATGGTCCTCCTGATGTGGCCCCCAAGAGCTAGTCTAGAGTGGGAAGGCAATAAAGGGCCTTGTGTCATGGGTTTTAAAACCCACCACCTCTGTTTGCCTATCCTTTTGTGGGGGTTGGCATTGATTGTTTTTAGAACCATCCCATGCTTCCGAATGACAACACCTTCCAGAAGTAGCTAAAAGATACCCTATTGCTGTCCATCACAAATGATCTCGGATTTCCATGTAAGCGCATGACCTCTTGCATTAATGTTGCCATACAGTAACCAGAGTGTAAGGCATGGTTTAATATATCAATATCTATAAACATATAAGTGCTTTGAATTTATGGACATATTGGAGGATATTGGTGAATGACTGAAAATTTAAGAAATTATCAATGGATATGGCGATATCCAGAAGTCAAAATTGTGAAAATATTGGAAAATATTTGACCTTGGTATACGGTTGTCATAGCCCACAGGGGAATGGAATGAATATATTTACTTGTATAGTAAACCACCACCAAAATCATTGTGAAGCCATCAAATCTAGGCAGGTCTTCTCATTGAAATCCATAGTCACATCTTCCCAAACATTATGAGGGAGTGCTAGTGGCGCACAATCCTCCAAGTGCCATTGCCATGAAATTGTGAAGTTGAAATATATCTCATCTTGCTACCATTTTGTCAACGTCCTTTTTCATCCCACCCAATATAACTCTGCTTCCAACTGTTTATAAATTTAACAACTCTTGAATGTCCATTAATTAATTGCCCTGTCATGACACAAATGGAGGGAAGGGATGAAAAATTAATCAAATACTAGATACTAAAATTGATAATAAACACAAGAAAATTCCTTTCCAAGTGTGTCCCTAAACAAAGATCAACCAAGATAACTTGGAAACAACAAACTACACAATATAAATACTTCCTAGTGTGGTTTTCCATCTCAAGTGGCTTGTAGCAGCATGCTATTGCACTTGGGAGGAGTTTACTTGGTGTCTATTTTCGAATAGTACCCGCGATTTCTGTTGTCATTAAAAAAAAGAAGAAAAACACTCTATGTAAGGTTGTATCCTTCTTGAGATTCCAAACACATTCTACTGCCATTGATTTTTCTCTCCATTCAACCCGTTAAAGGAGAAATTATTGTTCCAAGTGATATACCAACCCATAAGCATTTTCACCTTGATAATGGGCATTACCAACCTACGGAATCTTGATTCAACCTTTAACTGGGTTCTACCTTCCCAAAATTCCTCTGATTCCACAATTTTGTGAAGACCAGGGATGCTGATAATTCTGTTTACAATCTTGCCCTGAAATGGGGATTTTTGCCTCACTTGAATTCCCTTTCTCCATCTCAATTTCCCTTCCAAGCACCATTGCAGCATATGCCGGCCGAACATACCTATGTACAAATGCCTTAGTTCCTAAAATTGTATGAACAATCCGGACACAACCTCTTCCTCTTCTTCAGTTCCTTATAATCCAGCCTTAACTGCGGGTAACAGATTAGCATGTCTCTTGGCTAGTTCCTGCACAATCTCTTAGGTGGAGAATGACCCTCTAATGTTTAAATTTACCTTTCTCTCATTGACTTTATCATCTCCACTTCCCTGCGATTTCTCTTCTAAGTTCCAACATCCGAAGCATCTACCTTCTTTGCTGCCATGCTAGGTTGGCCTACACGAGCAGCAGAGGCCAAGAGGACACCAGGTCCACCTCCGTTGAAAATTCGAAATTTCATAGGTAGTATAGTAATCTATGGCCTATGATATCATTAATAAATATTTTAACTTTGCAAGATGATTTGGTGGTTGAGTTGTTTTCTGTCTGTGATGTCATGGAGTCACGGGTTCAAAACCTTAGAAATGGTGGTTTGGGGCTTTACTTTTTAAGCGCTTTTACTTTTTAAGTTTTCTCTCTAATATTCTTTATAAAATTTTGAGAATTAGTTATTAGTAATTGTTGTATCTTTTTTTTCTCTTTTCTCTTTTATATTTTTCACTATTATTATTTTTAGTGAGTGTTTGGTTCAATTGAGTTAACATGTAGGTTAATATAGTTTGTAAATGTTATTAATAAGGTGCGAGCATTAAAATTCACTTAACTTTTATTAGTTTTAAAGGATTTTATAACCTTACTCCTCCTTGAGTTGCATCCCACTGAGACCCTTGTTACTAATGGGCTTAGAAGATAATAAAGCTCATATAAATGCAATTAGTGTGCAACCTCTCTTATTTTTAACAATTTTTAAGGTCCATTGAGGGGTGTTAGCTCAATGTGAACCAAACACTCCCTTATATTGAAATCCCTTTGATAGTTTATGTATTCAATTCATATTCGTGCACATATAATTTAATTTTTATAACTATTTGTATTTGTAAACTGTTAAAAAAATTTTAAGATTTATTATTGTTTCGTGCTTGTGCTCTGAGGATAAATTAGATCGGACTAAAACAGAATTAGGAGTAAGTATGGAGATGGATATTATTAATATTCAATTCAGCTGGTTTATAAATCCATATATATCTCCTGTGAAAGTTTATCAACCTAGAAACATGACAATTTTCAGCACAACATATATTACTGCCTCACTCTCTCTTTTTATTCAAACTCTCACACAAATAGGGTTGATGAAAGACAAATCTGTCACTGCTTTGTAATCTACATCTAGCGTATGGTTGCAATACTGTTTCCACAACACTCTACTTATTGTAATTAACGAGGAATATTCTGTACATTAAAGTTCACGCTAAATGCATTGGGAAGGTCAAGGAAGACTGAGAAGCTTTACTGTCTGAGCTTTCACTTTTGATCTAATCATGGCATATTATGCATGGCTTTTCAGGTGGTTATGGAAAATCTATCATGTTGCCTCTCAAAAGAAGAAACTAGAAATTAGGTTATCAATGTCTAATGCTTGTGATGCTTTTGTGGAACTCTGGGATTTGTGATTATCCATATCCATTTGATCATTGTCCAGATACTTTTATATCTCACACATGTTCTTATATGTAGGTTCTATCCGGGAATTGTTAAAGCTTTTGATCCTGAAACAAAGAAACACACGGTGATGAGATACTTCCATCTTTTTTCTGTTTATGCCTATACTCCCTTTACTTGACAAATTAAGCTGACATTTGAATGCATCTCATGAACTTGAGAGGTAAATCTCAGTGGAAATTATACTCACTACAACTGATCATTCATTTCATATTTTTTGTTTTTGGACAGGCTTGTCTGGACAGGGGACGTTAATATCCCTCATCATGTTTTATTTCTTGATTTTAAAATATGAATTTTAAAATCCACCTCCAAAATACCTATAAACTATTCAATACATTATCCCACTAACACAGCTAACAAATATTATAATAATAGATCAACTTTATACATTAATTTAACATAAAGTACATCCACACACAAACAATGAAACAATATACTATCCATGTCAAGATATCTCAACCTTAGATTTCAAATCCGGATTTCCACAATCCACTATTATACCAAAACAAACATAACCATGGCAACTTCAAATTATTGGTGGTCAATCTTTTTTTTCTCTCAACTGTTCTCGGTTAATATAATGATACAGATTTTATATGATGATGATGAAGTGGAGATCTTGAACCTGAGAAAACAAACATGGGAAAGGATAAGTGACGAGCAGTCCCCAGAAGTAAGAACTTTTGTAATGCTTTCATATGTCATCCTTAAACCTTTTTATTATTCACCTTGTGGTTTAATTTGTGAATGCTCTTTTTTTTTTTTTATACCTTTATGTAAATCTAATTGTATTTTTTTGACGAAATACTTTCAGAATCAAGGTGGCTGTTCATCTCCTCACAGAGAGCCTACCAAGTGAGTTCAATATAAAGAATTCATTTTGTATTCTCTCGAGTCTTTTTTATTTTCTTGATCAAACAAGCTATATGTGAGAATTTTCGTTGCATCCCGAACACAAATTCCTTTTAGCAAGTGGAGTTTGAAGAACAACCTATATTTGTTCGAATTAAGCACCACTTGTTATTACCCCGGCAAACAATTGAAAACCTTGTGATATTTCAGAGTCAAACTTTTGAACTTTCTACAATCAACCTTGGTACACTTGCCCTTCTAAACTTTCCATTTTGCTAATTTTTTTTTGAGAGAATTGGTTTGTTTTGCGACCTTCTGTAGGATGAAGGAAAAAAACTTGAAAAGGAAAGCATCCACTTGAAAAAAACAGAAAAATGCTTCATCAACAAAAAGGTTGGTTTTCCTTTCTTTAGTCTGAAAGCCTCATAAATTGGCTTTGTATCTGTTTGATAGCTCATCAACCTTTTCACTGAAGTTTTTTAAGCTTACTCTAAGGTGTCTTTTCTTTCATTCCCTGCATAATGTTTACATTTTTTCTCCCAGATTAAAATATGAAAACTGTAGCATCAGTAAATCTGGGGAGATTTCTTCACCTGGCTCCACTCGTCATGTTGATGGATACGAAGATGTGGAAAGTAACCACATCCTCCAAGGTGTGACGTAGGGTTGAATTCCAAATGAGTTAATCTTTGATTTTAAACGCAAAAATGCTGTGTAATGTCATCTTTATTCTGGATTTAATCCAACATCCGAAGATGAAATTCATTGATATGTTAAGATTCAAGTATGTTAATAACTTAGCAGCCTGCACGTCCCTGGTATCTGTCATCTATGCTAATACTTTCTTCTTGGCAAGTGTTTACATCTGATCCCTTGATATAGTGATTCTTTATGATTTATGTATTATTCAAGGAAGTGGTTCTTGTAGCATATATTTGGTTAGGGGATTTTTCAAAGGTAAAATGGTAATTACTTCCCTCCTAGTTCTAGAGGTTTATATTTGAAAGATTACTTACTTGTGAACAGGTTCAAACTTTTGGGGTGGATTTTTCTTTCTCTGAAATGTTTTCTCCTCCTCTCTATCTTCCATTATGTTCACTTCCATCGGCCGTCGCCATTTCTTCTATTCTAGTGATCTCTATCTGTTTATACTCTATCGCGCTTAATCTTCTCCTAATAATTCTCTTTTGACAAATCATACTTTTGATACTCTTTGTAGTGATTTGCCTAGGCTTCCAAGTTTCCTCTTGCAAAGCCCTAATATAAATGGGGTTATTTGCTTGATGGTTGGATGGTATGCCTATTTTGCTGGTCGTTCTTCGGATTCCGATCAGCCATCATGGAGTTCTTTGAAATGCTGGTTGTGAACAACATTCTTTCTCGATCTAGGTTCTTTCAAATAACAACCTTGAATCACTGGTTTCAATTCACGTGCTTCTCCCACCACAAGCTGAAAAGTTTGGATCCGAATCTGTGAACAATTTATGAATTGTGGTTGAAGATATTTTCTCTGAGAATGTTGGCATAATTAGCAGACTTATTCGAATTGATAATCGTTCCCTTGATAGTTCTCATGGTCGTTTTGCTAGAGTGTTAGTTAAAGTACTTATACCACTCTCTCTCATATAAGATATTCATTGATACATATTTATTGACTTTTCTGTCTTGATATAATTGTATTTTTACTCCGATAATTTAGGGTATTTTTTTAGTAGAGTTTAGAGTATAATAGTCTTTTAAATATAATAATTTTTTTAAAAAAATAACATTAATTAATGAGAACACAAATTAATTACTCCTAGTTAAGAGTAGAGTGAAGTACAGATTAATTAATTATAAAAAAATGGGGACACAAGTTGTACTTAAAATATAGTTGAACTGATTTCATCATAGTTTTCAAATAAGACTTGAGGGCAGCATTCATATGTAAGCATAGCATACCCCCTATGAATATTTTATGTATGGATGGAGAGAATATTTTAAGTAAGCATAGCATACACTGGTTGTTTGTTTCGAGGGTCCCACAATATGAATATGATGTACGCCAATCACATTTGGACCCCATTACCCCCCCCACGGGTCCCACCATACTACTGCTAACCCCACTCCTCCACCTCTCCCACGCTCACACGCTACAGTTTCTTTTCCTTTCTTCTCTTTTCTATTCCATTCCAGCCGGCTCCCCCCCTCCCTCCCAATCATGCCCAAACAGAGCAAACTACACTCCCCAATCCTACTCTGCAATACAACCGTCTCACCACCGCCGACGAGCTGAAACCACCACCATCGCCGACCTGTTAGGTTTAACTAGCAACCAACATCTCTGTATTATAGCCTCAATTCTAGAACCTTCCGAATTCTGAAAGCATCCATGGAAGAAGAGCAATCGGTAGCCGATTCACCTCACGAGAGCCACCATCTTTCTAGCGATGCCGCCGCCAGGAACGTCATCTTCGGTAAATACGAAATGGGGAGGCTACTCGGAAAAGGCACCTTCGCGAAGGTGTATCACGCCAGAAACCTAACGACCTCCGAGAGCGTGGCCATTAAAGTGATTAGCAAGGAGCAGGTGAAGAAAGAGGGATTAATAGAGCAAATCAAACGGGAGATCTCTGTGATGCGATTGGTGCGGCATCCGAACGTTGTGGAGATTAAAGAGGTGCTGGCGACGAAGCAGAAGATCTTCTTCGTAATGGAATACGTGAAGGGCGGTGAGCTGTTCGCCAAAGTGGCCAAAGGTAGGCTGAAGGAGGAAGTCGCGAGGAAGTACTTCCAGCAGCTCATCAGCGCCGTCGATTTCTGCCACAGCCGCGGCGTTTCACATCGCGATTTGAAGCCTGAGAATCTACTCCTCGATGAAGATGGTGATTTGAAGGTTTCCGATTTCGGACTATCCGCTTTGCCTGAGCAGCTCAGGAACGACGGCCTTCTTCACACGCAGTGCGGGACTCCAGCTTATGTAGCTCCAGAGGTGCTTAGAAAGAAAGGGTATTCATATTCATAACTCCTTAATTGATTTCTTCTGTCTATTGATTTAATCCAATCCCAAATGTGTTTACAATTAGGTTAAATTTGTTAACAGGTATGATGGTGCAAAAGCTGATATTTGGTCATGCGGTGTGATTCTATATGTCCTTTTAGCTGGATTTCTGCCATTTCAAAATGAGAATATGATGAAAATGTACACCAAAATCTTCAAAGCTGAATTCGAGTTTCCTCCATGGTTTTCCCCTGAATCAAAGAGGCTAATTTCGAAGCTTTTGGTTGCTGATCCAGAGAAGAGAATCACAATCCCAGCAATAATGAGATCGCCCTGGTTCTACGCAGGACTCACCAGGCCGATCCCTTTTTGGGTCCAGGAAAAGCCATCGGAAGATCACACCAACACCAAAGAGAGAGAATTGGTGAGCTCAAAATCAGCTCCACCCTTCTACAATGCCTTCAAATTCATATCATCCATGTCCTCCGGTTTTGACCTGTCGAACTTGTTCGAAAACCGGAGGAAATCCGGCTCTTTATTCACGTCCAGATGCTCAGCCTCCACGATCATGTCCAAAATCGAAGCACTTGCGAAGAAACTGAATTTTAGGATTGTTTCCAGCAAGGAAGAGTATAAATTAAGGATGCAGGGAATCAGTGAAGGGCGAAAAGGGAAGCTGTCGGTGACGGTGGAAGTGTTCGAGGTGGCGCCAGAGTTGGCGGTGGTGGAATTCTCCAAGGCGGCGGGGGACACGATGGAGTACAGGAAGTTTTGTGAGGAGGATGTAAGGCCTGCATTGAACGACATCGTTTGGAGTTGGCAAGGAGAGAGCTGTGTTTAGTTTGGCCGTTTCAGGTTGTAGACGCAAGGTAGTTATGTCCATAATGTACACTTGTGAGTTTTGGAAAGTTGGAGTGACCCAATTTTGTCTGAAATTGCTCTATTGAATGCAACGTTGTATGGCTTTAACGTCTTTGTACATATGTTTACGTATTACCTTAGTTGTACATATTCTTGTCTTTACTATTGATTTTTGTTTCGGAATTTAGTGGAATTTTGATAGATTATAGATTGTGATTTCACTCCATATCAAATAATTGTGAAATATGATGAATAAATATTACTCCCTCCTCTTTTTAGAGTTGTTCTATTGTACTTTGGATATATGTTAACATCTCTCTCGCTCCAGCCCTCTCTCGACGCTCCACCTCCACACTCATGCTCAGACGTTGCTGCCCTTAATGCCTTCACTTTGCCTCCGCTTTTGGTGCTCTCAATTTCTTCTCACACTCCTCCTCCATTGTCCACCATCACCATTTCTCAAATCGCTACAATTAAAATTATGCTGCCCTTAATGCCTTCACTTTGCCTCCGCTTTTGGTGCTCTCAATTTCTCCTCACACTACTCCTCCATTGTCCACCATCACCATTTCTCAAATCGCTACAATTAAAATTACGTTAGACCCAACATGGGGTTTGGCATTATAATTACATTTATGTCAAATATATGACAAAAAAAGAAAGTGTCATCTTTTTGATAAACCAAATATAATGGTCATCTTTATAAGCAAAATGATGACTTTAACATAATGGTCTGATAGTGTACTTGATTCACAATGTATTGTTTAATCACATTTCTTCTTATGGACAAAATTGGTTTGGTAACTAGGTAACCCTTCGTTGTATTCTTGAAATTTCTCTTCGTTGGTTCAGTTTCAGTAAAGTGGAAAATTCCTATTTTACCATTAAATAAAATCTGTCTATCTCTAGAAAATATTGACCTTGAGACTGCACACATGAGTGAGTGACATGAACATAATTTTTCATATGAAGTTTTTGGACTTACATATTCTATGTGGTTCTTGTTCCCCCAGAACTAGATAGTGCCTCTCACTAACTCTACTAAAATGAAACCAATTTTCATCCATGTGAACTACGATGTTCATCTCATCAAATACAATCTTGTTTGAATACTTGTCAATTGTAAGTGCATGCAAACTAAAATTCATTATCTGAAGCTTGTTGTATGTTGTGAGTCGAGGCTTATTGCAATTGTATGTGGCCTTAAAATTCTATCTTTGACCGTTATTCCCACTACTGATTTGCTTATTTCCATTTCTTTTGCCATTATTCGAATATTTGATCTTTATTCAAATGAATTTTTTTTTTTCAGTTTTTCATAGTTTATAATTATTTTTTTTGAGCTTGTTGTGCCTTGCTTGTTGGAATTGAAGATAAGTGGTATATTTGAATTCATCTGCTTCTTTCCAACCACCCAAATAAGATGGATGAATCCTCTTGAAACCAATTTATTGTGCAAATATTAGAGAGTAAATTGAAGAAATTTGAGAAAGACTCTTAATTCAAAAAATTAAAGGGAAAATTGTCAATTTTAAGTGGATATGGAATGAGGTGACAACTTATATATACGGAAAAAAATATCCTATGATAAATGTAAAATTTGAGAGCAAATATTATGTTGTAAATTTTCATTTGAGTGTTTCTTTTTCCAATCTGTAATTTTTTATTATAAAAGACATGTGATCTTTATTTGAGTATACTCGATCAATATTTAATTGTATTCTCAAACATTGATAGAAAAAACATTTCATTTTTTATAATCGAATCCTTTGTTTAATTTGAAATGGGACCGACAACATGGCATGGGTATGGGTACGGCTATGGGTACCTTCAGCTATTAAAATAAAAAATAAACGAGCCGCTCGCTAATTCGACTCGATAAGGTTAAAACTTGACTCGACTCGTGATTATTAGAGTTCGAGCTCGTCTAATGCTCGCTATGTTGTTGAGTGGAGCTCTATTCAACTCGATAAGGCTTAATAATAATAATAATAAATAATATTAATAATAAATACTCCTTCTGTCTCACGTATTTTTACTAATTTTCTATTTGGGGTGTCCCACGTATTTTTACTCATTCCATTAATGATAAAAATACATAATATTTTATTACCTACTTTTACACTTTATTCATCAATCCCAACAACTTTAGTTACTTTTCTACACTTTATTCATCATTTTCAACAACTTTATTTACTTTTTTTTAAATTATTAATTTATCCATATTTTTTCTTACATTATATATTAAAAAATAACACGTCTTAATCTCCGTACCCGTACAAATGGGTAAAAATATCCGGGACGGAGGGAGTATTATATAATGATGATAATTATATATATTAATATAATAATTATTAAATATAATATTACATATAAAATATATTGATTAAAATCCTACCCAATTAGACTTGAAAGTTGGACTCATTTATCTTAATGAGTCTTTCAAAATTTGGTTGAAAAAGTTATTAAAAAAATAATAATAAAAAAAATCTGAAAAATCAATTGGGTCGGGAGGGAGTAGAATACTAAGTATTACCCGCCTCCGGGTAACATCGACAGCACTAATTGAAATACGAGTTCATGTTTTCTATCGCATTGCGGCATTGTCACTGAAGGTGAGGACCCGAGAACGACATTCCGAAATCTTGCGGGTTTAGGGGCAAAGTCTGCTGTTCTGTTCCTAAGAATTTTCATTTTACTACAGGTATGGATCCTGATATTGCCTCTTGGGTTCTGGAAACTTTTCTCCGAGAACCACTCGAAGACCATTTTGCAAATTCCTTGCTTCTTGCCCTGCCTGAGCACTCCAATTCAAATAAATCGGTTTTATTGAAGATTCTCGAGTCCGATACCCAGTGCCATCATATTTCTGAAACAACCCTTAGCTTATTGGAGCAATTGGAGGAGGTAGAGTTCATGAAAGGAAATTCAGTTTCTGATACAATGAAACGTGCGTATTGTGCGGTGGCAGTGCAGTACACGATGAAGATGTCCAAAAATGGGGATTCTGGGGATAATTTCAACTTTTTCGAGGCGGTGAAGTGTATTTGGAGTACGAGAATTGGCAAAATGAAGAGAGGAGTGGAGAATGGAGGATTGTGTTCAGAATCGCTGCTATCCTGGAAAGACGACATGGAGGCGGCGGTATGGAACGACGACGTTTTCAAGGGTCTTGTAAAGAAGAGTGAGGAAGTGGATTGTGTTGGGGCAGTCAATGCCTACATTAGAGAAGAGAGAGAGAAAATGGGTCCTTCATTTCTGGAGTTGGTGGCGGAGGGTGTGAAGAGTGATAAGGGTTTGCAGGCAATTATGAATGGTGATGATGTGGAGAGTGATAAGGGTTTGCAGGCAAATATGAATGCTGATGATGTGGTTAAAGAAGCTGGAAAAGAACCACCTCGGACTGCAAGTAATGCTTGTGAAGGTAATAAGTTGATTGTTGTTTCAATTGGTGGGAGGGATTTATAGTTGGGCTCAACTGTTATTGCTTTTATATTCTTATGTGTTAATGATCTTTTCTTAGGGTTCACTCTTTGTTTCTATTGTCTTTTCAAGAAGTGTACCAGGGAAAGATTAAGCTGAAGGAGAAGCTTAATGGGGCTGCAAGTAATGCTTGTGAAGGTAATAAGATTATTGTTATTTCAATTTGGTGGGAGGGATTTATAGTTGGGCTCAACTGTTATTGCTTTTATATTCTTATGTGTTAATGATCTTTTCTTAGTGTTCATTCTTTGTTTCTATTGTCTTTTCAAGAAGTGTACCAGGGAAAGATTAAGCTGAGGGAGAAGCTTATTGGTTTGGGACGTTCTGATCAAACGACTTGTCAAAAACATAACTCAGTCGATAGCGCACAATATAATAGAGTTAGGAATGACCTTAAAAACAGTTTATTGGAGCTCCGAGCCGTTGTCAAGGATCCCCTACCCGAAGCTTTAAAATTTGCAGAAGCAATCTCTGCTGAGTTAAGTACTAACAAGGGCCAACTTCCTGTGGATGATATTGAGGATGATGGAGTTATTCATGCAAGCGGTAGCGGAGTTGCTGAAGCCACCCATGCTGATATTAGTGATGTGCCTAGGCCAAGTTTAATGGAGCGGAACAGCTCTGCCCATGTCTATGAGGTGATATGCTTATATTAGTGTGGGTCTGCTTACTTCACTAGTAAGTCCCACTGTATTATAATTGGTCAGCTTATCTGGTGTGGGTCAGTGGGTGTACGTACACCACCTATTAGTCTCTATGTATTATAATTCGTAATTGTATGGAAGGTCTAGTCCGGTGGATGGGCATATGTTTAATAGCAAATAATCCTTGTTTACCCTTTTCAAACCTTAATTTGTAGGTTAGTGCACATAAGTCAATCCTTATATTTTCTATTGTCTAGTCTATTTGACATTTTAAGGTGATCGTGTGTACTAGCCTGGCAACCAGTTTCAAATTAAGATCTACTTTGTGTATTCACTATTTGTTTATCATTTGAGTTATCTTGTCGAGTGTGAGGATCGACTTATAATCAATTGTTAATCGTGCAATCAAGTAGCACTTAAGGGGAAAAAAAGCTTGTTATATAGTATAATACGATTCTCTACCCTGGCCCTTTATGTTTTGGTTTAGAAAGTTGCATAAGCTAAACACCAAACATTTGTAACTTGTTCTGTTTCTAAGGCTAATTATGGTATAGAGCAGAGCGTTCGCTTATTGTTTCGTTTAAATGCAATGCTATTGTGACTATGATGGTTTGATTTGTTTGCAGTGGACAGAAGAACAACAGACTAGCCGAGGCGAGACTATGAATTTGAAGCAAAGGAGAAGCCCTCGAAAATGGAGCACTCTTGAAGAAAGCTTTTTGAGGATTGGAGTTGAAAAGTATGGATTAGCTATCATTATGATATGTGTTGTCAGCCCAATTTTTTTTTCTTGAGTTATTGGAATTAAATTATTAACAATTTTTTTTGCTAATAGGTATGGAGAAGGAAATTGGAAAGTCATTCGAACCATGTACCTAGATAAATTTGAAGGCAGAACAGAAGTGAGCTGAGATTTTAGTAAATGATTACTTGTTAATATCAGGATCAATTGACTCAGGTTATTGATGTTCGATTCAGGTTGATTTGAAAGATAAATGGAGAAACATGATGCGCTTCGGCAAATGACCTGCTGCAATTGCTATGGCTCTGCACAACTATCCTTTTTAGACTCCATGCGCAGTGGTTGGTTAGAAAATGTAGTTTATCAATGTCAGCGTAATCATATGTAAGAAAACTACTTCAGCTTGGCCAGAATATTTTGATAGGTTCATTTTGTTTCAATGGCCTAGAAGTGAAATTTACTACGAGTTTTGTGCAGCAAATGCAATTAATATCCAACTCAAGTTATTCATCATAATGTCTTGATTGTGGTTTTAATTAATGCAATTCTTATGTGAAAATTCGGCAAAACATAATGTTGGCAAAGGCACCATTGATCTCATAATCTCATATTATTGTCCGACTGTGTAGAATATATCATATTTTTGCGTGATTGGATTATGCTAGAACATAAAAATAAAATTACTCTTAATTTAATGAAAGCTTGCTGGTTTTGTGTTTTTGTAGGCCTGTTGAAGGATTCTTAGATTTGTTTGGTAGTAAAACACTGTTGTCTGAAAAATGATTCTCAGATTTGTTGGTGAAATGCCAACCTTATTTTTAACAAATTAAAACATGATGAACCACAGATTCCTGTGGGGGGGGCCCCCCCCCCCCCCCCCTCCTCCCGATCTAATCCCTTGTTCATTTCTAAACCTTGAAACTTTTTTAAAGTTCCTGCATACATTCGACTCCTTTGTTAAATGTAATCGACTTGTTCTGTCGATTACCACTTTCTAATTTGCTTTCTGACAAAAGTCCAACTTGGAGTGAGGATCTCACTTCTTTTAACCTTGTTCTATTTAATGTCTTGATGATCTCCTATCCTACGTGCAAAGGGTAATTGTCTGAAAAGCATGGAGATAAATATGATTGAACTGTATATTCTAGGTGGTTTTCTGTTCTGGTTTTTGGTTTCATGCTATTACACAGATTGATAAAAGGGAGATCAAAAGCAGGCAGCTTCCAATACCCAGATAAGGTTGGAAAATTGTGTCTTCAAGAAGGATGGCCCAACGTTGTCATTGTTGGTGCTGGTGTAGCTGGTTCATCTTCGGCCAATTCTTTGGCAAAGGTATAAATTGGAAATATTTTTCATGATTCATTAAATTAACATTACATGCTATGTAGGCAGAAGATTAATATACACTTAAGATGATGAATCCATTTGTTGAGTTGATTTGAAGCCTTTGATATTGAGTCGTAGGGTGGACGTGTGGTGCAAGTGCTTGAAAGGGATTTAAGCCATCCAAACAGATTAGTTGGTGAGTTGTTACAACCAGGTGGAGTTGGGAATGGAGGGTAAGCGATAACGTTACTTTTGCAGTTAAAATTATGTGCATTTGATGCCTTATTGTTAACGCGCTTGATGTGGCTGCAGAATGTGTGGAAGGAATTGATTCTCAGCAAGTGTATGGATATACGCTTTACAAGGAGGGTAAATATGCTAAATTAACTTATCCTCTGCTAGAATACAGTTCAGATGTTTAGGGAAGAAGTTTTCACGATGGCCGGTTCATCCAAAGGTTGTGGGAGAAAGCAGCTAAATTAACTTACTCCGTATAATTATGCTTGCAAATATGAGAGATTTTGAGTCGTGGTTTATGTATGATGCAGTGTAAGGATGGAGCAAGGAACCGTGACATCTTTGATTGAAGAAAAAGGGATCGTAAAAGGAGTTAAAGTACAGGAACAAAGATGGTGTGGCTGTTAAGGCAATTTTCTCCCTTAACAATTGTGTGCAATGGATGCTTTTCTAACTTGAGAAAAAATCTGTTCATTCCCCAGGTATGCTCAATCTTACAAGTTCCCTTAAAAGCATTTTCCCCTCGGCTCTGATTTAACATTCTGTCTCACTTTGTTGGTATGGTCCTTCTTTTCTTTTCTGCAGTGACCTGATGAGATTTTGTTGCAGCTTCCACATGTGAATCAAGTTCAAGAGGGAGATATACGATCAATTCCGAACAGGAGCTTACCTGCCTCTCCCCTTCCAACTCCGGGTGCTATTCTACTTGGAGACGCATTCAACCTCGTCTCTGCAGTTGCTTTTCTAAAACCAAACTCAGCTAATGCTAATTTTTGGCGGTTTTAGCCGGTGGCATCAACGATCAAACACCTTAGCGGGAGCCCTTTACCAGGTGTTCTGTCCTGCAGCTGATCCAGCAAGTAGGGAGATGAGAGAACCCTGTGTTTGAGTATCTGATGGTAGGAGGAATGTGTACACAAGGGCCAATAGGTTTCAATACAATCTAAATTTCATCTATATATTTAATTTAATTTTTAGAATAAAATTATAATATGTTCATAATTTTTAGATTTTAAAAAATTAAAATTGTTCCTGAATAAATAATTTTTTTATGATTTATATTGTTAAATTTATGTTTAAACTGGAAGAAAAGTGACAATCTAAAAGTTAATCAATATTGGTTGTGAAAAATTAATACCACTCAAATTTTGTAGAAATAAAATTATTTTATCCAAATGTGAATTTTTTTGGATCAATTTTTTTTTAGTTTAAATAGAATGTCCACAATATCTCAAATATTTAAATGTATAATTTTTATATTCAATTTTTCATTAAAAACTTAATACTAATAAAGTATATAAATTTTTATTTGTTAGTCTATACTTCATTCATACCACGAAATCCTTCACACTTTTCTCATTTGTTTGTCTTATAGTAAAATCTTTCCCACCTAAAAGAAGAAATATCAATTTATCCAACAACATCAAAAATTACTTTAATTTTAAATTTGCAACTCTTTTCACACACAAATCATTACTTTATATTTTTTTTATTATCTAAAATACTACCCTACCCTCTAAAATTTAAAAAAAAAATGGTAAAAAAAGCAACTTTTTTTTTTTAAATTTGGAATATGTGCTGTGAAAATTTTCCTTTTAAAAAAAGCCATTAATTGGGCTATTTTTCAACAATTATGGCAAAAAAGAATAAAAAAATTGGGCGGGTGTCGGGTGAAGTGTGAATTAGCCACCGATTACGGCGGACCGCTCACTTCCGACGTTAAGTGCTGAATAGATTCAGTTTTGCTCAGCCGCCGGCGACCATCCAAAAATAGCTGCCAGATCTGATCCACATATATTTCTTAACCATTTTCTTAGCAACTGCTATTCAATCAGCTAAAACAAAAATAGAGAAAAGAACTGAAAAGGAGAAATGGCCGCTGATGATCAAAAAGGAGAAGGCCGCTTCACTTTCCAAGTAATCCTTTTCTCTCTTTGCATTTTTCTCATCGCCACTTCACTATTTCAATTCTTCCCTCTCAAAACATACCCATATTAGAAACTTGACTACATTGTTAATATTTTTGTCTCGCGCTACATGTTCTGAATGTAGATTGCTCAAGTTAGTTATTTTGCCCCCAAAAAAATAAAAATAAAAAATAATGGAAGTTATGCTTTTACATCTGGGGTTCTTTTGCTCCTTTCGACTCACATGCGTATGTATGTAAGAATTGAGAAACTGTAAGCAAGTTGCACCGAGAAGAGTATTTTGTTTAAGCGTATGATCTAGTATATATACGCTAACTTAGATTTATGTATGAGCAGAAAGAAGAGGAATGCAGAGATTTTGATCTCGCAAACACCGAACCAGACGCCCCTTTGCCCCTCACTGTCACTTCAAGGGTGCTTCACTCTTACTCGTCTCTTTTTTTTTTCCAACTTACCTGAGGAAATAGGAAATGAACTTATTCGATGTGTTGGGGGATGTAGGTGTTATATATGTTAGGGGACATAACAGCAGGGCCTGCTTATCGTTTTGCGCAATGGCTTGAGCTTGTCCGTAAGCGTAGCAGCAAGTATCGGGCCTCAGGGTTCCCTCACCGCCCTCATCACACCGAGAGTATGCCCTTGAGGTTAGCCCATGTTTTATTGTTCATAATTCCTATAACGTTTGGTGACTTTTAGACTGAGATATTGTTTATATTAGTGCAATCATATGTTTGTACTTGAGGGTAGATTGAAGAGATGAGATTGTTTGTTAGTTCTGATGAGTTTGGATTTGCTTAATTGACTGTGAACATGTGATTGTGCACTGCAGGTTGAAATTTTTGTTGCAATAGAAAGTTAACAATTGTGCACATTTGGATTTCAAGTTCCGGATTTGAGATGCATGCACTTCCTGTATCCAATGTTGTATGGGATAACTGTAAATGGTGGATTTATGGTGAATAACTGATATAATTGTCACAATTACGATATTTGATTAAGCATTAAACACTTTTAAATAGTTTGGATTTATATCGAACTCATACAACTGTAGTAGGTCAGGAAGTTGTCTTTGACATTTCTAATAATGTTTGTTATCTGTTACATAATGAATATGACACAGTGTCCAATTTAGCATTTTTCTGTTGTAGTCCGATGTTTGAGTATGTGCTTTTGCATGCCAGAATGCTGAAACTCTGTTGATGATTAAATTTGTAAGTATCAAAATAGAGGGATGATGGATATGATAGTGTATTAACAAATTCTTGAGAAGGTTTGATTTTGAGACGCACCATCTATACATGCTGTAATGAGTCATTCTTATGTTATTATTCAGCATGACATTAATCATGGATGAAAAACATTAATTATTAAAGTTTTTAAAATGTATTATATATGTATGCATGTATGTATATATGTATGTATGTATGTATGTATGTACGTATGTATGTATGTATTATTTGCTCTTGTTTCGCGAGTGGATTCAGTAGAGTGGTACTTTGCTGGGTCTAACAGTACTTGCTCAAGATTTCAGCGGAGTAATTATTACAATAGTTTTATGCTATTAGAGAAGTGAAAAATGAGTGAAACTCTTATTCT
Organism: Pogostemon cablin; assembly: GCA_023678885.1. Taxonomy (NCBI): domain Eukaryota; kingdom Viridiplantae; phylum Streptophyta; class Magnoliopsida; order Lamiales; family Lamiaceae; genus Pogostemon; species Pogostemon cablin. The sequence goes on along the minus strand of CM042962.1, from coordinate 7,438,942 downwards.
AGTATCTTTAAGCTAGCCATGAATGCAGTCACATATTTAAACTTGTTGAAAGAGAATGAACTTTAGAAGATTTTATTTTTGAATAACTTGTTTGCATCCAATGCCACAAGATTGGCATGCTTGCTACATCTTCATGGGTGAGCTTTCTTTTTACCAAATCTTCCAAAATACTGAGCTATATCATTCCTTTCATTAATTTGAGGAATATATATTTTTTGTTTTATGTTGACTTATTGTGAATGCTCTCCTCCAGTCTAGAGGAAAATAACACTGATATAAAAACCTCCCCACCTGAGCAAATCACAGAAATTAGCCTGTGGGAAAGATTTGGCAAAGCTGAGATGTTGGACATCGAATCAAGTTCCTTTTCATGGAGCACTCTATCTTCTCTTCGCCATACTGAGCACAGCAGCAGTGCAGAGCATTCTGAGGATGAGATGAACAAGGCACTTGAGGTAAGCTGATGGGTTTTTTTGGCTTCTCATCTTATATAAAATTCATGCAAACATTTGGGTGTACATGTAGCTTAGAAAAGTCATCACCGAAAATATTTTTCTGTTATAAACTACTCTCGTTTTAGTAATATATATTCCATACTTTGGTCAACAGATGCTGTTGTCATAGATATTGAGTTCCTCATGCATAATGTTGTATATGTCTGACTTGCCCATAATTCCATTAGGTACCAAGAGTTACTCCCTTTCTACGGTTCTCCATGCTTGATGTTCAATTCTTTCCTTTTCTCTCTCATGCATGCTCGTAGTTAGTTTTCCCTTTATGAGATTCTTTTGTTCCTCCCATCAAATTATTGAAATAGCATGTTCAATCTTACGTTATCTTTCTAAGAGTATCTACTGTATTGCTGTGGGAGTCAAGGATTTGATTTTGATGTTGTTTAGCCAGGAGGTTTATTCCTTCATAATATGATGTTTTATTGACCTTGAACTTATTAATTGCTTTCTGTTACTATGCTGGTGCAGGTCACTGTTAATTCTGGGGGTGTTGTGTTTTTTGCCCTATTTAACCAACCAGAAAATGATGAGTCTTCTCCTAAGGAAGCTGCAGCTGTCATAAAGTTCTCATCATCTAGGATGGCCACCCAATCAGAACGACTTGGCTATGAATTTGCTAGGTGGCTAGGTGTCCAAACTCCACAAGTTGTACCTTCTTACTGCAAAGATTTTTTGCTTCTCTTTTGAAACAAAATTTTGTACTCGTGCTAATGTTACACATGGCAGGCTAGGGTCATCCATAATGCAAGTCCTGAGTGGCTTCAAATAAAGGAGGCTGCAGAAAAAGCAAAAGATGCCGCCACTGCAGAAGGGGATGAGATTGGTGAAATGACATGTTCAGAACTTCTCGAAGCTCTTGAGCTCAGTCGCTGCCTTCTAGTGATGAAGTGTGTACATTACTCTTTGAGTTCTCTAATGCATCTATTCGTTTAACTTGCATTGCTACTTATTGAAATTGCATAAAGATGTGCTTATTTTGTAAGGAAAGAGTAATTATACTCGCAACTGCATTGGACGTTCTGTCTGCTTTTTTGCCTACTTTTTTTGGTCAGGATATGACTTTCCTTTGCCTAAACATGTCACATTTCATGTGATTTCCACTATGCTGTAACATAGTTCATAGAGAATGAGAAAATTAGGGGTTTTCAAATATGATATCTGTGAGTTAGATACATTTCATGTATCTGATGATACTGTTTTCATGTATCTAATGATACTATCAGGAAATTCAATATATAGTAGTTACTACTCTAATATTTGATTGTTAATCTTTTACCTATCAGAAGTTGCCAAATAAATTTGTATGTTGAATGTACAATTGCAGTTATGTGCATGGATCACCGTTACTGGAAAGCTCGACTGCTTTTGAGTCACGTGAAGTTGCAGAAAAGACGGCAAAGGCACTTGGCAGGATTTTGATGTTAGACCTTGTTATAAGAAATGAAGATCGTCTACCTTGTCGCCATCTAAGATGGCGTGGAAACCCTGCCAATTTACTCTTGGCTGAAAAAGTTGCTACTGCAAATATTGATGCACTGGAGATGGCTTTTGATTCGGCAATCAAGAGATATAGACCTAAAGTTATCCGGGCACTACAAAAAGAAAGGAGAGCAACTTCTGTTGACAGTCGACTAACCATGCCTCAACCTGGTTTGGTATCACAGAAGTCTGATGTTTCTGACATCACAGAATCTCCGAAATCTTGTAATATGAGTGTAAGGAGTTTCTCTTTGAATGAGTCTGTTTGTTCTGATTTTCATATTGTGGCTATAGACTCTGGGGTACCACGCAGACCACCAGCAGGCAAACGTGCAAATGACCAAGCAAATTATCCTAAGCTAGTTGAGCTCCTCATAAACAGTTCTGAATATGCCTCACAGCTGTTGCATGAATTGACTGGAGGAAAACTGGGGACTTCACCAGAAAATATTGATGCAACTACTGATTTTAGGGAAAGTGAAATGACCTCAGTTGTGCATGAACTCAGGCGTGGATTTCGAGCAGCGCTCAGGGATTTGCAGGGATTTCACATTTTCCTTCTTACCCTTCACCAGAAACTAGATGGCCTGCTACGAGCTTTTCTCGGTATTATCAATAGATCTTCTTGTGCTGATCTTGACAAAGAAGATCTTGTGGTTCCTGAGTCTCCATCGCCAGCTCACTGTCCACCCTCGCCCAGCAGAGATCGGGTCGTTGGTGATGACTTATCAGATTTAAATGATACAGAACCTCAGAGAACAGCTCCAAGGCAACCATCATCTTCTGGACATAGAGAAAGTTCAGATAGTTTTTCTCCAATGTCACGCGACAGTGGGCATGGAAAGGTTGCTAAGGGGAGTGGGGAACCATTACGTAGCTTGCGGTTGACAACAAAACTCCGTGATTTCCATAAATTTGCTAAGGTTTGTACATTTAAATTGATAACTTTTAGGCTGCCTGAAAAGGGAAACCTATCATGTAACGTGAATAGACCTCTCATCCTAAGCATCACGCCGAAATCCGAATAACCTTTGGTGTTTCTTGTCTTTAGACGTGTGATTCCATCTTGACTGTATTCATTCTAATGAATATTTATTATTCAGTTTTCAGTTCATCCATAATTGTTTTGTCTCTTCAGAACATCTTGGGTTTGACACGTTCTACTTGTAGAGATGTTTAATTGTGTTTCACCAATGGCTTTCCTGGCATTACTAGAATTTAATCAATATTTTGGTTGATTTAATGCCATAATGTGATCTCCTCGTTATCTGAAATTATCGTAGAACCTTTAAGAAATTCATTCTCGAATGCAAGTTCATTTTATGTGGTGCGAGTGTGTTAACTGATTCCTATTTCCTGCAGTTTATTATATTTAGAGATATTTTCTGTCATTTGCCAGGTGGATGCGGAATTAAACAAAGAACTGGAACAATGGAATGATATGCTTAAAAATGATGCAATTAAACTCTGCCAGGAGAATAATTTCATTACTGGTTTCTTTGAAGGCAGCGATAGCAATTATGTGGTTGATGCTTATGAGTTGAAGGTACAATTTAAATGTTGGTACAATTTCTAATTGTTCTCTGGCATCTTTCCATTGAAGTATTCTAGAACTGAATTTTTATTCTTTCCCTTAATCAGGTAAGGCTTGAGCACATTCTTGAGAGGATAGCTTTAATATCTGATGCTGCAAACACAGAAAAACCGTCACCAATATCAGGCAGTCTGTTTATTGGAGGAGCTCTTGCTGCTAGATCAGTGTATACTCTGCAGCTTTTAGGGATTACGCATATTTTATGTCTTTGCTCCAATGAAATCGGACAGGCAGATTCTCAATTTCCCGAGTTATTCCAATACAAAAATTTTTCAGTAAGTGATCATACAGATGGCATCTCTCATCCAAATGATTTTAAATTATTATGTTTTATTTCACTAAGAAAAGTGTAGAAAATACAATATGTGCACTTCATTTACTTGTGGATCGTGGCCTCATGAGCAGATATGTGATAACGAAGAAGCTAATATCAGTGATATCTTCCAAGAAGCTCATGATTTCATTAGCCATGTTGAACAAATCGGTGGGAAAATTTTGGTTCATTGCTTTGAAGGGAAGAGTAGGAGTGCAACTCTCATTCTCGCTTACCTAATGCTCAGAAAGTAAGCTCAGAGTTGTGGTTGCATATCTTTCAACTTGAGTTAACATCATTTATTTGTTCTGTCATCCAACTGTAGTGAACTTTATCCAATGTGGTCCTACTGCATCCAGCTTCTCTTATTGGGTTTATAGTGTTAAGCACATGTTTCTTTCAGTTTAAAATGGAAAAATGATATTTTCCCCTGCATACACTTCCAATTCAAAACTGAATCAAGTTCTATGTTGGCATTGCATGGAAAGGATATTTGTTAATCTCCTCCTTGGAGAAGGATTCATTCTTCAAGCTGTTTCTAATGCAGAAACTATACTCTATTGCAAGCCTGGAATGCCCTGAAACGAGCTCACCGTCGAGCCCAACCCAATGATGGCTTTGCCAGGATTCTTCTGGACTTGGACCAGAAGTTGCATGGGAAAGTTTCGATGGAATGGCAACAGCGGAAACCATTGATGAAGGTTTGCCCGATCTGTGGAAAGAATGCTGGTTTGAGCAGCAGTTCGTTAAAACTTCATCTGCAGAAAACACACAAGAAATTGTCGTCGGGAAGCGTTGATAGTGCCATGACTATGGAAATACAGAAGGCATTGGATGCACTCAGAATAAGTCGAGGAGGGAGTGTTAGCCCCACGCAGAGACAATTTCAAACGATGACCGAAGAGTAATTCTTTTACTTGCTTTGCTTTCTTTCACATTTGGGAAGATATCCTTATAACCATGAAATCTAGCTGCATGTGTTGAACTTGGGAGTTAAATTGTTTTTATTATCCTTTTTTGTTTGCTTTAGCTAATTGCACCTCTATAATTTAATTTGTTTACATTAGAGTCATCTACTTACATTTTTTTGAATTCTTAATTCGGTTCCGAAACTTCAATTTGTAAATATTAGGTAGTTGTAACATCAAAAATCTTATAATATGGTCTCTGTAGTTTGTTTTGTAAACTTTTAAGCCATATACACTTTTACATTTTACTTTTTTTATTAAACTTTGATCGTGTATTTTTAATTGCACATTATTCTTGCACTCACTCGCACGTGTACTCTAAATTATTTGAATGAAAAATATTATTCATAGTGAACTTCTGTTATGTTTATTGGAATACGGTAGATCTAAAGTTCTTCAATTGTCCTTTTCCTCTAGTTACAATTATGTTTGCAATATGATACATCAGCATTATATTACAGCTTAGAAACTTAAAAGAATTGAGTCTCACTTCCACTCGATTTTCCCATGCCCAAAAAATATGTACTAGGATATTAATCCACTTGGCTCCATAGTTCATCAGCATAAGCCTTTTCATCTTCCTTTTCTCGAGTGATGTATTGAACACCTTCCATAACTTCTTCTTCCTGTTCTACAATTCCATCTTCCATCCAATCACCATCAATGCCCAACACACCTTCGTTTAGTCGTCTTTCTTCCTCCAACAGCTCCTTCAAAGCTTCCCTCATTGCTTGTGCCGTGGCAGGCTTGTCTCTTGGCCTGTATTTTGGTGGAGGCACAACAAAAGGCAAAACAATGTCGTCCAAGTTTCCAGTTGCTTGTTGGATAGAGTTTGGTGCATCCGATGGGGGAACAACGAAAATGATACCGAGTTCATAGTTTGAAATATGAAGTCTCGAACCTAGTACTGAATTATTTCTCGCCCTCCCAATTGATTCTTTCTCTGAGATTGGACGTCCCCAGGCAGCAGCACTAAAGTTGTGTGATCCACAATAGACCCATCCAAAGGATGATCCACTCTTGCACTGGAATCGCCTTCGCCCTACCTGCTCAAATCATTCATTATGTTAACATAAATATGATCAAAATCCAGCTCTAAAAATTGTAGAGAGAGATCATAATACACAACTACTGAAATCATCAAACAGGTGAAAACTCACTTCAACAACAGCAAGGTGAGTTTGAGAGAGATCATGTTAAAATGACGATGCAAACAGAGACAACATATTGGCAAATTGTGATTGGAGTTAGTAGATGCTAAAACCCAGCATTATAAAATGCAAATTCATGTTGCTATTTCAGTGCCCAAACAAAGTGTGACGCATTGTTGAAATTTGTATCTATGTGAAAATATCAATACCTTTATATGCATAGGATACCCTACTCGACTGCATGGATGGGGAATTGCATCGCGAAGTATGCCAACATTTTCCAACCTCTGCCATGTTTTCTGCAAAATTAACTATATTAAGCTTGCTTGTCTCAATTGAAGAAAACTTTTATTTAGTGGTGTCCCAAATAGTTACTCACATATACTAGACAAAACAAGGATTTAATTAATCAAAAATCACAATAGAAAGATAAGACTCAGCTGCTTCATTTCCTTTTAAGGCAAAAGGTGAAAAGGTAATGGTTTGCAGATTGTTGAGAGCAGATACAGGCAATTATTTTAGCAGATGTAACAACAAGAGGAAGGGAAATTTTAAGCATGAGTTTAAAGTTTAAAACAACTACAGTAGCAGTATGTTGTGAATAATAATTTGAAATGGATGCATTAATTTACATCTCTAAGTTGAGCCTTTTTTTTTTGGCGTACTCTATTTTAAGGTATAAAACACTCAAATTATAGAGAGAAAAGTAGGATATGACCCATCATATGATGATGTAAAATTGAAATTATAACAGATGCATGAACTGCATCTCCATAAAATTAAGTCAATATATTTTATGTTGGTTTTACACCTGAACCATTTTTACAGACATGACATCCATTCTCGATTTCTCATTCTACTACAAAAATAAAAAAATTCATACTAGAAATTAACTCACAATACCAATAATTACTTATTGCATAAAGGAAGTAGTAGTCCCAAGTGGATACATTCACAAGCAGATTACACAGCTATACTCCAGTCTCTACCAAATCAAAAACAGAAATTCTTAAAAAGTTTATGGTTAGAAACCCAAAGGCTGTCCTCGCCGCCCCGTACTTAATACTTCAGCAAAGATTTTTTAACATTAGTTTTAATATTTAGCGTACTTAAGCTTATAGGAACATATTACAAAGAGTTCTGCACAAATACTTTCTATTAAAAAGAAGTACTTTTATGAGGGCCAAAGCATGCAAGCAAAAGAAGCCCATGTAGAATGAGCCTACGATACTTAGACAATCAACTATTAATCTATTATTATGGTTAAACAGGTTAGCTTGTCAAGTCTTGGACTATTTAACATCTCTATCAAATAGATTGCAATTATAAACTTTTTAGATTATTAAATATTTGATAAGCAGGTATACGGTGGACATCACAGCACAAGTAGAAGACAGCGGACAATAAATGACAGAGTTCATGTCTCTGTGTGTTTAACTACCTCTGAAAAGCACAGCATACGCTTCGAAGCCATGATTCCACTTATGTTGGACTTCACTCTCTCAATGCTGGGGAAGATGATACTGATGGAAGGATTCTTTAGCTCTTGACTGGCAGTCCAACAGCCCCACTGGAAGAAGCAAGTCCAACCAAATTAATATAAATGCAAATATGGTAAACACAACCATATCAATCAAATTGTCTTACATCTGGATCAGATTCCTCAGAGTCAGAAAATGGCCTTGAGGTTTTTCCTGCTGCTGCTGCAAATGCAGCTAGGAATTGTGCATTTATGCTTCCAACTGACGATGAACCTCCAAACGGATGGGAAAAAAAAGGCAGCATTAGATATCTCTGTACTAATGTTTCATTAAAAAAAAACTATAAATTACTCAACACCAGAGACCCACCAAAAAGGAAATCTGATTCCAAATGTTCAGGCCACTTATACTGACCCAATACCTGAGAATCAACAGAAGTGAAGATATCAGTTGATTGCCTGTGTATTTAACCAACTATTGATTGCACTCCAGTACCAACATTACATACCAATATTTTTTAAAATTGTGCCTATGAAGTTCTCAGTAACACTTAGACATTACATAAATAAAAAGGGGACTTATTTGACAGAGCTTAAGAATAAAGCTTTGAGTGACATTTCTCTACAAGTTTAAAATAGTTTCTATCCTTTGTAGTCCCATGTTCACATTACTCATCATAGGCACATGCCCTCTTCAAATAAATGAATTACAATTAGGACAATCAGAATAACATAAAGAGAAAATCCATTTAAACTATCTGACAGTAATATAATTCACACATGAAAACTTAAAAAAATCATAATGACATATAACTATATGGTCAACAGGTTTACCTCTTTCATGCGCCAGAGGCCTGTATACCTCTGACTTGACGCAACAAGGGAGCATATTGCTGAAGCATATTCAAGTTGAGCAATTTCTGAAAGAGCGGAAAAAGAAGAGCCCTGCAAAGAGAAATAAATTGACACGTGACTACCAAAGACCAATAACACATATAATTCAGGTAAGCATATACTAATGTTTAGCCTTTTCAGAGAAAAAAATGGTTATGATCAAATTTGAGATTGTATCATACCGCATACACATAAAGAATCATTTTTACTTTCCCATTGCTTCCTTCTAAAGCAGTTTCAAGGACTTCTTTAGGAGAAATATATGCAGAAAACATAAACAAGCCAGCGTCTGAAAGTGGAGCCACCCATTTTGCAATATTCCTTGGCAGAAAGCCAAGTTGAACAAAATCTGTATCATAAAAAATGTAGAAAGTTACTGGAAATAATTACTATTAGATCTGGTATTGATTTTGACTTCCAGGAAAAAGAATTGTTTTCTCCGTAGAGAATAAGTGAAGATAAAAAAAACTCAATGAAATGCCTTATTTATCATTGGTCATAAGCATATAAATTTTCAACATAAATAAAGATTTTTAAACTTAAAACATCGTCACAGTTGGATACTCTGTTAGGACTACGAAAGCAAATTGTTATATAATATTTTTAAACAAAGCTCTATCTCAAAAGGTAATTTTCATATTTCTAATACTTTATGCTATTTCATGTCCTAAAAGAAAAAGCTTTAGACTAGATATTATTTATCATGGTTCAGAACCATCGCCAGCATCCATATATCAAAGTAATGAAGTATCCATATAAATGACTTCCAAACACATTGTGCATTTGAGGGGGGGAATCTTGAAGATATTAATTTTAATCATGGATGGCCATATTGGTTAGCTGCGTAGTTCTCCAGGATTTTTTTAAATTCTTATTGTATTTTTTATTCTTTAGTTGTTAGCCTTGTTTGAATTAAATATAACCCCAGTACAAAACCACACTCGCCTTACTTATACTTTAACCCTGACATTTAAAAAAAAATCAATTAAAATTTATACTAAATCTTAATTGGACAGGATAAATTTAGGCCTGAACTCACTTATTCTACAAGATTTCTAAACTGTCATACTTACAATTAGCAATTTTTTTTTTTTTACCATGTTTAATTCTATATCTTTCAGCAAGTTATTTCATTCAACTTCACAGTATCTGCATTTTCTATTGAAGAACTAGCATAAATGTGCATTATTGATGAATTTGTGTTGAAGCATTAACTGAGATGAACATCAAGATTTTTTTTTTTAATATAACTTTTTTTCTAACCACACTAAATTGGATATACAGATCCATTAACCATAGTCAATATTCAGACACATCACTTGTCCGAAGGATTCTATGCTAAAGGGCAGACAACAATTAAAGCCGATTTTCTGTGCATTAGTCATTACATTACTTTAATGGCAAGGATTCCAAGAAAAAATTACTTCTTTCAACTCTGGTAATATTAGTCTAGCAAAATGCATGTTTTTGCAATTATACCTCATTATTACTCCAATTTAGAACATGCCAAAGAACTAAGAATAGATGTAGCTTTTGGTGCAACCATACCAGGTTCAGTCATTGAAAGGATTTATAGAAAATATTATTACTTTAAGAAAACTAGATACAATTAGTTTATCAACAATGCACTCAATTATGTAAATAATATGCATTTTTTTTAATGAAAGAAAAATATCATGAACTATGAAAAGCCTATCTTAGTGACCTACCGATTCAGACAATCAGGCTCCACTGACTGATGTTCAAGGCATTTGTAAGATTGGAAAGATCAGTAAATTACTGAATAAACAAACTATACCACCGTTTATGACTTTATCCATCTACACTCACAGTAAATACAATTAGAAGCACTGGCCTGTAACAAAACTAGTAAAGGCAACACACAATCAACTTCAGTAGTATATGTTACTGCACATTCAGATCATAGCCTTGAATCACCTCAACTGAAAGTATAAGCAATATCATGCTGAACGTAGCAGATATATCTGACTTGCATGACAAGGAAAATAAAAGTGATCTATGTGATTCATTTTTCTATGTCTTTATCATCAAATTATGAAGAATAGTCAATCGCACCGATGCACTGAAGAAGTTTAAGACCTATTTGAGAGCTAGAACACAAGGTATTAGTTGTGCAAGGCAATAATGACCCATCATTGATTTACATGTAATTAGCATGTCACTGAATTAGTTTTTTCATCAATACAGTGGAAATTTAACTCATATGGTATAAAATCTATAAAAAAAAATCTCATATATATATATATATATATATATATATATATATTCTATTGATTATTTAAAATAAAAAAATAAAAAATAAAAACTATTATTGAGATACCTACATAAGTTCGTATTCTAGCAACTGCACTGACACAGGGAAATGAAATTTTTACCTCCCAAAGAAACCTCTTCTGGGTTTGGAATTAACACACTAACAGCATTCCCATCAGCTGGTATATTTGTCTCTCTTCTCAAAACAATCTCGGACATACCATCCACATTCTGATGGCATTTTCCAAGAAACAATGCCAGCTTCTTCAAATGCTCTCCATTAGAATCGGCTGACAAGCGATAAATATGGCTCAATCCAACTACAGATGCCTCAACTGAAGATAAAAGTTTTGCACCACAAGACTGAAACTTGTGTTTATTACCCTGACGCAAGAACAATAAATGGAAAGAACACAAAAAAGACTCAAATGATTCACATTTTAATTCTTACACAGATGGGATAAACATATCCCAAAAAAATCACAGTAAGAAATACAGGTAAAAATGTATGAATTATAATGCTCCCTATTCAAAACTATGTAAACTGCTGAAAAGGTTTTGCAAACTCAAATATTAAAATAGTTTTGCTATCTAGATAACTCTTAAGCAGAAATAATGAGAGTTGGATATTTTATCCTATCTAACAGACCTGATTAGAAGAGAATTAGGATTTTCCTTTTAATTTCTTAAGATGTATTTATGCTAATATTTTTTTGTTTGGATCTACATGAACTTAGTTTCTCTTTTCTTAAAACTCATTAATAAGATAGCATGAGTTAACAAACCTTTCTATTTTGTAGCATCATTAATCACATCTCCTATCAAATTCTCTTAAATATTACTCCATCCGTCCTATAAACAAGTTCACACTTACTATTTCCCATGAACAAGTTCACACCCCAAATAAGGGAGTGACACTAAATCCAAAAACCCCACAATACAATTTATTTCAAAACTGCCACCCCTTTCCAACTCACATAACTTTATAATTTATTTATCAACTAAAATACCAAATTACCATAAAAGTAAGTCAAAAAGAATCTTTTCTTAAACTCCGTATCTACGGTAACCGTGAAATTCATTATGGGATGAAAGGAGCATAAAATAACTCATTATATACATTTTCAAAATTTTGTGATGTGACGAGAACCTTAAAAAAATCTTACTATATTTAGTAACTTAAAAGCAAACCACAATTGCCCTTAGAAAAAAAAACTACTTCCAAGAAAATCAATAAATCATAGATAAAGTTAAGACAACAACTAAAAGAAGATTTTGATCATCATATGATATTTATATTGCACATACAATCTAAAGAATGACACTCACCACCAAGTGGTATTTTGACTTATAGATAGAAGGACTTCTATGCACATGAATTCCTGGTACTGAAGCAACCAAGTATCCTGCAGCTCCTTCATAATCATATTTGATCAACTCCAAGATCCAGTGGGCCTGGCTAGGTACATCAGCTATTAGAGACGCCATAAATCCAGCTAACTGAGCACCAAAATCACATTTTGAACCTATATTGGTCTCCCCAACAGATAATTGGGTGAAAAGAGATGAGCAATTGGGAGAACTTAATCGTGGGAAGTCCTGCCACCACACTGTATTGGTTACATTAAGCCACTGCACAAATTTCAAAGAAAAAACAGAATTTTTAATCAAGGTTACGGGAAAATAATGTTATCAATAGAAAGAAGCCTTCTATAACTGTACAAACAAGAACCTGTTTCTCCACCAAATTAGCCGATGTGATGACAACACGCAGTCCATCTTCATTTTGCAGCACAATTAACTTTGGGTGATGGCAAGCAATGCCTGAGTTCTTTCGTTCATTATTAAAAGCTATAACTTCAGGAAATGGAGGATACCTATTAACATGGATCGACTCCTTTTCAGCTGTTACTAAATCACATGCAGAGCAATTTCATGAAGCTATGAATTGTCATTATAATATGTAACTTACACAACAATTAAGTTTGGGAATTCTGAGAATGGAATGGATGTTCTTTTATTAAGGTCTGAAGCCCAACACCTTTCAGCACTATGACAAGCAATAGTGACTTGAAGGTGAGGTGGAATCTTGCAATAAGTTAAGAACCTACACACAAAATGCTCCAAAATGAAATATCCATCATAAGCACTTAGTACAAAGTACAAACAAGTACATAACTCATACATGGATCAGTATCAGTATGCTTAAGTTAAAAGAAAGTGAGGACAGCCATCAACTGCAGCTTACCATGATATATCACTTGTAAATGTTGCAATAAACACTCGTTTAAGGCTTTCAATGGGATGAAAAAGGTCTGGCAATGAAACAACATCACCATTTTTCTCCAAATCGTGGCTCCTTAACTGGAGACAGTTCAGATAAAACTTCTTTCCGGGTGGCAGAACACCAGCACCACAGTTCTCAGCATTAACCAGTTCTCCACAAGAAGAACAACTAGCTACAAAACCATGCTTAACATCAATTATGCCATCACTCCTTTGCCTTGAAGAGTAAGAATTAGCAGCGCTGAAAAAATTAGAACACGCAAGCTCGTTTTTTCCATCAGAATCCTCTATAATATCTTTAAGGGATCTACTGTTAACATTATGAACAGCTTTAATCTCCCTAGAGTACACCCTCTTCCGGTTAGAACACCCAATTTGAACCAACTCACTTGAACAAAATTTGGAACCATCCAAATGTAACGGAGAACACTTTGTAAGTTCCCCCGAAAGAGAAAAATCAATTCTCTTTTTCTGGTTAAGAACAAAAAACTTCTGGATAAAAGATACAGGGTCATCATTACACAGTATATCTCTACACCAACTTAAAAGCATATTCACATTATCTCTTACTCTGCAGGATTTCAAGGTAATACTAGTCTCTCTTGAGTGTACAGAGTACAGACTCGACTGAAATGAACTCCAATGATCTACCTCCTGCTCAAAAACAGTATTTACAACCAAAAATCCAATGCTAACCCCCAACTGACAAACTTTTCTGTCCCCACATACAAGCCAAACCACATCCCCTGCCCGCAACACAACAGATCCACGAATCCTATCCCCATTCAAAAAAGCCCCATTTGTTGAAATCTTGGCCCTAAAACTTGATAAAGGATCATTACACCTACCAATACCTAGAAACAGCCCATCTGAAAAATATATCTTATTCTGCAGAGAATCAAAGTACAATTGGCAGTGTCTTTTGCTTACTCTACGGTCAGTAAAAACAAAATCACACAACTCAAATTTGCGGCCAATGGTGTAGGTTTTATAGGATTCCAGATAAAGGGATTCGCATAATTCACCGGTAGCACTTGAGATTAAAGGGAGACCAAGGGGTTTGATATGTAACACTGCTCCTTTAACAGTGTCTTTCCTGAGTTTTTTATGTTGTTCAACAGGAAATTCAGATTGCCGCCCTCTTTTGCCTTGGAATGAAAAAGAAGAAACTGAAGAATTGCTCATAGTACAAGCAATTCCATATGAGTCACAAGAGAGAAGATCTACCAAAGAAAAGCTAAAGCTTGTTAGTCTTCTGAATCGAGAAAAATAACAAACGAATTTAAAATAAAATAATCAAATCAATGGAAGAAAGGGAAGAAGAAAGAGTGTATCTATTTTCTTAAAAGAATGAACAATTAATTGGTAGAAATGAAGGAATGAATTCTATGGTGCGTAAGATTGAAAGTTTCCCTCCAGGCTCCAACCGCCGCCTACTTTATTTTGAAACCCAAAATAAAGTAAATAAATAAATAATTTATTTTGTGTTATTCGGCTTTTTTTTTCCTTTTTTTTTTTTATCAATTCAATTAAGGATTGTTTGATTCGGATTTTAGATTAATGAGTAGTGCTATTTTATGGTCGTTTTGGGTTTTTTAGCATCTATATATGCATAAATAAAAGTGATAAGAATTTACTAAAATTGTTTAAAATATTTCTCCCAATTTAATTTTATTACTTTTGGAAACCTTCACCCTAAATTTTAATCTTCACCATTAATTGTTTAAGAATTCATTTTTCATTTTAATTAAAAAATTCGGTGTCTTTTTACTATTTTTAAAAAATTAAAGAACTTTAAAAATTGCATAAACTTTATAAACAAAATCCATTTTTCATACCCTAATGTGTTATAATATGATTTACTAAAAACGTACTTTAAATATCAATAAATATATTTTATCATTTTTTTTATCGGATAAAGTTAGTTGTTAGTCTAGTTAGTTCACCAAGTACCTATACACCATTCTTTCTCCAAACCTTCCTTATAACTACTCGTCTATTCATTCCTAAAAGGAATCGAACCTAAGTCACTCACTTAGCTAGAGGGACTAGCCCACCTGGTTAAATATATTTTATCTATATAATAAATGACAAAGTTTCTTGTGAGACGGGCTGACCCGTTGTTAAAGTATATTCGTTATATATGTAAAGTATGTTAATTCGTAGTTAAAGTATGTTTTTTAAAGTATGATGAATAATGAATTAAAATACTCCCTCCGTCCACTGTCAATCTATTCATCTACCATTTTGGGTCGTTCATCCTTAATCTATCAATTTCCCTTTATGACTATGGGACCCGCACTCTCCACTAATACAAATAAAATATGGGACTCACACCCTCCACTAATACAACTACCTACTACACATAAAATAATTATACTTCTTAATTCACGCACAAAAAGCAAATGGATACATTGAGGATGGACGGAGGGAGTATGTTTTTGAAGTATTATAATATGATTCACTACAAACATGCTTTAAGTATCAATAAACATATTTTATATAATGTCTTAGCCCAATTAGAAATTATTTTTTTAGCCCAAATTTATTTATTGGTTTTTTTGGCCCAAATGTCAGCCCCACTTAAATGACATAAGATATTATTAAGGCCAGCCCACTTCAAAAAAACAAAAAAAAAAGGAAGAAGAAAACGCGAGAGAGAAAAACAGAAGAGGGTAAAAGAGGAGAAACCCTTCTGATCAAATTCTCTCTTACAACCCTCATTCTAGGTGGTTTTTAAGTTATGTTGAGGTAAATAATGTGTGAATCAAGCTTCCTTCTTCCATGGTTTTGTAATTTTGTAGGGTATTTCTTTTTGGTATTAGAGTAATTCACATCCACTGTTCAAACAGTGTTTGACATAGCTATTGCTCTTAAAAATTTGAAAACTCAATTTCTGTACGTAAGTGAATTCGTTAGCTTTCCATAGCCACTTGAAACGCCTTAATCCGATTTTTCTACAATTAATTATGATTTTTCTCGTAAACTGCCGCTAGGTAATTCGCAGCTACTGTTCGAACTACTTTTGACATAGCTATTACTCTCAGAAATTTACAAACTCAATTTCTTTATGTAGCTGAACTTGTTAGCTTTCTGTAGCCACTTGAAACGCCTCAATCCGAATTTTCTATAATTAATTATTATTTTTCTCGTAAACTGTCGCTAGCTGGAAAATTTCAGAATTTTTATGTCAAATTCAAATTTATTTCCTATCGTTTTGTTTAAGTGATTAATTGAAAATGGGTTATGTGAGATTGAGAACTGATATTGAGAAGTTACATACTGTTTTTATCTAATATCGACTCACTCGAGCTCGATTAAGAGTTGTTTATGATAATGAAAGGCGATGTTACCGCTAATAGTTATGTATATTTGATTTGTTTTAATTGCTCATCTCCTTTCTAGGTAAAGAAACATCGACGAAGGATAAGGGACCGACTTTAGATTCCGAGAGAGTTCACTTTCTTGTGAGTTGATAATTTGGGAACGCCTTCTCTTGTGGGAAGTGTGGATCATCGATAAATTTGCATTCATTTTATTTTTAGTTAATTGATAAGAAAATTATTTGGTAATGTGTTATGTGGTAAAGAGCCTGATTGGCTCGATTGTTCTGGTTAGAACCTGATTGGCCTAATATGGTCCATTGATTATCTTATATTATTTCATATAGGTATTGTTGATTTTAACTTATGTTGAAGAGCCTTTCCGGCTCGATATCTGATTGTCTTTATTGTGAATTATTTGCAGATTGATTTCTAGTTATTCTTGTGACTTGTGTGCCAATTAAGACTATGACTTGAGTTGTTATTCATCTCATGATGCATATGTATACCTGGTACCAAGGTTAAGTAGCCCGAATTGGTCACTGTTTAGGTGAGTTGGAGTGACAATGATTAAGTAGCCCGAATTGTCGTATTTCGGGTGGGTTAGAGTGACAACCAAGTCGCCCGTGGCTTGGCAAACCCGGGTGAGTTAAATCTAACTGGGCACCTGTCCATTTGTCAAATATTGATACTCTAGAGGGTGATCGTTAGATGGATCAGTCTATTATAGGCTCAGTTAACGTCACCGGTGTGGGATATGCATGTCATATATGTTTATATGTTTGATCATTTCAAGGATTCACATCGATATTGAATTGTGAACTTTAGCACTTGGTGTGTGTTGAGAACCGCGCGTTAAGCACATAGCGAACTATTCTTTCGCCTTTTAATGTGCATCTTATCTAGAGTAACGGTGACGGGCTCTGACTGACTCTCAACGGAGAGATTAATTCGAGGAGGATATTGACTACCCACTCGTCTTTGATATGATAATATGTTGTTTGAACTAATTGTGTATTTGTAAATGCATTTATAGGTTTTATTTTCGTTAATTTGTGTATTAAGGAAAAATAAAAATTGATGTGGAACGAAATGTTGATTTTATATTATGAACCGCGAGTGGGAATACATACTTCGTATAAGGGTCGGGGTGACCGACTTATCACCTCACTGAGCTAGTGGTTTTGCTCACCACCATCATTTCTTTCATTTTCAGGCTGTTGATATCGTTTTGGTTGGAGGTTTGCCTATCGTTTGCTCGTCATCCAATTAGTGTTTTGGGTACTTTCTCTTTTATGTAAATTGACGGATCCATTGGCGAGATTGTATAGTTTATATTTGTGACCTCCCTTGATGTTCTTTTTGTATTTTCACAATGTTATATCGCTCATGTATATTTTCCTCAGACTGAGTTACATCTTTGTATTTTGTACCTTTGTAAATCCTTGTGATACATTATGAAATGATGTCCTCGAGTTGTACTCGTTGTTATCAATTGTTCAGTTCTACAGGTACTTGATAGCATGCCTTACATTTTTCATAAATTTTCGGGGAGTGGAGTGCACCCATTCCGCAAAATTTATGGTTAACGTGGCGGTTGTCGAATTTCGTCTGCGGTCGGGGCATGACATTTTATCTATATAACACTATACTTTAACAATGGGTCGACCCGTCTCACAATCCCTCACAAATACCCGTCTCAAAAGAGAGTAGCTCAACATACTTTTATAATTGGTTGACATGTCTCACAAAATAATGCCCCTATTTTAATTTTCTTAAATTTAAGACAAATACTTATGTAAGATGACTCACAAAATGAACTCCTTAAAACTTATAAAACAGGGGGCGGCTATTAGAACCCCCAAAATTACTAAACGTACCCTAAAAATATTTAATAAGACATAATTACCATTATAAAATTTATATCTGTTCAGTTGCAACAACCGAATAGAACAAAGAATGTTCGGTTGCAACAACCGAACAGTCATCCATCTTATTTGTTCGGTTGAAACAACCGAGCAAAGAATTCATTATGTTATCTGTTCAGTTGCTAAAATCGAACAGAGCAAGGTTTGTATTTTTTTTAATTCATATCAACATTAGCGAGTAGATAAAATAAATAAGTTTCATGACATCATCAATCTTTAAACAAATATGGTGATTCATCTGTCAGTGAAAGTAAGCAAGTATCTGCTGATTCTATCAATGGTAGTGGTAGTGAAATTCACCACTACTACTGCCACTTCCGTTGATAGAATCAGCAAAAACTTGTTTACTTTCACTGGAAGAAGAATCATCATCTTTGTTTAAAGATTGATGTCAATGAAACTTATATGGTTTTTTATCTATCCGGTAATGTTGATATGAATTAAAAAAATTAAAAATCTAAAAAATTGTTCAGTTGGTTGCTGAAACCGAACAGATAACATATATGAATTCTTTGTTCTGTTCGGTTGTTACAACCGAACACATATAACATATATGAATTCTTTATTCTGTTCGGTTGCAACAACCGAACAGATATGATGAATTCTTTGTTTTGTTCGGTTGTTGCAACTGAACAGATAAGATAGATAACTGGATATGATGAATTCTTTGTTTTGTTCGGTTGTTGCAACCGAACAGATAAGATAGATAATTGTTCGGTTGTTGCAACCGAACAGATATAAGTTTTATAAGGGCAATTATGTCTTATTAAATATTTTTGGAGTACGTTAAGTAATTTTGGGGGTGCAAATAGCTTGCCCTATAAGAAATTATAATATTTTAATAAAAAGTGTTATTTGGTTGATGAATAATGATAATTGTGCAGCGAAATATTTCATTAATTCGTAATATAAATAAAAAATAATATTTTTAATAAAAACCAATATCTCTAATAAAAAGATGTTCTTATATACTCTTACAATCTTAAAGAGAATTAATGCGCCGGTCCAAGAACAACCACTTGACGGGAAGCAAGGGTGTGCAATGTACATTCAACAAATTAGAGCAATGCTTTCAAACTTAATAAATACAGAATCATACTCATATACAATAATACAAGATACTTGCAACATCTGATCTGATCATTCACCCAACTAATTAATTAACCAACACACTCGAGTTGGGTGTGCCTAAACTGAGAATCACAAGCACCACAAGTATTCAAGAAGTTCAAGAGTTCGAATACAGGTAGATTCTGGACAACATGGGAATCTTATACACCTTATAAAATCACAAAGATATGTAGACATATGTATATATTGTTGGGAGCAAACTATAGTCCTCTGGAGCCAGGAACATCGATCCACTGAAGTTCAATTTCCACTTCACCACACTCCACGTTTCTCAGACGGAGGCACATCTCTTGTACTACCTTCCCATCTTTCCACACCACGTGACTCTCTTCTGAGAGACAATTAGTCCTCGATGATTGTACTTTTGTAATTATTGTATTGTTTGGGAGACCCTCCAGTTTCATCTTTACCGCTTCTATGAATGGTCTGATATCAAACTCTGCGTCTCCCATCCTGTCGTCCGCACTGAATGTGTCATGGTCGTACACTATCTGAAGAAACCACGCACAAAAAAATAAGCTTGTGCCGACGCAGAATTGGAATGTTTTAATAAACATTTCAAACCTGGGAAAATATCAAATAAATTGTAACATTCGAATGTTTCCTTATCTATATTCTCGTAAGTTTTACATTTAAATAAATTACTTTATACATGTAAATGTATTATATCTTAATCGCTAATTATTACACGTTTATAAGTAGAGGGGATTAGTATCATAACAGGTGTAATTAACTAATTTCAGCAAAGAAAACTTGAAAACCATATTTCAAGAAATAAGAATTCTAAAATCTGATGAAATTTACGCGCTCTTGTTTATGCACTAACCTTAGACCCATCAATGGCATTCTCATTAAGGCATACTCTCTTGGTAACCAAAACCAAATTTGATGACCCAAATAAAAAGTCACATACAAAACACGATAATGGATAAAAATATATCATGTAAAGCAGATTTAGAACACAAGAAGAAATTATCCAAGCGCCTGAGAGATCATATATATTATTATCCTTTTCCAAAAGCATAATAATAGGTTCAAGCCTGTTCAAACCACTTTTAAAGGAGTTAATACTCTGCAGATCCGGTCAACAAACTCAGAATAGCATTAAGGAAAAGATCAACAAGGTCTGCAACTCATAAGAGAATTCGATTAACTTTTATCATGAAGGAGAGATTGATGGCTGAAATTAGCTCACCAGAAGAATTGGGAGATTAGGATCAGAAACAGAAAGCGTTAAGTCCTCATTCCATTCAGGATTAACATCCTTTCTTATAACACGAGTCTTCAACTTCTGCAGCAACAGTTCAAAACATCTATTACTATAATAAAAATTGATAAAACCAACCACTACAGACTAGCAGTGAAAATAAAAATGAACAAAGTAGATTTATTGGCGTGGGGCGACAAAAATCAAATCTGAGTTTACGAGATAGTCCTAAGTTCCGAACACAAGAAACCCAGATGTCAATGTACCAGAAATGTTGCACCAGTTCATCTAATTTAGTTAGATTTAAAAAATAAAAATATATATATATATAAAAAAAACAGTGTGGGAGTAATGTTGAACTTGCATGTGCATACATAGCTGTAGGACTGCTCGTGCCCATATGGAACGTCCATTCCATCAGTGTAATATTGAACGCATCGAACCTCCCATGCCCTCACAAATTTCCTTTCTTTTGGGCTTTCCCCAGAAAGCCTCTCACTGATGGTGGACTCTGGTTGCCACCATTTCTAACACTAGCAAGTTAGGTAGTAAACTAAATGCTCTAATGCTAATTGCTCTAGGTGCAGCTACACGAATTCAGATCAAATGCTTAGCTTCAAGCCATTTTTATATGAAATGAAGAGCCCAAAAAGAATTCAATGGCAGAACGTATAGTTCTTCAAAAGTCAAGAATCAAAAAGTTGATGTTATAAATACGAAAAAAACATAGAATGCTTCCAACAAAGATAATCCTTTGAAGCTGAAGTTTCAATCCTATTGTCACCAGAATTGATAAAGCTTGCAAAAGAAGTTGCAGCCCTGTGAAGCATCTTCAGAAATTGTAAGGTGACAGCTTGTTTGTCATAGTGACGAATGAAGATGGCCAAGTGATTTTTCCAAAATCGAAGTCCATGTGAAGCGCATACTGATTGGTATAGCAAACAAAAATTATTCCATAAAATCTTCTGAAAATATCAAGCCTATAGAACAATGGCATCAAATCGACCAATGGAAAAAAGCAAAAGAAACAAAAATTAACAGTGACACATTTTTAAAAACAGAAAAACCTTTGACCATGCTTCCTCGCTCACAAGAAAAGATTAGACGATTTGATTAATGGGTTAGAGTAAAAGAAAAGAGGAAGAAAAAAGCTAAACCTCAAAGTCCAACAAATGCGAAATGGGTGACCATTAAGAAGATAATACATAAAGGAAGTATTTGAATCAACAACAAACTATTCATGCTTAATAATGTTAAAGCAACCAGACAGGAATAAAAGTCAATTCATCTAATTTTGCGGAGCAATTAAGATCATCCATCACTTAAAACCCAGCAAACCCTAAACCCTCCAGCTAGAAACTAAGAAATATTAAGAATATAAACCAATTCGGTGATCCCAAAGGATTATGCTTAGCTGAATCAACTTCAACAAAACAACAAGTATCGTTAAAACCTAGAGAGTAAATTCAAATAAAAACTACAGAAAGAGAATCAACGCAGAGATTCACAAATAAGGGAACATGCGAGGAGAAGAACCTGCTTTGCCATTTTGATGACGACGTAGGGATCACTTGTGCGGACATCGCGAACGGCAAGATTGATGCCTCTCTTAACACAGATTCTAAGAAGACCAAAAAGATGATCCATCGGTAGCAGTTTCAAATTAGTCAACACCTGAGAGAGTAGAAATCTATTAATGGAGTCTTCAGTGTTTATTAAAGTATTTTATACATTGAATTGAATTTGATAATATCCGAGTTTCTCTTCCCCTGTCAGGTTCTTCGTATTATAAAACGCACATACTAGTTGATCCCACCATGTGAACTCACGCACCACACAGTTATTTACTCTGAGTACTCCCTTCGTTTACGTTTGTTGAGATTAAGAAATATGTTCTTCCTTTCCATTTACGTTTGTTTCTTGTACTGAAATTAAGAAATATGTTCCTCCTTTTCCCACAATAATATTTATGTAAACTAAGATAAAGAAATATAGTAGTATGTTTGTTCTATAATTAAGACCAAAATATTTACATTTATTTTTTGCACAGAAATTAAAAAATATAGTATTACAATACTTGCATTTCTTCTTCACACTTAAGATTAAAAAATATAATATTATACTTTAATGTGCAGTGGGTTAAGACATACTCTCTCCATCTTGCAAATAATGTTACATTATGTAATATGTTGAATTCCTTAGGTATATGATAGTAATAATGGTAGATATTGTGAACTTGGTATTAATAAATTCTAAATATATTGGATACAACATTCCTCCACGGTCTAACAGTATGATTCATTTGATCCTTTATATACACCTACAAAAATGATTGTGTGTGGCTGAAAACTAATCCTCAAACATTCCTTCATCTGATAGCCTTAAAGATTCAGTACCGTTGACATGAGGCTGGTTGGAAGCAGTAGCACTTGGAGATCCCAGTATGCTGTAAAGGTATTCGTCATAATCATCGTCATCATCATCATCTTCACTATTCGACTGTTCATCTTCATAATCATAATGTGTTGGTTTGATTCCGAGTCTTTCCCTCTCCATTTGCTGCTTAACGGCATCTTCGTATGACATTTCATACCAAACAGTTCCCTTCCCGACTAAGGATTTGTTGTGTGCATCCGTCATTCGCTCTTGCTTGCTCTTCTCAGAATTCTTTGGTTCCCCCCAGTAGTCATACTGATACAAGGGACTATCTGGGTCATATTTGTCTTTTCCAAAGAAGCTTGGATCCACATACCTACCTGGCTCTTCCAGTGGAAGCCCAAGCGACCGACGGCTGCAAGTTTTACAACAGGGTTAGCAATAGCTACTCAATCATTAAATAAGAATGCATCAGCATATTCAACCACAAGGGCTTGTAACAACATTCTCCATAAGTCAAGTAGAGATGTGAATTGAATGAAACCAAGACTTATTATGGCCCAAGAATATTTCTAGTATAGTAATCTTTTCAAATAGTATAAAAAATTTGTTTTTTCAAGTAAAATTATTATTCAACTAAAAATGTCTTTCTGGGTTGCCGAGGAATACTTTTGTGAGATAACCTTATGTGAGCTTTTCTCGTTGAAATCTGAAAAGGACTAGAAGTCGGGTGCATTGATTCTACAAGACTTGCACCATTCACTAAATAGAATAAATTTGAACAAAGTCTGGAGATAAAACTTACCAGCTTATATCTCGGAGCAGAGCTTCTCTTTCTTCGAATGATCTGCGCCAGTGGATTAAGTCATATTCATCCATTTCCTCATTACGCTTTAGCCTGGTAATTTTGTACGTCTCTCCTCTTTCTTCAGCTTCTTTCTTCAGTTTACGATGGAACTGGAATACGTAGAAATTATAAAAAATAAAAAACCATTTTTTCGCTTCACTTGAAATAAACAAAGTAGATATGCTTGTAATATCATAATGAAGTAAGTAATGTTATCAGAACACTTGGGAAGTTAACCTATGTAGAATACTGAAAAGTGGTAATCAAATTGGGTATTGTGTTGAGTCAGTAAGAATTTTTTAGGACGAATAATAGTAGGATTATCATAAAGATTGCGTCCATGAGTGAGATGCAACTTCCAAAAGGATGCATTGTCTATATATAAACTGGCATGTCAGAGTAAATTATAACACCACCTCCAGAAACAACTTGGAAGGTTTAATGTGAGATCATAACTTATTTGATACATCCCCTCATAGAAAGTTATATTAATAGATATGGGAATCCGTGAGATGGAATAGCATCCCTCAGGCTGTCTCAATTATATCTTAGTGAAAACATTAAAGAAATGTATGATGTATCAATAGAAAAAGAAGAAAGAGATCAAATACGGAGGATTAGGCCTAAAAGATGGATTTAAGATGTGAAGAAAGATGGAATGCATCATCTTGATCAAGAAGGCATAAAGTTGTAAAGATCAAGAAGCCTTAAGAATTCCAGTAAACACACCTCACGAGCAATATGAATAAATCATCTCAAGAAACAGGTTATCTTAAAAGTATTAATTTATTACATCATGTGCTTTTCAACTTCAGTAACATTAGCAAATGACCACCAATTAGTTGCATTGCATAATTTATCCAAGTTCAAAATACACTCTCACCCTAACCCATAGTCAGAGAAATAGTTAGCAGTACTAATTCAAAGGAAATAAAAAGGTTAAAAAGCACTATGAATAATACAAATAGTTCATATTATGCAGGTCAGTAATTAAATTGCTTTCTTCTACCTTCAATTTATGATGCTCATCTTAAGTAAATTAAAAAAAAAATCATGCATCATAAACTGAATCTGATAAATGGGAAGCCTAATTCCTTCAGAAATACCCCATAAAATATTGAACTTGTTAATTGAGAATAATTACACATTTTAAACTAAACAATGATGTGCAATGATCTTACTAAATTGTACAGATTAACCTATTCCCAATCCCAGTAGATAATATTAATTGAGCTACAAAGGAGAAAAGGCTGTGTAGTATACAAACCTGACGCTCAGCAAGTGCAGCTTCCAAATCAAGTTCTTTTACACTAACTCTCTGCCAGTGAATATTGAGTGTCACATAAATTATTCCACGGGTCAAACACCAAAATGAAACTGAAAAACAATTACCAATGTCACTCTGGGAACTACTGTCTTCTTATAATAAGCTTTTCCGTACTCTATACTGTTCTCTTCATCAAATGCTTCTTCATCAGTCAGTTCTGTTAACCTTTTGCCTTTATATTTATCAGAATTGGCCTCAAAATCATCCAAGATCATCTGTTCAGCATTAAATATCTTCCATATCTGCATACAAACACACAACAGATAAGACAGACCAATGAAACATCAAGTAATAGCAGCATAGTGCTAAGCAACAGAAAAAGTTGTAATCAGTGAACTAACTCATACATCCTGCAAACATAATAATCGTTGGTTTTGAATTTGCGACTTTCAAAAACTAAAATATTCAGTTTGTTATCTAGCCAGGGGTAGGACCGTCGGGGTGTAAACTATTAGAGTATTCAGTTAACAACTTGCAACACGGATAATGAAAAAATCATTTATTAGAGTTTTAGTTAAATGAGCACTAATTAACAAATATTTTAAGTTCGTTTTATAAAAGAATAGAGCTTGAATATTATAAAGCTTGTTTGTTAAAAGCTCGTGAAGAAACTCGTTTAGCATTCGTATAGTGTGTTCCTGGATTTGTCAAGAACTCAATTGATATATATTACTCCCTCCGTCCCGCTAACTTCTTCTGTTCTTCATACTTTTCTTTATTGTCTATCCCAATACTATCTTCACAACCCAAAAAAATAAATGACACCAAACACAATAACCACACACTACACTTTAATTTCAAAATTGAAACCTCGGCCAAACACACATAACATACTTTATACTTTATTATCTAAAAATACCAAATTACCACCAAGAGTCAATAAAGTGAGTTTTTCTTAAACTTTAAGAATTAGCAAGTATGAAGAATTTAGCGGGTAGGAGGGAGTATTATTTAACAATTAAATATTCAATGTTAATATGTATAAATATGATAATAATTGAAGTGATTATTTAACGTTTGTATATTTATTTTTAACTTTTATTTTTGGTTTATTTGTTTGTTTGTTTAACATTTATGAAAAATATTAGGGGTTCATGAACGAAAATGTTCTTTTATTCTTCATAAAAGAAAATATTTATATGTTTTGAATGAGTGTCCGCGAACATGTTATCAAACATGTTCTTGAACTCGTAAGGGAACATAAACAAGCCTTAACAATCTCTGTTCAGGCTCGAGCTCGGGATCGAGCGCAAATTTTTGGTTGAACGTTTAAGGTTGGCCCGATGCTAAATATTAGCTCCATCTGTACAGGCAACCATCCAAAGAATTGTCATATAGAGGAAACACAATAACCATTCTTTTCAAAAGACTGAAGAAGAAACTAATCACTAGTAACTAATACTTAAATTAATGGTCCAAAAAGTGTCAGCGTTGTGAGAAATAAAAACATGAGCTTCTGAAAAAATAAAGAATTGAATTCGTAAGTAATAGTAATAGTTTGTAAGCTCCTAGAAGAATTGTATTAGACTACTTCAAATTAAATTAATTCACGCTTAAGATTACCTTATCAACGTATGGATGGTTTGACAGCAAAGGTTCCTCCTCCCATTTGATTCCAGGATCTTTTCTAGGAACAGGAGGCCTTCCACAATCACGCTGCAAAAAGGAATGCACAGATAATGAATATGTAAAACTGAATTTAGTTTAGATTATCATGAACGAACAGATCTGTTAGAGCATGGAAAGAAGACTAGTCATGCATAACCTGAAGTTTCTTTACACAAATTTAATGATATTAATATCCTTGAATAATGAAACTATAAACTATAGAACTATATACAATATGTTATGATTTAAAAACATGTTAATGCTGATTGTATTCCATCTATAAATATGCACACACATAATGCTAGAAAATAGATCATGGATGTGTTCATCGCCTTCTACTTTAAAAGCTCAGACCTCAATGAATGCAGATCCACTGCATTAATAGATTAGATTGGTTCATGGTGACAAACAACACTTTATTATTAGTATATGCACGATTGATAAACGTATTTTTTTGAAAAAGACTTATGTGAAAACAAAATATGAATTGGACTGAACTTCACGCAGAGAAGTAAGTCACTCACACGTATTTCATCTGGGTTGTTATCGTCACGATGGAATATTGGGGGGAAGTCAAATCTATTGAAGCTGCAAGCACGACATCATACATGACATCAATGAGCATGGAAATAATCAGGTGGAATTCATGAGATTATCAGCAATCAAGAGAGTTTAATATGTTCACAAAAAGAAAAGGCACACAAAGGAATTAAGATGTATAATGATATACATTTGAAAATAAGAAGCTTACATTAGGTGATCTATATTAGGATAGACAAACCGCATCTCTATAGGGAATCGGAAGCGATAAGGATCTCGTTTGGTCTGCACACAATGGAAAATATACAAAAGAAACTCAGCTTGCATGAAAATTAACATAGAAAAGAGCGGAGATAACTTTTACGTACTACGAACCCATAGAAAAGCAGATTCACATCATACAAGTAGTTTGAATGGTAGGCTACCCTATGTTCCCTTATAATTAACAAGCCACCCAACCAACTTATGAGCTTGTTATTCATACAGATAACTGAAGAAACTGAATGGTATGGCAGTTTATGTTCCATCACAAAAAGAAAGCCATCCATCTAAGTTATAGCTAGTTATTAATAAAGATCAAATAGTGATAGGAACTTCATCCATTTTTCAGCTAAATAGAATAGTCATCAAATCTTATATGACTCATGAATTCTGAGTACATGCCAGGTCTGTGGATATTTATACAGATTGACCTATCTGAATCACAGTTCTGCCATGAATTATTTTGAAGCATCACTACTCCAAAAATATTATTGCGATCATGTTGCAAAAAGTTAATTGGTGAACTTATGACTAGCCTTTGGGGTTCGTTTGTTATTTAATTCCCAGAACGTTCTAATTTTTCTTGTAGTGACTAGCAAAATAACCCTAGAATAATACTTGATCATGGGGTAGATTCTCTCCTACTTATAACACTTTTTGTGCTTTGAGGTATGTCTCATGCCTTAAGACTCTTACTAACAATATTTTTAAAAAAAAAAAAAATTATATTGTGTTAATGTTTTATCCTAGTTTCCATTTCGGGTGCAGATTAAGTGTTTGCGATTTTCTACAATCAATCTTTTCCCATCAATACTTGTTGCTTAATTATAAAGAGGGAAAAGGAAATTAATCAGGTTTCATGTCATTCGATCTTGAGGGATCAGTTGTCAGTGAAATATTTATAGAAATATTTTTCATATATGAAAGCGATGAAGATATACAAATCAAAGATCCCAAATTGGTAGACTAAGAGACAAGATGGTATGGTAAAAAGATGAATGGCAGTACATGTAAGAATGATCACAGTTATGCATAACTTACCAAAATTTCAACAATGACATGCATACCAACTTTGATGTGATGTCGGATCCAATACCAGTCATTACGCTTAATAGGCACCCAGCTGAAATGCATCAAACGCATCACAATCATTTCATCAAAAGGATGGTGATGCAAAATTAAAAACAGGAACAAAATAAAAAGAAGGCATGCGTTTATATGTGTAAGTTAATACAATTGTTCCAGACCAGAGTGAGTTCGACCTAGGCAGAAGCTAATACAAAGACAGGATCGTTCATGCGCTAATTCACAAATTACCATCTATTAGGATGCAGTAAACATCGGTGACCATATGGATTATAACCGCAGCTAGTTAACTTCATAAATGTCAAGTTGCCTCAATTTGTTGCCCAAGTACTTTATAGCTTATACATAAAATTACACCAACCTAGAGATCTCTACCAGCAGCACCAAGTCCTATCAGTTAAGACATGAATTATGGAAGCCAAATTAGCCAATGATGATTACAGATAAAAGGGAGTTGCAAAATTTTATTAGCTGTAATCTCTCACATAGCACGTGGTGAATACTTTATGGCACCTTATCAGACCAACTTAGAGATCCCTACCAGCAGCACATGTCTTACCAATTTAGACATGAGGAATGGAAGCCAGGGATGATTACAGATAGAATGTTGGGAAGGAAGGTTGCAATTTTTTTATGAGCTCTGATCTCTCACACAGTATGTACTGAATACAGTATAGTGTCTTTTCTCACTTATTTTCGCCTCTGGCATATGATCTAATGGACTAAGGTAACTAGTAACTATTTATTAGTATTTCAATATTATTGAGCCGAACGAAGGCACCAGTGATGTTCTGCAAGACTGCAAACTATTGAGACACAAAATAACTATTCAATGTTGTTTAACTTAGGCATCTAAAGATAAGCTTAAGTCTAGTTCCGCATGGAGCATTCCATCACTCGCATTAAGGGCCAATTATTCAACTTCTAAAAAAGCAAAAGTAACGTTCAAATTGTCAGAAAAGATACTCCATTAATTCAACTTTAAGAAAGGGACTCAACATGAACACTAATTTAAAGAATTCCAGAGAAATAACGCATACCCATCATAGACGCATCCAATGTCAACAAATGCTCCTTGGTAAAGATGCACAGCAGTCACTTTACCAGCACATATCTAAAAAGACAAGGAAATTCACATTACTGACATTTCATTCCAAGGCAAGTTTAGCTACTCAAAAGCATGTACAATTAACCAAGCAAACATTCTACCGGGAGAGACTACTTTTTTCATTCCATTCCAAAATACTCATAAAAGACATTGATAAATATAAACCAAACATGTGAAACTTGCCCAAATATTACGCTATTTTGTTATTGCAATGGAAATTGTCAGTAGATGTGGTAGACAATTAGCCTATACAACACCAAGAACCACAAGGAAATCAGGAAAAAGAAACAGGAATCCGTGAATGCATTATTAAAACAAGCATCCTGACTAGCGGATCATAGCTAGAGAGTGAGATTAAGAGAGCAGTCTAAAAAGGCACGCATTCTTTTTAAGCGAGCTTTTGGGATGATGCCTACTTAAACCTATTTTCATGATATCAAAGTACAAGATTTGCGAGTAATGGTCAGTTTTGGGACCCAGCTATCCCATTTGTACGGAACACTTGCATAGGGTGAGCATTAAAACTGGATTACCCCAAGGGCATATAGTGTGTATGTACTCAGTGGTACGTAAACCTATCAATTTTCAGAGAGCATTAGGGACGAGATCAACTCAAATCCTGTTTGTGAAGTATATTATCCTCAAAACATGCCCACTCACTGGAGTGCAGATTTTCCTTAGTATTTTTGGATAGTTGACAAACTATTTGGAACAAAGAAAAAATAAGGAAAATGAACTTGATTGGGAATTGAGTACCATACCTAGATCAATGATCACATATATAAACATAAAATAATTAACAACCTTACACAATTACATAACAGCTTGGCAAGATATAGTCGTCAATTAAGGGGCAAAAAAAAGTGAGCATTAGAACTTGAAAAGAGCCCAACTTGATTTCTAATCAAGCAGGGACAGTTTTGAATAATAGGAAATAAAAGGAAAAGAAGAATGGAATAATTTACCTGTCCTGGGTAATAGAACGGAAGCTCATACTGCAGGCCATAAAATTAATAGGGAATAATTAGTTTATTGAGTGATCATGTAATGTATAAGGAAAAAAGAAACCAAAAAATCATACCATATCCTCATTGTAATCATTTCCCCTTTTCCTCCTGCCAGGATAATAGTCTTGGTCATGCTGCAAAGATCACAAATGCCTCTTCAAAACTACCTTATATGACATTACACGATTCTTCTCACATGCACACAAAACAAGGACATACACATTGCTTTCTATCAGGTTAACCAATTATCCTTTAGCAGGATCCAGTTAGCTTCATAACAAAATCAAAATGAGAATTGAGTTTAACTTCTTGTTATTATGTTAACAAACACATAAACACAATTTCTATCTGATACGCATTTCAAATTAAAATGTTTAAAGAGGATCAAGGATAGCCAAAAGAATGTAAAACTAAAACACAGCTAAATGAAATAAGTCAATCAATATCTAGCTGTTCAGTTACTCATGCAGAAGCACCAAACAGGAGAACAGTGGTCAGTCATCAATCCAATCATAAACACACACAAGTGAGAAATTAACAACTTTAGAAAATCAAAGATCCAGAAGTAACCTTGTAGGATTCCTCCTCCAACCGATCCCTATTAGCCTCCACCCATTCATTATATTGCTTTAAGAACACCTTATACCTATCCAAGCACATATCCTCCGTCTTCGTCCCCTTCTCCAGCCTTTCCTCCACATTCTCACCATCCACGCTCATGACAGAATGCAGCTTATGTGCACCACGAATGAATTCCAACTCCTTCTTGTCCACCTCCCACCCTCGGGGTGGCCAATCCCTGGGAGGCACTAGGGCCAGCGCCAGAGGCCCACTCCACAAAGTTTCAAGCGGCTCCGGAATTTCCCCCTTAATCTCGAACTGCTTGGCATAATACTCATCTTCCGTGAGCCCCATTTCAGCAATTTTCTTCTTTCGGTAACTTGGGCTCAACATTTTGAAAGCCTCAATTGCTTCGGGAGTTTGAAGGGGCACTTCCTCGCCTTCATTGAGTGACTTGCGTGCAAAATCGGCCTCAGGGGTGAGGATTTCTTCCCATGGAGCCCATCCCCTTTCTATCCAATTTCTTTTACGAGCTTCGTCTTCCGACATCTTCTCCTTGGGACCAAAGGATGCGAGAAATGCGTCATCGTCTCCGACTGGGTACTCATCGGACGAGTAAGAGCGGGGGAGAAAGGGAACAAGGCGCTGCGGATTCAACAATTTGGAGGGGAAGTGAGATTTGTGGTTTATCAGGGGTTTTGAGGGCGAGGGAAGGAGTGTTGTGAACAAGGGAAGAGCTTGGAGAGCTTGCATTCCGGGGGTTTTCTAAAACCTTTTCTCCAGATTATGGGGTTTTGCTTTTAGTTTTGGATATGCGGATAAAGTTCGTTGGATAAATTGGTCCCATGTGGATCCAATCCGTGACCCAGATTCGACCCATTTTATGACCCAGCATATTTAGCTCAAAATAACTTTAGGACATTATTACTAAAGGCATTCGAAATAAAAAAATATTAGTAGTATATATTATTAGGTAAAAATACATTTCTATTCTCCAATCTCAAACTTATACTCCTTATTCTAAGTTATAAAGGACACCCAAACTTTCTACTCAATTTATTTACACCAAAAACACATTACCAAAAAAGAAAATCAAATGCAAAGAAACAGAGAAAAGAGGAGAGAAAGAAAAAAGTGAATGAATAAAGAATGAAAATTTGCTTGGAAACGATGATATGAAACCATATAAATATTCTTATTGGATTTATCACATTTTATTTATAAATCTAATAAACTTCTCATTCTTCAAATTCTTTGGTCTGAGTTTCTTAGCGTATCGAGTTTTCAAACTATTTAAATCGATAATTTGCATCTAAGCAAATCCAAGGCTACGCTCATGATTCACTTGTACAGAGATTTCATCTTCTCTTCTCTGCGTTATCTTTGCTTGTTGTGTATTTTGGGTACTTGGTAAATTTGGTGAGTGGAGTTGGCGTCGATGGAAAAAATGTCTCAACGCCTCTACTTTCTTGCATTATTTTTGTTTCCTTACAAGATTTAGTGGTATGAGAATGATCATAGCAAAAGACTAAACTTTTCATTTAAAATTGAAATTAAAAAAAATCAACTACATATAATTACTTCAATTAAAAACCTAAATAATTAAACATCATCATTTAATATTACCCATAGTCTCCCTCTCCGCGTCTATTTGTTTAATCAAAAAAGGTAAAATGATTGGAATGAGCAAAACCACGGCTTAATAAGAAATTACTTCTTATTAAAACAAAACATCACATGCAACAATAATTTATATTGCATAAATATATGAACTGTTTACTCAATACCATAGTATGTACTCTTCATGAAATATGTTCTTCATTCATATAGATTATAAACACATGAAAGTGCGCCACTTTCAATTTGGCGTAGAAAATGGCTCCAGCGCCATGCTACTTTATAGACATTAGAACAGTAAACCCGTTACGTGTGGCGGTTATTATTCACCACTCCACATTTTTTATTTCATTTTTAATTTATATATATACTGTCTAAAAAAATAGTCTACTTCGCAACATGCGTGCATGGAGGAAATTATAATTATCATTATTCATAATTCAATTTTATTATTTACGTTAATATCCTCTAATTTATCATATTTATTATAATTTTCTTTTTCTAATTTAATTTTTTAAATTTAAATAAACTAATTAATTTTAGATAATTTGTAAATTGTTTTTAATAATAAATATCAGCTATTACATTTACTTTATTGAATGTATCAGCTATTACATTTACTTTATTGAATTAATACATTTTCGAAAATTAATTTAAAATTAAAATAATAAATAAATGAATATTCTAATAATTACTCATATTGTAGAGAAATTTTGTAGTGCAAACCATTTGAGTTGTAATGTAAATTATGCACTAAAATAAAGTATAGAATGCGCTAGAATAGAGTGACCGCATCAGTTGGCCTTATAAATGTCTAAAAAACCTATTTCTTCTATATATCACATATCTTATTTAACAATATAACATGAACTGAATGTCTAGAAAATTTATTTATTCTATACATCGCATATCTGATTTAACAATATAACATGAACTCAAATATCGTCACACATAACATTTAGTAGAGACAAGTGAGAAATCCCTCACATGGAATGAATGTTGTGGATGAAATTGATGCACTTTAATGCAGATGAAAACCCTTTTATCATTGTCTTTGTCTATCATTAACATAAAATAAGTGTTTTCTCTATAATCCAATAGTAAGAGGAAGGAATTAAACTTGAAGGTGAGATCATCACACATACCATTTAATAGAGAGGAGTAAGAAATCCATCACCTGAAATGAATGTTGTGGATGAAATAGATATACTTGAATAAAATGAAAACTCTTTATCTCCTCACAAACATAAATTAATCTTAGAATTTTCTTTATAAATCAAGAGTAAGGTGAATAAATTAAACTTGAAGCCTCGTTGAAAGTGAAAAGGATGAAATTTTGATATTTTAAAATTGAAGGAATAAAAATAGGAATTTATGGTAAGATTTTTCTTAACTTGCATTTAAATTATTTGAATTAATTACTTTCTAATAACATTATTAAAGAGAGATACATCTTTATCTTTATATATAATAAAACACTTTAAAAGTCAAAATTAAATCAATTTTTAATCTATACCATTGATTTTGATTACTAAACCTTTTTTAATCTCATCCGTTCATTACATTATTCAATTTCATCCATTCATCACAATTATGATATTAGATTTTGGCCATTGATTTTTTTGTCATAATAATGATACTTTATTTAATTTAAAATGATACCTTATTTAAAATGATTCCGTATATGTGTAATTAATGTTATTTTTTCATTAAATATAATACATAACTACTACTAATTTTAATTATTTCAAATTATTATGTTAATTATTCCTAAATAATTTGAATTATTTTTTTCAAATTATGTTAATTATTCCTAAACAATTTGAATTAATTTTTAATTATATGGTTTAGGGTTTAGGGTAATATTAATTAATTATTATAATAACTTATAAAATTAGAGTTTAGGTCATATTTCTGTAATAGAATTATATTATATTTATTTTATATTTAATCAGTAATAGTATAGGTTCATTTAAAATATTATTTTTAATCAATAAAAAAATACTTTAAAAATAATATTAAATGGGTATGAGTAATTTACGAGTATTTTTTTATGCACCGGTATTCGATCCATAGACCGACTAATTCGGGGGAGGCCAGAACCCACCGTCCACTAAAAGACTTTGGAACATATACAAATATTGTAATAAATTTTTAAATGATATTTATTTATACACGGGTATGAGTATTAAGAAATATGAAGGTATCTTACATAATTAATAAACACCCTAAAAAATGAGTACGAGTAGTTCAAAAAAAATATCATTAGAATTTGAAATTAAAATAAAAAATTATAATATTTTTGTATTCAATATGCACTACAATAAACCAAATATAAAAGATGAATAGTAGTTTATCGATTTTTTGTTATAAGCATATAAATATATTATAAATATATATTAATAATTATAATTTTCACGGATAGTTCAAAAAATATCATTAGAATTTGAATTGTGTACGTGTATGAATCAGATATCCACAAATATTAAATGATACAAAATATTTTATCTGTATTATATAATATGTTATGAAATAATTATGTAATTAATTAATAGTTATAACTTTTATTTGATCATATTAAAAATAATAAATTTCATATTATATTTAATTATATTATATTTAATCAGTAATATTATAAGTTCATTTAAAATATTCATTTTAATTAATAAAAAAATACTTTAAAAATAGTATTAAATGGTGTATGAGTAATTTACGAGTATTTTTTGATGCACCAGTATTCGATCCATAAACCGACTAATTCGGGGAAGGCCAGAACTCACCGTCCAATAAAAGATTTTGGAACATATACAAATATTGTAATGAATTTTTAAATTATATTTATTTATACACGGGTATGAGTATTAAGAAATATAAAAGTATCTTACATAATTAATAACACCCTAAAAAAATGAGTACGAGTAGTTCAAAAAAATATCATTAGAATTTGAAATTAAAATAAAAAATTATAATATTTTTGTATTCAATATGCACTACAATAAACCAAATATAAAAAATGAATAGTAGTTTATCGGTTTTTAGTTATTTATAAATATATATTAATAATTATAATTTTCACGGGTAGTTCAAAAAATATCATTAGAATTTGAATTGTGTATGTGTATGAATCAGGTATCCACAAATATTAAAATTATACAAAATATTTTGTCTATATTATATAATATGTTATGAAATAATTATATAATTAATTAATAGTTATAACTTTTATTTGATCATATTAAAAATAATAAAGTTCATATTATATTTAATTCATAATTAATTAACAATAATATAATTTTTATTAAAATATTAATTTTAACACAAAAATATATATGTATATAAATTAATTAATACATTAATTTAAACACTAAAAAATATAAATATATTATAAATATATATTACTAATTATAATTTTTATTTAATCATATTTATTTTAAATATAAATATTTTTCTAAAATAAATTAGCATCAAATGGGTATTTGTAATCTACGTGTATTGATAAATGAGTTTGGAACGGATATGAGTATCATAATATATATTTTTTTTAATGAAACGGGTAAGAAAATGAGTAGTTTAAATTTAAATGGATACGAGTGCGTACGGATACCCCTATAGTGGATATCCTACCCGCTATAATCCAAAACAACTATGATTATACATTAAAATATTATCTCTCAAACTAAAATATATTACAATAGTATATTCTTTAATATTTGATTTGATTACTTGGTATAACAAATACTTAGTTTGAGAAATTAATCATTGGTTTAATTACAGCTAATTTGTGAGAAATATATATAAAATGTTATAGGAAGCTCTCTTATAATATAATTAATTTACATGTCTATAATCAAATTATGCCTAGATTTAAATGTAGTTTTTAGCTGATTCATAAAAATGTATGAGAGAATGTTTTCATTTTAAAAAAATATAATAATAATTTTAAGTGAACGATCTATTAATTTTTTATTTTTTCAATTTATGAATAGAATCTGTGTAAATAAATTTTCTTATATAAATGAAACCGATAAATAAATATATTACTTGTGAGTAATTATTTTATCAGTCCTAATATCGATTCGTTTCACCTTTAGGTAAACATTAACCAAGCATACTGGATGCAATAAAATAATAAGTTTAGGATGATATTATCATGAATTTTTTAAATTGGACATGTTCGATCATGGATGGTGAACATTTAAATGAATACGAATTATGGGTCCTAACATCGATATTGATTATATTTAATAATTATATTTCATGCTACCCTGTTTTACCATAAGCATATTGATAAATATTTTGGAGTAGTTACAAATATAGTAATAAATTTTTAAAAGGCACAGATTCGAGTATGAGTGTTTGATATTTAAATAAATATGGTATGGTACCTATGGGTACCTAAATACTAATTAATAAATATACAACTTCCTAATATGATATTACATAAAAATGAATATTATATGTAAATAATTAGTGGTATAACTTTATAATATATTGATAAACATGTTTGAGACGTCTACGAGTATCAACCAGTGGTTTAGGGCATACTGTACCCCGATGATTTAATATTTATCAGCAGTGAAATGACGAGTTTACCCCTGTGATTTATGATATACTTTTTCTCAGTGGTTAAGGACATAATGTCCCCCGAGTGTTTAATATATATTGGCAGGGTTTAGTGTTTGTTCCATTTGTAACATTATGACTTTATCCCTGTGGTTTATGGTATATTATTATCCAGAATTTTAGGGCATACGGTACTCCGATGGTTTACCATTTATCGGTAGGAAATAGTGTTTGTTCAAATGGTGAAATTAAGATTTTACCCCAGTGGTTTTTGGTATACTGTACCCCAAGAGTCTACATAGCATGTATTATGGAGGGAGTATATTATATAAAAAAATAAAGGTATATTTCTAGTTAAGAGCTATTTATTTGACAAAATTCCTGACCATGCAACACACGACACTGTTTTTTTGTTTTTTTTATATTCTTACTACTGCATGAAAATGTATTACTAGGCTTCTCCTTCAGGTAGAGATATAATAATTTATCCCAAAGGCATGATTTAAACTTCTCTTTCAAGTTTAAATAACATCATAATACCTTTGTCCCGTGCAATGCACGGGTTCAAACGCTAGTACATTCAAAACATTCAATTTTTTTTATTATCAAATACAAGAAGTTAGAATAATATACATAATATAACCCTAATTAAATATTTATAGATGCAATTCTATATCCTGTTGACACAGACACATCTTTCCCACAATTTCCTCCAAATCTCATATCTAATATATCTTCCCCACCATTTCCTCAAAATCTCATCTCTAATATATTGACACAGACACATCTTTCCCACAACTTCCTCCAAATCTCATATCTAATACGTTGCAACGGTCAACTGCCATTTATCTATCTCCATCAAAATCAGCAACGATCAACTGCCATTTATCTATCTCAATCCAAATCAGCCGACCGTCGCACCGTTTGTCCCGGAGTAAATCATTGTTCACTACCATCGCTGGAAATCCTGCCGCCAATGCTCATTGCCGAAAGTCTCTCTGCTTCGAAGAGATATTGCCATAGTTTTCATCATCCATCGTCAATGAGTTCGTCAAATCTGCATCTGTTGCCGTCGCATCTAAAGCATCCTCAGTAGCAACCTAACTCAAATAAATCGCGACACTTGCACTGCATTTTCAGATCCGGTCCTCTGTTGTTGGGGAAAATATCGCTACAAATTGTCGGCCACGATGCCAAAGTCATTGCAATTGCAGCCAATACACAGTCTCGCCGAATAGCTATCGTTGTTCACCGTTGCCAGAGTCTAATAGGATTAAAACACCTATTGGCTCTTAACTTCACTTTCAATCCACATAGATAGTCGCTGCTGTCCATCGCTCATCCTCCAAATTCTCCATATATATATATCTTATGTTGTGAGATTTATATGTTGGTTGTGCAGAATCATATCCAATTGTGCAGAATATGATTATGTAACATATATCACTATGCTTATGCTTTAATATCTTATTGTGTAAAACATTTAATGGATTATGTAAATATATCACTATGCTTATGTTTTAATATGTTGTGATTATATTGTGCGGTATTCTATTTGTACATATTTTCATATTTATATATTTGCAATGAATAAATTTGGATTTGATATTTTTTTGTAATATAAACATCTTACTTAAATTAACCGTTCATAAAGTTGTCTAATCATTCTCAAATATATTTGAATATATTTTCTCCGCCAAATCATTTTAAGTGTGTAAAGGATATTGTGCAAATCCCCTTATTTAAGGGATTGATAAAAAGAAGTAAATTCTATTTTTAAATATAAATTGGATATTGTCAAATCCCATTATTTAAGGGAGTAATGAAAGATAAATAAATCCATTTAAAAATAGATTGAATATTGTTCAAATGTCACTATTTTAAGAGAAATAAATTCCATATTTTTTAATCTTCTTCTACACGTCAATAACCAAGGGGGGCAATATGTACATTTTTGTGTAATTTTGTATCTCATTGTAATTAAAATTTAAACTTGTATCTAATAGTAAATATGGACTCCATTTTGTACATAATAAAAGTGAATATCCCAAATTATTTTTATCACATGATATAAAAGTTGGAAAGAACAAATTTTGTACTTAATAGTGAATATCCAAAATTATTTTTATATCATGAATAGAAGTTGGACGGAACGAAATTTAAAATACACTAGTTTTTTTCTCATGCATATGACACGGATTTATTTTGTGTAATATATTTTTATGATTTATATATATATATATATATTTCATCTTATTTTATTATT
This sequence comes from Pogostemon cablin, assembly GCA_023678885.1. Taxonomy (NCBI): domain Eukaryota; kingdom Viridiplantae; phylum Streptophyta; class Magnoliopsida; order Lamiales; family Lamiaceae; genus Pogostemon; species Pogostemon cablin. The sequence goes on along the minus strand of CM042962.1, from coordinate 7,399,235 downwards.
AAATGTTCTTTTTAAAAAGATGCATATTCTATTAATTCGAACTTGAATGATTTTTACTATTAATTAAGGTCTTGAAATAAAAAAAATAAAAAAAAATGAAGTGATGCGTCATCATAGGATTATTATATCATAAATTATAAAAGTGGAATTACAAAATATACTATTTAAATTAATTCGGAGTAAAATAAGCCATAAACTAAATATTAAATAAATTATTAAAATTATAATTAATAATTAATAAAATAAATAAATAAAAAACACGGAAAGAAAAGTAAATCAAAAGCGAAGAGCTGGTGATTTTGTGTTTGTTTAGTGTTTACTAAGGCATCTTTAAATGCAAGAGAATATTCTTTACAAATGTAATACCATGTGCAGACAAATCGCCAACTACGCATTTTGGAAAAAATCAATCTCAGCCGTCGAAATAGTTGGGAACATTCTAGAAAAAGTAGCTACAGTAATTTTATTTCTAGTCCAACTTTTATGTACTCCCTCCTCCCGTTAATTAAGAAAATTTTATTTTACTATTTTTTTTTTAAAAATATTTTAATATTTTTAAATAATAGTAAATAAAAGATAAAATAATATTTTGACTGTGAAAATTGAGTTAATAAATTTGAAATTAAAATAATTTTGAAATTATTGAATAAAATTTTATTTTAGTGTTTAATGCGAGAGATTACTGGAGTAATTATTATCCACTTCTCACGCAGACCGATTGCAGGTCATGCAATCTAACGGTTATAATTCTCTGCGTCTTACCCAAAAACACATTTGATCTACTTGGTCTATATACACCGGATGCATAATATAACTACCAATCTATGTATATTTAAAACATCACTAATCTTATTCTACTCATTTTCTACACTATTTCACTGACCCGTGTTCCTCTGCCGCTGCTCAACCCCTTTTCTCTCGATCTCTCTCGAATCAAATGGGTAATTTTCTCTCTAACTTGTTTTGTTATTGCTTTGGCGTGAGTTGATTTTCTACTTCATTTATCTAACTACTGGTGACTGATCTTTTTTTGTTTTTAATTCTGAGTGCAGCATCCAAGATTAAGGTCGGAATCAATGGTACTAGATCTGATCTCATCTCTTATGATCTCTTGTTTTTCCTTTTTTTTTCCTTCGGCATCTGTGGATCTGTTTTTTGATTGGTTGTTTGGCTTTTTGATGAAGGGTTTGGAAGAATCGGGCGACTTGTGGCTAGGGTCCTTCTTCAAAGAGACGATGTCGAGCTTGTTGCAGTCAACGATCCCTTCATCACCGTTGACTACATGGTAATTTTCGCTCACTTCTCTTTTTGTGCTTCCAAATCCCATGTCATTCGGGATTAAGTTTCAGTATAGTTTGTTGATTCTTTGATATTGGTTTCTTTTTGATAGATTTTGTTTTATTTTTAATTTCTTATTCAAGTGCAACCTAATCTGTTTGTTGTATTTTGAATCTCTGCACCTTTGAAATGCATGTGGTTAGTTCGAGGCTTTCATAGTTTAGTTGGGATAATATTTGCATTTTTTTTCCGATATGAAAGAAATGACGGCAGGAATTATATATTTATTATAATAATTATAATTGAAATGGGATTTGTAATTACGGGAATAAGCTAACAAACAACTAAGGTGTCAAGTGTCAACCAACGCTAGTCTTTTGACGGGAAGTGCAATAGATTGGCTATACACTTCATTTTCTTTTGCCCATCTCTTCAATTTTTGCCTGGCTGTGTTAAACCTTGAAGGAAAATGAGGTGTTGAAAATGAAAATTAGATTCTTAGCTCATATTACTATAGTGTTGGTACTTATTTTTCAACTAAATGTGCAAGAACGATGAAGTGGTATTCATTTAGCATGTAAAAAATCTCATCCGGGTAGTGTTGCATGCCTGGTTTAATCATTTTTGGTGTGGACTATTATCTTGGATATTTTTGGCGTTGTGCTGCAGACCTATATGTTCAAGTATGACAGTGTCCACGGTCAGTGGAAGCACCATGAGCTGAAGGTTAAGGATGAGAAAACCCTTCTTTTCGGAGAAAAGTCCGTGACTGTTTTCGGCATCAGGTACAGACTTGCCTCTTCTGTAAACAATACATCTCAAGTGCCTTTTTCCTAAGCATTGTAGTTGAGCTAATTGTTGACCTTCAACTTGGTTTACATCTTAGAAACCCAGAAGAGATTCCATGGGGTGAGACTGGTGCAGAATACATTGTAGAGTCAACAGGAGTTTTCACTGACAAGGATAAGGCTGCAGCTCATTTGAAGGTTTGATGGAAATAATTAATTACTCTTTGATACTGGTTTGAATCAATACCTTCTTAATGTAGGATTGTAACATTTTCTTTATCCTCAGCAACCATAGAAATTTATGTGTGGACTTCTGTGATTTTACACGGTGTTGTTTTTTACTAGAAAATGATAAAATTTTCCAGTCAATGAAAAGTCTTAACTACATCTGCATTCTATCTTCTCATTTTATTTATGGTTGTGATGCAACAAATCCTTTAAAATGGGCAGACTGTTTCTGTGCCATGATACAAATGTAGCACTGGTACAAAGAAGCAAGAGGAATTTGACAAAGTCATGTTGATGCATCTGTAATTCACATGAAGACATGTATAACATTTGCAATTATACTTAACTTGCTAATGAGCATCACATTTGCAATATTTTTGCTGTTTATTTTTTTAACCTGGCAATTGTTTCATAAGCATTTTTTCTGTTTGCTTGAGATCATACTAGAGATTCTGATGAATTTGTGAATGACAGGGAGGTGCAAAGAAGGTCATTATCTCTGCCCCAAGCAAAGATGCACCCATGTTCGTTGTTGGTGTCAATGAGAAGACATATACACCTGATCTCACCATCGTTTCAAATGCTAGCTGTACCACAAACTGCCTCGCCCCTTTGGCAAAGGTTGGTACTCTTGCTGTGTATTCACATTATCCAATGGCATGTCTTTTCTAAGCTCTTATCTCTTGAACTTGCAGGTTATTCATGATAGGTTTGGTATTGTTGAAGGTCTTATGACGACTGTTCACTCTATTACTGGTGTGTAAATTATATTTTCCTTTATAATTGATGTGTACGATTACATATGATCTTCTTTCCCTTCTAAATTTATGTGAGCACAGACTGATAATTTCTTTGAATGATATCAGCCACTCAGAAGACAGTTGATGGACCCTCTGCCAAGGATTGGAGAGGTGGACGAGCAGCTTCATTTAACATTATTCCTAGCAGCACTGGAGCAGCAAAGGTAGTGAGATGGTCCTTAAGTCAAGTCTCATGGTTCTATCATTTATGTTTAAATCTTCTTTCCTGTTTTATTGCAAGGCTGTTGGCAAAGTTCTTCCTGCCCTGAATGGAAAATTGACTGGAATGTCCTTCCGTGTCCCAACTGTTGATGTTTCGGTGGTCGATCTCACAGTGAGATTAGAAAAGGAAGCGACTTATGACGATATCAAGGCAGCTATTAAGTAAGATTATATATTAATGTGATACTTGTACGGAATATTTTTATATGGTTTATATGCTTATTTTGTTGACTTCTCTTTGTGTATAATAGGGAGGAGTCTGAGGGAAATTTGAAGGGAATCTTGGGCTTCACTGAAGATGATGTGGTGTCTACTGACTTCGTCGGTGACAACAGGTGAGCTCATGAAAGATTTGGTGCAGTTACCAAACTTACTAATAAACTTGTACATTATTGAATACATCACTCTTAATCATTGTAACTAATAGGCTATAAATTGTTGTAATAACAGGTCAAGCATCTTTGATGCTAAGGCAGGGATTGCTCTGAGCAAGACATTTGTCAAGCTCGTTGCGTGGTATGACAATGAATGGGGTTACAGGTAATGCTGTTTGATGGCTTCTTTTCATGATTAAACTGCATGGTCGTGTCGATCAACAATCAATAACCATGCCTTTCTTGGTTAACTATTTTTTGCTGAATCTTTGATCACTTTGTTTTGCAGCACACGTGTGGTTGATTTGATCAAGCACATACACATTGCTTCTCAGTAACTTGCCGTGCCCGCTTTCGATGGCCTCAGTTGCCAAGGTAGTTTTTGACAATTTGAGTTGGAATAAGATTCGTCGTTTGGACTATATCTAGTAGTGTGTGGCTCGTCTTTGTCGTTGATTTTAGGCTTATGGGGCATAGACTGCCCCCTTAGTTTTGAAGAGTTTTGTGGTTGATAATATTTTGAAATTTGTCGCTTATGTGTCAAATAAATGCTCCACTTTCAACTTTTCTTTGGTTGTTGATCCCTTTGTGGTCTGAAAAGTCGGGGTTATTTTGGGGATGTGTGTTTGGACTGATGCAGAGTGTGGAATCGACTTGTAATTATCTTATCTTATCATCATCAAATTTGTGGATGATAATTTTTCCACCTTCCTCTCTCGAAAGTACTTTTGAAATGTGAGATGTTACTGAGTGAAGAGTGTCTTGTTTCTCACTGTCTAGGAATTCCTTGTATATGCCCACTCAAGTTGATGTAGCAATGTGTTGGTCATCTAAATTGTGGATACGGGTGTATCCAAACATAAAAATGACTATGAATTTATAAAAAATTAGTTATCACCTTGTATAACCGAATTTTGGGTGTAAGCTTTCGTACAGAATTTTGGTGTAATTAGGATGCAATCGAGTCCAACTGAGTACTATATTAATAGATTCGAATTTGTCTTGTTTAAATATTTTTAAACTCTAGATTGGCCCGAGCATTATTCGTGTATTCACATTTAGGCTTGAGCTCGGCTCATTTGAATAATTTGAGCATGCAACTGTTCTAGGTTTACTTAATAATAATAATAATTTAAGTTCATGCTTGAATTTGAGATTAGGTAAGGTTGGTTGGTTCGGATTTGTTTGAGCTCGTTTATATATACTCCTTTCATCCTTCGTTGTATTTTGCACTTTTTTTAGTCCGTTTTTCAAAATATTTCACTTTTTTTTAGTCTCTCTCAAAGTATTTCCCATTTTACTTTTAATAAAAATAGTAAAAAGTACATTATAGTTATACTTTTTATACATTTCAATATATTAATATTTACTTTTTTATAAATTTTAATAACTTTACATATATTTTTCATTAAATTAATTAAAATATTTTTTCTCTTTCTTACCTTATACATTAAAAATAAAATTTTCTTTAACTCCGGACACGAGAATATACTCCCTCCGTCCCGCCCCTTCGTCCCATAAACAAATTCACACCTTTTATTTTTGTCCGTCCTATAAATAAGTTCACACCCCCCAAATAAGGAAATACACACAAATCAATAATCTCACAACACACTTTAATTTCAAAATTGTCACCCCTTTACAACTCACATAACTTATTTTATTATTTATTTATTACAAGCAATTTTTTCTTAAACTCCGTATTTAAAGTAACAGTGAACTTCTTTATGGGATGGAGGGAGTATTATTATTTAATGTGTAGTGGGAGTGTTGTCTCCATATTTTAATTGTATTAGAGGGGGTGTGTGGGTCACATGTGTGTAAAAAAAAAGGAACTCTTTGAGTGGGACAACCAAAATAGCAAAAATGAACCTTTTGGATGGGATCGAGGGAGAATAAAGTACTTCAGGGACAATAGGAGTAGTTCTGGACATGTAAGTGAAACTCTTGACAAACCTGTTCGTGAATAGGCTCTCATTAACTAACAATTTCGCGGACTTTGAGTCAAATATAAGCAAATTCGAGTTTGGATCGATAAGTTTTTTCGAGTTTGATATTCAGGCTCGATTTGGCACGTTTAACATAATAAATGGATATTTTATCGAACTGAGATCTAAATAGGTCACGAATAACTTTATTTGGTTACATCCCTAGTAATACTTGTATGAGTGCAAAAATATCGGAGAAGATTTCTAGAGTAGATCATTCAACGCTCACATCAGTAATAAGTAGAATAGTACATACTCTCATTGTTTGCTCTTAAGTTATACTCCCTCCGTCCCGATTTTTGCTTTTTGCACGTGGATTAAGGATTTATTATTTTATGTGTAGTGGATAGTTGCATTAGTAGTGAGAGATTGATCATATGTGGGTCCTTTTACTAAAAAGGAAAAATTGGAATATTTGAATGAGATGCTCAATATAGTAAAATGAGAATTTTACAGTGGGACGGAGGGAGTACGTTTTATCATTTTTACGTCCACTTAAAAAATATACATTTTTCTTTTTTTATTAAATGGATCATACCCATGGTTCAACACATATACTAATACAATTATCTATTATAAATAAAATAATAACATTAATTTATGTACAAAAATAAATGTATATTTTGTTAGCGGACGGATGAAGTTTATTAAGTACTAGTATACTTTAGAAGAATACTCAATAACTTTTAGGGAGAATTGCAAAAATACCCAAATTTTACACTTCAATATTTTTACAAAACAAATAACTTTTATATCAATTTTAATTAAATTTCACTTTTTGAATTTTAATATCCCCACTATTCAACTTATAATATTCAATGTATCCCATGTATCGGTTCAGATGTCGGTATGGATCCCGGGTCGGTTACCATATCGGTGCGGCCGCGATGGCGATGGTATATCCCATGAGAAAATTTTGATCCTTATGGATACCATTCGATTAAAAAAGAAATAAAATTTAAAAAGTGTTCGTATTTATTTTTGCCAATTAAGTTTTGGTTAGTTTTGGGCCTTTTGGCTATTAGCACTAACCTTTTATATTAAATTTATGAATTCCTCTTATCTTCTACTTGTATGGAGTACGTATCGATTTATCCTCAACTTCTACTAAACTTAGGCTCCACCATGGTTTATTACAAATCTTAGCTTCTATTGAGCTTTGGGTTCATTATGGGTAATATCAAACCTCGAACTCTATTAAGATTTGCTCAATCATAGATCATACTCAATTTTCACCTCCGTTAAGAGTTTTTGGCTCCATCATGGGATATACCAAACCCATAGTTTTTGATCAATTCTAAAGTAATGTAATTTTTATATGTCCATTTCTTGTTTCACTTTTTTATTGATCAGGGTGCAACTAGCCAACTAGTTAGTAGAAACCATTGAATTAAAGAACTGATACTGATTAATAATTACCTTTAGATCAACTAAAATATTTAAGAATTAAAAAATAAAAATAATTACACCATAAAAAACCACCCTATGGCTGAATAACCCTCAATTTAAATGAACATATTTATTGAACCCGACGTATTTTAGTTTTGTGCACCTGGTACATATTGTAATAGAGGAGCAATCCCTAATTTTTGGCCCTAGTTATATTTGTTTAAAAGATATATTGCACTAGCTGTGATGATCATCAAACAAGACGTACACCAATACAAGCATTCACACAAAATTTGTACTCCCTCTGTCTCTGGTAAGGTAAATGTTCGAATTTCTCTGAGACGGAGGGAGTAGATAATATTATACCATGTGTGAAATGTGAAGGAATAAGCTCAAGCCATTATACTCGTTCATATCCTTCTCCTCTTAAATTCCAAAAGTTGACGAGGAAGACAACAGACAAAATGAGTCCCACTCCAAATAGAACAATACTCCAACTTAAATTGGAAAGCATCATACTCCTGTGCTCCTGCACACACAAGAAACCCCCATCAGACCAAAATTATAAGGTTGAGTCGAGAAGATCGGATAACGTGATCTTTACTCAGCCCATGTCCTTATATATAGTGACTGTCAAATGGTAAGAGGCCAAATTGCTTGGGTTAAAGTGAGAAATAAAATTGTGCAGTTAGTTGAAAAGGGTAAAATAAAAACCCCCCATAAGTGAAAATAGAATTCACCTAAGCAAACAATGATTGTGTATGAAATTTTACAGTTAGGTAGTGAATAAAAGGCATATCTTCATAGAAAGCCTTTCTTATCAGAAATTGTACTTGAAAACAGAGAATTGCAGGGAATAGTGACCATTGGAGGTTAGTATGAACGAACACATAATGGCGATTAGCAACTGTAAATTCAGTCAAATGATATTGCATGCTATTTATCTGGCTGAACATCTAAGCTTGATTATAATAATAAAGAAAAGAGATGGAGAGTCTTACTTGTGTAGGAAGATCTCTCAGCGTGTTTCGTTTTGGTGATGAATCGGCAACCAAGAGGTAAAAAAGGCCCATGACTCCGGTATGTGTTTTTGCACTGCTATAATTCGACAAAAGATTTAGCGTCTCCCAGCTGAAATTTTGAGGGAGCCAGGTAAAGGTTAACAAGTAGACATTCCAACAATGTAACCAGCCTCGTTCCCCGGTTCATCTCCATTTCCATATGATGGAATGGATGAGCATATTTCTCTTCCTCCCTAACCAGTAAGGTACACATTGTTTCATAAGAAGATAGATAGAGCACTTTCATATCAGAACTGCAATTCGGAGATGAAGGAAATACGACAATACAGCAAGTATAGTAGATTGTACTTAAGAAAACTCTTTTTCTCTTCTTAAACCAAAGCATTGGATAAATAAGTTGAGATGAACAACATAGTTCAAAGTATAGTTAATAATGAAAAATGAAAGTTGTCAACACATGTAAGACCAAGATCACAAAAATATCCAATTTCATGCTATAAAAATGCAGTCACAAATTTAAGACAGAATAGATTGTTCTTATTTATGAACACCTTTCCAGATATCAAAATGGTAATACGAATCAACACACAACCCGTATCCTCACCATTCAAGAACTACTAGAAGTTTGAGTCTATGAGATTGAAATTGTTATGTGATCAAAAATTTCAGCATTGGTTATTATCAATCTGCGCGTTTGTATTGTAAGCATAAAGAGATTGAGCAATAGTTCTGGAGCATTTCAAAGTAGAAAACTAATTCATGAAACATATGTAAAATTATAGTACCTCCCCATACAGAGTCAATCCAAGATCTCCGGCATGCTGGTGGCCAACCCCGTTTATGACATCACCACCCGTTGGTAAACAAACATTTAAAGTTTTAGTATGAGTGCAGCCATCACTGTCAACACCTCAAGATTCAACCTCATACTCAATCTACAACAGAAACAAGGAATTATGGGTCAAATATATGACGGAACAAAGAAAATAAATAGAATAATTTGAATGTGAATCAGATGTACTCTTCATTGCATCAATAAAAATACACTCTTAAATCATTCTAAAAGCCATTTTCCAACTATAACTCAATCTTAAACTGAAACTCTACACATTAATGTTTTGATATAGTGTCTTTTACCAGGCATCGATGTCTAGCTCTGAGCCCACCAGCCTTTGTCCAAACGTCAGTGACATCAAGTATATAAATTTCAACTGGGATTATAGACGTATCCCAGTCAACATACGTCACGGTGTACCTCAAGTAGAGACCTCTTTCCACACCACGAAACCCTTCCTTCACCTTGCATTTCGCCCCATCATGGCAGCACCTCAAGCCACCATTATATGCATCCAGAGTGATGTCGTACAAGTCACACCTGCACTCAGTGCAACCCAACTTGTCTTCCGCACCGCGAGTGTCAATGGCATGCACATTAAGCAACCATTGTTCCTCGTATCCATCGGGCGCATCAGCTGGACTACCCACTTCAATGCCATAAGGATCTGGGACGTCAGTAGCTGTTCTACGCGTCTCAGATCCCAGCCCAAAGTACTGCACTAGGCCATGATCACACACCCCATTATTCTTTATGACATGACAGTCTTCAATAATCCCAAATCATCATGATCCTCCTGAATACGTTCACCTCTCCTTTGATAGTATCTTACAACAACATAATGATGAAGATATGTCTCGTGAAGAGGGACCGGGTTTCCGCCCTCGTCAACCACCTCAGCATTGAAGCTCTTGACAGCAATATGGCCTCTAGGAAAATCTCTGTCATAGTCGTATTTGTTTGAAACGGATCCCGGTCCCAATACAAATTTAGGGGACACGAAAACCTCTGTTTTCACACCAGTTTTACTTATTACATAAGCCACTGAACTCTGAACCACAACTAAAAGCAACAGGAATCTGAGGTAATAATGCAACAGGAATTCTGAATCAAGAACTGCCATTTTCACCACCTGAAGTGTGCTTTTCAAATATGCTCAAATCTACACAAATAATAAGGTTCTCTAAGTTAATCAGTCTATCCAATGGCCTTTTAATGTAATCAAATCATTCAAATTGCTCCCTTTGTTCCCCAATAATCATTCACCTTCATCGTTTCACGTTGTTAAAAAAAATACTCCCTTTGTCCCATTCCCATGTTCAAACTTTTTCGTCCATCACATACATATATTCAAACCAAAAAAAAAATGTCACTAATATTGTAAACTCACAATATACTTTAAATTTAAATTCATCATCAATTTCCAACTCACATTAACTTACTTTACAATTTATTTATAAATAACAAACTACCCAAAAAGTCAATAAAGTAACTAAAGAAACAAACTTTTTTTAATATGCATAAGAAAATCCATATTAGTGTGGAAGAAGTCGGTACTTTTTTTAACTAATTTTATTGACTTTTCATGTGTAATTTGATATTTTTAAATACTCCCTCCATCCCACAAAACCCTCAACACCCCAAAAAATGAAGTATCACTTTATCCAATAACCTCAAAAGTTACTTTAATTTTGAATTTGTCACTAATTTTTCACACACATATCATTATTTTGTACTTTTTCATTACATAAAAATACTACAATATCCTATAAAATTAATAAAGTTTGCCAAAAAGTGCCACTTTTCTTACACGTCGTGAAAGAGTAAACGCGAAGTGTTTTATGGGACGGAGGGAGTGGGCGATTTTACGAGATAAACAAATAAGACATCAGTGAACGATTCTATATATGGAAGGGAGAGTACTTATCTCACTTTACTGATCATCAGTCATCTAAACCCATAAAATCCAGATAGCAGATTATACGATCGAAAAGAAAAGTATAACATACGAATCATACTGCCTTTCAACAAATTGAAGCACTTGATCGGTGAGATGCTAAATACATATTAAGTATATTTAACTGTCCGCATTTCATAAAGTGTTCACTGTGTATGTGTGAAGGGTTTTTCAAGGAATAAGATCACATTAAGATTCCATAACTGAATAAAACTATCAACATCACCTTTCAAATAAGATTCCATGAAAAAATATTTGTAAGAACTGACGTTACAACCTAGAAAGAATTCGAAATCATTCAAGGCACCAAAATATTCTTACCAGTAGATGAGATGATGAAGTCAATATTATTATGAGGAGAAAACGAATCTTTATAATTAGAGTTCCCAATCTGTCTGTTTATTATAGTATACTCTTTGACTTTGTTATCCAAAAATGGGATCTGCTATACAACGTCTGTCTAGTATCCATGTGCACGTGGCACGACTATAACATGCGTGATATTTACTTGCTACAATAATGCGAAAACATTTTAATACTCTCGTCTGTTTTAATTTTTTGTGAATTAAGACATGCTTCCCCCTCCCACCCTCCCGTCACACATTTTGGACGTCCTAAATGAAAATTACATTTTTTTTAAATAAAATTCCCACAAAATAATTAATATATTTTCATAGGATTCACACATAATACATATCCATCCATTATTATTATTATTATTTTATCGGACAAAGTTAGTTGAGGAGCTCAGTAGCCAAGTGGACTAGCCCACTTGGTTACATATCCATCCATTATTATACATTAAAAAGAGCAACTAGTGTATCTTATAAAATTATCAAAAAAAATCCGCATTTGATCCTAATTTTTAATTTTAGTCCTTTGTTCAATCTTTACCATTAGAACCAAAATTGAATAGAAAATAATTAAAATTAAAAACTATAATAATTAAAGGACGAAATGAAGAGACCAAATGCGATAATTTTTGTTAAATAAATCCCCTTAAAAGTAGCATAAAAAAATGAAGTTTATTATGAGACAGTACTTACGTAAGATGATTTATGAAAAATGTTAAATACGATTGTTATACAGTTAGTGTGCTTATTTGGAGGGTGCTCCATTTATAATAAGTAACAATTAATTTTAAAAAATAAAATAAAATAATATGCATATGAGACAAGTTGCATAGAATACCAACTCGTCGAGCAAATGTAAATATACTGTGGAAACAGTGGTCTACAGTACACCAGTCGCAGTTAACCACCTTGATTAAGTGTGGACTTGCAAACTTCAACAACTTAACCAACATTTGAAATAAATTCATGACATTTGTTTGCTTTCATATTTTTAACATCATGTTGATGCAATTAACATGTCAGAGTATGTCTTAGGGATATCCAGCTCCAGGTCTCACATGCAAATGAAATCATTTTTGGATAGAATCTAAACATTGATTTTGGGTGGGATAAAAGTAGACCCACAGGAATAAGCGACCACTTTTCTTCCATCCAAATAACCCAACCTAAGAGTCAAGCATACACTATGTGAAGAGAAACATGATGTTTGTTTCAAGAACCAGTAATAATGTAAAAGGTGAATAACTTAATAAAAGGGGCTGAGCAATTTTATCAGTAATCCATATTTCTTATCGAAGCTGAAAATCATCTCTCTCGATTACTACAGTTAGTAACAACAGGCCGGATTCCCCTCGGATAGGCAAAGAATATTGTGAGCTCTTTGGGGCGATAAAAGACGATACACATTACATCGCAAAATTCGTAAAAACAAATCCAGTTTTTGACCACATTCAGGGTGATAAAATGATGCGTATTCACATGGATCTGCCTATTCCTGCAATAAAAAAGCAAATAATGTGTTAAAAGATCTGAATTAATGCTTTTGTACAGAAGGTGAAAAACACTATTCACATGGATCTGCCTAAATAGTGTAATGTCTTTGTTACAAAAGGTGAAAAACACTATTAATTTCCATTGAAGAAAATAGAACCAGCTTCATAAGAATATATTAATTGAGTACTTCGTCTAACTGAGTAAAAATTATTCAAAATCCCAGTCAACATGGAAATTTTTGCACCCTCAAGACTCTGCATTATGGCATAGTATTCTATAGAATTGGTTAACCTTTTTTTGTAAGCCTTAGTCAGTTAACCTTATAATTATGTGACATGCAAACTACTTAAGAGTAAATATGAGCAGATAAAATGTTTAGTGCAGAAGTATGAGTTCAGTAACTTCAGTTAGAACAAAAATACAACAGCCTGAATACATTACTATTTATTATATAAAATATGAGGGTACAGACAGCAATATAATACCTGTTCCATTTCTGAGGGCTCGTCGTTTTTTTCGGAAGATTCACTTACTTTAGTTTCATCATTTGCTTCTACTTCATCAGTAATCATATGATCCTGTTGAGTACCCTCACTTTTAGATTTAGGTGCATTCACGCCGTCATTTATACTAAAATCAACTGGAAGCTGGCCTGATTTAAGTGCCTGCATGCGTATAATGCATTATGAAATATCTTCAGCTATTTTCTTATTTAACAGGAGGGGTCAAACACAAGAAGGAAAGAAATCAACAATGCTATAAGATAAGAACAAAATTGTAAATATCTTATGTAAGCAGAAGAAACGCATTCCATTAAAATTCGCTAAACTGTCCACCTGTTCGAGCCTTGCCACCTCCTCAAGAGTTTGTGAATTAACGATAGCAGCCTGCAAGGATGTATGAAATTTTTAAAAATTAGATGTAAGCCAATTTAGTTATTAAAGAGGAAAAAATGGAAAAAAAGAACACAAGCAAGAGTATAATTGGCTGGAAAGTAGAAGGTAACACAATATGAAAGGGAAAAGAATTTCTAATATTTCTTCCATTCTCGTGAACAAATCAATGAACTAACTAAACCACTTATTCTCTCCGAGTCACTTCTGCCTATTAAGGAGACAATTTGATGCATTTCTTGTTCTCCTCTCATTTTATATATATTAAGACACCAAACAGCCCAAACCTTATTTTCCATCAGATTAAATATTTTATGCTCCCTCCGTCCTGGTAATTACACACGTATTTTTATGCGCAGAGACTAAGAAAAAATACTTTTTAGGTGTATAAAGTAAGATTAAAGAGGGATATTTTGGGTAATTAAATGAGAAAAGGTGTATAAAGTTGTTAGTTTAAGTGTAAAAAGTAGGGGGCGATTTTGTAGTATTGGGGTATTATGCGGATGATAATATTGTATAATTGCTATTTTAGAAGTGCGCATAAGTTTTCGGTCGGACGGAAATAAAAAGTGTGAAGTAAATAGCAGGACAAGGGGAGTATATATACTTTCGATTTGACTGTCCTCCAATTGAGACAGATTAAAAATGGATCTCAACTAGGGTTGGCACCTAGGCAGTAGGCAAAAATAAACTTTCTGAATTTACGGCAACTGTAACCTCTTCCATGCTAATCCTGGAAAGATGAAAACACAAAAGAAATCAAAAGAACATACCTTAATAGCTAAAATTTGCTCTGGAGTAGGAGCAGATGGTTTAGGAATTTGTTCCTCCTTTGCAACATCTTCAGTGCTAGGAACCTCACCAGGTACAAATGTCTTAGCAGATTCCCTTTTAACCTCTTCTTCTGCTTCTTCAGAAGCAAACAAATTTTTGGCTTCAACTCGTTCCTATGCCATTTGAATCAGCATTTAGCCTAGTTAGCTAAAACAATTGTAATAGAGCACTAAGGCTGAGGAATAAACACACAACGGTTAACTTGAATAATCTCAAAGAGAAAGACAGAACCAAAGAGTATATCAAGAACTTAAGCAGGGTAAAAAAATTGCAACATCACCCAACAAACAGAGGATTGTGGAAACGAAAACTCAATCAAGTTGCGTAAAAGATGTAAATTCTAGCATAAGTAATTAATTTGTCACTCTATAATGGTACTATAGAGGAAAATACATCAATAAAAAGCTGAGATGCACAAAAGACAAAGGACTGTACAGTCAGAAACTTTAAATATTTAATCAGGATCGTAAGGGTACAAGGTTCACTTCTGTGAAAATTTTCGGGTGGGAGAATCTTCATTTGCTGTTTCATTTTCCTTCACTCTATAGACTTTCTTCGTTTCATCATGGTCCTATCTCTTCCTTAGTTCCTTTCTTTGATCCAATACTTGACTTTTTTAGAAATCTTAGAGATGAGGAGATGGAAGCTTTGAGTCGACTTATTTTAAGATTGGACACGCTGGTTCTCAATAGGGCCCTATGATTATGGTTAGCTGACCCTTCAAAGTCTTTTTTCGGACAAATCTTTTCTAATCTCTTTAAACCACGCTAACAGTCCTGTTTCTTTCACCTAGTCCTAGTTTATTTGGAAAACTACAGTTCCTAAAAAAATTCAGGTTTTTATATAGTTGGTAGTTTTGGGAAAGCTACCCACCAGTTATTTGCTACATATATTCCCTAATTCCAAATAGGTGTGTTATACGTAGGTGCAACTCAGAGGATTCAAATCACTTAAAAAATCAATGTCCCTTTTCTCACCAATTATTGAGCAGGGTGGTGGGCTCCTCCTTTAATCAAATCTTTTACAAATGGATCTCGGAAGACGTCTTAGCAAAAGCCATAAATTTTGTGGAGAACTATAGTCCAGTTATTCTATGGTCCATTTGGCTTGAAAGAATGGGAAATTTTTCAATGACTGCTTTGAATGTTTGGGGAAGAATTAAGTATAGAGCTAGGCTTTGGGTGTCTAATCACAAACTATTCAAGAACTACTTTGTATCTGAATTTGAAGGACTGGAGTATAGTCATATAATCTGTATTGATTGTACTCTTTTTGGGACTTCTCGTCCCTATCGAAATTATTGATAAAAATCATGTTCCTTCTTAAAAAAAGTATACATTGCAGTTCAGAAGAAGATTACAAAATAGCATATGCGGTCTATAAATGTGCTTCAAGAATATGAAAGTTAGCAACAAATATGGCTATCTTATATTTTCCAAAATTCATCAGAAACACAACATGCCAAATTTGTACATGCATACTCCAGATATTTGAAGTCATAAAATGAAGCTTAATCACTATATGCATATTCAAATAGTTCCCAGTAAAATACAGTCATGGAATTATCAGATATTGGATGGCCATACGGACATACCTTATAAGCAGCAGAGTTGCAGAGGTTACATATAGATAGTCGCATAAATAAATATAATCAACAAGAAGGGCAGCATTCAAGGCTTTTCACTGTAATCAAGATATGTAGGTTTACGTATGTGTAAAGGGTAACATTAGGCTCTTCTTATTACAAGTGTAAGGCCAATATCATCCTAGCTGATTCAACTATAACTGTGAGATATCAAAAGAACTAAATTTATTTATTCGTTGAACACTAACCTTTAGTTTTACTTTCCTGAAATCCAGAACGCGCAAAGATTTCAACTTGTGGATGACATATAAACGGTAATTTGGCTTCTTAGTAATATTGTTGTCAAGCAGACTAAGGTACTGGAGCTTGAGTAGTGATGCAAGAGGATCAATCTCAACCAGGTTGTTCAGCCTATTGTTGGTCAGCACCAAGGTGTGTAATTTTGGAAGAAATTCTGCAATTATTTTAAAATCCAAAAGTAGTTGGCTTAAAACTTGCTCATATCAAATTTTCAGAGGTATAGATGAATTATTTAAGGAAACTAGAAAATCTTACCTCCAAGGTTGGTACTGATGCGAGTAATTCTGTTGTTGTTCAACAACAATGTGCCTAGCCGGTTTAAGTTAGGGAAGTTTTCAAGCTTCACAATCTCATTATCAGATAAGTCAATGGTGTCAAATTGGTCCTACAGCTCAAAATCAACCAAAAAAAAGTTAGGGTTTCTAAGAGATTAAAAATGAACTACTTCACCACCCCAATTTTCAACATATACTAAGAGGGGTGAGGTTTTTATTTCATAGAAACGATAGACATTGACGAAATAAGTTAAGAACGAACATGCAAAACAGTAACACAGTAAGGAAGAAACGGAAAAAGTTCACCTCAGTAGCTCCGACATTCTCTATAACAGAAATCTTGTTTCCTGTCAACAGAAGCAGAGCAAAAACAACCCATTAGGCGAACAGAACACACAGTAAGCTTGTAGAAAAATGATGGTAGGGTTTCAAAAGAAGGAACCTCGGAGATCTAATTCGCGCTCGCGAATGGCATTGAAAAAGTGAGGGCTTTTCCAAATCAAATCCGCCGTTAATCTCACCATATCTCACCGGTTAGTTTATATTTTGTTGAATTCAGCGCTTGAATTTGCTGTTTAGTCTCAGAGCAGCGAAGAAGCGGCAGCTGCTACAAAAACCCCCCAAAATTGAGAGGGAGGTTTTACAACTGCGAATATTTGAACCGGCTAACTTGGAACAAGCCGGACCGGGCCGGGACAAACATACAATAGCGTTGCTCGAGTCTCTCTTGTAACAAGTTGGACACCATTTTTTCTTTTCTTTTCATCAATACTATTGGTAAAAAGAATACTCCACATACTTAGGCAAAGATTTTTTTTTTTATGAGATTGTATCAATTTTCGTGACACAGTGAAAAATAATAATATTTTAATTATAAGTGATAATTAATTGATAAAAAATAATAGTAGTACAGTATACTATTTCATTAGCATTGTATAATATAAATATAAATAAATAAACAATATTTTAAATAAAAATTATAACATCTTTAAAAAAATAATTAATTAAAAGAATATAAAATGTCTCGTCATATGAGACCATCTTACACTATATCTTATCAAATTTATCATTCTGTATTGCGAGTAATATTTAACTTTTTCATCTATCTATCAATTTTATTATGTTTTTTTGCCGCTCATTTATATATTAATTATTATAATACCCGCGTATTATGTAAGATTATAAAGGAAAGACTTGTATGAGAACATATCACGTAACACAGTCAGAAAGTGATAGTTTTTTTATAAATAAAAGTGATAATAAATTAATAAAAGTGATAATGTTGTTTCATGAATAATTTATAATATAAATAAAAACTGGTAACATTTTTATAGCGAAAGTGATAACGTTTTTATAACGAAAGTGATAACTATTTTAAAAAGTAAAAAATTGTCTCACGTGAGACGATTTCACGCAAGACCTACCCTAAAAAATTTATTTTAAGTTTGAACTATTTTATTTAATAAATACAAATGTATTTATATACTATTAGTCAACTTTACATCTTTAATTAAAAAAATTATATATATATATATATATATATATATATATATATATATATATATATATATATATTTTTTTTTTTTTGTATGTTTTATTTTGTTTATTACATTCTTCTAATTTATATTGCTTTATTGGCCTTACTTAAACGTGCATCTTATGTCATTTTGGTTCGTCATAATACAAAGTGTACATATTCCTTTTTAGTAAAGGAACTCATACAAATAATTAATATATCTTCATGTGACAAACACAATAATAATACAACTATCAACTTTACATTAAAATATTATTTCTTTTACTCCACGACACATTAAAATATTATTATATCTTTTAATTTACGTGAAAAAAATCGAATACACGTTTCCATGGGATAAGAGTATTAATTGATATCCTGGATATGTATTTAGAATCAATCCACCCAATTTTTACTTTTTACAACAAATTATTTTTATTAATTTAATTAAATAATATATGTATTTTTTTATAGATGTATTATTTTTTGTATTTAGTTGTAATATTAATTTTATACTATATAAAAATTGTGTTAATTTTAACTATGCATATTCATAATTAATTGCATTAATTTTAATTTAATTGCAAATTTTATTAGTTTTAGTTTACTAATAAATATATTTGAATTAAATCTATGTGCATCATGCAATTTTATTTTATCATATACCTGCACATAGGGGTGGGTAAACACGGCATACAGAAAATACCGATATCGTACCAAAATTTTCGGTATGCTATTTTGCATACCGATGTCAATACCGATATTTCGATATACCGAAAAATTTGGTATACAAAAATGCATACCGTTGCCAAACCGAAATAAATACCGTGCCGATTTTTTCGATATATACCGAAATACCAAAAATTTATCATATGTTGAAAGTTCAATATACGGAGTCTAAAAAAAATAAACCATAAAATTCACAATTTTTTCAAAATAAATCGTTGATAAAACACATTCTGGACACAAAATACATAAAACAATTTGACAAAATATTCAAAATAATTCCAGATTTACATTACCAATATTTAAATAGGAAAGAATATCCATGATCCATGGATCACATTCTGGACACTATATTACCATCAGTCCATCGCTACCCACCTCGTCATCCCCAAAATCCTCCACCGTCTCATCGGACCCAAGCGCCACCAACACGTCGGAAAACACCGTTCGCCAGTTGTTAGCATACTGCATACACTTCACCGTTCGACCCCCTACCCACCAATTCCTTCCCCAGCTCCACCGCAGCATCCACCGTCCCCTCCACGCCGCAGTGAGCCGAGTCCACAATCCCTCAATCCACGACCATCTATGTGTTTATTTTCTCCGATGTCATGACCACATTCCTCCAGATCTGGGGAGACCCAATCTTGGCCTTCAGAATCGCCATAAACCAATTGGGGATTTTAAACCTAATATCGAGCTCGTTCATGTACAGAAACCCTCAATCCTTCCGCATGAGGATGTAAGTGTGGCTCAGGGCGAGGATGAAGCCGGAGTCAGAGGCGATGGTGGGCATTCGATGATTCGTTCCTCTACTCCACCAGATCTTTCATAGCCGTGATTTGGGAATGACCTAAATCGACAATATGGGTTGGAATAGAGTATGAGAAAATCACGACCTAAATGTAATATGGGTTGGAATGGAGTATTAGAAGGGTTGGAATGTTGATAATGTTAAATGGGCTAGACTGGTAATAAGTTTGGGCTTAGTAATTATATGGGAAAGATAAATTGGGAGTCCATAAATACAAACCCAAAATAAAAATAAAATAATAAAATAATATATCTTTTTTCGGTATACCGATATACCAAAATTTTAACTCGGCATATACCGATACCGAACTGATTTTTTTGGTACGACGACTATACCGTATCGAAAATTTCGATATACCTAAATCTCGATATTTTTCGATTCGACGAGCTCGGCATACCGAGTTTTCAGTTTTTTTCCCCACCCCTACCTGCACATTATATATAATAAATGACACGACCCACATTATATAACTTATATTTCAATTACTAATTAACATAAATATCATCATTATAAAAAACTGCATATATTTTTTTTCACATAATATACTTGTAATCGAAACCATTACACCAATTCAACATACGTAACTGGTTTCTGACAACACTTCAAACCACCCAAACATGTGACAATACTTATTATATTACACAACCAAAACATCAACGGAAACAAAATAAACCCACGGTCTAGCCCAACAGGTCGTCATCTATGTACATTCACTCAAAACCTTGTAGGAGTTCCACAATTTGCACAGTCACATCACAAAACTCAATCATCAATAGGTTCACCTACAATGTATAAACTAGTGAGACAAAAATCTCAGTAAGTAGAAATCATGCATGTCAGTGCATGAAAATGCATTTAGTTATCTATCGCCTATTTCCTAATCTTTCTAATTGGTCTCTTTTATTTTGAAAACGGTTTACGTTGTGGGATTCCCACGACACACTTATGATATGCACCCCAAATGAGCTCATTAGACACACTAAGTGTCGGATCGATTCCGATCCCTGAATATAATGTCGGAAATGATTTTTCCAAACCCTGGCAGAGTGTTGGAGACGATTTTTCCGAACCCCAAATAAAGTACTGAGAATGATTTTTTCGAACTTAAAATGAAGTGTCGGGAATGATTTTTTCGAACCCTGACAGAGATGTATATATAGTGGCCGCACACACCATTAGTATCTTACTCCCTCCGTCCCATAGAAGTTGACATATTTTCCTTTTTTGTTTGTCCCTCTAAAGTTGACACATTTCCTTTTTAATACATGAGACTCACACAAAAATAATTAATCTATTCTCATAGTCCCCACATATCACCTTTAATACAACTACCCACTATACATAAATATTATTTCTCTCACTTCACTTTACTTCACTTTACATTAAATTATTATACTCCTTAATCTCCGTGCCAAAAAAAATTATACCAACTTCTTCGGGACGGAGGGAGTATTAATTTTGGGAAAATACTTTTCATGTTTATGCATGATATGCAACCATGACAATTAAATATGCATCATAAACCATTTACAATATCAATATTAACATTTAATCACAATAAAGCAACAATTTAACTTCAATTCACACAAATCCACTTCTGTAACAACTTCACCTTAATCATGTAGATCCATTTATAGAATAACAACTTCACCTTGGATCACACAAATCCCTTTTTAGAATAACAACTTCATATCGGATCGCAGGATCCTTATAAACAATATATTCTCAGATCATACAGATCTATATTCAACAATTTCCGATCACACAAATCTATATAGGACAATGATATTATCTCAAATTATATAGATTCACAACTTGTATCACAAATTAATCCCAAATAACTCATAACATAATTAAACTAATCACAAATAATTCATGGCCTAATTATCACATATTAATCACAAATAATTCATACACAACATGCTTATGCATTGTAGTTGGACTTCTATTTACATGGACTCCGAATAATGAGAATACTATAGATCTCCTGAAGAAATGTGACTGATCTATTCCTTCCCGTCCCACAACGCACGCTATCCTTCTCCTTTCTCTTCTCTCTTTTCATCTCTTATTCTCTCTCTTTTCTCCTCTCTCTCTTATTTTTTTCTTTTTTTTTGTTTCGCAGTCACCCCACCGCTCCTTCAATTTGATTTCCAAATTAGGTGATAATTCGTTGATATTAATAGAGTGGTTAGGTCAGTTGCCGACTTACCTCTATCCTTATATTTATTATTATTATTATTATTATTATTATTCATTCTTGATTTACGTGTAATACTTAATAACTAAGATATGATACATTTACAAATAAATACACATACGTGTACATTTTCTTACTATTATTATTATTACGAGAATACGTGTGATACTTAATAATTAAGAAATAATATATTTATACACATAAAATAATTTACTCATACATCTAAATTAATGCTCGTAAATATTTATGCACACCTATATTCACATATTATCACCATTTTTATCACAAATGTATCAAATAAAATATAATGACAAATAAAATGTAGAAACAATTACCACATAATTGCCACATTATTATCATATAGTTGCCAAATAATTATTACATAATTATAAAATGCACATAACACAAATTAAATATATTGACACATAATTAGTGAGAAGCTCGGGTATCACAATAAATGAAAAAAATAGAAAATAAAATAAAGTACTATGTATAACTCATTTAAAAAATTAAAGTCCAAAACCACCCCTACATCGTAAGATAAATGTATAACTCATTTTTTGAAAAATAAGGTCCAAAATAAAATGTAAAAAATTAATTACCCTACTAAATGCTCAACCAACCAACGAAAACACAACACATGGAGTAGTTTTTATTTAGGAAAAACATGATCTTACAATAGATGTGTTTTTTAAAAAGTTAAATAAGGAAGCAGTTCTCAATTATATATATTAAGATCTTGATCCTCATTGTATTTAATTTTATCACTTCATTTATATTATATAATTAATCTTTTTTAAATCAAGTTTACATCATAAATACTTATAAATCTTGTGATCTTCTTAATTTAAACATCTTAACAATACATTGGGTATACAATATAGGATTGAAAGAGGACCACAAAGTTTACATCGCGAATCCATTTTACACGTGTTTGTGAAAATTCTAATCCTATCTTATGTATAAAATAGTTATTTTGAGTACACGAACTTTACTAATATTGCAAATTAATCATCACTTTTGAGAAATTGCAAAAAAAAAACACCACCTCTAAGTATTGTTGCAAAATAAAACCAAAATTTTACTAAAGTAGAGTTTTTTGGGTTTATTTTGCAACAATACTTAAAGGTGATGTGTTTTTTTTTGTAATTTCTCAAAAGTGAGGATTAATTTGCATTATGAGTAAAGTTTGTGATTTTTTTTTGCAATTAACCCTTTAAAAAATAAATAGAATCAATTTTATAGATTATTTAAATAATTTATTTAATATTAAATAATTTTAATTTAATATTTTAAAACTATCTTATGTGTGATAGGTGCCAATAGAACAATTGAAATTAAAATGCATGTTTGAGGTTGTTGGATTGTTTGAAATATTATTAATTCAAACTTTATGTTAGGATATTTCATTCGTTACATAATCATATTATTGAATATTCGAATTCATTTTTCATATAATTTTTCATTATATAAGTTATCATTTTTTATCTTTTGTAGGATCGTATCACACTAATCTTTATCATCTTTAAATATATAATTTAGACTATAATTATTTGAATATACATGAGAAGAAGAAAAAGAAATTCAATGAACATCTACTCACATTCAAAACATGTATTTATTAATAAAAATATATACTACATACATTAATAAATAAGCCTTAGTTGTTCACATTCCCGGATCCTACATCATGCTAAATACACCCCCACAAAAATCATTTTTTTCTTTTTTCTTTCCACTAAATACACCCCAAAATAGACAATTATAACATTTTCAAAATTTTATATTAAGGGTGTTTGGTGATGAACAAAATTAATTCATTTCGTGACGAACACATAAAACTTATAAATTTCCAAAGTAAAGTATTCGGCGCCGAACAACTGCTTTATGTTCGGTGTTGAACACAAATGTCGTACAAAATTTTCAAAATATAACTTTCAGCAGTTGAATAAATGATTTTTGTCCGACGGTCGAACATAAATCATTAATTTTTTTAATAAATATAAAAGGCTAATTTTGTCACTTTTTCAATAACTCTTTAAAAGAGATTGTTATGTGTTTAGCATGCCAAAAGGGGCTCTCCATGATTCTTTAAAATTCCAAAACCACCAAACTTTCTAACATTGATTTTAAACATCTTTTGTAATTGAAGTAGTGTATGAATTTGAAGACTTCCCCCTTGATCCTTTTCAATTGGAGTTTAACATTTCTGTGGTTTGTTTAATATTTATCTCCAGATGTGGATGCGATAGTTGTAATGGTAACAAATGAATATCAAGCTGAAAGTGTTCTATATGGGGATAATGGTGCTGTAGCAGGTACGAACATTTGGTTTTTTCTCGTCTGAAAAATGAACTGGACTAGTTCTTGATGTTTGTGGCCCTACCATCTGGAGCATCAAACTTTGACTTTCTTGATTTCAGCCCTTCCATCCGGAGCAACTATTATCCTTTCGTCCACTGTATCTCCTGGATTTGTCAGCCAGCTGGAGCGAAGATTGCAGAGTAGGTTTATTCTATATCTGATGCTGTCTTGCATTAATAAAACCTTTATAAGAAATGATAAATAATTAGGTTTTAAAATTCAAAATAACAAATTGATTACTTAGTTTTGAGGTAAAAAATTCCTAAGGTATTAGGTTCTGTTGACTAATTCAGAAATTTTCACTAACCTTCTTTGTACTGTTTAAGGATGAAAGCATCTTAAGCATCATCTGATGTGATAAACTAAATTTAAAAGCAATATTGCAAGTTTAGAACAAATTAAGTAAATTTATTTATATTAGCAAAAGTAATATTTTAAAGCATAATGAATTAAAAAGATTAAGATTCAAATCTTAACTTCAATCAACTATATAAAATCTAATCTAATCTTTAAAAGTAAAATAATTCTAAAAAAGGCAAATATTCCTTGCAACAGCCAGTGGTTTTTGTCCTATTATATCTTTAGGATTTAATGTTTATTCTTAGGGTTTAGAATAATGAGGGTATAATTGTCTTTACAATTCACACATAAGGAGGGCTTACGTGCATCATGTTTCAGGTGTCAAGCACAAAAAAAAGAATTTAATGAAAGGTAAGATAAGATAAGGTGTTTATTATGAGCTAGTTTCCTGTGAACTTGTTGTGTGGTGCACCCTAATTTTACCAAAAGTACTCTTTTGTTATATGATAAAAGTTACTCTTTAGGTAATGAACTATCACTCTTCTGAATGTAAAATATTATTCATCGCAATAGAAATATAAAAAATCACAATATATCAGAATTTAACTAGGAGTATTATTTTTATTCAAAAGAGTAATAGTTCACCAGTTTAAAGAGTAACTTTCATATACTAAAGAGTAATATCGGATGTAAGGTGAACAGTGTGCGAGGTATGTTTTGCCACTTATTAATTGATCTTCTAATATGCCTTTTGTTATCCCACCACATCACCTCAATGGTGATACCGTTTATTAAATACACAATGCTATAATGTCAAAACATGTTGTTTGATTGAACTGATGATAATTACTGGTTTCTCATGTATGAATTGAGGATTGGTTTCCCAAGTATTAACTGAAAATTCATTCTTCAATTAAAACTGTATTAGTGATATAGAGAGATAAAATCCAGAGAGAGATGAGAATATTCTTATACTGAAACCGCAATAGGATGTAAGAATTTTGATATCAATGAGAACGATCCTAGATGTTGGAGATATCGGATTTTAGAGAGCGCTTTCAAGATAGAGAAGGAAATCTACATCAACAACGGAGCAATTAATAGGATTCTAGAGAGGTTCGTGAACTGTGGCTTTTTAGTGACCTTGACTTGGGAGAAACATGAAGGAATATAGATATCAAAGAGAGAGGTCCCGGATATCCGATTTTCAGAGAGCTTCGTGGACCGAACATGGTTGCTTTAGTGGATTATAGAGAAAGGGAACTAATTGCAGCCGGACTAAGTCATTGCCAGAAACTTTAGAGGTACGAATTTTGTAAAAGTGAAACACAAACAGAATGAAAGTTCCTGAAGGAAGAAATCATTCAAGATGGACCCTTCTGCTCAAACACTTAACCGCAATCCTATTTTTACAACAGAGAAAGAAGTGGAGTGTCAATGCAAGGAATTCATGTTGACAGCAAGGATTTCAAGTAATTCAAGGGTGGTTGCGAAAGAATCCCTTACAGAGTTGGGCAGGGAGAAGTGGAACAATGCAGTGATTATAATTAGGCTGAACAACCACAACTCTTGGGAGAAAATCACGTGAGATTAGCTTATTCTCGCTGTACAAGAATATGGTGGTCTGGTGGGCATGTGACCAGAAAGAAGCATTTTCCTTAACACAGATGGTTTCTTTTTTAACCAAATCCCAGTAGGTGTGGAAATATGGGACTCCTAATCCAACAAGATTGGAGGAGCGTTCTGATATAGAACAACTATATGGAGATTTTCAGGCAATCTGCCAACTTAACATATTGTGCAGATATCGTTAGTCTGAACTGCACGAAAAATTTAAGAAAAATTGAGAGGGCGTTTATAGCTATAGTATCAAGGGTATTTTGGATATACTAGGGTGTGTATTTAATAATAAAGAAAAAGAAAAGGAAAATGAGTGTATTTAATAAAATGTGGTGTGTATTTAGTGGGGCCCTAATTGTAAGCGGCAGCCCATAATTCTCTCAGGAGCACTAAACAAAATAATATTAAACTAAATAACACTGTGCAAGTGATAAATAAATTAAAGCAAAGTCGAACATTAGCCTTAAGCCTGGTTGTTTCGGCGATGACGCTGGTAAATGAGCAGGGGCCTTAGTATCTCATGCTCAGGCACTAACTCGGCCCACTTTTTCATATCAGTTTGTTTGTGTTTTCCATATCTTTAGTGAACTATCAATTGTTTGTGTAGAATGTGGGAAATGTGAGCAGAAGTGAACTCAAGTTGGATGGAACTTCTGTTTCTCCTTTAGATATAATAATAATAATAATAATAATAGGAACTACAAATGTTTTGGGATATCTTGAATTAAAAAAACTCAAAACATTTTTCAGAGTTGGTGCGTTGTAAGCGATAAGAATGAGAATGAGAAGATATTAAATGCACATGTTTTTTGATTCCATATGATATACTTCTATGATATGATTCCCTATTTTTGAGTTATCAACAATTAGCTTCTCAAATGGGGGGGAATCAAACCCGTTCGATTTCTATCCCATACACTTCATATTTCTTGTTATTTTACCAAGCACAACCCTCATAATTGATTTTAGAATAGTTCCCTTCCTTTTCTATTTATTTGTACCTTTCCTGCATATGTAGGTGTTTACGATATCTAATCATTGGTTAACACAACAATATAATTGCTATCACCCTTTGAGTGTAGTTCAAATTGGCGAACTCATTGTCATTTGATAAGATTGTTACTAGATTCATACTTCTTTAACGAATCTAACATGCGACACTTTAAACAAGAGTGGAAGGAGAGTTTAGTTCCCATAATTTTCAGATTCAGCTCATCATACTTAGTCATCCTCATTTACTTGTTGAAAGCGTCATCATCCACTCCGCTTCAGAAATTTAAACTACTGTGGCATTCTTCTACTTTTGACAGATGAACAAAAGAATTTGAAGTTGGTGGATGCTCCTGTTTCGGGTGGCGTGAAGAGGGCTGCTGATGGAACACTTACTGTATGTTTACTTGATGAGTATATACATTTATTTGAAGGAACCTTAGATGATCACTGCATATACTAGAGTATGTTCCTTGGATTGCAATTGAAAAATTAGCATGTTGCGTTATTTTTTAGATAATGGCATCAGGTGCAGATGAAGCTCTGGAGCACGCTGGTTCAATACTTTCAGGTTAAAAGAAATATGCTGGATAAAATCAGAAACAGAAACTTCTCCATTCTGATTATGTTACATGAATATTACGTCAAAAAATGATGTTATTTGGTTGGCTTTTGGACAGCTTTAAGTGAGAAGCTTTATATCATCAATGGAGGTTGTGGAGCTGGAAGGTACATTTGATTGTATTCTTAACTTTTTTGTTCTTTACCTCATTCTAAATCGATTATTAAACGTTATTTTTCTAAAACAATTATTATTCAATAATATGATTTCAATTTTGGAATGTTGAATTCTTGTTCATCCGGCTTTATTTTGGATTTTGAAATTGACTTCTTTTTTCGATTTGAATTTTTTAATTTTGGAATGTTGTGTACATAAGTATGAAGAAATGTTGACATGATTTTATAATGAGTTTAAAAAAATTGTTGAAAATATACAAATTGATAATTTACTTTGATAATGAATTCGAAAATTTTAAAATTAAGAACTATTTTTCTTTGTTAATCATCAATTTCCTTAGAAATTATTCTAAATCAATAAAAATAGTTTTTTTTTAGAATAAAATTATAATTAGATTAATTTAGCAGATTGGATTACTAAAACAAAAAATAAGAAGAATTTTTGGCATATTTTTTTAATCGGAGAAATCACTTTTTTTAAGTATTCATCTTTAATTTTGAATCTTTAGAGTCTTCTGTAAATTTCTTTTCAATCTTGTTAACTTTTCAAAGTTGTTATCTTATTTACATTTAAATAATTAAATCTAAAAATTTTTGGGTTTATCCCTGTTTCTCGAAGTACTTATGGTCTACGTCCAATGAAGGAAAAACCTGGAAAGAGTTAGATTTATGATAGGGGCTGTCAGATTGTTTATACTGGCTAAAAGAGGAAGATATGAACTCATACAACACTAGAAGTGATGAATTATAATCTAAGTTGTTGTTTTATTTTATTTTATTTAATTATGTTGAATTTATTTTTATGCCCCCGTCTTTTAGTATTGTTATAAAATCTCATGTGGTACATGATATATTTGGTACTTTAATAGCTTACCTTGTTACTTGTATAGCCTGATCTCTTGTGTATAAATAGTATATCCCTTATCCTTTTTTGAAATACAATAAACAATTCCTACTGTATGTTTTCCATTTACCACATTATATGTTTCAATTGATAACATTAGATATATGAAATCAGATCACAAAATTTTCACATCCAACAGATGTTATAGTATCGATGCCAAAATGTGAAAAACACCTCACTAAATAATTTCCCTAGATGCAGTAATCTTTGAATGCATATTCATGAGCCTGTCATTATGAAATCAAGTGATGTCTTAACTAAAAATTCTCCTTTCTAACCAGTGGTGTAAAAATGATCAATCAACTACTTGCCGGAGTTCATATTGCATCAGCAGCAGAGGCAATGGCATTCACAGCTCGATTGGGTCTTAATACGAGACTGATGTTTGATGTTATTAAAGAAAGTGCTGGAACATCATGGTAAATTTGTTGCATATTCAGAGCCAATAATCCCCTCTCGATGGAATTATGAAATCTTTGCTCTAATTGCTGCTATGTTTTTCTCGTTACTTTTTGCATCTTGTTTTCTTAAATTAGGTTAAAATTTCTTAAGGTGATTTATGATTTCCTAAGCTCTGGAACTAACTTTTGCATTAGTACGCTCTTATTCTGGAGATGCCTACTTCATGCATATAATATACTACCTCTGTCCCGTGCAGTGGCGGATACAAAAAGAAAATTTTGGGGGTACAATATAAAATTATTAAAATATTATTAAATAATTGAATAAAAAATATCAATTTATATATATATACTCCCTCCGTTCCGCCACGAGTTACGTTTACTGTTTTCTCAGAGATTAAGGAATATAGTATTTTAATGTGTAATGGGTTGAGAGATGTAATATTTTAATGTATAGTGGGTACTTGTATTAGTGTTGTGTACGAGTCCCATGAAGATATATTAATTGTTTTGTGTGGGTTCCATTTACCAAAAAGGAAAATGCAACTCTTTTAGTGGGACGCCCTAATTAGTAAAATGTAACTCTTGTGGCGGGATGAAGGGAGTAATTATTATTGAGACTATCAAGTTCTCTTTTTTTTTAATTGATCTATGACATTATCACTGAAAATTAGTAGTGAATAGAGTGTAAATTAAAGGGAACACTCTAAATTGGGGTGTTGCATTTTTTTTTTTAAATATAGTAATTTTTTTTCATTTTGAGGGTACAGTTGTACACCATGTTCCATGCTCCCTCAGCCACTGGTCCCGCGAAAGTTATCGCCTTTTTTGTGTGCACATAACTAAGGAAGTTCACTTTTTGGTGGTAATTTGGTAACTTTTTGGAATAAACGAAGTGTTAAGTATGATACATATGTTTGGTGGGGATGATATTTTTCAAAATTAAATGCATTTAGGGGGGTTTTTTTTTTAAATGTATTTTTACTTTCGTAAATGTGAAAATTTTTGTGGGTCAAATCAAAAAAAAAGTGAAAACTTTTATGGGATGGAGGGCAGAGGGAGTATAATACTATAGTTTAATATTTTATAGAAACTTCATGTGTGCTACCTCTTCTTAACAAAGTGACACCTTGAATGTAACCGAAAATTCTAAATTAATATGGTAATATATTTTTGTTTGTTGCTTTGGTCATGCTTGTCACTAATATTAAAATCACTGTGGTATCCTGATGACTGGTGATTAATAAATAGTCTTTAAACTCTAGGTTTCCTTGAGAGATTTCCACTGCTTATAGTTGAACTGGCAGTTCATTTTTGACTTTTAAGGAAATGAATTGATATCAAATTCTTGAGCTCCAAATTTACCTTCAAATGAATTAAATTAAATGCAAATAAATTGTTGTTGAAGATGGACAACTTGCTATTTTACGTCAAGAAAGCTTTCTTAACATACTAGTCCACTCTTCACTTTAGCTTCCAGCAAATGGCTTGCATATCTTAAATCTCTATGTCTTTATAATTGGAACCTCATGGAAGGCCAACTTTCCTTCTCAATCTCACTTCCTTTGTTTTCCCAAATCCCACTTTGTGATGTATGCATAATTTTCATGGAACCACACCCATGTACTCGGGGCAATTAATTTCTGACTTATATTGTGGCAGATTTTAGTATTTTACTGAAAGTTGATGTTTTTCTTTCCCAGGATGCTTGAGAATCGTGGACCACACATGATAGATAACGATTATACACCATTATCTGCCCTAGATATCTTTGTGAAAGATCTGGTAAGACTGGTAGACTTAAAGATTGGTGTCATATAGTTTTATTTTAAGGGTTTCTGATATTGGGTTCTGTACAGTTCTCCCAAGCTTATGTTGTTGTATTTTTTTACAGGGCATTGTTATTCGTGAATGCTCATCTCGTAGAGTTCCACTTTATGTGTCAAATGTTGCCCATCAACTGTTCATATCAGGTGTGTAAAATGAGGTCTGCTGTTAGTTTATTTATATTTTTTCATCATCACATGAATAGTTCCGGTTGTATCTGTTACAAGTTCAGTAGTTATTAGGGAGATCAATGACAACTTATATTGTTATCTTGTATTGGTAATTATTGTTGAATTCTGATCTTTACTTCTGTTCATCAGCGATGCTGAATCAAACTCTTTCATATTTATTAGTCAATATTTTTTCCTATATTTAGTGAAACTGTAAATCATGCAGAAGATAGATAAATTTATCAAATGTAAATACTGGCTATTGAATTATCTACTGACATGAAAAGTAGGTCAGTTTGTTCATGAATGCTTGCATAGGATTATCATTAATATTTGGTGTTGCATTTAGTAAGGACAAATTTCGCAACATGTAGTAGCAACAACCTATTTTTCGTGCACATGTAACTCCATTTATTGGGAATCAGCTAAGTAAAGTGTTAACATAGTTATCCAGCTATATCCATTAATAGTTTAAGGGACTGTAGAAGTGTAGAGTTACACTAGGCAAAGTGGCGACTCAGTCCCATGTGCACATTTCTCTGTTTGCTTAACGTTAACCTAGAGAGATATGTTGTTATAGCTGACATTTATCCTCTCTGCCGTAAATGATGAAAATGAATTGTCTAATCAATTTGTTGACCAGGTTCTGCTGCTGGATGGGGCAGAATAGATGATAGCGCTGTAGTAAAGGTACTAGCGTTTTAAGACTTCAAATTCAAAATTATTGTCCTCTGGCCTGAATTTATGATTAAAGTATCTGCCAAAGTATATAAAGATTCTTTTTGTTGTAATAATTAAAATGCCTATAAAATTTTTAGCATTATTAAATATTGGAAAGTGTTCTATGACTAAAAACATCAAATACCGATCTAATTTAATTAAACAATGTGTCACAGTATTACAAAAAACATTTGCAATCATATGAATTTTTTATTTTATTTTTTAAATACAAAAAAGAGTTAAAATCCATTTCAGCCTCACTTTTACTTTATCACAAATGGTTCTATATAGTATATACTAAATAGTTTAAAAAAAATTCAATTTAATCCCCCAACTTCAATAATTGCATGATTTCAGCCATTTTTTCATCGGAATTTGCGAAATCTACCGGCATCAAGTTTGTGCTCTTTGGGTGATGTAGCAAATTCCAAATAAAACTATGATGTGGTGCATACATGGCGGAGTGGGCACCACCTTCTTGTTAACTATTTGGGACTATTTGCAATAAAGTAAAAAGTTGTGGGACCATTTGTGATATAGTAAAAAGCTGTGGGACTGAAATAGTTTCCCATGTCAGTCTCTTAGCCGGAAAGCCGCAAATTGCTACATCACGTGACTAGTACATGCTTTCATGTTTCAGCGAAAATTGGATTGATTACATGCAATTATTAAAGGCAAAGGATGGAATTTAAAATTCTAATAAGTTAAGTCTGTTTAGTTAAAAGTTATGAGACTAAAATGGATTTTAGCTTTAAAAAAAGGAGGTTGTCTAAGATTTATGGGAAAAATCCTTCAAAAATTAGTGTAAATGCAGTGCATAAAGTTTATTGGGGCACTCTCTTGTTAGACGGATCTATGTGAGACGAGTCAGCCCATTATTAAAGTATGATTTTTCAATAGGTAAAGTATGATTTTAAGGTAATTAAAGTACGATTACGAAAGTATGATGAATGATATATAAAAATGTGGTTCTAAGGTGGTTATAGTATGATTCACTAAGTGTATGTTTGAGGTTTATGTGTGGTTAATAAACTATGAATAGTGAGTCTATGTTTGTTTTGGGTTTTGGTAGGGTGAGTTTAAACTTTATATCAAATCAATTTGTAGGAGAGGGGTGATGATATGTGTAAGAGGTACTAATTGATGTGTAATAAGAGATGAGAAAGGAGAGAGAAAGAATATTAATTGAATAGAGAATGTGTGAAAGGTGTATAGGGTGGTTTTTAAAAACTTAGGTATGGATTTTGAAAACCTATACTTGGATTATTAAACTGAAAACACAGTGGTAGATAAATGAAAGAGTATTAACACTTTCACTAGTTTATTAAATCAACTTAAACCCAAATCAAATATCACCTAAGGTATCATGTGTGATTCATTAAAGTATGATTTTGAAGTTGTTCAAGTATGTTAACTAAAGAATGATCTAAGGTGGTTGTAGTATGATTTACTAAAATATGATGTATGATTCATTAAATGAATCACACACATCATACTTAAATAACTTTAAAATCATACCATAATGAATCGCACATGTGAATCATACTTTAACAACCTAAAAATCATAATTTACCTATCTAAAAATCATACTTTAATTATGGGTCAAATCATGAATGTATGGGTCTATCCATCTCACGACCCACTAGTCTCTCTTCAAATATTCTTTGTTCCTTTTTAGTCATAAAGGCCAGTATTGTGCTTGGACATAACCCTTTTACTTATACTGTTATAATATTACTCATATTTACCAAAAAAAGTTGGAAACAGATTTCGTCTACCAAAAACCCTGTTCCTTGTATCATTTTGCACCACGACGTAGTAGATAAAATGAAAACTAAACAAATATAAGATACTTTTGCTAGATTTTGGTTTTATTTCATTCATACTCTGGGAAGATTGTCGTAAGAAAATTTATTTTTGCAGTGTGATTCACTAACACATTGAGGAATGAAAATGAGCTTGGATATTTTGTTGGGAAAGGTGAATTGGTATAATCTTAGAAAATATTTGACTGTTTTGTAATGTTTAATGGAAAAATTGACGTATCACTATTGTTCGTTTTTTGTAGTTGGGTTCAAACAATTGGTTTTGGGGGGAATGAAAATATTAGTACTAAAAAAAATACATTGCATGTTGAAAGTTGAAAAATTAAGATTGAAATTAAAAGTAAAATAATGCAAGTTTCTTATAAAAATGACTATGCCCAACAAATAATTTTATCTGGTCAATGAATTTGAATTGACATTTCATGCGCAACCAATATGTAAATAATTGTGTAAATCTGGGAGATAAACCAGTTGTGTTATTGGTTATTTGTCTGAACTGCCAGAAATGCAACAGGTATATGAAACACTTACAGGAGTCAAAGTTGAAGGAAAGCCCCGTGCTCTAAGTAAAGAATCCGTACTTAACTGTCTTCCACCTGAGTGGCCGCTGGATCCAATGGAAGATATTATTAGCCTTACCCAAAAAAATTTGAAAACATTGGTTGCTTTGGATGACGATCCAACTGGAACACAAACTGTTCATGACACTGACGTATTGACGGAATGGTGAGTCAAATCTGTACTTATTTGTGCATTGTTTCATGAAAGTAGAGTGCCAACCACGTTCTAAGTGTATACGTCATTGAATGGCGAAAGTGACAGCATTAGCATTAAAAGTATATGTGGATTTTGATATCAATGGTAGCATAGATATCTTATTATGTCGTGTATGTGTTATAATAGATAAGAAATCATGAGAGAGTCATATTGTGTATAGACTATTGGGGTGGAAACACAAACGACTTATCTTTAAGTTTACAATGCTGAATGGGACTAGAGAGAGCACTTGTAAATTTTGATTTTTGATTCTGGACTTCACTTCAGGTTTAAGTATAGCTTTATCCTGGATAGTATCAGCTCGACTAACTTGAATTATTCTTTTATCGTGGTAAAAGATATGTGGAAGACTGGAAGTAGTGTTAGACATAATCTCTTCTCCTAGACTTATCAAATGGAATTTTTTATTTTAAAACATTTATCAGATGACTTATGCACATGTTCATATAATACCATGCCCTCCATAGTGAAGCCTCGGTAAGGATTCTCATATTTGAAAATTTTAAAACTTGGTAAATTATCTCTTGATCAAAATATTTAAATATGACTGGTTAATGAAGAGAATCAAACATTTCCTTGATGCAAGGTCATAAAGAAAAATGATTGTAAAGATGAAAAAAACTATGATGGACAAGAAACAATGAAAAAAATTTAATTAAAATTGTCTTTAATGTATTCTCTTTCAGTGTCAACAGAAAAACGTTTTTTCTATTTATGCTGAATCTGTGAATATCATAGCAGTAAACTTTAACATTCAAAACCCACTGATGATCTATTATGCCGAGAAATATATCTATCTTCAATTTAACGTAGGATTCAATGAATGGAAGAGAAAAGGAATGGAGAAACAGAAATTAATTTTAGCATGATTGCAGCCTGATTTATGAAAATTTCCTTAAATTTCAGGAGCATTGAGTCACTTGTTGAACAGTTCCTTAAAAGGCCAAAATGCTTTTTCATTTTGACCAATTCGCGGTCATTAAGTTCTGAGAAGGTACAATGCTGAAGAGGTTGTTACTAGGTCATTTTATCTACACAACTTTCATGGCTATTTAGTAGAGCTCTCTGGGTACAGGCTAGTGCACTTATAAAAGAGATATGCAGCAACTTGTCTGCTGCCGCTAAGATAGTGGACAACACTGACTACACTGTGGTTCTGAGGGGGGATTCAACATTACGAGGTCATTTCCCAGAGGCAAGGGCACAAAATATGTGTATAAGAAGTACTTTTCTACCTTAATATTCCAAAGTGCTTGATGTCTTTGTTTATGAATGAGTAGGAAGCAGATGCAGCTGTTTCTGTTATTGGTTCAGTGGATGCATGGATAATTTGCCCGTTTTTCCTACAAGGAGGCCGCTACACCATAGGAGACATACATTATGTTGCAGACTCTGATAGGTATTTTTCTCACATCTGCCACATATTTTTGTCCATTTACTAAATGTTTAGAAGCATTGCATTCACAGGCTCATCCCTGCTGGTGAAACGGAATTTGCTAAAGATGCTTCATTTGGCTATAAATCTTCTAATTTGAGAGAGGTCTAGTTTTTTCTGTATTATTTAAGATGCATTAAGGATGATAGGTAACAATTACAAGAAGTGTTTAGTGAGCTGTTTCTTTGAGATTTCAGTGGGTGGAGGAGAAAACTGGAGGGAGGATACCTGCAGTTAGTGTTTCATCTATTTCAATTCAATTACTAAGAAAGGGTGGACCTGGAGCTGTTTGCGAACATCTCTGTAGTTTGAAGAAGGTACATTTTCAGATTACCATCGAGAACTCTGGAAAATTATTGTTTTCAGTTGTGTTTTTGTGTTCTGTTAAATAAGTTTTTTGGATTATTCTTGTAATTTGGTCCTGAGCTAGCATTTAATGGCCGATTTGAATCTATACATACTAAGGGAAAAAATTGCTGTTATAAATTTGTGATGCAAGTGTTGTATTACTACCTTTTCAGAAGCTCGTGAGGATAAAAATATTAGGTAAAAATGTTAAACACAACCCCTACCAGAGCCTAATGAAGATAAAAATATGCAGAAAATATTATGTGTATAAAGATAAGAATCTTCATTAACGAACTGAATATGGGATGGGGTGGATCAGTTACAAAGATATACTGATCATCCTCTACAATATAAATAAAGACAACTAAATGACAGGAATTATCCTTTAATTTCAGTAAAAGAAGCTACATTACTGCATTATCAATATCAGGATCAGGTCTAGTTTGAAATAAGATATATAGGCGTTAAACCAATCTCTGTCATTAGCAGTATCAACAGGGATTTCAGTTTTCTTCTGAACTTGGGTGTTTAAGTCCACAGGAGTTCAAGTTTACAACCTAACATCCAGAGTCTTTAGTCTTTAGTAGATCCGATCCATTTTTTTTCTGGGAAATACTACATCTTGGAACCTGCACAACTAAAAAGAAACAATAACCCAGGCTTAAATTTCAGTTTTTATTTTTTTGTTTGTTTTATTATTATTATTATTATTATTATTATTATTATTATTATTATATTTTGTATCAACCTTCTAGTTTCCCTGCTTCCATGTTTAGTTGATATATTTCTTGTTTAGTTAATCTATGCTTGGTAAATGGCTTATTATTTTTAATTTCGTAACCTTTATGTGGAGTCTTCTACACCATTATTGAATACAATAGACACACCTGTGACCTGTCTAGCATTTTCTCTATTTTCAAAACAAACAATTGAAAATGCTTTGTCCCCTTCATTCTAATCCACTTGAATCTGAATCTTATTCACTTTGGAATGAAACAGGGGTCTACCTGCATAGTGAATGCTGCGAGTGATAGAGACATGGCTGTATTTGCTGCAGGAATGATTCAGGTTAGAACTTTTTTCTTTTTTTTCATGCTTGGGGAATGGATATTGCAGCATATTCCCAAACATACGTGAAGGTTGATATTCACTAGCTTGCATGATGCAATCAGGCTGAACTGAAAGGCAAGAGCTTCTTATGCCGGACTGCAGCTAGCTTTGTTTCCACTAGGATTGGAATCATTCCAAAAGCTCCATTGTTGCCTAGTGATCTTATGGTGTCCAGGGAGAGGGTTGGTGGGCTTATAGTTGTGGGATCCTATGTTCCCAAAACAACAAGACAGGTTCTAATTAATATAGAAACTTTTTAGCAATCTAAGCCTCGAAGTTTCAATGTGAACAATGTTTATCTAACATGCAGGTTGAAGAACTACTGTTGCAAAGAGGTCATGCATTGAAGAAGATAGAGGTATTTCAGTGTGCTGGTTGTATTACATTAACTAAGAGCAGAAAAGTGGACATTTAGAAAAAAATATTAATTAAAATGTGCTGATGTTGAATATATATATATTTTAAAATGCACTTGTTTCAAATAGGTTTCTGTTGAAAAAATTTCCACCAAATCGATTGAAGAAAGAGAGCAAGAGATCAATCAAGCTGTTGATATTGCTGATATATACCTTAGAAGTGGAAAAGATACTTTAGTAATGACTAGTCGAAGACTTATTGTTGGAAAAAGTGAGTCTTTGCTGAAAGCTATATATATTTTCACTCTTGCACTGGACACCAGACTCTGTTTTCAATAAAAATGCCTACTTAGTTGGGTAATAAATATCTATTTTACTGGTGCCGTTCTTTATTTATTATTATTATTATTATTTTATTTTTTAATGAGAAAACTGATGCTGTTCTTTGATGCTGCTAACAAACCTATTTGTGTTGAACAGCTGCTTCTGAAAGTCTAGAGATCAATTGCAAAGTAAGCTCTGCACTAGTTGAAATAGTGCGCAGGATAACTACAAGACCACGTTACATCCTTGCAAAGGTAATTGTTACTTGTAGAAGTCCTGAGGACTGCTCCTCTCTAATTCAATATACAGATGGAGTAATATATAGGAATAAAAGAAAAAAATCCTGACACCAGGTTGGAAAACAAATTAATTGACTCAAGTCCATAAAAACAGAAACAAGCTCACATTTACCCCCTCGGCTAGATTTTTCGACTCTTGAGAAAGATTTTTTTCCTTAGTTTAAGTTTCTGATGATATGACGTTAGCTAGAAATTTTATGCCAGGGAGGGAGAGAGATATTGTATTTATATATGATAATGACAAAATGTAATCCATATGATAGGGTGGAATTACCTCTTCAGACCTTGCTACAAAAGCTCTCGAAGCAAAACGGGCCAAAGTAGTAGGTCAAGCTCTGGCTGGGGTACCATTGTGGCAATTGGGTCCTGAAAGCAGGCATCCAGGCGTCCCTTATATTGTTTTTCCAGGTGCTACTAGTTAGAGGTTACATAATTTTTCCTGTTATATTTTCAAAATTTCAGATTGTTCTTAAATTAATCCAACTCTTAGGAAATGTTGGTGATGGTAATGCTGTTGCTGAAGTCGTAAAACGCTGTGACACGTCCAGGCAGGCTGTCAACCAAGGAAATTCTTCTTGTAAGTTCTCTTTCTAGAGTAGTTCCAGTTCCTATATATACATACAATACATAACCCATTATTGGGTCCCTTGAAAACTCAAAGAATAGGTGATAGACCGCAGAAGAGATGATAGCAGATCTGTTTACACGCATGATTTGGCTCAATTAGAAAAATACCAGTAAATTACAGAATTCACTCGTGTGAAATGATCTACGTGGCTTGGGCTTTATCCTGAAACTTATTGGGGGATAGATACAAAATCACAGGACATGTGTTAAAAGATTTATTGAGGTGCTATCCACTTCAGCATTTGTGTAACATCCTAGATTTTCAATAAAATACTTCCTTGGAATGTGAACTTTT
The DNA here is from genome assembly GCA_023678885.1 of Pogostemon cablin. Lineage (NCBI taxonomy): Eukaryota > Viridiplantae > Streptophyta > Magnoliopsida > Lamiales > Lamiaceae > Pogostemon > Pogostemon cablin. The sequence goes on along the minus strand of CM042962.1, from coordinate 7,359,933 downwards.
AATATAAAAAATCATGGAAGCATAAGACTAATTTAAAACTTAACAATCATAAATTCTTAAAAATCATGAGAAAATTTTACAAAAATAATACGTTTAGTTCTTGCATGAAGAAAATAAAATCAGAATTTTTATTTATTTATTTTCATCTGCCTCCCAAATCACCGCCTCCTCTTCAAGTTGAAGAACATTCAAGTTTGAGGGTGAGCACTTAAGCTCAATGAAGAAAACTTATACATAAACTCAAATGCAAAGTAACAATTTGAATCATTTTATGAATACTTTTTATGTCTCTTTTATATGATCGATCAATATAAATCCGTTTTGGCACTACGGTGCAGATACTCCCTGAGGACCTCTCCCAATCCCGACACCGTTAGGAATGTAGGAGGGAGTAGGAAATCAAAATCCTCAGAACTCAAGAGTGATTCTTCTTATGTGAGATTTGTGTGTTTGAGTGCGGAATGTGGACTGGGGAGACTGAATTTATAGATGGGTGGCTTGGGGATTTAAGATAGGGGGTTTAAATTCCTCCAAATCAATCCATTAACTTTAGCTACATGTGACACAATGGAATGGGTTAAGGAATTTGTCTAGGTTCACGATAGCATGGGAGGAGGCTTGAGTTTTTGGGTTTGACCCATGATTTAAGCCATCCCTTGATTCTCGTCATTTCCCTATACCTAAATTGTCATTTATGACTGAACCTGGCCCTAATTCATGTGCTAATTATGGCTGTTACAATTTTGCCCCAAAAGAAACTCACAAGTGACTTCCTTACTAGGATTGTGAGTGTGTGTGTGTGTGTAATGGATGAGCTGACCATTTTTTGCGTACTAAAGAATGCAGAAAAAGGTGGATATGCTGTTGGAGCTTTTAACGTCTATAACCTGGAAGGAGTTGAGGCAGTTGTTTCTGCCGCAGAGGAACAACGAAGTCCTGCTATTTTGCAGGTCTGAATTCTGCAATTTTATTTATAGTTATTCACTAGTTCAATGTTCTGAAATGTCATTTTTTGATTCTGGAAACAATTATTTGATTTCTTCAAAAATAAAAATAAAAAATTCAGAACTTTTATAAGTTTAAATAATAATGTGATTTTAAATGTTTGAGTTCTTTTTTAAGCATTGTTTCTTGATGTTGATTGTTATTTAGAGTATAAAGGAGAAAAAACTAATGGTGCTTCCAATTAACAGTATTTCCATCATTTAGTGCAGCATTCTCAGGCACCATCACTACTTGAGTAATTTATTATTCCATCTGTCACATAATATATTGCACCAACATTGTGGATAAGGAGTAAAAGAAAAGTTGTTATATGACTATTTTATTGACTTTTGTGGGTAATGTAGTCTTTCTAGGTAATAAATAAAGTATAAAGTATGTAATGTGAGTTTGGTGGGGATGTCATGTATTTTGAGGTTATAAGATTCAGGTGGCATTTCCATTTTTGAGTGGTAAAATATATTGCGTGACATAAGGTAACAGAAAGTTTGAAGTTTGTTAGGGGACGGAGGGAATATTACTTTGATTTCAATGACGGAATTTTTAAATTCAAAGAGGGAATCTTTCCATCGTCTGTGACCTTTGCCGTTTTCAATTCTTCACCTAGATTTTAATAAACTTTGTTCTTACCTGCTTTGATCCCTAACGACCTCTGTCCTTCGGTGATTGTGTTGGTAGTAGTTTGTCAGTAGTAGTTTTAATGGCCTTCAATCAACAATCTACATCCTAGATTACTATCAAATTCCAAATTATTCTTTATATTTATAATCCAAGTTAGGCTTGGCCAAGGGATTTCATTTAGCATCTATCAGATAGAAGAATGCTGCTGCTAGGCAATCATATTCCAATCTGAGTTTTCTGTCTTTTTTGTCTTGAATTTTGTACATGGTAGGCGAGAACATAAACTGAAAATAAAAGTTGAGCTTGTAACCTGTTCTTCTGTCTCAGATCCATCCCAGTACCTTCAAACAAGGAGGAGTTCCATTGGTAGCCTGCTGTATTTCTGCTGCAGAACAAGCACGTGTAAGTGGTGCCAGAGAACTGAGATGAGAATTATGACAAATTTTATTCGGTAAAATGAATGGAATAAGCTAAAAACTAAAAAATGTTTTACATGATCTCTCCTCTAGGTCTCAAACTTGTATTAGCAATGGAAACCAATCGACACATAGTTAAACGAATTAGTTTCACTTGGGTATTACATCGGGATCTTTTTCAATCAAATTCACCGCATAAACTTCTCCCGAATTACTAGTGCTACCAACTCAATTCAGTTCTCATCTCATCATATAAATACTTAGTTATTAATATTATAATAAAATTGTAGTTTCCATATTGTTGTCATGGGTACCTTGTTACTTTCATGGAGTATTTTATAATATTAATTCGTTAGTAATATATTTCAACCATTAATCGGTAGGTTTTGAATCTATCTGTAGAGTAAGTTCACAGTTCAGATATGACCTTTCCTATATTTTCTTTATTGCATGGTTTTAAGTAACAGTACTAATACTCATTTATAACTTCGAAGTTAAATACGGAGTAATAATTTATATCAGATTTCTGGTAATATTTGTTGAAGTTGAGCTCCGCGAGGAACCCAGTATTAGACTCCATTACAGGCTATGTAATGTAGTTTCCACAAGCCCCGTTTAACTAATTATCTTCGAGATGGACATGTAATTTGAAGATGTTAAGTTTATAAATTAGTTTTCAGTTGAAGTTTTGAGTGAGAGTTAATTTTGTACGGCAGGTTCCGATTACAGTTCACTTTGACCATGGAAGTTCCAAGCAAGAATTGCTAGAGATTTTGGAACTGGTAAAAGCTTCTTATGAACTTCCTCAATGCTGAAAATTATGAACTGCTACTTTCTGTTATATTTCAATATTTTGTATAGGTCTTTAATTAACCACCTAGTTACTTATATGTGATATTATGTTTTGGTCCTTGAAATTCTAAACTGACAGGGATTCGACTCGATTATGGTTGATGGTTCACACCTATCCTTTGGGGAAAACATTGCATACACCAAGTACATTTCACTCTTAGCACATACCAAAAATTTAATGGTGGAAGCAGAGTTGGGAAGACTGTCTGGTACAGAAGATGACTTGACCGTAGAAGATTATGAAGCAAGACTGACTGATGTCAAGCAGGTGGGACAAACCTTACCCCCACCCCAAAAAAAAAAAATGATTACTGTGATCTGAAAATATTACATGTAAAATTTCAGGCTCAAGAATTTATAGATGCAACGGGTATAGACGCTTTGGCTGTGTGTGTTGGAAATGTCCATGGAAAGTACCCTGCAAGTGGCCCAAATCTTCGACTTGATTTGCTCAAGGTTTAGTACTTAAATTTAACTGCTGTTTTCCTGTGTAATACTAAGATTGAGTTTGCTATTACTGACCTAAGAATTTGGTTTGGACAAGCATGTATGATTGATCTGTCTGATGTTCCTAGAATTCTTTTGAATCCACAGTTCACTTTTTTTCTTTTTTGCTGACCAGGATGTATACAGTTTGACTAAACAGAAAGAAGTTCACCTTGTCCTTCATGGAGCTTCGGGTTTGCCAAAGGATATTATTGAGGTAATGACCTCCTTAAAATAATAATTATAGTCACATATGAACAGAATTTCATGTAGAATGACTGACTGAATGAATATCAAGCTTGGTGCATCTATCCATATATATGCATCTTCGGTATATTTATCTGCATAAATGGTTGTGAAAATAAACAGGAGTGTATAAAGCGGGGAGTGAGGAAATTCAATGTGAACACTGAGGTCCGAAAAGCTTACATGGAGTCGTTAACTCGAAGCAACACTCAGAACGATCTGGTTCGTGTGATGGAATCTGCCAAGGAAGCCATGAAAGCTGTGGTTGCTGAGAAAATGTGTCTCTTTGGCTCAGCTGGGAAAGCATAATCTGCAGTCGGCTTCCTTTCTTTGTGATGAGATCATTTCAAATGAAATTGAATACTTTCGTAGACTCTGCTGTGATCCACTATTATTGTAATAAAAAAATATATATTTAAATTTAGGGAAAAGGGTCACATTGAACCCTTATCTTGTTGCATGGGATCAAAATGGCCCCTTATTTAACATTTTGTTCATTCATGCCCTTGATCTATTTTAATGGTATCAAATTACCACTTTTGCAAAAAAATTAAATATCAAAATAATTATTTTTTTCTCTATTCTAATTAATTTTAGTTAAACACAAATCAAAACCTTTTAACACGTGATTTAGCAGAATATTAGAAGGAAAAAAAATAGTAACTGTAATTTCACAGCAGATCGGACTATCCTCCTCCTAAATCGTCGGTGGTCTTCAAGCAAAACATATTCACAGGAGATCGAAGAAAATACACCATAAAAAATGGGTCACCGTAATCCTCTGGCTGTCCTACTTATTCGCCGACTCCGTCACCACCACCGCCCTCGCAGGCCGCCGCCGACGACAACGCGAAGGTAGCTTCGTCGTCCAAAGATCAGCAGAGCTACGCAATCATGGTATTCTGGGTCCCTTTTCTTCTGATGCACCTCGGCGGCCCGAACACCATCACCGTCTACGCCATGGCAGATAACGAGCTCTGGGCTTGCCATTTACATGGATTGATCGGCCAAGTAAGTATTTCAGTCTATATCACCCAAATCCCTTGTCGACGGTGCATCCCCTCGTCTCGCTATCTCACTCTCCAAATCCTCTTACCCACCACACTGGCTGCACTCACAAGCCCAATACAAGTTCCCCATCCTCTCCTCGTGAATCTCCCCAATCTCGGTACCCCTGACCCTCCTCCTCCTTGTCGTCGCAACCATCTCCGCCTCGCCGCAGCTATCATTGCTGATTTGATCTATTAATTCAAGAAATTAAATTGTCCACCTGTATCATATACCCGTATTTTGCGGCGACGAGATCGGGAGGCCACGGCTCTCCACCGTCGTACGATTGCTTTTAGGGGAGATCTGCAGCATCTTGGAGAAAATATTTGGAGGTTCTTTAATGTGATCATCGACAAGTGACTTACACTAGTGCTGCAATTATTGCTTCCACCATTGATTCCGACTACTTTTTCACCGCCAGTTCTATGGACGGACAACCTGTATTTTTAATAAGGGACAAGTTCTATGGACGAATATAATCATTTGTGTTGTTAACGCACTTAATTAGGAGAGAGGAAAAAATAACTAATTTAATGTTTAATTTTTTTGGAAAGGGCTAAATTGATACCATTAATTAAAATAGAACAAGGGCTAAATTGATCCCATTAAAATAGAACAGGGACTTATTAGATGAAGGTCCAATTTAATCCTATGGTATGATATAAGGGTGCAATGACCCTTTTCCCTTAAATTTATTTACTTCAACTTTCATAAAATGTTTATCTTGTATTTTAATTAAAAATAATCGAATCACAATATCATTATATTCAAATAACAGATAATGAATTTAAGAGTCTTACTAGGGTGCACCGGTGCTGCACCTGTAAGATCTAAATCGTTAGATTTTATGATAGGGACGACTATTTGCACCCCAAATTTTACTAAAGGTACCCCATAAATAAAGAAAATTAAAATATCCTTAATAAAAAGACATATATACCCTTAATAAAATTATTAGTTAAAATTTAATTAGGAATTCACTATTTGTACCCCATAATTACTAAACGTACCTCAATGAAAATTTAATTATGCTAATTATAGGGTTTTCTATCGCTTTGAGTATATCCGCTCCTAGAGAAATTTATGTAACTACGAATCATCTCTTACATATACTTCAATTTTTATCTTCATTTGTATGCATAGTGTGACCTAACAGATTGATTAGGGTTATATATTGTTGATTCGAGTTGATTGTGAACATATTCATATTGGGAGAAATTCAAATTTCAAGAAATAGAAAACAAGCCAACAACATATTAGTGTCATTGGTGGAAGGCCTTCACATGCAGTCGTCAGTATATTCATTAATTTTTGAGGAGTTCTAAATTATGATTAGGCAAAGTAGAAAAGATTTTGATGCTATGATTCAGAAATTTGGGTTTGTTAACTGTGGAGGAAGATTTGTGTCTTGGATGGTGGTAGATCTTTGCAGAGGTAGAGACATTTAATTATTCCCCAGTCTAGATTGGAGGAGTTCATTTTATTCACCATTCTAGATTGGAGTTCAGTCTACTGTTGTGCGTTTCTTCTTCCTTAAGTTATCGTGTGTCTTCTTCCTCTCAAGTGTTTATACTTTATAATTTAAAGGGTAGACTTGTCTTAATTAGGGTTTACTTGTAATATATGCATATTTATCTATAATATATGAGGTGTATTCAGTAGATTGGGGTATGTTTAGTGATTTCGGGTGTAAATAGTCGTCCCCTCTATAATATATGGGGTGTATTCAGTAGATTGGAGTATGTTTAGTGATTTCGGGGTGTAAATAGTCGTCCCCTTTATAATATTTAATCTTCATCTTTAGATTAAATTAGTAACTAACTTTATAAATTAAAAAAATTACTATATTACCCTAATTAAAACTATAAATCATGGGGTGCATCGGTACACCAGGTGCACCCCAGAATTACCCTGAATTTAAATAGTTAAAGAATTGATTAGAAAAATTAATTAATATAATTTTACAATAGGAGCGAGATTATAAAATACTAAAAAAGGAAAGTAAATGTCGAAACGAAAGCAAATGAATTTAATTTCTGTAATATTCACTGATATTGCATACCAACAATTTTACATTTTTGGCGAATACTCATGTGAATTCTCTTTGAAAAGAGATAAATTATTACTATGAAAATTTTACTCTTTATTTTTTTATTTTTTTTATCCTGATTTATCTATCACTATTTAATATATGAAAAATTACTCTTTTAAATAAATTAATTATTATTTTTCTTAATAAAAAAAATTACTCTTAAAAAATAAACTTTTATATACTAAAGAGTAATTTTATAAAAACATAAACCCAATTCGTATTAGACCCACTCTTTTATTTTAGGGTAAAACTTGTGTGAGACTGTTGTCAAGATTAGTTTTTTTTATTAAAGATATTAGTATTATTTTTGTTAAAAATATTATCATTTTTTATTTATATTACGAGTTGTTCATGAATTAGAGTTGATCTCTTGTGTTCTCGTGTGCACAACGTGTATAAGAGTATAAGTATAATATCTTTCATTGGAAAAGTCACTGAAATATGAAATTTTTTTTCCAGAAAATCAAGGATATAAATTTTCATACTAAAAAATATACTCCATCTTTCCCATTGAAACGTTGACGTTTGCTTTTTGCAAGAAATGTAATAATATTTTAATATGTAGTGAGGTGAGGAAAATAATATTTTAATGTAAAATGGATAGATGTATTAGTATCACATGTGAGTCAATGGAGAGAGAAGTAATTAATATGGGGATAATATCACATTTGGTCCCATAAGAATTCCTTCGGTTCAATTATAGTCACGTAGGAATACACGGATCCCATAACTAGCGGTTTTGGTCCCATAAGAATATTATAATCATAATTTTCGAAAATTTTCAACCAAATTAACTTATATTATTATAAACTACCAGATTTATATTATTTTATGTCTTTCGAAATAGACATAGTCCATTTTGGTCTTGTTAATGGTTCAGAATATTTCATTAACTATTAACAGATTTTGATGAAAAAATCCTATGACACTAAATCTGTCAGTTTTGGGATCTTTTTGGCATTGAACAATTCTTACGGGATTAAATATGAAATTATCCCATTACGTGTGAGTCTACTTTACCAAAAAGAGAAATACACACCTTGTATTGGGACGGATCAAAAAGAAAAAACGCGTACGTTTCAATGAGACAGAGGGAGTACTTAATATTAAATGGTACAACTTTTAGAAATCATGAGAGTTTGAGGGCATGTGTCATGTTCGGGGACATGCAAGTTTTAGCCCATGAAATAATCAACTACACCACTATCACTTTTATTTAATTATAACATTACTCATTATTAAAATGTTAGGCGTATTATTTTTTATCCGTTTCACGAGTGTGTTTACGTGAGAATGTCTCACACAAGTCTTTGCTTTCATTTTTATATTGAATAGGGGAAGATTCATCCCACGAATGAGGATTTGTGAGACGGCCTTACCTAAAATAAATACTTATGCGAGATCGTCTTAGGTAAACTCTTACGAAAATTGGATAAGAAGTAATAACATTATTATTGCATTAATTAATATCACTTTATTACTTAATGGTGGGATGGTCTCACACAATATTACTTCCCTTACGTAAAGCCATTAAGGTATGTTCAGTAAGATTAAAAATAAAAAACTAAAAATAATTAGAGATACATTTAGTAAGATTTAGGCAAGCGTATTAATGATTTTTAGATAATACACACACCTATTCCAGAAAATTAAGAAAGAAGAAAGAAAAAGGCCATTTGGAGTTGGGTGCCGTGGTCGCCTAACTTTCTTCCAATTCTTTTCTTCTTCTTTCCCCCCGCATCCTAAATCCCCTCTTTCGTATTCCCACTGATTTCTTCCTTTGAACACGCACGCCACCATCAACTTCATACCATATTCATTTCTATTTTCTTCATTTGACCATCGATTTTCTGCTCCAAATCCACATGCATGCCCATTGATTGTTGTCAAATATTTGATAATTCTGAGATTCTTGTAATGGAGTTATCAAGCTCGCCTCCGCTCTCTGTTAATTGCCCCTTGAATACCCGATCTCTCCGCCGTGTGTATGCACCTCCGGTCCACCGTCGCTGCCAAAAAGTCGTCTCCTTCACCCCTAGTTTTCATCCAAACAACAATGCTTGCAGCACCAGCAGCAGCTCTTCCTCCTATGTTGGAATTTCGCTCGCTCGACATTGCGGCGTATTTCGGAACAATACAATTCCTCACAAGAAGCCCAGGCGCTCGTTTTTTGTTGTTTCTGGAATTTTCGAGAGATTCACGGAGAGATCGATCAAAGCTGTGATGTTTTCGCAAAGAGAAGCCAAGGCCTTGGGCAAAGACATGGTTTACACGCAACACCTATTGCTAGGTCTCATAGCGGAGGATCGTGCTCCTGGTGGCTTCTTGGGATCGGGAATTTCTATTGATGCTGCTAGAGAGGCTGTGCGGAAATTGTGGGAGAAGGAGGACAATCAGAAGGATGGAAACGGGGAAAGTCTTCTGAAGCAGCAATCGGAGACTTCAGCCACAGACGTGCCTTTTTCTGCGAGCACCAAGCGCGTGTTTGAGGCTGCAGTTGAGTATTCGAGAACTATGGGGTATAATTTCATTGCACCAGAGCATATAGCCATTGGATTGTTCACAGTTGATGATGGAAGTGCCGATCGTGTGTTCAAGAGGTATTTTTATTTTTCATTGATGATTTTGTACGTGTTTACTCATTTGCTCATTAGTGCGATTTTTATCACTTTAGATTGTGTGGTATGTGGTGGTGAATTGTGCAAAAGATTCAGTCAAACTTTAATGCTATAGATGGTTGGCAATTGGCATTCTTGTGTATACTATGTGAAGCAGATAAATCTTGTATGATCGTTTTAATGCCTTCTGTTGGTTTGATTAATATACTTTCCAAGCAAAGTACTTTCTCTTGTTGGTACTATTCAACAGTAGGTCAGTGCTCCTGCTAGGCTGCTTACCCCTCTATATGCACATCTCAGGAGGATGTTGATAAAGTTGTGTTGTAGTTTAATAGTGTGTTTAGTTCATAAAGTTTAATACGTGGGTTAATAAAGTTTCTGAGAAAAAAAAATAAGCCTGTGTAAACTCTCTTTTAAGGCCTATTAAATATTATTAACTCAAAATGAACCAAAAGCACTCAAAAGTGTTTCAGATGTCTCTGTGGATGTGTGAGTCACATTCACTGTGTATTTGGATGTTCTCCCTTATCAAGTGTCAACCTCATTGATGTGATTAATTTTGTTTGGCTTGGCATCATTTCATTTAGCATCTGTTGGATGAGGATCTATAGTTCAGACTTTCATTGGGTTTGATTCATTTCTTATATATATATTCTCATGGGTAATTCCATCCGATGCTCGCTAGATATTAATTTCTCATTGTAAGATAAAAATAATTGGAGTCATTTCTTCACAATTGAATCATTTATCAGTTTCGGGGAAATCTTCAAAGCTGGTTACATACTTTGTTCCATGTTATTACAGTATGTTAACTGTAAAAGAAAATTATGGTGTACATAGCAAACAATGTTTTCAAACCCCATTGGGTGTCTTTTGTTGTATTATCATTATCGTAAATGAGTAAAGATTTTTTGAAGATACCTTTGTGTTATTTTTAAAGTGGACAGCAATGATTTCAGATTAGGGGTAAATGCGAATCATTTGGCTGCTGTGGCAGTGTCACGACTTCAAGGAGAGCTTGCAAAAGAGGGAAGAGAACCAGCATCCGCTGCGTTCAAAAGGTCACAGGAGAGTATTTCCCCTGAGAAAGCCACTCAAGTTAGATCCCCTGAAAAGTCAAGAGGTCAGAGTCAGATATTTCCTGCTGTTCCATGCGTTGACTAACTATATCTTTTAGAAACACCATAATAACTTTGAAGTTAATTGTTATTTTAATAGAGGAAAAAGCTCTAGACATGTTCTGTGTTGATCTAACTGCCCGCGCTAGAAATGGATCTATCGATCCTGTAATTGGTCGAGACACTGAAATACATAGGATCACACAAATTCTTTGCCGAAGAACCAAGAGTAACCCAATTCTTCTTGGTGAGGCTGGGGTAGGGAAGACTGCAATTGCAGAAGGACTGGCTATCAGTATTGCTGATGGAAATGTTCCCGACTTTCTTATGGTGGGAACTCTTTCTATGAATGTTCAACTAATATATTTCTCTGGAGTATTCTGAGAGTCTGATGCACAGATTTCTACATAACAGTGTTATAGTTCAAGTTCATATTCTCATTTCTAGTAAGCTTGTCACTAATATTGTTTCTTTTGCCCAGAAAAAGCGCATTATGTCCTTGGATATAGGTTTATTAATAGCTGGTGCGAAGGAGAGGGGGGAGTTAGAGGGGAGAGTTACCATGTTGATGAAGGAGATTAAAATGTCAGGTGAGCCCTATTTGGTGAATGTGAGATTTTTTTCTTAATCTTTATATACAAATCATGCTCCAGCTTCACGTGGTCAATTTTCAGGAAATATAATTCTCTTCATTGATGAGGTCCACACACTTATTGGTTCTGGCACAGTTGGGCGAGGAAACAAGGGTTCTGGTCTGGACATAGCCAATCTATTGAAACCATCACTTGGACGGGGTGAAATGCAGGTGAAAAGTCAGTTTAGTATCTGCTTTGCTCGTAGTTTTATTTTATCCTAATTGATGTATCATTCAGGATACGTGAAAAAACTTTAATCCTGATTTTCTTTAGGAATCAGTGTCTTAATTGGCTACATATACTTCCATGCTGAACATTAGTCTCATGTTGCCAAGCATGCACTTAATCTTAGGTGGATGTAATCAGTGTTCCTTCTTTCTTTGCTTGAGAGATGCTATATGTAAAAAAATTGTCTCCATTGCTAAGCATCAACCCTCCAAAATAAAATTGTTATTAAAGGTGCACCTTGGCATAGGGTATAACCTGTTCGATTCAAAATCATGGGATCCAAGTGCTGGTCTGAATGGGCATGCCTTTTTGGGCCTTGGGCATTGCACGCCTTGAGGCTTATGCTATTTTCTGGATTTTGAGTGAGTATTTTAGGTCATTTTATTAATATAACAACTTAGGTTATTTGAAATGCAACATTTCCTTTTATGAAAATCTATTTATCTTGTTTATTAACTAACTATAGAAATTAGGGTTTACGTAATAGTTCTGGGGTTTGAGAGACATACTCCTTTCCTCCACTCCTCCAGTAGCTACACTGCAGTTTGCTGCAGCGAGCGCCTGCCACCAGCTGCTGCAGGCTGATTAGTTTTATTATTAAATTTAAATAATTTACAAGAAGTTGGAATTTGAGGAAAATGAAGATTATGATGAGGAAGAAGAACAATATTATGATGAGGAGGACAATGATAGGGATTATCATTAGTTTAGTTGGTTGCTATTTTGTGAACTTCTTGTGTTATTGACTTGATTTGTTATTTTAATTATGATGGACTCTCTTGTGTTATGTTTTTAGTTTTATTTTATGGGTATATGTGTGTCAATTGTTATAGTATGTGTTTACTGTTTAAACTTCATTTTGTTTGGTAATTATTTTCTAAATATATTAATTATTAATTTAGGATTGGCTAATTTGTATATGTTTAATCATGATACTCAAGGCACGCCCCTTGCACCTCAGGCACTAAAATACCTAAGTGAACGTTGTGCCCTTAATAACTCTATGAAATGATTAAGGAAATGGAAATATTAATATTTAGAAGGAAGAAGAGAAGAATTCGAAGATGAATTTGAAATCTATAATGAAAATCCAGTAAAGTTTTCTGGATGAGTTAATATTTTGGAGGGTTTTAAATAAACTTCAATGCGTAATATAAAATATCTCCTTTGAATCCTCTTTTTATATTGAACTCCTCTGCCCAAACACTTCTTCTAAAAGATTGACATACTTTTTGTATAACTGGATCTTTGAATTAAGTGCAATATTTTGTTTTCTTTGCGGCAGTGTATTGCATCTACAACTATGGATGAATTCCGCTTGCACTTTGAAAAGGATAAAGCATTGGCACGAAGATTTCAACCTGTATACATTAATGAACCAAGCGAGGTTCTGATATAATCTTTATTGACATTTGATAAGCAGGAGACACAATACTGATAATTATATTAGTTCTTACTGCTTTTGTGCTGTGTTTCCAAACATATTATAGGAAGATGCAGTTCAGATCCTGTTGGGTTTGCGGGAAAAGTATGAGTCCCATCACAAATGTGTATACACTTCGGAGGCCATAATTGCTGCTGTGCATCTGTCAGCTAGATATATTCCAGATAGATATCTTCCTGATAAAGCTATTGACCTTATAGACGAGGCAGGAAGTAGAGCTCGAATGGAAGCTTCTAAGCGGAAAAAGGAAAATCAAACTTTAATACTTACAAAATCACCTAGCGAATATTGGCAAGAAATTAAAGCTGTGCAGGCTATGCATGAAACAGTACGTCGGATTTATCGCCATGTCCAGTAACAAATTCTACATATTTTTATCATCAATTCATTCTAATATTCAAATTTGTGAAATGCCTTGCATTGAGCAGTCAATGGCAACAAAAGTGGCTGATATTAAAGAAAACTCAGGGATAGAAAAGGATGGAAAACTCATTTTAGATCCTTCTTTGCTGCCTTCATTCTCGGATGATGAGTATGTCTCCTACCTAATTTTTTTTAATGACCTTGAATCATTTGAAACTAAGTTGTTCTTGCCACTTTTCAGAGTTACAGAGATAGGGCCTGAGGATATAGCTGCTGTTGCTTCAATCTGGTCAGGAATCCCTATTAAAAAGTTAACAGCTGATGAGAGGATGCTTCTGGTTGGTCTTGATGAACAGCTAAAGAAACGAGTAATTGGTCAAGATGAGGCTGTTGCTGCCATTTGTCGGGCTGTGAAAAGATCTCGTGTTGGCTTGAAGGACCCAGATAGACCAATTGCTGCAATGCTCTTCTGTGGCCCTACTGGTGTTGGGAAAACTGAACTCACCAAGGCATTGTCAGCTACTTATTTTGGCTCTGTAAGAAATCATGCTACATTCCAATAGTTTTGATGTGATCATATTTTATTTTCATGAGGTCACTCCAAGTATAATATTTCTAATATTTTGATTCTCTTGGATAAGAGTGTCATATTCAAGGCAGTCATCTATAACCAATTCCACTTTTAATTAATTTAAGTAAAAAAGTTAACTGAACAAGACATAAGAGATGCAGGTCTCGAGTCCACTCCAGTGTGCTTGACCTTGCCTCCCTTCAGTGATGTATTTGGAACAAATAATTATGAATTGCTTTGTTGAAATAAGTATAAGCATTTTTATGCTCGAACTCAAGCTAAGCATGTCAAAGAGGGCGTATTTTCATTCTGTTTTCCAGATCATTGGTAACTATGAGCTTATGTGCTTAGCCTTGAAAATTGTTCTGCCCATCAAATATTGCAGCTATGGGCTGAACCAATCCTTTTATGATAATTATTTCTATCAGTTTTTAGATCTGAAAATTGAATGTTATGCTATTTATTTTCATTCATTGAGATATGATTTAAGGGCCAGCTTACTGAGATAATGTAATTGAACTTTTTTACAGGAGTCAGCCATGTTAAGATTAGACATGAGTGAGTATATGGAGCGGCATACTGTAAGCAAGCTAATCGGATCTCCTCCTGGGTACATAGGATATGGAGAAGGAGGCACTCTAACAGAAGCTATCAGGAAACGGCCTTTTACTGTTGTGCTGTTAGATGAAATTGAGAAAGCTCACCCTGATATCTTCAACATCCTCCTCCAGTTATTTGAAGATGGTCATTTAACAGATTCTCAGGTTTTGATGCTATGATTATTTTATCACATAGAATGATGTTCTTGCTTCACATATCATGATATTAATTAAGACCTTTCATTTGAAATTCGCTCAACAGGGTCGAAGAGTGTCATTCAAGAATGCACTTATTGTAATGACTTCAAATGTGGGTTCTGAAGCCATAGCAAAGGGAAGACAAAACTCTTTTGGCTTTTTTACTGATGACAATGATTCAACTTCATATGCTGGAATGAAAGCTTTGTTGATGGAGGAGCTGAAGGGTTATTTTCGCCCAGAATTGCTCAATAGAATAGACGAAGTAGTGGTGTTCCGTCCTCTTGAGAAACCTCAGGTTCGCCTCCAGTACTTTCCTGCTGCCTATTTCTGTGTGTCTGGGGGCATGTGGGATGTTATTAATTCACATCTCTGCATGATTTAATCGTGCACGAGATGGTAAATTCAAATCATAATAAAATTTTGATAGGAGAAATCTGGTAGAGATTTAGGTCGTAGACACCAGTATTATCCTAATTCGATGATTTCCTCGGTTTCAGATGTTAGAAATATTGGATATAATGCTGCATGAGGTTAAGGAACGGCTCGCCTCTTTGGGAATTGGTTTGGAGGTATCAGAACCAGTCATGGACTTGATATGTCAACAAGGTTACGACCGGAGTTATGGCGCACGCCCTCTCAGGCGGTCAGTTACGCTCATCATCGAAGATCTCGTAAGTGAATCTCTGCTCTCTGGAAATTACAATCCTGGTGACATTGCCGTAATTCATTTGGACGATTCTGGTAATCCAGTGGTAGCCAAAAAATCAAACAAGAAAATCCAATTATCTGATACAACTCCTAATTTATAATTGTGTAAACAACCTTTCTTGAACATAGTACGATAGATAGTGTCATGCACAGTGTTCCATTTAAAAGGGCTCCCACCCAATACCACATAATACCACAATTTGTATATTAGCCCAACCTTGTGTACAGAACAGGTTGAAATAATCAATTTGACTACAATATGCAAGTGTATAGAAACTCTTTTATCATTCAATTTTACTACCTCATTATGAATGTTGCTCTGCGTTTTTTTACTATGTTAATTGTTATTGTCATAAGGCGATCTCCAACTTAAATCTAGTCTCTGCAAATTTTGCACTATTCTTAAATATAATTTACACTAGATTAGACATTTCTCCGGCCAATACGAAATATTTTTGTACCCCCTCCCTAAAAAATAAATATAAATATATTTACTCTTTGCATGTATATATATAGAGGGTATGCTATTTTACTGAGTAATGTGTAAAATTTAATGTTATTTTTATCCTTTTTTTTTGCGACTTTAATTTGATTTGATGATTGTGTATATTGTAGATTTTTAGGATATTAATTTATTTTGTGGGTGAATTCACCCACTAAAAATAGGAATGTATAATTTATTTTGGGACGAATCATATAGAGTAAAATATTTTTTTTATATAATTTAATATATTAAATCAAACTAGCAAAATATAAATATTTATATTCCTAACTAAATGGGTTCAAAATAATCATTCCAACCTCTATATCTTTCCTCCTCTACCGCCCTTCATCAATTTCTCAGCACAATATCACACTCTACCCCCATTTTCCATGTCTATTTTCCTCTAATTAATTTCTTTGGTGAAGCACAATGTCATTCTCTCACTTCGTTCCCCATTTCTCAATATTGTTGAAAAGTGAATTATAAGGTCAACATTGTTAAAAAGTAAATTATAAGGTATATTATGGTGTAAGAGAAAAGAGATATGAAGGAGAGAAAAAAAGAGAGATGGGTGAAGATGAGAGAGAGAATATAAAAAACGATTAAATGAAAATATTGGAGAGAGAAAGGAAATACTAATTAAATTGATTGTTTAATTTAAAATAATAACCGAATGATAGTATTGCACGTGGATAGTTTTATATGCACCACAACTGAGAAATTCATCTCACAAAACGAAAAAATAATCAGTCTATTAATTGTTGTTGGTTGAATGCTTCATCCTGTACTCCATCCGATAGCTCCAGAGTTACTGGGCAATGATCACTCCCATAGAAACCTGTATCCAATTAATGCCAAATCAAAGAACACAAATATTATTTACAAAAAAAAAAAAATTGCAAATCTCGCGTGGATGGTCGACCATCTCATGAAAGCCGTAGAACGGCTTCCTTGAGAAGGAAATATGAGACGTTTCCAATAGGAAAATGATAAACTTATTATACCATGAAACTGGAAGTGAGATTATCAGGAAAAAATGTCTCGTTTTATTAAACAGTCTCATCAAAGTTTTTAATAAAATGCAAGTATAAATACTGCAACATGTTATCTATATTCCTGGCTTTGTATTAACGCTTTCAGTGCAGAGTATCCATGTCATTCTAAAGCAGTTAAGCAGAAAAAGTATGAAATACTACCTTCTAGTTCGATACCATGACCATGAATTTCACAAGCAACATTTTTTTCCCTCAGTTTCTCCGAGACAATGAAATAGTCGATTCTCATCCTTTTCCCACGATATCTGCAACAAGTTAAATGGGTGATATGAGCTCTAATACAAATTAACTGAATTTCAATCGAACGTCAGATTCAGCCTTCAGCATCAATCTGATTCTCCTAACAAATTTTCCCAATGAGACTTCTGTAAAGATATTAAATAAGCAGTAAAATCTTACTTTCCAATGGGGTTTCCTGACCAAGAGAAACCACGCTCCATGTCTTTATCCTTGTGCTGATATCTATATGCATCCATTAGCTTTCCCCTGTGCGCACAAAAGTTAAAACTATGAATTTGAGATGAAGCACATCATAACTATGAAATTTGATCTCTCAGGGTAAAATAACAAATGAACCACAAAATTTCGCTGTACATACATGGCACAGGGCTTATTGCCTATATTAATATAAAATACAGGAAGCTTCAATTCTAAGGTAGTAATTTATGATACAGTACTTCATTTAAGATTCCTGTAATAGCTTCCCTCGGACAGCTGGAATCTGAATACATACACAGGCAGATATATTCATAAAAAGAAATAAATTTCCCATAAATTATACTAGAGGGAATCACACTGTCAATTTATGATGTAACATTAAGCAAGAAAAATTTCTTTAAGCAACTTATAGCAAGAACTTTCCTGCTGAGAAGTGGTCCATTTTCTTTGCTCTCAGAGTGGTTCACGAATTAAGAAAATGTGGTGAACTGTTGTTGTTGTTGTTTTTTCTTTTCTTTTTTTTCCCCCCAAAAATTTAAGAGCAAATTCATCAATGAAAACCAAAAGTATTTTCTTCATTACAGAATTATCATTGGTCATGATTAAAAAACAGGCCATAACTTAAAAAAAAAAAGCAGTTTCATTCACTTGTGTTCATTAGCATCTAAAATGTAATTCTAGGAAAAGACACCATCTGTTGATAAACACATGATCCATGAGTATACAATGATCCAATTCAACATGCTAAGTTCATAGACAAGACATTCATAAGGTTCCAAAATCCAGTTCAAGAGCCAGACAATTAAACTTTCAAATATATTCTAATATACAGTAAAAGTCAAGCAGATTAGCTGACACAAAATTAATGGCAGAATATGTTATCAAGAGGGGTGAAAACATAGCAAAAAGTATAACAAATTATATCCAAGTTTATAATAATTCTAAAATGGTGATCATAAAATCTGAAGCTGTGAGAACCCATCCCAGCATTGTGAATAAGTGATAAAGGTGAGATGTAAAAAGGAACAAGCCTTCGGTAATTTTGAAAACCATATTAGAGTCAGAAAAAGAAAATATAAATATGATCTTTTAGATGCATACTCTTTTAGAATGGAACTGAAACGCATCCTCTCAGCCAATGTAAATCCTGGTTGGCCATAATCCTGCATCATATTGCTAAGTTGACATCAGCATCTGTTAGATATAGTTGACTGAAGATGTTTGATTTAGTGACTTATCAATTTCATTTTCATCATATTTAATTATTTATTATCTGTAGGAGTAGGTGGTGGGAGGATTACATGCAAACAAGGATGCATATAGAAGTTGGTCATAAAAGCATGGAATGGACACTATCAACATCATACATAGCCTATAGGCTTTTAAATCTGCTGCTCCTGCTTCCCCTTATCTTTTTAGAATGGTTTCTTTACACTAGTGCTAATATCTAAGCGATAGTTAACAATGTTGTTCTCTTAATAACAAGTGTCAAAGATTTTAAAAATTAAATATTCCACGAATATGGAACTCAAGAAGCAGTCAAGCAAGCATTTATTGAGCAATACCTCTTTGTTTGGTGGAATATAACCATTGAGCTTTGCTGAAATAAAAAATTCTGGATGGCTTACATCAATTTCTTCATGACTGCATAAAAGGATAAATTTAAAAAGATTAAAAGGATGTCAAGATATGATTGTAGGAGATGCAGGATTTAACTTCCTGAAGAAGTAGGTTTAGGCTTGTAAACAGCACGCAAAAGTTCACTGAAATTAAAGTTTTCACGTGATCTAGGCTCATAATAACGTCAGGTTATAATATTTGATGAAATGCATGAAATGTTATGCATAAAAAGGTCCCATAATTTTATAAGATAATTGTGGATCATTCAGGCGTAAACTTGACTTAAATTGATAACTGGAGAGCATTATATCTCAAGATACATTTTACATGGTAGAGTTCAGCGAAGAAGTCACCATATTAGTCATGAAAATTATGCAAGAAAGATGGTAACCTTCAATTATTATATATGAAAGAAGAATATTGATAGAAAGTAATCATAAGAACGGGAAGCTTAGATAATGAAACAAAGCCATACTTCTCACAACTATCTGCAGGATCAGTTAGCTATTTTATATACTCCCTCTGACTTACAAAAGTTTTCATCCATTTTGGTCCATCCCATAAATTTTTTCACTTTCCTAAGAAAGTAATGTAAAAACAACTAACCTTTCCATACACTTTATTTACTAAAAAACCACCCCTACCTAATACACTTAACATACTTTATCATTTATATAATACCAAACAATACCATAAATAATACCCCTAAAAGTTACATTTTTCTTACTCTACGTGCAAAGTTAAAGGTGAAAACTTTTCTTGAGTTGGAGGCAGTATTATTTTACTGAAAGTTCGCAGCTAAACACTGTCTTATCATAACATAAATTTGCGTAAAAAATAAAATACACAATAAGACTAGGAATCCTGAAAAACCATCAAAACATTACAACAATCAAATAAAAACATATATCTATTTTTTCCATAAGCCACCAAAAAAGATGGAAATCAGTTACAATAGAATGGAAGAGAAAGGGAAGTGTAGCAAATAATGAAATCTAAATTAGCAAAGGCCAAATACATACATATATTTTTCCATAAGCCACCAAAAAAGTTGAAAATCAGATACATTAAAAAGGAAGAGTAAGAGAAGTGTAGCCAATGATGATACAACTAATTCAAAGATGAACTAAAAAAGGATAAGTACCTAACATTAAGATCTCCACACCAAATAAGGGGCTTATCAGAATTTCTCAGAACAAATTCTAACATCCTCTTATCCCACTTTCTTCTCCTCTGAAATGATGATTCTTCCTCTTTCCATCCATTGTTAGGTACATAAGTATTTAATAGGCGGAATGATTCAAATTCAGCCAATATAACACGGCCATCTGGTTCATGCTTTGAACCTAAAAGGAGATTTATAAATCAAATTATTCATACCAAAATCTCATAATATTATATCCAATGTTTTACAAGGTACTCATGCCTCAAGACAGGCTTTTTTTGCATATGCTCTTTCTAAATTTGATTGCTCCATCTTTGGATCAAACAAACTACCACTTAATTTGAAGACAACAATTCATTTAAGTTTATTGAAAACTAAAGCATAGAAATAAATTCTTCAACCACATCAGAGTGAGAAGGATCCCTTTACCTACCACCTAGATGATACATTAAATTATTCTTATTCTGTCTAGTTCTCTATGGCAGCATCATTTTTTTTCTAATGAATATAAAATGAATTTAAGCATTCAGGC
Source organism: Pogostemon cablin (assembly GCA_023678885.1). Lineage (NCBI taxonomy): Eukaryota > Viridiplantae > Streptophyta > Magnoliopsida > Lamiales > Lamiaceae > Pogostemon > Pogostemon cablin. Next base: position 7,339,389 of record CM042962.1, on the reverse strand, counting down.
CTCACAATTTGGTTTAATGTTCCCCCTGAAAATCCATATTTTAAATCTATCCATTATATGAGATTGGTGGTTTTTTCTTTTCCTTTTAAACATTATCTAGATAAAGTAGGTTATGTTTGTACTTTTATAGTTATGCAATATTCTTCTACATACTCCTTGCTTGAAACAGCAAGTCTAATAGTTGCTGAAGATTAATCTTATATATAATGACTCTTCAAAAGAATATAATGCATCCTCAGACTTCTTTCAATAATTAGTAGTTAGCATTATATCTCACAATCAAAACAAAGCTTAGTAGTAACTTTATCGGTCTAGATTTCCTGTGCCATGTTGGTGTATCATCTCCTATATTACACCTTCTGATGAATGTAACACGTAGGACAGAAGAGAAAACTATACCTTACAAGGTAGGCATTAATCCTAAAGGCTGTCGTTAGATTTTCTTTTCTCTTACATGTCAATCATATAACTAATGACAAAGGAGAAATACATAAATGTGGCACAAAAATCACATGTGTATCTTTATTATGAACAAGAATGAAAGATTTAAGAAAACCTGTCCTAATTTGAAAAAAAAAAACTAACCAAATAAGACAATGCATGTACCAAACAAAGATCTTATCGTGGAAGAAGCTAAAATCCACTATTAACATGAATGATATTAGAAGCAGCACACTGAGATAGCATTTTAACCAAAGCTTTGTTGTTTGCAAATTTTCAAGGGACTTATTTCAGGACCTGAGTTTAAGCTAAGTAATTATCATGACTTTCTATTTATTTGTCTTGTTCATCAGAGATTTCCACTTAATGTTGAGAGTCCCTCTATCCGTACAATTCAACAGCATCAAAATTTTATTGACTCTTGAATGATCCACATATTAGCAAAGGTTGCATGATAAATAAAAAAATATGGAGCTGCTCCTTGAGATAGAAATTCAATAGAGAGTATACCACAAACCTGCTTGATCCAATGAGAATGAGACCTTTTTTGGCTTGAAACATTTTTTAATAAACAATGCAGTTCCAGCATATTTTGAATCTGAAAGAGACCACCACACATTATAGTTTTTGAATGGTGCACTTGATAAGGCACGCAGAACAACCTGCACAGAAAAATTAATTTGATTTACTCTATCTACTCAATTAGCAGATACTGTAATCAGTGAAATTCTAAGTACAGATGAAATTGTGAACATGTTGTTGGTTGTATTTTTCTATAATGAAATTACAAATTTGGAGGCGAAGGAGTTAATTACAGTGAATGAAAAGTGACTTTTCCAGATCATTAATACCAACTCGCTAGTTAGGAATGTCATATCACACATCCTAGAACCTCTTCTTTTTCTATTTTACCAAATTTCGCAGTGTGATGACAAGCTGAAGAAACACAAATTGAGATTTACCTTTTTCTCTTCACGTGAGGAGCTAGTATCATCTTTCAAATCTCTTGGGTTTTTTGGTTCACCTTTACCACCAGCTGCGGGCATCCTAACTTCCTGTCAATGTTACCATGACAGATAATATCTTGTACAAGTTCTGAAGCAAGAAAATTTGAAAAACCACCAGAAGATAACAGAAGGCACAAAATGAATCTACAAAAAGTCAAAAGTCAAAAATCAAAAGAAGCAAAGTAGGATGATTAACAAAGAAGGGAATGCTATGATGAACAGAAAGAAAGAACAAAGTAAAACAGATTATCAAAAAAGCATTAATTTTGGAGAGAAGAACCAGCTAGCTCTGGGTTCGACTGCATGCGAAAATTCTGCATTTTATCTGAAATAACAATATGATATAATGCAGCATCCCTAATTCTTCTGAAGAAACAGTTTAGTTAGAAGCATCCCATTACATTGTAAATAATTACAGACATAGAAAATGTATATTCAACGAGACAAATGAAACATATATTCCAGGATTCAATGCAGCATGAATTCTAAGAGTTTACAGTCCTATCAAAAGCCTATTTGTTCAGCATTGCACAGATACCCTAAACCCCTCTTAAAAAAAATTCAATAAAACAAAAGGTGGTTTGGCATTTAAAAACACACACGCACACACATGCATCAACCTTCCAAAACTTCAAAAAAAAAAAAAGTCATTTCAAGAAAAAGAAATTGATAAATAAATTCTATAAAATAAACCCTGAAGATCGCAGAAATTTCATTGTTAAGCACGCGCGCACACAGCTACAATTATACTAACAATAAAGGAATTACCTGTATAGCAATGACATCTGGGTCAAGATTGTGAACGAACTTGGAGAACTCTGTCCAGTTGTTTTTGATTCTCAGAAGTAAACTATTTGCATTCCATGTCAAGAATTTCAAAGGCTCTTTGTTGGCGGTATCGTTGTTGTCTTCATTTACAGCAGCGGAATCGCAGTCTGTAGGTTTATCCGAGTCTTTCACCGGCGATGAGGAAGAGAGGAGAGTTGGCTTCTTGAAAGAGCATTCTTTCTCCACTGGTTTGAAAAACCTCTTCATATTTTCTCGCTCCTACTGCACAGAATCCTGAATCCTGTTTCGTTACAGTTTACATCACTCACTGCCCAATTTATAATAATTGATTGATATTCGATTATAATTTTTGTGGAGAAACGATACCGTTTTATTAAGAAAATAGTATAAATTTGGTGTCTAACAAGGTGCACCTGATCTTAATAATTAGAATTTATTCAAATCACTAGTAAATAAAATATTATAATTATAATTTATATATATAAAAAAAATACTATATCCCCTAATTTAAACTTATGGAGTAAATTATTATGGAGTGACTCAGAGTTGAACTCATCTATAAATTTGATAGTTAAAATAATTATTAACATAGTAATTAATTACAATTAATCAAAAGGATATATATAGAGAGTTAGTCCTTTTAAGTTTAACATTTTTTATAATTTTAATTTTAAATATTTTTTGTCCTTTTAATTTAAATTTTGTTACCGTAATTTTAATTTTTGTCCAATTTCCTATAACACATTAGCATTGAAATAAAATTGGAATAATTGAATCAAAATTGAACTAATCACTATCCATAAAATAATACTAATATTTTTAATACATACTATATAATAAAAAAGAAAAATAAATGAATGAAGAAAATATTATTAGTTAATTGAAAAGAATTGTAATTATAATTAATTGATTGATGATAACCAAACAGATACTTTTTCTTCTTAATTAATTTTTAATTTAATTTAAAATATACTATTTTAATTGGGTTACCTTTGTAATATTTGACACCTGAGCAACGGGTCAGGGTGGTCATGGTGTGAGACATTTAAAAATCAAACAAAACACAACTCCTTCGTAAAAAGGTGGAAGAAGAAAAGAGACTGAATGCTCGAAGCTTCGACGTACAAATTTTATGAGTTGGCAGCAATTAGGGTCTCTGATTTCGTAGTCGTGAATAAGCTGAAGAAGAAGGTAATCTTAATTTTGGTTTCATATTTTGATTTCTTCAAGAATACTTGTGTTTTGATTGAAGGGTGTAACAAATTTTTATAGTAGTTTTGTTAAGGTATACTTTGAAGGTGATTTTGATGATCAAACTATGTATATTCATACGATATCTGTGATTCGACTATTTCTACTACTAATTGGTGTAGGGTTGTTTAGCGGGTATGTAGTAACTGATTAAGCATTTTGTGTGTACACAGCGTGTATAGGGAGTAATATTTGACAAATTTAGGTTAAAATAAGATATACATTTATAGTCTTGGGTTGCACCTGGATATCTGTGACTGCACCTGTTAAAGTTTAACTATTGAATAAAAAAAACTATCACCTTATATAATTAAGTTATAAACCCTAAGCTACCCAGTGCAAATAACCCATAAATTTATACATATATATAAATTAACAATAAATAATTTTATTAGCTAGGTTGGACGAGAAAGAGGTAATATAGATGACAAATGTGCAGATGATCATAGCATGTAATTAGTTTTTCCATTAACTAGAGTTATTGAAAGTACACTGGATACTGTGCAATTTTAATTTTAAGCACACATAAATGTATTATGCAATGAATCAGTTACATTGTGGATCCCATAAAACTACAATTATAATTCACTATGTTATTATTTAATTTAATGTTTTAGCAATAGATGAGAACGTGTCGGAAGACTCCACAGTTGATTTATAAGTTGGCAATATATATGTTTGTGAGTAGCACACTCAATTGCTAGAGATGAGATAGATTATCCTAATGATTTTTAATATATATATTTTTTTCGATTAGCATCTTTGTTTTTTTTAAGGTTGTTTCATTTTGTTTGGACTCTGGTGATTCTTTAATTTTTGTAGAGGTGTTGGGGTATTTGTGTTTCAATTGCATGCTCAGTAACTTCTCACATGTTATATTTTAATCATGTCTTAAACTTTTCTTTTATAGCATTGGTGCATGGCCAAGAGAAAGGTGAAAAGTTTAGAAGAGAGGAAACATCATTGGCCATCCAAATGCTAAGATGGGAAAGGCAAAAGAAAAAAAAAAACTATGATTCCTGTTGCTCCGGCTCCAATTGCTTATCCAGCTGAGGAAGGGGAAAAGACTGAACGCTTTTCTGGTTTTATATTCATGTGTAATCCGAGCACTAAATTAGAATGTTACAAATACCGTGTCTTTGGACTTCCTCTTGTGAAAAAGGATGTGGTAGAGGAGATAAAGCCTGGCGTGATGCTCTTTTTGTATGATTTTGAGTTAAAGCTTGTATATGGTGTATACGAGGCAACGTCTTCTGGAAATCTCAACTTAGAACCTGCTGCTTTTAGAGGAAAATTTCCTGCCCAGGTATAGAATAACTGGTTATGCTTTTCTTATAAAAATTAAAATAAAAGAAAGAAAGAAATAATGAAAGAAAGGCAATATTATTATTGTTTTAAATGCTCGCCCACAGCAAAAGTAATATATTTAATTATAGGATTGCTTATCTGACCTTTCTTCTTGTTAAATGCACTTTTATGAAGCCTATTTATATACTTAGGTTATTATTTTGGTATGATATATGGCGAGATGCAAAACATGGATTGTGAATTTAGTAACAGACTTGAGAGGGCAAATCTCTATGAAATCTCATCATGCTAGTATTGATTTTTTCTCATATTGTAGAACCAGTTTCTGTAATTTTCAGCTTTCATCTATGGTGAAAAATGATCGGATCAAACAAGTGCGACTTTTTGCCATTTCTCTCTTGCCCCCTCTTCTTCAGCATATGAAGTTATAAAATGTACATCTTTTGGCATGCCAGTAATATTGACCCGGGCTCCTTTTATGAATTGGAGTTTAGCATGAGTGCCATTTTCCTTTGGTTTGTCCGAGGAACTATTGATCTTCATTTGAGTAGATGTTTTTGTAGAGCTATATCTTTGTTTGGTAAAGCTACCTCCATCATTCATCTTAATAGGTTTCGTTTAACAATTTGTTTGACTAAATGTTTGTTAAGTAAGGTACCTTCATAATACATATTTATCGCTTCCATAAATGAGACAGACAGACTCCTTTTTCCTTGTTGCGTGAGCTACTTGTTTTCCCATTTTCAGGTAAAATTCAAAATCTTTAGAGAATGCCTTCCACTACCTGAGAGTTCCCTCAGGCATATTATTAAGGAGAATTATACAGGCTCGAAATTCAATCAAGAACTCAGTAAAATGCAGGTAAGTTTTCTTTTCTTTCTTTTTTTTTTCATTTATTCAACTTATTTATGGTTGTGTAGTATAAGAAACTTTCCGTTTGAATCAGGTGGAAAAATTGATATCATCTTTTCGTCCTCTGGCTGCGTCATCTCTACATGCACCCCAAGCTTTTGCAAATGTATCTCTACCACTGGCAATGCCACCTTCAGCAGTGGAAAATCAGTTTATGCATAGAGCTGTGATGGAAGTTCCTTTAATACCTAGGATCCAGTATAGCCTCACTCGACCATTATTAGGGCCTCAAACAGTTCCAAAGGAAAATTATTTTCAGCAAGGGTATTATAGAACAGCAACTTATATGGAAAATCTACATCCTACTTTAGATCATCGCAGTTTGCCATCAACAAATAGTTATTATGTTGCTAACTCTCAGCAACCATATTTCAGCCAAGGTGTTACACATACTGTCCGGGAGTCACTCTATTCAAGGTATATTCTCTTTTCAATCCTTTAATTTCCAAGTGGTTTGGGCTGTGTTTATAGGGGGGGGGGGGGGGGGGTTGCAATTAAATGTAAAAACTTCTGGTGAGGCTATCTTTGAATGTGAATTAAACTGCAGGTATCAAATTGTATCTTTTGATCAATTGTTAAGTATGATATCATCAGTACTGATGCCTTGCCACTGGAGATTTCTTTTTTATATATGTTCTCGTTACTGAGATGCTCACATTAATACACGTCTTGCCACTGGAGATTTTTTTTTTCAAAAGTTTGCATAATCTTCTTTCATGTTGCTCTTATTATGAGCTGAATTTCTTAAACTTTATTTTACTTGGTTTTTATCTTTGTTCTTTATTTCCTCATTATTTCATTTTTTTGTGAGTGCTGCTTTTCTTTTTATAGGTTTAGTGATGCTTCTACACAAGTTTTCCCTGGATTTTTCATTTCTTACAGCAATAGGAACAATTTTAAAATAAACCTTTTTTTATTATGGATGCTTATCCTCACAAGTTCAGTTGATGGAAGATTCTATAGCATCATTAACCCTCCAGATCAGCATGTCTATAACTCTGAGGGTCCTCCTAGGGATCATTTCAAATTATTGAAAAAAAATTTTCTATTTCTTTGAAGAGTGAATAAAAGAATTTAAGGAATGTAGAAAATGTTTTGACCGTTATGTCTTTTCTAGTTAAATCTATTTTGAATGCGCATTTACCTGGCATAGTTGTTTATAAACAGGAAGATGTATCACTGATTTGAATTACTAAATTTTCAGGTACAGACCCATAGAAGAGAGGACTGCTCATGTTCAAGCCACCAGTTTGGAAAGGAGGTAAATACGCCACAATATGGTGTTTCTTGGGGGTTATTATGCTTAGTTGTTTTTGGGTTTAATGAACAGGAAGTCATATCACCGATTACCAAAAAAAAAAAAGTGCTTTTCAAAAGTTAAAGAGTGCCATCGATACAACTTTTTTTATTGTGCTGGGTGATTTTTTATTTTTTAAAGAAAAAAAGAGAGAAAGAAAGATATCCTATAGGAGGCTAACATAATTCGAAATATAGTAGGTATATCTGTCTATTGGTCAAGGGTAATTTTTGTAATTTGCTTGCTATTTGTTGAGTATAACAGAGATTATATTTTAGATAAGATTTAAGTTCTAATGCTTGGAATTCAGGTCCATGACCATGGATGGGAGACATACACAACAAAGAGCAAGCACACTTCACCAGGATAGCTCTAACCCATTGCAAAACACTTCATTAGTTATGCAGACACCAGCCCCTGCTACTGCTGGTCATCCGTATCCTCATCAGTTTCTTTTGCAACGATATCAAGATAACATTGCAACACATAGCTCCAGCTCTGCAGCACAGACCGCGTATACTGATGGTTCTGTTTCAGAGTTGTACATTCCTCCGCACAGTTCTTCCAATGCAACCAACCCTGCATATGTTCGTCCGCACAGTCTTTCCCATGGAACAGTTCCAACTTATGTTCCTTCACGCAGTTTCCCCGATGCATCAGTTCCAGCTTATGTCCCTGCACACAGTGTCCCCAATGCATCAGTTACCACTTATGTTCCTGCACACAGTTACTCTGATGCTACTCTTGCAATTCAGTATGCTAGCGCATCAATTACAGCACAGCAGCCGCAGGTGGCCTTTCATCATGCTCCCATTACACCCTATAATGCATACCCAGCTACTAATCAACTGAACCGCTGATCTTAGTGAAACATAATGCTGCATTTTACCCTTTCCAACGTCTGATGTTGGTGCTGAGGGTTTTTTTCCATGACCAAAAATGATCTGCCCGCCTAAAATGGACTACATGCTGGCAACTTGAATTTCAGGAGTATTTTTTAGAATTTATGTTTTGTAGGTGGAAAGGGTGCCTTGGATTACTAGCATCCTAAATTGCAAAAATACTTCCTCTTCATTTTCACGGTGTTATAAAAGCTTCATGACAAAATAGTTTATGTGATGGCATCTTCTGTTGACAGATGAGACTAAAATGCAGTTTTTTGTTTGGAATCAACAAGGCACATAAAAGAGGTTGGGAGAACTTATGGATTGGATGTGATTCAACGTTTGAGGTAAGCTTAATTCTCAACTGAGAGGAAGTAAAATAATTTAACAATTTAAGGGAAGGGGATTGCACTTCTAGAAGGTTTATATCCAAATGTGCCAAATGCCTGCAGAATAGTATGTTCAACACGTGACAATCAAAATATAAAGCCTCAACAAAGCGCCACACTTGATTAAAAGAGGACCCATCTCGATCCATAATGTTGAAAAGAATGAAACAGATATTGTTGAAAAGAATTGGCATTAGATTGAGATAAAGAATTTTATCGTTTTGTTTAAGTTTGTTTATACATATATATAGACAATCACTTACGCCCTCCCACAATATATATTATGAATTTGTCCGATCTTATCGTCTTATAAACTTCGTCTTTGTTCTTTACTAGTTTAATAAGATACTATTACAATCCACCTCCCCCTTAAGTTATAATCAAGTTTGGACCCCTTGTTTTAACTGACTTAAAAGAAAATTAAGTCCACTTAATTGCAATTAGTATGTAAACTCCCTTATTTTTAATAAATTTTTAAAGGCTCCGTGGAATATTAATAACTCTACGTAAGAGGCTGTTTTGCTCTCCCCGATGTCCCAACACCCATTCCCCTACTGATAGATTTCATGCACCTACTTTACACAAGAAGAAGCTTTGTTAGTATTCACATCCCACATAGTTTTGCACAGTTAAACATCATTCCAGTCCGTCATCTCTTTCAACCCTAAACCCCTAGCTTTCTTAGATTTAGAAATATCATTCCATCTTACTAACCCTTTCCTGGCGCCCCATGAAAAATAACGAAGAAGCTTTTTAATTTTCTTAACAACTCCATCTGGAATTTTCACCATCGAGCTTTATAAATGGCTATAGAGATCAGCCCCATTTTCCCCACAAAAGATAGGTGTCTAGCTAACCATTTCCCATCATATCAATGAATCTAGCAGATGAGAGGTGAGAATTGTTCAAGACTAATCTTCCTCCCACACAACATAATGCCAAAGTATTTGAACAGAAGAAAGATGGTTTCAGGTACTCTTATCACTTTACTCATGCAAAGCTGTTGCATTTCCCATATGGGTACTTACTTTTGCAATTTCCCTTGAATATATTCTGAATTTTGACACCATAAATTTTTGTAATTTCCCTGAAAAAATTACATTCTGTCAAACATTGAGCAGAATTGGTGTTCGGATTTTGTAAAATTATTCCGAATAAAAAAGGGGGAAATTTTTTTTGGTGAAAGCTATGATGCAGGAGGGTTATTTGCAGTTTGTAAAGAGACTGGAAAAGGAAGCGAAATTTTTATCTGCCTGAGTTACACTATGCAACCTCAATCTTGGAAGAGCTTTCATCAACTACTTGCTGCTGCTTCGATCAACTAGTTTAGGTGCAACAATGGAACAAAAATACAGCCATGATATTATCTTCAAGCAAAAACAACCTCCATTGTCAAATCAAATACGAGTATGGAAGGCAAAAAACTACGTAGGAAAGGCTATCTCTTACTCTTTCTTGGTTTCAGTCTCTTAATAGCCATGAAAGTTACTGCAGCTGAAAGAGAATACCTGCGCAGGACATCTATTTATATCAGTTAATTGAACATAAATAAATGTGCATAAGCAAACAAGAAGACAGGCTATAAAAAATTGTAATATAGGAAATAAGAAATTAACTCAGGACCATCAAGCATCAGTATCTCACTACCTACACCAATATGGTAAGAAATTGTCATCACCTATCATAAAAGCAAGAATGCCATTCTTCATCAGATTTAGAGAAGGATTTGGCATAGAAAGGATTTAGAAAATATCACCACTATATACAGTTAAATATCTTTAGACTTTAAATAAAACACATACTCCTTCCGTCCCAGCAATTGCAAACACTTCGCAATTTCTGGCACAGAGGGAGTATATTATTTACAAATAAAATACAATAATAAAATTAAACTCAACATATTATCCATTCATGCACACACACCCATATCTGTACAGGCAAATTTGATATGGAACCCAACATATACCGCTATGTACTCGCATTACATATTCCAAAATACGTAACATTCCATAAAGTAAACATATATTCATGTAAATTTCTATAAATCTATATGTATGGAAAACATATCTAGAAATTAAGCTTTGGACTTGGAACTCACAATCAGCAAGAGTCAAAGGAGCATAATTTATTCATATGGTTAGGAGATCCTTTATACTGTATCCCTATTTATTTTTAAATCAATATAATCATTCATACTGTATCCACTATTTTCAAATTTGTCACTCCTACCAAACACACATAACATTACTTTACATTTTATTTATTACCTAAAAATACTAAAATACCCCCAAAAGTCAATAAAGTTGATCAAAAATGCAACTTTTACAGAAGGTGAATCCAATTATGGGACGGAGGATGTATTATTTTTAACAATCTATTATAACATTAAGCATCTATTTTCACATTAATCATGCAATGAAGATTAAATTTGTTACTATTTACATTATTTTATTCATATCCATATAAATAAGTCATTCGGTTTAATTGCTTTGATCAAATATCACAATATAATAGACCTCTACAAGAAAACATTAGCAATTTTACATAGTTACACGTCTTTTCTAAAGCTATGTTACATGTCATCAGCTTTTTGTACAAATTACCGACTTTTGCTTCAGAATTATTTTACTTCATCTAAAATGCAGCACTTCTCTAAAAGCAAAAGCTTTTCAACTCTCTTTGCAGTTTGAAACCTTAAATTTGTAGAATCCCAGACAAGGTTAAAAAAACTTATACTAGCTGATACGGCAACACAACTTGACAAACAGAATGAAGACTTTGTGTGGCATATAAACAGAGAACCAACATCAAATCTATAGGAAATAACTGAGCAGAATAATAGACAGAATTCCTATATAAGCTAATGAAAAGTGAAGAAGCAATATAAACAAATAAATGTGGATCTGCGTGCAGAAAATTATTAAGTAGGAATGGAGTGATAAATTACCATGTAAATGTATAGTTAAGATGGTCCTGTGGCATCACTGAAGTACGAATTAGCATATTAAAATCCTTCGGAATAGGGTATGGTCGGCTAGGATTAACGTGTTCATTGATCTCTTCAACATAGATTGTTTTCTCCTCAATTCCACAAGCACGAGCAAGTGCTGGAACATCCACATAAAACCACTGACTGGCATTAGGATCATTTGCAGGAACAAATATGCTAGGATTCTCACTACCCCGTACAACTCCGATAACTTCAACAGGGATGAAATTTGGAAGACGATCCTACCAGATTCAAAATGTTTAATTGTGATTTCATGATTGTAACTGATGGAAAAAAGAATGAAGAGAAGTTAAAACCTCGAGACCTTCATGCTTATTTGGCCAAAAGCGCCACCAAGAAGTTTTTGCACTCTCTCGGGTTGAGGTGGACATGCTTTGCAGTGGTTCATCTTCAGACGCAGCTAAAGCTTTGTCTCTCCAACTCCTTGGAACCCATCCTCTATTTACCAGAACAGGTGATAGTATGCTGCATAAAGTCTAATTTAATGATGCTCAACAAATAATGTGCAATATGTAGTGTGATTACATCAAAGAACTTAATCATTGTGTTTAGCTTCAATCTGAAAATTATATTTGTTGGGCATGAAATAATATATATGGTATTTTAACAGGAAAAATTATAAAAAATAATATCACAGGTATTTTTTAACTACAGATGACAGGAAATAAATAACATACAGAAGTTTGGTACTTAGGGACATTGAAAACTTCCCAACCCAATCAGCAAACGTGTATTTGTTTTGGAGAATGATAATGAATTTGGAAAATGAAACCAAACAAACAGTACAATAATTTATAAATTTCTTTTCAATGACTAATTTAGAAAAATTACTCGATAGCAGTATCGTGAAACTGAGGAACTTTTGGGCCATTTCAAATGAAACAAAGCTGAGTGAATGAAACATTAGACAGCATAAAAAATTTTCAACAATAATAAACTTCGACTTCCTCATGTAATAATATAGCTCCATATGTTATCTATACATGAAGAAAGAGAATGATTCTCCTCTCTAAAGCATGTAGGGTGACAAGGACCTTCTTTCAACACAAGACCGTATGGTCTATTTCATCCTGAATATCAGTTTTACAACTCATATAGAAGTATCTAAAACTTTATAGCACTCAGCACAGGAGAATCTTTATACAGAAAATATTAATGTATCTTCTAAGCAAGTTTCTAAAAGATAATTTTACCTTTCAGTATCATCTGGGACCGGAAAAAGGGGAGTTATGATATAGTATCCATTTTCAGTCACTCCAGAAATACTCCTAGAGCGAGGGCCTACAAAAATCGACTTCTTCTCATCAAAAACTCCTTTAAGCTGCACTTTCCTGAACTCCAGGGAATCAAAACTCCCACTAGAAGGCAAGATCTCATTGCCCTTAAGAGGCTCAGCACTAAGCCTACTCTGTCGGTAATCCAGCATATTTATCTGTACAGACAAACCCAAAGAACTAAGAAACTAAATGGAAATATAACAATTGGTTTCATTTTGAAGAAAATATGCAAGCAAACTACAACAACAGGTGAGTAGTTTTCCATCACAAGAAACTTTACATACCTTCTATAAAAAGTAGAATAAAGCAGCAATAGAATTGAACAATATGACTTGTTTACTATTTTGAATAAGATACGTCCGTGATAGTTAAAGAACAAAGGTAACATCTAAGCTTTGCAAATTCTTGTTTGATAGGTTTAAGAATCACATTAAAACCCAATAAGAAGCTCATGATACTTTTAATTTTTAAAATCAAATAAATTAATTCTGATGGTAAACTCCCCAACAGGACAAGATCCTCAATTGCACCTTCTAAGCCAAAAAATAAAATAAAATGCATTGGCAGAACAATAAGTACAGTTGATATGAACCTTTTCTCGTCGTCTGAAGATCTGCCAAGTTCCAAGGCCAAAGGTAATGAATCCTGGGATGAAGAGTAAAACCTTGGACCATGTTGACCGACACTTTTCCTCTGTATTCCATACCAAGAAAACGAAACCCAAATCACTATGAGTAAAGTCTTCCTCAAGAAAATTTCTTCACGTCTGAAAGCATTTATACATACAGAAAAGAAGAGGATAAAGATGTATATACCTACCCCCTTGTGGATCTGGTTGAGGTATAGTGGAGATGGCAGGTTCGGGAGAGGTGGTGGAAAGACGGGATGATTGTTGCAACCACTTCGGAGGAGGGAGGATGGGGTGCCTAGGATTTCTAGCTAGGGTCCTGAACAGGGAGGAAGCCGCTGCCATCTTGCTGTGAACCTTAAATGTCTGCCTGGAGGGGTTTACGCGCGGGTTTAAGAAAATTTAAAGGTTTGGGAATTTTATGAAGGGTGGGGTAACAAACTTGATGAAAATTAGGGATGACTAGTGGTATAACACCTCAATTCTTGAGGTGATGCCCGGGCTTAGATTTTATAATACAAGTGGAAGAGAATTTTTCGGTAGTCTCCACGCAGTCGTCCACCAGCATCATGCTTCCGCCGGTGCGTCCTTGGCCGTATTTGGCAGAGAATTCGCCAGAACTGGGAGAATGAAGTTCCAGTCGGTGTTTCTTAGTGATTTTCCACTAAATTCGCGGTGAAATTGAGGGTTTGTTTTTCAAAATTCTTGGAATCAAGATGTGCTTTAATCAACAAATGGAGTCCGATAAAGGGTGAAATCGAACAGCTTAACAAAGAGGTGGTGTGGCGTATCAATTAGAAGCGGGTAAAACAATAAGAGAAGCTAAGCAGACGTAAAGATAAGACTTACAAATATGTGGAGAGGCGGCGAGGGCTCACCGTGGGAATCGACGGCGGGCGACGGTGAAAAGCGGGGGCGGTTGCATCTTCTCTGATCTGCTCTCGTATGGGTCAGGGCCCATGTCAGCCCGTTACAATTATGGGCCGAATTGAACTCGACGGGCAAATAATAGGCCTCCAGATGGACTAAGAAAATGTCATAAAGCCCAATTCTAAAAATAAATTTGTATTTGCATTCGAATGAGTCTTGTGTAAAAAATTGTAAAGAAATTAATCACATTAAATTAAATGTAATGGAACTATTATATGGTTAGATTTTGGGCATATATATATATATATATATATATATATATATATATATATATATATATATATATATATATATATATATATATATATATATAAATCGGGATACAAATTCTTTAAGGAATCACATTAATTTGTATTTTATGTGGTGTTTGTCGTGAATAGTGTTATTCTGTTATGTTTGTTTTGAGTTTAAGTATGGTAGGTTTAAACTTTATGTCAAATCAAGTATTAATTGAGGTGAGAGAAGAGGTAAAAGTAAGTGAGAGAAAGAGAGAAAAATATTAATTGAAGAGAGATAATGTATAATAGGGGTTATGTAAGTGTTAGTAGGGTTTGTAGGTGTATATAGGGGAGATTTAAGGAGATTTATTAAATCTAAAACTGGGTTATTAAACCCAAATCAAACATTGCCTTAAGAAATGTCCATTTTTTAAAATTTGGAATACACATTCTTTTTAAAATCGGGATTCCTTATTATAAATTATATATCAATTGTAGGAATAGAAATAGAAGTAGGAATGAGTTCCTTCCCATTCTCATTCCCACATACTGTATGATTTAAGAGTCATGCATGGCTAGCTACTCAATCCATGGCATGGATTATTGCACGTGCTTAGTTTTTAAAAAGTTATTTTATGTACAAAATAAAATGAAGTTGTTGGATGTGTATAAAAAAAGTGAGTGTGAAAAAAATAGTGTCTTTAGTAGTTTTTTTTTTCATTTTTAATAACGTGTATAATTGTTGAGATATATATATATATATTTTTTTTAAAAGTGTAAATATTTCGGTATCAAAATAACTTAAAATGTAATCATTTAATTATTCTTTTAAGAACGTACATGTGAAAATATACTGAATATTTGAATCATCCAAATATAACCTAAAAAATGTTCAACTTTTTTAAAAAAATCACCATTAATTAAGAACCCTAAATTTACTGGTTCAAACATAAAATCACACCTTAAGCCCTAATTGTGCTGTGATTATTTTATCCTATAATTACATTTACATCCATCTCTCAAAATTATAATGTTTGAGGTGGTATAATAAGGCAATTTAAAAAAAAGTAAAATGCATACATCTTTGTGTTGACCATTTAAAATATTACAGATAAAAAAGATTTTTTAATGAACAAATGATTTCGAAGGAAAAAAAATTCAATCAATCAATTAAGGCAATGACTCGTGTGAGAATTTTAGAATAAAAAGTGATTCTTAAAAGTAATAATGTTATTCCATGAATAATTTATAGTATAAATTAAAAATAATAATATTTTATAGTAAAAGTAACGAGAGATTCATGAATTTCTGCAACTTTCATGTGTGAGAATAATTTCCCGTGAGTAACAATCCTCACCATAACATTAATTTCCAACTGAAAATCAAACCCCTTTTATAAAAATCACATCTCCTAAAGATTAGTATAGTACTACTTTTTAAAATATACAGCATATTTTTAATTAATAATTTTGCTTAATTTCAAAGCCATGTCCAAATTCATTCTTACTCATTAATGAAAAACATTAAAATAAGAGTTATTTTAAATGTACATACTTATGATACCCTAAAAACATCGTACAAATAGCCTTATTTTATGATATACATTCTGAACTATGATGAATTTCATTCTTCATTTTATCTAAATCAGTTTAAGTTTCACATTTTTACCAGAAGCTTGTTTTATCTAAATCAATTTAAGTTTCACATTATTACCAGAAGTGCCATGCGACTGTTATGCTAAAATGGTTAAAATTAAACAAGACCACAATGCAAAAGCACTACTAATAATCCTAGAAACACCTTGTAAAACAATTTCAACCATCAGCATATCAAATTCTTCCTTTACGACAATAAGATTAATCTTCAACATTAATGTTATTGCAGTGCTAAAAGATTCAGATGCATTCAATGGTTCGATTTACATTGAACAAACTTATTAACGCATGTTCCAAGTGTGTCCGTCTTCCTGTAATCCTTCCCCTTGGGGACGATCACAATTGCATCTCTTGCAAGTGGTGTTCCGACTAAAGTTCAAGAAATCACAGCTGCAAGTTGGGAAAATGTCAATTCAGAAAATGATAAGTTCTAAGTTCTAACATATAGAGAGCAATTCTTGCATGACAATCTCACTGAATTCAATCAGTGATTGATAAGAATTTGAGTCCCTTCCCTTTGCCTTCAATTATATTTATGTTAATTAATGGTTTATATGAGAACCAAATTGTAATGCAAATGAATGAATTATGTACATGGACTTAATTTTTTCATATGAAAGTACACGGACCTAATTCACGAACCAGCTAGATATATATTTTTCGAATAAAGCATCATTTGTAAACAGAAGGAAAATGCATTTGAAAGCTGTGTAAGAGGACTAACCCAGGGCATTCCCAATCCCCAGGTTTCAGTTGCCTTGGGGGCCGAGGCGCTTGACAGCGGAAACACTGCCTGTTTCTTGCAAAGTTTAAAGCTGAACACCTAAAGGACAGCACAATAAATATTATACAACCAGTACAAAAACGCATCAACAGCATAAAAAATGCACATCAGCAAGTTAAATCCAGTATAATAAAGTAGATTCTCTTTGATATCTAGTGTCAAAAGAGAGCTTATTTTGTTTTCCTGAAACCAAAAGGAGTGCGGTAACATTGTCCTCCAACGGGCAGTATCATGTTTGTGCTTCTACATAAAGAAACAATCTAACCACCAGCATATATTGATACTTCGTTACTTAAAGAAAACTATCTATTCATGGCATGTCAGTTAAGACAGTAAAAAAACACAGATAAGACACTATTGCAGATTATAGCTATAATAAATACATTTTAGATCATTGTTTCTCTTGTATGCGCTGCCATCATCCCTTGCCTAAACCATGTTAGCTTCATTTTCAGGCCCCGCTCAAATCCTATAATTTCTATATTATTATGTTTTCCAGAAACCTTCACCCTCTTCTAGGGATGACCAATATCAGTTCTTCTCTCAATCATATCCTTCCAAATCATCAGCCAGCTCTATGACATTTGTCTGCTTTGGGTATTCTCGGTATAAGCACTTCGTAGTTCGCTTTGAATAGAAAGGGAAAAAAGAGCATTCAAAGATTCTGAGTCACTATACGAGGTTTGGGATTGCGTTAGATTTTTTTTAGATGCAGCGGTATCTGATTATGAGACCAACTAATCCAGGGGAGGCTAGAACCCATTGTCTACTAGCGAAGACCATATTTCAAGCTAGAACTTTGTGCTTTGTATGGACTAGACTAATAGTTGTTGATGGCACCCCACTGAGTTTTGAACCTAGGACCTTAGGAGTTTCACTTCAAAGCACTCAAAGTCCTCACCACTAGGCCAAAACATGAGGGATTGTGTTACGACTAATCCAGGGGAGGCTAGAACCCATTGTCTACTAGCAGGGATCCCATTTCAAACTAGAGCTCTGCGCTTTGTATGGATTGGATTTATAATTGTTCATGGCACGCCACGAGTTTTGAACCTAGGACCTTAGGAGTTTCACTTTAAAGCACCCAAAGTCCTCACCGTCACCGCTAGGCCAAAAACATGAGGGTTGGGATTGTGTTAGATTTAGAATCACATGGTGGGTTCTGATTTATCAAAACATAAAAACTTAATCTGCATCTTATATATGTAAACACTGGATGGCCTTAGAGGGATTTTAGGGATTCCTCACCCTTTCGCAATTAATTAGAATTATTTAGATATAACAAATAAAAATATTTTGGTTAAATCAAAAGTTTCACCTTAACCAATTTTAGTGCTGCCATAAATTTTTCAAAAAAAAAAAAAAATCAATCCATTCATGCTATTTCTGAAAAAATTTATAGAGACAGCATGATCACGATATTTACTATTAGGCCCTGCTTTGCTTTTATAAGATCCCTCATATCAAAAAATAATAATAACAATAAAAATAAAATAAAATAAAATAAAATTCAGTCTATTATCTCCATACTATAAACACTCCAAGCCCAAAGAGAGTTTGTTTAAAATGAGGGCATATAACCAGGGATGTAAGTACAAGGTCACCATTTAATAAAGCCCAAAGTTCAAAGATGACATAGTTGTAAGATCAGCAGTTCAAAAAGGTCACAGTTATTAGATAGAGCTTGTAGTGTAAAAAATTTTAAAATGAGAAAAGTGTAAGCAAACTGTTCATGATTAAATATTGAAGTGCTTGCCAATAATGGGCGTTGGAAAGAACTTCTCAAATGTCTATAGTGAAAACGGCCTTGCATTTTTAGAATTTCTAGCAAACATGCATAAATCATCAAGACATCAACATACATCCAATAAACAGAAGAAAAAACTTATTTAACTTACTGAGAGCAATTCCAATCCCCCTTTTTCATTTCAACACCACCAGACGATGCGCTCCTGGGTGCCTCTGCTTTACACTTTAGACATTGTACATTTCTGGCAAAATTCATAAAATTGCATCTGCAGAAATAGGATACCACATAATTTACAATTGGCAATATAACATGTCTTTATAAGGTGAGAAAGAACAGATGGAGTAAAATAAGTCAAAAAAAAATCGAAAAAAAAAAAAGTTCAATAAACATCCAGCAGATGAAAGCTTATTAGCAAGGACAGAATGAAATTAAATATGGGGAAGGAAAGAGTGCACTAATTTTCAGTGTTTCCAACAGTGTCTAAACATATACAAAAAACTTGGAGGTTCAATGATGAAGAGTGGAGCCATCAACAGACTACAAATAGAAGTAAAATTGTGAGGTCAGATAACAAAAAGACATACTTCATATTTGTACTGCATGTTTATATCATTTCTCATAATTGTGTGCACTTTTAGTTTCTTCATTAGTCATTAATAATTTTGAGGAATTTTAAGCATTTTCCAGGAATCAACTGAAAATTTTATGCTGTGTTTGGGGAGGATAGAATTCACAGAAAGCATAAAAGACAAATTTCACATGATATCAAAAGAAATTGGACCAAGGAAGATCACTGCATGAAGCACAACAATCATTCTCATGATTAACTACTATTTCAAGTCATAACAGAGCATTTATAATTTTAGGTAAAGTTGCAATTGTTAAGCAGTTATTCTGCCACAATCATGGAGTCACCAGTCATTCATTTAAACATTTGGAAATTTGGAAAATTTTCATGGTAAAGAAGAAACTAGTACATTAACAATCAATTATCTCCTTTTGTTTTGCCCATCACCCACATCAAACACACACAAACACAAAGTCTAGGTTCAACATAATAACAACTAATTACAGTTGATTGAGGAAGCAAAACTACGTATCATAGTCAACCAAAAAAGATAGGGAAATCAACCAATTCTCAAGCAGGAGTATAAAGTTTTTTTTTTGTGAAGAAAAAGTATCATATATTGATACAGTTCAATTAGGGTGTCATCAGCCAGTGCTAAGGCGTCACGTGTAAAATATGTAACTAATAATCTTCATGTTGAAACACAACACATCTCAAAAACCTTCAAGCCTTTCAAATCATTTTTTTCCTTTAAACCAAGTGCGATGAACAAATATGTGAAACAAGAAAATTCCAAAATGGTAAAAAGCAAACTCATAAATGATCTAAGCCCATGACACCAGAAAGCAAATTATATTCAAATAAAATTGATAATTCCAAAGGAAAATTAAGAGAGAATAACAAATCGCAACATATAGTTACTCCTTACTTGTTGCAAATCCAATCTCCTGGCTTCATATCAATATTTTTTGAGCTTCCATTATCTGATACATCAACAGACTGCTTCTTGCTCTGAACAGTTATGGATGCAGGCTTTGGAAGATTAGGATCAGGAGGCCTCTCTCCAAGTTCAACCAACTCCGACAGCAATTTCCTTGCAGAAGATTCAACAAGGTCCCTACCAGGAGGTTTACTTTCTCCAGAAATCACAAGTGGATCTAATGCATAAAGTAATAAGATACGTACTATATCCACTGTACGAGCACCACCTTCAGATTCACTCAGCAAAATGTATGATCTATCACATGACTCACGGAGATTGCAGGAACTGCAAACCTGCAAAATTAAGCAAACATATGAATCCCCAATGTGTATCATTTCTTCCCCAATTTCAAATAAATTGCATATAATGATCTTACATCTCCTTCATCAAGTTCTACATATGCTCTTAACCTTTTAGAAGAGTTAATTGCTTTTCTAAAAAGATTAGGACAACCTTTCTCTACAATGGTTTGAATCTCTTGAGTGGACAATGACCTGCAAGAAAAATTAACTAGCTCTTGAATCATACAATTCAAGTTACTGGATTGTGATTCTCAATCATACCAGCCAACGTTGTTATCCATGAAGAATACATTAGTTTTGGGAAACATCATATTAGCAACTCAATTCATGCAAGACAACAAACAATAAAGTCAAGCCTAAAGTAAATGCTAAGACAGAACTCAACCTCAATCAATTTTATTTAAAACAAACAAAGAAACATATAAACACATAACCAAAGCACTTTTAGAAATATTAAATGCAAATTCACATCATGCAATCAATTAAACATAAGAGAATCACTCCATTCCAATAGATTGTTCACATTTTCTATGTATCTTGTAACACTCTTCACACCCCACAAAAAGTTTCAATATAATTAATCTAATGTAACTTTAGCCAAACATAGATAACTATTATCATTTAGCATTTTATTATTTAAAAAGACCATATCACCTTAAAAAGTAAATAAAATCTATCAAAAAAAAAGGAAAAAAGAATGTTCTTAAACAACGTAAATAAACAACCAAAAACGAGAGAGTATAAAATTGAATACTGAAAATACTTGAAAATGTCAAAACGGTCACGAGCAAAGCTGAGAGATGCGTCCTTCACCAACTTCATGTCGGTGTAGAGATGAATTCCTTCATTATCATCGCCGCCCCCTTTTTCCAAAACGACGGTACTCTGAGTGATGTAGCCTTTGGACTTTAACCTATCAACAAAAGCAACCCATTCAGGCCATGGGTGAGCAGAAACCGCAGAAGGAGAGTCATCAGTAGTAAATGTAGAAGCAGCGCCGGCATCAAGCGATACTGAAAAGGAGGCAAAGCGGCTGAACCGCAGGGGAAGAGGAAGGCATTTGGTGTAGAGTTTCGGGGGTGGTGTTGGAGATGAATAACGGGCAAGTGTAGGTCGTACAAGAGTAAATAGCCTTGAAGCTGCCATTTTTTCTCCACCTTATTATGCTTTTGAAACCATGGCGAGGATAATGTTGGCTAGGGTTGAGTTTTTCAACTACTCTTGTTCAAGGTTTATCAACTTCCCCTTTTAATATGGTACCTTAACATAGGAAAAGGCCTTGTAGATTCAATTTTTTCTAATTTTTCTATTAGAAGGATCATTAAGTGAAGATGGATAAAAATAAGTAAAATGGTTAAAAAAAAAAAAAGGTAAAACCATTCAAATCATTGCACCAAATACTTTGAAAAATGTTGTTACGTGGTCGAAGCTAGGAAGAATTTCTATTAGTTGAGAGCTTTTTCATATCTTTTGCGGGTTGTCTTTTTATAATGAATTATGAGAATGATATGTCCTATTACATTCTTAGGTGTTCATAGCTAGTGTGTTAATTTCTGATGAGTTATTGGCCGAGATTATCATCAGTTGAGCAGAGCCTAATTAAGATCAGCTCAACTCGAGGTAGTTACACTGGTCATGTGTTAGGCCAGGTATGTAATCATATCCTAGGAGCGGATCCAAAATTTTGAAAATGGGGTACGATCGATTTACAATTTTTTTATCATTTAAATATTATTTTATATATACCTTTTCATCATACAATACCGTTCAACTCTTTTTTTTTAAATGTAATTTACAAAGAAAAAGGTGAACGGATAATATGAGATAAGAGTATTCAAATTATTTATAGTAACTAAATTAATTGCATATAATAAAATTCTCCACGGTGAAAAAATAAAATTTTATGACAAATTTATTATTGCACAAATAAATTAATTTGTAAAAAATCTCACTGTAAATTTAAATTTAACAATAAGAAACATCAAATTCGTAACATATTAAATCCATAACTTCCTTGTCATATTTGGTGGGAAGCATATGAAAAAATAATTATAAATGGCAAAAAAACTATACATAATATATTTACATACATATATGCAGTATTCCCAATTTGAATGTACACTTGTATCCCATGTACCATGATGGATATCCCCAACAAGTGTGGGCTTCATTGTTATTGATCTTTGGACCTTCTCTAATTGTCCGCTATGCCTGGGACAGACTTCATCTTCTACATTTACACTCGATCTGTTGGTCTTAAGTCTCATGAGCTATTTTGTGTGGCACGGCATATACTGTAACACTTTGGTGTGATATCTTCTGTAACATAACTTTACATAATGACATGTGGCGGGATGGAGAAACTCAATCCCTAGCACCATGAGTTTAAGCAATATTGACTTATAAGGGTATAATTGTCCTCCTTTTTCCTACGTGTCAATCATCCAATGGAATTACACAAGAGATGTCACATCAAAATAGAACAGAAGATCTAGACCCATTTAAAATTGAGCTATTTTGTGTATTAGTATCGTTATTGGGTCATTAGACCTTAACTCATATTTAAAGTGGAGATATAGAAAACCACAAAAATAAGTATTGATTATATGTCAAGTTTTGCTCTCTATCAAAAACCCACCTCTAGAGTCTTGATTCCTTATCATTAAAAAACAACCAAAACAACAAACTTATAGATTAATTAATAAGTTCACAATAACCTCAAACGCATTATGCACTCATTATATGGATCATGAGTTTAAAGACTCACAAGTCATCTAGAATTTATTAAATCAACTTGATGATCACACTATATCCCAAAACTTATCATGGATACATGAATTTATAATGATCGATCAACTATCTTAGTCTTCATTAATCATCACCTATCAAAAAAAGTACCTTCTCGTGCCATTGTTGTCGAATTCTCTCCAATTTTCACCCAAATTACCTGATTGTTGAAATCTCATAAAACCTTGTTCTTGTAGGTTCTGCTGCTCTTGAGCAGACGACGTCGTTCCAAACGAGTGCGAAGAAGCTTGATCAGAGACGGAAGAAAACCCTCCACTGTAAAACGCTTGTGAAGATGAACTTCCATAGTTGACACTATTAGATTCATAGCCACCGCCAAGGAGTTGAGCATAATGCTGAACGTTGAAGTAACTTTCTTGGCTAGGAATTTGAGGTTGAGTTAGTACTTGGGCAGCATGATGAGTGGAAAGATGGATGTCGGGTCGGGTTGTTAGATAACCGAACTCGGTTTTCCCCTGAACTCGTTCCGGGAAATTGAGTTTGGCCTTGTTTCCTTTGAACCTCAGGGCTGCTTCGTCGTATGCAAGGGCGGCAGCCTCTGCTGTGTCGAAGGTTCCCAGCCAGACTCGAGCTGCCTTGTTTGGATCGCGTATTTCTGCGGCCCATTTCCCCCATGGCCGCTGCCGGACACCTCTGTAGTGTCTCCTCCTCGGATTTGAATTCCCTAGTTATCGTTTCATGAATAAATAACTTAACTAGAAAAGACATAGTAATAAATGAAACATATATGTTCTTGACTCACCCAAAAGCACACACTTATGTCTCTCATTAATCTCTATATATACATAACTCTATATATACACACTTGAGTTCAGATATATAAGTAACATTAGGTGAATTTCTAGTTACTTAATCCTAAGTCTTCACTTTCCTTTCTTGTTCGTTATAAAAAGACTTGCACATCCAAAAACTGGAAACAACACATAATACCAACACTCTTACAATACTAAAATACCTCTTTTTTATACCCAATTTAGTCAAAATCAACTATATCATACACTTTATTCGATTAAATTACCCAACCCCCTACTTTTTCTTAGATGATCATCACACAAAAAGTTATTTTTCTTAAACTATATACAAGTCAAAACATGCAAGTTATCCCGGGACAGAGGTAAAGGTAGTAATTTTTAAACTCCATACCTAAAGTAAAAATGAAGACTCCATTGGGATAAAGGGAGTATTTTGCTAGCTAGAATTTACATGTGTAGGTATAAACATAAACACAAGCAAACACTTGTATATATAAAACGGTTTCACAGTATAAATCTTTGGTCTCCTTCCAATCCTATTATACTCTATGTATTGCTTATATGGTTAAAGGAGACCACAAAGTTTACACCTGTTCATATAAGACTAACTCTAAACATAAATATATACTACTATATATATTCACACCTTGATCTTGAGGTTGATGAGGTGATTGGGTTGTTGTGTGATGAGTAGGAGAAAGAGCTAGTTGGTTTTGACGATGGTGAGACTGGGTCGCGGAATGAGGTGGGGAAGAAGGGTTTTCCGACCCGGTGCAGCCAAGAACTTGAGAAAGGACGGAAACCATGGCGGACATGTCTTGTTGGGATCTGGTTGATGAGTAAATGGGGAACAACTGTTGATCCATTCCGTCATCGTCCTCTTTCTCCTCCGATTCATCGAATGATAGGGGCCTCTTCCCATGCCTGATTGGATCCACCGTTCCGGCCTCCGCTTGTATTTTCTCGTCAACTGCAAATGCAATCTATGATCACCTGCCGTGTGTAATCAGATAGAAAAATATACAACTCCAATATGTCATGAATGACTTTTTTTTAGGGTTTTGGAGTGTGTATTTTGGCTAAACGACACATGCTTTTTGCGTGCTAAGAGTTTTCTAGTACAATGTTGCTCCATAGAAGAGGGTTTATAAGTTACATACTATACTTATTGATGAGTTGACCAACGGTAAGAATATATATATACTTACATGAAATATATATTGAGTATATAATATGGTTGATACACGGATTAATTAATTAACCAATTATTTATGTATTTTCTATTTTGTTTTAGTGTATCATCTCATTATTGAGTTACTATTTTGTTTTAGTGTACGTATCATCTCATTGGGTTACTATTTATATGAAAGAATGCAAGAAAGAAGAAAACCTTCTCGTACAGGTTTATTTTATTCAAAATAATTCTAAAAATTTTAATTTTTTAACATGTCTCATATAATTTAAATTTTAACCAAAATGGTCCGGTCATTTTTACTAAAAAAAAAATATTCAATTTTTCAAAATTCATATGAGATTGAGATCATGAGACTAAATCAATATTTTTATAAAAGTTATGAGACGAAATTGATGAAAAATATTATTTTGAAATTAATCAAATTAAACCTAAACAGTTAATTGAGACAAAAATGAATGTTTTAACTATATTGAAATCTTTTTAAATAATTAATTAATGAAAATTTTATATTTTAAATTCACATTAAAATGACACGTGAAATTTGTATCTTTTTATATTGATATGGCCGGCTAGCTAATCCATCTGTCCTAGAACCTTTGTAAATGAAATTATTTGTCATTAATTAGTTAAATATCTTTATCATGTGTGTGTAAAGGACCTTAGGTTCGGGTACCATAACAGTACTCTAGCTTAATTGATAATTAATTAGGAGAAATATCATAAATTTATTGAGCACACTCGCCCCTTTGATGTGACATCATCAATTAATGAATTCAAACACTTGTAAAAAATAACTGTTTCGAAATAATTTTATACAAATAAAAAAGTGATAATATTTTAATATAAATTATTAATTAAAATATTTATATATTGTCCAATTATTTATTTTATTAATAATTTGTAGTATAAATGAAAATTAATAACATTCTTAATAAAAAGTAATAAATTTTTTAATTAAAAAAGTGGTAACAAATTTAAAATAATAAAATGATGTCACCAAGAAACAATCTATTATCAGGAGGAAATATAAATAAGTGGGATACAATAAATAAATAAATAAATATATATATATAAAAGTTTAAAACATAAATAGTCTCATATAAATTTATTTTATTAAAATCAGTCACAAGAAATTTAATTCTTTCGAAATAGTATCATCTTTTAAATCGATAACAAAATGGTCATCTTTGCTTGAAAAAAAAGGATTTGATCAGAGCAAAAAAATTTGAACAATAGAACCAAATGCGCATGTCAAAAGTTATGGCAGAAATTAGTTAAAAATTTACTTTTGAAATAGCATCCGAACAAAACTGAAAGAACCCATTTTAATAAAGTAAAAAGGTGGACTATTTATACTTTAAAGTTTAAACAACAATATATATATACTCCCTCGATTTTTTTTAAAAGAATTATTTTTTAACTTGATTTAAGACTAGTTTGGTATTTTAAGGTAATAAATAAATTATAAAGTAATTAGTTAGGTGAGTTGTAAAAGAATGATAATTTTGAAATTAAAGTGTTTTATGGGGTTGCTGGATTGCGTGTTACTATTTCTTTATTTGAAAGTGTGAACTTATTTATGAAATGAACAAAAATAATAAGTGTGAAGATGTTTATAAGACGGAGGGAGTAACATTTATGTTTCCTCTTTTAATACTATATTTTATAAATATAATTTGTCTAAAATATATTTTAGTCCTTCAGTCTCAACTAATTTTAAACAATTACCATA
Organism: Pogostemon cablin; assembly: GCA_023678885.1. NCBI lineage: Eukaryota > Viridiplantae > Streptophyta > Magnoliopsida > Lamiales > Lamiaceae > Pogostemon > Pogostemon cablin. The sequence goes on along the minus strand of CM042962.1, from coordinate 7,312,520 downwards.
TTAATTCGTCCCAATATATTCTTCATCATCTAAAAGTAATAAAAAGTTAAAAAATAAATAATTCTTTAATACATCATATTTTAAAAAATTTTACTTTCACATAATTCATATAACTTACTTTATTTTTTTTATTACTTGAAAAATATCAAATTAATCTTAAAAGTTAATAAAATTAGTAAAAGAAAACAACTTTTTTTAACACTATGTAATAGAAAATGAGTAAAAACACGAAATGAGTGAACACCGAGAGTTAGCATCAAGCATAAATAATGATGCCATACTATCATCCATTCGAAAATAAATTATGAAAATAAGCATATGTCTTTTCCCTTACCAATTATTAAATTTCTAGAGAATGTAATGTTTAACAGTTAACAGATAAATTAACGGCCCTCAATATTCACAGATATATATTTATATACTGTATTTGTGTTCACTCACTGTTGAAAATTGAAATAATACCACGCGCACAAATCTGTTGTATTCCCTTTGCATTACAAAGGAGTTCACATTTACTGTTTTACTCTATTTAAAAAAAATTATTATTAATTTATTAACATTTAGAAGTATTATAGTGTTATTACATAATAAACAAAGTATAAAATAATGTTATGTGTGTTAGATAGAAGTTATAAATTAAAAATTAAAATAAGTTTGGAGTTTTTGAATAAAAATATTGTTTTCTCTTTTTAAGATGTCAAGAGTCTTGTAGCACAAATTATAAATAAAGAAAGTGTGGAAAATTCTCTCTAGAGGAATGGAGTAATTGTTAATTATCTTCTCTATTTACTTATATACTTTCACAAATAATCAAGAAGCAACACGATAACCAAGTCACGCGGGCACCGTAATAGTAATACCTTAAAGGCAAAGTAATCCTGCAGACGTGTTGCACATAAAAAGAATGCGCACTAGGTTTAATGTCTAATTATCCAACACAAGAGTTTAATCTTTAATTTTAGCATTTGTTTTAACGTTTAGGGTGTAATTGTGATTCATTAAGTATTTTATAGGGTAAATCTTACTTTATGGTTCATGATGTATTAATAAATGGTACTCCATAATTATCTTTTTCACTCTATATATAAGGAGAGTTTAAGTGAATCCTATTTTACGGGAACAAACTCTAACTAATCAAAACCACATCTCTAACAAAGACAATACACGATCGAACTCACATCAATGAAAAACACATAAACAAAATCTTAGAAGGAAAAAATTACGAGTTAGTCTCTGGTAAATCGGTTTACATCATAAATTTTGTAAATCTTGTGGTCCCCCTTAATTTAAACACCCTAGCAATACATATAGTATATAGGATTGGAAGGGAAACCACAAGGTTTACACAAGTGTTTGTGAAAAATTACTGCATGAATTTAAAATTTCTTGAGAGCCAAAAAAAAAAAGAGAGAGAGAGAGAGAGAGTTGAAAGTTATCTAAATACCTGATAGGGATAATTTCATATTTAGTCCCGTAAGAATTGCCCAATGCCAAAAAGGTCCCAAAACAACAGATTTAGTCCCATAGGAATTTTTCATCTAAATTGTTAATAGTTAACGAAATATTTTGAACCATTAACAAGACCAAAACGGACTATGTCTATTTTGAAACACAGAAAATAATATAAATTTGGTAGTTTATAATAATATAAGTTAATTTGGAATGAAAATTTTCGATTATAATATTCTTATGGGACCAGTATATTCCTACGGGACTATAATTGAATTGAGGGAATCCTTATGGGACTAAATGTGAAATTTTCCCATACCTGATAGGACCTAAAACGGGTACAGATCAGAATATATCTGCTAGCTGTACCTTCTGCTGCAAGACATGAAAAATTAAATCCTTCAGTGGAAAAAAAAAAAAGAAGTGCAAGAATTTAGAAGTGTTATAAAATAGGAAGGCATGATAAATTGCACCTCAAGGATGTAATAAACCCTAGGGATATATGAGATGAACAAAGACAACTTTATGTAGTCGATCTTTCAAGTACCTTCTTTTTATAGTAATAGAACAGCTAGTTGGAAGATTTGTATATGATTTTAAGGTTTGTGTATGAAAGATGATGAGATGATGGGAAAAAACATAAAGAAAGAAAGAGAGAAGGAAACTTGTCTTTGAAGCCAATTCAGATACTCTTTGGGCAGTTCCCAAGTTTGAAAATGAGGCAAAGAGTAGACAGTGAGCCTAAAAGTCTTAAAGACATCTATCTTGATCATCATATCCATATCACTCAGTTGCTAAACAAGGAAAAAATGGAGTTGCTGCACCAAAAAGCCTGCATCCATTACTTATTGCTTTCTCCCAATTGGATTTTGTGTGGTGTTTGGTGTATCATTTTCTTGTGTGTGCCACTTGTAGCTAAAAAACTCCTTATCAAAAGAATTTACCAACGGATTGAATCCGTTGGTAATAAAATATATATGATGTTACAATGGATTATCAAGTGAATCATTGTATAAATTGTCAATGGAATTATAAGTGACATAATTGAATTTTCATTACTAAAAATTTATCAGCCAACAAATTTAGTTGTTAATGCGATGATAAACCAATTGAGCAATGAGATCAAGATTTTTTCCAACTAAATATTTCGTTCGTAAAAAAAAAACAATTTTGTTATGTTGACAGGATAAAAAACGAGACAAAAAAAATTCCATGCATGTAAAGATAAGTATATGTATAGCATCAACATTCCATATAATTGTAATCCCCACCTCCTCACGAAAAATTAAGCATGTTGTTTTATGTGTGCATCTTAAGGAAAATTATATTTTAGGAGTATAAAATGAGATTAGGGATGAGTATTTTAGCAATTTAATAAAAAATATATATAAAATTGTAAATAAAATATAAAAAAATTGTACTAACATTTTGATAATATTGTTGTGCTGTACGTAAGAATATTTATAACGAGTGAATTATTATTTTTAAAAGTGTGTATAAAATTATGAGACTAAAGAAGTAACAAACTACGTGCCACGTCATTAATCCTGTGACATTGCTTAATTAGATGATCATAATATACTCTCACACTAATATAATTAATTACTATAATTTGTTATTCGTGGTTCCATTATAAATTTTTGTAATAATTTTTTTGGCCTTACCTAATAAGTTGTTATTAGCAAACCTTCACAACAACCTTAACGGATTAAAAATATTAATAGCAATTCTAATAATTAGGATTGTGGATGTTCTTAGTATGATCAATGTTGGCTGTCTTATACAACGCATATCATTCATATATATATATTGGCCTAATAAATTAGATGGCTTTTTTAACTTCAGAATTAATTAATGTACAGGGAGGATAAGATAATTTAAGGATTTAGCTATTAGAGTTTAACTTGTGCTTGTACATTGTGAAACACGTTGCCCATAAATTCTCATTATTTATGAATTGAAGAATAATTATACCCTTAAATATATTATGGAGTACAAATATATATAAAATAAACTATAAACTCAAACTATGGCTAATTATAGAGTGCACCCGAGTGCACCCTAAGATAGGGTGCATCCATATACAAATATAACCAAAAATATACATAATTATGAGCAAAAATGTATATAATTTAATTGTTAATTTTTTTAATGAAAAATTGAATGTAAAAAAATATACAATTATTAAAAAATATGTATACACTATTGAATAAAAGTTATATACATATAGATGCTAGTTTTTTTAATGAAAAACTTAGTGTGAAAAAAGTATACAATTATTACAAAACATGTATACAAAATAGAATAACATGTATATAAAATAGAATAAAAAGTTATACACATATGGGTGCACCCTTGCACCGGGTGCACCCAATATACACTCATAAACTATAAGTGTAACTAGACGTAAGTGTTGAATTTATGATTATATCCTAAATATTAATGTTAATTAAACCTTGAACACAAACATGATGTGCAACAAGGTACAAGGAATACTTTGTCTTAAGATCAGTGTAATGAATTCCACATAACATTTTATGAGAAATTTGTATTTTATATATGAATTTTTGAAATTTTGGAATAAAATTTAATGTACTAACTATTTTGAGACTTTTTTTAATAAAATAAAAGGATATTATACGTTTTACGATTACTCCAACAAGTCACATAACACAAGTTTATGGATCATATATGATCACACATCCCTCACCAAAGATTACTCGTAGACTCTTTTCTTGGCCAAAGATTACTACAAGAGTTTCATGAGTTTCACAACCCACATGCACGAATAATTAATTTGTCAGCTGATGCTCTTAATTTCTTTTTTATTGGAGATTTGTTTGGTGATGGTTGACAATTCAGATGTATTAAATAGTTTTCTAGTTTACATAAGCACCTTTTGGACTCATATAAACACCTTTTACGACAGGCTAGAGATATTTTCCAACTTCTTTTTCTTTTCTTGTTGTAGGTTAATTTTGAACTTTGTATATTCTATAAAATCACATTAATTTAGCTTATGCAACTATTTCTTGCATTCGACTTATATATTAGACCGTTAATTTGTTTTTTACTAAATTATTAAAGGAAAAAAAGCTTGCATAAATGCAAATTATTTTATTATTAACAAATTTTAAGGTTCATTGGCTAGTATTAACATAAGGTAAACTAAATACGCTCTTACATTATTTAAGATTATAAAGTACATATAGTTAATATTTTTTCAACGCATAATAATAAAATTTTTATGGACAACTACGTGCTCATTTAATAATGAGATGTCAAATTAATGTGAAAATCAAGAAAACCATGTAGTCCTAGAATTCGGCCCGCCCCTCTACACAAGAGACAGATGGAGTATATATCATTCTTTGTTGAATTAAGTGTTATGATAACCCAATTTTGTGTTTGAATGGAATATGTATGCGACACAACGTAGAACATTGACTTGACTAAGTCAAGGACTTCATAGTCAACCATTAATCTCAAGTGAGAGGACGTTAACGTTGGGTATTGGGACCTACAGTGTTAAGACAAGCAACATTTGTAGACCACTGATTCGCCAACACCTTCTAAATTAATACTCCTTGCCCATTAATAATTTATTTTCTTAAGTAAATTAAAAAATATATATTATTATTTTATATATAATGAATAATTTTATTAGTGATAAGCAAGGTTTAAAATTTTCAAAAATATACACGATATTTCTATGATATATCCTTATTTGGAAAGTACTAATATCGATATAGGGGAAAAAGATATTCCCTCCGTCCCATTTCAATGTGTACATATTTCTATTTTGGACGACCAATTTCAATGTTTACGTTTCCTTTTTTGGAATATGGGACACACCTAAAACAATTAATATATCACCATGGTCCCCACATCCATCACTAATACACCTACCCACTTTACATTAAATATTACATCTTTCCACCAACTATCTATTAAAATATTATATTCCTTAATCAACGTGCAAAAAACAAACGTAAACATTGAAACGAGACAGAGGGGGTATATATTTTCTGATGTCGAGGAAATATTGGAAAATATCGGTAACAATAATATCGATATCGGTTTGCCACAGTTCAAATTTTTCAGATGTCGAGATATATCGAGGAAATATCACTAAAATATCGATAAAATATCGAGGATATATCGAAAAATTTTCCATATTTTAATGAAAATTTTAATGATTTTTATTTACTTTTAGCAACTAAATACAAAAAATTTCATTAATTTGATCAAGTTAAAAAAAAGAGCAACATTTGCATGAAATTATTAAAACTGTTTTATTTTATTTAAGTAATTATCACATATTATCACTCTTCATTAAAATTATTACTACGAAGTAAATGAGGAGTTTTCTTTCATGTACACAGTGTGATAGTATACTCTGATTAAAAATACAATTATTTTTGTACATTCAATCGAATCGGGATGGAGAAAATATTTATTGATACATAACAATACTACTTGTGCATTCAAAACTATGTTCATAATTTCTCTAATTCGATGAGTTGATACCAATATTTTTTAGATCAAGATGACATCGCATGTTTTATATTTGAACATCATAAATTATCATTTTGATATTATTTACTGTATTAAGTATTGTATAACTTTAGACTATTTAAATATGTTGTAAGTGATTTGCGTATCATATGTTATGAGTTTTATTGAGATTTTAAATTGTATTTATATATTAAAATTAGTTGAAATATAGGGATTATTACTCTCAGATACACACTTTGAATCTTGTTTACTATGGGATACATGGAACAACAAAAAATACAATCAGATACACAAATTAGTGGATAAAAGTCAAAATTACCCTCATCCAGGCGTTCTTTTCGCCGTTGGGCAAATCCGGCACCATCTGGGTTTCAGCCCTACTGTCGGCAGACTCCTAGGGCCTCTATCAAATCTTCCGCCGCGCCGCCTAGGTGAATAGGTCGCAGCGGCGCATCTGTTCTGCCTAGGGCACCCTGCCACCGATCCGCTCCCTCTTCTCCGGAGATCTGATTTGCCACTTTCCGCGCGGGGCGCTCCTCCCTCTATCACAACTGTCTGCGGTTCCGGCCTAGGGCAGTTTCCATTTACAGCTGCTGATTAACTAGAGATTCTTCAATGATGCAGCTTCTTTCAACGGGTCTTTCGATTGGAATGTTTCGATCTGTTTTGTTGTTCCGCTCTAGCCCAATTTGGCTACCTCCGCCGGCGCCTTATTAAGTGATTCCACTCTTCTACTATTGATGGCTCTGCTTTCAGCAGCTGATGGCTGCTCCCTGTCAGCCTCTGCTTCGATGTTCATTGGTCAAATGATGAGGCCTTCGATAATCTGGCCGTCTCTGATTTTACTACAGATTGCGAACCCATCGATTTTTCTTCTAGAGACGATCCCTACTTTCTCCGTGCAGAATCTGGCAGAGCCGACGTTATCTCAACTGCCAAGGGTAGCGTATCAATTGGTGAATAATCTTTTCACATGACAAAATTGATAAGATTCTTCCTAATTGGTGAAAATATATCCATTCTGAAAGGGAGACTGATGGTGTGTATGCAGATGCATAAACTGCACTAGAAGAAGGGTGAGGTGCAGCCATCAGTGAAGCTTATCAGGTTAATCGCTCAATTGATTTGATTGGATTATGTTTGTGTAATTAGGTTAATTGCTCAATTGATTTGATTTGATTCTTTTTGTTTAATTGTATCTCCGTTTGTGTACGTGTTTGGGAGAGAATGTGTTTTTTTTTCTTTGTGAGAACTCAATTTGGGTACGAGACGGGAGTATTATTTTGCTTAAAGATATTATCTTGGTTAAATATAAACTAGAAATGCAAGGAGAAATATGTTGAAAGATAAACTTGAATATGACCCATTCAAAACCAGAATGTGCTATTATCCTAATTTGTGTTTGTCGAACTTTTGTGAATTTAAGATTTGATGCGGCAGAAAATTATATGACAGCTTTATGGGCGTGATTGGTGAATTATGGAGATCTATTCGATGTTTATGATAGAAGGAAATGAAATTAAGAGTCTGGATTGGGGAAATGGGTTTTGGATCCGATCAGAGAAAAGACAGCACCATTAGATGGCGTTGTTCAGACGGTTCTTCTATCGGAAGCTGCCTGATCGGCTTCTTGTAATTTTTGAGAGGGTCTACGGTATGCTTCAGCTGGTTTTCTATTGTGCAATTATGAGTTTGTAATTCTTTGGCATTGTGAATTTTGGATTGTACTTGCATTATAAGCTATGGGTTTGTTGGAGTTTTGAGAGATGAAGGCAATGGGGCTAATTAGGTCGGGCATGTGTTCATTTCTTGCTTCATACTAGTTTAACAAGAGAACTATTTTATTTGGATGCTGCAACTAATTTTGTAAGTATTAAAGTAATTTCCTCAGATGGAAAGGAAAAAGGTTGCAAAATTTTTAAGTTTGAGCATTTGACTTCATCCCTCATATGCCATAAAATATAGATAAAAGTGCAATAAAATTTCTTCTTAAGCGAGGGATTGCTTGTCCTTCATTGCGGTGTCTTTTTTGAACTAGTTAGATTAATATGTTTATATGTAAACCTCATAATTTAATGTGTTTTTATTTTTATTGTTAAAGGTTATTACAGAAGAGTAAGTTATAATATATAGATCAACTGTTTTGGTTCTGAATGCAGTGTTTGATTGCTGCTTCTCCAATGATGTGCTTGATGAGGATGCATACAGGATATGCATGAATGGCATTGTAGGTCAGCTGCAAGATCACTACAGGATATCAAGTGTTTGATTTCATGGTTTTTAATTTCAAAGAAGGGGATGGGAGGTGCCGATTAATTTTGCCTTTATTAATATCACCAATTGTTAGGTTATACTGAAACCATGGTTTATAGTTTAGCCACCTCATATGAAAGAATGATTTATTAAAAGCAGAGATACTTCTACTATGCTATGGCTTTTACTAAATCCTATGATGCTGGTGCTGTAAATCTTGTGATGGATCATTCTAAGTTGTCTTGATAATGAACGTTATCTTCTTGTAAAAATGTGAAAAAACAAAATGCGTAGAAAAAAATTAGCAAAATAAATTGTGCAAAAAAATTAGCAAAATAAATTGTGCAAAAAAATTGTGCAAAATAAATTATGTAAAAGAAAATTGTGCAAAATAAAATGTGCAAAACACCGTCGGATCGCTGCCGGACCAAAAACAAAATTGTGCAAATCAAATTGTGCAAAACAAATTTGTGCAAACACATATGGGTATTTATGGTATCACAATCATAATTGTGTAGTTATAAGTATTAGTGTTTTGAGTCATGTAGTTTATACTGCATTATTTTATGTATCCAATAGTAAGTGACCCCAAAATATATTGTACAGTTAAATAATTAAATTTCTCTTTTTTTTTCAACTTTCCGTGAATTTTTTAATTTTCACCGATATCGATATCGATATATTCGTAAATTTGAAGTATCGATATTTCACCGATATTGATATTTTAAACCTTGGTGATAAGTAATGTGACGTTGCACCTTTTACTAGAAATAAATAAACACCCATAGGACTTGAAATAATATAACAAGGTAATATGTAAGTTATGATCTGATGGAGGGATTATCAAATAATGTAACTTAATTTTATGGTTAGTATATATGATACTAAATTTAAAGATTTAGTTATCATTTTAAAATATATATTTAATTAAATTAGGAAATAAAAACATATTTTTGAAATTTAAAGTAATATTAACACAAAGACAAAGTGTTGTCCCTAATTCAAAAAAATCGTTTCAAAAGTCATCTCAAATAGAGATGGCTAATATAATATCTCTAATTTTAGTTTCTAATCAAAGTTATTTTTAGTGTAATTATCATTATATAATATTTATTATTAATATTATTAATTATTATTATTATTATCAAATCGAACTCGGCTTGATAACGCAATGAGCATTAAATAAGTTCAAATTCAAGTAGTCACGAGTCGAGTCGAGTCGAGTCGAGTCGAGCTCGACTCAGTTTATTTTAACTCCTCTAGTAGTATCTAACGAAATAAAATTTGTGAAATCAATGTTACACGAGTGTTGCCTTTTCAAAAGCATACATAAATAATGTAGCAGTCACCTAAAGTAAAATATAGGTATAAATGTGGAAACGGATTGCATATATAAAATAATACACATATTCTTTTGGGAAAGTTGGAATTGTAGGATATAATAATTTAAGGTCGTTTGCATTTTGAGAACACTATATTTATGTGACTGGCAATTCAAGAACTTTATATCTTAATTTTTACAATTAGAGAACAAAGGTCAAAATTAAACTTTTCGACTTAAGTGCATGTTTTTTTCAAGCAAGTCCCAATAAATAGGCTTCTTATGTCATATTATTACTGCGGGCATGGTATAAGAATCCCATTTATTGGGCTCATGTGAAAAAAATTAAAAAAGAAGATGTCCAATTAAGCTTGAAAATTTCAATTTGAACCTAATTTATCCTTGCAAAAATTAAGACATAATATTATGTAATTGTCATCCAACAATATAATATCCTAGAAATACAAATCCCCCTTTTGAAAATTTCCCTTTTTCTTTTATCAAGTGAATATATGTAGTATTTTGGTGCCAATGGAAACATCTCAAGAATACATTTCTATCATCTCATTAATGTATCTCGTGAATATTAAAAAAAAAAATACCCCAAAAAAAATACATGAGTATGAATATACATTTGGGATTCTCTTTTCCAACTCCCATCTCCATCTCATATTCCATTGGGTTGGAGATTTGGACTTATGAATACGTCTAATTTAAACCCTAAACTTATGACCTGTAGAATTTTAACTACATGTAGAAAAATTAAATGTACCAGACGATGCTCACACTACAATCATTGTAACACAAAGGAAACTACACCCTCTTTTTCCACAAATCACGACGTGCTACCTCACCCTTAAAGGATTTTCTTAATCTGGAGTATGGCTGCAGATTTTAAGGCATCGATGATCTCCCTTCTCTAGTTAGTTTTCTTTTCTTTCACTGCAGGCATACTTCCATATGCGATTATCTGGCTTAATATTGAACCATTTGCGATAATGCCAGTTAAAGCGCCCAAAACCACTGATAATAAGATAGAGACGTAGTTAAATATACAAGATACAGTATATTGAGTAGCAGGAACAGAAGGAGAAAAAACTTTCATTCAAATAAAACACACAGGCACACACTCAAACATGTGTCTATATATATAGATAGATAGAAGTTGTTTATAAACAATAAGCCAATTTGATAGTGAAAAATTCACTGTTTTCATTTGGAGCTAACAAAAATTAAGATAGGTAGCTCATGGCCACCTTACACTATTTGTACGGTCTTTAAGGAACTATTTTCGGCATCCCAAAGTTCAATATGTAGCAGATATTTTCAAATTTTGACAATATGTCCAAAAATGTAATGTAATGGATTTGGATGTGATTTGACTAGAGGTCCAACATAGTACTTTCTAAGCAAGCTATAAAAAGATTGCCATTAAGAATAAGTAAGGAAGATACCGCTTGTTGGTGCCTTTTCCTGAATGCTGGTAAACACTCTCACTGCCAAACAACAAAAGTTACAGATAAGATAAACTATCAACTCCTTTAAATTTGTTAATCCAACACAATTAGATACAATATTAACTTACCCATGAAACCAGCACAATTCATTAAAGAGGGCAGAAAGCTAAGCTCTCCAGTACTTTTGTTCTGCTCAAACAATAATTACACTTGTTAATAGATTAGCATCAAATCTGCAATCTTTCTTTACCAGCACACGACCAGAAAAACAATAGCATTATTAAATATTTAAGGGTAAAATGCAAGAAACAATTGTGAGATTGGTAATTGTGATCAACAGTTCAAAAGAAACAATAACTGCACCCTGGCCTTTAGGCACCACAAAAACTACACTTCTTTATTTGGACAGAATAGGATAAATATTTGAATATGGATCTTTCCCATTTAAATATTTGAATATGAATGATCTTTCCCATTTAAATATCCACCTCACTTTGTCATTCAGGGAAACACAGCTTTTAAGACATACAAATTGAACTGGTAAGAAGATAAAACAGACAAAAGATTCATCTTGAGCAAGATAAACTAGGACAAGATCAAATTGTAAATAAAGTGTATGTGGGAGGTAAATTGTTTTAACTTTTTTACTATTTTAGAAAGGTAAAAACTCTTTTAACTTTTAGGAACGATGAAATGGAAAAGGTGAAAACAGTTTTGGAACGGAGGGAGTATCATATATAATTCAGAAATTCATGGGCAACATCCCAAAGTACCTAATAGTATAGATACTAAAAATTGTAAAAAGAATGTTATATTAAGAGACTCGAGTATACTTTTATTAAAGTTCCATTTCAGCATTTGTTTGCTATTTAATATCGTTTTGATAAATATAATATTACATTTATAAGCGACTGATCACCTCTAGAAAATTAAATAAGTAATACCATTAAACTTTTCAAGATAAGTTTTATACTGAATTAAAGGAACACCACCTTATTTACATTTTAGATCAAATTAAAATTTATCACTTTCTACTCTCATAAAGCCTCTTACTGCACAAAGAGATATACAACAACAGATAGCTAGAATACTAACATAATTTTGATGCTTTACCAAAATAATGCACAGAAGGATTGTTCTTACTAGTATAATTAGTGATATCAAACTTTCAGCTCATCAAGAGATTGTTCAGTTTAGGCTTAAGTTACTTTATGTCCCTGTAGATAGAACTTAAAGATTTCCATAATTTCACAATACGTCCAGTTGTCTACAAACATAAACAATTATCTTCCACAACCACACAACCAAAAGCTTTCCGCACTTCCCTTCCCCCCAACATTTTTCAAGGGATGAAAAATTGGAAAAAAATAGACAGCCAAAGAAACCTGCGCCTAAGTGGGTATGAACTTGGACTTTAACAACACTAATGCAGATGTCTCAATGTAGCATGGTTGTTACAGGTGCGCCTGAGGCGCAGAGGCGATGCAGCCCAGCCTTTACACCTTACTTTATCTACAGTTTTTTGGTGATTTGAGGCAATGTAAGAGGCGCCTTCCTCTATGACCTAATTGCCTCTCTATGCATCTTTATTTAGGTAGGTAATTATTATGTATAAGTAGGATATATTTGTGTATGCATGCTATAAGTAGGATACTGGATACACTAAGGTAGGTTGTGCAAGAGACATGCGCCTCAGGCACGCCTCTTGCTTCATGGTCCTTGAGCCTCTTGCCTCTAATAAATATGCAAGGTACTTACAAAATAACATATTAGCAATAATCTTAGTAGATTAAAAAAAGCATGTACCTCACCATTGAAGACGCCACAGCCCTTGCCTCAACAAATGGTGGACGATGCGTGCCTCAAGAATGAAAGGTTGAGCGTTTGCTATTTTCAATGCACTTGTAATTTAGTGTCTCTGACAATGCTTAACATGGTGGATAGTGTTCTCCATACTTGCACAGTTACAGTCATCTTCTACCCTTTAATAAGCAACATTTTAAAGGAATTCACAACACTGCATAAGTATGGGTCAGCCCAAACCAAGAGAGGGCAACTTCCAGTTACCAATATCCTCTGCAAGAACAAGATCCATTCTTAAAATGGTGGAAGCGACTTGAGTCCCTAAGTATGACTTCATGATCAATGATTCTAGATATGTAACTAATGGCGATGTGACAATCACCACAAACGCGCAAATTTTTATAATCCTTATAGGCATCCCAGGAGATGTGGTAAGAATGCCATAAGCAAGAGCTAATTTCTCACTATGTTCAAGCAAAAGATCTCCTTTCTCCTCATCGTCAACATCATGAAGAGCAGAGGTAGTCTCAGGTACATAGCCCATTACTTTAATGCGATCAATTAGATCATCAAGAAGTTTATATATCTCTTCTGCCATTAGGTGAGATCTATCCCCAACATAAAAGGTTGCCGTCCCAATCTTTCCTTGTACCCAACTACAGCCAGGTCTTTTCCTTATCCCTGAGTGTTCATCAATGATCGGATCTATGCAACATCTTTCCATTGCCTGGCACTGGCATATAAGTTCGAGAGAACCGTGTATAAGCCATCATTCTCAAAATTCAACTCTAACATCATATTAGCTGAATATTCCCCAAGTTCCACATTTCCATGAAGCCTGCAAGCACTAAGCAACGCCGCCCAAACTATTGGGTGTGGTTCCATTGGCATGTCGTTAATGAGTTCCAGAGCTTCATTCAGGCGACCAGCACGCCCCAAAAGATCGACCATGCAAGCATAATGCTCAACTTCAGGAACAACTCCAAATCCCTTCATCATGTTATTAAAGAAATGAATCCCCAAGTCAACCATCCCAGAGTGGCTACATGAATAAAGTAGAACCATAAATGTTACTCCATCAACGGGGAGACCAGCTATTGTCATACTCTTGAAAATTTGGATAGCCTCCTTTCCACGACCATGCATTCCATAACCTGTCATTATAGATGTTCATGAGACCGCATTTTTCTGGATCATGTTATCAAACACAGCTCGGGCTGCATCTACATCTCCAGATTTTGCATACATGTCTATTAAGCAATTTGAAATGAATATCATAGCCTCCTCATAACGGTTGCGCAGTATATAGGCATGGATTTCTTTGCCAAATCTAAGAGCCAATACGAGCGCAAGCCACTAGAGCACAAGATACCGTGAAACTATTTGGCACCATTCTGCATTTATCACTTAGCATTTTAGTAAAAAGTCTTAAGGCGTTATTAGCATCCCCATGTTGAGCATATCCCCCGATCATGACTGTCCAAGTCACCACATTCCTATTTTTCATTTCAATAGAATCAAACATTGAGTGAGCTGTTCTCAAGTCCTTGCATTTTGCATACATGTCTATTAAACCATTGATAACCATCATGTCATCCCCGGGGTTATTCCCTTCCAAATTCATCAACCCTTTAATGACATAACAATGAATCCCTTTCCCATAATCAACGCACCGGATGCTGCACAACCTGATAAAACTGAGACAAGGGTAACAGCATTTGGTTGTGATCTTGAGATGATCATCTCCTTAAAAATTTGAACTGCCTGATGCCCAAGTCCCCTTTGAGCATATCCTGCAATCAAAGCACTCCATGTCACCACATTTAACTCAATATTCTTCTCTCTCATTCTCCCAATCAAACCTAAAGCATCATCAAATTCCCAGTTTGAGAGAACCCTGTAACCAACACATTCCAAGAAACAACATCTTTCACCTCCATCCTATCAAATACACTCTTAGCCTCATCCATCAAACCACACTTTGCATACAAATCTATTATAGCATTCCCCACAAACAAATCATCAAGCAAACACCTCCTTATTGCATAAGCGTGAATTTCCATCCCTTTTGACCACAATTGCAAAGAAGCACAAGCAGGAAGAACATGCTAACTGCATCAGGTCGCAATGCAATATCACCTCTAGAAACAATTTTTTCAAACATCATTAAAGCCATTCTATAATCACCATCTTGTACATAAACAGATATAATCGAATTCCACGAGACTGTGTCAAACAAACCCCTCACAAGCATTTCACCGAACAACTTATGTGCTTCAACATACGCACCACACCGCCCATACATAGCAATCGCAGCATTGTCCACAAACACATTGGAGTCCATAAACCCAGAAACAAGAGCAAGCGCGTGAACCGACATCCCAGTAGCCAACAACGGAAAATCTCCACAGGCTTTAAAAACGTAAGGATAAGTGTAGCCATCGGGTGACCATCCAAGGTGGCGCATTTCATCAAACAGGAGGAGGGCATTTCTGTGATCATTAATTGAGACGCTGTGCTTGATGAGATTGTTCCAGTAGAAGACGATGAAGCGAGAAGGCGAGGCGCGGCGGAGGAGGGAGAGTGCGTCAGAGTGCCTACCAGCATCGAGGCAATCTATGTCGCTCGTCCTCCGGAAAAGAAAGACATGGATGGGATGCCACTGCCACAGAAGAGAAAGAGTTTGGGAATAAGCGGCTGAAGAGTAGCACCACTGTGTCTATACTCTTCAATCCTTTACTAAAATATTAAGTAATTATTATTATTTTATCTATATAATAATTATATATTGTCGTCTCACAATCCGTTTTACAGTATATATAATTACCTTCTCATAAAAACTTTTTCTACGAAGAAAGACTCATAAAAAATTTTGTCTAAAAAGAAATAGGAGCAAAAAATTGGACCAAATATACACAATTATATTTGGAATGAATACAACAAGGTTTGAAGTTGAATAGAATATTTGAACCAAATATGCAAAACTAAATTTGGAATGAATACAGCAATATGGGTTGAATAGATTTTTGTTTTTCATTTTTATGTTAATAATTTATGTTGCAAGATTATGTAGTATTAACGATTAATTCAAAATGATAGATTGAGTAGTTGAAATTTTTTTGTTATTTATATAAAATAATTTAAATATTTATGATTTGTTAAAAATTAATTATGATCAATTAAATAATTTAAAAATAACTGTAATAGTGAACTGAATAGTACTTAAACATTTGATATAAATTAATATTTTGAATTTATGTTAAAAATAACAAAATAATTAATATTAATTAAAATTTAATTATTAGTTTATATAATTAAATAATTTAAATATCGATGGTTGATTAAAATTTAATTATTAATCAATATTAATTAAATAATTATTATAATTAAATATTTAAGAGTTTTTGTAAAAACTCTTAAATAAAATTTTTATAACTGTGCCAAGAAAATATTACTACATTTTTTAACTTAAATACGAAGCGAAACACAATTGTGGAATAGAGATTTCCAACTGACTGAACAGAAAGAAAACGATTTATAATAAATTACCAAGTTAATATCATTTTCAATCCTATAATTTTTGTTGAATCCAATTTTAATCACTACAAGAAAATGTCAAATTTCAACAGAAAAATTCCAACAAAAAGCAAATTTGTTGAAAATTTTAGAGTTCCAACGAATTTTTCAATGAAACTTTAAACTATTGAAAAATTCCAGCGAAAATTCCCATGGAAATTTAAACCATTGGAAATTTTCAATGTTAATTCCAATAGTCTGATAAACTATTTGAAATTTCCAGCGAAAATTCCTATAAAACCTAAAATTGTTAGAAAGTTCCAACAAAAATTCCCATATAAATTTAAATCTTTGGAAAATTTCAATGCTAATTCCAATAGATTGATAAACCATTGGAAATTTCCAATAAAAATTCCAATTAAACTTAAGCCGTTGGAAAATTCCTATGAAAATTCCATAGAAAAAAGAGACTTTAATATATTTAAATGTCAATTAATAACATAAAATATATATTAGTCAAGTTGGTAAATGATAAGGTGATATACACAAGAGGTCAAGGGTTGGAATTCCAACGGTAATTCCAAAAGAAAATTCTGTTGAAAATTTTTTATACCTTTTAGAACAAAATGGTGTACCTTTTATTAATTAAAGTGTATACCCTTTAGACTAAAGCAATGTACCATTTCCCATAATACTAAATTTCTAAAGGCGCATTCTAAAGGCGCACGGAAGTGTACCTTTTATTAATTAAAGTGTATACCATTTAGACCAAATCAATGTATCATTTCCCATAATACTAAATTTATACCCTTTAGACCAAAACAATGTATCATTTCCCATAATACTAAATTTCTAAAGGCGCACGGAATGTGTTCCCGTGCGCCCGGGCGCACGCAAGCCTCACTCATCACTTTTAGATAAAAAAAATTCCAACAAAAAAATGTCGTTGGATGCACCCTTTGATTTTTGAAACCGTTGGAAATGCTGTTGGAAAAATGACATTCCAACAACTACTTTTCCAACAAAAAAATTCGTTGGAATTCCAACGGTAATTCTAAAAGAAAATTCTGTTGAAAAATTTTTTGAATCATTTTTAAATAAAATAAATTCCAACAAAAAAATGTCGTTGGATGCACCGTTGAATTTTTGAAACCGTTGGATTTTTGAACCGTTGGAAATGTTGTTGGAAAAATGACATTCCAACAACTACTTTTCCAACAAATCGTTGGAAATGCTGTTGGAAAAATGACATTCCAACAACTACTTTTCCAACAACCGTTGAAAATGCTGTTGGAATCATGTATTCCAACGGTATTTTTGCATTTTTCAACGATTTTTTGCCGTTGAAATTCGGCAATTTTCTTTTAGTGAATCCTTTAACTATGAACTTTTTCAATTTCAATTATTTTGTATCAATTTCAGTCCTTTAATTTTTGCAATTTTAGTCCTCTTAAAAAAATTGCAAAACTTTAAGTTTGAATTTTTTTTATTTTTTTTGAAGTACTAAAACTGAAAATTTTAAAATTTATAGGACTAAAATTGATTCAAAATGAATAAAATTGAAAAAACAAAAAGTTAAGGACCAAAATTGAATTTAATCAAAGTTAAAAGGATAAAAATTGATATTTTCTCATAAATTACCATAAATCAAGATCAAATGTTATCCCTAGTTAAAATATTGGGAATCATAGAAGATATAAAGAATTAGTCAAATCTATAAATCATCATGCAACAAGAACAGAACCCTCATTCATGTTATTCGAAGTAAAATGGTGGACTAAATCTTGCACTCATTGTCATGTATTGATTTTGTTGCTTTATTTCCACAGCCGCTGGTTTTTTTATTTTGTAGATGATGCTGAAATGATAAAAGGATCCTCCCTCTCTGCAAGACATTTTTTTTTAGGTTTTATTTTCCATGTTGCATACTAAAGCAATGGATTAATATTGTCTCGGTGAATTTAGCAGTTTTAGTCCCACATGACACACTTATTTTACAATATGGTCCAATTATTTGCTCTTTTAGTCCATAAAGATTTTCTCCTTATAAATTTAAAAAGTTTAAAAATTTGCAGATTTGCTCGCACTTAATTGTAATTGTGATCCCATAAGAATTTCAAATTAAAATATTTGTCCCGAATTACCCTACTTAAATTAAATTATCTATATTATTAATTTTTTAAGTTGCATTAATTTCATAGAATTCGTTCAAATTTGCAATGGGACTAAAATCTGCAAATTTTTTTTAATCTTTTGGGACCAAATTTGCAAGAATAATTTTTTTTGGGATTAAAAAAGCAAACTGTAGAATCATATGACAAAGTATGCGTGTTCTATGGGACTAAAACTACTAAATTTTCTCGCAATTTCATAGTACTTAGAGAAGATGGTGCACAATAAGAGAAATTGCAATTTCATAGTACTTAGAGAAGATGGTGCACAATCCAACTCCAACCGGCCTCCCCCTCTTACAATAGCAACATTAATACAATCAACTACTCCCTCCGTCCCGCCGAGTTAATATTTACGTTTGTTTTTTATTACCTTATTATATGGAGAAATCCAATCCATCGTCCCTAGAATTTACTGGTTGACTTAGGGTATAATTTTCATCCTCTCTCCTACGTGTCATTCATCCAATGAAATGACACAAGAGATATTGTCACACCAAAATGACACAGAAGATCCACAAAAATTCAATTTATTGATATTTTGAGGTGGTTAAACCCCAAATTTATTAAACGAACAACACGTAACACACTTCACTGCATCACAATTAGAAACAAGTTTTTACAAAGCAACAGAGGTGGAGGATGTCTTCAAGATATCATTCAAGCATTAAAAGATTAACATCATGTTATTCGTCTCTCTGATATCATCCATATCCTCCTCGATAAGATTATTAAGCACGACGTCCCCATCCCCACCTGCATGATTGAACAAAGTATGAATAAAATCTAGTCGTGGAGTATAAATTAGAAGAAGAAAAAGGAAACAAACGTATTACTTTTGTGGGCTAGTGGGAGCATCGCGACTTCCGAAAATGAACATAGTGTTGGAGTAGAAATTATAGCAAGAGTGGTGTAATTTGAAGGTGGAAGGATGGCAGCTTATATAGCCTACAACTCTACAACCACCATCCAATCAATGGCTGCCACCTCCCTTATTACCATGATAATATATACAATTTTCATTCAATAATGGAGGCAACGTGTTGGAGCTAGAGCGTATGTTGCTTTTTGTTATTTATTATTATTATTATTATTATAACACGTGATATTATAGAGTTTGATGGATGAAATTGTTAACTCGATTCACATAAAGTGCATCTGTAAAAATTACTTTTTGAACTATTTTTCATCTTAGTAAAAATAGTATGCATGGTCAATCGAGTTTGATAATTATTAATGTATAAAAAAGTTTATTTTTCTAAAAGTTACACCACCCTTACTGGATAATTGGGCTTTCGACAATTATTGAATGGAAATAATTCATGTTCATCTCTTTAAAATAATTTTTTTTAAGATATTATAAAGTACTTTTACGATGAACCGAGTCTATACTCACTCTTCATCCATCAACTCTATAATATAACGTTTTGTAATAATAATAATAATAATAATAATAATAATAATAATAATTTCTCCGTCTCATACTTAATTGCACCTACTTTTTGTTTGAAGGGTTGTACTTCCTCTACAGTTTTAACTAGGGATAACCACAGTTTATCGAGTAATATTTATCATTCAGTTTTAGGCAGTTTTTCGATTTAATGGTTTAAAAAATAGCACACTAGGACTATTTTATAATCAATGACGGAGGCATTTAAAAAAATATAACTCCCTCCATCCGCTTCTAAGTAGGGGTGGCAATTTCCGACACGACACGATAGCACGAAACGAGCATGACATGATAATTGCGGGTTAGTGTTTGACCTTATTGGTTTCGTGTCATTATCGTGTCAACTCAACAAGGACACGAAAATTTCGTGTCGGGTTCGTGTCAACCCGTTAAGCACGATTAATATTAACAGATGACTCATTAACCCGTTAACAACCCAATAACCTATTAACAACCCAATATAATATAAAATTAGAAAAATATATGATAAAAATACTTAATAATATTTTTAAAATATATTAATTTAAAATTTTTATTTATTTTAATTAGTATTTTTTATTTTTATTTTCTTATCGTGTTGTTATCGTATCGTGTCGTGTCAACCTATTATTTTCGTGTTCGTGTCGTGTTGGAACGAATTCTTATCGTGTCGTATTCGAGTTTGCCCTTATCGTATCGTGGCACTATCGTGTCGACACGAAACCCAACTCGTTAGCACGAATTGTCACCCCTACTTCTAAGGTATCCATTTTACTATTTTTGGTCGCTTTTAAGATATCTATTTTACTATTTTTGGCGTCCGCTTCAAAGGAATACATTTCCCCTATTTAGTAAAAGAGTACACAATATGGTCCACCACTTCCCTCTAATACAACTACCCACTTTACATATAATAATAATACTCTTTAATTCACGTGCAAAAAGCAAATGGATACCTTAGAACCGGACGGAGGGAGTAATATATATATGTTCAAATTATTAAAATATTGTACACTTAGCCTATTGATAAAGGGCTTTTTACATTTCTCGAAAGTTGAGGGTTTGATTCCTCTCAGTAACCTTTTATATTTTCTTTTGGCGTAGCCTTTTATTTTTTATTTTTTTCTTTTGGCATTGTTTGAATTAATTTTTATTTATAAGTTTTAATTATATTATAATTTTTTAATATATATATATTTTTTTGAAAAAGACTTGGATGAGACCGTCTCACGTGTCCCCTTATATGAGACGGATCACCCATTAACCCATTAATTATATTTTTAAGGGCCCTGTTTGGTTGTACACAAATTAGAAAATTAAAATTTTAATTGTAAAAGTAAATTAATTAGATCTTTTATATATATATAATGTTATTTTTAAATAATATTTTTATTATTAAAATTTTTATTAATTTAAATTTGTTATTTATTTAATTTATTTTTTATTTAAATATTATAAATTTATAAAATGTGATACTTAATTGATGAAAAGTGATAACAATGTTGTAAACTATTACATGAACAATTTATAATACTCCAAATGAAAAGTGATAACATTTTGAACAAAAAGTGATAACGCCTTTAATAAAAAGTGATAACTAATTATCAAAGTATTTTTTACAAATAATTTACCGAATGGATAAAACGTGATAATATTTTTATAATCAAATATATTTAACTTTGTGTATATCTTTTTGACTCCTCAATAATATATATATAAAATTATATAAAATTAAATATATTTATAATATGAATAATATAAGACGATGTGGTACAATTTTAAATAAAAATTGAAACTGTTTCGTTCAAGGTTTGTGATTTTTCTAATAAGATTAATTGCAATTTAGTAAAAATATCACTAAATTGTGCGGTGCAGTATGATGCGGCTCAATCGATTTTGACGATTTTGGAAAAATTATGTCCATCCGGCTATTACGATGTGGGGCTTGTCCCACATCGATTTCTCATATGGGTGGGGAGTTGTATTTAAGTTGGAGGTCAATTTTCCCCTCTTGACCATGGTTTTGAGGAGGAGTTAGGACTTCTAGCTTGGATACAAGGTTTTGAGAAGGAGTTAGGACTTCTGACTTGGATACGTAACATTGGTATCAGAGCTGGGGGTTGGGTCCGGAAGGGGCTATCCTATGGGAGTGAAGCCGTTGGTGCTTGATAAGAGAGTGCAATCGTACGTAGGCGTCCGTCTTTCCGGGGAGGTGCTATTGTTACGATGTGGGGATTGTTCCACATTGGTTCCTCATATGGGTGGGGAGCTGATAAGAGAAGCCCCACATCGGCTTGTTCCACATTGGTTCCTCATATGGGTGGGGAGCTGATAAGAGAATAAGAGAAGCCCCACATCGGCTTGTTCCACATTGGTTCCTCATATGGGTGGGGAGCTGATAAGAGAAGCCCCACATCGGCTTGTTCCACATTGGTTCCTCATATGGGTGGGGAGCTGATAAGAGAAGCCCCACATATGGGTGGGGAGCTGATAAGAGAGTGCAGTCGTACGTGGGCGTCCGGCTTTTCGGGGAGGTGCTATTGTTACATTGGTTGGTTCCTCATATGGGTGGGGAGCTGATAAGAGAAGCCCCACGTCGGCTTGTTCCACATTGGTTCCTCATATGGGTGTGGAGCTGATAAGAGAAGCCCCACATATGGGTGGGGAGCTGATAAGAGAGTGCAGTCGTACGTGGGCGTCCGGCTTTCCGGGGAGGTGCTATTGTTACATTGGTTCCTCATATGGGTGGGGAGCTGATAAGAGAAGCCGCGGCTTTCCGGGGAGGTGCTATTGTTACATTGGTTCCTCATATGGGTGGGGAGCTGATAAGAGAAGCCCCACATCGGCTTGTTCCACATTGGTTCCTCATATAGGTGGGGAGCTGATAAGAGAAGCCCCACATATGGGTGGGGAGCTGATAAGAGAGTGCAGTCGTGCGTGGGCGTCCGGCTTTCCGGGGAGGTGCTATTGTTACGATGTGGGGCTTGTTCTACATTGGTTCCGAGAGTACAGTCGTAAGTGGGCGTGGGCGTCCGACTTTCTGGCTTGTTCCACATTAGTTCCTCATATGGGTGGGGAGCTGATAAGAGAAGCCCCACATCGGCTTGTTCCACATTGGTTCCTCATATGGGTGGGGAGCTGATAAGAGAAGCCCCACATCGGCTTGTTCCACATTAGTTCCTCATATGGGTGGGGAGCTGATAAGAGAAGCCCCACATATGGGTGGGGAGCTGATAAGAGAGTGCAGTCGTACGTGGGCGTCCGGCTTTCCGGGGAGGTGCTATTATTACGATGTGGGGCTTGTTCTACATTGGTTCGGAGAGTACTGTCGTAAATGGGCGTCGGCGTCTGACTTTCCGGCTTGTTCCACATTGGTTCCTCATATGGGTGGGGAGCTGATAAAAGAAGCCCCATATCGGCTTGCTCCACATTGGTTCCTCATATGGGTGGGGAGCTGATAAGAGAATAAGAGAAGCCCCACATCGGCTTGTTCCACATTGGTTCCTCATATGGGTGGGGAGCTGATAAGAGAAGCCCCACATCGGCTTGTTCCACATTGGTTCCTCATATGGGTGGAGAGCTGATAAGAGAAGCCCCACATATGGGTGGGGAGCTGATAAGAGAGTGCAGTCGTACGTGGGCGTCCGGCTTTCCGGGGAGGTGCTATTGTTACGATGTGGGGCTTGTTCTACATTGGTTCCGAGAGTACAGTCGTAAGTGGGCGTGGGCGTCCGACTTTCCGGCTTGTTCCACATTGGTTCCTCATATGGGTGGGGAGATGATAAGAGAAGCCCCACATCGGCTTGTTCCACATTGGTTCCTCATATGGGTGGGGAGCTGATAAGAGAAGCCCCACATATGGGTGGGGAGCTGATAAGAGAGTGCAGTCGTACGTGGGCGTCCGGCTTTCCGGGGAGGTGCTATTGTTACGATGTGGGGCTTGTTCTACATTGGTTCCGAGAGTACAGTCGTAAGTGGGCGTGGGCGTCCGACTTTCCGGCTTGTTCCACATTGGTTCCTCATATGGGTGGGGAGCTGATAAGAGAAGCCCCACATCGGCTTGTTCCACATTGGTTCCTCATATGGGTGGGGAGCTGATAAGAGAAGCCCCACATCGGCTTGTTCCACATTGATTCCTCATATAGGTGGGGAGCTGATAAGAGAAGCCCCACATATGGGTGGGGAGCTGATAAAAGAGTGCAGTCGTACGTGGGCGTCCGGCTTTCCGGGGAGGTGCTATTGTTACGATGTGGGGCTTGTTCTACATTGGTTCCGAGAGTACAATCGTAAGTGGGCGTGGGCGTCCGACTTTCCGGCTTGTTCCACATTGGTTCCTCATATGGGTGGGGAGCTGATAAGAGAAGCC
The DNA here is from genome assembly GCA_023678885.1 of Pogostemon cablin. NCBI lineage: Eukaryota > Viridiplantae > Streptophyta > Magnoliopsida > Lamiales > Lamiaceae > Pogostemon > Pogostemon cablin. The sequence continues at coordinate 7,288,237 of CM042962.1, read as the reverse complement.
CCACATCGACTTGTTCCACATTGGTTCCTCATATTGGTGGGGAGCTGATAAGAGAAGCCCCACATCGGCTTGTTCCACATTGGTTCCTCATATGGGTGGGGAGCTGATAAGAGAAGCCCCACATATGGGTGGGGAGCTGATAAGAGAGTGCAGTCGTACGTGGGCGTCCGGCTTTCCGGGGAGGTGCTATTGTTACGATGTGGGGCTTGTTCTACATTGGTTCCGAGAGTACAGTCGTAAGTGGGCGTGGGCGTCCGACTTTCCGGGGAGGTGCTATTGTTACGATGTGGGGCTTGTTCTACATTGGTTCCGGGAGTACAGTCGTAAGTGGGCGTGGGCGTTCGACTTTCCGGGGAGGTGCTATTGTTACGATGTGAGACTTGTTCCACATTAGTTCCTCATATGGGTGGGGAGCTGTATTTAAGTTGGAGGTCAATCCTCCCCTCTTGACTATTGTTTTGAGGAGAACTTAGGATTTCTGGCTTGTACACGTAACATTCCTGATTTCAACCTCAAACTACCTAGATAAGGTTAATGCCACGTGGTGCTCTGGTAAGGGCGCCCAACGATAAGGCTACCACTCCATATATGTGGCCACAACTCACCCCATTACGCCATCCACGACCCACAATCGCCCTCCCCCACCACCATTCATTTCTAGCCCTCCGATCAAAATCCCCAACGTCTATGAAGGATGATGCACTCAACTAAGGTCGGCAATTTGGTATATTTAGATAATAAATAAAATATAAAATATATTGTGTATTTTTAAGTGGAGTGTATTTTTAAAATTAAAGTACTCATTTCGTTCCGTGTATTTCACTCATTTGTACGGGTACGAATGTTAAGATGTATTATTTTTTTTAATATATAATGTAAGAAAAAGTATGGTTAAATTAGTAATTTAAAAAGAAAAAGTAAATAAAGTTGTTGGGAATAATGAAAAAATGTAAAAATTAATTAAAGTTGTTGGGATTGTAAAAAGTAGGTAATAAAATATTATGTATGATTAATGGAATGCGTAAAAATATGTGGAACAGCCCAAAATCAAAAGTGAATAAAAATACGTGTGATGGAGGGAGTAATTTTTTTAGAGGATTGATATTTTTTTAGTGAAAATAAATATGAATGAAAAAAATGAAAAGGGGAAGATAAGTATAGATGTGAAAGAGTATATAACAAAAATCACCTTCTTCTCCAAGTTGTATAAAAGTCACGTGTTTATAAATTTGTGGTACATATAAAGAAAAAAAAATCAACATTATCTTGTATCAAAGTCACGTGTTCATAAATTTGTGGTATATATAGAACAAAAAAATAATAAATAATAAAAATCAACATGATCTTGAGGGGTGGCCTGCAAACATAGGAGAAAAGCGAGGAGAAAAATTAAAGAATTAATGATAATAAAATAAGAGTTAGTCTATTGTAAATTGAATTTAAATCACAAATCCTTGTAAATCTTGTGATTTCTTTTAATTTAAATATTTTAGTAATACATGAGATATATAGAATTGAAAGGGAAATCAAAATATTTATACCGTGAACCCGAATTACACAAGTGTTTATGATAAAATAAACGGCTTTTACTTATTATTATCTTAATTTAATTACGAGTAAATTTTTTTATAATTAAAAAATAACCGACTTTCAATTTTTTTTAAATTTAATTACAAAACTTATCAATTAAATACACGACTTTAATGATTTTTTTAATTTAATCATGATTTTTTCTATTTATTTATTATTATAATTTTATCACAATAATGTCTTCAATTAATTAAACAGTCCATATTATTATGTTAATAAATAAAAACCACATAAAATCTATTGAAATTTTAAAATATAATAATATTATTTAAATTTTAATAAATTATAGTATATAAAATATAAAAGTTTTATAAATAATAATAAATGACACACACCACATTTAATTAATTGTCGAAAACACATTTGTTTAATTTTTTTTTTAATATTTCGTATCTATTTTTTTGTCAATAACACCTTTTTTTTGCTTCTAAAAACATATATAACTTACACCCCCATTTTCTTGTCGAAAAAATATATAGTTTATAAATTTTTAACATTTAATATGAAATTTATACATTTTAGTTTAAATATTTAATATTGTATATTGCTTTTTATTAGTCTAGATAGTCATATGGAGTATTTTATTTAATGGAAGAAGTTTTAGTTAAATATAAAACACAAAAGAACATGCATTTAATTTATATAGAATAAAATTTTGAAATTCATAATTAAATTGAGATAATACAAAAAGTTGTATATTAATTGATTAAAAAAGGAAGTTCATTAATAAATTAAAAAAATAAGAGAAGGCCATGTTTTTTTTTATAAAAAAATAGTTCGTAATTAAATTGAAAATGTGAGAAAAAGTTGTGTATTTTAATACAATTAACCTAAAATAAAATAATGTGCAATTGGAACGGTAAGAAAAAATTATTTACTCCCTTCATTCCATAAAAATTGTAACATTGTTTTTTGCACGGAGATTAAGAAGTATAAAAATTTAATAATGAATACTCTATTGAGATATAATATTTAAATGTGTCGTGTGTAGTTGTATTAGTGGTGTGTGTGAAGTTCTCATATAAATATAGGAATTATTACTCTAAACCACATAGTATATTAGTATATTATTCATAAATATACAAAGTACATATAAGTAATAACTATAAATATTAATGATAATCTTCTTCTTATATCTCTTATCTTACTGATTTTGTAAAATTTGAATTTTACTTAAAAAGATATAAATAAATATTCATTATCTTCCTTCTTTTTTTAAAAAATATTATACCATTTTTTATTATATAATTAATTAGTTTTACGCCAATCAAATCGCCACGTCACCTTAAATTAATTAAAGAAATATAAAAAATTCTAACACACATCTATGTGAAAACGAGGCCGTCAAATATGAGACACGAAGATTGGGATGAAAAAATTCTTTTAGGACATAAAATAGGTTGTGCAGAAATATACATTAGTTGTGTTGTAATATAACTTAGTCGTGCAGCAATATAACCGTGTCATGCAGACTTCAACAAACTAATTATAATCTTAAATGTGTTCGTGCAACAATATAAGAATTATTGTGCAACAATCTAATTATAATGATGCGCATGTGACTACTGTACCATCACCATGGATGATGACCTTTATCAGTTGTCTGTCTCCCCAAATGTACGAATTTATAAGAAATAGATTCTCATGACTTAATATTAAATTATGCAACATTATTGTGTAATAATATAACTATATTGTACAACAATTTGACTGTATTGTGCAGATTTATACACTTATTGTCCATATTTAGTTAATATACATTTAAACACTATAATTATTATTTTTTTGACAGAAACACTATTATTTTTTAATTATTTAATAACACAATACTATTAGTCAATTTGAGTTTAGGATGGATATGTTAAATTAATATGCAGAAAAAATGAAATTTTTATAAATATATCTTGTTTTCTTAAAAATAAAATGTGTAAACTTTTGTAGATAATCTAAAAAGGAAAGTGTCATAACTTCTTTGGATGAACAAAGTATAATCTTTTGCAAGAGATGAAAATATTATCACTATCGGAATTTAAGGAATCAATTGAAGGTATGTAAACTTTCAATCTTCACCGAATTTTACATTCAAAAAAAATAATTGATGGATTAAGATGCAAAATGTATTATTTGTATGCCATGATATATATCATGTTTTTTTTTGTTTGATAAAAAATTTTCTACTAACACATATTTTGTGCGACGATCCTGTCACATGTACCGACTAACACAAATGATCAAATGACACTTCAATTTAAAATGTTTTAAAATGAGTTATCAGACGATTACGTGCAAAATATTTTTATAACAGAGTAGTGCTACTGTACATTCAAATTTTAACATGCATCCGAACTCAATAATTGGTACGCTAAAGAAATGAATCATATAAATAAAAATTAATTAGGTTATTTCTTCAATTCAATCCATCCACTTCTCTCTCATCAGCTATGAGAGTCAAAATTCATGTATGTTAAGGTTAGATTTAATATCTTTCCATATATTTATAAAAAAATGTGCATTTGAGGTCTTTTATCATTTATTGAGCAGAAAATAATGTTTAAAGTTCACAAAAATACAAACAGAGTCGAAAACAACCAAGTAAGAGGTTGCTTGACTAAGTCGAGCCAAATGGCTCTAGGTCGAACTGAGCAGGGCAGAAGTTTGGGAAATCAAACATGTTGATCAAGTGATCGATGTGAAATTTACCTAGATTTTCGAACTTTAATTTCATAAATAAATTTACTTAGATTTTTATGGCTTTAATTTAATAATTAAACATAATTTTTATTAAAATTACTATTAGAAGAAGGTATTTATGTGATTTCTATTGAAAACGAGTGATTTTAATGTAAAAATGTATTTTAGAGATAAAAAGAAAGATGTGGGAGAAATAAGATTTGATGCGAAAGGGTCGGTGATCTGAAGCATGCGTGAGCATGTGGATTGGGCCGGTGATGCTGGGCTGGAGCGCCCACACCTGGAGCTTCTGGGCCAATGGGCCTTAGTTAAAAAAAATTGACGCCATTGCTGGGCTGGTCTGTTTGTGTTTTTTAACAGTCAAAAACTATTTCCATTCAACAATTGTCAAACGATCCAATTACCACTCAATCAATGGTTGTCAGATCAAGCTTTTCAGAGAAAGATTTTTTTTTTCATTTAATAGTTATCAAACTCGATTCATATCATGAAGAGAAATAATTTATCTCTCTAAAATGTAAATTTTTCACATGCTACTTTATAAAAATAAATTACAGTGAATCAAGTTTACAATTTCATCCATCAACTCTATAATGTCACATTTTAATAATAAATAACAAAAAACAACTTGCTATCTAAAGTTGTACTCGAAAACAGTGTTCTGAAAATCTGATCGGACTCAGGAATCGGTCACGGAATCTGTCCGAAAAGTCTCAAAAACCGTTTTTAGAGTTGAATTGGGGAAGAACCGAGTTGAACCAGTCAAAACCGGGAAAATCGGTTCGACAGTTTCAGTATTTTTATTTTTTTACTTTTTTTATATTTTTTTTAATTTTTATGATCACGTTTATTTTTATTTATTTTAAAATATAATATTTACATTTTGAATTAAATTATGAATTATAATATTGAGTGAGTATATTATAAACTATGTGAAGTATAAATTATGAACTATAGATATGCTTATTCAATTATATTTTAATTTTAAATTGTATTTTATATTTTAAAAATTAATTTAGGTGATTATATATTTTTATAATTGGTAATTTTATAAAATATAATTGAAAATATGTAAAATTTAATTTTTCGGTTGAACCGGTCCGATCGCTTAGACATCGAACGTTGCCTCAACCTTTCAAAACACTACTCGAAAATACTTGCAAGTTTTGACTTATACGTGATGTGATTTAAGAAAAATGACTTTGGTATAATGATATTTGAAAAAGTAGAGGTTTTTGGGCTAATTTGATTGAATAAAGTAATATTGTTAATTTTGATTAGATTGTGTGTAAAAATAATATAGTATTTTTATAATATTATTATAGTAGTGTTATAAAGATGTTGATATTGTGTTTGTTTTTATTTTTTAAATGTACCAATATTTTATGGACGAATAAAGGAGAAAGAGGGAAAGTATTCATAATCCTAAGCCAGGTGGGAGTGATGGAGTGGTGGTTAGAGGCTATATAAGCTGCCACCTTCACAATTACACCGCTCTTGCTATAATTTCTACTCACCACACTCTTGCTATAATATAATTTCTACTCCCTCTTCTCCAACGCTATGTTCATTTTTGGAATTATAAGTTTCTATAATGGGCCACTAAAGTAATACACTCCCCCTGTCTAGGGATGACAATGAGATGGGTATTTTCGGGTATCCAGTCTACCCGAACCCTAATGGATAGGGTGCGGATAGTTGTAAATAGGCTTGGGATGAGTACGGGTAGTTGTGAAAAATATCATTAGAGTTTGGGACGGGTACGGGTAATGCCTCAAATACCCACGGGTACCCCAATTTAATTTATATATGATAAGATATTTTATATGTTTAATTAATAGTTATAAGTTTTATTTAATCATATTTATTTAAAATAATACAATTTATATTATATTTATTTTATATTTAATTAATAATAATCTAATTTTTATTATTATACTCCTATTTAGATAATAAAAATATATAAATATATAAAATAAATGAATATTAAATGGGTATGGGTACCCGCGGGTCAATATAAACGGTAATGGGATGGGTACGGGTACCATAATAAATTTTTTAAACGGGACGGATACGGATATATGCAGTTATTTTTTTAATCGGATACAGGTACGGGTACCCTAAAATAAGCGGGTACCCTACCCGTTGTCATCCCTCGGTCCAATGAGACTTTTCCACGTGGATTAAAAATTATTATTATTTAATGTATAATGGATAATTGTATTAAGGAGTGTGTGAGTTCTATATTTTAATTGTATTAGTGAGTATATGTGGGTTTCATGTGTGTAAAAAATGAATTAGACCAATAGGGGTAGACGCACAAAATGGAAAAATGAGACTTTTTGGGACGGATGGAGAGAGTATATGTTTCCTTTCTCTCCTTCTAATTTATACTCGATGACTACATTTTATTCATACACTGCATTGCATGGGACATCAAATTAATTGTGTATTTTCAATTCTAAAAAGTTTAGATCCATAATATTTGTTTTAAAAAATTAATTATGATATTATAAAAATTGTATGATATAAATTTTATAGATTGACATGTTCCTAAAACGCATTTTATAGAATGAATAGAAGTAAAAATAATAAATAATCATCTATCAAAATGGTAATATTTAAGATAAAACCTTATAATATGTCATCAAATTACTATATATGATAGTAATTTGACAATTAAATTTTTTGATACACCTATTAATTATAGAAAAAAGAGATTACAAAGTATGGTAACTCTATAAATAAGAGTAAAATAATTAAAATAATATTATTAATAATAAATACTCTTTTAAATTTTTAAAATTTAGTTAGATCATATAAGCAAACATATAAGTATTTACTTTAGATAAAACGACATGTAAGCATTATATACGTACAAAATAACTACATGACATTACACACAAAACATTCATTTCGGGCACACTGAATCATCGATACTATTTTTGTATATCATCTTTTATACTACATGTTTATATAATTACATTTATACATCTAAAAGGAGAAATAAATCTAATCAAATCCTAAAATTTCTTTTTTTTTTATATATAATCAACACATAGAAGGAGAAAGAAATCTAATCATATCCTAAAGTTTCATTTTTTTTTTATACAATCCACACGTAGAAGGGAAAATAAATCTAATCATATCATTTAGGTTTAAAGTTTCATTTTTAGTGTATAATTTTTCATTCTCTCCTACGTATCATTCATTCAACGCAGAAATAATATATCAAAATGACACAGAAAATCCGAATCTCATATCGGATATTCTAGAAAAGCACAAAACACAAAATCAAATGACAATCACTAAGAAGCTCAAGGCTAAAATACATATTCTCTTTATTATTGACCACACCATTTCCAAGATATTCATAGCTTGTTTTCTTCCGCAAGCTCTATAAGATTGGTGAAAATGTCAATGAAATATCAAAAGATAAAAACAACCTCAAGGAAACAAAATACAGCCCTCGTTGGAGATGCAGTATAATTTTTTATATATTTAAATTATATTTGTATATATTTTTTTTTATATTAGTTTAATGTGTAAATTTATATTTTAATTTATGTTGTGTCAAAATAAATTATAATTTTAAAATATTTATAAATTTTAATAAAAGTGGAAAAAATATTATTTTTTTTTAATTTTAAACGTTGTCTTAATTTTATGTTTAAGTGAAGTAATGTAATTTTAATTGATCGATTGTGTTATTTTAATTTTATGCATATTAATATTTTTAGGGAGGATTACTACTAGGTAAAAAAAAACTCTTAATTACTATGAGATACAAACATACAAAAGTATTACTACTAACTACAAAAATATATAGTGATATTCAAATATTACCCCTACAATGTGTTGCACATAAATGTTGTGTGCATCAAATGTGTAGCAAAGTGTATGCAGTAAAAAAAAGTGTGTGCAGCAAAAAAGTAAGGTGGTCTGGCGGCGGTCCGGCGACCGGCCTGCGGAGCTCCGGCGGCGGCAGCAGGTTTCCGGCTACCGGCCGGGGTCCGGCGGAGCTCCGGAGACCGGCCGATGGTGGTCCAGCAGTGGATGGGGGTTTGGGTTGTGTATGGGTTTAGAGTTATATTTGATATTTTACTCTAATATTTTGTATATGATAGTAATAATTATTTTAAATCAATGTATCTAATAGTAATTAGGGGTACAAAGTGTGTACATAGTATTAATTATCTTTTTATTTAAAAATAAAAATAAAAAGGAATTAACAATAATTTAGTTTTTAAAAAAATTTAAAAAAATTATTATTTTAATTTTTGAAGTAAAAAATAAACAACTTGTTGGAGAGAAATTTTGAGTTAACTATATTCTAGAGTTAAACGTGTGATAAAATAAAGCCAGCGGCGGAAGATTACCTATATTTTAAACATTCATCAATCCGTCCTTCAAATGCATGTATAGAAGAGATAATTACCCCTTATCTTATGATGGGTGAGGCTTCTGTATACACTTCGTGCGCCTTTGTAATTTTCATGCCCATTTGCAATTTAAACCCCTAGTAATACATAGATTTAAATAGAATTGGAGGAAAAAACTGTATTCTCCTCTACTTATATTGGTTGTATGTGTATGTGTATGTGTGATAATAAATAGTTGGAGAAATATGAGAGAGAAGAGTGACGGCAGCATTAGTACAAGAAGTCAATATGGTTTGGAAAAGGGTAGAAAAGAGAAAAATAAATGATAAGAGAAAAAGGAAAAATGAATTTAGGAGTTCTCTGGGTAAGAGGATGGGCGAGTCTAGTGTGTTAATTTGTTCAATTTCCAATCCTAATTAATATGGACAATATTGCTGATGTATCATGGTAGACTAGTATACCTTTTATTTAATATACTCTATCTCCATATTTTCTACATTTAGTACATTTGTAATTAATTATGAAGTACTTTTTATTAAAAATATTATTCTTTTCATTTTAAGAATATTTGCACACTTTTTATTTTGGTTTATCCACAAAATATTTACACACTTTTTATTTTGATTTGTCCAATGAATACTTGCATACTTTTAAAATAAAAATAATATACAATATCAATAACCTTACAATACTATAATATTGCAAAAATGTTACATTCTTTTTACACACAATCTAGTCAAAATTAACTATACTATATACGTTATTTTATTCAATTACCCAAAATACTCATTCTCTTTCACATATTACAAGCTGCATATGAAATAATTCAATGTATCATTATCACTTTTTATTAATTAAATATTATTTTTTCATTAACATGTTATCACTTTATATTCCTCTTACAAAATGCATTTCATGATACGGTCTCGCACAAATCTTTGTCTCATAAAAATACTAAGAATTTGTGTCTTGTGAACTCTTTGTACATATAAATATTAACTTCTTAGAATATAAATTCATATTTTTCGTTTTATTTCATCCCAAATTCAACTCCGCACTTCCTTAAAAGAAAAAAAAAACTTACTGATATTACTTCAATATATTTTAATTCAAAATTTATCATCACATTTTTAATCTACATAACATACTTTATTATTTATTTATTAATAAAAAATATCATACTACTCCCTCAATCCCAAAATATTTTCACATTTTGACTTGCACATAGTTTTAAAAAAATGACTTTTGATGTAATTATGTACTTCTTAAATCCCCTCTCAATGTATCAATTTATTTTCGGGATGTGAGCAAGTAAATTATTGTTGACTATTGAAAATGACAAAATTAATATCTAAAGGGAACAAAGGGATAAGAAAAAGCAGAATTTTTTTTTAAAAATAATTAAACTGATTAAAGTATATGATAAAGTTGAGTATAACTAAATTTTGTAAAAGAATGTGTCCATTTTTTAATGTTAATTATATAGGTATTGTTTTTTTTTTAACTATTCGAAAACGGATTAAATATAATAATACTGTGCAAGTATTTTTGCAAAAGATGTATTTTTGGAGGTAGTATAGAGCCCACTACAAAAAAGGCAAAAGCATACATACATACTGATACATTACATAGGGTCAGTGTGACTCACATGATTATAAAATGCAGCAGTTTGCCTTAGTATCCACGTCATCCAGCTTCAGCTTATCTGCTCACTCACCCAACTTTACTCTCTATTATATAATAAATAAATGCTCATTCAGATTCTCTCCTGCTACAATATGGCTACTACTAATCTGCTCATTCTAGCATTATGCTGCTGCATTTGCATTTGCATTCCCACATCTGCCCGACCCGTTTTCAACCACACCCGACCCGACCTCCGAACCATGCTGTTGCGAAATGGGCTTGGCCTTACTCCTCAGATGGGGTAACTCAATATCATCATTAAAACATATTTATATTATATGTATGTGTAATTTAATTTAGTGTTTGATGTTCTTGTTCAGATGGAACAGCTGGAATCATTTTCAGTGCAATATTGAAGAGAAGTTGATTAGGGAGACAGGTGAGTGTGGATTTGTCATTTTCAATCACCTAATCCTCTTTTATCCTCTAATATCACGTTAATTGACCATCTCGTCAAGTGAAGTGATAAGATGGTCATTTAATACGGTATTAGAGTTAAAGACCTAAGAATTTTATCATTACCTATTTACAAAATAATTACACGTGTAATGCTTGAGGTAAAAATTAATCTCAACTGAATGTGAGGGGACGGGACGTGTTAGAGTGGATTGATTAATTATTACTAATTGATACTCTGTGAAAGCTAAGTTTAACTTTTAGAAGAGAGGTTATTTAATAATTTGTTTTTGACAGCTGATGCAATGGTGTCGACTGGCCTTTCTGCCCTTGGATATAAATATATAAATCTTGGTACGTTCAACTTCATATATTTATATATAATATATTAATTTATCTTAATTTAAAGATATTGCTCTGTAAAGATTTTTTTGTTCTTCTCAGATGATTGTTGGGCTGAGCTAAACAGAGATTCTCAGGTGTGTTGTACACATGCTCATACTTTTCAATATCATCTGTAAATTCTTAGGCAATTAATGTGAATGCAGGGGAATTTTGTTGCAAAAGCCTCCACATTTCCTTCAGGAATTAAAGCCCTAGCAGATTATGTTCATGGAAAAGGATTAAAACTCGGGATTTACTCCGATGCTGGGTAATTCTGTTTCCCACAAAAAGATTCACATTTACTGTTTCAAATTGTTAAAAAAAATTACTTTACACCAACTTTATATTACTTTTTTTTTTTGGGTATTTCAGTATATGTATTTTTTAACGAATAAAGTGTAAAGTATGTCAAGCGTGTAAGGTGAGAGTGATAATTTTGAAATTCAAGTATCAGTTGTAGGATAAAATTGTAGTTTCATTTTTGGGAGGGTAAGTGCGAAGGGTTTTGTGGGACGGAGAGTAATATCTTCCATTTGCAGAACTCAGACATGTAGCCTGAAAATGCCTGGATCACTAGGACATGAAGAACAGGATGCTAAGACTTTTGCATCATGGGTACACATGCTTTCCAAATCTTGAGATAATTGCATTTACAAAAACAAATTGATTTATGATCATCTGTTTAGGGGGTTGATTACTTGAAGTATGACAACTGCAACAACAATAATATCAGCCCCAAGGAAAGGTATCCTGTAATGGCAAAGGCTTTACTGAATTCTGGGAGGCCCATCTTTTTCTCTCTGTGTGAATGGTGAGTGAGAGAATGAATGAATTCAGACAGGGTCACATTGGCATTACATTGATTCTGTATTAAACATATCTTGCAGGGGCCAAGAAGATCCTGCAACTTGGGCCAAATCCATTGGGAACAGTTGGAGAACTACTGGTGACATTAGTGATAACTGGGAAAGGTAAATCCAGGGCGGATTCAGAAATTTTTTTCTGGGGGTACGACACGCAATTACAAAAAATATACTCCTAATTTAAAATCATACGATAAAAATTAAAAAATTATAATTACTTTAACATCGTTGAATTTTAATTTGTAAAAAGTAATTTAAGATATTATTATTACAAATCTATAGCATAAATTTAGAAAAATAAAAATAAATTGAATGTAAACTTGTGTTGCAAATAATAACTTGGAGGTAAAAATGAATGAGGAAATGTGAAGAAGTTTAAATTTTAAAATGAAAATAAATAATTAATAGAAAAGTGTAGAATACATTATTATTCAAATTAAAAAACAGAAGGAAGAAATAAAATGAAAAGGATACAAAATTTAAGCAAGCTTACATATTCGATTATAGTTAAAAAAACAGAGACAAAAAATATAAAAAATAAAAGATAAAAAAAAATTTAAGCAAGCTAACAGATGCGAACCACTAACCTCAAACACATTTCCGATAGAATAACCACTACGCTATTGATTTATCTATCTTATAATAGCCTATATATATGTTACTTATTTTAATTTTGGGGGGTACAGTCGTACCCCCATGTCCCATTCTAAATCCGCCCCTGGGTAAATCAATCATGGAGTATATATATTATTATGTGGGTCAGTTTGCTACCATAACTAACATGTGATGCTGTCTTGCCCCCCATGATAAAGCACTATCAGAAATGTATGGTAAATAAGATTTTGATTATAAACTAAACTAGCACTTTTGTTGCTTTCTGTACTGTGCGCACAATAATTCACAAGGAAGAGGAAGTATCCTTTATTTGAGCAAGTTTTGTGTGAAATCGTGTGATATTTTCTTGATTATTTTTCACTATTCGTTAGAAATGTTACCACTTCTTCATGCATCACACAAATTGTTCATAAAATGTACATAAAATAGTTTAATTGAACGATTATCACTTTTCATAAAAAAAAAAAACTCTCGTAATATTATGGTCCCATATAAGTTCTTGACCTTATATTTCCTTTGTATTGTATCTTATTTACTTGTACATGGCTAGCATGACATCTCGGGCAGATTTAAACGACAAATGGGCTGCGTATGCTGGGCCGGGTGGATGGAACGGTAGGATTCTATGTTTTGATTTCCTCATTAACTAGCCATTGTTTAGCCTATAGTTTTTTCAGCACTATAATGCATTACTTATGAATAGATCCAGACATGTTGGAGGTTGGGAACGGAGGGATGTCATTCCAAGAATATCGATCACATTTCAGTATATGGGCATTGGCAAAAGTAAGTAACTAAGTGGATGAGTAAAGTGAAAATCAGATAAACTGATATCTTAACATGCATTGTGTTTGAGGTACTAGGCTCCTCTGCTCATCGGGTGTGATATCCGGTCACTGGATCGTGGGACGCTGGCACTCTTGAGCAATAAAGAGGTTATTGCTGTAAACCAAGGTGAGAATTTCTCTCTTTTCTTTCTATTTGTTTAACAGGAGAGCACAAATTTTAGGTACTTATAATCTGACCAAATAGTGTTTTCTGAGAATAGATAAACTTGGAGTTCAAGGGAAAAAGCTTAAGCAAAATGGAAATTTAGAGGTAATAGATGGAGATGTAAATCAACTTTATGTTGCTTTATTTTTTGTGCTTTGCTTATAATTCATTGTAGGGAACACTTGTGTGTATCAAGTTCACAATATAAACCCTGTGGCCCCCTTTAATTTAATCTTAGCTAAGGGGGACCACAGCCCGATTTATAAGAGACTAAACATTGGTTGTATAATTCTTGAGTCAGGTGTGGGGAGGACCCCTCAGTGGAAATAGAGTAGCACTTGTGTTATGGAATAGGGGACCATCTCAAGCTACTATTACTGCTTACTGGTCTGATTTGGGGCTTAAGTCGACAACAATTGTCGACGCAAGAGACTTGTGGGCGGTAAGCACCACGTCCCTGTCTCTGTCTCTTGATCTTCTCTTGAACGAATCAATTTACATTCGATCGCTTTGGTTGTGCAGCATTCGACCCGATACTCTGTAAAAGGCCAAATCTCAGCCGCCGTGGATTCCCATGACTGCAAGATGTATGTTTTGTCACCAAAGTGACAAGAATTGCACTGCATAAATTTAGTCATTATATGATGCAATGCTCATCATCAACTTTCATCAATACATAATAAATCTACTCTTCTACATCGTATAAATGAGTACAAGTCTGGATTAATGCACAATATAATTTTAATTTTAATTATGATCTTGATATAAACATCCACATACTCTAATCGGCACGATTGATTAATTGTCGACAAATTATGTCATTCAATTGCAATTTTACTCCATAACTAATATAATTAATTAAAAGTAATATTCAATTGATGGAAAGTGATGATGATACAGTGAATTATTTCATGACTAATTAATTTATAGTTTAAATAAAAACTAATAACATTTTATAGCGAAAATGATAATTAACTACAAAAGCATAAAGTGGTCTCATTATACCGTGAGACAATATCACACAAGACATTTCCTTAGTTCTAAAACGCTTTTCATTCTAGTTTCAGAATATTTTCCCGTATTAATTTAGTGTCGCAACTTATTTAATTGGTTAATTTACATTCAAATTAACCAATTAGATCTTGTGTTGTAACTGTTTAGTTTGTTTATTTACACAAGTGAATTAATTAATTAAATGAGTTACGAAATTAAATTGGTACGATTTTGGGAATGAAATTAATATGCGCTCTAATTACGAAACTTAAAATATTTTAAATTCAATATAGCTCTAGTGCACATACCTACTGTATACACCATATGCTTATTTATTTACCTTACCAATTATTTTGATTAATTACTCTTAGAATGCATCCTCAAGAGTCAAGTTAGAATGACACATTTTTTTACAATTTATTGCAAAATCACGCACCTTGTATCAAAATGCCCACTCCTACTACTTGATGTCGCGCTCATTTTTATTATTAATATTTTGAATTTAATTATTTTTTATTTAATAAGAAGCCTATAAAAAATATTAAATTAATAAATATTATTTTTAGATATTATTCTTCATTAATTTATCTCCTCTTTTATAAGTATATAAATATACAATAATTTTATTCAATGATAATTTTTTTTATAATCCATAGTATATTGGATAAAAAGTGAATAATGTTTTTAATAAAATGTGATAATTAATATATATATATATATATATATATATATATATATATATATATATATATATATATATATATATATATATATATATATATATAATATATAATTAAAGAAAAGTGATACATCTTAGTTAAATTATTTGGGTAGGTTTTGCGTAAGACCGTCTCACGTGAGACAATTTTACACTTTTTAAAATGTTATCACTTTCGCTATAAAATGTTATCACTTTTCATTTATACTATAAATTGTTCATGAAATATCATTATAACTTTTCATTAATTTAATATCACTTTTCACTACAAAAGTTTGACCGTCTTACGTAAGCCTTTACGTGAGACGATCTCACACAAGTCTTTACCAAATTATTTTATGATTAATTAGTAGCATGGTTAAAGTGATACAACTCAATTAATTTTTTCACTGACCATATTTCACAAAGCCTACCAACCGCGTCGTCGCAGGCTGCCAATTCACCGGCAACGTTCTGATCCACCGGTGGGAGGAGCCATACTACCCAAATCAAATCCATCATTTCAATTGAACATAAAAAAGAACTGGCTCACGTTTAATTATAGTGGTGCTAAAAGAACATATGGAAAGAGTGGGGTGAATACACCAACGTGGGAAGGGAGAATGATAAATTCATAATTTTGAAGAGAAAAAAAGAGGAGAGAAAAAAAGAGGAGAGAGAAGAGTTACACAAAAAAAAATCGGTTCTACGACACAAAAAAAAAAAGGAAAAATTCACCAAAATGATTGTCATTTTTATCATTGTATTAAATATATTTGATAATATGTGCACGATCGCCAAAATTTTGGTGATTATGTTCACAGGAGGTGCTCTGAAGTTGTAATGGGCTGTTGATAAATAAATACATATTCTCAATTCGTGTTCTATATAGAGATCGCTTTTTTTTTAATTCTCGTGAATTTATATATTTATTCATTGATGTACTTTGATGTCATTAAACATTTTCTTTAAACGTCTGAAGGTTGGAACCGTTGCCACTACAAATCATAGGCAAAATGGAAGTAAAATTACACATTCAACTGAATGACTTATCACAAGAAAAAGGGCCTAAAATTCAAAACTATATCAAAACTTCTTTTTTTCCCTTTCATGATCTACAACTCAAGGCGCAATGTAAACCTTATACGAGCTAGAAGATTATACTGTTTCGTCTGTCTGGAGGTGCGACACACTGCCACAACAAACGGTACGATTCAATAGTAGCTGCATCAACCCCAAGGGCAGCAAGGTTGCGCCCATACTCCTAAAACATATCAAAGAAATGTTAGGGTGACCCAAGTACAGACTTAATCGTTTCCTCGGAGTGCAGGCAAGCGATATTACCTGGATATCAAGAAATAACTGCATACAAATCTTGTCTGTATCGGAGATGATGGTATGGTCCAAGACATCTGAGCTCGCTCCAGCCCTTCTTTGTGCGCTTTGACGTATTTTCTGAAGTGATGACTCCCTTTTCCGGGCCTGTATATAAGCGTCAGGTTGGCATGGTTAATTTTGGAATATAAAATGCACCTAGTCACGCATTATTGTTCCAAGGAAATAGAAGGTACTGCCTTAAAAAAGTAAAAAATTCTATGAGCATAAGATTTTAAGGAAAAGGACCAATATGCTCATGATGTGGATGGAACAAATAAGCCGCCAATTTCTTCAGTAACAAATCTTTCTCGAGAGAGTTGTTAAAATATAGTTGTAGCAGCCACATATTAATAAATAGGTCTAGCTCATGCCATTCATATTATTGACATCATGATGTCTGAGATTCACACCCAAAAAAAAGAAAAAAAACCCTCTGCCCAGAAAGTCATTTCTACAACTTCCTTTTTTACAATAGAAAAAAAGAAAGAAAAGAAAAATTCCTGATTTAATAGTTAAAAATAATTAATTGAAATTTCAACAATGTTGTGATTGATCAAGTGAAACCAATAATAGAGTATGAATTGATCAGCCATAAGTTCTTTCATTTAGTTGACTAAAAATGAAAGGTTGTTCTTAAGAAATCAAAAGCAGCAATGTTTCCATTGAGCATATAAGAACAGAACCCTAAGGACATGACACGAACCAACTGCAAGCAGAACTGCACAGTGAAATCAAAGAACTAACAAAAACAGATTATCAGATACAATATGTATGGTATTGTTGATGCAGAGTAATCCAAGGAGATGACAACGCTTTACAAAATATTATAAATTGACAGAAAAAAAAAAAAAACATACCGTATCGACGAGTTCGAAAGCTAATTCATAATATCGACGAGTAATCTCTGAGGCAGCACCCTGCAAGAGTTCATTTCTGAGCTCTGTTGTCAAGTATGCTGCAGCTCGCTCTCCTTCCAGAAAACCCTGCAAAAAGGGGGCAATTGGACATCATCTTTCATGACTATCACACCTACAAAACAAAAATTATATATACAGACTAAAATCAACACCTCTCTAATGTCCCTACTCCATACCACTTCTCACAAAAATGAAGTCTTATACTGAAATAGAAATAAGCACATCGTATATAGCTCAAGTCCTATGCTTGTGCCTACGCTCAAGTGAACTCGAAAAGAAAAGGGTGTGAACGCAATTAAAGCTTGTTATATTTCTCCAACAAGTTCCAAAGCTAACCTGAGAACCAGATATTAAAAGGTCTTGGAACCTTTTCTTGTATCTTCAAGAAATATCAGTGATGTACCAGATATCAGTGGTTTTATTATGCTTTGCTACTGGAGGAAGGAGGCAACTCACATGGCATTATGGAAATCTGATTGCAGATGAGTACTACTGTTTTATAGTCATTTATATTGGAGAAACAGAAGGCAGGAAAGACAATTGCTTTTAGGAAGAAGTAATTGTTGCAAGGACAAATGCTTTTTTATTTTAACCAAACCAGAAACAACTCTAGGTAGAACGTAATTATCGTCATTTGCTAGGACAACAGATTTAAGGTCACTTATTCACAGTAATCTATATAGATAAACTCTAAAGTGAGGGACCTATGCACTTAACAGGTTTTGGTATAGAATATTGGATGAATTATAACATAAACAGCGGGACGCTGAACAAGATCATGATTGATATAATTCCAACCAAAAATACATAGCATATAGCATCCATATATATAACCAACCAAATTGCTGCCTGATTGGCTTATCAAAGTCTTAAATGTTTTATTTAAGTAGCAGCATAACTTCAACAGACATAAGGAATCAAATGTTTCATTTAATTATAAGTCACGGGAAACTCGTCCTTAATATGAATAAATGCAGGTGAAATTAAAGAAATCATGTACCCTTAAAGGACGCAATACCCCAGATACAAAGGGTGAATGCCGAACAGGAGGAGGTTTGTTCGTCATTCTATAAGTTGCAGTTATTCCTTTGAGTTGCCGCAAATCCTACAAAAAAAAAATGTTCACTTAAATAACAGGGTTATTTCTGATTATAAAATTTTCATCCAGATTAATAAATTATGCAATGACTTTCAGGGAAATTTTTGAGGAAAAACTAACCTCCACAGACCTCTCAACCAGAGTTTCTACAATCGAGTTAATTACACAAGGCTGAAGAGCTTCAAGGGAAACACCACCCTGAAAAATACTCTGCTTTACAAGATCAAGAACTTCAGGAGGACATGCCTTGAGAAGTCCAAGAACATGCCCAAGGTAATCACCACAGATTTCCTCCACGAGACAATTTAAATCATGAATTACCTGCAGGATAGAACTTCTATTAGAAAACCTGTTATTGAGTCCCAATCCAAACTGTTATGTAGTATGTCATATCACGCATATTGCAGGTCTTCAGAATGAGAAGAAAGAATGGATATTCAAGATTTTGAAAAATAAAATCCAACATTCAGCAATAAAAAGGTACAAAAGGAGTTGTAAGGCACAAAAGTTCTAGAATTAACATGCAATGCAGATACTTCTAAACCTAGACAACGTAAAACTACAAGACTTTATACATAAAACTCAAATCAAACCAGAAGGTTAACACTGGTAAAAATATGTCATAATGGAGTCCAACTTCTGAGCTCCAGCTGTACTTATTAATTACTACAAACTCCCAATACCACATATCAGCAGTAAAATCGATTTGCTGAACCACTCACATTATCGAAGCTTAAATTTCACATTAAATGCTGAGCATGTCTTTACAAGTTCGCATCCTTCAGACAAATGACGACAGTGCAATAGCATGTCCTCACAAGGTTTCCTTTCATCAATTTACCTCTCCTAGAAAAATTACTTTCATTTGCTATTAATTCACATCCCTTCTTTCTTTCAACTGAAATCCTATGACTTTAAGAAAATTAAGAACTTGTGAGTTGGAAAGAGGTGCACTAAGTGTGCTATCAAGCTCTATTGACAATTGGAGTGTAGCATTTTAAACGGTTTTGAGTATCCTAGGTAGGTTAGGTTGTACTATTCTTTCATACTGATATAAAGAGATCCGACAATAAACAAAAATAAAGTAATTACCGGCAAATCAAATATGATTGGACACAAGTAAAAGAAAGACTTGGATTTCCAAGTTGGCGTTTCATACTAATATCCCTACATCTCTTCTTTATGGTCTATCACAACATAAAATATGATTGCAAAGATAATCAAATTAAAGAATGGCCCTAGCAAAACAATCTTTTGTCCTAGAAAAGGAATCAAACCCAACTGGAATAGAAGCAGACAGGAATAAAGCCTTGAGAATGACATTTTGCACATAAGTATAATAAATTATCTGATTGGAGGTACATACATAGAGAAAATCTTCGGGGGAAGCAGATACAACCCATTCATGTCCAGAATTGCCAGGCACATTACCAGCTTTGCGAGCATTCAGTCCAACTGACAGCCAAGTTGAGTACCTACACAAATAAACAGTAGCATATTTCATGACAGCGTTTCATTCAGTTTGCAATCATCATAACCAAATGAGGAGAAAAGAAAGAAGAATAAAAGAAAACCTTGAAAGAAGTTGCAAAAATAAGCGCAGAAACTTGTCAGCGCAAGAAAGGAGAAGAACATCATCTCTCCAGCATGATCTCAGACAATCCAACAAAGAAATACTTTGCCTCAATACTAAGCTTTGAGAATGTCCCACATTGAAGGATTCCTGAGATGGTACAAGTGTAGCAGTCATAAGAGTAGAATCCAAAGCTCCAGCAATTTCCTGAAACCTGAGGTAATGAATCAACAGCTCTACGATCAAGTTTTGTTGTTCCACTTTAGTTTCATCACCCTCTCAAGATTTTGGAGGCTTGACATAAGGAATACAAAAAACATAAGAAATTATATACTACACCTCAATGAGAAATAAACTCCAGTATTCCACTGCTTTATGAACTCTACATAGACTGTGTCTTCCCTTAGTTTAGCAACAGCAGATCTAGAGGGACAGTAACCTTGAGAAACAACCAAGAACAAGAGAATTTTTAATTTTTTTAGTAGAGTATACAGCGAGCACATAGGAAGTTAAAGATGTTTCCCACCACCTTCAAGATATTCCAAGAAACCTATGCTTGACTTGTAGTTTCTAAGGAACTCCGAAGGCCTTCCAGGAGAAAATGCCCCTGGTTTTCCTTTTTGGATGGCCGATAAAACCTCCTTGAGAATAGAATTTGACAGAAAGCTAAAAACATGAAGACCTGAATTTTCTGAAAATTTTGATAATGCAAAAGAATCAGCATCAAAACAGAACCTTTATAGTCCTATTGACTAATTTTAATAAAAGTGTGTAAGCGATGATCCATACATGAAATGCACATAACTTGTACATATGCATGTTTAAATAAAGGAACAAAAAACATCTTTATAATAGTATATAATTTTAACTCACAGAAAATCAAGTTTTACAATGCAGATCACTAGCAATAAATAAGAACAAATGAATTAACTGAGTATTTTTCAGTTTAATTGACCAAGGTTATAAAGAAAGTTGATATTTCGAGGTAATAGCAGTGAGTGTTGCTTCTTTCAAACTAAATGACAGCATACCTGTAGAAGAAATGTCCAATAAAAATTTGCAATCATTTTCAATGTGTAGCTTTATCTCTTCATAGTCTTGCTCAAGGTCATCTCCAGAGGATGCACCAACTGTTCCAGGTGAGCCATGAGGGATAATTTTCTGTATGAAGGATGCCACAACAGTTGATCGAAAAATTTCTTCTGCACTTGTGGTATTATCAATAGCAGCATATGCACGTAAACAATTGTATATCGCATTTGCATCCCTGTGCTCCAGCCCATCCATAAAACAGTGTCCCAAGCTCGTATCTAGTAACAAGCTAGCATTCTGAATCCTCTTCACCAAGTTCTCTACGAAGGGCATATCCTGTACTGCCATCATAGAGAGAATCAAGATCAATATTCCAAAATTCCAGTTGTATAAGGTACAATCTTTGGGGGTTTAAAAAACATGAGTTGTCAAGGCTACATATATGTTCATACACTCACACATCAGCTTCCTTTATTCCTTGTCATTTCAAATTGTTTTTCCTTTTTTTCAAAAGAAGCTAACAACATCACTTGTATGCATATACCATGGAAATTCTGTTTAGTTTTGTTTTAGGAGGCACAGTTAATTTTCTTTGTCGTATACATGAAATATCTCATACTATGACCTTAATACTTATACAGGAATATGAAATTTGACTCAGTTAATAAATGCATCAGTGCTTTTTCAGATCATTCAAATTTTAGTGAATAAAACATGAAAAATCTGGACAGCGAAGCTGAATACATTGATTATATCATGCACTTCTAGTCTTCTAATATAATCATCATACATAAATGTCATCATGTAACTCTAACTTTAGTGTATCCAGTCACAACAACATTCAAAAAGTTAAAAAGTTGAGCTGGTAGACATGAAAAATTCACATTGTTATTAATGCTACAGATTGTCATAAAAAAAAATCCCATACAAAATTTAACAAGATAAATTGCCACTGTTAATCTAAAATCCAATAATTATATTGTGAAATTAGAACTTATTCTACTGATTTATACAGCAAAAATGATTGTAGTTAATAAAACAGCTTCTTCCTACCACCACTGCAAACTAAAGCCAAGGGGCTATATCAATAGTTATTTACAACCTTTCTCAACTGAAGGACAGAGTAAAGTGGCAGTGGTAAGAATAATGAGTGTCTAGTCAACAATTTAAAAAGAAGGTATGTATGAAGAACACCTGGAAAATTTTTCAATGGTTGGGAAAATAGATCTGCTAGCATATATTGTCATTTTAGAGAAAGAGAGCAGAATGTAGCTCACAGGTGCAAACAAATAGCACAATTATGGATTCTTAATTATTAATTATATTAATACTTCAGTGAAGCTTGCACCATCCAAAGAAGAAATACAAAACTGAAAGTAATTAAGTATGCCAGATTCCTTTGCAAGCATAAACACTAAGTAGCACGAGGAACCTCAAAATCAACTTTCTTAATCAAACATATATTAGAATTTTGTAAGCATAATAAACTTGCAAAAGATTTTATACGTCAAAAATCAGATAATCAAGATCACATGATAAATAATATAAATTTAACATGTGGCAAAAAAAAATACACACACATGTGGCAAAAATAATATATACTGTTATGATGTCCCACATCGGTTCCGCACGCAAGTGCGGAAGGGCATATAAGTGGGGGTCAACCCTTCACCTTCAGCCATGGTTTTGGCCTTTGGGTGAAGTAAGGGCTCCCTAGCTTATGTGCCTAACAATTTGGTCCGACCTGCCGGATCCGGACGGGCCACGGGAAGGGGCTACCCGATGTGCGGGCCCAGGGGTTGCCACCCCAGATGTGGGCCCAGGGGGGTTGCCACCCGGAGTTGTGGGCCCTAGGTATGCAGGTTGCCACCCAGAGTGTGCCGTCCATGGACGTCCGGTTCGAAGGGGGATGGATTGTTATGATGTCCCATATCGGTTCCGTACGCAAGTGCGGAAGGGCATATAAGTGGGGGTCAACCCTTCACCTTCAGCCATGGTTTTGGGTGAAGTTAGGGCTCCCTAGCTTATGTGCCTAACATATACACATATATATACATATATATATATATATATATATATATATATATATATTATCAGAAGGAGAGGATATAAGGCTGTCAGAGATGGATCAAAATAGACCTGTGCATGGGCAATATAGAACTTTAGTCTATTCATTTCACTGGCAATTCTCTCGAGTAGCACGCTTTGTGTTTCCCTGACATTGGTTCCATTTTCTGCATTCTGAAAGGAAATATTATAGCTTATTTGGCCCCTTTCAGTAGTGTTGATGGTGCCATTAGACCAATCAGCTGGAACAGTAGGCAGCTCCTTTATCAGTTTTTCAACCTGACAAGCATAGCACGCACTTTGATCATAAGCTAAAAGCAGCTTAATGATTGTATTGTGTTGCACTACTAAAACACTTGATTGAGTAATTTCAAACATTTAGTGGTCTTTTCATCATCTGTCTTACTGCTGGTACAGTTCAAGACAAATTTCAACAAAGAGAGTATATCTCAGGAAGTAAAAGGCGAACCAAAAGTACATAGACAAAGATAAATTAAGAAGTTCAAGATGTGCCAAGTGAAACAACTATATTTATTCATGGCAGCAGAAGCAAAAGAGTTAAGCAGCAGACTAGGGGATCAAATAAATGTCAACGGACAAAAATTAAACTTTAAGGAGTATGGAGCCTTTTCACCCCCTCTTCGAAAAATAAACTTGTCAGGGTTTTCACGCCCTGCTCTTTTGACTATTTGATCAGCATTATCAAGCTTTTAATGTTTGTCCGTAATGAAACTATTCATATCATGGAGATCAGTCAAGTGGAGAACTGAATTATTTTAAAACTACAGTGGTCCATTTTATTTACTCAAATGTGTTGCAACTACACAAAGTACTACACAGAACAATCAACAAAGACAATTTTCTTACATTGACTTCATCATCGCTAAGAAGATTATTTGAATGTAAAGAACTAAATTACATCTAAGAATCCCATCACAGAGCCAAATAAGTTCGTATACCTTAGAAGACAGAGATGAAATGCCGCCATTTTAAAAACTGATGCTTCTTTTTTTTCCGCTAATAAATAAATATGAAACTCATATGAAATTATGTAACTGTCTTATACCTTGGAAACAACATGAAATGTGTCGAGCAACAATTCCAAGACCTCCCTCGTCTCATTGGCTTGGAAGCGCTGCTTGAGACGGCTTTGCAACGCCGCCAAAGAGCTATCAACCGAGCGACGGAAAGCCAAGATCTTCTCCTTGATCTCGAGGAGCGGAGCCCGCATACGCACTACGGCCCCGTCCACATCGACAAGCTTCGTGCTGAGGCTGACAAAATCAGCATAATCACGGTTGATTAACTCAACCAGCTCGTGCTTTAGAGCGCCAAGATGGGATCG
This sequence comes from Pogostemon cablin, assembly GCA_023678885.1. Lineage (NCBI taxonomy): Eukaryota > Viridiplantae > Streptophyta > Magnoliopsida > Lamiales > Lamiaceae > Pogostemon > Pogostemon cablin. The sequence goes on along the minus strand of CM042962.1, from coordinate 7,263,537 downwards.
AAGCTCCGAGCGGAGGGTATCGAAGGGTACAAATGTGCGAAGATCGGTGATGTATGACTCCGGATCGAATTCCGGGTCTGAAAACTTGGATGGATTCAGCCATAGTGGGTGGGAATCCTCCACCGGGTCACCGAATAAATCTGTGGCCGATCTTGGCAACGGAGAGTGCAGATCTGTAGCCATCGGAGAGTTGCAAACGGTGAAATGAAGTTTGTGATTTGAAAAGGGTTTTGTAAAGTGCGACTTCTCGCTCTGTTCTTAACTTTTTGGTCTTTTCATAAATCGTTAAGTATGCAGAAACGACTATTAATACTTCTTTTTGGCTTTACTAGCAAGATCCAACCAGAATAAGAATGACTGAATGAGCAAAAAATTACCTCTTTTTTTTTTCTTTTTTTTTTGGGGGTCATGGCGTCTCACGGGTCTCGCGAATCCATTGATTATTGATACATAGTTAAAAGAGAAAAATGTAAATATACCCACATTTTTTACCCTCAAAATCTTTTCCAACCATTAAATAAGTTGTGAAATTTTTTATCAAAAATAAAGAGTTGAAACATATATACTCTTTGATAAAAAAAAATATACTATTCAACATCCTTCGACCCCCACCGACAACCCAAGCAACCGGTCCCCAACAAAGAGCCAATAGACATCAATCGGTCCTCCACCGACATATATCGATTCGGGTGTTAGTTGCTGTCAGCCTCCCACCGACAAACTGACTGATATCAGTTGGGTCCCCCACCGACATGCATCGATTAAGTGTCGGTGGTGTGGGATCAATTTTAAAATTTTTAAGTAGGGGCATTTTGTCCATAAATGAATTTTGGTCAAAATTAAATACATTTCAATAAATATAGGGCCGATTATTTGTACCTCCAAATTTACTAAGCATACACACCTCATAAATAAAATAGACTTAAATATCCTAATAAATAAGATACAAATATCCTTTTTTTAATTAAGATCCACACCCGTTTGGTTATTATATCCGAAATTATTTGTTTTCTTGGATTACAAATGTGTATGGTTGCTACCGAACAAATTTGTTTTCTTCTATCGATTATCATTGTGTTCTGTTACAACATCCAAACTCAATAGACATCATAGATATTGTTACAAATTCGGGAACGCATCCCTGACAATAAAAAAAGTGTTCAAGGCACAACACGACAACGCATCATGTTTCAACTCCAAGATCTTTTATATATATAAACTTGTCTTGAGTATTATAGATTGTGGCATGACAACTCTACAAATGGGAGAATACATCACAGATATGTTATTCTCAAATGTATACCAGTTGCTTATCTTGTGGCATACGAAGCGCTAAATTCATGTTGCATCAACTAATTATTTTTTCTTCATGAAAATTTCCTTAATGGCTATCTTAGCTTAGGAATTTCTAATTAACAGGACTCCTAATGTGCGTTGCCAAATTTCCTCTCTCTGGCCAGTAAATTTCCTGTTGTATCAAGTTGGCTATTTATTGGAATACATGATGATATCAACAAATTATATTGTACTCTCTCCGTCCCCTTTAAAATGATTTTTTTTTTGCGTCCCATCCAAAAGCCAAAGAGTCCTCTTTCTTTTTTTACACATATGAGACTCACACACACCCACTAATACAATAAAACATGGGACCCACGCTCCACTAATATAACTACCCACTACACATTAAATAATAATACTCTTATTTAATCTACGTGCCAAAAAGCAAAAGACCCTCTTAGTGAGGGACGGAGGAAGTATATGTTTCTCTTTTCTTTTTCAATGCAATAACTGTGGAAGTAAACCTTAATACAACATGTTAAGTGTTGTTAGAAGTATGTGCTAGTGTCTTAACTTGAATATGATTGTGATACATGGGTGAAATAGGTGTATCAGTAAGTTGATATTCAAGAAGATGGCAAATCAGTACAACCAAGGCATAGGGTGATTTGCAGTTGGTTGTTAAATGGTTTAATAGCCATCAGATGGAGGTTAGAGGTCGTTTTGATCACCAGGTTCATAGTTGTTAAAGGTTTGATCACATGGCAACAAGATCTCTACTCCGATTGGTCCTATAACTTTTAGTTAGCATGTTGATTGTTTATATAAGTTGTATTCACAGCTTATACATAATCGAATCACCCCACATCTATCATAAGAAATAAAAATCTCTCCCCTCCCGTGGACTTAGGAGTTTCATCTCCGAACCACGTAATTCCCTCTCGCATTTCGTTTTCTTTCTTCTATACCTGTTTTGTGATTTCGTGTGCATGTAGTGTAGAGTTTCTTGTTTGAATTTCCTGCCACTTCCCACGACAATAAAATATAATAAATGATCTTTATCACTCATATTGATTTACTTCTAGTTTAATTAGAACCAATTTTCTCTCCTGTCTCCTCATGGCATAAGTTGGAGTTTGAATCTTGGCCTACATTGCTTTTGGCTTCTATGCAGATTGTGGCAAGACACTCGGTACACTTTTGTTTGTTGGAGAAGCTAGTCACCATTCGCCATGACAAATGCTTGTATGTTTTTTTCTTGGTGTTTGAAGTGAACAAGCGTTGGTTGTGGATGGTGTTACAATTACTTTGTATTACTAATGAAAGTTGTAAAATTAAAGAGAAAAAAAAGTCTTAAATGGGGTATATTTAAGAATATGTATACTATATGTTATTAAATTATGTTGAGATATGTTTAGAAAATTGGGTACATTTAGTAAATTCGGAATGCGAACAGCTGTACCCAAATAGAAAATGTGAACAAAAAAATTACTAAAGTTAAACATTTAGTAAATTCAGAATACGAATAGTTGTACCCAAATTGAAAATGTGAACAAAAAAAATTTAGAAAAGTTAAAATCAAGTATACCGCTAGATGTGATATTTTCTTCATCAATTAATACTCTTACACATATCTCGTACACTTTAATTTGACATAAAGTTAAAACTTATCACATAAGAACCCAAAACTATCATTGTTCAAGGGTTACAAAACCCACATAAATCTCAAACAAACATACCAAGAAATGCAAAATTCCATGAAACTGAACAACTTTTTCTTGATCTTTGTATCACAATATTATCACTTTTTATTCATCCAATTACTTAATAACTTTAATAAGAAATGCATTACTTGTTATTCATATTAAGAAATTCATTCTATAAATTACGAAATTCATTCTAGAAAATGATCTCATGCAAGACTTCAAATTAAATGAAAACTGGCATATTAAAGGGACATCCATTAACTGCACAACATGGAGCAAGAAACAAGCTAAATAACTATTTCTTTTTACATCTGTCCTGTGATCCAGTCAACAGCTACAAAAATTTGAAACTTGGAGCCTAATTATGGAAATGAATGTATATCTTCATACCTGGGCTGAGTCAGACTTCCGGTTTCAACAGTTCCAGAGCAAGTACAGCCAGACGAGTTGTTGTTAGTAATTATTTGGATGCAGTGGCTTCCGAGTTGGATAAAATGTTGTCCACATCCTCAAAATACGGCCAGTGTTTCTGTGATTTTGTATCGATCTTTGTTTCCTGTTAAAAATAGAACGAGCAGTCAAATTTTAGTATCCATACTGGTTATCATCTCCAATCGGATTCATTAATAAAGCAAATAATTATGATATCATCATGCATTTGGCCAGCAATCATGACAGAAAATAAAAGTAGCAGTATAAGAACAGTTGATGAAGAACGTGAGTCCAAGAAAAATAGTGATGAGGGGCATGGATCTTCTAACAGTCTTAGCCACTCATAGATGCTCCTGCATTCTTCTCCATTGCAATCTATTCAAAGACATGTATTCTATTATTCAAAGGGAAGTTGGTTGATGCGTAATCATCCGCAGCCTACACAAGAAACTCCATAGAAGAAAGTCTGGAAAACCATCCACGCATCCCACCAGTACTTCAGCATCAAATCAATGGATTCAAATTCGATTATCTACAAACCGCGTTATTACATGTTTTAAGGAACTTCCACCATGAGTATGAAAGCTTGTTTTATTCTACTTTTTTCTGTCATTAGTCAAATTCTCTGCTCAGAAGACTACATTACCACCTCAAAGCCGAGAAGTATTAAATGATGACAGACATGTTTTTGTTTTTGTTTCTGAAAATAGGTACATGAGCATGCACACATGCATGCATAAGCATACAGGTATTGCTGAGACTGAGAAATATTATTATTCAATCAGCAAGGCACATAGAACATTTCTCAAGTACACTAACGTCTAACAAGTATTGTTGATTTCTTTAGCAAGAGAAGAAAGATTTTAAGCACGTGATGGTGTTGATACTTCTAAACTATAAATTGATAATGAAACTAACCTCATATTTCTGAACTAGGGATGCCCAAAGAGATTTACACTGTCCAGGACTTCGACTATATCCATCTGCCAATAAACTCATTGATATCTCTTCCCAGAGAGCCATCCGCCCTTTAAGAACTTGGAATCTACTATTGAGTTCCCCTCGCATTTTAATCAGCTTCTTCACTTCTTCTTGTTTCCATTTGTTCCTTTTTGCAGTCTTCGAAGATTTTAATAGAGATTTTGGCAGATCAGACTCTAGTTCACTGCTTTCGTCTTCGGCATTTTCTCTTTCCTCTACTTCTAGATGTAAATTACTGTTACTATCTAATTTATTGGGCACAGATGAGGATACAAATGACTTCCAAAAATCATCTGATTCGTCAGTGCTTTGAGCTCCATTTGGCGATATAGAATTTGAGGCATCCTCATCTTCACTTTGAACTCTTTCATCATAATTTTGATCTGGGTTATGATCAGAAGGGAAAGAGCAGTTTGGTGAAATGAATTCAGCAAATCAAATCTGGTATTACATAAGATGCTATACAGAGCATACAAGTGTTGAATATTTATATCAGGATATTCAGAATAATCAACATGCATGCATGCGTTTTCATTTGCTAAACCAATGTAAATCACAAATTTTACTTTTCTATTTGAACTTTGAGACTTGAGAAGTTTTCGCATTTGTATTTAGGGATATGGTGCAGATAAACCTGTAATTATAGGCATCCTCAATTAATTTTTTGTCCAAATCAAACACTTCAAATTTTGGCAGTAAATTGGCCCCTCAACTATTGATTCAGGTATAAATTACCAACTTTATTTTTTAATTTTAATATTCAATTAAATGTTTGTATTTACAAAATCAAACAAAGCAATCCACCAAGTAATAAAGCAGGACGAGAATGCCCTCCCTCAATTTAAATTCATCTTGTATTCAACTTTATTTTAAGAAAATGAGACATACCTTTGAACTACTGGATGTATGTACACCCCCTTCTCAATTATGGGTTGAAAAGACAATTATGCCCTAAGAATATACACTAAACTCTGGGAATATAATAATACATGTAAAACAGAATATGAACCAAAAGAGTGTAGGTACGACCAGTAGTATATTGCATTTTTAGCCAACAAATTTCACTTTAATTTTAATAATCTACTAATAATTTTCAATGAATTAATTATTTATGTTACATAATTATTATATTTTATTACATTTAAACACCAAATAAAATCATAATATTAATTATACAAGCACAAAAAAAATCATGATAAATGATCTCAAAAGAGTTAATTGCCTTAAATGGGTAAATAAATATCCAATCAGTAATTATCAAAGGCACTAACCTTCTAATTCTTGCACTTTGGCACCTCTTGCAAGTGCAAGACCAAAGTTATCTTCCTCGAGTGTATCAATTGGTTTCCGCTTCTTTTCGTGTCCGTCAACTGCTTTTCTCAATGCCGAGAACTCAGAATTGATATGTGACTTTCCGGATAGTTTTCCATTGATCTCATTAGCAAGCACAGCAGCCGGATTCTCGACAGCAACAACTACAACTTCAGGTCTTTTACTACTGTACTTCCTTACCATTTTCCTTAAGACTTCAGAAACGGTTCTTTCCATGTGGTTCAGAGGGCAATTTATAGAACAGCTAGACAATGCGGCATGTGCAGCCTTATGAAGTGCATCCAAAAGTTTGCCTTTATCAAGCCATAAGCATCGTGTGGTAATTCTTATTTTACCTTTTAGTGCCTTCTCAATTGAACCACCTTCAGGTCTAGGTCGCAAAATTTCCATGCTGCATCACAGGTGAAATATGAATCATGCAGTAGTGAAGTCAACAAGGCAATATGTATAGGATTTCTAGATGATGTACCTAACAACTATAATGCCATCCGTAGCAATCCTCATTCTCTCTTCAACACATAGTTCGGTTGCCGTGCCAAATGCTTTATCACCATCACTGTACATCAACTGAAGTGTTGAAACTTAATCAGCAGGATATCTTTAGTTACGCAAAAGTGCAAGGGTCATGTCCCGATGTGTGGACATTTGCATTAGAGAGAGAGAGAGCATAAAAAGAGTGAAAATAACCTGCAGGTTCTCTTTACCGAGGGAAATGAACCCATTTGATAAAACTCTTCTATTTCTTAAATGTGACACCCCTAGCATCTCTCCATTCTTTATGACCTGAAATCACAAAGCAAATTACATATTTCATGCCACTAAATGTAAGGAAAAAGTATCAGATGTATCAGACTTCATCAAGGAACCAGATAATTGGACTCTTCTTTTCTTTTGTGGTTCTAACTGCAAGTTTCAAATTGCAAACAGAAGCTCTCATGATTACATAATCAATTTAACTCAATTTCCCGACCCCAAAAAATGGCAGTTTGACCACTGTGCATCTATTTCCCTAATATTTTGGAAATTAATAAAAAGGGAATGCACTTATACAAAGGATTGGCATAATTAACTTGACGTGTTTTAATAACAACTTTATGAATTAATAATTGAAATTGGAGGGTCTAAATTAAATAAGGAAGCAAACTAGCTATAAAGCGAATTTGGTCTCACCAGATTAAATTCCAAAAATCTCTAAACTACCAGAACTAAAAACTCACTGTAGTATGCCGAATGCCAGTTGACTTTCCCAGCAACTCATGCTCTTTCAAGAATAAGAGTTCTCCATGAATAGGAAGGAAGTGTTGGGGTTTAACAATTTTTAGTACTTCATCCTGTGAAGAAGTGAAAGTCCACCATATCAATTTAACTTCCATAAATCAAGTGAAGAAAAATATTATCAGAAAAAGTAAGAAAATTAGTATGATATTTTTCTCTAAACTTATGAGGTTCTCCAATATCGGGGATTTAAGATCATTGCTACTAGCCTACTACTATCTACTCAGTTATGCAGTTATGGGGAGAAAGGGATCAGTAACAGCCTTTATTTTTACACAAAGGCAAAAAAGTACGTCAAACTCTTTTCACAATAGAGATAAAAATCACTTCTACTGAGCATGTGCTTGATTGGAAGAAAAACTAGTCAAAACAATCAATGCAGCATTCAAAAGGAAACATGGTTTAACAGTTAATCCAGTTAATTTAGTGCTGCTAAACTTGAATTAAAGTGAAAAACAGAACCATTTGTACATCACCACTGCATGAATTGGCACTTCCAAAATGCATCCTTTAATTGAATCAAGTATCTTACTAGTTCTTCACGATGGGCATGCCCAGATGTATGCAGCAGTTCATTCTTTCCCATAACTATTGTTGATCCGATTTCAGAGACACGATTTAGCATTTTCATGACTCTCGTCTCATTACCTGGGATTACCTATAATGCAGAGTTTATAAGCAATTTCATCGCTGCATAAAGAATGCTATAAATGAGTTATGAATGTGGTATGGAAACTGCACGTTTTCAGAAGCTATATTTGAACCAAAAATGCAAGATTTGGAATTTTTAATTACGATCAACATCAGAGCACTTTGATATAATTGAGAACATTGATGAAAAGGTTGGAATCAGATGAGATTGCAACAGCACAGCTTCTAGGTCCTCATTGAAATGAAAGCTAAAAGCTTGTATCAAGAAGTATAATCTGTAAATTAGGCTATTCACAAATTGTATTACAAAAAATTGTCATCAAAAGACTCCTTACACCGTGGCTGAAGAGGTTGATGAGGGTTTACAGATTATGGTGGAACCGACGTGGAACATTGTAACAGGAGTTTATTAGATTTTATATATATTTATGACATTATTGTTGAATGAAGAAGCCTGGAGGCTTGGCAAATGGGGGTCTTTTCCCCTTTGATTTATCTAGTTCTTATCATGCATACTCTGTGATAGTAGCTCTGACCATGGCCAGGTGACATCTCACAAAACGTGAACTGAAAGTACTTGTCTTTATATATTTTAGTCTGGTACTCTATGAGACCATTGAGTCAGGAGTTGTGTTTGAACTATTGTATTAGAGTACATCATATTAGAAATGGCAGTTGAACTTAGACATCATACACTGAACAGTTACATGATTCCGTTTTGATCTGACTGACATATAAATATGGTTTCAAACAAATAAGAATTGAACATACAAAGTTGCTAAGATAAATAATCAAGATAATATATCTCAAGTTGTTAAAGTATGTTTTCAGTCAAGTGAAGCCAACTAAAGCTCGGGCACCTTGCAAGAGCATTAGTTTGTTTCTTATCTCATTAAGAGATGCATGAATGAGGCTTTAGTTAAAACAGCGTAAGTAATACACTTCCGAGACCTCGATACAGATCACAGTAAATGACAAAATCTGAAGAACTGGATTCACCATCATCAGGTTGCTAAAAGTTAAATTTACGTGAAGATCTATACCTTTGCTGAATATAAAACCAGATCTTCTTTGTTCAACTTCAGGGAATGGCTACTTCCATGCGATGCAAGATTCAGTGCAGCACGTGGTTCTGCCTGACAAAGCAGAAAATAAAGTGACATGGCAGTCAACATTATAACTACGCATTAGCAGAAATGGCTAAATGAACCTACTTGAGAACCAGTAGTGACAATTAGCAAGTCTTTCGGAGCATAAGCATCAATGTCTTCAACTTTAACCTATACACCATAGCTATATCAGGAAGTTTTCAGACAAAGTATAACAAAACAATAAAAAAAGTTCAAAATATAGAGCAGAAACAAAATGATAATGAAATTTTATCAACAATCTACCTACAATACATTACTGGGTCGTTGAGCTTAAGGCTCTTTGCCTATTACATATAAATTTATCAACCCAATAAACAAGGATATAAAAATAAAAAAAGTACCAACTATTTGCTACTCTAGATATAAATGGGAAGTGATTAATTACTTGTACACTTCAAAGTATACAAAATTTATACAAGATGACACCAGAAATATTATCATTATGCTTGCTAAATATTTGATAAGCACAAACTCTCAATAGGTTATCATTGAGTGGGTCTCATATTACAAATTTGGTAAAACTGGACATTTTTGGCTGTATTGAGCATTCTGACCCTCCTTCCTGTTTTACGTACTTAAACATTTGAAGGTATTGCTCCATTTAAGAAAAGGACAATAAGTACCAGACGAGAACAATAAAAACAAAGAAGTAACTGAAAATATAAAGTTGTTTAACTGTGGTCCCTCACAGCAATACATAGGCTCTAGAGCACCAACCTGTTTAGTAATAGTAAGGAATCATGACCACTGATGCCAACTCCACAATAGGGATTGTGGAATTATTTAATACATAAAGTAAGAGGTGTAAATAAAATTCATTATCCTTCTTTAGACTCTGGGGAAGCCCAAAACAGGGGATAGAAAGAGTCAAGAGGCAATTCAGGATATAATAATCTGGACATACAAAGGTTTAAATCTATTTTCCAGAATGATTTTTGCAATGTTTAGAATCTGGATTCTAAACACTTGTTATGAACAAAATATGTGCTAAAGGTTGATGTATCTTCTTTTCAGATATGCGATTTAAAATAATATAGTTCATATATATCAGGATTGATAAGAGCATGTTGAAGCAAAAGAGAGAACTTTGAGCATAACCATAAGATACCTTAACCTGGTAACTTATAAAGACGAGACGAATATGAGTCCATAAAGCGCTAGAAGCATATACAGAACAATAATCATGAAACTGTTGAGAGTTACATTAATCTAATAGTATCTTTCTCCAGTCTCCACATAGAACTTATTGTGAATGATAAATTAATAATGATCTGCTTAAAAACCTGATGGCTAATGAAAGACCAGAACTCAAATGTAAAAAGCACTTACCAGAGTCGAAGGATCAATTGGTGCCTTTCCATCTTTCCATGCAGCATCGAGATAAGTCCTCAAGGACATACCAACAAATACCTAAATTATGAACTTCAATGTTATATGTTTCTGAATTTGAGGACTTTTGAAGAAGACAAAGACATCAAAAAATAAATACAGCATACCAATTTCCGGCCAGTCAAATCAGCTGCAGCTTTTACACTACCAAGCCGATGAATATTAGAAGCAAATTGAGTGGTTATAACCCTTCCTTTAGCAGCTGAAATATGCCTCAATAACGAATCTGCCACAACTCTCTCACTTAGTGTTCTTCCTGGTGAAAGTACATTTGTTGAATCACTCATCATCTATAAAGCAAGGCACCGGAGTTAGAATCGCATTTGTGCCCCCTTCTTCAGAAGTTACTCAACAATGATCAGCATCCATAATACTAAAATGTTAACCATATTATAATCATTACTCTCTAAAGAAAAAAAATATATCAGCATTAATAATTTAAAGACTAATATTTCACCGTAAGAACTGTGGCAAAGAAACAATTATTTTAAACCAATCTGTAAAAGAAAAACTTGCTCGTTTCTCCATGGTTTTACGTATGGTCCAAAACTATCAATGCTAAAAGAACAGTTGGCATGCCATAGCTGCTCTTGTTGTTAGGGTCATATCCCCTATTTAAGAAAACACTAGGAAGGTTATTCTTCATTTAAATAGCAAACAAGATGCCAAAAAAAAAAAAAAACTGTTATTTCTCTAATTAATGAGACTAATGATACTTCATATACTTGTACACTAAAGTTTTTTTTTTTTCCTAATCATGAATAATACTTTACTGATCAACATAAAAAATGTGTTATTTCTGTATTTAAAGAGACTAATGATGCTTCTTAAACTTACTTGTACACTTCTAGATTTCTTTTTTTTTTTTAATCATGAATGATGCTTTTCTGATCAATGTAACTGGAAAATCCTTGAGCAAGCTTGGAATGGGAATATGCATGACCAGATAAAGCATCAAACTTCTAGCAGGACAATTATACATGATTTATTATTAATTATAATGTTTAGTCTAAAAATATTGAAAAAGAAATAAGTGAAAATTTTTCAGAAAATAATACAATCTTGACATGTTTACTATGAAAAGGAGGTAAGCATGACCTTCTTCTTACTAGCATCTGAATGAGCAACTTATATAATGCATGTAAACATGGGAAAACTTAGACAATCATTTCAAGATTTATTTCTAAATAGCACTTCCTTTTACACAAATATCGTCAAGTTTCTAGCAAGACAATCATGCAAAATTCATTGATTCTCAACATTAGAAAATAATGAAGAAAAAAAAAACCATCTCTTGACATCTTAACTTTGAAAGGACTAAGGAGGTAAGCATGACCTTCTCAACTTCACTAGCATCTGAATGAGCAACTCATATAATAAATAAATCTAAAGATAGGAAAATAAAACTCATTTTTAAATGAGCAACTCAAATACTGTTAACTTTCCAGCAAGACAGTTAAGCATGATTCATTCTCAACTTCAGAAAATAATGAGAAAGAAACAAGCAACACATATTCAGAAAAAATACGGCTCTTGACATGTTTACCTTGGAAAAGAATCATAGGCATAACATATATAAACCACTTAAACATAATTTAAGTTCATTTTGGCTGTAAAGTGCACACTGAAAAAAATAATTAAAACTAAACAAGAATATGAAATTTTCAAGCACAAAAACTCCTCTATCAGCATTTTCTGCCGCTTTTTAGGGGAGTTTCTACCAAAATTAGCCATCTTAAAGTTGGAGGATGGCGTGGGAAAGAACAGAACACTAAATTAAGGTAAATCCTTTTGAAATATAAATCATCATATAGAACTTTGAACTGTGCAGTCTCCATTACATACTTATTTAGCATAGTTTGTGATTTAAGCATGATTTATAGAATTGCTGCACCAGGTTTATGGAACAATTTGATGTAGACACTCTTAAAAGATTAAATTTCTAAACACTTATTTTCTTGGAAAGATGAGGAACAAGCAGGGAGTTTTATAATGGTTATCCATGTTTTTAATGGATACAAATGCAATGCTAACTGTGTATGAAAGATTTATTAATAAACAGGGATTTAAACAGAAATTGAATTCCTCACCAAGGTCACTCCTTCTTTTGCAAGTTCTTCTAGAGCCTCACGGTCAAATACTTGCCCATCCAATGGTGACTCGTCTATCTATATTTTTGTTCATAATGAGAATGGAAACAAACAGACAAAATAGAATGTTGAGAAAAGTCAAAAAAGAAAAGAGAAAAATTAAGAACTAAACTTGAGAACAAAAAATACCTTCCAGTCTCCTGTGTGAAATATAGTACCATCAGGGCATCGTAAAACCAATCCAGAACAATCTGGAATTGAATGTGTAACCCTAATTGGTTCGACTTCAAAAGGACCAGCAGAAAATCTCTTCCGTGTGTTAAACGTCTTAAGTCTAGATGGAACAAAGATCCCAAACTCTTTCAAACGCTTTTTAATGAGCTGTTGAATAAGAAGGAAAATTCATATTGATTTATGTTATTCAATATTTTGCATGATATGCAACACTAACAATTACCTAGAATATTTTTTTGTCAGTGAATAGTTACCAGAATGAGGATGAACAATAATAATCTAAATGTACACTGCAACCACACAGTATGAATAAATTTTAATGTACATTACCAAGAATATGGGGTACCATAATTAAATTCAGATTCGTTTGACTGATAGGATTACTTTGGATTTCACAATGTTCAATAATTCACTGTGATGTCAACATTGAAAAACTGAAACAAATAATTCATTGAGAATAATTATCACAAACCTCCATCGTGAATGATGAAGCAAATATTGGTGTGTTAGAATCCAGAGCTGGAATTACCTGAACAAGTGGGCATAACCAGTCAAATGTGAATCCATAAATCCACGCAAAACAGTATAGTTATGAACTTTAACTTTCATAGAAATGGGTGCTCTACTTAAGCCCTTCGAAGCAAAGATATTGCTAAAACAAAAGATAAAGATACACTAATATCCATGTCAGAGCAATGATCGAAATGGATTGCATGCCCTCAAACATCAGCACATGGCTTCATTCCTTTTAGTTTGCCTCTGAAAAATGATTATATATGAACTTTTCTGAACCTTTAATATCATGTTTGCCTCTGAACTCTACAACTTTTCAAATATCATGTTCCAAGAAGTAGAAATAGAAACTTTACCCAAGGCAACGCACCAATGTGGTCTTCATGCCCATGAGTAATAATAACAGCTTCAATTTTGTGGCTCCATTTTTTTATAAAGGTAGTATCAGGTATAATCTTCTGGACACCAAGTTCATCGTAGCTGAAAATTTATGTAGAGAATGACAAAATAATCAACTAAAAAGGAAACATATTTGATTTAAAAGAGTTACAAGTAGTAAGGAAGAAGTAAAAGTGGTGCATCTAACAGCACCAGATAATTTCAGGTAGTTAATTTATAATCGAAAAATTATCATGACTGCTGCAGAAGATGTGAAAGCTTCAGTTTTGGGCATAAGATGGAGAATTTGTTCTTTGCAAGCAGGAAAAAAAAAGAAGCAAAATCCTGATTCAGAAAGAACAACAATGTAAATGAAGAAAAATACTTGATGCACTTCCTCACGGAGCAAGCCATTAGCCTCTGTTATAATTATCATTTCAAGATTTATACTTTCAGTTTACTTACTCTGGGAACATGACACCAGCGTCAATCAAAATATATCGATCAAAATTTCCTACTAGCATGCAATTCATCCCAATTTCCCCTAAGCCACCAATTGGTAGTATGCGTAAAGGTGGTCCATCAGAGCCTTCATAAAATTGCTCCATCTTGCGTTTAACTGAGTCCTCCATACTCCTTCCAGGTCCTTCTGTTTTACCAGACCTTCTACGAGGTACTTTCGCATTACGCGTACCTAAAGATGATATAAAAGATAATGCAGTGATATAGGAAGCGATCTGGTTTTAAAAATAAGGACAAAAGTGAAAACACTCATTCCACTATCCCAAGAAATAGTAAAATGAACCTCCAATTCGAATATCCAAGTGATGATCAAGTAAAATAAAGACCAATCGATACAAAGGAAAAACAAATTACAAGAGGGCCGGAAGACTCCATAAAACAAATTATACCGCCTGCTAATATTCAATGCTAGAAATGTTGATAGACCACCAATTTTGTTCATAAGCTACATAATGGCACCCAGTGCAAAAAAATGATAGAATTAAATTCCCAACTGAATTGCTTAACCTAATTTGGTTGTATCTTTGATAATTAAAATAAACCCATACCATCTTCATCAAATGTAAGTGCATAACACACTCAAAAAGCAAACAACTTCACTTCACGGTAACACAGTAAGCAGACCTTTAACTGAAGGGATTGACACACAACAAGATATGAAGTGTTTTCCGGGCTTTGGTTGACAGCAGAAGAGCTTGTGAGGGCATACTGAAATTGCACTTAAAGCTGCCATCTTTAAACAGTACTAATGCAAATCTAAGCACGCATGCTACAGTGGTTTGATGTCAGAGATTTCGGAAGAAGGAAAAACAGGAGCAAATTTTTCAAAACCCAGAAGGAAAATGTGGCTTAGTGTGTAGTTTATTCGCAGTTGCAGGGTTTAAGAGAGCCAACAGGAGTATTGCTGTGGGAAGTAGGCGAAGGGAAAAATATCTTTTGCTTATCAACAAAAACTAAAATAGATTGGATATTTGGGAGGGACACGGCGACTTTTACTGTATAACCCAATTAGGGGTAAGCCCCCAATAGAACCCAAAAATAAATGCAATTGTGATAGCGTATGGCTAATTTGAATTACTAAAAATCATTTTCTATTAACAACTAAAATTTATAACAATTTTATCTATTTGATCATTTTTAGAACAAAATATTCTCATACCTCTTTTTTTTAATGGTTTAATTATTTATGTCGGTCATGGTACTCGAGTCTTGAAAAAAGATTTCAACATCATTTTCAACGTCAACACTGGATGTCGGATTCGGTGTCGTAATATACCAATGCAAAATCAAATATCAGTTGCTACGACGACGATATTGGATATGGTATCGGTATTTTATACTAGGGTTTCGATACCTAATCTGACATCTGGTGCTATGATATGGTATCGGACATGATGTCAGTATCTTGTGTTATCTGACACCCTAATCAACACTGAATAACTAAATTTAAAAAAAAAAATTAATTAAAAAAATGTATGGATATTTTGGTGAAAAATGCTCAAATGGTAGAATTGCTATAAACTTAAGTTGTTGGATTATAATAATGAATTCCAATTTCAGATATTAGTTATTTTTTGCTATTCTCCCCAAAAGAATGGATGGCACGAACAATATTTTTACCCACCCCACCCAAAATTTATTGGGATATGTACAAATAAATTTAAATAGATTTGAGACGGTAATGAATTCATGAAAAAAAATATATGCATTGGATATTGGGTACTTGTTTATATATACTCCATTTTATGCAAATATTTTAATATATAAATTTACACTTTTCTTTGCACCGAAGAGTGCACTCCCATTGCATTGGGATTATACCAAAGGTTCTCATATTATTTTAGAGGTTTATATAAATTGCTCTTTCCATTAACAACAGCTGGAAGTCGGATATTAGTCAAATCTGAATAACTTGGATTATCCTTTTTCAAGTTGATTCATGCATTCGACTATTTTATAAATCGAAACAAGTAGAGTCACTAGGCAGAAAACATAGATAAGGTCTAAACGCAATAGTCCTGAAGAAATTCGGCAGAACTTGGTATACTATAGAAAATTAAAGTTCTGGTCATTTATGAGGATTAGATGCTACTATTATATCCCCGTACATAAATAATCTGGATAAAAGATCCCTCAAACATTACATACATCAATCCAGAGGAGAACAGATGGTATATCGCAAACTGGGGACACCGAAAAAAGACTAATGTTCAAAATCTTTTTGTTTGTGTTTGGATGCTACTTGGAATCAACGAATTTATAAATTCATCCTTACTCAAATCGTGTCATTTGAAATTCTTCTGTTGTTGTGTAATTGATTATATTAATAAATAAAAATAGTATAAAAAATTGATAAATTAATTAATATATATATATATATATATATTTTTTTATATTTCAAACTCTATCATCCAGTCTATCCCTACCCATCCCACCCCCACCCCAGGCCACTCCACCCACCCTCCCCCAAAAAATAAATTTTTTTTATATAATTTTAAATTTTTAATATTTGAATAATAAAAATATTACACACAGCCCTATCCCCTATCCACCCACATCCATCCCCACCCTCACCCTCACCCTCACCCTCACCACCACCACCCCCACCCCCAAGCCAAATTTTTTTTTTTATAAAATTTTAAATTTTAATATTTGAATAATAAAAATATTACCACCCAATCCTACCCATCCACCCCCTCCCCCTCCCCCTCCCCCACCAACACCACCCCCAAGCCAAATTTTTTTTTTATAAAATTTTAGATTTGAATATTTAAACAATAAAAATATTACCACCTAAACTACTCCTACCACCCCCAACCACCCCCTCCCACTCCAAAAAATAAAATTTTAGATTTTAATATTTAAATAATGAAATTATTACCACCCAAACCCAACCCACCCCACCCAACCTACCCCCTCCACACCCCCACCCCACCCCTCCCCACCCCCAAAAAAAATTTTAAAAATAAAATTTTAGATTTTATTTTTTAAATATTAAAATCTAAATTTAAAAAAAAAATTGGTGGGTAGGGGGTGGTGGGTGGATGGATAGAGTGATAGGATTTGGCGGTAATATTTTTATTATTTAAATATTAAAAATCTAAAATTTTATAAAAAAAAATTTGGGTGGGTGGGTGGGTGGGTGGGTGGGTGGATTGGGGGGTGGGTAGGAGATAGAGTTGGTTGGTAATATTTTTATTATTCAAATATTAAAAATCTAAAATTTTATAAAAAAAAATTTTGGGTAGGGGTGGGTAGATTGGGTGTAGAGTTCCTTCCAAAAAAAATTATTTTTAATAAAATTTTAGATTTTAATATTTAATATAATAAAAATTTATTATTTTTATTTATTATATATAAAATTTTATTTTAAAAATAATTTTTGAATCATGATTTGAAATCCTTCTAAAGATCCATAATTTATCCAAACCGTGCAATTCAAATGAATTAATTTAAAATCCAAGGAATTTAAAATTCACAGATTTTCAAATCCAAATCCATTGGATTTGAAATGACTCAATCAAAACACAACCTTAATCTTCATGGAAGAGATACAAGCCTAGGCCAAACCGAGCACACGCTTTGCAAAATGCTATTTCCTCTGCGGCAGCGACTGGGTCAACAATATTGTCATTGCCGGGTGACACCGTCCCAGTGGATTCACGATGTGCCTGCATGTAGACGCATTAGCTTTTTATTTTATTTTCCATGACCATCCAATGACAGAACCAGATAAAGAAATATATTAAGATATTACATATCAACAAAGAGAAAATGAACAGCAATATACATAGTGGTGCAACTTAATTCAAATCTCACTTATATGTTCCAATAGAGGCAAGACTATCGACCATTTGCATAAATTAATAACCTTACTGCACACGTATAACACTTTTGCCAAGCTTACAGAACAGTGCCCAAACTTGTAGCACATCCAAGAAGACAAATATAAGCAAACGAATGCTAAACAGCTCCTCCTATTTCCTTATCTTATGCAATATATTTACTCATGTTTTCAATAATCAAGTTTCACTAAAATTCATCAATTCAATAGCGTTTCTTGTACTTTTATTTGGCACAACATAGATAATCCATGGAACTGCAACCCCAACCCCAAGCACTAAGAAACCAGGCATACACAGAATTCAGATCCAACTGCAACCAGTTAAGCAATTCATTCACTCGTCTATTTGAATTTTATCATCTGGATAAAACACCATCCAACACTTCCTGGGGTTTTAGACAAAACACAGTCAATGTATATAGGCACATGGATTATTTTGATATTACGTTAACTTCCAGTTAAAATTTATTATTTAATTTTTTTTGGTCAAATGCACTGATCAATTACTTCATTCAAAAATCAACTGCTTGCTTTAAGAGCAAACCAAAAGTTAAAAACATATGTTAAGCTTATTTGTCTGCAGGATAGTCTCCCATAAAAGACAAACTAGAATTTAGAATTATTCAGAATGCATTAAATTTAGTTTTAAAGATTTTTTTACAGAATAATTACTTCATCCCCATAAACAAAATAGGGTGCCTCTTATGTCATAAATAGATGACTAATGTAATATGCAAAAGGAAACATACCTCTCCATCCGAACCCCGCACTGTTACCCTATAAACCACAGCGACACTTCCATTCTCAGAAAAAATAACATCACGAACTTCTCCACACCAACCTGCCAAAAAGCAGCAGTTTCTCAAAACATCAGAGACATTTACCTGCCAAACCCTAAACCCTAAATTCCAAAAAATAAAAGAATAAGAAACCTTATTCATAACTACTATGCACCAATGGAATATTTCTGCAATTTACATCCACACTTTTGGGGTACGCTTATTTTAGATTTAGCAGATTAATTTTATCAGTTTATCAAAATCTAGAGAACTAGGAAATTTTGTAAATAATGATAGTCACAGCTTGTTTTGTAATATTGGATAGGGAGAGAAGTAACTTGATGTAATAAAGAAAAGATATTTTGAAGTTAGATCAAAATCCGAAAACGTAACAGTCTCTAAATTTTGGAATCCCAAATCCAGTTTCTAAAAACCCAAAACCAACATACCAGCCACATGAGAGCTATCAAGTTCAGAGTCCTAATAATAGGTGCTAGTGCTACCTCAGAAAGCAAATAGGAGCATATTGCATAAGGCATCATTTTAGGGTAATATCCCTAGCCAGTCAAACATTGTACCATCGCACAATTTAGGTAAGGAATTGGCGGATATAACAAAGATCTAGACATCTGGTCCAAATAATTATCTTTTATAGCTGACGTCCACCATTTGGACCCCAGCCTTAGATTTATATTTTAAATGTATGACCCAAAAAATTCAAGGATACAAAGAATATGTCATGTCCAGACTAATTCATGCAACAACAATGGTATTCTTCTTTCTCTTATTAGCGATAAATATACCTGGGGCATAAAAGCTCAGCATGCGATTTGCCTGGTACCTAGTGAGACAATAATGTAATTAGCAACATAGTTTAAAACAAAACAAACAAAAGGTACAGTTCCAACTTGTCACTTACCAAGGGATTAAAGTGGACTGATTATCATCTTGAGTCTTCATTATGTTATCAGGAATTCTCTTATTAAGGTCTCGCAAAATCTCAGCAAGAGGACGAGTGATAGATGATAACTTGTCGAGAGGTACAACATAATTCGAATTAGGGGCTGCTGCTGCTTTCTTACTACTGCTACTTCCATCCCCAGACAGTGCAGTAATCCGGAGTTTCAGTTTCTGAGCATTGCTCGCAATGCTGAGATTATATGACCATGGTAATGGGTGCCTCATCAGAGATGGACCAACTTCTGTAACCCTTAATGTCATATTAGGGCATCTAACGGCCATTCCAGCAAACCTAGCTACCAAATTCAGGTTACAGTCAGTAACTTGTGATATCGTTACAATTAATTGCCAACCAATGCTCCAACTCCAAATAAATCATGGAGTAGTATACAATAAACAACTTCAAAACCAATGGAAACGATAAACGCCCAAATAAGGAAATTAAAGGCCTAAGCAATCCAAATACATAATGCAAAAAATCTAAATTATCAAGTACTAACATATAACTATTCATGATAATAATAACATTGAGCAATAAAGAAATGTGGGGGACTTTAATACTTGTTGCAAGAGTAAAGGATAACGCTAGGAAGACTCTTTAGCCCTATGATCTAATTAACTTAGATCATTCAAATAAATCTTTTATTTCATGTGATTTTCCATTTCCCGAACAAAGAAACCCTGCGTTAGACAGCCTTGAGCCTCCAACCCCCAACTTAATCCGACTACCAATTCTCAGACCGCAAGTGTTGCCGTTAACAAGGAGCAATTCAGAAAAAAAGAGGCTAAAGTTGGACCTCAAAATCGAATTGCGATACATCAGTTCAAAAACTAGTAGCTTAATAGCAAATTTCTTACCTCAGTCAGACGGATGGAGACTGGGAAACAGTTCCAGTGCTGTCGCTGCTACGAGGAGCCTAGACAGGGATGATGTGATGCTGAGGATCCGATTAGGGATTTACAGAATTGGGATTGGGAATTTGGGATTGCCCTTTCGTCTAATACTATTTCTTAAGTTGACTGAAAGTACCCCCCCCTTCCCTCTCTAAACGATTCTTACTCTTTCTTTTTCGTTTCTTCCATCTATTTTAGGATTTTGAGAATTTAATGAAATTCAGTATTTTAATTTTTAAAATTAACATTTAAATTTTCAAAATCACTCGTATAACGTCGCAAACTCTATTAACCCCTAAATTATCAACTTTTTAAACATTTTCTCCTTTTAATTAATATGCATTTTATTTTTTTTCTCGAATCTCTTCTCACATCAATTATTATATTTTTACACATTTTTACACATTGATTTTATATAAAGTTAAAACATTTTATTCCTTCTGTTCTCTTCAAAGCACCCTATTTACATTTGGACGTCTCACTCAAAGAATTTTCTTTCATTTTTTACACACATGAGATCCACAAATACTCAATAATATAATTAAAATATGGGGCCCACAAATTTACTAATATAAATACTAACTACACATAAAATAATAATACTCCTTATTTTACATGAAAAGAGCAAAATCACTTCCTTTGCATCGAAGGAGGGGGATCATTACCAAAACTTTAAAAGAAAACATATGGAGTAACATTATTCATTGTTTATCAAAATTCTAGCAAACCAAAAACAAATTGAGGGTTTAACATCTAAAATATTTTGCAAAAGAAATGGATACCCCATTTGGAGTTTAATAAAGAGTTTTATTTATAAAAGTTGGAGTTTAACTTTTTTTTTAGTGTTTATAAATAAGATTTTATTTTTATTTAAGGATTGGTCTTTTATATGTTGGGTGTATAAAGTGTTTAAGTATATAATATTTTGTTTTAAAAAGTATAACTTCAATGATCGAACAATAAAATATGATTATTTTATATCATTTAATAATAAGGGTGTATTTGAAACCGTCTCACTATATCCGTGAGATAGAGCTCCAATTAAATACTCTTATTTAAATTAGGCACGCTGAATTAGCGATTACTCCTATTAACTTTGTTAATAAAAGACAAAATTGATAGGCATGTGTGCATCCATTCGTTTATTTTTAAATTTTCTAATACCAGTTTGATTAAATGATTTCATGTAATAATTATTTAATTATGTTATAATTATTTCATATGAAATAATGAATATTTCAATCGAATGAATATCAATTTTAATCCATTATATATCAGCTTTTATTAAAATTATCATCACTTTTTATTAGTTTTACAATTTTTTTAAAATTTAATTAAACAAATATCACCTTTCTATGATTGATATCACTTGATACTAAAAAGTTATCACTTTTTATCTATTCTGGAAATTATATATGTGATAATTAATTAAATAAATAGTTATAATAAAAAATGTTCATGTATCTCTTTTTTTAGTTATGTACCATTTTTTATTAAAAATATTATTACTTTTTATTCATTTCATAAAATTATCTTATAAGATTATTTATCACTTTTCCTTAATTAAATATCACATTTTATTAAATATATTATCACTTTTTATTCGTCTTTATTTTTAGATTAGTTATCATTTTTTCATAATTAAGTATTACTTCCTAAAAAAATATTATACTTTTTATTCATCTTATATATTTTAAAAAAATAAGTAATAAGTAGTGAGTACTTATAAAGGATAAATTATTGTATATTTAACATAGATTTTTTATTAATTAAGAAAATATTATACTAAAATAAGTTAACGTAGAAATTAAAATTTTTTTAAAATAAAATAAATAAAAAATAACTAAATATATACTCCAATGTTATAATTAATCTATATATCTATATAACTTTAATATACTAAAAAAAAATTAATTTTGATGAGTGTCACCTCCACAAATTTTCTCAATTATTTTAGTTATTAATTAATAGAGATAAATACGTATATAATATTTTAAGATTTAATATAGATGTCATTTGATGATGCAAACCTATTTACAGATTCAATTCATTGATCCAGATTCAATTCATTGATCCATTACTTAAAAAAAAGGTTAAACATGAGAAATAACTTAAATATATTATCAATGAAATAACTAAAACAGTTTTGACACTTTTTACTATTGGTCTTTTGTTTTATTAAAAAATAAAATAAATCAAAAATAACTAAATATATAGTTTATTAGCAATGTCATAATTAATTTATATATCTATAAATATATAAAAGCAAACTTAAAATACTATTTTTGTTTTTAATTTTTTTAATCTTTTCAATTTTGAGAGGAGCAAAGGACCTAACAGGATTGAAATGCAAATTGACCAATCTTTGAACTGCCATTGACCAATCTTTGAACCTGCCTTTTTCGTGGAGTTTTCTAGAGGTTTTGTGGAGTTTTTTTTGAAGTATTTGTAATAAAAGACGCCTTTTTCGTGGGTTTTCCGGAGGTTTTATGGAGTTTTCTGAATTTAAGTTTTTGTAGTAAAGACGCAGCGAGCGTTCTAGAGGTTTTATGGAGTTTTCTGAAATATTACGTTTTTGTAATAAAAACATTGTTATAAAAAATTCTACAAATTTGCAAAAACTGTAAAATTGCAAACAAATTTTCTAAATGTCATTTTTCGATGATGAAACCTATTTTCAAATTCAATCCATTGATCCATTACCTTTAAAAAAAAGTTCACACTTATTTTAGATCGAAATAAACCTTGAGAAATAACTTATATATATTATCAATGAAATAACTAAACATGATCTAAATAACTATTTTGACATTTTTATTATTGATCTTTTGTTTATAAAAAAATAAAATATATAAAAAATAACTAGTTTATTAGCAATGATACTATGTCCCAATGTTTGAGGTATGCCATTTTAAGGATATTAGGATTTCATTGGGTCTGTTGTGTTCTTTGGAACCATATAATTATACTATAAATGTGTTGCAGAAGAATTACGATTTGGCGTTGCATAACATCTGGTTGACATAATTTGGTTCAAAAATTTTAAATGTAAACAAATTGTGTCATGCCAAATAACTAAGTATCTAATCGTGAAATGAATATTCCCAACATAGCAAACATAGTTTACAAAGGTTATTTTACTCCCAACAACACATTCATATGTTATTTTATTAAAGGGATAATTGCAAAAAAAAATCACGAACTGTACTGTTATTGCAAATTAATCCACACTTTTGAGAAATTGCAAAAAAAATCACCACATTTAAATATTATTACAAAACGCATCTAAAAAATCCATACTTTTAGTCACAAATTGAGTTTATTTTGCAACAATACTTAAAGATGATAGTTTTTTTTTTGTAATTTTTCAAAAGTGAGAATTAAATTGCAATATGTGTAAAGTTCGTGATTTTTTTTTCAATTAACCTTTATTAAATGAATACTCCAAAGATTTGCATGTGAGTGTTTGATCTGCTTGCATATTATTTTGTTTTTGAGATGTGACAATTTAGTCCCTATATTGTTTTAGGCCTCTAATGAGATTACATACACATTGTAGATAACTCATTTCAGTAAGAATTGAGATAATTTGATTGTAGACTTAGTCGCCATTGCAGAGGATGGAAAAAATACATATGAATTTATGATTGCAATGGAAAAAATACATATGAATTTATGATAATGGGCTTGTAGTTTGTATGCTTTTAAATAGTTCTTTTGTTTGAATATTGAACCTACAATTTATTCTTACTCTATTTTTAGTATAACAAGTTCATTTGGTTCTACTGTGATGAGATTAAAAATGTTGTTTTTCTCAATTGAATTTCCTGTCATTGATCTTGTTAATCTTTTTGTGGGAAGATTCTTATCAAGAACTAATTTTTAGTTTAGGTCTCAAAATAAGATCGATTTTATAAGTGTTTCAAATTAAAATTTAAGTTTAGTTACTTTTATCAAATTATGGCCTATTTTTTATACTTGTTATTTTTTCTCATTTTAAAACTTACCATGAAATTTATATTTTTATTTAATTTAAAATATTATCATACACCTTCAAATCAAATCATAAAATTTAATATATGTTATTTTTATGAATATTTTATATTATTTTAAAATATATATTGAATTCATAAAAAAATAAATTACGACAGACTTTAATTTAAAAAAAATATAAAATTAAGTCTTCAAATGAATCATTTCTAAGATGAAGCCTAAAATTAAGATCTAAATTAAAAATTAGATCTTACATGAAATTTTTCGATGTTGGGGCACAAGAGAGAACTTTTTTAGCATTATTATACATAAATAATATATACTCCCAACTCTTCCGAAGGAGTTCAAGGGAATTGTTACCACTGTAAATATCCTATGGCAACTTCATTAGGTAATATTCATTGGTAGTTCGCAGAACAAAGACCAAGCCCGCCTTCCTCTATAGTAGAGCTATTATGTTATGTAAAACGAGCCGCTCGAAGACTCGGCTCGAAAAAGCTCAAACTTGACTAGACTCGTGACTATTCGAGCTTGAGTTCGAGCTTGTTTATATACTCGTTTAGTTAACGAGGTGAGCTCGGCTCGGCTCGTTAAGGCTCGAAAATAATAATTGATAATATTAATATTATTAATTATTATTTAATTATAATAATATATAATAAAATAAATATTTTAAATATAATAAAAATATATATACTTAATATTAGACTCGCTCGATTTGATAAGACTCGAAAACTCAATCTTTTTGCTTAACGAGTCGAGCTTGTGCTCGCTCGAGTATTTTTCAAGTCGAGCTGAGTTCGTATATAAGCTCGTTACCTTAACAAGCCGAGCTCAAGCTCGGCTCGATAAGTACTCGAGTCGAGCTTGAGTATGGGGAGCTCAAGCTCGCTCATCTCGTTTAACACCTCTATCTATAGGAGAGCACACTTTGTCCTAAGTTATGGTGAAATGACACTCCTTAGAAAAGTTGCCGGACCAAATTAAATTTCTAATGGCAGCATCGACTCTTTTGATTTTCTATCGAGGCCATTTGTGTATCATCTAAGTGTGAACAACGGATAAAATAATGATAAGAGTTCAAACATGCAGATTCTATCGGTCAAATAATCGAATTAATATATGTACTAAAATTATATATTTATGTTATTTTATTAGTTTATATTCCCTCAATAAAAGAGAATATTTTGCTTTTTATACGTGGAGTATTATTTAATGTGTAGTGAATAGTTGTAATAGCACATATATGTGCTTCATATTTTATATATTGTATTAATGGGTGAATGTGAGTCCATTAAAGTTGTCAATTTGGATCAAATACATTGGGTCAACTCGTCCTAAAAATAGTCCGACCCAAAGCAACCCGCCTCATTTAAACCTACTAAAAAGCGGTTTACAATGAGTTGTGGGTTAGCCTGCCCCAACCCACTAACCCACCAACAACCCAATGGGCAATAAATCTTATCTTACTTGGTAAAAAGAAAAATGAGACCCTTTAGAATGGAAGAATATAATAATTTAATAAATTTTACTCCACTAATTATAATATTATTATAAATACTAATAATATTTAAGTCTTTGAATTTTTAAGGGTTAATTGCAAAAAAAAAACACGAACTTTACTCCTATTGTAAATTAATAATCACTTTTGAAAAATTGCAAAAAAAATCATAATCTTTAAGTATTGTTGCAAAAAAAATCCCAAAAAAACATACTTTTATTTAGAAATAGAGTGTGTTTTGCAATAATACTTAAATGTTGTGGTTTTTTTTGTAATTTTTCAAAAGTGCGGATTAATTTGCAATATGAGTAAAGTTCATGGTTTATTTTGCAATTAACTCAATTTTTTTAATTATATAATCAAACAAAAATATTTCATAATACAATTAAAAATCTAAAAAAATAACAAAGAAATAAAATATTTATTTTTTCTGATTTATTTATATTATAACTACATTTATTATAATTTATTTTTAATTAATAATATACCATGTTAATAACTTAATACTACACTAGACATTAAGACTATGAACAGTAACTAAATATATATATATTTTTTTAATTAAATTATTTAAAAATTACACTTCTTTTATCTTACTATATGCACATTTAAAAAAAAATTAATTTCTTTAACACAAAAATATGTATATACGGAGGGAATACTATTTTGATAGATGAGACCCATATTAATTAAAAAAAAAATTCTTAATTTCTTTAACACAAAAATATATATATACGGAGGGAGTACTATTTTGATAGATGAGACCCATATTAATTAAAAAAAAAATTCTTAATTTCTTTAACACAAAAATATATATATACGGAGGGAGTACTATTTTGGTAGATGAGACTCATATAAACAATTAATACAATGAACTCACACATAACACTAATATAATTACTCAATACATATTTATATTTCTTTATTTACGTGAAAAATAAAATATACGCAGTGGAACGAAGTTAGTATAATGCTAATTAAGAATAAATTTAGAGTCTAATCTCGATGCACCTAGATAATCTACATCGTTAGATCAACTATTTATTTAATCATCACCACACAATAAAATAAAATTATTAAAATAATTTTGATAACCACCAACTACGTCTTTCACTTTACCTTATAAATCTGCAGGTACATGAGTGTATCAGGTAAATCTCAATTTACTTTTAACACGTGGATTAAAGAATATTATTATTTTATGTATAGTGGATATTATTAAATGAGGATAATGGAGGGAATAAAATGTATACAATGTAGCGGGACCAAAAGAGTATCACATTATAGTAAAATTTTACGATTATAAATATAAATATTTATATCTAATTTTTATAAATATTAAAGAATATAATAATTGAAGTGTTTTTTAGAATTCAGTTTACTACTAAATCCATGATTTCATACAGATCCAAACAGCAAAAATACGGAGTAAAAATGACCAAAATATAAAAGATTGTATCGAACATACTAAATTAACAAATTCGTAGGGTACCAAATTATAAAAAATCCATAGTGATATTAATTTAAAAAATGGGTGCCGTATATCATATTTAACACGTCTGAGTTGTGAATGCCTTTATTAGTTGTTGACCTGGAGTCAAAAAATCATGGACCCTATAATTGGATTTGGAATAGCATCCACAACTACAGACAGACTACTTAAAGACAACATCAATAAATGACATCAACCTCCAACTAGCTATTACTCACTCTGTAAATAAAATGTGAAAATTCCCTCTCCCATTATTGCCTTTCAAATCTTGCAACTTTCAAGAAAAAACACCACGTGCCCCCACCATCTTACTGCCCATCTCCACTTCCCATTCCCAACAAGATCCTCCATTTCTTTATTCTTTTTCTTTTTTTCCACTTTTATCACTCGCCTACATATCAATCCTAGCTAGCTAGGGGGTTTTGTTTTCTGATTGTTTCTTGCTATTTCATATTGATTCTTCTTGCTCAACGAGCATTTTCTGAAAATCTTTTCTGTCAGCATGTTATTTCTGGGTTGTAGTAGAAATTTAAGCCTGTCGTTTTCATTAGGCTAATACAGCTGCTACCCTTCATTTTTTGATGTAATTTTTACCATGACATTAGTTTCAAGATTCTTTATTCTACTGTGTTTATGGTGGAGCATCTTCTTATTCTATGGCACAGATCAGCTACAACCCTCCCAAAGGCAAGTTCTTTTGCAGTTGAGGAAGCAATTAGAGTACCCTAAACCTCTAGATTTTTGGATCAACTCTGGGGTTGATCTCTGCCTCGTTCCTTCTCCACAAGTGAACATCACTTGCCTAGAGAATGACGTCGTTGGGATCAGAGTCTTTGGTGATATGCAGTGGAAACCCCCCACCTTCAATGGCTTCCCTGTTCCCGACCTAACCCTGTCGGGAAATTTCTCCATGGATTCACTCATTGCCACGCTGTCTAGGCTCAACAGCTTGAGATCTCTCACTCTGGTTTCTTTGGGCATTTGGGGTCCCTTTCCTGAGAAAATCCACAGGTTTCAATCTCTTCAATACTTGGATTTGAGTTGGAATTTCCTCTACGGCTCTATTCCCTCCACAATCCCAAGAATCTTGCAACTTGAGGTTCTTAAAGCTGATGGCAACTTCTTGAATGGTACCCTCCCTGATATGTTCGATTCTTTCTTGAATCTCACAAGTTTAAGTTTGAGCAACAATGGGTTTAGTGGTGCATTGCCCTCTTCCGTACAGAGAATCAGGACACTCACTGATGTTAATCTGTCCAACAATAGGATATCTGGTGACTTTGTCGATCTCACCAGCTTATCGAACCTACGTTGGGTGGATTTGAGCAACAACGAGCTGGATTCCGAGCTTCCAAACATGCCTGAAACTGTGATCACTCTACTTCTGAGCAACAACTCCTTCTCCGGGAGAATCCCCCACCAATATGGAAAGTTAAATCGTCTTCAGCGATTGGATCTTTCTTACAATGCTCTAACAGAGACGCCTCCGACCGGGCTTTTCTCCCTGCCTGATCTCACTTCACTTAACTTGGCATCGAATATGTTGAGTGGATCACTTGCAGCAGTTCATCTGAGCTGTGGCTCGAAGCTTCAGCTGGTTGACATCTCGAATAATAGGTTGAGTGGTCATCTGCCGTCGTGTTTAAGCTCTAATGTGAAGAGCAGAGTGGTTAGATTTGGAGGGAATTGCCTTCTGATCGATCTGCAGCATCAGCATCCGGACACATACTGTTCGGAGTTCCCACAGGAGAAGAAGAAATCGAGTTTGGGGGTTTTGATAGGTGTGATTGGTGGAATTGGTGTGGTTGTGGTGGTGTTGGCTGTAGGGTTCCGCCTACTGTGCCGACAGTATTGCCCTGGTGGGACGTCGGAGCAGCACTTGTTGAAGAAAGCAGTGGTGGTGGATAACTCTGTCACAGGGTATACAGCAGAGATTCTTACAAATGCAAGTATGTTCATTGCACTCAATTAGAACATGAAATATTACTCTTTAGATTTATGAACTATTGCTCTCGTGAATACAAACATGTTGTATTGTTGTTAATCCTCTGCTGTCACTTGAGCTTACTTGCAATGTTGTTAACTCTTCAGGGTATATATCGGATGCAGCAAAGATAGGGTCGCAGGGTGCTCCGCCTCATCGTCCGTTTTCGCTAGACGAGTTAAAGGCAGCTACCAACAACTTTGACTGCTCCACTTTGATGGGTGAAGGTTCAACTGGAAAGGTACAAAATTAGAGTCAATAGAAGTGGTGTTTGTTACAAAATTTCATGAAATATACAAAAGTATTCTGAAATTCATAGGAATTATTTTTTGTTAGTACTCATTGTGTTTATCAAAGCAGTAGTAGTTGTCGTTATATAAGGAAATTAAGTTCAAACATATAAGCATGACTTGGGTGATGAGATGTTCTAATTTTAGGTGATAGATGGAACTGAAACTTCTACACATCTTTTTTACTCAGATTTACAAAGGAAGACTAGAAAACGGTACCTTGGTAGCTATCCGGTGCTTAACAGTATCAAGAAAATACACAATCCGGAATCTGAAACTGAGACTCGATCTGTTGTCTAAGCTCCGCCACACCCATCTCGTCTGCTTCCTGGGACACTGCATCGAGAGTGAAGGAAAAAACGAACCTGGTGCTAACAATGTGTTTCTTATATACTAATACGTACAGAATGGCAATTATCGAACTCATCTTTCTGGTGAGGGTCGCATAGACACATCCTATTGAGTATGATAAAGAACCTTTTGAAGTGATCCAATATCTTGTTGCATTTTTCTCTCAGAAACTAATCCAGAGAAGGTGCTCAGATGGCCTGATAGGCTGTCTATTTTAATTGGGATTGCCAAGGCTGTTCATTTTCTGCACACTGGAATTATTCCTGGTTTTTACAGCAATCGGTTGAAGTCGAACAACATCTTGCTGAACGAGCATCGAATGGGAAAGCTGAGTGATTATGGACTGTCTGTTGTAGCCCAAGAGACCAACAAAGAAGAGGTGTGTATACAAACTCACTATACATTTTATTAGTTGCAGATGTTTCTATATATTATAGCAGTACTGACTTTTCTGTTTGGTTTTCCTAGGAAGATGGCCTGAAATCATGGTACGAACTCACTTTATTACAAAATTGATACAATTAAAGAGTCATCTATTTCCAGCTTTACAACATTTTTTCCTTCCCTTGTTTGTTTGCAGGCAAGTGAAGAGCCTAGAGGATGATATCTACAGCTTTGGGATAATATTACTGGAGTCGCTCGTTGGGCCATCCGTTCGTGCAAGAACGGAGGCATTCATACACAAGGAAATGGTATGTTTTCTTGCAAAAACAAGGGCATTGATTAATGAATAAAAATGATGCAATTCAGAATTAATGATAAAATTTGTGAACCTATATGTTGCCTCAATCAATGGAATGTTTGGATGATCCTTAAAACTGTTTTGTTTTAAAAGGTTCCTCAAGTCTCAATAATTTGATGTTTAAGTTCAAGTTCAGTGGTTGAAGTATAAGAAAATGACGCTCATCAACTTAGTCATGATCCTTCCAAGGACAGTTGCTAATTGGACACTTAATTTATTAATTTATAGTCATTTTCATTTTTCTTATAAATTATAAATATTTTATTGAGAAAAATTCAAATAACATGTTCTAACTAAGAATTTGAAAATCATTCCAAACCAACTAGTAAAGTATGAAGTTCAAATTCATAAATTAATTTATAGTCATTTTCATTTTTCTTATAAATTATAAATATTTTATTGAGAAAAATTCAAATAACATGTTCTAACTAAGAATTTGAAAATCATTCCAAACCAACTAGTAAAGTATGAAGTTCAAATTCATAAATTTGAATCCATGAATTTAGCAATCCTATCATATGTGTTTGCATCCAATCAAACACTCTCTTGGTCCCAAGTTAAGGTATACACTTGTTTTTTTTCATGTAGATTAAAGGATATGATATTTCAATTGTAGTGAGTTTTTTTTTTTGTACTTTTACATTTTTGTCCCTAATTTAATTTCAAATTGATAACAAATTGTGCAATATTGTAGAACTTTCAGGATATGTTTTTCGAAGGCAGAATCTCACCTGACAAAAAGAAAAATGTATACCTTATTATTGGATAAACAAAAAATGGCAAAATGTATATTACAAAGGGTACAAAGAGCAAGAATTTTATGCATACTTTGCTCAGAGTCCTCAGTTAAGCATCTAATAGCTGTTTTCCGTTATTCACAGGTTTCCATGGGCCAGCCGGAGGGGCAGAGGCGGATGGTCGACCCCGTTGTGCTGGCATCTTGCTCACAAGAGTCGCTTTCAATCGCCGTCTCCCTAACGATCAATTGCATTTCGCCCGACTCATCCACTCGACCGTCCTTTGAGGATGTTCGTTGGAACTTGCAGTATGCTGCCCAACTTCAATCAACGTCATATGTGGATCCAAGAACTGGGAAACCTGCATTATCATCACCCTAGCTAAACTTGTTTCATTTGCATATCACAATAATGTTTATTCATGCCTTTGAATGTGTCCATCTAAGTCTTAGAGATCCAATAACTAGTTTGATCCATCTCAACTGGCTTTGACCATATGTCAATTGTAAATCACGTTTACCTGCAATTGTTATTTGCTTTGGATTACATGAGATTTATAGTTAAATATGTGAATATTATTTAATTGTATTTATATGGAGATAGATATTTTAACTAGTAAAATTTTTATATTTTGTTGAGGCAGTACTTCTAATAAGTGTAGATTATTGTATAAGGCATTATAGTTGTAAAGTTTGATAAGCAAGAAATTGATTTTATTATGTATAATTTCAATGAGAAACACTTGTATGAGATCTTGAATGAGATCACTTCCCGAATCTCACTCCATAACCATCCTGTACAATCTTTGTGTAATAAATGTCGAAACAAAACAAAGTAATATGTTAGCACATTGCCAGTTGGCACCAATGGAAAGTATACATTATAGGATTAGTTGAAAAAAAATAAAATTGAACTTTACCCAATTACAAATTAATCATCACTTTTGAGAAATTGCAAAAAAAGAACACAATTTTTAAGTATTGTTGCAAAAAGCACCTAAATTTTAAAAAAATAATCCTACTTTTAGTCATAAATATTTAAAAGTGATGTTCTTTTTTACAATTTCTCAAAGATTAGAATTTTGCTTTTATTAGTAAAGTTCGTGAATTTTTTTTCAATTAACCCTACATTATGTAGTACATTACATAGTATATACTAGTATAACTGAAAAAAATACTTATATGTATATATATTACTAATTAATTTAATTTAAATAGGTCGCTTATTAGGTTTGGTACGTTTTTTTTGGAGTCTTGGCCTAGCCTATTTATTTTGTTAAATAGGCTTTGAAATGAGCTTTAATCAAGCATGTTTATTAAATATGCGGAGCCAAACCACATTTTTAATAGATACAAGAACATGCCCTTTAATGTAAACTCCAGTTTTAAGAGTATATAATTACATCAAGAGTTGCTCTTTCCTTCCAGCAACTGCCTAAGTATTCAACTTGAAGAAAATCATAGAAATTGAATTTTTAAAAACATGGGATCCACCAAGGGTAAAAATCTAAGAGAATGAACAATTGTTGATTGTGATGATGATCTGAAAATTAAAATAGCAGTAATACATGAAGTATTAGAATTAGGTAAGTTGTAAATTGGTGTGAATTGGGTTGTATTCCAAAACAATTGGCCTTGTTCGTAGATATGATTGTAGATGGTTGGGTTAAGGATGCCAATTCGACAGAATTGAAATCGTCCAATGTGGGTTGACACCAACGAAGAGGTAATTCCTATATATGTATATCAAATCAAATGAAGGTTATATATTTAAAATAAATAATGAACTAGTGGATCCTGAATATTGCCAACATTACCATACTAACCTCATCAAGGCCATGCCCGTTGGAATAGTGATCCACGAGTTCATGTGGATATAATTAGAGAGAAAGTAAAACCCTTATTTTATTATATGAAAAATGTGGTACAGTAGTGATGTATATATAGAAAATATCAATTCATATCCAATTAATTCCAGCTGGAAGTCAAACTTGTTGACCATGCAAGTAACGTAAGTAACAACAATATATCTCAACAATGCCTATGTAGAACGAATTTCTGAAGCTGCAGAGAAGATTTGAGCAGCCTTACAATGCCATAGATATTCTTCTTGCAACCATGTAGTTTCAAACATACTCGAGTAGACTGTGGAAGCTGCCATCCACATAACATCATAGACGATAAACACTATACACATGAATTAAGAATTAACCAGAACCCAAAGTATTAAACGATTTACTTCTCTACAAGCTTAAGATGTTAAATGAAGTGGTCATTTAACATGGTATCAGAGTCATGACTTAACAAAGGTCTAGGGTATTCACCTCTACACAAACTTAAATTTTTAGATGAGGTGGTCATGTAATACAAAGTATGAAATTACTAATCAATACATATAAATACATTTCGTGTATATCTCCTATGTTACTACTTATATGATTGATAATTAAGCGATGGAATAAAATCCGACCGTTGTCCCTTTTAAAGTATACTCATATGGCACAAGATACTTATTAAGAGCAGTATTGACCATAGACACAAACTTGCTTATTTTATCAATCTTGTTGCTTTTCTCCCAAAATTGAAGCGTTGGCAATTCAGTACACAAAAATTGCTATGTTTTAGACAATACACACGTTATTGCAGCATTCTCACAGCACCAAAACTACTGTTATCATCATTCTTGCCAAACGAAACGCGACAACTCTCAGGAGTGCTCTCATCTTCGTCATCATCCACACCTATATTTGCACTTAACGTGAATAAGTAAGGAATCGGGCAATGCACTTAACCGATCAATCCATTTCATCCTTTTATTTGGATTTTTTTCCTTCAATTTTCTAACTATAACATCCATTACTCCTCTGCGAATCTCACACTTTGTTTTCCATAAAGAGGAAGAACAGGGAAATAAAAATTTAAAAAGGTGCAAGAAGGAAATCCTTTATTTTTAATATAAACGCTAAATATTTTACTTTATACTAAAATTTGAAGTTATTCCTATCAATTTAATTACTTGTATTAGGTACTCCGTAAATATTTGTAGGAGTTATTGTGGAATGAATTTTTAGTTATATTAGGTAAATATTTGTAGGAGTTATTATTGTTGAATAAGTTTGGTGGAACATGTAAAAAGTTACTCCATAATAATTTTGAATAAAAAGTCACACTAATCTACGCGTAAAAAAGTGATAATTATATTAAATTATTTTATGAATGAATAATATATCTTTGATATACACCTTTCGTCTTAGTACAAGGAATGTGTTTCTTTTTTGCACGTAGATTAAAGGATATAATATTAAATGGACAGTTGAAAAGAGAAAAATAATATTTTAATGTATAGTTTGAAGGTGTATTAGTGTGGTATGTGGATTTCATGGAAATACGGAGTATATTAATTGTTTTGTGTGGGAAATGCATCTCTTATATTGGGACGAACAAAAATGACAAAATACACTCCTTGTTATGGGACGAAAGAAGTACTATTTTTTTTAATCGAAGGTGAATCACTAGATTTATACTTTTGTTTACATCATTCACACAAGTGTTTGTCAATCTTTTTGTCGACGTTTCGCGTTAAAAAAGAAAAGCTTGTTTGTGGGTCAAATTGTGGTTTGCCTACTGTTAAAAATGAAAAGCTTGTTTGTGGGTCAAATTGTGGTTTGCCTACTGTTAAAAATGAAAAGCTTGTTTGTGGGTCTTCAAAATCATCATCAGGAAAGAAAGATTAATTCAACTATTTATTATTTATTTAATTCAATTTAATTATTTTGTAATATCATACTATATACTCCATATATATAGAACTATAAGATAATTTTTTAAAATATTTTATATTTATCTTAAAAAAAATCTCTAAGGATCGAAAAAAATAGACCAAGCCAAATCAATATTTTATATTTATCTTATTTAATTTGAATTAATTATTTTGAAATACCATATCTCTAATCTTCAATTAATTTTTTTTTAAAATATATTTTATATATATCTAAAAAGAATCACCACCAATAAGATTTTTAGTTATGCGTAGATCTCTTGTATCCAGATGCGATTGGTATATTCAATTAGAATTTCAATTCCATATGTAATCATCATTTCTTAAAATTCATGCTAACTCTCATGGTATTATGCATTTTTTATTTGAAGGAATCAACTTTATACATTTATTTTTATTTATGCAGCATAAAATATAATTAAATTTATAAATGATAATATTTTTTTTTATTTACGCTGCATCTCTGATTACAAAAATTACAAAAGTTAATATTTTATGCGTAGTGTATAATATTAATTTAACTTCTAATAACAACTAATATTTACTGAGAAAAAAATAAATCAACTCTAAGTTTAATATATATATATATATATATATATATATTTTATTAATTTAAAATAAATATTTTCTTATTAAAATTTTATCCGTGAATAGCATGTATTATTAATTTTCAGTTAAAATCTTTCGGGTTCACACACTTTGATTCTTAATTTCTAAAGTAGTTTTTGCACCGGATTCTTGTTTGAAGTAAGGGGCAAAAGTGTCTTATAAAAAGATCTCATCTCATTCTCACCCACCGCTTGCTTGAATTTGAAGCATTGGAAGGTCCGAATTTCAACTCCCAAGACATTAACCAAAGTCGTATTTGTATCGGACAAACGTAGTACAAACCGCTCAACACTCACATATCAAACTACTCGGATAGGGGAGAGTGAGAGAGAATGGCGGCGATGGCGGATCTGGAGGACGTGCCTTCGGTGGATCTCATGACGGAGCTACTCCGCCGTATGAAATGTGCTAGCAAACCCGACAAGCGCCTCATCCTCGTTGGTTCGTCCTTACTTTTCCTCTACGCCTCGTAATTCCTAATATTTAATTTTATTTATTATTTCGTCGATTAGGGTTTCTTAGCAGTTGGTTTAAGTTTGTGGTATTAGATTAACTTAAGATGAATTCTTATGCGGTATCTTCTCTTCATTGTTGAATGTGTTTTGAATTTTGGACTTTCGAAAGAAAATCAGGATTTATTTTAAGTAGTTGTTGACCTTCTCAATTGTACAAATTAGTTCTTGGTGTTTAAAATTTTATTTTTCTGAATTTGTGTGTTCTATAAGTTTTTTTTTTTTTCCAGATGTGGTCTTGTAGGGATTTGACCAGATATATTCATAGGAAAAATGTTTTATCTTGTTAAGAAGTTGTGTAAATTGTATATAGAATTAATATACGTAGTCTTATTGGCCATTTATTCCAAAACCTTGGCTCCATCTTTAGAATCAAAGCACTAGCCCGATAATATACAAGCAATTGATTTCTTAATAAGATGTTGGTGCTTGGTAATAGTTAATAAGAGTGTATCATTCCCTGGAACTATATGATGGTCTAAGCGAGCATGTTGGTTGTTCTCGTACAAAAAGATGAAAGGAGAATATGTAAATGCGAACTACCCTTTGACAAGATGTAGATTACTATTTTTGTCATTACCGATCAAAGGGAGTGCCTGTTATTATAACTTTTTAATGTAAGGAATGGGAATAAGAGTGATTTCGGATGTTTGGTTATGGATGAGGAATGGAATCATTTCTTACTTTGTGGGAATTAGCCATTCATTCCCAATCAATTTCATTTCCATTCCATATCCATTCCCATTCCTATAAGATATGGCAGCCAGTATGTTGATAAAATTTTTGCATTGATCTCTGGAGGAGATTATGACACGCTCATGTCGTTATTTAGTATATTGTGCATATAATGAGTCTTTACCCCTGAATTTTTTTTTTTAAAAAAAGGTCTTTACATTGGGTGGATATGTAGATCTGCAAATATTTATGTGTGGCAGTAAGTAAAGAATGTTGGAAATCTCCTGTATAACTATTTGTGTTTTTCATCATAGATAATTTTTATAATCTTCCACTCAATAATCTCCAAAAAGTATGATAACTTCTTCAAAATTTCTACAGTTTGGTTATTCTGATGTGTCATAACCATAATTTTACAGGTCCACCAGGATCCGGAAAAGGTACTCAATCACCATTAATTAAGGATGAATATTGCTTATGCCATCTCGCAACTGGAGATATGCTTAGAGCTGCTGTTTCTGCCAAGACTCCCCTCGGGATTAAGGCAAAAGAGGCCATGGAGAAGGTGCTTTCCGAGATTTGTATTCTACCAGTTGTAATGATTTGAGGGTTTCTAACCAAAATTGTCCATATATTTGTTTTCAGGGAGAGCTTGTGTCCGATGATTTGGTTGTTGGGATAATAGATGATGCATTGAAGAAGCCTTCCTGTCAGAAAGGCTTCATTCTTGATGGATTTCCCAGAACAGTTGTCCAAGCGCAAAAGGTATTCTTTTACAATATTACTTTTGTTTTTAGTTTATGAAAATTCAATCTTGAGGGGCTAATGTAATCTATTCCTTGTTTGCAGCTTGATGAGATGCTTGAAAAACGTGGAGTCAAGGTTGACAAAGTTCTCAACTTTGCCATCGATGATGCTATCTTGGAGGAGAGAATTACTGGTCGCTGGATCCACCCTTCTAGTGGTCGTACATACCATACAAAATTTGCACCTCCAAAAACTCATGGTGTTGATGATGTAATGAATAATCTCATCTTTTCCCTATGTTGCAGTTTAAAATCCTAACCTTTTCTGGTCTTTACTGCTCTCTGTTGAATTTTTATCTGGTTAACCTTGTATGTGGAGGAAAATGTAGATTATTTCTTATAAGTATGATTATCTGTTCTTAAACGTCACTAGTTGCTACCCTGGTTAATTTATGCATTAAGCTTCTCTCCAAGGGAGCTGATTTTACCTCATTATGTGTAGGTGACTGGGGAACCTTTAATTCAACGTAAAGATGACACAGCTGCAGTTCTCAAATCGAGGCTTGATGCCTTCCATAAGCAGACTGAGCCAGTATGTGTTTTTTCTGCCTTGTGATATTCTTATTTATACCTAATTCTTCGTTTGCAATAATGCTAGTATGCTTTCACTTCTCCTGTTGGTGCTATTAAGTTGGATGAAGATATTTACCTGAATATGGTAGAGGCTTATTTCCAATATTTCCATGTTGTGTAGGATTGCTGCTCTGGACTTAACTTTGGTTTCTGTTTAAAATTACTTTATCTGCTATCTTCCCTACAGCATTCATGCTTCTTGGGTTGTGGGCTACAGGAATGATAGGAGAAATGGAGTCTGGTTGGTGTCTGTGTGTTTTCTCTACGTGAGATGTCCCACTCAGTCAGAAAACTACGTTAATTCAACTAAAAATTCAATATGTTTATGCTTGCAATTAGTTGTTTAGGCACTAGAATTTTCAAATAAATGTCTTGCTTTAGTAATCTGATTAAGTAAATGGGTGTTAATGTTTGTTTTCAGTTTATGGATTTAATAAATGGGTGCTTAAAATTCAGATAAATTGTAATAATGTGTTTGTTTTTGTTTGGTTAGGAGGATCTACCTTTATTTCAACATCAATGTATAAGAGGAGGTAGTTATGTCTGTAGGAGGGGCAGTGAGATATGCAAGATACTAAGATGAGAGAGATAAGAGAGGAGAGAAAAAGAGATAAAAAAGGAGAAAATATGTAGGGGTTGGGATTAATGGGACTTATAGGTGCATACAGGGCTGATTCTTAGAAACTAGTTTCTAAAATTCCTGAGTAGAACAAGTCTGGGAGTTCTAAAATCTAAGACCCATTTTTAAACCTAAAACAAATCTCCCCTAAAAGTATTCATCCAGTTCTCATGGACACATTTGTAACAGTATTCACCTTGAATCATGTTTGACAACTTTTGGTGGAACATGTTGATTTTGACACGTAGTTAGGGAAAAAGGGTGCATTGAATATCCACACCCTTAATTCAAACTCTTTAGTCTGTATTTATGATACTCGAAAAATACTAGAGCAGCTTAAAACACTTCTTTTAAGGTCTGTTTCTATTAAAGGCAAAGCCCTTTTACCCAAATATCAAACATGATAGGTGAGATGCATCCTGAAAATTGGTTTCTTACACTTTCATTCAAAAAGAAAAGAAATTGATGAGATCCACCTGGATTTATATTAAGAAAGTGTATGAGGAGACATGCCAGAGAATTATAAAACTCCTAATTTGTTATGAATGTGACTTCTCAATTATACATGGGTTTTTTTACTTTATATAGATGTATAATGTATTATCTATAAGTTGATAGAAATTATTAATTCATCCTGTTGGCTCAAGTTGGCATGTCAAAATTATTATTATGATATTAATAACGTAACTTATTGGGTATTCATTGGTGATAGCCTGTGTGATAATTGAAGAAAAAAGAAAAATTATTGCATCATTAGAAAGAACTGATACTCCGAATAACATGAATATAATGAAGCTGTGTAGTACTTTAAGTTCTCGCCATAATCAGAACATGGTATTATTAATGTATAGAGAAATGGAAACTTGCGTGAATTTTCAAACGTGGGAGTGCAAAATGTGTTCTCTTCTTCACAAACCCAAAGAGCAGATTGTTTACTGGACACTGCAAAAACATACTGATACATGACCTTCCCTGGTTTGGTTCTAAGAGGGAACTCTTAGACTGAAGTACACATGTTTTCACCTGATTATGCATTCTTCTTGTATACCTACCAACTAGGAGAAAAATAAATAAATACACACACACACAAACACATATATATGCAATTCTTAAGCAAACCATGATTCTATACACATTAATGGATTTGGCCAGAGACTAGTTGAAAATTCCATACTAATTGATTGCCCATACGTTCAATTATTTGAGACTTTTGCACTAACCTAATCATCCTTACTGCTTCAATCAGCTATTATTTGCCCCTGGAAGCAGTAGTATCATTTGCCTTGGATAACTGCTGAGCTGTCTATGTCTGGGAATTCCCGATTTCTTCGTTTTTGAACAATGCAGTTTTAAATAGGTTTTAGCTTATAAGCTGAAGCCAAGATAAATCACTTATCCCCTTAGGTTCTACGGCTGAATCCACACTAGTTTCTTTGAGTCTAGCTTCAGCATACCAATTGTAATGCTAAGCATTCAATGCCATTGGTTTACTCAATGGTGATTGAGCTCCGACTCCGTATTTATATCCCAATGCTTAGCCCAGTCATTAGTAGGCTAGTTAACCTGTTTCCTGTTACTACAATTTTCTGGTGTTTTTTGTTTGGGCAGGTTATTGACTACTATACCAAGAAAGGCATTGTTGCCAACCTCCCAGCTGAGAAACCTCCTCAAGTAGTTTCAGCGGAGGTGAAGAAGGTACTCTCATGATTGCAAGTTGCCCCGTTTTTGTTCATTATACAATAAATAATTGAGACTTGAGATCATTTTATTTGGATACATTGTTTTGATTAATTCTGTAAGGCAGCTGGCCTATTTGTTTTTCTGAGTTGAAAACGACAATCGGCATTAGCTTTTAGTTTGACTAAACAAGTTGCACAAATATTCTATATCACCTTCAGAGCGGAGTTTAATTTTCTTTGGACACTGATGGGTGATGAGAGTTGAGCGATATATTTATACTTGTGTACCATTTTGATACTTGATTATGTAATTCTACTGATAAAGGAGTACAAGTTTAAAAATTAAAACATGCTGTTGGGATTATAATGTGTATTGGGAGGTGGATGCCCCATTCTTCCCCTCCCTAATAGCATGCAGTTTAAGATTTCTTTACCGTAAAACAGATCGAAATGCTGTCACTGGTGAATACATAATGGATTATGTCTTGCTTAACAACTTACCAAATATGTTTTGTATGGGTACAGTGCATCACTATTAAAACAATCAAGTACTCTTCATGTCCTCTTGATATGTTTTTGTTTACTTATCTCTGGTTGTGAGACGAGTTGACCCGTTCTTAAAGTATACTTGGGTAAAGTATGTTTATTAGTAGTTAAAATATGTTTGTAGTGAAAAATATTACTCCCTCCGTCCCTCAAATATTTCACATTTTCCTTTTTTATCCGTCCCTCAAATTATTTCACACTTCACTTTTACTAAAATTGGTAAAAAATAATTATTATTATATTCACTTTTTACACACATCCTAATATAATACTCACTTTTTCAAATCTTCCAATAACTTTACACATCTTTTTTATTAAATTAATTAAAATATATATTTTCTCTCTTACTTTATACATTAAAAAATAAAATTTTCTTAATCTCCGTGCATATCAATACGTGAAATACTTCACGGGACGGAGGGAGCATAATATTTTAAAAATATATTTTAATTCATTATTTATTGTACTCTAAAAAAATATATTTTAACTACAAATTAACGTACTTCACTTATAGAGCAAGCATGTTTTAATGACGGGTCGACCCATTTCACGTAATTACTGTTTCATACGAGTCTTTGTCAATTTTAAGTTGAGATGTATAAAATTTAATGTGTAGTAAGTTAGTTTTGGGGTGCACATTTATTTTTTACCCTTAAATGTTCAGTTTAAAATCCAAAACGAACGCCGCTACGCTTGTTTACGATTTAATAAACCAAGTTTAAGTTTCTAAAATCTAATTTTTATGAATATATATGATTCATATGATATTATAAAATATAATGGGTCACAGGGTCACTTACTATTGAATACATAAAATAATGCATAATTACTGTAAATTACATGACTCAAAGCACTAATACTCATAAATACTCATATGTGTGCACAATTTTAAGTTTCGGCAGCCGGCGGCGGCGGTCCGGCGACCGGCCAACGGTGGTCTAGCGGATGTCCGGCGACCGGCCGACGGCGGTCCGGCGGTGGTTTGGCACCGGCCGGTGGAGATCCGACGGTGGTCCGACAGTGGGTGGGTGAGCGGTAGGGTTTGTGGTTTAAAAGTTTATGGGATTATAAGGTTATATTTGATATTTTACTTTAATATTTTGTATGTGAGAGTAATTATTTAGGGTAAAAATGAGTATTTATGAGTGATTTTCCCAAATATAATTAAATATGTTATTTTTAATTTTTCGATTGATTCTCCAATTAAATTGGTTTTATCGGTTAAAAATCAAACAAATATCTCCACTGATACTATATCTAATCCCTTTATGCCAAAATAAATAAATAAATGTGGCTTATAATCACAATGAGATATTCTCTTGTGTGAAGCACGGTTGTGAGATAGATCGATCTATAATTAAAGTATGTTTATTGTATAAATAAAGTAAGCTTATTTGTAGTTAAGTGAGTCGATCTATAATTAAAGTATGTTTATTATATAGATAAAATATGTTTATTTGTAATTAAAGTATGTTAATAATAAATTATATTATAATACAATAAATCATACTTTAATGCATAATCCAACGTACTTTAGAAAATATATTTTAACAATATTAAACATACTTTATTCATACAACAAATATATTTTAATGATGGATCGACCCATCTCACAAGAGACTTTGTCCATCAGGATTTCAAATTACACTTTAATTTTAAAATTGATATATATTTTTAACGGTAAATACTTGTGTAAGACCGTCTACACTCGTCTTGCAGGAAACACACTTGTGTGGGACTATTTTATGGGAGAATTTCTAAAATTTATATGAGACAAATGAGAAGTGATAACAATTTGAAAGTATTAGTGGTGCAATAAATTATTTTATAAATGATTCGTAATTTTTAATGAGAAGTGATAGTTATTTTAAAAAACGTAACTGTGGTCTTACACAAGTATTGCCCCCTTTCTTTATTTTGGTAAATTTGCGTGAGATCGTTTCACGATGAGACAATTTTACACTTTCGTGAATAATTATTATTATTTTTTAAAAAATATTACTTCCTCTATTCATTCTTAATGTATTTATTTTATTATTTTTGGTCTTCCACTCTTAATGTATCCATTTCCCCTTTTAGATATATGACACATCACTAATATAATTAAAATATACATCCACTAATATAACTACACACTATACATCAAATAATAATACTCTTTAATTCACGTGCAAAAAGCAAATAGACACATCAACAATGGACGGAACGAGTATCAATTTTTATTTATACTATAAATTGCATATGAAATAATTCACTGTATCATTATCATTTTTTTATATAATTAAATTTCACTTTTCCATTAAAAAGTTATCATTTCTTATCTTTTTAAGAGAAAGACATTCCGTTAAACGATGTAGTCTTTGTTTTTCAAATACACCATTTATTTTATAGTAATTTATTTATAATAAAGTAAAATAAAAACATATTTTTCTTAATATTCATGGATATAAATAATAAAAGCAGGTAAATACGGGCAGACGAAGGAAAATAAAATTTCCAGCTTGTAACTACTTGGAGGGGATGAATCTCGGCGGGAAAATAAGCAAACCCAACTGACTAAATTGCCACTTCTACCCTCGTCAGATTCTTATCAGTGTTCTCCTGGTAATGTAAATATCCAACGGGTGAAAGGGTAAATCGAGAATTATAACGAATTCTGTTACTGCTTGAATCAGCAGAAGAACCAGAGAGAAGGCGCAACCAGAAAACGGGCTCTGAAATCTGGAGCAGTTCTTCCATGGCGAAGGCAGCCAGAAACTTCAAAACCACCTGCGTAACTCTCAACCCATCCTTAATCTTCGTCCGTTTGCTTTCCATTTCGCCATTTTCAAGCCCAAAGAAGAACTCTAAAACCCTTTCCCCTTCTCTCGCTCTACTATTCTTTCTCTCTCTCTTCGTTCTCATCTCCTTCCTCGGAATTTGCATTCTCACATTCTACACAATTTCTCAGAACTCCATTCCCTGCTCCACACTCTCACCTTCATCCCCCTTATCTCCTCTTCTGTTAGCCTCTCTCTCCTCAATTTTGAAAGATTACCCTAAGCACGATGAGCCCACACTGTCCAGAAGTGCGATGGTGCCATTACCAGAGCATGGAATGGATGAAAACCCTAATTTGTCAACAGCAGAGAGGGAATTTTGGAAACAACCAGATGGGCATGGGTATCGACCCTGCCTCGATTTCACGCTCGATTATCGAAAAGCATCGGTTCGAATCTCTAAGGAGAAGAGGAAATTCTTGGTGGTGGTGGTTTCTGGTGGATTGAATCAGCAGAGGAATCAGATTGTTGATGCAGTTGTGATAGCAAGAATTCTTGAAGCTGCGTTGGTTGTGCCCGTTTTACAGGTTAATCGAATTTGGGGAGATGAAAGGTAGAAATCGTTTTGAGACTCTGTTTCATATCATCATTCATTCATACTTAATATTCCAGTTGATGATGTGTTGAAGATTGTGATGTGATGTGATGTTGCAGTGAGTTCATTGATATTTTTGATTTGGATCATTTCAAGAAGACATTGCAAGCTGATATTCGTGTTGTGTCATCACTTCCTTCTACTCATTTGGTTTCAAAGCAAACCATCGAAAATCAAATCCCATCTCATGTATCACCAATGTGGATTCGTGCTAGATTTCTTGACCAAGTACTAAAACATGTCTTTGTTTCCACTTCT
This sequence comes from Pogostemon cablin, assembly GCA_023678885.1. Taxonomy (NCBI): domain Eukaryota; kingdom Viridiplantae; phylum Streptophyta; class Magnoliopsida; order Lamiales; family Lamiaceae; genus Pogostemon; species Pogostemon cablin. The sequence continues at coordinate 7,218,570 of CM042962.1, read as the reverse complement.
TTTCAAGATTACATTCATTTGTGATTGTTGAGCCTGATGTATACTTTTAACCAAAATTCATGTAGCTGAATGAAGAGGGCTTTCTCATTTTAAAAGGGCTGGATTCTAGGCTCTCCAAGAATCTTAGTCCTGATCTTCAGAAGCTAAGGTGTAAGGTAAAATGGCAATTCTTGCTCTCTCTGTGTCTCATGAGCTGATTTAGAAGCATGATTTTCCTTGTAACAGGTAGCATTTCATGCTCTGAGATTCGCGGCTCCAATCCAAGAACTTGGCAATCGAATCGCCAGGAGAATGTGGATCGAGGGTCCTTACATTGCTCTCCATCTGAGGATAGAGAAGGACGTGTGGGTTAGAACAGGATGCGACACTGGTTTAGGAGCTGAATATGACATGATTATAGCCAAGGAAAGGGAGTCCAACCCGGATTTCCTAACCGATAAACTGAATATGACAAATGCTGCACGAAGACTTGCAGGACTTTGCCCTCTCAGTGCACAAGAAATAGCTAGGTAAAGTGAAACCAAGTTTGGCTAGCTAGCTTGTGTCATGATCAATACTAATGACTTGTTCTCAATGCAGAGTTATAAAGGGTCTAGGAGCACCAAGACACGCTCGTATATACATAGCTGGAGGAGAACCGTTTGGAGGGAAAAGCGCTGTGCAGCCGCTTGTGAAGGAGTTCCCTAACATAGCAACGAAAGAGACGTTAGCAAGAGAGGAAGAGCTCGCTCCCTTTGTGAATAGACCTTCTATTCTAGCTGCTATCGACTACATCGTGTCCCTCAGCAGTGATGTGTTTGTGCCTTCGCATGGCGGCAACATGGGGAGAGCAATGCAGGTTGTCAGTAGCACATGAATGAGTCGAATGCACGTATTAGTTCTTGTTTGTTCTAATTAATTAGTGTATATAGGGGCATCGCGCATACGTGGGACATCGGAAATATATAAAGCCTAACAAGAGGATGATGGTTCCTTTGTTAGAAGAGGGATGGGTATCAGAGGTAGAACTGAGGAGCAGCATGAAGAAGCTGCATAAACACTCCATGGGAGAACCACAGTTGAGGAATAAGAAGTTTGATAGAGATGTCGTGGCATATCCTGTGCCTGAGTGCATGTGTAAACCATGATTCATAGTGCACCTGCATATATGTACATAAATCTTACCCATACAATTACACGTTGATTGCATCACCACACCTATTAGCCCATTTTAAGAGAGTGAAATTAAACCAAACAATTTGCTTAGTTCATTTCTTACCCAGAATAAAACGAAATAAAAGGAATATACACCTCATTAAACTCAATTACATTATTATAAATGTAGTTAGAAAAAAAATGTTCATTAAAAAAAAATTAAAAAAAAAAAGAAAAAAAGAGAGGGGCTCTCCCAAATTTCTTATCATGAACCCTAGGGCCTAGATGCACAAGTCAAGAACATTCTAACCCACGAATCTACAGCGTGCCACTCCAATTTCTTCACAAACCCTAAATAAAGAATTCATACTTCTCACACAAACACTTCAGTATAAGATCTCAAAAATCAATCAGCGCGATGTCAAAATTCGTCATTCACTCCACAGGGCAAGGTATAAGTATCATGTTAATCTTCCTCATCTTTTACCATCCTGCTACTTTTCTTCGACTTTGCCTTCGTACTTCCATGCTTTTTTCTGGACTCCCTTTTTCGTTTAGCACGCGTTTCTTATATGTTGTCTATTTTTTCTGTATTTGCAACTTGTGGTGCAGGAGCTGAATCAGCAACTGCGGAGAGAGCAACACAGCATCAGGGAATGTATTCGAGTACATGCAACTAAGGGCTGTGAGAGTGAAGTATAATTTTTTGGCAACAAAGCAAACTACATTACGCGCACATCTTAAAGAGTTTATGTTAGATGCAACAGGCACAGACTCAAGGCATAAAAAAGAAAGGGATGAAACAAAGCTAAAACGGAGCGAATACCTTCATTACGGAAGTGGGAATCAAAGACGACAGTACTAAGATGTTGTTTTAAGAAAACCTGCATTCAATAAATTTGCAATAAAATCGTCAGCTGAAATATACATGATAGCAAGCAAATATTGCCACATTTACAGACTCAGCAAGTGATTTGATTAACAGATAAAAACTTTGCTAAATAGGGTCTAACTGACAGCACAGATTCCCTTTTGATTAGTTATGTAAAACATACCGCTGAGAGAATTTATCGCGACTTTATGTCCCAAATGCGCTAGTAGCTGTCCAGTCCTAATATAAAATCCAGTTCTCAAGGTCAACAACTACTCTAAAATACATACAACTTTGATGGAATACAGAGTCTCATATCAGGCTATGCTTCGAGCAAGGATAATATCTCAATGTTGAATGCACAAACGGATCGATCAAGCAGATTGCTTGGATAAACTTTGAATACAGAATCAAAGATTGATTCAAAATCACAAATATTAGATCAAGAACAAGTGTGTGCTAGTGTGTTTGAAGAACTTTGAAGAAAAAGATGTATAGTGGTTCGGCTTATTAACCAAGCCTACGTCCACTTGATGATGATGATCGTTTCTTATTGCTTTCAGAGGGTTTATGAAGGTTACAGAGAGTATACACGCTAAGATTACAGCTATATATACACATCACATGTGATAACAAACTTATGGGACCAATCGAGTGCAGCATCTTCCAGCTGTCATATGGGTGGTTAAATGGAATCAATTTCTGTTGCAACTGCTTCCAGCTCATAGCTAGCATTATGAGCTTTCGATCCATGCATAGAACTGCTTACAACGAACTACCACAACTTCTGTACAACCGCCGTAAACTGCCCCAGTCACAACTCATCACATGCATTGATTTCAGTTTACTAAGTATGATTATGCACCCGTTTCTGGTTTTAGCATGATCACACACAACTAAACTACAGATTTTACTCCTACTAATGTTGATCAGACATTAAGTGTGAGGTTTCCATCTCAAATCTCCACCTAAACCTCATACTTAAGCATTAATTACTTCACCTTCATCACACTGTTTTAAGTCAGCAAACTTTACTTCCACTGCCTTGTTGGAGAGCAGCAAAACTCACTTCACTACTTTGAGAGAGTAGCAGAACTCTGTACTGTCATATTTAACACATGTTGATAAGGCTTTTGCACAATTCGAACTTCGAAGTAGGCAAAGCCTTTGTAAGGAAATCTGATGGATTCCTTTCTGTTTCAATCTTTTCACAATCACTCTTCCATCATCTATCAAATCTCTAATGAAGTATAGTCTGATATCAATATGCTTTGTTCTTTCATGATATCCTTGGTGCCTTGAGAGATGTATGGCACTAGAATTATCACAATACAGCACCACAGACTCTTGCACAATACCAAATTCAGACAGAATTCCCTTCAGCCACAGACCTTCCTTAATCCCTTCAGTAAGTGAAATGAACTCAGCCTCTGTTGTAGATAGTGCCACCACTGATTGATGTGTTGACCTCCAACTGATGGCTGTTCCAAACAAACTGAATACATAGCCTGATAGTGACTTCCTTGTGTCTAAATTTGCAGCATAGTCAGCATCTACATAACCTGCAAGAAAATCAATGTTAGATGAAATCTTATTGAAATGCAAACCTGTTGTTAAGCTTCCTTTCAGATATCTTTGAATCCATTTGACAGCTTCCCAATGCTCCCTTCCTGGATTTCCCATAAACCTGCTTACTAAGCTCATTGCATGAGCTAAATTTGGCCTACAACACACCATTGCATACATAAGACTTCCTACAGCATTAGCATATGGAATTTTATCCATTTCTGAAATTTCTGCTTCTGTACTTGCTGATTGTTGACTTGATAAACTTATTCCTTGTTTAACTGGTGTGGAAACTGATTTACACATATCCATATTATATCTCTTTAGTACTTTTTCCAAGTAAATACTCTGATGAAGCACAACTGATCCAGTTGATCTATCCCTCTCAATCTGCATCCCTAGAATTACAGTAGCTTCCCCTAAGTCTTTCATGCTAAACTCTGATTTCAACATCTCTTTGACAGCTAGAATCCCATCCATAGATTTGCAAGCTATCAGTATGTCATCAACATACAATAGCAAGAATACCTGCCAATCAACATCACTTCTAATATACACACAACTGTCATGCAGACTTCTTTTGAAACCACAGCTGACAATATATTCATCAAACCTCAAGTACCATCTCCTTGGGCTTTGCTTCAATCCATATAAGAATTTCAGAAGTAAACAAGCCTTATTGGTAGTATCTTGAACTGCTACACCTTCTGGAATGCTCATATATATTTTCTCTTCCAAATTTCCATGAAGAAAGGTTGTTGTTACATCCATTTGATGCAACTCAAGATCAAACTGAGCAACTAGAGCTAGCATTACTCTAATTGAACAATGTTTGACTACTGGAGAGAAAATTTCAGTGTAATCAATCCCCTCTTTTTGTGAAAAACCTCTTGCAACTAATCTAGCCTTGTACCTTATTCCACCTGCACTCTCTGGAGCTACCTTTTTCTTGTAGATCCACTTGCAACTAACCAACCTCTGATCCTTTGGCTTCTGAACTATCTTCCATGTTTGATTCTTTTCCAAAGACATCAACTCTTCTTGCATAGCAACACTCCACCTGTCACTTTCTTTGCAATTCATAGCCTCTAGATAATTCTTTGGTTCATATGAATCAATCTTCTCTGCTATATATAGTGCATAGGATACTATGTCAGCATTTGCATATCTAGTTGGTGGTTTAATAGACCTTCTCTGTCTGTCCCTAGCTAACTGATAGCTATTTAACAGTTCATCAGTTTCTGATCTTCCTTGATCATTATCAGTGATTTCAGCAGTATCATCTTGTAATATTTCTTCATCACCTGTCCTCTGGTCATGTACAATTCTCTTGGCATGCTCCACCTCAAGCTCAGTTTTATTACTTCCTTGAATAGTCTGAACTTGTTGTGGACATAGTGGCATTACAGCCTCATTAAATGTGACATCCCTGCTTACTAAGAACTTCTTGCTTTCAATACTCCATAGTTTGTAAGCTTTCACACCCTTAGGATATCCTATCATAACACACTTCACTGCTCTTGGTGCTAACTTATCTTGCTTTACATGAGCATAAGCTAAACAACCAATGACTCTAAGTATTGAGTAATCTGCTAATTTTCCTGACCATACCTCTTGAGGTGTTTTAAACTTCAGAGCTGCTGATGGACTTCTATTTATGATGAATGCCACTGTAGTGACCAGCTCACCCCAAAAGTCCTTTGTTAAACCAGAATTACTCAATATACACCTTACTCTCTCTAGTAAGGTTTGATTTAATCTTTCAGCAACACCATTTTGTTGTGGTGTGCCTGGAACAGTCTTGTGTCTTATGATACCTTTATCTCTACAGAACTTGTTGAACTCTTCAGAACAATATTCAAGACCATTATCAGTTCTTAACACTTTGATCTTAGCATTACAGATGTTCTCCACCTCAACTAGCCAATTTTTGAAAGTGTTAAAGGCTGCATCCTTAGTTTTAAGAATATATATCCATACTTTCCTACTATAATCATCAATGAAAGACATGAAGTACCTGCCACCACCTTTGGTTTGAGTTCTTGCAGGTCCCCATAGGTCTGAATGAATATAATCCAGCCTGGATGTACTTGTGTGATCACCAGTTCCAAACTTAAGTCTCTTAGCCTTTCCAAAAATGCAATGTTCACATTGTTTCAACTGCTCTGATTGAGTGATGCAGATAGCTTTCTGCCTTGATAGTTCTTGTAGCCCTTTCTCACTTATATGAGCTAACCTCCCATGCCATAAGTGTATATTATTACTTCCAATTGTTGCATTATTCTGTCCAGTTACAGTATGACCATCAAGAATGTACAGCTCTCTTTTCCTGATTCCTTTCATTACTTCATACTCATCCTTTTCAACAATGAGTACTCCTCCTTTTGTTCTAAATTCATATCCTGAAGCATCTAATATACCTAATGAAATTAGATTTCTCTTGAGTTCTGGAATGTACCTCACACCTGTCAAGGTTCTAATCACTCCATCATGCATTCTTAACTTGATAGAGCATATTCCCTTTATCTGACATGTATGATCATTTCCTAATAATACTGATCCATTATTTTGATACTTAAGATCAGTAAACCAATGCTTCATTGGAGACATATGAAATGAACATCCTGAATCAAGGATCCAATCCATGGATCCTTTTGATGAACAGATTGATAGTGCCTCAGGATAATCAATCTCCACCTGGTTTTGATTAATTGCCACCTGATTTGCTTGCACCATTTGTTGTCCATCCTTCCCAGCCTCTGCCTTCTTTCTTTTGGCTGCTTTCCACTTGTAACAATTCTTCTTAAAGTGACCTGGTTCATGACAGTGGAAACACTTTCTTCATTCCTTGTCATTAGTAGACTGATCACCTTTGATATCTTGTTTCTTACCATCAGAACTAACCTTCTTGTTATGTTTCTTATTCTGATTTCCCTTCCTGATCATCAATCCTTCACCCGATGCTCCTTGTTCCTCACTACACTTTTGTAACTCCTTAGTTTTCAAAGCTAATTCAACCTCATCAAGACTTATTGATTCTTTGCTACCAAACAACAATGTGTCTTTAAAATTTTCAAACGATTTTGGAAGTGCAGATAACAAAATCAGAGCCTTATCTTCATTCTCTAATTTAACCTCAACATTTTCCAGATCATCAAGTACCTTATTAAACTCATCAAGATGAACTAAAACTGATTTTTCTTCTGTCATTTTGAATGAGTATAATTTCTGTTTCAGATATAATCGATTTGCAAGAGTTTTTACCATATAGAGATCATCAAGCTTCTTCCATACTGCTCTTGCAGTCGTTTCCCTCTGAACTTCTCTGAGTGCCTTATCACCAAGACACAAGAAGATGGCACTTAGAGCTCTTTCTTGAAGATCTGCTTCAGCTGCTGCAGCTTGCACATCCACTGCTGCTGCTTCATTGACTGGAGCTTCTTTGATTGCTCCTCCGAGGCCTTGCTGTACCAAGATGGATCTCATCTTGATCTTCCACAGCCCATAATCTGACTTCTCAGTGAACCGCTCAATATCAAATTTGGTAACCATGTTGAATCCTTCTTTCTTCTTCAAGTAACTGCCTCTTTGATCTACTTGTCTATGATGTTTCCCACAGACGGCGCCAATTCTCAATGTTGAATGCACAAACGGATCGATCAAGCAGATTGCTTGGATAAACTTTGAATACAGAATCAAAGATTGATTCAAAATCACAAATATTAGATCAAGAACAAGTGTGTGCTAGTGTGTTTGAAGAACTTTGAAGAAAAAGATGTATAGTGGTTCGGCTTATTAACCAAGCCTACGTCCACTTGATGATGATGATGATCGTTTCTTATTGCTTTCAGAGGGTTTATGAAGGTTACAGAGAGTATACACGCTAAGATTACAGCTATATATACACATCACATGTGATAACAAACTTATGGGACCAATCGAGTGCAGCATCTTCCAGCTGTCATATGGGTGGTTAAATGGAATCAATTTCTGTTGCAACTGCTTCCAGCTCATAGCTAGCATTATGAGCTTTCGATCCATGCATAGAACTGCTTCCAACGAACTACCACAACTTCTGTACAACCGCCGTAAACTGCCCCAGTCACAACTCATCACATGCATTGATTTCAGTTTACTAAGTATGATTATGCACCCGTTTCTGGTTTTAGCATGATCACACACAACTAAACTACAGATTTTACTCCTACTAATGTTGATCAGACATTTAAGTGTGAGGTTTCCATCTCATAATATAATAACATTTCAGTTGAATTTCTATGGTGCCATACAGTCAAACACACCAGGCTTGTAAACCTAAAATACAGCAGAAGCAGAACTCAGTTTTTAAGCAATAGACATGCTCTATATTACGTATGAACTTCTAAGGTGCGCACTGCACATCCCACGGTCAATCAAGAAATGCCCTAAAAGAAATGGTTTGGCCCGTAACTCAATTTGAGCCCATCTAAACCTGCCAAAACCTGGGTTGAGGAGTATTATCAATTATGCCCGCCCGTTTAGAGGGTCCGACGTGATAAATGCTTTATTTATTAAAAGATGGTGCTCTGTCTTGGAATTAATGGAGGAGAATTACAGTATGTATCTCAAAAGAGGCTGTTAAACTTGTGTTTACAATTTATTAGTTTTGTGCATAATGTGGTTTATGTCGATTATCCACAAGTCATCTCTTCCATCGTAGAAAAGAAGAGGGTGCCATTTCCATGGTAAAAATGCAATCGCAGAGCCTCGCCGTTGACCCTAAAACCGGCTTCTGCTCACAGACCAAGATTTACCACAGCCTCGGTCCCTCCATCCCACTTCCTCCACTCTCCAACCCCCTCTCCGTATTTTCCTACACCATTTCGCTTCTCCACTCTCCCACCACCCCCACCGCTGCCGCCCTCTCCACCACTGCATTCCTCGTCGACGCTGATACCGGCCGCCGCGTTACCTACTCCACCTTCCTCCAACAGGTGAACTCTCTCTCCCCCTTCCTCAAATCCCTCTACCCTTCACTCTCCAAAAACAACGTCGCCTTTGTCCTCTCCCCGCCTTTACTCCATGTTCCCGTCGTCTACTTCTCTCTCATCTCTCTCGGCGTCGTCGTCTCTCCCTCCAATCCATTTGCTTCTTCGTCCGAGTTATCTCACCAAATCCAACTCAGTAAACCCGCTATCGCCTTCTCCACTTCCTCTCTCTCGCACAAACTCCCGTCAAATCTCCCCGTTGTCCTCCTCTATTCCCCTGATTTCCTTTCCGCGGTTAATTTGAGAGTTCCGACGATTGCCAACAGCACCGTCGTGAATCAATCGGACTCGGCGGCGATCCTCTATTCTTCCGGCACCACCGGCAGAGTGAAAGGCGTCGTTTTAACTCACCGCAATTTAATAGCTGTGATTGCTGGATTTTACTACAGTAAGATTTCAAACGACTCCAGAGAAAAAGAGGAAAATAATGCTTATGTTCACCCGGTGTCCCTTTTCACATTGCCTCTGTTTCATGTTTTCGGTTTCTTCATGCTTATAAGGGCGGCGTCGTTGGGGGAGAGCGTGGTGTTGATGGGGAAGTTTGATTTTGTGAAAATGCTGGAGGCTGTGGAGAGGTACAGAGTGACGTATATTCCGGTGGCGGCGCCGCTTGTTTCAGCGATGGCGAAGTCGGAATTGGTGCACAAGTATGACCTGAGCTCACTGCAGGTCCTAGGATCCGGCGGAGCGCCTCTGGGGAAGGAGGTCGCCGATCAGTTCAGGGCCAAATTCCCTCAAGTTGAGATTATCGAGGTACCAATCATGCGTTTTTTTCCATTCATCTTTGTTTTGTTGGTTTCATTTTCTTACAACTGTCTGATGTGCTGTTTTCATGGATGTATTTCTGACATCAAAATCATCATAAGTTTATGGTCTTGGAACTTCATGTTACACAATGCTGTAAAAAATTCATGTAGCCTAATTGGTGTAATCAACGATAGGTATGATCCATTTCTATTAGATCATCTAGAGGAATGTTTCCTAATAAGAAGTGTAGTCAACGACTAATATGATCATTTAGGTACTCTTCTCACTTGGTTCCCTAAAATGTGAAATACAAACTGTTACTTCACCAGAAAATTCCAACCAGCCCGTTAGTTGCTTTTCTTACTTGATTCTCGAGAAGGTGTTATAATAAATCCCAACCACGTTGCTCTGTGTGAAACTATGCAGTTCTAGATCACACGTCTTTTTCTCTTTGAAATTCAAAGAAACAGGATGTGTACTTCCTTTTTGGGTTTACAAATAACAGGCATATTCATAATAGCCTTCCTTAAACGCCGCAAGGCTAATGTAGTGGAATATATAAGTTTGGAACGTTTTTAGTAATTGCTTATTAGTTTATTTATCATCCCTTGTATTCTGATACGAGTGTGCCTTCAGCTGTTTAGTCACCAAGACATGGCATGAGAAGTATTGAGAAAGTGCAGAAGATAATTAAGTCAATCGTGCTTTGTTTCTGCCTTAGGTTTCTTTTTAATACGCAGATCCTCACCATAAACCATGGAGACTAAAAACTCGCTGGGTGAGGATGTACAGAAAAGAAATCTGAACGTATAAAACCATGTAACAAGAATTCAACCAACTCAAACCTGGCTTCCTTTAAATGGTTATTTTATAGTTGAAAGTTGAAATAATGGCTTCCTGTTGAATTCGAATAGTCGTCTTCTTGTTATTTCTGCCTATTTGATATCTGTTTGCCGTGATTCCTGCACTTGAGCTTAATTGTGATCCCTCCTGTTCTCTGCTTGAAAGTACAGTAGTAATGATTTGTTGTTGTGTAGGGGTATGGTTTGACTGAGACTGCAGGAGGGGTGACACAAACAAACCCTGAGGTGCCCAAGCGATATGGATCTGTTAGTCACTTGGCTCAGAATATGGAAGCCAAGATAGTTGATCCTGAAACTGGAGATGCATTACCACCTGGACAACGGGGAGAATTATGGTTACGAGGGCCTTCAATTATGAAAGGTGATATATTGATTTAAATTTATTGTTTTTCAAGTGTTTGAGAGTAATACATGTTGTTTGGCTATATCTGAAGGCTGAATGATTAGTCTATGTTGCTTGCTGCTCGCCTTGTGAAATGTCAAGGTAGGTCAAGAAGCATCGTTCTCCAATTTGCGTGAAAGTGTGCAAGATTGATCACCAAGCTCAGTCTTAAACATTCATCAAACTCAGTCATTAGGATCATTTCTTCTATTTAATTTTCAACCATGTGAGTATCAGGTTATGCTGGAAACGATGCAGCAACGGCTGCAACCCTGGACTCGGAAGGGTGGCTAAAGACTGGAGATCTCTGTTATTTCGACTCAGATGGGTTTCTCTTCATTGTTGATCGGTTGAAAGAACTCATCAAATACAAGGGATATCAGGTAGGTAATCCTTGAATACATGTCATTAATTTCACTCAAGAGTTTTTCTAAGATAGAAATATGACTTTGCAGGTTCCACCGGCTGAGCTGGAGCCTTTACTTCTATCGATGCCTGAAATTGCTGATGCGGCAGTGATTCCGTAAGAATTCTTCCTCTTAGGGGATGCTTAGAAGTCAACTTCTAATGTAAGGTATTAAAGTGGAATTTAGGTTTTATATTTGGTATAGAGGGGGGAATGGAGTGAAACCCCACTTTTGGGGAATCAATTGTTCCCCCCACCTAAATGTGAGGTATGGATTTGAATCATTTGATTACTCACCCTTTCAAACCTGTGTCTTTTCCATTCCTATTCCCATGAAATATGCCAACACACCCCTTGGATTCTAACGTCTTCATATCCATCTTGATAAAATTTTCAATATACTAGATTCTTCTATCTAATGTGTCACTCGCTCAAAGAAAAAGCTGGATTACAATTGTGGTGGCAGTGGCTATTGCCTATTGTAAACATCACTAAATTGTGTGTTATCAGTTTACAATATATCATGTTAATGTTCACCCTTTGGTATTTGCTTGTGATGAATATTCGAGTCATATTTCTTTCATACGAAGTATTTTCTAGACCCGATGTTCTATGTTTGAAAAAAATGCATAAGTGCGGTTTTTCGTGTCCTGTTGAAGAACATCTAAGTTTACAAAACCAAAGGTAAAGATGACTTTAGTTGCATACTTAGATTGAGTTTATAAGGGTCGTATACCGTTGGCTATCCTATTATATATTTGTTTTGTTTCGTCATAACCCATCCTATTCTTCTTTCAAATGCTCATTTTTTGTGGGTTCCTTTTCGTTCAATTAAGAAGTGGTGACATCCTACGTAGTCTTGAAAAACAACAGTATTTGATAGTTTTGTTGCTTTCTCTTGTTTGCAATCTCAATCTGTATCTGATCTGATCCAGTGTTCCCTAACCAAAACAGATATCCTGATGAAGAAGCAGGCCAGATTCCCATGGCCTACATCGTACGGAAACCCGGAACCACTATTTCGGCAACTCAAATAATGGACTTCATCGCCAAACAGGCATGTACAACATATTATTTTATTTGACGATCTCATACAAATTTTTTCGGCCATCTCTCATTAAAATTCAAATATAACTAGTTAGAAAATGTGTGTTCTATAAAAAGAGAGTGGGTTTGTTGAATTGCAGGTGGCTCCTTATAAAAAGATTCGACGCGTTGCATTTGTGGACTTAATCCCCAAATCTCCCGCAGGGAATACGCATCCGTCGACACCTGGTTCAGCACGCTCTTTCCAGTTTCTCCAAATTGTAAATCTTGTTACTTATCACTGCAAATGGTTGCTTTGACATAACTTATAGTATGAGATATGAAAAGGAGTAATTTTATGAAAAAATTGGTATAATATACTGTAAAATATGAGTTTTGAAACAATGCAGCAACATGTTTTTAAATTAGTGAGAGTTTTGTAACTTTTGTTGCAAAAGATATGCTCGCTGTCTGTCTGCAAGGGTGTCATTTGTTTTTTTCATATCCAAAGAACCTCGAATTTGTGTGGGATTGTGAAGGAAGGAATGAAAAAGAGGCGTGTGCATGTATATCTTTCTTTTTCATTAGTCCTTGTGCTCAGCTCTCTTTTGACAAAATTTGGCTTTTTCCAAAAAGAAAATATCACTCCCTCCTTCTCGAGAGGACTAGAACGTTTTGACTTGCACCTTGTATAAGAAAAAAATAAGTTTTGGTACAATGATATAGAAAAAATTAGTGTCTTTTGGCTAATTTAATTGAATAAAGGTTATGATATATTTTATGGATGATGATGGGGCCAGGCTGGGAGAATATCTAGATGCCCCACCCTGCGCTCTTGTTTCACTGTCCTGCACGGTGCCCCTTTGCGGGTCAGGAAGTGAGGGCCCATGCCCGTCCTAATGCGAGACGAGTCCGCCCCGCCTGACCCTGTTTTTTTTTTTTTTAATTTTAATTTTCTGAAGTAAATCTAAATTTTAAATTAAATAATTAAACTTTATTTTATATTTTTTAAAATGATATGGAGTACTATTATTATTGTAATAAAAGAATTTTATAATAGTTATATATAATTACCATAGTTTCTTTTATTTAAAATAACTAAAAATGTATGTATAATACTATTAAGTAAATATATCAATAAACTATATTATTTAATAAATATAATTAATATTTTAAATAAAATTTTTTATTATTTTTAGTGCAACAAAAGAGGTGGCATCTACTTCTATTTACTTTGGATATTCACTCGGGCCTTTCAAGGAAGGGCAAATACGACAACGAGTTTGAGGGCGAGCGGGGTGATGACAGTACCCGTACCCTTGGCCCATGTGCGGGGTGGGGCTGCCTCGGCCCGTTCTCTGAGTGAAGCGGGACAGGTTTGGCCCAAACGGGGCCGGGCGACTTCGGGACAGGCCAAATTGTTATCCTTAATATATTTCACTTTAATTAAATTGTGTGTAAAAAGAATATGATATTTTTGTAATATTATATTAATATTGTATTTTATTTTTATTTTTATTTTTTTAAAGATATAAGAGTGTTGATGTTGTGTGTGATTTTCATTTTCAAGTATTCTTGAAATGGAGGTAGTATTAAATAATATTTATAAATATATTTTTAATCCATAATTAAAAGTATTATACTTACCGGTTACCATGGCAAATTTATAAATTTGTTCATAATAATTAATTATGGGACGCAGCATACAAAAGTACATGATTGGCCTTTCCATTTATTTAGTTATAGTAAACCTTCAAAGAGGAAGAGGCAACATGCAATACGGCGGCGTTGCACGCTCAAACAACTTGGGAGATCAACTGAGCCGTGCCGTTGCTACAGACGGACCCACCCACAGTTTCACTGAATTTGCTCTGAACATCATAGTACCTGCTCCACAGCATCAGCCCTCCATAGTTGGAGCTCGTCTTTATCACCGGCAATATCTGTCTCACAGCCTCACTTGGCTTAATGTATCCGCCACCAGCCGCATCCACCGACGCCGGTAGCCCCAAGAGAAGACGAGTATCGTTGGAATACTGAGCCAGAAACGTGCTCCACTGGTTCCACGAAGCCACAAGCCCATTCGCTCCCGACCTGTTGTTAGAGTGACATAATTAAATATTAAACGATATTAGGCTCTCACCAAAGTGAGTGACTCAAGTTGTTCGATTCCCATTGAAAACGAATTTAGGGGAATTATAAGAAGGCTTGAAGAAAGGGAAAGTATGCAGGGCGGAGGCTTGTGTATGCCTAAAGGGGCTTTAGCCCCCTCAAAATTTCTAAGAACATCCGTTACTATATACTCCATCCGTACCAGACTAAAAGGGTCAGAGACCTTATCTTAAATATAAAGTTTCTGGCACTCATTACATGGGACGGAGGGAGTACATACTAATAGTATTTTAATTATTAAATTTTATATTAAATATTGCCTTTTTTTTAATTTTATAGTTATTATAGATATAGAATTTAAGGAATATTGTTTTTCAATTAACTTTATTAGCTTTTGAATAATTTAGTGTTTTTAGTAATAAATAAATGACAATAAGTTATATTTGTTAGGTTGGGATTATCATTTGGGTAAATATCAAAATTAGTCATGTAAATATGGCGTTTTCCAACTTTAGTCTTTTTCTTTTGCAATTTCTCAATTTTGGTCCAAATTTGTCCACTTTTAGTCCTTTTGGACTAGTTTTGATCCTTTTTTCAAAATTTGATCTTTTTTTGTTCACTTTTGGTCCTAAATGTATACACTTTCGGATCGTTTTTGGACTTTTTTTATCATAAAGACTAAGTTTGGACAAAAATGTCTAAATTAGGACTAAAAGGACTAAAAGTGGACAAAAAATTACTAAAATTGAGAATTGCAAAAGAAAAAGGACTAAAGTTAAAAACGCCATACTTACAAGACCAATTTTTACATTTACCCTTATCATTTTTTTAAAATAAAGTGTATTGAAATGTTATTTTCTTTTAAATTTTTTACCATTTTTCGGTATGAAAAGTGTAATGAGATTAACAAATGAGAATATGTAAAATGTATAATGGGATGAAGAAAATATTTAATTATATTTTTAATATAATAGTATTCAATATCAACATCTACAGCAAAGAAATTAATAATTGGCATTAAAAAAAATCCAACCGAAAGTATGGGTGGGTGCTTGGTGAACAAACTATATTAACAACTAATATTTGCTGATAAAAAAAGGGAGTATATAATAAATGAAACTCTCATTACCAACTTAAACTAATATTTGCTGATAAAAAAAAGATAGTATATATTAAACGAAACTCTCATTACCAACTTAAGGATTTAGATGAAGTAATTATTTAATACCTGTAATCACATGGAGGGTTGTTGTAGAACTGCACCCACACGTAGTCGAATAGCCCCGTTTTAAGAGCAGTATCCAAGTAATAATCCGGGAAGAAGCACTGTGGAGCTGCTGACAAGTAGATCTTCCTCACGGACGTGCTGTACTCCGCCAGGTCCCTGGCTAGGTCATCCCAGTACAGATTGGACGACGAAGCTTCGATGTCGAAGTCCACACCGTCCATTGCGACCCTCCCTAGAGGCCCGTCTACAGTGCCGGCTAAGAAAGTGACCCACAGATAGTCGGCCACTATTTTAGCATCTTCGGCCGAACAGATGCTGTAACTGCCGCCAGCGCCGCCGAGCGAGAGCAGCACTTTGATGCCCTTGCTCTGGCAGTAGCCGATATCGGAGCTCAAGCTAGAGCAAGTGCCGGAGGTGGGGTCGCAATGGCCGGCTAAGTTCAGAACCGGAGTGCGACCACACCCGAAAGTAATTAAGAATGCGACATTGACGTACTTGTAGTACCCAGATTCGAAGGGTCCCTTCGAACCCGTTTTGGCCCCAATAGACACTGATGCCGCAGGCTTGTGAAAGTGGAACCAAGAGGGGTAGGATCACAAGGAGGGATATGAGTTGGCGAGACATTTTTAAGAATGTAGAGCTTTGTTTTTGCATGTTGTAGCAGGTAGGTTTTGTGCCATTTAATAGGCATCATGGATCATATAATTCCAATTTAATAATACTATACATTAATAGTTTAAAATGTGTAAATAATGGACTTAATTATTACTACAGTAAAAGGAATTGTACTGGAAGATATGGTGAGGATATGTATCACTAAATAATTGGTTAATCGCAATATAATAATCGGTCGTTCTAATGTCTTAATCCCATGAAAATGACCATGTTAATTATTTTAGGATTTATTACTATCTACCGCAAATTATATTCTTATATTACTATTAGATATATTACGGTGAAAATATTACATATAGATACAATATATTAGGATGAGATATTTAATATATCCCTCCGTAAGTTTTAAATAACATAATGAGAAGATAAGTATTTCTGAATACAAATATATTAAACATTAATATTTTTGAATACATAAGTTTTGAATAATATATAATATTATATACCGAACATAACAAATTTAAATATATTGGTCATAAATATTTCTGAATACATATATTTTGAACAACAATAAATATCATAGATTTTAAAATATTGATCATAAATATGTTGAACATAAATATTTTTGAATACCTAAAAAATTGAATAAAAATAAACGTCAAAATATATTTGTACCGTGAAAAGGGGAGGGAGTAAATCACAAATATAATTTTTTCTGAATACAAGTATATTAAATATTAATATTTCTGAATACATAAGTTTTGAATAATATATTAGAAGATAATTCTTTTTTAATACAAATATATTAAATATTAATATTTCTGAATACATGAATAATACATAACATTATAACATAATAAATTTTAATATATTGAACATAAATATTTCTGAATATATATATTTTGAACAATAATAAATATAATAAATTTTAATATATTGAACACAAATATGTTGAGCATAAATCTTTTTTAATACAATCTATTATTTGAATATCATGTGCCACTCTTTTTTATCACATTACTAATCACAACATATTTCCTATTTTTTTGGAGTGATTAATGATTAATTAATTTCTTAATAAAATAAATCTTATAATAGAGTTAAAAAAGATATTTGATTATAAAGGGTATTTGATGAATTCAATTTGTATTAAATAGTATTTTAATTTGAATAATGTACCTACTAGTAATATAGATTGATAGTTTGTACCTATAAGTAATGACTCATAATTTTAAAATATTCTCGATCAGCATGCAGGAATTAGGATGTGCAATTAAAAGGATTAAGGCAAAGTATTTGACTTTCACCTTGTAAGATTGTTTATGTCCTATCATTTAAGTACGCAATGTTTGGTTTTGCAAATTGGATTTTGGTTTTCCAAAATCTCACGCCCAAAATTTTTAAAACAGTAACTATATATATTTACAAACCCTAATAATTTTTAGTAAATCATTATTTTATGTATATCACCACACATCTCTTACATATTATATGATATATAAATTTTAAACCTAATCTAACAAGAATCCAAAACAAATATATACATACTTCTTAAATGGGATCCCCTATTCCATTTCCATATTCCATCTAGCTACTAATAGGTTACATTAATCATTGCTTAAATTACTATAAGTGAACTAAAAAAATATACATCATTAGTTAGGGTATAGTTTTTTTTATAATAAAGTTAGTTAATGTTATGGAACACCCAACATGAGTTGGAACAAATAGAGGATTCGGACTTAATCCCTTATTCTATATTATATTCTACTCCTAATTCCATAATTTATTTTTCTATAAAAAAACATATACCATATTTAATGACCATTAAACCATTGTAAATCTAATGATAATTTAGGAAACGATGGTGACATGTGTCATTTGATTTTTGTAAATGGAATTGGAATAGTGAAATGGAATAGTTGATATCAACTGAATTCAGACGTACAGACAAAGGGGATTACACGTTTCATTTTCCTAATATAATTTCATCTCTTTCCAATTTATTAGATGATTGTCATATGTTACTTTTAATACTTAAATGACCACCAATGCAAGGATTTAATGATCATTTATTGGAATGTAGTATTATTTTAATAAGGGAACGTTTTATGCGGTTCGAATCTTTTGTTACATTTGGTGTTACATCTAATTCCCGTTTTATGATAAGATGAAACATTGTTAATTATTCTGAACTTGGACGGATTCACAAAAGCCTTTCTCAAAAATTTAAAGATAGATATAATTGAAATCGATCCAATCAAAAGAGAAATCACTAATATTGGAAACCTGTTCAAACGAAAGTTACTTGTCTAAATTATACTACTCTCTTCTCCTCACAAAAAGTATCATATTTACTATTGTTTAATGATTTTATTGATCAATTTTACTATTTTTTTTTGGTGATAATATAGTTTTTTCTTTAAAGTATAAAATATGATACGTGTATTATTTAATGAATGAAAGTGATAATTTTAAAATTACAATATCTTTTGAGGATAATTAATAAAAGTATGATTTTTTTTAGGAGTGCATGGTGTTGTGCGACACACAAGTGACAAGAATGTGAGGGAGTACAATGTAATTACCTCATTTTGTTACTATTGTTTTTTTTTTTATTAAACATTATTCACTTCTCAAGAAAGTTAAAAGAACTTTAATTCTCAAATATTACTGAGCCAACTTTTGATTTTTGGAATTATACTTCAATTCAAAAGTGCTTTTCCAAAAGCACAATCATACATGTTTCTGATTAATTATGAATAGTAATCCCTCCATATCTAAGTGAGGTTCTCATTTTATTATAGTGTCTTTTATTTAAAGTTCTTATTTTCTCCTTTTATTAAAAGAGTCCCACATATGATACATCACTCATTATTAAAATAACTACTCATTATATATAAAATAATATTCATTAAAATAACTACTCATCACACATAAAATAATAATATTTTTAATTAATTTAGGCAAAAAAAGAAAATGGAAACATGTGATTGAAAGTTCAGAACAGAGGGAGTAGTTGGATATGATAGTTTTTAATAGCTAGTGTTTGTTTATAAATTCTTGAATAAGTTTTGTGTAAAACTAATGTAATGCATTTAGTTTTTTATATAAATAAAAGGTTATATTTTTAGTAAAAAGTAATATTCTCTCTATCTATATTTATAATTTTTTGTTATCATTTGTTTCTCGATAACTTGCATAAAAAAATAAATAATAAAAAAATAAACACCTCAATTGAATAATCTCAAAATACACTTTATTAAAAAAATTATATCACTTTTATTTAACATAGTACGTCTAAAATATATATTACCCAAAAGGTTAATAAAATCAGTTAAAAATAATTTTCTTAAATTCATATATTTATTCAATTAAATGATTTTATGAACAATTTATTGGATGACTAAAAATGATACTCTTGCATTCTTAGTTGACTCTCCACATTTACTATAAATACGGAACATTTACTATAAATACGGAGTTTAAGAAACTTTTTATTTTTATTTTTATTATTATTAATTTTTTAACAGTTTTATTAAATTTATTTATAGTGTAGTGTTATCTTTTTTTAGTAGTAATAAATAGATATTAAAGTAAGTTATGAGTTATGTAGGGTGGTTATGTATTTAAAACTTTTACTTACTTTCTTTATGTAAAATTAAAAATGTAGTATGACAATGGAGAAAGTGTAAAAAGATGCACGATCAACATTTTATATTAAAAAGAAATTATACTTGATTAAGAAAAAATAATATTATTTGTCTCATGAACCGTTGCGCAAATCGATTACCTTACACAATTAATTTTCTTTATTTTATAATACTAGTAGTTAGTTAATCACACTTAAAAAATATTAGCAAACTAAAAAAGTGTATTTTTACCTATGGATTATAGAATTTTTTGTTGGTGTATACTAATGAATTCCCAAAAATAATAAATTAATAACTTTGCATTTTAGCAATGCATTACTAACAACTTTAAACTTTTTTTTTTTTATCAAATAAACATTATTCATTATTATTTTATTTATTTTTATTTTACATGTATATTTAGTTTGGCGTATTTGATTTGTACCGAAAAGAAAACACAAGATAAAGACACGAACATACATGACAAGATGTCAAGATGCATTAATTTCTTGCATCCAGGTTCACCATACACACGTATATTTTAGTTTAAGAAAAATTATTCTTTAAAATAATAAACTATTACTTTTTTTAATGAAAAATATTAATTCTAGTCAAATTTTGTTATATTGTAATCTTTTCACATTTATATTGAGATAAAAAAAATATTTTCCATCAAGAACAATATATAATATTCAAGTAATTTTTCTATTTTCCATCAAGAACAATATATACTAATATTTAAGTAATGTTTCTTGTATTAAAGAGTAATATGACGGCGTATTGTAAAATGGATTCAGAGACAAACTTTAATTTGATATGCTAATTGAGAATCAATAAACAAAAATAAAGAAATAAAAGAGTAAGATATGGAGTAATAAAGTTAGAATTTAATAAATATAGATAGATTTGAAATTTATGTGGCTTATAGCACTGTAACAAAAGGATTATGGTTAGGTATGAAATAAATAAGAGAGTTGTATGTTAAAATAGTTCTGCTTTTATCTAACAGTGACTGTGATGGTCTTACCCAGAACAAAGAAAACCAGGGATAACTCTATGAAGAAGATTGTATTAATAAGCATTCGATCAACTATCCATCCAAAGATGGTGAATCCACCAGTGTTTGATTGAATATAATTCACTGCAAAATTAAGTGAAGCAGATATATTAGAACACATTATAATGATATAATCAAAACATTAAAGTTTGATTATACAGAATATAATCTGAGTGTTAAAATGTATAAATATAATTATAGCTAAATAAATAAAATAAGGATGATTTTTAGATTGCAGAATCTAATCCAAGACATAAAACTTACTGAAGCAAGAACATGACAAAAAGGATTACAGATAGTAAAAAAGATACATTAATTTGGTAAATAGTTTGAGGGAATAGACACAGTTTAACTAAAATGAAGTATGTGTGAGAGTTTGTTATGGATCGTTATAGTATCCTATCCCATTCCCAGTATTCCATGTCTTGTAGCTGAAAAAGATGGTTGGTGATCATGCAGTGTTTCAGGATATGCTGTCTGACCTGTTGGACAGTGACGGGCCTGAGTTCCAACCAGCGGAGGTGCTGTGTTGGAAGGAGATTTGGCCAGGTGAGGATCGGAGTTTCTTTGGTGTCGGTCACAAGGAAGGATATGCTACAGAAGGTAGTTAATTACATGGATTGATGAACTGATTTTCCATTCTAAGTTTCCAGAGTTTCACATTGAGGAAAAGGCACATTTTAAGTGGAAGGGGAGGTGTTATGCGTTGCATTCGCAGCAGAAGAAATAAAGGCGGCATCACTCCAAGAAGCAATACTGAGTTGTTCATGTTTCTTATTATGGAGTCTATTATTGTTCTTAGTTTCCAGTTTCAATTTCTGTCCTTTGATACTAAACCCTAAAAAAAGGATTAAAACCTAGGAGTAAAATATTACATGAGCCATAATGTTCCACCCGTGACACAGAAGTTGTTACACGAGGGCATGTACCTAGGTGTTCTTATGCAGAAAGCCATGGGATCATGAAGGACAGTGTAACAAATTATACAAGAGTGTGATTGTTACATGAGACTCACATTTGCTATGACAGGAAACTGGTAATAAAACTCAAAAACTAGTAGGATTATTTACGTACCAAAGGCTTGCCTCTTGTGATATGATGACATTGAAGACGTCAGTTGAATGCTTGTGGGTTGGGGCATGTAATCAGTGGACTCCAAATCACTTTCTGAATAATTTACCATTAATGAACTAGAAGGAGCACGGAGTTCAGCATTTCCACCATCGTCTAGAATCCCGGACCCTGAAACGTCGTTAGAATTGCAAGTAACTAATGTATGCCACCTGCTAGCAATTGCACCAAGACTCTGGGCTCTGTGTGATATCTTAGCAGCTGCACTCAGACAAAGCACGATTCCAACTAATTGAACAATAGATAGCACCTGGGAATAGTCAACATAGAAAAACAATTGTTTATACTTTGATCTTAATAGTGAATACACATGACTGGAAATGAATAGTTCGTGTATAATTAACAAATACATAGCAATCATTCATGCATACAAACATAGATGGCCAAGTAATGGGCAAATTTAATATTGTTAAGGGTCAGTAGATTTGTAAGTGGCATGAGCTCCGATAATTTACAGCTCTTCAAAACTATCATGAAAATTGGGAGACTAATGCAATCTATTAATAACAAGATATTTGTTCGTCAAACAGTCCCATTAGACTTCAGAAGCTACTTTATGCAATGTAATAGGAAACTTACTGCAAAGTCTCCTCCGTTAATGAGGTTGATAATACCCTGATTTTCAGTTGTCTGCAACAACGTCACAAACTGACTAGCTGTGACAATTAGGAACTCCAGGAGAAGAAAGATTCGGAACCTGTGACTTATTTTTGATAAGTCATGTGTTAGGTTCATGTGCTCCTCCATGTATACAGAAACATCCAAATCTTTCTCCAAGACTTTTCCATAGTTTTCAAAGTGTATTATTTGCAGATTCCCGACCAAATTGAATAATGCACATCCAGATAGAAATACCAGGGTTGTATATGTCCAAGATAACAAACAAGCAAAAATCGCAAAACTAGACAGCCACCATGACCCATGGTGCAGATACATCAGACGAGCAACTTCACGTGCCGTCTTCAACAATAAGCAAACCCCAAACCATGAAGCCAGCAAGCAATAAAAGACCTATTAATTAATTGAGGATGGATTCAGATAATAGTCTAAATTCAAATGAAATACTCTGAAAAACCTATGCTTGTAACAATGTAACGTAAGAGAGCTAAGAAATCAAATGAGATCAAATACAAATTGCAGTCCATCTTCTCTTTCATTTTGACTGATTCACACCAAAACTAAATGACACCATGATAACATTACTAACAAACATGTTGCATATATTGATGAAGGAAGAATACGCGATGAAATGCAGTTTTAACAGATGAATCAACTGCAAGAAAAGACAGCTTTTCTTAACGATAATCACCTGTGCCAATGTTGGTATGTTAACCAAAAGTTCCAGCAGAGCGTGTAGAATCAAAATTAATTCTATACCAACATTCATGGTCAACAAACTTAACAAAACTTTGATCCAATCTCAAATAATAAAATCATCTTTCTCTAATTGAATTTCTAGATATATTAACCCGATCAAGCCAGTTGGCCCTAACGAGAAACCATATTGAGCTTAAACAGAAATGGAGAAACCTAGGGCGAATCTGCCAAGCTTAAAGAGTAGGTTATTAACGTAGTTATACTGAATAACACAAATAAATTCTTACACGAAACTTGTGTATATACTGTTTCCGGAACTGGGACATGTGGCCATGGCATCGATCGACGAAGAGAGCCTTTCGGATGCCATACTTGCGCAGATTCCGGGAAACGCAGAGAAGGGAAACGGCGGCGACCACCGCCCGGGAAACGAGGATCTCGACCTCGAAAGTCTCGATGTCGAATTTGTTGCATGCGGAGCACCTGGAGATCTCGATTGAGAAGAGGGGCAGCGCAACCGCAAAGAGGAATAAAGCGAACCAGGAGAGTATAGCCCGGAGAAATGTGTGCTGAGAGAAGCCGAGAAGGCTGAGGAATTTCTCGAGAGTGGCTAAGGATCGGTCGAGTTCACAGTCAGGGGCCTGCAGCAGGGGTAGCTCACCGGACGCCATGGAAGTACTAGTAAGTGTGCACGAGGTACAAGTAGGAGATGCTATAAAGGAGTGAGAGAGTAAGAGGGAAGTGTGTGTATTAAAGGCGGTTTGGCCAGGTGGTGGAGATGTTAGAAAGAAAAGAATACGGAAAGCGGCAAAATGTATTTGTTGAAATCTGCGCGTCAAAGTCGTTCACAGCACTCTCATTGACGCTTGAAGTCAAGTTCACATTTTTTTTCTTCATTTTTTCGCTTCGAAATCAAATTGACGTTTTCATGATACTTAACTAATTTTTTTTTGGATTTTTAAGATAAAGTTCTACATAAATTTTTTTAAAATAATTCTATTAGTTTTTTTAATTTTTTAAATTGATTCATTAACTTTTCTCTAAAATTCAATAATTTACTCCATCAGTCCCAAAATTGATTGCACACTTTCCACATTTATCCATCCCAAAATAGATTGCAACTTCCAAAAATAGCAAAGGCAAATTACCAATTATTCCTCCACTTTTTAACCATTTACAAAAATGTCATTCTAATTAACAACATAAATTCAATTCATTAAGTAATGAGTTTGAGCTCAATTAACTTAACCCAAACCCAATTATAACCCTAAATTCAACCCAAACCAAATTAAAATCTTAAACCCAACCCACTTATAAACCTAAATCATACTATTACACCTTATAACTGCATTGCGCTCTCTCTCTTGTTCTTCTCTAATGAAACTCTAGTCTTTTTACCATCAAACCCTAGTCTCCCTACTGTCTGTTAGTCTCTCTCACCATCAAACCCCAGCCTCCCTCCTGTCTGTTCGTCTCACCATGAAACCTTGGTCTCTCATTCTTCTTCTCACCATGAATACCCAATTTGTTCGTCTCTTTCTTCTTCTCACCATGAAATTCTAGTCTCCCTCCTGTTTGTTTGTTCCTTTTTTTCCTCTTCTTGCCTCCAATCTGGTGTGTCGATGAAAGTCGGTGTTAGGACTCATTCGGATGAGGGCTGAAATCATCCGAATGAGTGTTTCACACCGCATACACAGCCAGACGTTTCGTCTCCTCTGAGCCAAAACCCTAGCCTCCTCTTTAATTTCTGGGATCTTCCTTCTGAAGGCGAGGTGTTTGAGATCTCCATCGGATTTGAGTCGGAGTTGCACAGATCTGAGATCCCGAGTGTGGATCCGGTCTGTCTGTGGCCCGAATAAGTCGATGATAGTATGAGGCTAGCCGGAGGGAGCGTCGGAGGAAGCCATTACATAGTGGTGTCGAAGACGGAGTTATCTGAACCTGTGGAGTCTTCCGAGGTGGTGAAGGACTCCGACTTGGAGGAAGAGACCGCCGGACCCCCCGCCGACCCTATGTTTTCCGCGAAACCGAAGGCACTCCGCCGCCTCCCTTCCTACCAGGAGGTCTAGCCTGTTGGATAAAGAGGACAGGGGGACTGATGAGGAATTCACATACAGATGGCTGTGTTTGTTGATTCCTGCGTGGGGGTACATTTCTATCATTTGAGGCCTACCTTTAATTGTTTTTCCATTCAGTGTGTTGGCCCTGTGAGGCATTACATGCTTTAATTGGTTATCCATGCTATGTATTGGCCCTGTGAGGCATATTGATGGTCACACATGCTTTTTGTTGGCCCTGTGAGGCCTCTAATTGATTATTCATGCTATTTGTTGGCCCTGTGAGACATTTTATTGGTCACACATGCTTTATGTTGGCCCTGTGAGGCCTTTAATTGATTGTTCATGCTAGTTTGTTGGCCCTGTGAGGCATTTTATTGGTCACACATGCTTTATGTTGGCCCTGTGAGGCCTGTAATTGATTATCTATGCTATTTGTTGGCCCTGTAAGGCATTTTATTAGCCACGCATGCTTTATGTTGGTCCTGTGAGGTCTGTAATTGATTATCCATGCTATTTGTTGGTATTGTGAGGCATATTGTTGGTCACACATACTTTATGTTGGCCTTATGATGCCTGTAATTGATTATCCATGCTATTTGTTGGCCCTGTGAGGCATTTTATTGGTCACACATGCTTTATGTTGGCCCTGTGAGACCTCTAATTGATTATCCACACTATTTGTTGGCTCTGTGAAGCATTTTATTGGTCACACATGCTTTATATTGGCCCTGTGAGGCCTCTAATTAATTATTCATGCTATTCTCAGGTGATCTTTTTAGGCTGACCCAATGGGGATATTATTCTGAGAGTTAATTTTTCCATGTTCCTATTGTTTAAGTGTCACCATTAGGTTTCTTAACCTAATTAGGAGACCTGTACACAATGACGATATTATTCCGAGGGTGAATTTTCCCATGTCCCTATTGTTTAAGTGTCACCATTAGGTTTCTTAACCTAATTAGGAGACCTGTACCCAATGAGGATATTATTTCGAGGGTTAATCTTTCCACATTAGTCCCTTTAAGTGGTATCTCTAGTCCCTCATGATGAAGTTCAATGTCATCATTAGGGTTTATCGACCTATTTAGGAGGTCCAAATATCTTTGGATATTTTGTTGGCAACTAATAGGCATTATAAACTTTTTTAGAAGACCAAGCTCGATGATGAAATTACAATCTGAGAGCACAACGAATATTCTTTCCAATGTCATTTAAATATGATCTTATTTACAGCCTAAACAACACTTACACAACAAAATGTAATACATGATCCATTGTTTCTGCTGTAAACAACTTAAACTATCAGTCTAAGACACCTTATACCCATAACCCTTTCTCATACATTGTTCTTAGTAGCCATTAACCAAAATGAGATCACCATTATCCAATAATCAAACACTTAATGTTTCCACTAGCTCTGAAATGTCATACACAATCTGGTATAGAGCCTGTTCTTCAACCAACTTGTCTATGCAGCTTTTAACCAAATCAGGATCAATCTCAAGATTGATGGGCAAAGTTCATTCCCTAATCATCTTTGCCTTTCCCATATGTGGTATGTTGTAGTTGTTCCCCCCTCGACCTTCATTATCTCAATTAGGCAGGATTGTAGGCTAAGAAACACATTGTTGAGTGTAGCAGCTGTTAGGTTTTCAAATGACTGGTTCACATTGTTGATCATCTCATCAATATTATAGTTTTCACTCTTGAATTGTAGTGACCATAGGGCCCTGAACCAACCAAGGTCATTCACATTTAGATCTGGAGAGCATGGAGGCTTATTAACAAGTCTGATATTGAAACCATCAGATCTTGCAGCTGTTCCAAACTCCAAATCAGTGTAATTGATATGAGGTGGTGCGTTATCCTGCTAGATAATGATCTCCTTACTCATATTCTGTGGCCATTTAGCTTTTATAGCTGGAATGACCTGTCACCACGTGTATAGATGCATATAAAGGTATCTTAGGAGGTCTCATTGTCTAGAAATTAACCCTAGAATGATGTTAAGCTGAAATAGGAGTAGATGGTTATACCTGATTGATTATTAATGCTCTGATAACATCTTTGTTCACTGAATCAAATGGTTTAGGAACCATTGTCCCCCGAGCTCTATTCTTAGAGTTCCTCTTTGCTGTCTCCATCCTTGAGAAAGGAAATAAGCCTATTTTACCATCAAACAACACTTCCCCATCACTTCTAATTATTGGCCTAGAAACAACACACATGAACATTATTTTAGTGATGAACTTCTTTGACTTGCATTCCTATGTGGTTCTGCCTCCACTGAAATCATGTAATACCTTTCATTCTCCCTTGTCATATAGAACCATTTTTCATCAATATGAACAACTTGATACATGCCATCAAACATTAGTTTGTTAACAGCCCTATCAAGATGAATTTGATGCAAATAATAGTTGAGCCTTTGTAGCTTGTTTTTTGGAGTTAGGCCAGGCTTTATAGCATTTGTGTGAGCTCTTATTTGTCCATCTTTTATCCATCTTCCAACTGATGATTTGCTGAATTTTAACTTCTCTGTCAGCCCTCTAATTGTACCCCTACTTTGAAAAGCTATCTTTTTCACTTTCTCTGGATCTAGTTGAACTCTCTTTGTCTTGGCCACCCCTTTTTGCTTGGAAATAAAGCTGACTGACAGCCCTTGTTGAATCTGATTCCTAGCCTCTTTCCAAAATTTTGGACTGCTCTTTTAGAACAACCAAAGATCTGCATTGCCTCTAACACCTTCCCATGGACAACTTTTCCATCATGGCTGTTTACCTATAGATACTGCCCAATCAGATTTTTCTTTTCAAGAGAAATGTGTGGTTTTAGGCCAGCCATTAAATGTTGAGTGAGTGCATTAATGTGTGCTAACAACCCCCTATTTATGGTGATGACATTGGAGGGAAAATTTCAACAATTTGGCCTATCTTAGTGGGAACAGATTAGAGGGAAAAAAAGTGGAGGGAAATTTTAAGTTTGGTGGGAAATGACAATTAAAACTACAAATGGTGGGAAAAACTTACCCCACAAATTATTTGGGAGGAAAACAAATCTCAATGATGATGTTACAATATGAGGGTTTTTTCAATATCATATTCATGCACATCATACATACAATATCTCACTTCTATTGTTGTTTCGTTCTTTGCAATTTTTAGAAGTGTATGTCCACCCCTCTCAAGAAAGTCACCTCAGTAATTTTTTTTAAAAGATCATGTATTTTGATGAATGTTGCTGTAATTTCAGACATTACTCCATGTAATATTTGGAATTTGTAATAGATGAATTGTAATAGGGCTTAATTTAAATTTCTGTAATTTGTAATGTTGTAATAGTGCTGCTGTACAACCCACGTTTTTTTTACTGTAGCGTTTTTTTTTTTATAATTTTTTGGAATTATTTTATTATTTTATTATTTTCAGTGAATTATGATTTGGATTAACTTTAATGATAAAATTAATCAAAACATAAATCAAAATGCATGGACAATTTTACCCCTCAAAGTTTAGTTGAAAAGTCAATAAAGTAACATTTCTTAAACTACATATCTACAGTAACGGTGCAATCAATTTTGGAACGGATGGAGTAATCAATTACCGACTATAGTAGGTTACTTAATCGGTAATGATACGTGTCACTTTTAAACATAATGAGAAAAATAAATTTCTTTTATCCTTTAAATTTGTCTTTTTTTTAAAAAAAATAGTTTATAATATTTCAAAATTTTAAAATTGATACATCAACTTATAAATTTCTACAAAATAGTCCTAAAGTGTCAAAATATACTTAGTATCGTGAGCTAATCCAAGAATCAACAAAAAAATTCACCACCAGTCGAGCCTGCCCTGCAAATAATTAGCTTTAGAAATAATTCGTTTTATTATGACTCGCACATAAGTTATGTGCAAGAACGACTACCTAAAAATAACCCACTATATTAATTAATAAATATACAATGATACTTTTATAAAATGTGGATTGTCAACTTTGATTACATACTTTTTATTTTTATATTTAATTCATATTTTTAAAAAATCATACTAAAAATAAGTTTGACACGTTTGCAACAGCATGTTAAAATTCATCCAATGATCACCTCACGAATAACGCTCGACAAATAGTCTACCTTACCAATAACTTAAAATGAGTAGTGGTGGATTAATATTGGGTAATTCAACTCATTTCTAATTAGTATAATAATCGATTTATGTGACATTTCTTTTTATAAATATATTGTGATTTTAATTATATAACAATTTTGTGGTAAGAAATAGATACACTTATAAATTTGATAGAAAGTATAATCATGTAGAATATTAGGAGAAAACATATTGAAAGCTCAAAGTCTAAATAGATCCATTACAATCTTAATAAAATTTCAACCAAATCTCCCTTAATAACCCTAGTTAATTTATTTTTTCTATTTCGTATAAACACTACTACCACTAAATAATTAAATTATTAAAAAAAATAGTTTGATGAGTCCAAAAATAATTATTTGGTATAGGTAATATGTAATTAAATAATTGGATGATAATGATTTTTTAACGATTACTACTTCTTTAAACATTGACAATTAAATTAAATTATACCATCGTGCAACAGAAGTAGACATGGAAAACGCCAATATCATGATTAATAATTTCAAATTACAAAGAAAAGGCAACATCCATTGATTTATTAGCATTGAAAATGTAAACTAGTTTCAAAAGATGGAAATAGTTTCACAGCCTAGCAGATGGCATGGGATGATGGACCACAATGTGGTTATAAGCATCGAGTGTGAGAAAATCATCCAGAGTTTCAGCAGTGCATTGCCTAGTGAACATCTTGCAAGCCTCTTTGTACATTCCCTTATGGAACTTCTCCTTCTCAACCTCTCTCTCGATCCGCCCCATCTCCTCGTCCACGACCCTCCCGAACAGCTCCGGTGTGACCCTCACACCGAGCCCGTCCCCATTCAATTCCACCCCGTACTTGAGCCACTGCCAGTTCTGGACGCGGCTGATCTCAGCGGTGGCCGCGTCCTCCATGAGGTTGTAAAGGGGGACGGATCCAGTACCTGTCAGCCATGCTGCCAGGTACTGGATTCCGACCCTGGTGTTGAGGCGGAGGCCCTCCATGGTCCTCACGCCTATTGGGATCTGGAGGAGGTCTTCCTCGGTCAATGAGGCAGCGTCTTCTCGTCTTACAGACTGAATTTGGTTGGCTTTGTTGCCCATGTTGTTGGTGAACACTTCCATGATGGCTGGGATTAGCCCTGGGTGAGCTGCCCATGTTCCATCATGGCCTGCGCTCACTTCTCTCAGTTTGTCCTTCTTGACTAACTCCATTGCTGCCTCATTTGCTTTTGGATCATCTCTGATTGGAATCTGTGCTGCCTGAGTATCATCAAAAACCACTTTCCATAAATTAATTTATACATGAACAAAGAGTTCAAGAATCAGTTCATTATGAAAAAACTGCAAAGCTAATTACTATTACATGCAGCCACTTCCAATGATAAAAGAAACAATTTCTTAGTAAGAAACAGAATTAGACTGCACAAATTCAAGTTTATTGATACATGTACAGCTGCTTTATTTTCTTTTCCAGCTCAATACTTCTACTCTACAGCCCACACCAGTGCTCTATATTCTATTCAAGAATCTTGTGTTGGGTCCAACCATACACTTTAGGAGTCCAGATTGCCTACTCTACATGGTGTTCCATCTGATATTTCAGACGCAGATAAATGGCACCTCATCATTTTCAAAATTCACCAATGGAGCACCACGTGGTAGGCAATCTCCCACCACACCGTAGAAGGTATTAATTATTCATTCCAAGTCATTTGTAGTTTAAAAGAATCAACTATTAGTCATATTATCAATTTAACACATAATCATAATCATAATATGAAAAGATTATATCAAAGTCTGAAGTATGTAAGAAGTAGTATACTACTAAAAACATGATACTCTACAAAGAGTAAAATTGAAGGGAGGTAGGGGTGTGAATGGGAACATACCATCCCTCCCATGGCGTGCACACCACGGGCGTGGCAGGTGCGGATGAGGAGGTCAGAGTAACTTCGCATGAAGTGCTGAGTCATGCCAACCTGAACTCGGTCGGGCAGCAGACGATCAGGGTGAGCCTGGAAAGTCTTGACATAGCTAAAGATGTAGTCCCATCTACCGCAGTTCAAACCAACGGAGTGATCGCGTAGTTCGTACAGAATTTCATTCATTTGAAACACAGCAGGGAGAGTTTCTATCAGCACTGTTGCTCTGATGCTGCCCTTCTCTATTCCACCCATTTGTTCTGCCATTTCAAACACACCATTCCATATCCTAGCTTCTCTGCACAAATTCCTCCAATGTTATTAATAGGACAAAATATGTGTGTATGCCTCACACTAATGACTTTTCACTTTTCATCAATAAAAATCACTTTTCTCCTCGTAACAATTTTTATTCACTTTGTGAAGAGTTTTTACATAGGACCGGAACCGGTCAATTAGCTTATAATTTGTCGGATTTAATAATTTAAGTTTAAATTTTTAAAATCTAAGCCTTAATCTTAAGAGCCTCTCCTATATACATGAGAAAGCAGTTTATATGTTTATGTCATTTTGATACATCATTTTACACAACCGGACGGATGACACGTCTAAAAGGGAAAGCTTACACATGTCAATCATTATAATGCGTTATACAGAAAATAATATATGAAAATGACGCAGTGTGATCTTGGAGGATTTAAGGTCATCAACTCACTCCATATTATACCTTAATTTTGTTAAAATTTAATTTTAGTTCAGTGTGATCTTGGAGGATTTAAGATCTTCAACTCACTCCCGATCATACAAATTCCCAATTCTAACAATTAAATCCACCAAAACGCAAAACAAATATAGGGTTATTAAACTGGAACAGGGGATTTGGGTTGGACGATCTCCATTAATAAATAAGAATAAAGTAGTGAGATGGAAGACCTGGAGTGCTCCATCTTGGGAAGGTAGAAAAAGGGGCCGAATCCCCCGCCTTGGGTGCGGCGGAAAGTGGAGCAGTTGTGGAAGAAGTAGAGCCCGAAGTCCACCAAGCAACCGGTGGCCGGCTCGCCGTCGATGAATATGTGACCCTCCGGCAGGTGCCACCCCCTCGGCCGGACGAACAGCTTAGCCGTCTCCTCATTCAGCTTGTATACTCTGTTTCTACCCTTATCATGGAAGCTTATCGTCCCATTCACAGCATCCCTCAAATTAACCTGCCCTCCAATCACCTTCTCCCAACTAGGCGACAGAGCATCCTCAAAATCAGCCTGCAATAACCATAATCATCATCAATTCAAATTCTCAGCTCAATTCAATCTTGATCAAATCTTACCATGAAAACCTTGGCTCCGCAGTTGAGTGCATTGATGATCATCTTCCTCTCAACCGGGCCGGTGATCTCGACTCTGCGGTCGGCCACCGCAGGTGGTGGCGGAGCGCAGAGCCAGTCCCCGTCCCGGATGTGCTTGGTGGAGGGATCAAAGCCGGGCAGGGCTCCATTGTTGTACCTCCTCTTAGCCTCCTTTCTGCTCTCCATTGCATACTTGATGTGGCTCCTGAACTGCCTCTGTAGAGTGGCCACGAATTGGAGAGCATCCTTGCTCAGAATTCTTGCAAACTCAGCGTCGTATCTTCCTCGTATGTCCACACCCTCGGGAACCTCGTACCTCGCGACACTTGTTCTCTCCCTTGCAGGGGCTTCCAAAAAGCTTTCAAAACCCACCATTTTGTGTTGCTGGATGAAGGTGGTAGGAGGGGTGGTGGGATGTTAATATAGAGAGAGAGGGTAAGATGGGATATGCATGAAATGTGTAATTGGGTATGGGCTAAAAATTGAGGGATATGGATTGATGATTGAGTTAAGGTGTGTCATCGAGTTGATCTTGAAAATGGGGAAGAGATGGAATGGATATATACTGCTTTTGAATTGCGTGCCCGCCTCCCTTGCCTTCCTCATCAACTTTGTCCCATTTCAGATATTCAATTATAAATAAATATTTTTATTGTTATGTGTTACCTCTATTCTTTAAATTTCTGTTAAATGTGCAATAATTTATCTTATATGATGAAGTGAAACTATTGTGAAATATGAATTGAATTCAGGCCCTTTGGTGTCCGATATAATATTCACAATTACAATCTCACTAGTTAAGTAAAATACTGTCTCATTAATTTTCATTTTTAGCGTTCGCAAAAATAACTTTTCTATTTGATAGTTTGATATTTTTTTAATAATAAATAAATAAATTATACAGTATTGTTATATATGTAAAAAATTAATGAAAATTTTTAAATTAAAATACCGTTTTATGGAAATAATAATTAAATGTTAATTTTCTTTTATTTATTATAAAGTGTGAAGTTGGATAAATTAATTTAAAATTAAAACAACATTTCTAATTTCTCTTATGAATTTATTTAATTTTTTTATGTACCACAAAAAAAAAAAAAACACCTCATTATGTACTAATTAGGGGAGCAAGCGGAGGAAGTATATTACTTTTTAGATCTCATCTAATTTCGGATACAAATGCAATCAAGATCTATGCAGTGTAAAGGAGAATTTACTTTTGCAAAACTATTTCAGAGAACCAAGATTGCACGCATTGCTTAAATAAAGTCACAACCAATATTTTAGATATGATACAGACAAAAACATACATTATTCATCTACAAAATTAATGCCGCAACTTCTAATAGGCTACAATAAACTGGGAAAATAGACACTAGGTTTTAGACAAGAAATAACTAGATAAATTAATTACACGTAACTGGAGTTAAAATGAAGAGGCTGCAATATTAGCTTTGTTTCCAGCAAGAATGAGAGAGATCTCCAAACCACGACTGAATGCTTGGTTGAAGAGAAGGCGTGACTGGAAGGTAGAGACGAATGGAAACCACGACAATATAGCAATTGGTGCAAAGATGAGTACACCCATTCCAGCATCATACATTCGAGCAAACTCTTTCACAAAATCCCATAGCCCTAAGCTCCTAACTACTTTCTTCCAGGTGATTGCCAACTACACGATGATCAGTCATCACGTTAGAACACAACAATGGCAGATAAGAAATGTAAACGGACATCACATCTTAGTGCTCGTCCAATAATAATTGGACAAAAGACATTAATTTTTTTTTTTACAAAAATAGCATAATGGAAGCTAGTTCCTACAGGAAAACCATGTCTGTAAATTAACAGATTGAAAGGAAACATAAACGGCAGATTAAATTAACATATTATATTTTGACTGTTTATTTATAAATTACTATGGATGGATACAATCAGTCATCTAAACTACGGTTTTGGCTATATATATGTGTATGTATGAATGTATGTATGCATGTATATGTGTGTGTGTTGAGCTTCCCCAAGATTGATAAGTGTCCAGAATGCAAATTCAATTCGGATATTAACTTGCAAAAAAACAGGTCAGATGATGACACTTGAAATAACACCCTAGATTAGGTCAAATTCTAGTTATCCCTAATAACTGTTCAGCAATTTAATAGTTATAAGTTAATTAAAAACTGGCAGAAGATACAAAGCATGTTTTAATGATATTCACTTACGCAAAGAATCAACCATCCAGTCGGGATAAATGCAAGGATGCTCGCAAATAAGTCTGGAACTGAGAGTTCTGTGAATATAACGACCATACAAAGGGCAACAATGAGTCCAATGGCTGTCACTCCTTGCATAAATCGTAGTACCAGCTGAAAATTAGTGGATGTTTTGGGACTCAATGTGAATATCTGAAATATAAGGAAAGATGAGGGAATTAGTAAAGATTATATTGTGACATCACTGAACCAAAATTTAACAATGAAAAAATGACAAACCTTAAATATCATCACTATTCCAACCAGTACAACCCACGAAAAGCCATACACCTAGAAAAACAAAGTGAAAAAGCATAAGATGTATGATGCCAGAATCAAAAAAAAAAATAGCAAATTAATAAACTTCAGCTAACATGTACAAAACATTAAACAAATATATCTCCAGATTTTTAAAGGGCGAGAGGGGTTGATGAGAGAATAATAAAGCAACATATAAGGGCAAGAATCCTTTATAAAGTCAACATCAATACTAAAGATAATAAAATCAGAAGGAAAAAAAAATCACATAAAAATCAATAGTAACTAAACAGCACTAACTGTTGAAGACAGCTCCTTGGTGATTGCTACTAGTCAATCTCAATTACAAAAGATCATAAAATCAGATAATAATAATAATAATAATAATAATAATAATAATAATAATGATAATAATAATAATAATAATATAATAAGAAGAATTGTCTGCATAAAATCAATACTAACTTAACAGCATAACTGTTTTAGACAGCTAGTTGGTGATTACTGTTTACATGTTGAAGAGAAAACATATTTGTAAAATGGTAGCACATAGAATTTCCGTACACAAAAAATTAAGAAGAAAAGAAGAAAGAAAATTACGGACAAAAGGAAACAGACAGGCTGTAACTTGAGATAAAGGAAAACATCCAAATCGTATTTTGCAGAAAAGATTTGGTTCCAAAATAACAAAAAATTTGTCAATGAGTCATTGAGTCTCAGTACTCATTCTTTTAAGTAGCCATGGAATGGGATTTATCATATGCTATTGCTCAGTGTCTAGCAAAGGTAGTTTCTAACTCATATTACAACACCAAAACTTAAGATACATGTTCCATTACATTGTAGATTCCATAGTTGTTAAAGGAAAGAGGCGCAAAGGTCTTGTTGCAGCCTAAGGCGCGTCTGAGGAACAACTTGCTCTAGAACATAAATACATCAATATATCCATCTTAAAACATAATTACCTAACTAAACAAAGGTTAACATCATATCATATAATATTAATATTACATAATAATACATAACTCATAAAATACTGATAATACATCAAAACTAATGAATAATCAATGATAAATATTATGAAAATATGAAAGTGAACAAAAAAAATATGAAACTTTAAAACTAAAGACTGAAAATTCTTTTTTCACGAGTATATCAGAGAGAAAATAAGAAAAAATAACATATAATGATAAAATCTAAAAAATAAGCAAACTTGATAGAAAAATGATTTAAATCGAAAAATGATTTAAATCTAAAAATGATTTTATACGTTTATAGGTGAGAAAAACAGTGAAAACAAGCACATTCGTGAAAATCATTGAAAAAACGGGGGGGGGGGGGGGGGGGGGGGGGGGGGGGAAGAAAATAGTTTAAAACCTAATTCCAGCAGCTGGTCGTAGGCACCGGAGGCAGCTAGGAGCAAATGAGTACTTGTCCTCAAATACCTTTTTCTAAACCCATGTTTGTGGAAATTGAAACCCTAGTCAATTATTCTAAATAAAAAGCCAATTTTTCTCACCACCCAACTTAAGAAAACATTTTTTTTATAGAATAGTTTGACAACTTGTAATAAATTCATTAAAAATTAACCAGATTGAGAAGTGTATATGAGGTGTGCCTTTTGACATGAGGAAAGGCGCACAGAGGCAAGGGCCTCTTGAACATCGCCTCTTTCCTCAAAAAACCAATAAATCTAGGCGCAAATGGGTGATTCTCTCCTGAGGCTATGGTAGCCTCCTAATAGTAATACTCAACATTCAGACATGGTGGGTTTCATGACACTGCTAAAATTTCCTCCGAGAGAGTACAAAATTTGTTAATAATAAAAACGCAATTCATTTTGCCAATCCATAGAACTTATAATTGAGAATCTGGCAATGAGCTGCTCATAAAACAAGATTTGTTGGGCATATCGAGAGAAACAAATATGATCAAATGGGAAAAAGAAACATGCTATAATACAAAGGAGAATGGAGAGTCATACCGCAATAGACGTATTTTTTCCAGTAAGATGGAGTTTGTATACAATGCCATACTGGAACATTATAAATCTCAAGCTCAAAATTGTTTCAAGTATACGGCCCCTAAGGGTCTGAATGTGCATCTGCAAAAAATAAACTAACCTTATCACAGGATGAGCGGTCAAGGAAATCAAGAGAACTAACTATTAGAATATATTCCACACAGCACACAACTTTTAGGAGAACTACTAAAAAATTGATCTAGAATGAGGGGGGGAAAAGCTTGAAAAGTTACATATTAATACATCACAAAGTTTAACTGTAGAGTGCAAACCAAATCTCAACAATAAACAAATTGATAATGTTGATAGTTAAAAACCCAGCATGTTATCCAGTGAACCAACCTGCTCCTCATCCCACCAAGACTCCCAGCTGTTATCCCCTTTGACACCAACTCCACCTTTGTACATAAGCCAATTGGTCCAATCATCAAAATCTTCTACAGTTCTGCAGATTAAAGGTAAAATTAAACTACAGAAGCATCAAAATGATAGGCATCTGAAAGAATTGCATATTCATGACTGTTTTCATTTAAAGAATTGCTTATAATTGGATGCGGGGTAGAACAGATATCTAAAACTTAAATAAAATGTGCTGGGACAAAGTAGGTGATCCATTCTAAAACAATTGTCTTTACTATTCTCATACAAAATGATAGATGATAATGCAATATAAGATTACAGTAAATGCACCAAGAACAAAATAATTTTGACACGAATGTTTTTTGACTATCTTGCATTCCACAACAGAAACCTGCACCTTGGCAGCTTTCATCGATGCATTTGGTGCCTAGGCAAACAAGTATGTTTTTTGACTATCTTAATCACCATCATAATTGGTAAAGGCGCGCCTCAGACAAGGCTCAGCCCTTGTCAACTGGATTTCTCGGTTTTTTGGGTTTTAGGGTTTGATGTTCAAGAGGTCTTCGCCTCCATGCACCTTTCTGAGCCTTTTTAGGTCAACAGGCAGGCCTCACGTACAATTCTTATTATGGTTGATTTTGATTACTTTTATTTTAAGTTGTCACGCGTTTTTAAATGATGAAAACGTTTTAATTAGTAGGCAGCGTAAAATTTTGACTTTTATCTAGCAAGTATTGACGGTTTCACTCTCCACAAACCATTAAGGTTTAGAAAGACAAATACTCTTTTGACTCCTACCTGTTGCCACCGTTGCCCAGCCGCTTAGGAAGATGAGGAGGACCAGAGACATGATAATTACGATTTTTATCTAATTGCTAATCATTTGAGTTTTTGATATATGATATTTTCTTAAACTTAAAGGCTTCTACTTATCTGCTTATTGTGATTGTCTATTTGTATTTGAGTACTTGGATTGTGAACTTCATTATGACATTATGTATAGGTTTTCAATTAGTCATTACGTTATTAATGAGTTATCATGCATTATTATTTGATGTTTTGTGATTTTGACCTATATTTAGTTAGGTAATTATGTGGTAAGTTGGATATCTTAATGTATATATGTTCTAGAACATATTGTACCTCAGGCACGCGCCTCGCACCTCTAACAACTATGATCACCATCAAAGCAGATAATAACAGAACAGCATAGGGGCTAAAACTATAACTTATCTCTGCCATTCAAATCCGAATGTATATATGTTCTAGAACATGTTGTACCTCGGGCGCGCGCCTCGCGCCTCTTGCCTTTAACAACTATGATCACCATCAAAGCAGATAATAACAGAACAGAATAGGGGCTAAAACTATAACTTACTTCTGCCATTCAAATCCGGAAGGGTTGAATATATAAGGCGCAAACAACCAAGAAATAACAAGAAACCAGCTGCTTAAAGTTATTAGAACAACTGAAACAGCACCTCCCTCTGAGTAACCATAAGCAAGGTAAACAGTAAGAAGCAATGCTACTTCCAACCTGAAAACAAGCATTTATAGCCAGTGAACTCATGTAATATCACAATAATGAGCATATGCATTAATGGGAAAGAACAGAGTGAAACAGCATCAGCATCCCCACCAGTAGTGTGCACTAACTGTGTAGTTAGACACCCAAACACGAGTAAAAACCTGGGTTGGGAAGCGATAATGTTTAAGTATCTTTACTTACGCCTTCACAAAATGGCTTCTTGAATAAAGTCGGTAATTCTCTGCAAACTTGATGTGACGAACAACAAAACCTCTGCCAGTTGCTCTATACTGCAAAAGTACATTCAAGATTACACAAAAATTGAACTGCATGGATAAAGATTGTTCGACATAACAGCTCAAAACTCGGATACCTTGGCACCTCCATGCAGGATAGTCCGCCCAAAGTAATGAGTTCTTGTTCCTAATGAAAATGTAAAGAAGACAGAACATAGTTGAAGCTGCATCGTGATGAAACTGAAAACAGCCTGAGACACAAAACATTGAGCATGAATCTAACTGCCATTGATTTTACAATAATGATTAGAAGCAGCAAGTATGATTAGTAATTGTCTTAAAGCACTATCAATATATTTGATGAAGTAATTTAAAGTTAAAAAATTGCTGATCCAACACCAAATGGTCAAAACATGGTGCTACAATAGATAGTGAAGTATATTACAACATATACCTGAAGCAGTCCCAGTTCAAGAATAAAACCCATTATCATGGGCACTGCAGTGAAAACACCAATTTGGACTAAAAACTGAGCATTCAACACAGCATCCAATGCTGTATTGCCCAAAATTTCAGCTTGGTCTGAAATTCCTTCATCAAGTCCAGAGAATGCCTGAATAAAAAGAGACGAGACAAGAAAAATCTCATCCTCACCACACTAACAATTTATACAACATTAAAGCATGAAAAGTAGATTTGCAAGCATGCAATTAAGCAGGCAACCCAACTATTGAAGCAAATATTGCCTTTTTTACACATAAAATGATGATATAGAAAAAAAAGATTCAGATGCATTTTATTCAACCTTTAATAAAGTGTTACTCAGGTATCTTTATTCATTACGAAGCAGGCAACTGAGTCAGGGCCCACTAATGGAAAGATAGTTCATATTTTAATTTTCCATAACTTCCATGTTTTCTTGCAAATGAAGCACCATTATTTTCCTTAGGCTTAACTGTTGAAGGAGCTACAATGCTATAAGAAGAGGCGAGGTAAATTTTACTATAATTCCACTCCAAATGATACTATATACTAATTTAAAATGCTTGCTCCCCCTCCTCTCAAATTTTCAGTTATACCAACTCATATGACACATTATCTGATTTTAAAGGCCAGTCTTTGATTCAAACCAAATTTAGAGTATTAAGAAACATGAATCCATGTTTAGATTTAACATTGATTTTCAACAATATGCCTTTATTAGCATCTGAATGCTCTTAATTAATAAGTCCAAGTACTTAAATTACAAATGTAACTAATAGGAATTCAATTTTTAGCAGAAAAGGTATTGGTAATCAATAATCATATACCATGGAACAATCAAATATAAAAAACTAATGAGCAATGAGAAGTTACCAGATA
This sequence comes from Pogostemon cablin, assembly GCA_023678885.1. Classification (NCBI taxonomy): domain Eukaryota; kingdom Viridiplantae; phylum Streptophyta; class Magnoliopsida; order Lamiales; family Lamiaceae; genus Pogostemon; species Pogostemon cablin. The sequence goes on along the minus strand of CM042962.1, from coordinate 7,177,986 downwards.
TGCTCTTCCATACAAGAACACATATACAGTAAGTACAGTCATCTGCAATGAAAAGAGGAAATTCACAAGATAATTAGGTAAACATTCAAGCACCTACAGTTCGGATGATGCGATTTGAAAGGAATTGAAATCTATATTTATACCATTGTGCAAACATAGAAACCAACAGTTGTGAAATAGAATGAAAGCATTCTGAAAAAATCAAAAAGTTGCCCAAGCCTGTACACATCACGACTCAATACTTGCTCTCCATTCCCTCCAGCGACTTTGCCTTCAAACAAGGCAATTTGGTTCAACCCAACATCTCTCCCCTTTCCAACCTACTCAATAGCAACACAATAAGGATAATAGAAAGACATATCATCTAATTAAATACATCCAAGTAAATTTATGAAAACCTGAATATATTCATGGTGAGTGATGTTTCCCTGCCTCAGTGTAGAATTAAAACCTGAGATTTCAGAAGAGTAAATGGAGCAAAGCAGATACATTACTTTTTTACGGCCAGATAAGTAACCAAAGTATATCCAAAAGAAGCTGATATTGCTCATAGTTGTAACAATCAGATTCTTCCAGGCATCACATGGTGACGACACTTGAAGAAGAAAAGATAACCCTCCATGGTTCAATTTGAAATTTTGGTATCAATTTAAATACATATATAACAGCAAAAAACATGTACAAAGTCACAAAAAAAAACTTGCGCTTCTATTAAAATATTTTTTTTAACCCCAAGCATAACTGGTCTATGCCTACAGAGCAAGAACATTTTTAGGCTTGACTACATCTAGCACATCTCTAGAAAAAATATTTACACAAGCTACAATTGATATTTTTAGGTAATAAATAAAATATAAAGTATGTTATGCACGGAAAGAAGGGATGGCATTTTCTAAATTAATGTGTATTTTTGAAGTTTTGGATTAGAATGGTATTTCCTTTTCAGGAGGATTTTGGAGGGTGAACCATTTTATGGGACAAACAAATGATGAGGAAAGGGTGAATCATTTTCAGGGACGGAGGGAGTAATATCTTCCTCTTTCTAATGAAAGGTGAGAGGCTGATGATGGGTCTATGGACAGCATCATAATTTGGAGTCTGAAGAAAGACACCACATTTTCTGTGTAGATCCAACTCCTTAACATCTTTGAAGATAGCATAGTCATATATGCTAATATTGCCAAATATATTGGCAATTCATTATGAAGAATATAAAAATACTTCATGTATATATGTATGTTACAGAACAAATAAAGTTAAATCACTACACAAATTTGCAAATATATATAAAATTGTTCAAACTTACCTGCATAAATATCTTCACTGATATTTATTACACGTGATGCTTTACTGATGCCACCTCGAGTAACATGGAAAATTCGATCAAAGACATCTGGATGCCCATAGTGCATACGGACTCTGCAAAAGATTTCATCATTCATGGTTAAATATATTACATATCTAATACTGAAATCAAACTTAATATTTTAGCACTTTTTTTAGACAAATATTTTAGCACTTAATGGGTTCCTAATCAAGATTATGAGTGTGTGTCAATTGTCAAACAAATCAAGTACGCATGATATAAGATTACTTTACCAACAATCAAACGTCAGCAGTACCGCACATGTTTAAAATGCATTAACAACTCCCCACACCCAATTTTGATTGTATGTAGATTAATGAATGAAGTTGTTACTTTTGGGGGTATTTTGATATTTTTTTTGTAATAAATAAAGGATAAAGTATGTTAAGTGTGTTGAGTAGGGGTGTTATTTTTGTAAAAAAAGATTATGAGGGAAGTTAATTGTTTTAACTTTTTTACCATTTAAGGAAGGTGAAACTTTTGTGGGATGGACAAAAATGGAAAACAATTTTGGGATGTAGGCAGTAATACACTTACTTGAGGGGTTTCGCCAGAACACGTTGACCCAAAGTCACAAAACTAGTCTCTTGGTTGGACATAAACCAGGCCAAGGAGGAAACACTGCACATTTAAATATACAATTAAGCAGAAATACAGATTGCATGTGAACTGAAAGATAATAAAAAAATCACTCTGCCTCCCAAAGAGAGGGAGGGGTGGGTAGCTAACCTTCCTGTGAACACATGTTCTCTCACACCAAGAATTGTGGGAGCTCGTAGACCATGATTTGCCCGAAATTCCTCAAGTAGATTTCTCATTTTCATTGCCTCCTCAAGGTAGTTGTCCTAGAATAGACAGACAAAAAGGAACTTTTGAAGAAACTTTATTTCTCTAAGAAAGAGTAGTGAGAGCAAGGTTGAGTTAGAAAGTGAATACTCCATTAAACACATTGTAATTGGAGGGAAGAAACAATTTCAAGCCACCTCAAAGAGGGGAAAAAAAAAACAAAAATTCCAGAGATCCAAATTCAAAGAATGTTTTCCTGTACACTACTCATACAAAATTCTAGAATCCAATAAAATCAATGCCACAATATGATGAGAAAGCATTCCTACCGAAACCAACACAGACAGGCACATGAGAACACCTAAGGGCACAAAACAATTCTCACCAGGGGACTCTCATAAATAGCCCCCCTTAACTTCGGGAGAAGAGGTGCCCACCTCAGGAGGTCAAGTCCATTTTGCATTATACCTAGGGATTCCTTGGTTCAGGCCAAGGAAGTATAAAATGGCTTATTAGCTCAATTGATTGATTGTATTTATAGCACAGGTTGTATAACTGACTTATCCAAAATAGTCACTTGAAACTTATTTATACATTCACATATTATAAAGTCATATTTTATTTAGGTACAGAACAACAGGCAAGTTAACCACCATTGTTCATTCCTTCTTTGTGCCAAGGAAAACTTCTTTTTTCCCTATACCATGTCTGATAGTAAGAATCCATCCAGAGTGACCAACTGACCATCCACGCAACTCCTACATATTTAGTCAAGTTAGATGTTGGAAATTATTGTGTTTGGCCTGAAGTTTTGAAGATATTTATCACTGATTACATAATTAGTTATTTTTCTTAGTCGGACTCTTCCTTTGTTAGTAAAGTTTTCAGTATACTATTTGAAAATACTATGCCAATTTTGGTTATGAGAATATATATTTTTTCTTCTACACATCCTAAGTCCCCACTCCTCCGTTCGACTTGCACCTAACCTCTCTCTTAATATCATTTCCATTAGAAGGTTAACAAAAACGTAAAAAATTATGAGACATTTTATAATAGACATTCTTTGTTTCAAGCACAGCTGTAAAAGCGAGACATTCAAAGAGCACCAAAGGCACAAGGCACCTAACCCAATTCTACTGAAATGGGTTATTGTTATTTCAGTGCCAACAGTTACAAAGTACATAAGTACAATGCTAACAGGACCTAACACTACATCTTCAGCCTAATGCATGAGATGCAACAACTCAATAGTTCAAAAACAAGCGTACAATTTGGTTGATGATTCTATCCGCAACATAATCTGGAGAAGACGGCTAGGAGCATTGTTTCTTCACTTCTCTAAGTTTCACTTAAATCCAATGCCAGAATCAGCACTCTTTTCTTGTTAATGTTTATTCAACTATTCAAGAGTTTTTTTTTTTTGTCTAAAACTTTTTCATAGCTTAAAATATGTCCATAAAACTCGTTTTGACGTGAGAAAATCAGCAGAGTACAGAGGTGAACCTTGGCACATCAGAAAAAGTGCAAAAGGCACAGAACCTGCCTCAGACTTAAAAAGGCGCAATCTGGGTCTGCTCGAGGAACTATTGTTTCAGAAAAATCTAACAAAGACTATAATGGTCATTGGTATGGAGAAAGGGGGTCTTTACTACTAAGAATGGAAAAGGAAATGGCCATCGACATCAGATCACATTTTTTATCAAGTAGCACCACATAGAGAAAAAGATTATCATTGCACCAGTAGATGGTGGTTATCCATCATTTGATTACTAAGAAAGTTCTAATTAATCATAAGTATTCATGTGTCTAGTTTAATAAGCAAATATTGCATTTATGAAAAGTCATTGTGTACATTTCAATATAAGTCTCAATAAAGTTCTCAACTTCTTTTGTTTGTATTGTAAAATATGCTTGAGGTCCTTTTCTCTGCTACTTCTGGTCACAAATATGATATATCTCGCATCTATTACTAACAGCACTAAAGTGTGTTGGTTATAAATGCTGAAAGCTATACATGAAGTTCTTGAATCATTCCTCAAATTTGAAAGATGATTTCCACATGGTTAAATGCTGAGGTTAAAGATTTCATCTTTGTGTAGTGAATTTGTAAATCAGTACTTATCACATGTATTCCAGTAATTTGGAATTGCAACAAGCGAGTGCATGCATATGGCAAAAGCAAGGTATAGAAAGCATATAAACCACCCCATTCTAGAAGCAGCTCTGGTTTTTTGCCTAACAAATGCCTACTCAGGGAATGTTTAGTTTTGGAATTAATGGGTTCTTTAAGATCTGGTTTTCAGATTTGGTAATCCTCATGGATGGTGATATCGTGTTTATTTTAGAAATTTAGTTGTATGAGATTTTACTGAAAAGAGAAAGAAGTTGAATAGAGGTGCTAGCGTTGTCTTATTGAATAATTGTTGGGTGTGATTTTAATAATTAGGTTTACATCATTACATGAATTCGTAGGGACGTTGAAGTGATTTTTAAAGCCCAGATTTCCAAGTCCCAAAATAAAAAGGTCTTTGAATTTTGAAATCCCAAATCCGGTTTCTGAAAACAACAAACTAAAATCCCCAAAGGTGTGTGCTTTTGGTTCACAATGAAAGGATTATAATCGCAAAATCCACACCTTTTTGGTTTGAGAGGATCTCACTGTAGATTTTAATGTCAACTCCCATCCTTACATGATAGACCTAACACCGCACCTATATATGTTTTAATTAAATCCACCTTTTAACTAGCGAAATAATTACCACACAACTTCTTGCAACGACTTAATCTCATTACCATCTATATTTTCTACATCCTACCCAATTATAACCTAATATCCAACATACATTCCAGTTAAATACACCTTTTCATTATTCAAGGATTTTCACGGAAAGATTTGACGTGCTCCTCCATGGACACAAACACACACACCCAAAGTGTTATTGAGTGGGTCTATCAGTAATCTTATGTTCCTCATTCAAACCCAATATTGACTACGAAACCCACTCAACAAACGTTATCCTGATTTCACCCTGTAACTTTTCCTTTGGATCTCTATTGCAAGTGTTAGGTTGAGTTTACTAAATTCATATTCATTCTCATTTAGAAGGAGCTTAAACATATGCTCTCACATGTGACTTTCTAGGTTACTCTAGCTCCCAAAAGATGTATAAGTGTTTCCATCCCCCTTCAGGAAAATAGTATTTCACTTTCCGTTTCTATAAACATAACTTGGAGTCATTTTTCAAGGTAATGTTGTGGTTCCTTTTCAGGAAGAGACCAATGGTATAGGAGGAGAAGGTCAAAACAGGGGGACAACGAGTAGGAAAAGAGAGAATATGGATAAAAGAAAATAGATGACAGATTTCAGGTCTTTCAGAGAAAAAGAGGAGACCAGAAAAAAATAAGACCAGCAGTATCCAAGCTTTCTGTAAAAAGAAGTAATATCTATGCACTAACGGGGAGAGGGGGGGGGGGGGGGGGGGGGGGCAGAGAATCTTAAAAATCAATCAGTCTATATCCTTCCGTTGATTGTGTTTCCCTTGCACATTTGTCAGGTTCCTTAATAATGTTGACAGACATATTGGTAGAATTAATCATTCTATGTAATTATTAAACAGATTGTAAAATTAAATATACAGATATTAGCCATGCATAACTCTTTTTTATCCGGATAACTGTGCATGTGAACATAATGTGTAAGTATCAATTTGTGGAGAATAAAATTGTTTACCTGATTCATGTCAATTGTTTGAATAGCATCTCCACGAGTAAAAACTATTGCATGGTTCTGATTTTCAGGTTTGCCTTCTCCAAGCTTTGGATCCCCAGGGAGTTTAATAGAAAATATTTCCTGTGAGTGAAAAGTGATTTAATCAAGAAAAAAGTTTTAAATTTATAAACGGTTATCATGCATGCATATATGCAACTGTCTTTTTTCCTTTTTGGAGTGGTTGTAATAGAGAGCATCAAGCAAATCACACTAAGTTGAGCTAAAAATGAGGAAGTTCAACAGAAAATTTTTTGCTTGCAAATATACGTTACTCCTTCTATTTAACAGGTTACCTCGTATCAGATAATCCATGAAAAACATATAGTATTGAACACGGCACCAATGAGTTTAACTGAATAACCAAAATTTGGTTTCAAGTTTCCTAGAAAAGTATGTACAAGGATGGCAATGCACAAGGCACAAAAATTCAGATGCATACCATCCTTCTCAAGCCATAAGCAACAAATTTTCAAGGTATCTTAAGGAGACCATACACTGATGATTGAGAACAGGACAGGACTGAGAAGAATGTAAGCTCGTTAAAGTCAGCCAAGTTAGGCCAAATTAAATAGACTTCTTTCAGGTGAAGAGATGAGAAATGTTAATGAATGATATTGCACCAAAAGACAGATGGAACTTAGAAGAGAGAAATAGGCTTGATAGACCTTCTGCTATATCGCACAAACTTATTTTAAGAAGGTCACACAGTCCCACAAGACGAGCTCCGGAAGAATGACAACTATTGATGTGGTTCCAGTTGTAATTGTTTTGGGCCTAAAGTCCAGACATGTAATCAATGATACAAATTATAAAATATATAACTTTTTATATCCTTCAGGTTTTGAAAATTAAACTTACATCTTTAGCAAAGCACAGGTAAGACAATTAACAGGCATCCAGTGCCCATCTCCCTTAAAACACTTAAAGCTTCTATTTTGAAATTATAGATAACTCAGTAATTAGATTATTAGATACCATAACAGAATTTCTGTGCACAATCTATGATTAGATTATTAGATACCATAACAGAATTTCTGTGCACAGTCAGAAATAACACAGAACCAGTTTTCCCCATATAATGAAAGCACAATGCAACCTATTATTATATTACTGGAGAATGCAGTCAAGTACCAAAAGGCATGCTTCAGATACAAAGTCAGTTTCAGATTCACCAAGGAAAGAAAATAATTAAAATCTAAAACAGAACAATAAAGCCACAAAACTCAGCATAAGTAACAAATTCTTGAGCATGCTTTCAAGTAGCAAAAAGCAAGCTACAGAAACAATTTCTTTTTTCAGATTTACAGAACGACAAAGCCACAGAACTCAGCATAATTTCCAAATTTTTTACCTGATCCTTCCCATGTGCATCAGCTTTAACAAGCTTTGAATAATATTCCTTGGAAACAGTTCCATCAGATACACTACTCTCTTCCACATGTATAAAAGCAACGCGAAGTGCCTCGTTTCTAGTAGTAACAAAAACAAAATCCATATGTGAGCTCCTTTACATGTAGGATCAGTTATAAAGATTCAAATATGAGAAATATGTATTTTATTCAATTAATGTAATGTCAAGTGGAAATATTGCATTACAACCGAGCAAATACCTTGACATGATCGCTTAAAGAGGCAACTAAAAAACCCATTTGAAATAATAGCAAATTAATAGACGTTTACTGGATGTTTGGGGTAGGATTAATATAGAGTTGAGCTTGGCTTATCAGGTCATACTGTCATACGGCATAGAAGTTTTAAATATCATCATGCTTTGGATTTAGTCAGACACTAGACTTATATACTGTAGTTGATGTTTGTATTCTGTCAAGTTCTCATCCATCGAACTCTTTTGTTTCTTATCACAAAAGTTACATATGATGACTGCTAGATACTCACTCAGCGACAAACATCACATATATTATTTTTTATGTCTAATTCATCCCTTACTAAAAGATTTTTGTCAAAACCCACCAATCATTTAAAATATGATGCAAGAAAATGGACCACAACTCCAAAGAGATCAACCAAATCTAACAGTCGCAATCCAGTGTTTGCCTACAGAAAATTTTCCACATTTTAAGCTTACTATGTGGGGTGGGGTAAGGATGGCATTTTTTAGCACTTCAGCTATGAAAGAAAAAAAGTTTCACTTCACTTTCCACTTCTCAAGCAACAGTAATAGGAAGTACTGCAATTTGAGAACAACAAATTACTCCATTTCTATTTTACATTATAATTATAAATTAAATAAATAAATATTGTCACCTAGTGATGTTTTATTATTTTATTTTATTTAAACATATAAATAACATTTAATAAAATTAAAAGGTTGTAACGTTAATACAATATTATATTACAGTTTATTTAAATTAAAATATCAATGACAGATGTTTCAAAATATACAACGCTATAGTTAAATATAGTATTTTAAAATAATCAATTTTTAATTTTAAATATCATATTGGGTTGAGTGTATTTCCTTTTTTTTTTTTATATACATATATATAAACACAAATTCATAATTACAATTTAATTAAACAACTTTCAGATGCTATCAAACTCTCATTTTTCATCACATCAGCTACAATGCAGGAAAATTTCATATCCAATTGCTCATTTTTCACTATTATTCATCTTGTATTAGTTTTTCCAATACTATTCATCTAGAAAAGAAAGTGGAGAATATCTCATAGGCGTTTCACTATACATTTGTAACATTAGCTTCACACAATCAATGAAGTTTTCTCCACTTTCATCTAGAAAAGAAATTGGAGAAAATTCATCGGTTTTGTCAAAAATATCTTATACAGAATTCATATGAACTAGTCTTCACTTCAATGGTCTAGAAGAATCACAAGAACGTTAGTTTTATTACTTAAAAGTCTATATTAATTCCTATCCAGACGATATTAATTAAACCAATCACAATCGATGGCAATGCCTATCTACCATACAACAGTAACATTGAGCGAGGCCCTAATCATTCCCCACTACCATCATACTCATTCCCAATCCCAATCACATTCATCTAGGTAAGCTAACCCAATCCCCCTTCCCCAAGACCAATTGCAGCTTCTAATAGATCCATATTCAAATTTTTTAAAAATTAAACCATACTCATAGGTTTTAAGGAGAGAGGCACACAACGGCACAAGGGCCATATTGGAGCCTGAGGAGTGCATCTCCTGCACATCCTTACCTAAAATATCATACATAAATATAGCTTAATTAACAAATAACATTAAAATCACATAACATCACATAATAATACATCATAACTCATAAATTACATAGTAACACATTGAACATACATACATGATGTCATAATCAATTTCAAACTTCAAAAGTCAAATATTCATCACAAATAATAAGCAAATAAGCAGATTCAAGAATAAATGTAAGGTGCCTCACTTGGTTTTACCAAGTGGGTAAACCAACTCAAAACCAAACTGTCATTAAATTATGTAGTATCTGAAATCTCAGAATGCTCAAGAACCTATTCTGATGAAAGAGCAATGAGGATACAGAAACTAAAAGTTCAGAAATAAGGTAACAACATAACCAAAATGGCACAGATAAACACGATATTATAATAAGTTGATTCCAAGAGCAAACCTCTGTAGCAGTAAAGAAATATCAGCGGCCTCCGGAGCTTTTCGCTGCTTTTGTTGCCCATAAATTTGGCAGGAAACAACATAAGTGAACTTTATATCAGCCTGAGCACGTGCTTCACGTGATAACTCAAAACCCTGAGTTGTGTAACTTGTATTAGAAGTGAAATCCTCTGCACAGTATAAAACACATAACTTAGTGCTAGGGTGATTTCTCATGATAAACAATTGGCAATGACAAAACACTAACCATCTACAGATCTTCTTTCCAAGAAACTCTGCAGCATCAGTGCCCTTCGGTAGTACATCATACCACGAACTGCAAAAAAAACCCAAGGACAAAATTGTCTCATAACTGCTACAAGGAGAAAAACATAACAGATAAAGCCACTCAGAAGAAAGGTTTTAAAACCTGTCCTAGCCAAAGTCTGTCCTCTATATGATGCCCAAAATCGAAGTTCTAACGCACTCGTAGAATTTTCTTGAAGTTCAGCATCACTATCACTTTTTCCAATACGTTCCAAAAAGTTCTCCCACTCGTCTGGAAAAGTCAAATAAAAGTGAATGATACAACAAGATTTGAAGTACCAAAAAGAAAATCACGCACAAGGTAATTAAAAATGCAGACAAAAGAGAAATCAATAAATCTAACACTATTAGCACTTGTAATAAATTGAATTTTGAGGCATAAGGAGATGACAATTATTTGTATCACCATTTTCCCTATTTTGCAACAAAAGCTATTCTAAACAAAGCTGATATCTCGACAAATTCCATTAAATAATTCCTCAAGGAGACAGGAATTAATTCCATTAAATAATAAAGATAATTGAGGACGTCAAAAAAGTTAATAGTAATATAATTCTAAGGCCATTTATCCTGTGAATCACAAAGAGGAGGACGACTTGTACATACATCCAGCAAGAAACCAAAATAAAAACAAGTGGCATACCTGGAAATATTTTCTGGAGATAGAAAAGAATTGATATTCCATCTTCATTTTCAACCCGCAACTCAGAGTTGCTGTAAAGCACCGTTTCACTGTAGTATGGTGTGAAGACACTATCGCAAACAACATTCAAAGCAGGAAGAAGTTACCAAAAGTTATGGTTAAAAAGCTGAAAACAACTGCTGATGACTGATGAGACATAGATAATAATAGCAGTGATACATGATGATATTGACAAGACACATAAAAATGAGCATACCAGAAAGGCATCATTTCACAAACAGGCTTGGCTTTGGGCATGTCCATAAACAATGAATTAGTAAAAAACTGCAATCTCCTTCTTGCTTCAAGATTTTTAGGTATATTAGCAGCGTTATCCTTTACCGTCAGAAGTAGACGCAACCTTTTCACTTGCTCCTTCTGTTCCCGAGAAAAAGACATTAATGATGGTCTTCTGTATAAAACTGAAGATGAAGTATTAGAATAAAGGAAGCTTACAATTAAAGGATCTTTCGGCCATTCTATCCTTGAAAAGAGACGCCCCTCATTTCTAGCCCTCAACAAGATATGCCAAGTATCAAGCTGTTCCCTGGAGAAAATTAATTAAAAAAAAACTCATGACAGGATCTAGATGATGAGTCAAAAGCAAAATCCAGATGGAGAATTTAGGGGGCATCAAGCCCATTTACCTCAAATCATTAGAGAGTAGCTCATGTGTAACAACATCATAAAAATCATACACAGCTTTAGCTGCACCTTTTGAGAGTTCAGGAGTAGGATTGCGAATCTAAGTCAAATGGAAGATGTTAGCATTAAGGAAAAGAAATAAGAAAAGGCACACAATATTTATCAAATAACTTTTAATTACATTTTATGTTTAACAATAAAATGTTCTTTGGAGTTGAACTCAAATGGAAAGAACAGTTGAGCAGTAGACAGATAACAAAAAAGTGTACATATGTGAAAGGACGAAATTGGGAATTTTAGAGGTAAACCAACAAAAAAAAAGTCCCGCAGGGATATTGAATAATTTCAAGACAAAATCATACACAGACATCATGGCGTCTTAAGAACTGTAACCAGCAAAGATTTTTGTTCCCAAACAAAAAAGAACTAAAAAAAGGCCAACCAACTATATTTCTGAATATGAGATGCTCCTGTTCCATGATACAATCAAAGACTAAACCAACATCTCGCAGACCACAAATTCATTGATGCATTTAGAAGTAGAGTACTGACTTCAACATCTCGCAGACCACAAATTCATTGATGCATTTAGAAGTAGAGTACTGACTTCTTACAATTTCATATTCCATCATTATTAACATATTCATGTTAAAGTTGGTTAAAATAAATCGAGTTAAGATTAAAACATTAAACAATGATCAGGGAGGGTATGGGGGGGATTACCAGAAGACCCGTCAAAGCTGAAAATCTATTTAGCACCGTTTGTAACTTTTTAAGTGACAATGTAACAAGAAGAGATCCTTCAGATATACTGCTATTGATCTCTCGAAATACCCTTTCAACCCTGCATTTCAATAAAGCACAAAAGATGATCACCTATCATTATATCCCTAATTTAAAAGAAAGACGAAAATTTAAGGAATTGCTACCAAAGTCTTCCTTCTCCATCAACCAAAGCGTGCAATATTTTTTCAATACTTGAATAACACTCCTTGACTGCATATGCCATGTACTCATCTTTGCATATTCTATTCCAGAGATCAGCTTGTGTGTCTTTGCAATCCACTGCTAAATCAATGGCCAATAAGATCTGAAAGCAAGAAAATATGGTGGATACTGAGACTTGAGAGCTAAGAAGACTCAAATTTTTCAGAAATTCTGGTAATTATGGGAGGCAACCTAGTTATAAGGGCATACCTTACTGCTTAGAAGGAAAAGTGGCCATTGGACCAAATTCAGACTTCCAGTGTTGCTAGGCATAGAAAGTAAGTCCATCTCCCTGAACAACACAAACTCAATGTAAATTGTGCACGCACTCGCACACACACACACACACACACACACACACACACACATATATATATATATATATTACACTAACTGCGAAAAATAGTTCATCATGAAAACAAAGTAGATCCAGTACAGTAATATGAATTATGTGAGCACATAACCACTAACCTGTCGCTTATATAATCTTCTTCCCGCAAGCTTTTAATAATATCATTCCAAAATGGGGAAAACATGGCAGCATATGCCTTGTTATTGTCATGAGATGTCTGAGGCCAATATCAGTAAATCAATACAGAAGCATTTGAAGTTGAACAAAAGAAAATGAACAAAAAAAAGAAAAGGTCATTTAAAATCCACAGATAGATCATCATACATATATATTAAGCAACAAGAAACACAGTATCATCTATGATGTCTTACAATCGATGGCAACAATTTTTCTAATAAATTTTATTCAGAGAATCAGAATGAATCCTCAAAACTCCAAAAACCTAAAGAATAATGAACCAAAGGTTGAAGAAATTAATTCAATGTTACCAAAGTACATTGTGATATATAGTAAAAAAATGGAGTTTCACCATTATAGGGATGTAAAGGAATCGAGCCGGCTTGCGAGAACACGTCGACTCACAAAAATCTCAAAATCGACTTGTATTTAATCAAGTCAAGTTCGAGCTACTCGGGTACCTTTCGAGCTCAAGCACAATATTACTTAACTTGATAAGCTCACAAGCCTAATAGAGCTTATATATAAAATTATTATATTAATATATTTCGTCATAATTAATTATTTATTTTTATATATTAAAATTTAAATATAAATATAAATTCTTGGTGAGATAAGAATTTTTTTCCCCTTTAAAATCTCCACCCCACGTTATTTACCATCTCAACTTTTTTTCTTTTCAATTAAATATTTATATAATTTTGTTATTAAATCTATCCAAATTATTGAGTTGAGCTCGAGTTATAAAAATTGAGCTCGATCAAGTTTGAGTTGAGTTTTCGAGCTTCGAGTTTTTTAATCAAATTGAGTTCTAGTGTGACAATACTCGACTTGACACGGCTCATTACACCCCTAACCACAAACAATAAAGTTTTCATAGAAATGATAGATATTACCAAACTATTATAAATTATTCAAGCAGAAAAAGAAAAAGAAAAACTATATTGCCAAAAATAAAAGGACATGTTCAAAATGAAATAAGCAACTCCAGAACATCGGTGAAGTCTACAAGAACCTTAAAATTACATTGCAGATTTTGAAAACTGTAATATTGTAGATATATGTTACGCTTTCTAATGTTTTCAATAGTATTACAAGTTAATTAGAGTCACAGTTGGATAATTCATCTTTTCTTTCCAGATATTATATAGTATCAGTTGTAATATCACATCAGAATTCCAAGAACATGAATGTAACTTATCATGAATTGCGAGGTCACATATAAGAAAAGTCAAACAAATGTAGGTGTGGGAAATCCGAACACATCTGTCCAGTCTGTTTTATAAACGGACACTTCTAGTTACATAACAGATTACCCTAAGAATATTATATAACACATATCTTAAAATGTCCAATTGTGATTTGTGGACTAAGTTGTTGGAGAGAATAAATGTAGGGTCACAGAAGAAGAAGCATTTAACTCAACCATTCGCTGAGAAAATTGACCCTGGTCCGCATGAAATACGTCATAGCCACACCAACTAGGTCATTGCCATGTTAGTAACCTAATGGAAATTTTTTTTTGGCAGTTAATATTTGAAAGGTCAAATGAGATAGCTTTAGAAGCTATATCACAGGGTTCACGCTGCACATCTGTCTAACATATACAAATTTGTAACCTGAATTTATCAATTTGTTTTCCAGAGATGGAAAGAATCCACGAAATACTGATTTTTCTTTTCTTCTTTTTGATTATTGATGATTTAAAGAACGCAGTTTGATGCAATCCAAGTTTTTAACTTGAATTTTTTTTTCTGAAGTCCAGGTTTGTCAATTATTATCAATCTATTCTCCATAGACGTCTATTTCAAGGAATATACTCATTTTTCCAATCACTTGATGAGTGCAAGCACTGGAGAAAAATAAATAAAATATGACAATAAAATGATATAAGTAATTTATTGAACATTTGATTCAGTTTATTTTTAATTAGTTCTACAATGTAAAAATGATAAAATAAGTGACTATAATGGTACAAGGTAAGTTTTTCAGTTCATCAACGAAGAAAATGCCATCATACGTAGTTCAAAATATATATACAAGTAAAAATATATTAGCATTAAATCCATAAACCTTGTGAAAATATTTTCAACTCTCAAAATACAGGAAATATAAATATGAGATTTAACTCAGAATGCAATGTTAATTAAAAGAAATTTTAATCTTACTGCTGATTATTAATTAGCTGAAAGATACCACACCTGCAAGTTCCTATATTATATAGAAAACCTTCCAACATTCTTGGTATGAAGAAAAGCAGTTCGGCTTCAAGCACCACTTTTAATAGAATTCAAGTGAAATTAGCCCAATCAATAATTCTTGAGACTGAATCATTTTTCTATTGTTTTATCTTAGCTGTAAAAATAATAATAGTGGTTACATGAAAACAGATCAGATAGAACGCTATGGCGGATTATTCTTTCTAGTGTTCCATATGTCTCTACTTACTAAGCACAACATATGATAATTACTGTTTCTCATTAACAAGCCAAGCGGGATATGTTCATACTAAGTATGCCTTTCAAAATCTGACAACTCTTAAACATTCACAACATTCAAGATAAGGAAATATTAGAGGAGCAATGTATAATGATTATCATGAATAAAGTGTTGAGAAATTGCAAATGCACTGACCTGAGATGATTGTCCATCAAACGGCATCCTAAAATACCACATAATTGAAGTCATTTGGAAAGTCACAACGATAACAATATTTACTGATTTGAAACTAATGAACAGAGGATACATTTTTTTGTATTTTACCTTTTAACATTTGGAGAGACAAGATTACTCACAAAAGCTTCCGGAAAACTTTTAAATCGCTTATGAACCATCTCAATGGATCGAATCTTCCAATGGATCATGAAATCATAAAATAAAATAAAAATTAAATGATATGGGTTGCAGCTTTACACCAAACTCTTGATGAATAGAATACAAGTTTAAAGGCATGAGTGGCACAACTAAGATCAGTACCTCTCCTAAGCGAGCTCTAGCTCCCATCACAGCACCATAAATTGCAGACAATAGAGTATACCAAATATGAATATCCATAATATATATCTGTAGATTCCAAAAGTCAGTGAAAATGGCGGATTTCAACTCATAAAGACTACAGAATGTTTTTCGGTAACAGATATTGCAATAAAAGGTCAAAAGAATGACTTATTTTGCTGCTCACTAAAAGGTCAAGCGAATGGAAATGAACAGTTAAAATATAAATCAAAATCAAAACAGAACAAATTATCATAATACAAGAATTTGAAACCTGAAAGTCAACAAACAAATATAAACAGATGACTAGAGGAGCGTGACCTAATATTCCAGGAACAGAAATATTGAAATATATTTGTATCGATCTAATAAATTTCACCAACAAATCTCAATTGCTTTTAGAAAACAAGTCATTTCAGACTATTTGAATGCTATGAGATATGATCTTTAGATTTAATGGGCCAGAGGTGCTGTTATGGCAGAGCAAAAGGCATCAATAAACCACACAAGAGGTAGAGCTTCTGTAAGTGAGTTACAAAAGTCAACTCCAAAGAGATTGATTGAATGGATGCATGTGCATGAGTCTAGAGATTAAAAATCCTAGTCTTTTGAGATGTGAAGCCCGGAACTACGCACAGTTTTTTCCAAGCTTGAGGATGCAGCCAACAAAATATTTTTGTTCATTGACTATAACGCCATAACATGGGTCAGCTTAATTTCAACACCTTGAATGTAAAATGGAGGCCATGATGCAACTGCTGGAGTTGTTTTCACATACGAAGAAAATAATGCCACATAGAAAGTCAAGAAGGAGAGTTAAAGCCAACATCAGACAAACTGTGTAACTAAAAATAATAGCTAATAATAATATAGCATCAGTATAATCAATAATGCAGAAATTAATAGCTGTACTCAAGGAAACTCAAGTTCATATTAGCTCTACTAAAGATATAATTTGGGGAAATTGATATTAAATGATCTATCAACATTCAATTTTGATTAAGATATTAAATGATCTATCAACATTCAATTTTGATTAAGAATATGTCTCAATACAAAAAAATTAATTAATTAATTAACATGCATACACGTAAAGAAATGTATATACTCACAGCTATAACAGGCGCCCACAAGCTAACTACAGTTAAAACATTATTGTTGCCTGCAGCAAACATAAAAAAATACAACATGGTAAGCATTCAAACATACTATTCCAAAAGGACTTGCAAAAAAACGAGATATGATTGTACAAATGAAACATACAAAAGAATCTATGAGGTAACTACTTTGCTAATAAGAGATCAACACCTCCATCATTTTAGCCCATTAGGAGAATTTTTTATTCTAGATTGACAGGGATAAAAAGAAATCAAAACTGGTTTAATTTAATCAACTATTAAAGTAGAAACATTGAGCAATAAAATAGTGATCACTGTTGATATTGAATACCAGTTGGATCCATTCTTTATTTTTTGTAAGAAACAAAATGTTTATTATATTTGAATAAGAGATAAGAAGTCACTTAACAAGATGCAAACATCAACTGCAGTGCATGACATCAATCTGTAAATAGATCTGATCATCTGAGATATGAAAACCTTCAAAATTTCTATGACCCTATAACCAAAGAGCAACTCTAAATATATTCCTATCACTCCAATCCACAATCTTCTATAGGCTCATCTGAATTCTAAAAATTTCTCTCTTTTTAACCAAATAGACCAGAAAAAACCGGAAGATAATCCCCCATAAGACTAAGCACTTTTTGTTAATGATGCTGCCTAAAATAGACAAACAAATCTGAGGAAGTATGCTGTATCACCCAATGTAAGTCCAACTTGTAAAGTATTGAATTGCAAAAGTCTTTATCAAAGGTGTAATGCAAAAAAAGGGATCAAGATTCTAAAAACAACACCTGCACAATACAGACCAATTTGGGACAAGACAATATTATAAAAACATTTTACAAAAAATCACAGGTAGGTAACTTCCCGAAAACATCAACTAAAAATAAAATAAAAGAATTTAACCTCTATCAATGGTCATAGATCCACTGAAATCTTTTCATCAAACTTTTGTTGGTCAAATGGAAATAATAGGAAGTAAGTAAACGTACTTTAGTCCTTGGTGAATAAAATAGCTCTATTAAACAAATGCAGATATGCTAATTAGCCAATACAAAGAACAGGAAGATCATGAACATGAGCAGGGTTTATAAAAACAGCAGGCGTGGAAAACAAGTACAAGGAGAGGCTAAGTTATGTTTGATGTATAAGGCAAGATTAGTAATACTTCTTTCACCTGAACAACAGGAAGACAGAAAGATATGTCATGTGCTTTTATCTTTTATTACGACTAACTGCATAGGCTAAATCAGTATAAAAAATATCAACTGCTTTTCTCTAGAGGAAATCTTAACATGGCCCGAATCCTCCCATGAACAGCAACTCAAGTGGATTATGAATAGTGATACTAAACATCTTTATAAAGTTCAAGAATCAAAGCATTGAGCATCTCTGAGTTTGAGATCACAGTTACTCCCTCTGTCGCAAAAAAGTCTTCACCTTTTCCATTTTCGTCCGTCCCAAAAAACACTTTACCTTCCTAAAATAGTAGAAATTTCATAAAAACTAACCACCCCCTTACACTTTATTTACAACAATATCATCCATACCTAACATACTTTATCATTTATTTATTATCAAAAAATACCAAAATACCCATATAAATAACACTTTTCTTAATCTAGATGCAAAAAAAAGGTGAAGGCATTTTTGGGGCTGAGGGAGTATTTATTAAGGGAGTCATGATAGAACCCTCTACAATTCTACTTGAGATAGAAGATGCAAATTTTATTTCTCTATCGGATGCACACATGTACAGCGATATACAATAGAGTCCAAGAAAAATAATGCTAGTGAGAAAAGAAAAGGGAGCGTACTCTTTGATATCAAATCATGCCATGAATACTGGAGCCGAGGTAGATTTACAATTATCTTTGTAGGCTGGACTAGGGGTTTAATCTGCCATTACAACTTTTTTTTTATTGATCAAGGCGAGAAAAAACCAAGTCATCCTGATGTAATCAAAATTTAAAGATTGATTATAAAACTTGCCTGAAGAAAGTAAGCAAAAGTGAATTTGCAGGCTAAGATCACCAGCCAGAAAAACACATAGCTGCACAGTTGAAAATTAAAAGTTACTCATTAAATAATCACCAATGAAATCACAAGATGAACTGATAGGATGAGCAGCAGAAACACTAATTGCATAAACTGGGTATTTCAAATATTTCCCCCATTCACTAGCACTGAATCTAGCATCATTCATTAATATAACAAGAGGTTCAAATTCATTTTGAAAACTACATTGAATCACAGATATAACACTAATATCTAAACTTGTATGTCCAGACTCTCAAGTCTGTGATACAAACGGACCATAAAACTCGAGAGTTGTACAGTGCCATGTGTCAGAGAGCAATTACATTGACAAGAACTGCTTGTAAGTTGACTCTTGACAAATGAACATGAAAACATGCATGAGATAGATTTAGGAGAATCTGGAAATTTTCATATCAACAATTACCCTCAGAATAGTTGGTCAAAATATATTGGACTGCATATGATCCCCCACTCCAGGTCAAGTAATTTAACCAGTCACTGACAGGAATTCATGCCGTGCAATCCGACCATGCAAGAACAGGAGAACTAATTGTCTTAACAATCCCTATGTCTAATCTCAAGGGCATTTTTTTCTTCTTTGGAAAGAAACGAGAAAACCTTAAGTAATATAAAATGAGATGCACAGGGACAAGACATTCCCTGCTAAAATACATAAGACTACAACACAGTACAGTAATGTATAGTACTCTGTCAGCAGAAAGTAGAAGGTATAGATAGATGTGGGCAATACATAATGTGCAAAAGTTGAGTTTGGATGAGATGACGTATTATCAGAGTTTATAATAAAGATAGACGCAATGGAAAATAAAAGCCACGCCTTATACGAAGATGAAAACTAAGACGAAGAAGTAAAGGACAAAGAGAGTAACAGCATAGACAGAGAGAATGAAATATTTATAACAGTCTCAAATCCATAGTTGTTAAAGGCGCACCCAAGGCGCGCCTAAGGCGCTCAGGCTCAGGGGTCTGTGCCTAGATTGTTGATTTTTGGCTATTCCAGGCTCATGTATCAAAGGCGCACACCTAGGCGCGCCTCTTCAACATCCTGTTTTTTTCTTCTACTTTTTTTTTTAACTTTTTGAAATTGCTACTCAATTATTAAAGGGTTTACACGTTTTTAAGATAAAAATGGACAGCCCACATATAAAATGATATAAATAGAGAATTAGGGTTAAGGTTTTAGTACTTGAACTTTCAAAACAAAGACAAAAAGGTGGGCTGCCTTCACCTCCACCTCCACCTCCTACCTCCACCATCTGCCGCCTACTTGAACTTTATTTGTGTGTATGTTTTATGTGTTATAATGCTATTATGAGTTGTTATGTATCATTATGTGATGTTATGTGATTTTTATCTTAGTTTAGCTAGGTAATATGATTGTAAGTAGGGTATATTTGTGTATATACATTGTAAATTCAGTTTTGGGCAAAATGTAGCTCAGGCGCGCGCCTTGCGCCTTAGGCTCGCACACCTAGGTGCGCCTCTCGCTTTTAGCAACTATGCTCAAATCTCGTTCCTTCTGAAATACTTCAGATTATGTACCTTATTATGCTCATATCTTTTCTATCCAACATAACTTTTGACAATAATTAGGAAGTAACTTAAAAAAATTATAAAAGAGCCTAAGAAGATCCATGCATTGGCAGTCTGAGTTACAGTTGTACTTCTTCACAAACCAATAATTATTAAGACACTCCTGCTCTGGAAATTTTTTATCGCCTAATTGCACACTCCCACCCCCAAACTTCTCTTTCTCTTCGTCTCTCATCTTCTTCTTCTTCTTCTTCTTCTTCTTCTTCTTCTTCTTCTTCTTCTTCTTCTTCTTCTTTTTTTCTTTTCCCCTTTTTCTTTTTTTTTTTTTTTGCTGCATATGTTCATGTCTGTTGATGCATTATATGTTTTAGGACTTTACAATCCAAGTGGAGATAAAAGGTAGTGCTTGCCCACTATCCTGACAAATTGTATGTCTACAAAGGAATATCCTAAGGGAGGGCAAGAGGTAATAAAATACCTTCTTGTGACAGAAGATACTGATGCCGTCACTGGGGAATATAAACCAGAAAATGACAGGCTAGAAGTTTAGAGTCTTTAGACTTCAGAGATTGAAGTTGAAGTTGAAGTTGATAAAATAGGACAGGATATTGATGAATATGCAGGAGAATTAAATAAAAAACAACCGACCTAAAATAGTTAAAAATAAAACTAATATTTTTCATATTTTCTTTTGAATCATCTCTCCTACCAAGCAAACCATATTACGATTATAGGGCTTTTTTCAATACATTCTATCAAACAAACATATTTTTAATTTCTCACTATTATATTTACTATTTATCTCAATTTTTTATACATAATTGTAGCCTATATTATTCTAACCTACAAAACTAGCTCTTATTCAGCTATAAACATTTTTCAAGGATAATTATCAAAATCATAATTATTTTAGAGCAAAAGGAAATAAAGTTGATGAATCTGCGCCTACGAGATGAGAACCCCAGCCATTGCATGATGTTAAAATGATAAGTATATACACGGATTAACCAAGTAAAGAGAGTTGCCCATATCCAGGATTGGATCAATTTGGAATTTTAATGGCTAGATAAAAATCCATCAAGTCCATTGTATTTCATCACTAAAGTGGCATGCTATTCCTCTCCAGTCAAATAAGTAGTAAAGAAGATGCCAATTTCAAAAAATAGAACACAAAAGACATACCTTATGTAGTCTGTTGTCTTTTCAACAAGTCCACGACCAACAAAATAACGCTCCTGAAAAATGTGATAGAAATTAAAGTAGAAGATAATATGTATAAAATGTTCTTTAATTTACTCCTGCAGTGAAGAGTCTAGTAAAGCATCAAAAAAATTTAGGTATGGAAAGGCTCCTAGCCATGTTAATAAAATATAAAAAAATGTACTAAGAAGGCTAAGAAGCTTATCATATTTATAATATAAAAATAGTCAACCAATCAAAAACATACTAAAACAAAGATCCAACATAGAAAGCGAGGGCGTCGTTAGAGAATCCTTAAAAACAGCGAAAAAGGTTGGTGGTCATTTTAACATTTATTAACTGCTCACGTTAATGCTGAACAATGAACAAGGATCAATTTGCACGCAAATAAGAAATGAAATAAGTATGGCTGTTCAATTATTCATCTTTAGATTAGATATGAGACAAGATTACACCTTATGGATTAGCAACAAACACAAACTACAAGAGAAAATACCTCAAAAATCCATTTGAAAAATTGGAAAAATGGATGTTCAGACATATCTGATAGCCGGTGACAGAAAGGGAACTTGAGCAGAAGTGCAAACAGTATACGCACACCCGCATATACACCCAATACTAGGACATAAATCCTGAAATAGAGCGAATCTGACGTGTTCTTATTTCTTTCCTCCAGAAGTTTCCTGAGACCACAATATTATTAATTAGAACTATAACCATAACCAATAACTCAACGAAAGTTTTTGATTATTTTATACTCACAAGTAGACATAGAGCACAAACACAGAGCTCAGGCCACACCAAAGGAACCTTATAACAAGTCTTGACATAGCCATGCCGCGGGCAGAAGTATAAGCC
This sequence comes from Pogostemon cablin, assembly GCA_023678885.1. NCBI lineage: Eukaryota > Viridiplantae > Streptophyta > Magnoliopsida > Lamiales > Lamiaceae > Pogostemon > Pogostemon cablin. Next base: position 7,155,529 of record CM042962.1, on the reverse strand, counting down.
CCATACATTAGTAGAACATCCAAAGCACCTAACACCATGAAAAAATTACCATCGAGGAAATTAGCAGATCAGACATTTGAGGCAGCAAAGACAGCATAACATAAATTAAGGGTAAGCTGGCTTACTCTCCAAAAAATTCATTACAGCAAATGTTGGTCCAACACTAAGCAGTGTTTTGAAGGTATTAAGATTAAGTTTGCCATCATTGAAGGCAATAATAGAAAGTGCCTGTAAGAATAGAACAACATGAAAGGTCAAGGGATTGTTTAGTGATCATACAAAATTAGATAGATAGCTTTGTGGCATTTACCTGAAACATTACAATCAGAAAGATCCACATACGATGAAAACTCCGATACAGGTGAAGAAAAGTTCGATGCTCAACAAATGAACTTTTACCTGTCTGTAATAACAGAAGATAATGACATACATAGATGAATGTGTATCAATTACTGAAAAAATAATAATCAGAACCAACCCTTTTTCCTTTCTTTTTAGGCTTCATTAGAAATGATGATCTCTCCTTCATAGGCCAACTCAACTCAAAGCATGTAGGTGACCTAAAATGAGCTGATAATGAACTCCAAGCTAAAAGCAATATCCAAGTAGCATGTAAAATGATTAAAAGGAGAATCAGACCAGAAATACTCATTGAAATCGTCATAATTTCGCCATTTTGAGTGTGCAGCTTTCCCATTATTGTTCATGTCAGCTTCCTGTAGATGAAGAGAACAGTTGATACCCAAGAAGAAAAACAAGTTTTGATGCGAGGAAGCATTGCTACTTGTGAAGAAGGTATACATTGTGACATGATATTTCATTAAAAACTTCCACATCAACAGATAACACATTTCGTAAAAGAACTTATTCAAATCATTAAGAACCCACAAAAATAGATCAATTAAGTACTTCAATGCTCTGGACAGTGTTACTCTCGTCAACAAGCCAGGTAAAAAAATCTGCCAAGGGCAAATACCAAACAAATAGATTTACCTCCTTCACCGTCTGGTATATAGGACAGATGATTTGATCTAGAAAGGAAACAGAACCATCTTCACTTTTACAACTCTCAGCATGAGTCACCTCCCCATGATCAAGGATTACATCTAATTCCCTTGCCATCTAAGCAAGCAATGTCAAAAAATATAATCATGAATCCGAAAACATGTGGGTCAAGGTTGTAAGATATTAACTAAAGCACCCAGACGATACGCATCTATAAATTAATTTTAAAGCAATTTTACCACGCTGTAATCAAATTATGAAACACACAGTGCATTTATATCTAAGCCTAATTTGACAATCGTCAGCACATATAATAATGCTGTAACAACATCATTTGATATAACTTCAATTTCATCTGCAAACCGAAATAAAACGGCAAATGAAATCTTCAATGAAGTATTTGGGTAAATCTGATGGCTAACGTATCTATGAAGAAGAACAAACTAGATATGACTGATGACATAATAATAACAAATATTTGTCCAGTGGCAGTCAGAAAGGGCAAAGAAAATGCTTATCGAACTGAAACATGATAAATCCAAGCTATACACTCTAATACTACAAAAATAGTAAAGAAAACCATACTTCCAAAAATACTGTACATGCACTTGATGACATATTAGTAATATATTTATCCAGTGGTAGTCAGAAAGGCAAAGAAATTCTTATTGAACTAAGACACAATAAATCCAAGCCACAGACTCTGCTACTGCAAAATAGTACAGTAAATCATAATGCCATACATGCAACCTATTTCTTCAAAAACATTTAATAAAGCTACACAGCCATCAAAGGCATACATTGTGGAATATATAGCAGATGCATTCAGGAAGAAAACGGATATTCGCAGCTTCGCCCCATATGCACAAGTACAATGAAACTAGGAAAAGCTTCCTGTCCTTGTTAATGGCTTCCAAGCTACAGGAAACAAATCAGAAATATTAGTTGACAATTCTCAACAAAAAGATAGCATGATGTTTTGAAAACAACCTGTTCCATACGAGACGTATTCGCAGGTATCTACACCATTTGATGTAATTATCTAGAACCTTCAAGAAAACCTCCCGTATAGCTATTTCATCCAGTTTCTGCAAAGGAATAATAAAAGTTGATTAGCTGTCATATTATTACAGCTCCATACCCATGATCGTCTTCTTCCAAGAAAACCAAACAAAGACACTCACCGGATCAGCCTCAGTTGGGATGCCAAGCCGCGACTGTGCATTGGCTAAAGTGAGAATGACATGCTCACGTTGGTTCCTTATATTGTCTTTCTGTGTAATAAGTAGAGTCAAACAGCCAAAAAAAGAATGCAAAACAAAAGTAATATGCCTTAGTATAATCACTGTCATTCACATAGAGACTGGCAAAAGCCATAAGAGTGATGCAATATGATAGTTATGATTTAAACTGCTATCATGCAGAGAAATTTTAAATGACACACGCATCTATTTAGAAAACTTTTCATATAATGAAAACTACTACCAATATCATGCAGAAATACCGGATGACCACTATATATTCTTTTGTAAATTTATAAGAGAAAAAAGATCATGAAAAAATTTTCACTCCCTCCGTCCCAAGTATTTTTGCACACTGTCCATTTCTGTCCACCCCACCATTTATGCACCTTTCTAGAAATGGTAACAATACACAACATTAGCATCCTTACAAACATTAGAAAAATACCAACTACTTATTACACTTTATTAATCAAAAGTCAACAACTTTATTTACCTATTCTAATGGAATAACTCAAAGTACCCCCACTTTTATTTTACAATATACAACTTAAAAAACAACGGTTCTTGATCCATGTGCAAAATACCCAACACGGAGGTAGTATTAAAATTTAACTTTACCAAACTCGGAACAGGAAAAAAAAAAAGTTCACCGTATCCAACTAGGCTTATTTATTTACTTTAGAGAAGAGAAATCGAAACCTGGAAACCAAACACATATTCCAAAAGGTCAAACATATCCAAGTCGCGCTGTCCAGAAATTTCAAAATCAGCTGGAAACCGAGGAAAGTGCGCAGTATATCTTATTGCAGATATTGCACCCCTGACCTGCAACATTCATCAGAAGTAGGTTTCTAAGCAATATAAAATTCAACCAATTCACCAGCTTCAGCAGAAAAATAGATTTGCAATGTTATAAAAAAAAAAAAAAATACATTAAACAAAAAACCAGAGGTTAGAGACTCTAGGTATCACTAATGCACATATATAAAGAAAAAATTAGTTGACGAGGATATAGGGTACTGATGGAGATGTCTAGAAATTTGGGAAAACGGACAAGGGACGGATCTATTTTGTAAATTTAACAACTTACTTCTGGAAAGAGTCCAATAGCATTGGTTAAAGATGGAGCTTCCAGAGGCACGATGTTGTAAGCAGCTGATAATGTGGCACTGGACATTTTTATCCTTCTTAACTGGAATAACAACCAACTAAATCATTCCCAGTGGAAGTAATTCTCAATGATATACTTCACAAATATATTGTAACAAAGTTTACAGCAAACAAACCATAAAAATGACAACAAATGAAAATTATAACAATGAAATTTCGTTCATGGACAAGCTAAGAACATTTGAGGAGTGCTGGAGTACCTCCTCCGTGATAAGCCTTCCAACCCTATCTGGAGCTGCATCTTTACTAAGTGCCTCCATCACCTCGACTAAAGCCCTCAGTGTAGAAAATACCCTTTCCATATCTGAGGATCCAAGTTCCAAGCTAAAACAGACGGAGAAGCACAAGCAAATAGTAAGACCTTTAAGTTCAGGTACAAAAATATATATCAGGAAATCACCAGAAGAAAAAAATCAAGCAGATAATGATGAATAATATGAGTAATAATTAAAAAGATCACATAGAAAATTTATTTACCCAGCTGCTACTTGACCCTTTCATTTTACTTACATTCCATAAAGGTGTGGAACAGTTGGAGGGAGAGATTAAGTTAAAAGACTTATTTAAAGGGAGGGGGGATAAAAGAGTTAAGGGCATGAGAATGCCTATACTTAAAATTTAAATCACAGTACATAGGAATATCAGCAAATAAAATAAGATATTTAAATTAAATAATAAATTATTGATTCTAGGATCTGGTCATACAGACAACATGATAAGCTACAGAAAACGGACTTGGTGCTGCAGATACAACACAGAATAATGTAAAGGACACAAAGTTTAACCTATGTACAAATTTAGGAGTAAATAGACAATGCAGAGACTGCTCTATTATTTTGTCCACTCTAATTCAATAGAGCATGTGAATAAATGTCTAAAATGTGAAAATTAGAAGCAACAGTAGGTCAGCAACGATAAAAAGCCAAACATAAAGTAACCACCATATTAGCACAGTAGAACATACTCTCCAATATTAGCACTAAAAGTGCCAGTTTCACGCCATTTCTGCTCCTCTCTCTGGATATCATCCACTCTGTGTCGCCGTTTATATCGATTATAAAAATCCCACAAGAGTTCAATATCACGATTACGATCAATTTGGGCACCATCCTTCTTGGCAAGTTTTTGCTGCGGCAAACAGTAAAAGGAAAAAAAAACTAAATCAAGAATCAACAGAATATTAACCCTAGGTACAGGAAAATAAATCAAATAATATTAGCACCAAAATACAAACCCTATCCACAGATGCTACAGTACACCGACATTTGTTAAAAAGAATGAGAAGGAATCAGCGTCTTAGTGGCGTCTAGAAGATGTTCAATATCAACAAAGTCTCTATTTGAAATACACGTTTATACTTTTTATTATATATTATATTAATATAATCACATTTTAATTTCCTTCCACTGAAAATTTTCCAGGGTTTAAGAATAATATGAACAAATTGTAAAACCCATCACTGTACCTTGATTACAGACATTAAGCCAGTCTTAAACTGAAGCACACCTCTACCATCACTGCTGGGATCCAAATTCTGTGCCATAGTATATGCCTGCTCACACACTAGGAGTGAAAAAGATAATGAAAGCCACTGATCAAAATATGAAATTGTTGCATGAATACAGTTATAGTCATTCACATACAAAGAAAATGTAAGCCCCCAGAAGAATTTAGAACATTATATGCTTCTCTTCATAGACACTAGGAGAAATGAAATGGAAACAGAAAACAAAAAAGGTACATAAAATAAAAAATCAGCAATGTCATTCTTATTATAAAAAAAAATAGTCAGCATAATGAGAAAAACGAAGTTATTTTAATGAAGTAAAAAAGACACAAGGGAATCCATCCCATCCGATTAATTCATCAACAGAAAAGTGGATCTTAAAAGAATAAAAATAAATAACTATTAAACTATAGGAATCTAAAACCCTAATTTATTTTCAAAAAATTATGACCCCCATCCACATAATATTAAATAATTAAATTTGGAATGAGCAGTATGCAGCATAAAACCTTAAGAAGGGGAAAAACATATTATAACAGGACAGGATAAACTCAAATCTCTACAAACATCAAAATCAAGCATGTTCCTGCAATCTTAAAACCTATGGATCCATAAATCCACCCTCAACATAGTTTTGTCACAAACATCAAGTACTGGTTCATCAGAATCATAAAAAATATAATGTTCCTATCCAGCCTAAAATCCAATATAATAGGAACAAGCACTCTATTATTTTGTCTACAACCAAGAACCACCACCCTAAATCAACCTTTTATGCATGAACACTGGAGTACACTGAAATAAAATTCAAATTGCTCTAAGACTCTAGACCACAGAAATCGTGCAGATGAGCAATGCACAAAGAAATGTTCTTGAGAATCCAAATTACTTCACAGCATGAATCAGCTAGGATAAAGGATCATGTAGAAGTTTATTCACCCCAAACAACCAACCAAGAAGACAATGATCTTTTCCTAACCAATATTTTATTTTGATAAGATCAAAGAATATACACCCACTATAAAAAACGCAAGAGACCAGATTTATAACAGCTCCAAATTCCTCAAATTATGACGGAAGTGAAAATTCCATGATACGGATGAGTTACTGTTTGAATGATGGAAAGCCTCAGCTAAAAAGGAAGCACTCAGCTTCTATTGAAGGGAAGAAGTCTGATAAAAGAAAGGATTAAGCACCCCCCACCCCCACCCCCACCCACCCCATCTACCTCAAACCTTGAAGCTGATGAATTCCCACAATCTCTTAAAGTTGTAGAGCCAAAACTCCATACCATCTAACATGTTGAAGTCCATATTAACCAAAAAACCACCCTCCCACATAGAGAATCTCTTACTATGAAAAAATAAAATACTTCTTTAAAAAAAATGTATGAGCTGTTTTGAACATACTTTAGAAATTCCTAACCAACCCAATTCTTTCAGCCTCATTACAGTAACAAGACGCATAGTGGAAGTTGCGAAGTTGGAATATGAGAACCTAGTTCCTGAGCCCAATTCATTTTCATTACTCGGCATAGTTTATCATTGTGAATTCAGAAATTTAATCATTGAAATTTACTTCGGAGCCAAGAGCTCCAAGGTGGTTACAATTGCCAATACTGGCAGAGGAAGGAATATATCAGAAAACAATCAACCCAATTTATCTCTCCTAGATTCTCTCAATCTTTATCCCCTTGTGATTATATCTTCTTCATAATTATCATACAGTTGCATTCGTAAATAGGATCAGTTCACAGAACTTAATCAATACAGCCTCATCATTTGAAACTTCCACCCAAATACCCAATCCTGCTCACCATAAACCCACTAATAAGAGAAAGAGACTCGACCTTATCTACTAATATTCCTATTATGTTAGTACTATATAAAAAGAAATAGATATAATGGATCTCCTAGCCTTGAATACCTTACATTCCTAAACTTAATTCCAGGAAATTCAATTACCAGTATAGAAAACAGTACCAAAGATAGGTAGCCTTGAATTTGTCTTTCCTATTAATCCCCTATCCCTTATTATTGAGGATAAAATAAGAAACTCTAGCCGACATGATTATAAATTGAGGCAAAATCCATCTTAAAGACCAACCCTTTTTCCACGAAACCTATGAACTTCCACAGCCTCTTTAGCATTGAACCCACAATCAGACATCAATCTACTTTCAACAAAAGCAGCCTGAAACTCGGCTGTCGTAAAAGGAAGAACTGCCCCCAATCTTATTGAACATTAGCACACACCATGTAAAGATTAGCCGCAGAAATTACTAATAAGATAAAACAATTATGTCACATTAGTCACACCATCAATTACAGTCTTATCTAAAATTCCATAAAAACTCTCAAATTCTTTTTAATTATAAACCAACACTCCCGGAACTTAAAATGCACTTCATTCTATTACTTACGTATTCTCGCAACATTTGGGTCTTCTGATTGAATTTCATCGGCGGCGTTCAGTATAGCGTTGATGTCGGTGCCTCGTTGAAGCGAATCAGGAACGACACCGGCGATTCCACTAGCGGTCCGCTCGTGGCCCCTCTGCTCGCTCCGCAGCACCGCGCGCACCAGTCTCTCCCAATTATCATTAACCCTAGCCATAATTCTTCTGCAAAATAGTAATCCGTTCTACTCGGAGTATAAGGAATGAAGATGTGGGGGGTTTCACATTTCAGATTTCGAATGACTTGATCGAACGCGTCGTGGAAATCTCAACGCGCTCAAATGAAGTAGACGAAGGATTCGAATTAAAGGGCTGGAGAAGACTTTAATCGTAAACCCTCAGTCAAAATCCATAAGGAGCTCAGTCTACAAATTCGGAATTTCAGTTTTGAGATTTTGTACAAGTTGAGACAAAGGCATAAGTATTTATTTTCTGTTTTATGGTTCAGATCTAAGATTGTGGAAAAACCGGCTATTCCTAATCCCAAATTTACTAATAGTACCCATAACTAAATTATCACTAATTAGAAAAACATAAATAACCTTATAAGTTATAAAAATTATTACATCCCCAATTTTATTAATAGAACCCTATATAATATAATAATAACTAAAAGGAAAAACATCAAAATTGATTTTGTAAGTATGGCATATTTCAATTTCAATCCTTTACTATTACATTTTTCACTTTTGGTCATCTGTTGTTCGATTTTAGTAATTTTTGTTCAAATATTGTCATTTTTCACCGAAGATTTAAAAATTCGTCGGAAAATGGACAATATTTGAACAAAAAATGCATGATTTTCCGACGAAATGTCAGTCCTGTGAGTATGGTTTATTCCAACTTCAGTCCTTTTTTTTATTTCATTACTCATTTTTGGTCATCCGTTGTCTGATTTTAGTCTTTTTTGTCCAAGTATAGTCCTATTTCGCAGGAAATTTAAAAGAATTCATCATAAAATCATGCGTGAGTTGCACGCGCTCAAAATACATATGCTCGTGGTTTAAGAAACCATAATGTTTGTGGCGGAGTTTAGGCTGTCAATAACCCTCATCAAATCGAAAAAGGAACTCAGAGTTCAAGCCCTAATTGATCAATTAGGGCTTCTGAACTCCACTAACACAGATATCTAAGAAGAAGGGCACCGCGGCATCTTAGGCGGAGAACGGCGGCGAGTTTCAATCGGGATTGATATAATTCACGATCTGATTTTGTTTTTCATCTATGAACCACATCGAGATTGGATTCAACTTGCTTATATGGTGGTGAAGGTTTTGCAAAGGATTGCTCATAGTGGAAGCACCATAATCATGTTGATTCATCAGCCTAATTATCGGATTATGGGATTGTTGGATTACATGATATTTCTATCTCGTGGACGTACAGTGTCCCTCTATCAAATATGTCATTATTCTTCTTAGATTTCAAGCATCACATTCCGAATAATGATAATCGGACTAGGTTTGTATTCGATCTGATCCATGAACTCGAGGGCTCACCCGTGTAAATTGTGCAGCCTTAATCACAAATTGTGCAGACATAAAACATTAAAAAATCCACCCGGTTCCAAATTATGATGACACAATTTGTTACCTCGAGGGAGAGGAATTATGAGAAATTATTAACGGTCATTAAGAGGAAGAGTGATTATGAGAGATTATTAACGGTCACTAAAATCAGTTTGTTTGAGTAGGATCAACTGGTTGTGGAAAATTTTCAACTTTTAGTAACATATTCCACTGTATGTCAATGCCACAAAATCACCTCTACTTTAAAAACCACCTTGTAGTTGATGAGCGTTTTCTTCGCATACAAAATTAATCTCCAAGTATTAAGTATATCAATTGCATCTCAGGCAAGCGACCAACTTAAATATCGAACTCAAATAACGGCGTATTATAGATTTAATTATTTATTAAATTAATTAAGACAAGGGAATAAGTTTGAGAATTTTAATCTAATAACTAATATGCTGAAAATTAAATAACAATTAAAATAAAATAACACTAAAAGAATTCGAAGTAAAACCAAGTTGGATAATTTATTGTATTTTCGGTTGAACCGCCGGTCCGACCATAAACCGTTTGGATCACCAGTTTGATTTTTGATTCAGTTATGATAACACTTCTTTTACCTCACGATAGACTTGTACTTAATAGTATTTATAATAATATGCCTATGAATTATCTAGGGTGAATCGATGACTCCTTAAGTCATGACAATGACCATATTCGCAATTAATATATAGTCTTACTTTAAAGCATTGTTGGAAAAAAAAAATTTTACGATATCATTTGGCAAAACTATAGTGATTGAAATATGAATGAGGAAGGGTTTAGGGTAGGCGAAGAGAGTTCAGAATATAATAAGAATGCGTCGCAACTTCGCTGCACATCTAGTTGAGGCGAGTTCAGAATATGATAAGAATGTGTCGCAACTTCGCAACACATTTGAGGTGGTTTGCAGTGAATTGAAAATTTCAAGTGGATCTTGAGAAAGTTTTTCATTTGTCTATAATGATAGGCATTCCCATTTATATCATAGAAAATATTATATGGAATTCGAACCACCCAAATTCTATTTACATTACGATTCATTATTTATATCTTATTGGCTCTTCTTAATTTTTTATTTTTATTTCAGCATTTAGGACTCTTCTTTTCGTTTTTTATATCCTTCCATCATCATTTCATAGATGAATTGCATATATTTTCACATTTAAGATTTACATATACAACATATACACTGTCAAGGGGGAATTTTTTATTAATTAGTTATTTTGATTCCAATTCTAAAAAAGATCAAAAATAAAAAGGGGTTGTGCTATATATATGGAAGAGTATACAATAATGATGTGTTTGGTAATTCAAATACCATGGTCTAATAATCAAACATTCTGATTAGTTGATAATATTAGTATTAGTTGGGAAGTTTGTGAAAGATTCCTATGAAAAGAAAAGTTTCATTAATGCCCAATTCATTCGTGTCGAGTAGACCTTGTTGTTGTCAGAATTCTTAATTCATGAGTTGTAGGGAGGGATTTATGTCACCACAAACAGAGAAAAAAATAAAAGAACCTATAAATTTCATATAATGTTGTCAGAATTCTTAATTCATGAGTTGTAGGGAGGGATTTATGTCACCACAAACAGAGAAAAAAAATAAAAGAACCTATAAATTTCATATAAATTTCTTTTATGTCAAATTGGATTGGTAAGTGTACGTGTATGTTATGTATCAATCAAGTGAATTTTGTTTTGATTAAGGATCATCTCAATAAAAGAAATTAGGTACGGTCTTGAAACAATTCTTTGAAAATCTATTTTATTATTCAAAAATTAGCTACTAGCCACTATGAGTATAGTGGATATTTATATCTATATTTATATGTATATAATATATTTGCATATAGTGATTTTATCTACATAGTGACTCGTCCAGGAATGAAATCAAATAAGCCCTTTTAACTCAGTGATAGAGTAACGCCATGGTAAGGCGTAAGTCATCGATTCAAATCCGATAAGGGGCCCCTTTTTTATTTGGAATACAAAAGGAACTAATCAGAAAATATGTTATCATTATACTGAGTTAGAGTATCGTAGTTTTAGTTAAAAAATGGAACATTTGTTCGGACAATTTGAATTATTATGAATAATCCAAATTTTTACCATAACATTCATCTCATTTTGAACCGGTATGAAATTGATTCAATTGTGGAATCATGAATAGTCACGATATGAAATTGATTCAATTGTGGAATCATGAATAGTCACTGGTTCAGCTGTCCATAGACATCATAATCTAGACTTTCTAATCTAGAATTTTCTTCTATATATGAATATATATGTAAAACTATTTGTATGAAAAAGTCTTAGCAAGACAACATTTTTAACATACATAAACATACATAAATAATAGATAAATCCGAGAAAAAAATAGAAATAGTGAAACAAATGACTTTTTGAATCTGCGTCTTCAAGTGGCTCAATATGATAGATTAAATGATTTTCTACTTTTTCAAAGATTCCACGTGCAAGGAATAATCAAAAAAATATTTTTAATTGAAATTGAAAAGGTTTCCTATTTCTACAACATTCTTATTTAATTTGAAGAAAAGTGGACAATCAAAATCACTTTAGGAAAATCGGTCTTTCTTTTTGAATTGACTCATCAATGATTTAATTTCAAATAGAAATTTGAAATAAATCAAAGAAAAGAAGAAAGAAATCTATTTTTTTCATGAGATGTCTAAAAAACCGATGTAAGTTCAGATTTGAATCTATATTCTTTATCATCTGATTACGAAAATCAAAATGTTGTAGAAGTCCATAGCTATTATATTGATGGAATGATCATGTACACATTTGGAGAATTTTTGGTAGATGTACAAAGCTGTTATGTTCAGTGTGAGATTGTTAGAAAAATTTATGCAATTTTAATATAATTATATTATATTACAAGAGTCTGATAGTCCATGAGATTGTTATAGTTTTCGCAAATTTAGACGATTTTGCAGTTTTCGAAAATTTTAAGGATTTTGCAAATTTATATAAATTTGCAGTTTGAAAGATTTTCCAATTTTCGCGATGATTTTTCAATTTACGAAACTATGGTATATATTATTCTATATTTTTTTTAGTTATGCAGTGATGTAGTTTTTTATTTTATAATATAGATGTAGATTAATTAATATTATTATTTTATATAAAGTGAATAGTTATATTAGTGGTTTTATAGAAGGCTAAAATTTAACTTCAATTTTTTCCGACCGATAAAAGGCTACACTTCGATGCAGCTGAAGAATGGCATACACGTGACTTCCCTGGGGAGTTGATGTTCTAGCTTCTAATTGTTGGATTGCATGAATTGGGACATATTTTGGATGCAGCTGAAGAATGGCATACACATGACTTCCCTGGGGAGTTGATGTTCTAACTTCTAACTGTTGCATTGCATGAATTGGGACGGACTTGACCATTCTGAAGATTCTAAAGCTTGCATGTTTGCTTATTTGAAAAATGGGGAGCAGAAAGATTTGAACGAAGATGATATCGAAGGCATTAATGCTCTCTATCCTAGTGGTTGGGGGAAGCACAAATTTAAGTTATGAAATATTTTATCTTAGAGGAAATTCAAGATCTGGTGTACTAGATCATTATTTTATTTGAATATAATTAAAATCACTAATATTTATAATCCTTTCTTATAAAAGTTAATGTGTGATAAAACTTTTTCTTAAACAAGTTTTTCGCAAATTTTAATGATTTTGCAAACTTTCGCAAATTTGCAGTTTGGATGATTTTTCAATTTTTGCAAATTTGTACACAATTTTCAGTTTATAAAATTATGGTATATATTATTCTTTTTTTTATTTGCTAATTATACTGTGCACCATAAGATATGGTGCACCCACTTTAAAAAACGTATACAAATATAAACAAAAATATATACAATTATGAACAAAAATGTATACAATTTAATTATTAGTTTTTTAATTAAAAATTGAGTGTAAAAAATATACAATTATTAAAAAACATGTATACACTATTAAATAAAAAGTTATACTCATATACAATAACTTAGTGTGAAAAAAATATACAATTATTAATAAACATGTATACAGAATAGAATAACATGTATACAAAATAGAATAAAAATTGATACACATATGGGTGCACCTTTGCACCTAATATCAACTCTTTTTTTTTAGTTCTGATGTAGTTTTTTATTTTCGTACTAATATAATATAGATGACAATAATTTCTATGTAGATTTGTTAACGTTTTTTTTTCCATGAAGTCTTTTATGTGTTGATGATATGTTGGGCTTTAAGTTTTAACATGTGGATTAATTTTTATTATTTATTTTTTATCTCCCATTGAGCCTCATGTTTTCTTTGTCTTTTCCTTTTTTCGTGAGAAATTAATTTCACGTATACAACTTTAGCTCAAAACTTATACCTTAAGCCTAATAATAATAATTCGGTCTACTAAAGAACTATTATTGCACTGTCATCATAATCTCAAATTACGTTATGAATTATGAGCCCGTTTAACTTCTCATGCTCGAATTACATTATGAGCTCCTTCTTATTATGAGTCCGTTTAACTTGTTGTGTTTAAGATATGCGGTGCCCATTAATTAAATGAGTTACTGATAATTTAATTAATTAATCTTTTATCCAAGAGTACTACTACTCAACTTTATTATAATGTCATGTCGAAACAAATCCATTATAATGATTTAATAATTAGATCTCACCCATTAATATCATCAACCTAAATAATTAGAACACAAATTCCTTACCATCTCACAACTCGCCAATTATATTGATTTAATAATTAAATCTCACCTATTGATGGCATCTCCACCAGCCCGTCATTAGTTTTGACGTTCGCGAACCCATTATGGATCGAGAAGGCGGTGCTGTAGAAGCGATCCTTCACCTCCGAGCCAAAATCCCAAATTTTTGAGCGCGTGCAACTCACGCATGATTTTCTGACGAGTTTTTTAAATTTCCAGCAAAAAAAATTAAATTTGAAAAAAAAAGACTAAAATCGGACAACGGATGACCATAAGTGAGAAATGTAATAAAAATGACTGTGAAGTTAGAATATACCATACTTATCTGACCAATTTTGATTTTTTTCTCTAATTAAAAAGACATAAATATTTTTTTTATGAAAATTATTATATATCAAATGAACAATACACCATGCTTGCTTGCTCCAACCGGACAAATATACTCTATTCACTTATTTCAATTGAACATAAAGATGTCACATGATCGATATGTACATCTTTCATGATGACACCATCAGTGGAGCAGGGATTAGGAGCTGCATCAGTTTCCTCATCTGGATGCGACATCACCTCAAATAAGCCACCACCATCAACATCATCGTTCTCCTGCGCCTGCAATTGGATATGCAAACAATACTTTAACATAAATTTGAAGAACACGCTGTACAAATGCACCGAAAATCATATTTTTTTCCACTCTCCACAACTCATTCAATCCAAAAAAAATATATGATTGAATGGTGTTAGAACCAGCTATTGCGATTTCACATCAAAACCAATTAGTGTTTTTAGCTTAGAGGAAAAAAACTTTAATCTCTAAACTTTTGAATTTGGAGTGAATGGACATGTTGAAATCTTAATTATACAATTTAAAAATTAATTACATTTAACTACATTGAGAAAAAAGAAATAACTACTAACTACACAAATTCAAAGCAATGTCTCCAAAATTCCCCTTCACACTATTTATGTTGTGCTAATTGATATGCGCCAACAAGTGATAATCGAGAAAAACATCAAACAATATAGAGTTAGTCTTCTGTAAATTGAGTGTACGGTGTAAATCCTGTGGTCTCAATTTGATTTAAACCTTCTAAAAATACATTGAGCATAATAAGATTGGTAGGGGGATCATAGAGTTTAGGATGAAAAAAGACCCGAGTTCACATAATAAGTTATACAAACCGAGTTTATAAGAGATTTTATGAACAATCCAAGTTTGGTGTAGTGGCCGTCTTCATTACTAATGCCAGAAAATCAAATAAATAACTATATGTACTTTAGCTGTAAAAATTCAATTGAAGCCCAATTGGATAGGCCGCATGTGGGCTTATTTAATTGAAGCCCAAACGTGAATTTCAAACATCAAACATTTAGGGGCCTTATTTAAATTAAATGTCCTATCTATATTGAGATGACATATACAGTAAAATCTTTATAAATTACTATACTTGGGACCAGAAAATTTTATTAATTTAGAGAGATATTATATAATAGATAAATTAATAATTTATTAATTTAAAGAGGTTATATAAAAAAAAGTATTTTCATAACTTATTTATGTATGTTAGAAATATATTATTAGAATATATGATTGAGTATTTATGGGATTCACAATTATACAGAAGATATCCATGAGCTTGAGAAAATGATCAGTGGATAAGAATAAAATGGATGTGAATCAATCACTTGCTTGACTTTCCAGGTGAAAATAATAAATGTTACGAAGTTCAAAGCTTAAAAGAAATTGTTGCTGATGTCATTCAAAATCCAGAAGATGATGAAGTGGATGATGATTCAATAGCTTTGGAACCGGTCACTCGAAAAAAAGCATTGCAAGTGAAAATAACTCTTCAGAAATTTTTATTGCAATATGAGAAGACAATGCTACAATTCGTGGGTGCAATCGAAAGATTTAAAGATGACATGCTGATCTGAAGTTTAACAAAAAACAAATAACAATAGATTCATATTTTACTAAATTGTCTTAGAATGTTGAAGTTTATTACATATATATATATATATATATATATATATATATATATATATATATATATATATATATATATATATATATATATATATGAGAATTTTTTAATAATTATTAATTTATAATTTGTTGGGACCTTAAATATACACTAGAATTTTCAAAATAAATATTATCTTATTATTTAATTGATTGGTACCCAAATTTGAACTGGTCCCAAGTTGGGACCGGACAAATGATTAGTTTTATCAAGATTATTAATTTATCGAGTATTAATTTATAGAGGTTTTACGCTTCCAAATTATCCTAAATTCAAATAATGGGCATAAATAATGTGAAGAAAGAATATGTATAAGGTATAAGTATATGTAGAAAGATAAATTGTGTAGAAGACATTTTTATTTTTCCATACATCGTGTGTAAAACAGATTTGCATAAAAAAATGTGCGATAATATAATGCGAAAAAAAAAGTTACAAAAAGAAAAAAAAAGGTACAGTAATGCAATGTATAGAAAAAATATGCAAATTATTGAGATAATCATGAAATATTACATTATTATTAGTTTATACTATATTATTTCATTCTACTTATATCGTGATTACTTTAATAATACTTATATCGTGATTACTTTAAAAAATATTGATAATATAGTCTGCATTAATCATAATTCTAGTATTGTGATAAATGTTCATTCTTGAAGAAATAAAATGGGTGGGCAATTTGACTTAATTGACACCTAATTATAAATGGAAAAATAAATTATAGTACTGAAAAAAAAATCATAACGTGAAATCGAAGAGGTTTGGAATGGAAAACTCAAAAACCTGTACGGTGAAGACGTGAAGAGAATTTTGTGAATCACATAGTATAATTGTATAGTTATATATAATAATTTTTAGTAATATATTAGTAACTCAATCTCAAAGTTATATTTATTTTTTTACATAAATATATAAATAAAAGTAATTACTTATTTATTTTTTATTTTTATAGTTTAGTAATATAGTTTCTTAAACAATAAATAAATTATAAAATATATATATTATATGCTACGGATATATGATGAATTTGAAATTGAAATGTATTGTGATACTATATGTAAGAGATAATTTTATATTATAAAAATGTAAGCTTAAGTTGGGTACAATTACAAATAATTAAATAAAAGTTCAAATAGTTCATTCAAAAATGAAAAAAATTATTCAAAAAAATTATTTTCAAAATTTTAGAGATTATTTAAGCAAGGTGAATGTCATTTAAAAGCTTACAAAGAGATAATAACTAATTTGATGTATCATGCGTTAAAAATAAATTTCAAATATATAAGCTATAATAATTTTAAAATTCTAAGTATATAAGACCAAATAAGATAAACAGCAAAATGTAAATTAAAAGTTATTTGATTGGCTATTACAAATTTTAGAAGTATAATTCGTTTAATGTAGTTATTTATTATAAACTAATTGGAAATTACTAAGAAAAAAATTTAAGAAAAATAAAATATAATTAGCAGACACATAAAAAAAAAATTAAGTACTGATATCTGCTATCTATATACAGTACATTGAAGCGATATTCTTTCTCTCATCAATCATATCTGCTATCTATATACAGTACAATGAAGCAATATTTCCTATTGAATCTAGCGTAACATCAAGGTATAACGATAATTAAACAAAGGAAATACTAAACATTCCAAGTAACACAATATTTAAAATGTCAAAAGAGCCATGAGATGCATTTAATGTGTTACACAAAACTTTGTGTAATTCAATCCATAGGACCATGAAATATCCAATGTCTCTGTAATAGTGATGTCTTAAACTTTTCAAAATTGGAATTGCTTAGCTGTACACCAGACGACGCTGGCTCAGACTCCCCATTTCCTCACCAGTAAGTACCTTCTTCAGTGTCAGGGATGTCAATGACACAAATCCAGGTGGAATTGAAAGAGTATCTTCAATGTAGTATTCACCATGTTGTATATACCCCGCTTCATCCCAACCATTGATTCTATAGTAAGAGGAAACAAAATCCAATTAGTGCAGGACAGTGATCTAACAATTTATCAAGAAGGGGCAAGCATTTCAAAAATCATGAAGCACTTCTACTTAGCTTGGTGCTTACCTAAAAAGAAATCACATTTCTTGATATATTCCTTTATTAGTTGTAAACAATATGAAACTAACAAAACTTAAAGAGATAACAACTAAATAATAAGAGTAAAATATAGATCATAGCCACACAAACACTAAGAAATATGCATCAAATATTCCTCCCTAATCAAACCACTTCAAAATAATATCTAAAATATTGTGACTTCAGCCAAAATCATAATTTATTTTCGTGAATGACCAAATAAACTGCACCGTTTGAAGAATCTAAAGTTACTTCTAGATAGCAGTGGGAGATTATCTATCTCACGATGATAATATTATGCAGGATTTGACAGTTTAATACTTCCAAGGTAATTGTGAAAAATCTATAATGTCCCAACTAATTGCTTCACATATCACACACTCTTTATAAAGTTCAAAATCAAACAAACGTCATTACTTGAAAATTTCACAATGCAAAAAATTAATAAATTAAGTTCATAGATTCCCATTTTAGATTTCAGAAATCAGATAATACCTGATCAAAAGAATAAATTAAACATATTAAACTCGCAACATTTTTGGTTCCGTCAAATCAATAACTCACTAAGCCTATCAACTCCATAATTAGCAAATAAAAATCCAAAAAACCAAAAATCAGCGGAATAGAGTCCCTGGAAAATCCAAAGGCATATAATTCTAGCCTCTTTTTGCTAGCGGGCGTATTGCTATTCCCCAACCCAGAAACAAATCATCAACAACATTTGTATTCGAGCTGCTTTTACCACCACTACTGTTCTTGTTCTCACTAATGATGAGACTAAAATGAAAAGTTTCAGATACCAAACGAAAAGTGGGTAAAAAAAGATTTGAAACTATATACTACTTCATAAAGTTCATTAGCAAGAAGCACCTTCATTTGACAGACTAACTTTAGGGAAAAACTAATACAGTAGAAATGGAACAATAATCCAAAGAGGAAATTATATCAAGACAGGACAATACAGAAGTAAAAAGCAGAGGTCTTATCAAACTGAAACATCAATGCAATGTCAAAGAAATCTACCCTAAATCATGTGCTAACAGAGCAAGCAAATACTCTTAAAGTCGGTGGAGGTAAGCCTTTGGATTTCTCAATTTTTTTCACCACAATATGAAACCACAAACATGTCATAGCTTCTGAAACTGCTGATATTAAGTGTATTATGGAGTAAGAATACATTTTATAGGAAATAACGTAATAAGTAAGAATAATAATGGGGCAAGTTAAGCTAGGCAAATATTTCACCAGATTTATAATAAATAAAATAGAAAAATTAAAAAAAATTATGTCACACCAGTGAAAGCAATAATACCATGTTGATGGATACTATCCACTTCGTTAGTAATGTCTATAAACCTCTGCAAACTGAGTTTCTCCAATTCATCTTTCCTTGCTGCAACTAAATCAAAAACAAATAGCACGTTAAAAAAAAATAGAAAATTTAAACTTGAAGAAAGTAAGATGATAGCAGGAGAAATGTAGATACCATTAATATGGTCTTCAGTAGAGCGTACTGTCCTTCGTTTCGAGACGGGCTGATGCTTCTCGTACATGAGTTCTTCTCCATCTCCCTTCAAAACACTCTTTGTCTCTCTTCTCGTACCGCCTGAAAAACTCCACCAGCATCAGTCTGGACAGTACCACCACCATATCCTTCGGGCGTTGTTTGTTCTTCGCCACCGCCCCCCTCTTCATCAACGATCGAATCTCGATGGCGAGGCGACGGTGCAGGTCCTCCCACCGCCGACGACCTATTTCAAATTTGAAAAGAAGGTTTAGTGATTTGGAGCTGAGATTGTAGATCTTTGATTAAAAATATTATCAAAAGTTACAAACAGATAGAAAAAGGAGAGCGATCGAACGTTATATGCACCTTCAATTATTTCAAACCGGTACTTCACCGCACCGAAAATTTGTTTGATATTCATTATCCTATTAATTTAACTATATTAGTTATCAAACATTTGTTATTTGATTTTTTGTAAATATTAAAATATTATTGGTAACTAATTACTCACAGAAATACACATATGAGTCTCAAAGTCTATTAATAGAAAAAACAATCTCTATAAACTAAGACTCGGAGAAGGTAAATTATATCATATGAATCTAATGAAAATTTAAGAAAATATTCATGTTCACACCTTGTTTCATACATTTATAAGATTTATAAATTCACATATCAATTTCATGATTTTTTTTTAATTAACGAGTTTAGAAGAAAATAAGTGTATAATTAGCTAGTGCATGCGTGATGTACTCTCATACTTCACGAACACTTATATAAACCGAATTTACATACATTTACATGTAAACCCCATTACTCTTTGATATACGAAAAATTACTATAAACACATAAATTATTATTCTTCTAAATTAAAAAATGTTTCAATTTTAATTTAATAATTTAATTTGGACAAATGCCACAAACTATAATTTTTTTCGGAAAAATGCCATAAAAAAAGACATGATTAACCATTTCTGGGACTACCCTTACAGCTACATTTGCGATTCCACGCTACTATACTTGCGATCTCATACATAATTTTTACATGTGACAAATTCTGCAAATATGCCTGCAACTACAATTACATCTGCGACTTCATACACAATTTCTTTTTTTTTTCATGCGACTCTATATGCGATTATACGTGTAACTATGCACATTCTTTTATTTACTAACATATGTGCGAGTGCGGCGTTGCACATGACTATATGTGTGATTTTACATATGACTATGGAGTTTAAAACCAAAAACGTCCCACAACTTTTTACTTTTTTGAAAAAAGTCCAAAAAACTAAAAAAATTTGATTTAGTCCCATAACTTTCAAAATTCCTCCGATATCGTCCTTTTTTCGCCGGAATCAGAATTTCTCGCCGCTTTCCAGTGATCTTGCTTAGGTGGCAATTATTTGGCAGAAACGTGGAAATAAATAAGTAAAACAATTCCATCTCATCTAGGTACACTAATAAACAAATAAAAAATTAATAAACAATAAATAAATTAATAAATAATTTCTAAATAACATAAATAAATAAATACCTTAAACAAAACAGAGGATATACAAGAAACGTAACACTGTAATAAACACAAATTCGTGAGAGAAAAAAATTAGGGTTCTAGGACTGGTGAAATTCTCGACTCCGTGCTTGCTATGGTCTTCGTACGACGGAAAGGGGCCGTGGACTGGGCCCCACCAAAATACGGTATGTTTTTTTCGTTGCCTGTTTCGCTTTGTTGTTGTGCCACTTTCATTGAATAATTTTTTCCCGATGGCCTATGCACTATCTTTTTTCTCAAAAGTTGTTTCTCTATTAATTTAAAAGTATGTGGTGAGATGGAAGTAGGGTCAGATGTGTTTTTTCTTGTGTTTTGTGCTTTAGGGTTTCTTTATTTTGGTTGTTGAAGTAGATAGGGACCACATTAACTTGTACTCATTAAATTTATCCATGTGATTTTCGAACAGTTACTATTGTGATATTTAATTCCCAAGTTGCCGACTTTAACACACAAATTCTCTAATTTGCAGATGCTAAAAGTAAAAATATAAGTGTGGTACTTCATTTTGGGGGGTACTTTTGAGAATATGCCAAAAACTGAGTTTGTAGGAGGGGATAAATTAGTTCTTGATTGGTTTAAGGTTGATGAACTGGCAATTGATGAATTAAATGAATATTGTTTAAAAGAAGGAATATTGGGAGAGCTCCGGTATTATCTAAAATTGGAGGATATGACTTATAAACTGTGTATTGATGATGATGATCTTAGAAGGTGGGCCAATAAGTTTCTATCTGTGAGAAGGTTAGAGATATTTGCGGAGAAGTTGCTAATTGAGAATGAAAATGTGAATGCCATTAATGAAGAGGTTGATTATGAGTATGAATCATATGAAGATTCTGACTTCGTCATAGGAAATGAATTAAGTGGAGATGATGATGAGATTTTTGAGAGCAATGTTTCTAGTGTGGATTGTGATTTCACTGAGATAGATGCAACCAACATAATTCAAAGTTTTACTTATGTTAGTGAATCACAATTTAATGATGGTGGGCAGGGTAGTGGCAAGGGCTTTGATAAGGGTCAGACTGAAGAAGCTGCAGGGGGTAGTGATGAAGGGGCCGAATCTAGTGAAAATGAATGTGAAAATGATGAAGTTGGTTGTGGCGATATATTTGAGGAGCACAGATTATCTGAAGAAGACAATGATGAGAGTTACCCTATTTTTAATCCACAAACCATCTTCAATCCCGACTTCGTGTTGGAGCAAATTTTTTCCAGCAAAAAGGAGTTTAAGAAAGCTGTGCAATCGTATGCCATTAATGTGAGAAGAAGCATTAAATTTCCAAAAAATGACAGGAGGAGAATTTATACAAAATGTGCGGATGACAGCTGTGAGTGGATAATTCATGCCTTGAAGGTGAAAGATGTAGATTCGTTTCAAATTACGAAGTTCAATGATAGACACACCTGTGCACCCAATCCTAAGGTTAAGAATTTGACTGCAATATAGTTGAGTGAGAGGTTTATACAGAGATTCCATTCTGATCAAAAGAGAGATGTTTCAGGATTTATGATTGACGCTTCATATGACATAAAATGTCAAGTTTCTAAGCAACAAGCCTATTTGGATAAAGTGAAGGCCTTGTCTAAACTTAAGGGTGATGCTGATGCACAATATGCTAAGTTATGGTCTTACGTTGAAGAACTAAGGAAAACCAATCCTGGATCAAGTGTACTTTTAGGAACAGAATTGGATAATGGGATTACAAGATTTAGGAGGATATATGTCTATTTTGAGGCTTAGAAGAAGGGGTTTATTGATGGGTGTAGACCCATTTTAGGGGTAGACGGGTGTTTTCTGAAGAGCAAGCATGGTGGGATTCTATTGTCAGCAGTAGGGGTAGACTCTAATAATAATTTATACCCCGTGACGTATGCAATGGTTGAGAAAGAAGATGGTGAAAATTGGGAGTGGTTTCTTACTGTATTGAAGGCTGACCTTTCAATTAAAGAGGATGAATTCACTTTCATTAGTGATAAGTAGAAGGGTTTGATCCAAGCCATTCAATCTGTTTTTCCAAATGCTGAACATAGGTTTTGCGTTCGACACATGCACAACAACTTGAAGAATGAGGGTCATAGGGGACAAGCTTACAAGTTAGCAATGTGGGAGGCAGCGTGTAGCGCAACACCTGAAGAATTTAGGATAAGTATGACTAAAATGCAGAAGTTATATCCCAAAGTTTGGAAGTGGTTTAATGATAGGCTAGCATTGCAATGGTCTAAGGCATTCTTTAGTGAGAAGTGTAAACGTGACATGCTTTTGAATAATGTTTGTGAGTCTTTCAATGCAACCATACTACCAGCTAGAGACAAGGCCATTATCACTATGTTTGAGTGGATTAGAGAACACTTAATGAAAAGATTGCAGAAAAATAGGGATAAGGCCTTAGGATGGAAAGGCAAAATTTGTCCTAGGATACACAAGCTGCTAATGATAAATATGGAGAAGGTTACTGATTGTATAGCTATCAAATGCAATGATATGAACTATCAAGTGTCTTATTATGACGGTAAGCAATATGCGGTTGATTTGGAGAAGTTAGAGTGTTGTTGTAGAAGATGGCAGCTTACTGGAATACCATGCACTCATGCGATATGTGCCATACTTAACCAAAAGTTGGACCCTGTAGATTATGTACATAATTGGTACAGCATTGAATCTTACCTCAGAGCTTATGAACATCCGATCATGGGGATCAACTATGAGGCTTTATGGGGTGATACATTGTTTATCCTCCAATGCCCACTAATTTTGGTAGAAAGCGAAGAGGAAGAATAGCCACAAAAAGAATGCTGGGAGCTGGAGAAGATAAGACAGAACGAAAGAAGAAGGATAAAAATCCCAAGAGGATGAGAAAACAACAAACCACAGTTAAGTGTAGTAAGTGCAAAATAGAGGGACACAATGCAGCTACATGCAAACAAAATGAGGTACTACCCCCACTAACTTTAATATTTTAGATTCTATTATTCAATGCTTACATAAAACAAAAAATACTACTATTTTTTAGGTTGGAGAAAATGCATCAACAGATGATGTTCCACATTCAACTTCTGCTCCAATTACTAGAGCTAGAAGAAATCAGATAAAGATTAAATTTAATCGACTTATATGCGAACATATTGCTATGTATTTATGGTTTTAAACTCTATTTATGGTTTTTAGGACCATGATGAATCATCCAGAAATGATGTACCACTCAAGAGATCCATGTCCAATGAAATATTGGTAAAAAATGTTTCAATTTTAATTTGTTTAGGGAACTAATTCATAACTTCATATCGAACACTAATTTTCTTTCTTATGCACTATCTGGCGGATTGCTCCACCAAGATTTGCACAAGTTGAAGAGGACATAAATGTTGAAGAGGTTGAGATTCCTATACAACAAAGTCATGTAACAACTGAAATATGGCATCACCCAATTCGACCACCTATTATGCAAGGTCCTAGCATGTTTGATCAGCTGCAAATTGGAAGAATTCAGCAACAACCTCCTATCAAGGTCAAGTTCGATTCAGAGCACCTGCCCCCATGACAAATGAGTTCTTTGCTCGTAGAAGGCATGTTGTGATACAACCAGAGCCATTGAGAAATATTGTGGTGGATGGAGGCCAGAAATATTTGGAATTATCTTGCAATGATAAGCCATCAGATAAGAAAGGGAAGAAAAAGGTCACTTGAGTGGCATGCTTTCTGGAACCGATCATAATTATTGTTTTGTAAAGACCAGTTGAACTATGTTTTTTTGTTGTGTCTGCAGACTGTGAAAGCGCATGAACACAACCTTATTAATTTTGCGGACTATGGCAGCCATAGTAAGGATGGTGATTTGTCTTTTGTTTAGGTTGTCATGTTAAGGCTTTTTTGTTCTTGAACCCCATTTAATTGTCTGTTTTGCACAAGCTGCTAATGAACACATTGAAGCTGCAACTGACTATTTTGCTTATCTGTTTGTTATTATTCAGGCTCATTTATTGACTCTTAAAGCATGTAGCGTATTTAATTGGGACAAAAGTACAAACAAATGTTGTTGTTTAGTATTATTATTTCTACTGTTCATTGTTTTCAAATTATTGGTACAATATTTAATAATTATCATCTGCTCAAATATTGATTCATGCAATATTATTTTCTACTTTTCATTGTTTTCAAATTATTGGTGCAACATATAATTATTATCTGCTCAAATATTGATTCATGCAACAAACATTTAGACTTGATATTTGTTCTACTTGTTACACACACATGATTAAATGTTTGTCAACACTGGATGCCTTGATGCAAACAATAACATAACTTAGATTAAAATTTGCTCAATATTTGTCCATGTAAACATAACTTGATGCCTTGATGCAAAAAACCACTTCTTAAACAGCTCATGATATCATCTTCATGCTCGTACTGCCATCACCAATTACCCTACATATAATCTTATACAGACACCAAAATGCACAAAACACTGTAGCCACTTCACCAACAAAGTCACATTCTTTCTGAATTTATATTCCGGCGACTGAATCTTCTTCTTCAACATCATCTTCCAACGGATTTAATTGCAATATCCAGGATTCTATCAAAGAAATAACAAACAAAGAATTACGATTCACCCAAATTAATTAAAGCTATAAACCGATTCTGATCCATATTTTTCACCAAATCACACAATTACATAAACCAAATGCATTTGATAATTATGTACAATTATGTTTCTCACCGGTACCTTTCACATCCATAGGTGGGCCTTTCCAAGAAGTGACAGAGGGGCTATCATACGACAATGGCATCTTACCAGTTCAGATTCACAAGTAGAATCAGACATGTCTATGAAGTTTCTGCAATTTTCACCTTGAATTGAAAGCTTAATTTCTGAATTTGAGGCTAGGGTTTCACCCATATATATGTTTTCACCCTCTCTTCCTTTTTTTTATCGATCTGTGTCTAAAGGTATTTATTTATGTTATTTAGTATTTATTTATTAATTTATTTATTGTTTATTGTTTATTAATTTTCTATTTGTTTATTAGTGTACCTAGATGATGTGGAATTGTTTTACTTATTTATTTCCACGTTTCTGTCAAATAATTGCCACCTAAGCAAGATCACCGGAAAGCGGCGAGAAATTCTGATTCCGGCGAAAAAAGGAAGATATTGGAGGAATTTTGAAAGTTATGGAACTAAATCAAAATTTATAAGTTTTTTGGGACTTTTTTCAAAAAAGTAAAAAGCGGTGAGACGTTTTTGGTTTTAAACTCTATGACTATGTATTAATTATACAATAAAGAGGGGTAAAAACATCAAAGTGGCATTTTAAAAAAAAATTATGTTGGGTGACGTTTTTAAAAAAAAAAAGACTTTTTCTCAATTTCTCTTATATTAATTCAACCGAACCAAGCACACTCTAGAAAAGAAATAATTTCTATACTTATGGGACAGATGTAGAATCATTTTTAGACTCACCAAACTTAGCCATTTAGCAACCAAAAAAACTTCAATTTTATTATTTACTTTTGGCCGCATAGTTGGCTGAAAGGTTAGAGTTATTTGTCCAACAGACTACCATATATAATGATGGCATCCAAAATTTATGCACCGAGTAAGCAGATAGCCTTTCTCAACTACTCTCATACTTTCCACAAACCCATTCCCCCTAATTAATTCCATTTCTTATGTTTCAATAATATTGGGACTGCAATCTGCAATGTGCCCATACTTGGAACGTGACAGAGCTTTCCTATGCATGCAAGCTTAACCATAGTATATTATTTTATAACTATACTACTACTATATATAGTATTTTATAACAAATCATTTATTATATGAGTAGTGACATGTTGTAAAAGGGAAATTAAAATCCAAAGCATTGTTCCAAAGGTGTTCGTAATTTGCTATTTGTGATGGATTTTGGAAATCCACTTTTAAAATTCAATGGATTTTAAAATCTAAATGAGTTATAAAAATATGGATTTATTTTTGAGTTTTTTTTTCTAAAAAAAAAAAAGGAAGATAATCGAATTTCAAGGCTTGAAAAATGAGTAAATTATCAATTTGGGGTCTGATTGATTTTTTCTATCAATTCGAGGCCTGAAATATGTAAAATTATCAATACAAGACCTGAATTTGTCAAATAGTATATCTTATTTTATCAATTTAGGGCCTAAATTCAGGCCCCAAATTGATAATTATACATATTTCAAGCCCGGATTGTTATAAAAAATAATTCAGGTCTCGAATTGATAGTTCACCCACTTTTCAGGCCTTAAATTGATAAAATTTTTGAAATTGAATTGAAGCTATTGCAAGAAAACTAAGAGGAAGAAAGTAGAAGGACAAGCACGAAAATACTAGTCATCAGATACCACTACATGATCAAAAATTTCGAAAACACAGCAATTATAGGGCCGTCTATAACTAAAGCCGATGACTTTGAACTTAGACAGAGTTGATTCAGATGATGGAAAGAAAACAATTTGTGGGAGTTCCATTTGAAGATACGAACATGCACCTGCGACAATTCAATGAAAATGCTACTACCATGAAAATGAAAGGTGTTATTGATGACGCATTGATGAACTATGCGCCCGTTCTGTTTCGACCATAAATTCCACATCCGAACTTTGATTTAAGTGATTATTTCACCTAAGCGACCCTCTTTTCCTTTTGCATCTTACCATATAAATAAATTTGAATAAAGCTTTTTTTCACATTAATTTCTACTTAAAAAACACAATAAAACATTTGAAATGCACAATTTTCTCAATTATATAAAAAGTAAGACTTTTGTGCTAAATATGACAATAAATTCTAAAAAAATAAAAATAAAATTGAGTATCAAAATACATATATTTCCACTTTCAACAATACTACAGGCTTAACTTTTATTATATAATGGTAACTAATGATAGGAAAAAAGGAAGAGAAAATGGTAAATAAGTTTGGGATTTATAAAGTTAATATATATTCCATTAATCTCATTTGTATAAACTTTTTTTTCCTTATTTTAGAGATGTTTGAAACATGTTCTTCACTTTCCAAGCTTGCCTAGAGATTTATCAATACACCACATTAAATACTTAAAAAGTATTGAGCATTAAATCCTATACACATTACATCAATTATTGAATATGAGCATATTAGGAAATAAACTTATTTATTTGTTTACATGTATTGAAAAAAAAAAAATCTTAATACATGTGTCTAAGATAAATAAACTTATATAAATGGGAGGATATGGATATGGATATGCAAACATTTGTAAGGACACCCTTGTAAAATGGATATACATAGAAGAGTTACTTATTATTAAAATATGTTTATTATATTGAAATTTATATTTATTTATTAGTAATTAAAATATAGTACTCCCTCCGTCCGGATTTAAGGGTGTCATTTGCTTTTAGGTACGAAGATTAAGGAGTATTGTTATTTAATGTGTAGTGAATAGTTGTATTAGTGGAGATGTGAGTCCCATTTTTTAGTTGAATTAGTGGGCGTGTGTGGATAAAAAATGAAATGAGAACTTTGGGGGCGGACGCCCAAAATGAAAAAATGATACCCTTGAAAGCGGACGGAGTGAGTATTTGTAGTGAATTATATTACTACAATTTTAAATTATATTTTAATACATCATTCATCATACTTAAAAAAAATACTTCTATATTTTAATATTAGGGAAAATCACTTATAGGTACACACTTTTACCTATGAGATACAATGAATTCAAATAATTACTCTCATACAAAATATTAAAGTAAAATATCAAATATAATCTTATAATCTCATACACTTTTAAACCACAAACCCTACCCCTCACCCACCCACCCACTGCTGAACCACCGCCGCTGCCCGGTCGCCGAACCACCGCCGGACCGCCGTCGCCCGGTCGCCGGACATCCGTCGTCGGCTGTCGAACCTCTATCGGAACTTAAAATGTACAAATAAAATGTGAAAAATAAAATTGTACAAAACAAATTTGTGCAAACAAATTATGCAAATACATAGGGGTATTTATGGTATCACAATCATAATTGTGTAATTATAAATATTAGTAGTAAGTGACCCTTAATATTAATAAACATATTTTACTGTGTAGAAATAACAATTACTCCATATTTTAACTCCTCTTACAAACTATATTAGATGAGAACAGTCTCACAAGATAATGTCTCCAAATTAAATTAAAATTTTATTTTTTATTTTTTAGTTATAGGAGATTTTAAATAAATATACCACACTTTCAACCGATCACTTCTAGAAAACTCTTGGCACATCAATTACTCGTGTATATAAACCATATAGATCCTCCCCACATGAGCAACATATTCACACCACCTTCAAAAAAATAAAAATAGTAAATAAATAAAATGGGCATGGCAAGCCTTCATCGCGTGTGCCTCATTCTTATCGCACTCAGCCGTTGGTATGCCGCAGAAGCTGCAGCATTCAACAAAGTGTACGCCTTCGGCAACTCCTACACCGACACAGGAAACACCCGCTCCAACACCGGCCCCAGCGGCTTCATGTTCGTCTCCAACCTCCCTTACGGCCGCACCTTCTTCCACCGCCCTACCAACCGCTACTCCGACGGCCGCCTCGTCATCGACTTCGTGGCGGACCGCCTATCCCTCCCCTTCCTGCCGCCCTATCTGGATCCGAAGGCCGATCGATCGAACGGCGTCAATTTAGCTGTTGCGGGGTCCACAGCCATTCCCCACAGCTTCTTCGTTAAGAACAACATGTCGCTGAACATCACGCCGCAGTCGATCGGGACTCAGCTGATCTGGTTCGAGAAATTATTGGGTGCAGCCGGGTGCAGGGATCGTCTGAGTACACCCAGAGAGTGTGCGGCGGTGTTGGATGATGCATTGATTTGGGTTGGTGAAATCGGGGCGAATGACTACGCATACAGTTTCGGGTCTTCCGTTCCGCCCGAAACCGTGCAGCGACTCGCCACCGCTTCCGTCACACGTTTTCTGCGGGTATGTATATGTTAAGCACAATTATCAAACTAACTAATCCTGCTTTACTCACTCTTAAGATCAGACCCTGACTGTTGCTGACAGGTTGGAATTGGGGCCGTAGATTGGGAGTGGATGATGGGGTGACGGGGATTTTTTTTTTCAACTACTATCAACTATTTACAAGAGCACTTTATTGAATTATAGAAAAATTGAAAATATTCCTTTTTTTTTTTTTTTAAGAATTGATAGAAGCAATACTCATGTGAGTTTATTTCATAGAAGAATTCCATAAAATGAATAAGTGATAATATTTAATAAAGGTAATAAAAACAATGAAAAATGACAAAGGTGTGTGAGTAAATATTTCATGAAAAAAAAAATATAATACAAACTATTTAAAAAATATACTATGTACTATTGATTTTGCGCAAGAGTGTTTCTCTGGAAAACACTCATGTTGTTTCAAGGAATTAAGTATTTTCTTATCAGATATTCTTCATCTTAAAAAAGTTTTGGGATATTTTGATATTTTTTAATAATAAAGGAATGATAAAGTAGGTTAAGTAAATGAAATTATTTCATTTTCATGTTTCATCACCTACACCATTTGTATATTGATTAATATTTCATTTATTATCTTTCACGTCTTAGCTAGGGTGGCTATGGCTAATTTAGAATTTACTTTAAGAAGATACCTCATAGGTACGTAATTGGATATCTTGAATTATTTTTAAATAAGAAGGTGTAATAATATTTATCTCAACCGGATCATAGGACAATCATGTGGAAGGGCACATGACATCAATTAATTGCAAAAATTTAATGGCAATATTATGAATGTGACATTCATCTCATGTCCATTGTATACCCGTGTCATTTTTACCTTAGAGCAATACGTGCAGGATATGTTCACCATAAATAATTTTATTTTTATTAAATGGTTATTACTTTTTATTAAAAATATTATATATATTTTATTTATATTACTCTTGATTCATAAAATAAAATTATTTATTCACTCTTTTATTGATTTAACTATATATATATATATACTTTTATTCATTAATGTATATATTTTTATTTATAAATGTATAAGTTTCTAAAGTAAATGCACGGTGTACCCGAATGTACAGAATCATTTGACTTTACTAAAATATTATCATTTGTCATTTGCTCAACTATTTATTTATTGTTTCTAGTTTTACAAGTGACACGTAAATGAGATGGAAGTCCTTAAAGTGGGACAATAAGTAATACTCCCATGCATGTTCATTAAAGTTAAGTATACAATGGTTTAAGGATATTTTTTTAGAGTAATCCAATATATTAACCCTGCATGAAAACATGAAATACGATTCTAACGAATGGCTTATTTTCTACTCTGTAATCTCAATAACCTTCATTAATATTTAACTGAAAGGCACATCATCCGTAGCTACCCTAATTTATTTTTTTATTTTTTTAAAAGGCGTTGATGGAGAAAGGTGCAAAGTATGTGGTGGTCGAAGGTCTCCCTCCTACTGGATGCTTAACGCTGTCCATGTACCTCGCCCGGGCCGACGACAGAGACAGCACAGGCTGCGTGGGGACAGCAAACCAGCAAAGCTTCAGACACAACACAATCCTCAAAACCACCATCCAATCATTGCGGAAAACCTTCAATCACTCCGTAATAGTCTATGCAGATTACTATGACGCGTATCTGAGAGTCGTCAAGAATGCAGACAAGTACGGTTTCAAGGAGCTGTACAAGGTCTGCTGCGGCTACGGTGGCGATGCCTACAACTTCAACTATTTCCATGCCTGCGGTTCGCCTTCCTCCAGTTCGTGCGATGACCCGTCTCGCTATGTGAACTGGGATGGGGTCCATCTCACGGAGTCGATGAACAAAGCCATGGCGGATGCGTTTTTGAGTGGGACCCATACTCAACCTCCCTTCAGTTTTCTGTTAACTGAGAAACGGTGTCGTCAGCCTCCCCAAGCTAGCCAACCTCATTAATTGATAGAGATGTTGGGAGTTGGTAGTTATGGCTCTTAATTAATGGTATGGGAGCTTTTAATTAATTGTTTGTTAGATGCATCATTAATTGACAAGGATAGATACAAATATCTATTTGGAGGTTTTATTATTGCTTTTTTTCTTTATTTAATTATATAATAAAGGTTAAAACCAATTTCTTTTGACTTCCCATTCTTGTTTCAATTAACTTCTTTTATACTTATTTTAGTTTCCAGAATAATATAGAGGCGATGATTATAATTATGATTATTGTAAACTCCTCCCACTAAAAAAACTCATTTTGAATACACCAATGAATTTTACAAACGGAATGTTAATGTAAATTAAAGAGTATAATAATATTTAATGTTTATATTAAATTTTACCAATGAATTTTCTTTATTACCTGACAAAAAAATTCATTGATTTAATTAGCGATGGATTTGAATAATCGCCGATAAAATATTAGAGATCAAGGAAATAGCAATGGACTTTTATCCGTCAGTCTTTCCAAATTATTTTGCGACGTTTTTTTAATCAATTTAGCAACGAACATTATCTTCAAAAATCCTAAATATCTTTGTAGTGGAACTTATGAACATGCAAAGAAATTTGAGCGATATAATAGTACTTAGTTGGATTTCAACCCTTGTATCTCATTAGAATCTGTACGACGTACATCTAATGGTGGTTTGCTAAAGGTTGACTTAAACATTCAAAAGCCCTTAGAAAATTCCACTCATATCAAATGGCCCATAAATACAGGAGTTGGCAATGAATCTAATGATAAAGGTAAAAAACCAATAGTCCAAATTGTTACTCCTTCATAGGGTATCTATACTTGCCTTAAAAAATATTATTTTTAAATATGTAATGTAAGAATAAGTAAGGATACGTTGGTAATTTAAAGAGAAAATGTAAATAAAATTGTTGAAAATGATGAATAAAATATAAAAAAGGAAATATGGGATTGATTTGTAAAATGTAAAAAGTATACTTTATTATATTTATAATGTATTTTTATTATTAATGGAATGTGCATAAATAACCAAGACACTCAAAATAGAAAAAATGCATAAATAAATGGGACTAAATGAGTAATTTGGAGTTGGTAATAAAACTTCTCAAGAATCGGATTTACTGAAGTTCGTAACTTCTCAGAGAATAATAAATAGAACTCTGTAGGGAAATCTCAGTAGTATTGCAAGGGTGTAACGCAAAATGTGGAAGAAGGTTGCCAATTGGCCCAAAGTAAGCCCAAGAATGGACATGTTTTTTGTGCATCTTATTTCAATTTCTTTTCTAATTGTTTATTTTGAAATTTTAGGTAAAATTATTTATTTTCCCCCAGGAAATTGGCTAAAAGTTGAATAAAAATGGATAAATCTGGAATTGGAAGTAAGAATCCAATTAAGTAAAACATTTATAAGTGATAAAATTCGATCGAATTTTTAAATGAATAATTGCTTCTTCTTTTTTTAAAAAAAAGGAGGGGAAGAAGTAGAACTTTATTTATTTTTTCCATAATCAAACAATTAACCCTTTATTTTATTATTATTAATATTTTTTTGGCATGAATAAGAAGAAATCTGAATGAGACAAAGACAATCCCAAATTAAAGCCATATAGCGTTGCAGATAATTAATCAAATCTGTGATATTTACTTTCCCATCACAATCATTCACGGATAACATGTACACTATTATTAGTAAATTGGATTGGCATTTTAATTATATACTGTACATATACATATTTAAGTCAACTCCCACATCAGATCAAGTATTCATAGTAAAATAAGAAGAGTGCATCAGGAATATCTTTTGGCAAGCTATTAATATACAGATAGAACCTCAGCATGTCTTCCTTAGCAAGAGTTTCTTGGTCGACGACCTCTCCGTTGCACGTCATGACCCACAAGTCGCAAGAGTTTACTCGCTTAATGCTGCCTCTGCAAAAGGGGCATGATTCCGATCTCAAGTTCCTGCCACGCAGAGAGAATCGAGTAAATTGCAAAGGTTGGATTTAGGGACCAAAACCCAGCAATGAGCTGTTGTTGCTTACCAGTCGCGGTAGCAGTTAATGCACATTGCATGACAGCAATTTGGTAAGACCATTTTGGTACAGGGCTCTAAGCAAATACCACATTCATCTTCTCTCTCCATGTCGACATCAAGTGGCTTGATACAGTCCTCTGTTTTCTTCCTGACCAACTTATCGAAGACATGGAGTTCATCGAAATGACTCTCTAGCTCCAATGAGCTATCATGCAGGTGTTCGAGAGATGGTAATATCACAGCTGCAAAGTAAACACAGTGAGAAATGCACATATACAGCTATTCACAGATGCATCCACACAAAGGCGGTGGAGTAAATAACAAGCAACCAGTCTAGTCGGTCCCATGAAAATCATCCAAGAGTGAGATTTACACAAATAGCAAGATTAATTTTATAAGAGACAATGAGAATATAACTAAGTTGCAAAAAAGCTTGCAAGAGATTGCTCGGTTAAGTATAGTAAGCAACTAAGCATACCATAGAATTGTCCAATAGTTGCTTTTCGACCATGCGTGGGGAGCTTCTTCTTACTGTCAAGGTGCACCTGAAGATAACAAAATACACCTCATAATCTAAAGCTCAATTCAAGAAAGATACTCAGAAAGAACTTCCTCCATTGATAGTGAGGCCAAAAGGGCTAGCTATATCAGAGCTATTATGCTGGAGTTAAGTCGTAAAATGTACCTTGTAAATAACTATATGGAAGAGATTCAAATAATTAGGAACTAAGCATGTGCAAGAGCAGTTGAACCATTGCAACAAAAACAAATATACAGGAGCCAACTGATTGTAGACCAATTTCATTTGTAGGCATGCAGAACCCTTTTCTCTTGAGATGGAAGCCGCCCTGAAATGCAAGTCTTGAAAGAATAACTCAAGTGACAAAAAAGAATCATAATGTAAATGATAATCTCCTATTTATAAGATTAACAACATTAGACAACCACATAGGCACGGATGTAGACATGTATTTAATATTCCTATACTTATCACCATTGATGATATATATGCCAAAAGAGTTGCATATCATTGACAAGAATCCGGTTAATAGCTGAACTTAAGTGATTTAGTGCACTTTAGCATTTATTTTACGCTAACCTTATTGTTGCCAACTGATTCGTGGTGCTTCTCTATTTGCTTAAGATTTTCAGATTGAAAATGTATTCTTTCCATACGCATGAAAGTGCTATTAAATTCACTACATGACAGTTATGGTTTGTAATTAAACGATAATCCTTAAGATCCGCAGCTAAAATTTCATGAAGAACTGCACTGATAAAAAAACCATCCATGAACATTGAACAATATAGAAGTGCTATAATGGTTTATCATCAAATCGTTATGAGATGACTACACCAAACATCTAACAAGTGTATACTTATACGTAAAGAAGATACTTGAATGTGGTACATGTACTCATTATCATTTACAAAAGGCACAGGTTATAGAGGCGAGAGGCCCACAAAGATGCAAGGGACCTGTTGGGGCCTAAGGCGTGCGCCTCTTGTACAAGGTAAAAATCACATAATAACTCATAAGTAACATAATAACACAGAAAATCTATACATAATCCACTTTAAAGAACAAAGAAAATCTATACATAATCCACTATAAAGAACAAATCTTCAGGAACTATAGACAATAAGCCAATTACACAAACTCTGAAAGTTTCAAAAGGATCAAGTTTCAAATGATTAGCAAAGTAAACAATAATCATTATTATATCCATCATATTTTTCCTCCTAAAATTGATCATCCTTTTTGTTTGCCTTACGTTTAATTACACAACCCTAATTCTAACTCTTATAAAGCCATAGATAAATTCAATTTGTTCCCCCCAAGAGGCCAAGACTTGATACGAAGTGAAAGAAAAAAAAAACCCATTTTTTATTAAGAAAACATTTAGCAATTTTTAGAAAACCCTAAAAAAAAGAAAGCAAAATGAGCACATGTACGAGAGGCACACACTCAGGACAAGATGAAAGGCGCGGGGAGGCACACGCCTCTTTACAGAGCCTGGAATCAGAAAAGAGGCACATGAGCTTGAGCCCCTTCATTGGTTTGCCTCATTCACAACTATGACAAAAAGTAAAACTTAAAACACTATGAGAATAGTTTAATCATAGGCATATAAACCCATTGTTTCTAAACCCTCTTTCGTACAAGACAGGTATGAATACAGCACCAAGGGAAAAACGTTCTGAAATAATAGGCCACACGATTAACTATTAGCGTTTCTGCCGTTTCAGACTTTGGATAGTGACTAAAACCAACTGTCCATGAAGAGTTAATTTACTCAAATGAACCAGGGAGCATGTAATTGATAATAGAAAATGTTGCTCTACCTGATCCCTTACACATAAATAAAGCAAAAACAAAGAATTTCATTATTTACTCATGAAATATCATGATTCCATGCAAGAATTTTAAATGAACTACCAAGACTTCTAAAAATGAAGGCTCTACTATAAACCAAAATGCCACAACAATACAGCACAATAGTCTGAACTCTTACATATTCTCAAGTATTGCAAAAAATCAAATTTCACGTACGCCGACATTTTTCAACTTTGAACATGCCAATCAAGTGGGGGACTATCCATAATATAAACACAGTGTACCACATATCAATTATCTCAGTTGAGGTCCAGTTAACAAGAAAAATTAAGCTTCCACATTATAGCAATGAGAGTTAATGAGGTATGTAAACTGGATAATACATTCTTAACAACAAATTAGACAATCATGTGCTACCATAAGCATTTCTGTGAAATCTAAAGGAATGAGCATTTCATTATAGTAAGCTAAATACATACCACTCGAGAACCCAACATTAAGGCCACTTAGTATATATAGAGCTGTATCAACTCAGAAGGTTGCAAATGACAAATTTCCCACAATGTTATCAAGTGCACTCATATATATATATATATATATATATATATATATATATATATATATAGTAGAATATACCAAGAGAAAGACAATTAAAGGACAATTTTACCAGTGTGGAGAAGTCAACACGAAAGAAATGAATATTCTAATTATTCTTTTTATCCTAAGTCCTAACACAGAAACTATACCATGACCAAATTGAAAAATTACTACATCACTACCTTAATCCACAGCCAACTTAAAACGTAACAAAACATAACAAGGGAAAATAAGTAAAAATGTAAAATTAAGAACACAAATAAAGGCTATTCTTGGTTTTATCTCACCAAATATGTTCAATTTTTGAAGAACAATACTTTTCCAAAATATAGACCCACCGTTAATTAATCATAAAAACAAAACCCAACTATACAATCTCTATGACAACAACATAATTTGGTAAATAAACTTCACTACACATTTTCAATCTCCATAAATACGCAAATATCACCACCTACGATACATTTCAAGCAATATTATCAGTGCAAAATATTTTCCAATCAAAGAAAGATTTTTTGACATTAAACAAGCTTGATGATAGGGAACTGTTTTACTCAGACAGACCACAAAGCCAAATATGAAGCTATTCCCATGACAAAATCATCATCTGATAACGAATAAAAGAAATAATTCTTCACTAAAATAGTAAAATGACCCAATTTTGAAATGAACCCTCAAAAGGGTTCCAAATTTAAAAACTTTACAAAAAAGAAATGCATCAGAAATTTGGGAAAGCAAATACTAATATTTTAACAGCAATGTAAAAGAGAAGGATGATAACCCACAAAATATTGGCGTGCTGAATGTCAGACTTAATGGCCTCCAGAGCATCTTGGCAAGAAGGAGTCTTTTCAAGTTTATAGTAATCCATCATCAAAAACCCTCAACGATTACCCCCACCTTGGCTCTTTCTTGTTACTTCGGCTTTTTCTTGTATTAGTCAAGAGAGAGAACAAATGGGAACTTTTGT
This sequence comes from Pogostemon cablin, assembly GCA_023678885.1. Classification (NCBI taxonomy): domain Eukaryota; kingdom Viridiplantae; phylum Streptophyta; class Magnoliopsida; order Lamiales; family Lamiaceae; genus Pogostemon; species Pogostemon cablin. Next base: position 7,117,731 of record CM042962.1, on the reverse strand, counting down.
CCTAAACAGATTATAAAGCTTTATTACGTTTGATTGGCTTTAAAAGTTTTTCAAAACAGTGGGTGTGTGTGTTTCTTGCAGAGGGAGAGAGAGGGGGGTAGACCAGAGACTACAGAATCTAGAAGTTACAGCAAATGAGAGAAGACCTATTCCATTCAATTTTGGAAAGCAAATGTGAAGGAAAAGAAATTAAGGAATGCTACCAATTTATTACGTACTCTAAAATTTTCGAACCTTGAAATGAATGCGATTCTCATTCTTTAGACTCTTTTGCTTAAAAGTAGTTTTTAAAGTTTTAATAGAATGTTTTATTAAAAAAATAAAATAAAAAAATTATAGAATATTTTTAAAAATAAAATACTTTCTTTGTGATATTATGTGAAATGAGTGAACTTTTTAAAAAAATATAATTATTATAAGATAAAATATATTTAATGGACTGTTTATGATTTTATTAAAGTTTTAAATGATACATTAAAGTAAAATTTTAAGATGTTATAATATAATTCATTAATATATGATTATTGTGTAGTGAATCATAATATAATAATCTAAATTATACTTTAATTCATCATTTATCATATTTTAATTATTCAATTGTATTTTATATCCATTTAACAATAGAGTGTACTAAAAAAATTATGTTAAGAGTACTATAATGTCCTTTTATATTTTCTTTAATAAAAAAAAGTTCACTCTATAATGAGAAATGGTCTTTTCTTTGAAATTAGATTATATGTTTGCTTTGATGTCTCTTGTGATTGGGATGTATGGTGAAATGTCCTTATTCATTGATGATCGAAAAAAACAATGTAAATATTTATGTGAATTGGGTTTATCTTCCACCGTGTTTATTAAAATTATTTTTTAATATATAAAAAATTAGCCTCTAAAAAATGAACTAGTACTTATTTAAATTTAAAAAAATCGAAGAATTTGATCCATAAACTCTCAAACCTCTATTGTGAGATTACGTTTGAAGGTTGGATGAGATGGTGTGATACGTCGTGATTTCTTATCTTTTTGTTGATATGAGTAATATTTTTTAATAAATAATTTAATAGTCAATTTTCTAAGATAATTTTGTAAAATAATGTTGCATGGACATTTTGTTCACTAGAGAGTAACTCTGCACTCAAAATTTTAAACCTACTAGAGTATTAAACACTAAGAATATATTAGAACATAAATTATTATGGTGCAAGATGAATCAAATACTTTGCTGTTCGTTTTAGGTTTATTTAGAATTTAAAAAATTATGAATAATGATAATTTATGGAGTATTTATTTGGCATAAATATCCTTAACGCCTCAAAAAAAAAAATAAGTGGGATAAATGAGTAATTAAAAATAAATGGAGGTCTCATAGTAAAACAATCACACCTCACTTGTTAATTTGATTATGATTCTACATAAGAAAAAGAAATGCACAAATTCCCTTGAAAAGTCAATTCTCTCCTCCCATCACCATCCTTGACGCTCTCACGGTGACTTGTACAGTTCCACAAACTCAACTTAGAAATATCGAAATTCAAAAAAAAAAAAACCAAAAATATAATAATACCATCTCGGATGCTACACTAACCCCTCATTGATTTCTTGATTTTGTTTGCCGGCGGTAACGGCGGCGGCGGCAGACACCTGATTCTCCTCCCTCGCCACCGTCCTCCTCATTTTGACCACCCATTTAATTCCCCCCACAACATAATCGTAGAACGCAAGTGCAATGTACATCCCAACACCTCCCACAATCCCATTCGATATCGAATACGTCAAAGGCATTAGAATCAGAGTCACAAAAGCTGGCACACCTTCCTTAATGTTCTCCCAATCGATGTCTTTCACCACCCTCATCATCATCACCCCCACCATCACCAGCGACGGCCCCACCGCCCACGGCGGCACGCCCTTCAGCAACGGTGTGAAGAATACGGAGATCCCGAAATACACCCCGACGATCGCAGCCGTTAATCCGGTCCGGCCTCCTTCTCTAATCCCCGCCGTTGATTCCACGTACGTGGCAATTGGGGACACCCCTAGGGCGGACCCCACAATGGTCGCACCTGCATCCACCATGTACGCCACGTACTCACCCTCGAACGCCCCCTTTTCATCAACAAACCCCCCAACCTCTGCCAGCGTGTACAATGTGCCTGTCGTGGCTAAAACGTCGACGTATAATAATGTCACTAATGCCACCCACACTTGACCCTTGTTGAAGTTGTTGAAGCTTATGGCCCAAAAAGTGGACTCAATTTTGTGGAAATCCACAATTTTTTTGAAGTATTGAAAGCTTGATTCTCCTAATGGGGTGTTAGGGAAAATTGTGACACTAGTTCCCCTAATCCATGATACAAGTGTAACAAAAATCATCCCATATATCATGCTACCTTTAATGTTTTTCAATAATCCATAACACATGATCAAGAAACCGATCGAACCAAGCCAGAACGTTGCGCTCTGCATTTTCCCTCCAACGCACTCGCCGCTAGTCGGATTCGTATCCTTGCATGCGGTGAGTGTGACCAATGTCGAAGCATCGGGCCCAATCAAGCCCACGCCTTGGTGGGCCTGTAGGCCCACCGAAGCAATAAAAAGCCCAATACCCGCAGCACAGGCCATCCGGACTGAGCTCGGGAAGAATTGGGCTAGTTTAGCCCGAAGCCCGAGAACGGATATGACAAAAAATGCGCAGCCTTCTACTAAAACCACAGCCATAGCGGTCTTGTATGAAATGGGCCCGGAGCCATGGAAGCCCACCAGATTGTAGGCCAGATATGCGTTGGCGCCCATTCCAGGGGCCAGGCCCAATGGGAGGTTGGCGAAAAAGCCCATTGCAAATGATCCAATCATGGATGACAGAGCAGTGGCAACTATGAGATCACTCTTGAGCTTCGAGAGGCATTTTTGGTAATTGTGGGGTTGATCGGAGGGGGGGCAGGTGCCGCCGGAGTCGGCGAGGATGGTGGCGTTGACGGAGATAATGTAGGCCATGGTGACAAAGGTGGCGGTGGCAGCTCGTAGTTCTTTAGTGAAAGAGGTTTTTCTAGCTTCCAACTTGAAAAACCTGCCAACTTTGCTCTTGGAAATAGCTTCATCCATCCAACTCTGCATTGTTTTCCAATCTCTCTTCATTTTGATTGTGGGTGTAAAAATGTGAGTTCAGGTGTGGTTAGTGTTGATTGTGTGGGATGTATTATACAAAGTGCATTAGTACAACATGATATATATATATATATATATATATATTTGTGGACCACTTTGGCCTTTAGGGAATGTTAGGAGATGTATGTGTATAACGATGGGCGTGAATGAATCTTTCATAAAGATTCACATTATCTAGTCATTCATAATTTCATGTTGACACCCTTATCCCTCAATCCCAAACTTATTGTAAACACAAAGTTTTAAAAAATCATTATTTTTACATACTTTATTAATTTTTAGAAGGTAATTTCGTATTTTTAGATAATAAATGGAATAGATTATAAGGTGGAGTATGTTGCATGTGTTAGTTAGAAATGATAAATTTATAATTAAGTTGTACTTTTACAAAATTATGATTGATGTGTTTTTTTAGTGATGAAGTTTAATACGAGATGAACTAAAATAAAATGTGTGAAATTTAACTTCGGATAGAGGGAATAATATTTTTGAATACTTGTAGAGTAATGTTTTATGCGTTAAAAATAGATGATAATTTTTAAATTTAAAGTGTATTGTGAGAATATTTATTAAATATCATTTTTTTTAAATGTAAGTATATATACACTTAAATTTAAAATAGATTAAAATGAGGGTGTAAAGTTGAAATTGGGTACGAGATAAAGTAAGAAATAAACATTTTAACACTAAACAAATTAAAAAAAAAAGTCGTTTTCTATCATGAAAATTTATTTATTTCATAAATTATAGTAATATGCAGTAATATATATTAATTTTGTCTTATTAAACATCTGATACTTTGTCTACTTTTACACAAAAAAAAAAGTAATTAACACTAATATAAATAATCTCAATATATTTTATTTAAAAAAATCTTATTCTCACATAATACACATAATTTACAATTATGTTCCTATTTTCTTTTATATTATTACTAAAAAAAATTATTCTCACAAAATTAATACTCGTTATAAATAAAAAAATCTTTATTTTTTAACAATGCAGAAGAGTTTATGAGTAATATTTTTACTTAAAAAAAGTACAAATTTTTTATTTAAAAAAAAAACGAAACGTCTCCTATAAAATAATCTCGTACAAATTTTTTTCTTCAAAACTTACTTTTTTATTTTTATTTTTATTTTTATTTTTTTACGTTTCCAACAATGTGATAATAAAATAATGAAGAGCATTGTGAATTGTGATAGAAAATATAATATAGGCTAGCTAGAGCATTAAAGCATAAAAGCAATGATGTCTTTTAATGAAACCTCAATTAAATATTTATAATTATGGCGCCTTCTAAAATTTTATACAGTAGTGAGATTACTTTTGGACTTAAATACCTTGATTTCACCTTTAAGGTTAACATGATCTCCATTAATGCTTGCCTTTAATGGTTTCTTACAAATATTTCAAACTAAATCCTTGTCGTGTGGTTAATTTGTTGTTTCCCACTTGGTTTTTTTAACAACCAAATTTCACTAGGGTAGGCTGAATTTGCATAAAGTAGTGGTGTGCAAGACTTATCAATTTTTATGAATGGAATTCACTATTTGAATGCTGCTCCCTCATCAAGTAATGTTCAAATAAATTATGAGTTGGTATCTTGTGGAATGTACAATCTGTTTAAGCGTATAATATTTTATTTTAAAGCTTATTCATTTTATTTTAAAAGGTATTATTTTTTTAATGAAAGAGTTAAGTTGAAATATGAATGATATTAATATTTGAATAAGAAAAAATGTACTTTCTCCGTACCGTTTCAATGTTTACGTTTGTTTTTTGCACGTTGATTAAGAGTATAATATTTTAATAGATAGCGGATGGAAAAATATAATATTTAATGCAAAATGAGTAGGTGTATTAGTGTTGAATGATATATTAATTATTTTAGGTAGGTCCATATTCCAAAAAGAAAAACGTAAACATTGAAATGAGACGCGCAAAATAGAAACGTAAACATTGAAACGGGACGGAGGGAGTATATTTTTTGAAATATTAAAGGCATTAGTTTTTATATAGTAAAAAGTACAAAATTTATCCATAAATTAAATTGAAGAGTGATGGAGTATTTAAGAATGGATAAAATTATACTCCCTCTATCTCATTGAAAGATGAAGTTTTGCTTTTTATACGTAGATTAAGAAGTAATATTATTTAATGTGTAATGGTAATTGTATTAGTGAGGGTGTAGACTCATATTTCAATTGTATTAATAGGTGTGTGCGGATATCATGAATATAAAAAAGAAAAAATGACCTTTTAAGCAGGACGATGAGAACGAAAAAAATAGAACTTCGGATGGAGGGAGTATCTATTCACTACTTTCCTTTTTTTTTTAATCATCTACTCTATCACTATGGTATGAGTTGCTAGTAGGATTTCAAAATATACATACAAACAAGATCTAAGATTATTAATGTGTAGGGGGTGGAAAGTGATGGGTATAAAAATGTATTAATTGACGTGAAAGAAGAGATGAACGAAGATAGAGATGTATAAGATTTTTTTTTAGATTATAGAATTAATTAAAGTGGTACGTATTTCCATTTTTAATGGTTCAAGTTATTTTACATGAGATTTATTTAAGTTTAGAATATGCCTACAAATAATTTGAATATAAATATGAATCGAATATGCACACATATATAAATCGTCAATAAAACAAATTAATATTCGATACATGTTGACTTAATTCATATACAGACGTAGATCACAAAGACTATAGTGCTATTAATGAAATCGAAACAAATGGTCTAATCTAAATTTGATGGCTTAGTTGGTCTCCACCAAACAATGATCCTCAAACATTCATATGATATATGGCCAAACGCACTTAGAAATGTAGTCCTAAAATGAACATTGTGTTGACTAAAATACGACATTGTCTCCATTTTGTGTAACTTCCTCAACAATTTCGAATCCAATTCTTTGATTTTCCTTTTCTTTGTAATCATCATTTTCACCAACTGCAATGCACACAATATCTATCACTCTTTAGAATTGAAAAGATTATGCGGGATTTGTACACTAAAGTTACACGTCATTTTAGTTCGCTCAGAAGAATACACTTAACAGAAGAAAATCTCTGATATAATATATTTAAGATTTCCTAAAGAGCCCACTAAAATTCCACATAAAACTATTTGATGATATTCTCATTATCGAATTCTTAGTCTTATGCAAAAATAGGGCAATTTAAGTTGTTGAAATAAAAGCCAAAGGTTCATCGGATATTTCAAAAACTTTTAACAGCCCCTCGTTACTTGTAATATTCCCTAATCTCCTCTCTTCAACTTGCCTTTGAAAATTAAGCTAAACAGCTTTAATGCATGCTTAATTTTGTGATTAATTAAGATAAAGTGGTTCTTCTTTTTAGATACTGACACATCCAATAATAATATCTAGAAATACATCCAAATATATACATCCTAATCCTAATATTTGAGATTTTTTTTTTTTTTTACTTGAGTTGTTAATAATTATGCACTATTGTTTTCTTGATTAATTATCAAATTTTTTTTAAAGATTCGATAACTTTTTATTAAAAATATTATTAAATATATTATCTTAAATATATTTGTTATTTTTACTTAATTACTTTAAAATCAACAAATTAAATGAGGGTAAAAGGTAATATTACATCTTACACCTTTGTTTAACATTCTACCAAATAATCTCATCTATTTATGAATTGGTCTTGCGTGCCCCCGGGGCACACCGTGATTTAGTATTATAGGTAATGGTACATTGTTTTGTTCTAAAGAGTATACATTTTAATTAATAAGGGTACACCATTTTGTTCTAAAGGGTATACACTTTTCATTAATATTTTTTTATTTTTCTTCAGAAAATAAAGGATACACATCTTTATACTAAAGGGTATACAATTTAACATAAAATTCTAAAAGTACACAAAGTGTGCCCCGTGCGCCCGGGTGCACACAAGTTTTTGCCTTTATTTATATTATCCACTAATATCACCCACATAATACTTAACCCCATAATACTTAATCTCATCCTACACATTATATAATGTTAATCTCATTCTTTGTACATCATACCAAACAAACTCATTTATTTATAGTATCCACTAATATCAACCCAAATAATACTTCCTTATGACATCCTACCTATCAAATGGGCCGTAAGGGTATTATATTATCGGTGATGTATAGCTGATGTTTAAGAAAATAAGGTGTATTGATGGAATTTTTTGTTCTTAGGTGTGAACTGGGACCGAGAGGATATACAAATATATAAGCAGCAGAATTATAAAGAATATGGAAATCATAACAACTAAAAACAGCATGTTCAATTCATTGGGGCAAAATTCTTCTGAAATCTGAGCTTTCGTATCAGAAGCAGCTCGTAAAATGATGAAACCGTTCAACACAGCATGGACAAATGTGATCGTATAAAAGTGTAGTTCCAAATAGATGTACCTGTATATCACTTAGCGGCTGAAAGTTTGGTCTTTCTTCCGCTCTTCTTTCTAGAGGAACTAGACTCGGGTGCTTCCTCCTCTTCAGCTTTTTGTTCCGCCTCTAAGATAGCCAACTATAATTGTATTCCCGAAGGAAAAGCAAGGGTTAAAACGACATAAACGGTTTACCTCTTGAATTCAATGACTGAAAGCATAAATGGTCACCTCATCGAGTATTGGCTTCAGTTCCTTATACCTACCTTTAGCTAGGTCAAATCCATCTTTCCGGAGTTCCTAACAACTCCAAAACAACATCAGTAACGATAGTGTTGAGGATTACAGGAAGAAAAAAACAATAATAAAAAAGGCAGCAGATACTGACAATACGCGTTGAAATAATCAATTTTCAAGGATTAAATACGAAAGCCATTTCGTGTAGATTGACAAGTTTATGTATCATTTACTTAGTGGATTTGCATTATATGGAAATCTAAAAGATTAGTTGAATTACAATACTTTCTCAACGGTAGATTCCACCTTCATTTTAATGTGAAAAAAAGTGAACAAAATGTTTCACTTATGAGTTTACTCCTGTAGAAGGAAGGCTAAGAGAAATCCAGATAGAAGGTTGGCAGAATATTAGTCTTTAAATGGTTGTTTTGGGAGTGCAGACTGGTAATCATACATATATAAATATATGCCTAGTAAAACTGTCGTAGCAAGCAAAAGCAACCTCACTAACGTGTAGGGGTAAGATATGTGTTCTTTTCAGAAATGTAAGGTTTCTGAGGTTGGTTTTCTTCATGCAGTCTAAAAAAGGCAAACTAAATATATCCGAACAGAAACTGACCTTTCCAGTGTGTTGTGTGTGTTCATATGCAGCCATCTGCCAGTACATATTTGTACGCCGATAGAAGTCCTTTAAAGATTCCCCAGGCTATGCAGATAAAGTGGGGAGAGGAGGGGGTAGTTGAATGATCAGTGGATACAACAACGAATTATTACCAATTATAAACGCAACAACTTAATCTTGAAAAGTTGCAGAGAGTACCGTAGGAGTTCTCTGTGAATCAGAAAGACCAAGGCTAACTCTAATTTGTTCAATCCTGGCCCTTTTATCCTTCCTCCGTAGATTTTTAGCTTCTCCCTTTATTACTGCAACTGCATCCCCCATTAAACTCAGTGTAGCATCGCCACTCGTATCCTTCATACATTAAAAAAAAAAAAAAAACACTGGTTTAGGTTTTCATCTGTGAGAAATCTAACAAGTAAAAATTGCAATCCTTCATTTCTTATAATATGTATTGACAAAGAAAACCTCCATGTCTACATCTTCATCATCAGACTTGTCACTGTCATCTTCACTGCCAGAGTCTCCGTCTTCATCTTCATCTTCCTCTTCGTTCTCATCTTCACCTTCATCTTCATTATCTGATGTTTCAACCCATTCTGATTCAGATGCCTGTACGAAGTAAGAAATAAGACTCACTTGAAAGCACAAAGAACGAAAACATTACATTAGGAATTGACACTATATTTCAGACATCTAATTCATAAGCTAAGCATAGTTGTGTATCAAATTAAATTTCAACAATAAGTAAAAAGTTTATCCAGAGCATTATTTTCAACAAGTATCAACTTTACATAAAACTGTAGGAGATATATTGTGCAAAACTCACAACAGCAACAGCAAGATATACAGATCATATTCATACTGAGAAGATATACGAACCGGAATTATGCACTTCCACTCATCCAGTTTACTAAGGTTAAGTGCGTAAAGATCATCAAGTGTAATCTCCCTATCTTTAATTTCCATCATGCCTCCATAAATATACAGAGTATCTTTTCCAACCACCATGCAAGAATTGATCCGTCCACAAGGTTTCACTATCTGCAAATTTGAGTGAAATAAATTAACATCTAATCTAATGCATAAACAACAAACTATGTGAAAAACCGTAATAACATAGAAATAAAAATTACGATTTCAAACCTCTGGTAAAATGGAATTTTGCACTAAGTTCTTGTTAGATCCAGAACCTTCCACACTGTCACTAACTGATACATTTTTATGCAAATTGACAGACATTTTTTTTATGTCACCGTCCATGTCAACATCATCATTATCTGAATCTTCATCTTCATCCGACGACACGGCATTTTGCCTTCTTGACACTCTATTGATATTCTCATCTGAATTACTCTTTAACTGCAATGTCACGAAACAGGAACCATTGGAACTCAATCATTGCTCAACTCAAAACAACCAAAAGAAGAAAAAGGTTATGATTGTATACTGTTTATCCATGGACAACAATAATGATGTAAAATAGTAAAACCGTATAGGTTGCAAGACATGTTATGGTGCTGCAGATGCAGTTATTTAGATCATCAAAATGCATAGCTGATAAGAGTACCTTATTTTTTGTTGCCTTCTCTTTACGCAGCTCCAGTGGGTACCTTTTAAAAACATAAAAATAAATCCCCATTGATTCAGCAAGACAAATCCTTAGCAGAATAATGAGATGAAAAAAGATAAAAGAAATAATTCAAACTCCATTCTTCTTGTAAGTAAGCCATGATATTTTACTGCTCACAGTTACAAATTATAAATCATTGTAATTATAATCATTACCAAACTTGCTTCTATATCTAGTCTTATATGCTAAGTCACTCCCAAGTTTTAATATAAGGACTTCTTATGCTTTTGCTCCTGATTATTACAAAGAATAATAGTACTAAAACTTGACCGCACACTTCTATATTACATGGATGTTTACATAACGAGAAATTTAGCAAGATAAGCCAACAGTAGTAACACAGAGGCTACGGAAAGATGGACATTACCAGCGATGATTATCTAGTTGAAACCCATAAATTTCATTCAAGAACAAGCTCATCATTAAGTCACCTGTGCAGAAACTTGAGTCAGAACTTTGGGTAAGAAGGACTCAATTGCATCTTACTCCGCTTAAAAAGCATGCACAAATTAAGTTGGTATCAAAATAAATTGTAAATTTCCACAACTTCTTCAGGCGATTTTCAAATTCAAAAAGCAAATCATTTTACTTTCAGCTGAAAGGAGTATCTGAATCACTTAGTAGATAAGACAAGTATGTCAAGTAGTGGCTACCTTCCATTTCCATATCCACCACTCCTCCAAAGAGCAAAGCTCTCTTCTTATGAACACACATAGAGAAACCAGCCCGAGGTCCAGGAGGCATCCCACTCTTCTTGATCTTACACATAAAATATAAAGAAAGTATTGATTAGGTTTAGAGAAGGAAAAAAAATCACATTTGGAGCATAGGTTTATTCCAAGTGTTCTCACAAGATAAAAAATGTAAGACATTAAATGTTACATATCCAACAGACCTAAAATTTTCACATTCAAGAATGTATATTTTAGGTTTCCACTTCTCTGTGTTTAAAAAGCAATACAACAATCATGAGAGAAACTGACAAATTTAAGTATTATCAGTATTCAGAGCTAGACTGCTAACTTGCTCCAAAGATAATTGTTTTACTTCCTTACAAACTTCCAGAGTACCATCCTTTAATGTATTTAGCTTCCATCCAACCAAAGCCAAAGTTTCTTCTAGTAATGGAAGAAATTGCATAACAAAAACTGCAATATATTTGAGTCTAAAACAGAAAAGATCAACAATAAACAAACTCAGGTAATTGAGATCTGGAAAATGAACTACAATTATAAAACGAATTAGCATCTGCAGTTGACAAGAAAATCATACAGAACATGATTAAAAACCATCAAATATACATGCCAAAGTATAATCTCACCCATCCACACATGGGTGGCCAAGCTCATATTCCACTACTAATCATTATGTCACAGGCGTAAGCCGCGTAACATAAAATTATATATTGACAAGACTGAAAACTATAGTATAAAATGTTATACCCGATCCAGCTATTAGAGACTTAATTATGAGACTGAACCCAATAAGTACCAAAACATATTAGGAAACTCGAAATTAAGGGCATCAGAACCATAGATCTGTCATGTCAATCAATAAAAAATTGAGCACCCAAGAAAACAACAGTCGCCCATTACAATGTTACAAGCAAGGCAACAAAAAAGTGGCGTGCTTATCCATTAAATCATATTAATTCCTAGCAGTGAATGAATGACAGAATAAGTAGCCAAAGAACCAAAGATACCTTATTCCATTCCCAGGTTCTAGGATCAAGACACCAAATGTCTGAATGAACAATTCCTTTCTCTGAGACTTTTTTATCTGATGATAAGACCTCCTTTGAGTAGCCACCATACATATAAATCTAAAATTTCACAAATGAAAATGTGTGAATGCAATAACTTTTAGCAATGTCGATATCAATAATAACAAGACTTTTGTACCATAATCCATAGTCATACAGATGGATATAATTATATAAGAAAGAAATACAAACAGAAAAGAGGAACACACCTCATCTTGGTACACAAAAAACTGGAATCCACTTCGAGGGCTTGGCCACATGCAACCTAGTCTAGGTTTTATCTCTTGCCACTACAAAGAAGACAATTAAAATCCAAGCCTTATTAAATCTTAAATTTAAAAGTAGCCCTGTGCAAACATTCTGCAAGAAGGGAAAGTTACAATTATCAGTAAACAATACCTTATACTGATCCAGGTCAAATACATTAAGATCATTAAAATACCTGCATCAGATGATTTTTTAGATCATAGAAAAGAAAGTATACAGAAAAAGGGACAATTAGCACCATCTCGAAGAACTTAAAAAATACATCACCTCATATGCACCCAAGATTCTTATTTCTCACAAACTTGTGTGCACCTGAAATTAGTAAATGCCTACTGATTTATTTGCCTAGGAGTCAAGAAACATCTCCAACTCACCAACAGCCTACAAGACCCTGAACATCTGTGAAGATCATAGTTGTTAAAGGCGCGCCTAAGGCGCTCAAGCTCAGGGGTCTGCGCCTAGATTGTTGATTTTTTGCTATTCCAGGCTCATGTATCAAAGGCGCGCGCCTAGATGCGCCTAGGCTTGCCTCTTCAACATCTTTTTTTTTTTCCTAAAATTTTTTTGAAGTTGCTACTCAATTATTAAAGGGTTTACACGTTTTTAAGATAAAAATGGACAGCCCACTTATAAAATGAAATAAATAGAGAATTAGGGTTAGGGTTTTAGTACTTGAACTTTCAAAACGAAGACAAAAAGGTGGGCTGCCTTCACCTCCACCATCTACCGCTTACTTGAACTTTATTTGTGTATATGTTTTATCTGTTATAATGCTATTATGAGTTATTGTGTATCATTATGTGATGTTATGTGATTTTTTCTTTAGTTTAGTTAGGTAATATGATTGTAAGTAGGATATATTTGTGTATATACATTGTAAATTCAGTTTTGGGCAAAATGTAGCTCAGGCGCGCCTGAGGTCTGTGCGCCTAGGTGCGCCTCTCGCTTTTAACAACTATGGTGAAGATATAAATTACTAACTTCAATTAAATACTATTGCAGCTTAAGTTTTTGTTTTGTAGTCGTCACACATCAAGCCTACAAGGACGCATCATTCTTCCACCAATGCCAACATGATCAGTTTAACTTGATCACTCACTTATATTCTTGATCAGCAAACGGTATCATTCCATATCAAAATGTGACTTACCCTTTATGAATCCAACTTCAAAACTAATAACAATCTAGTGATCAACAAGTAATAATTGATTAAAGCTATGGACTGTTAGACTACTTCTAACTATGGGCTATTAATTTCCATCAAACTATGGGCTGTTAGACTACTTCTAAATCACTACTCTCTAGGTATTGAATTCCTAACAAGCCTTACCATCTATATAATGACTGCTATGTTCTAAGTGTTTGATTCCTTATTTAAAAACACTTGTCTTGCTTATGCTCTAGAAAGGAGAAATCCTAGCAAGATTGATGTAAATGCTAAGAATACAAAGTTTTCTTTTAGCATTTTTATCTTTGTTAAGAATTATAAATGTTAAAATCCATTATCTGGTAGCTTAAATGCTATCAATCTTCTAACAATAGTCATTACCACAATAAATTTTGAGCTTATGAGTTAAAGTTATCACGTCTAATATAGTTCTCCAAAAATATTTGAGCATGCTAGAGAAGATCATGACCCCTGAGGCTACAGGTTCAGTCTACACAATGGATATCCAGTTCTACATTTCGAGCATTTTCTACAAAAATGATCTTCCAGCCCGTTCATGATTAATACGTTAGACATGTGGCTGGCCTAGCTATAATTACCATAATACCATTTACCTCGGAAGTGGTAATGTGATATATTTTAGTTTTCATGATTTATAAATACATATTGTAATAAAAACACTGGTAAATGAAAAAATAAACATATTACCAGAAAATTACCTCACTTCTCTGAGAGTATCATAGAAACCTCCAAAAATTATGATTTTGTGCTTGTACAAGACCTGCAAAACAATGAGATCAAAAGCACATAAATATTTGTCCCTTAGACAGTCATAGCAATGGAAGGTTTAAGTAACGTCAAAATTACACTCGCACGCGGCACATCACCACTAACAAGCACAACTATGCGCACAAATACCTCACTGCTGAGAAATAGAATATCATGCACATAAAGATACACAGAGAGAGAGGGAGAGAGAGATTAAAAAAGTTAAACCCTGTGGAGGAAATTGGAATACACCTTGCCAAATTGGTGTAGAAATATATGATTAAGATAGGAAATTTTTTTTATTTATTTGTTTGGTTGGTACAGAAACACACACACACATATGCACAATATAATTATATACACAACCCACTAGAGGGTTTCTGATACATTCCGTTATGTTCATATGTTGACAGCTTGCCACCTCAACGGCGTGATATTGCATCTATCTCCCTAAATTTCAAGATAACCGCAAATAGAGGATAATCAATAATGAAATGGAGCCCAATGTAGGGTACCTTACAGAGCCAAACTTTAGCTGTTTAGTACAAATTACTTGTACTCGTTCACAAAGTACCAGTGTTTATACTGAAATGGGCTCCATAAGGAACCCAACTATGGGCTCTACAAAAAAACCATACATATATTACACAAAAATGAAGAGGAGACAAATGTGGAGTTTTCTTAGAGTCAAACTCGACACAAATTACTAGGCCATGTGTGAGTTTTGACTCCATAAAAGTTCAATATTATTATTTAATAAAAAATGATGACAGTAAAGAAAATGATTTCAATGAACATAAAGGATAGTCTGCAACTGATACTCAACCAGCAAGCAGGCAGCTGCAAAAACTCCACATTGATGAATGTGGGCATCCCACATCCACCTTCGCATACTATGCAGAATAACATTACTTTTTATAGTGGGATGATCTTCCACATCAACAATTTCTTTGGGACTAAAAGGAGTATAAACAAACTAATGATCAGGACTCCAAGAAACAACTTTCACCCAGATCTATATTTCTGCCTCATATTGGCAGAGAGGGTGTTATACTTTATTTTGTAATTCGTAATTGCAATGAATAACACAAACATTGATACTCAACCAGCAAGCAGGCAGCTGCGACAACTCCACATTGATGAATGTGGGCGTCCACCTTCGCATACTATGCAGAATAACATTTCTTTTCATAGTGGGATGATCTTCCACATCAACAATTTCTTTGGACTAAAAGGAACAAAAACTAATGATCAGGACTCCAAGAAACAACTTTCACTCAGATCTATATTTCTGCCTCATATTGGCAGAGAGGGAGTTATACGTTATTTTTTGCAATTCGTAATTGCAATGGACAACATAAAATTTGGAAGGTCACCTACATATCAAATACCTACATGGCTGCAGAAGTCATGTTTGGTGCCCATAGACCAGGACAAATGATTTGCTATCTAAGTCCATACAGAGTATTCAGCTGCACTTTCTTAATAAGATCACTTCATACTGAAACTTGTAGGCAGGGCTAATCCTCAATTAGATTTCTGTAATTCAAATCATCCAGAAAAGATTTTAAACCCACAATTATAATCAAATTAATGTTCCCATGCCATGCTAACTGTTGACGGGAGCTGAAGTCTGAACTAGTAGGAAGCAAGTCCCTAACTATGAATACTAACAAGTGGCCACTTTCTCTTGTAACACATGAGATCAATACTCATAATTTTTCACTGCCTTCTACATCTAGAATCATAGAAAGATCACATGCACAAGTTTCACTTCCCCATACTTAGCGACTGACAAAAGAACAGCCATTACCAAGAAAATGCAAGCACATATGTCGAAGAGAGTATTAAAGCTCTAGGCAATCAATAAGGTTGCATTCATTATTGCACTTCACTTTGTCATGACTAGGATTCCCCAAAATCATTCAAGTCAATAGAGAAAGCTCATACTTACCATCCGATGACCAGAACGTGGACTAGGGCAACCTTTATAATTCAGCTGCTCCCACTGGTTTGTTTTTAAATCCAGAACCCAGAAGTCCTAAAGATGCATTTTAAAGTTAGTATTCAGTTTGGCAGATCCTTCATTAATTGCCTAACAACCTATACCTTGTAGTACCTTGTAGTGGTGAAAACGCTCTTGATTCGGAGATGTAAACTCACCACCTGATTGCGTAAAACAGAAAAAATATGTATACATTGTTATATCTCTTTACAATACACTAAGTATTGTTGCATTTAAGGTTCTACCATAGATATAAAGATAATTCTTCCAGGCAACAGCCTGATGAGCACTTCGAGGAGGTGGACTATTGGGACTTGAAATCGATTTCCACTCTTGTTTTTCCACATCATACCGTAACAGATCACCATAAACAAATGTCTGCATTAAAAAACTCAGTCAAACTCATTCGCTACAAAATTAGAGAGGTCACACTAATTACCTAACTTTTTTCTCAAATATAAAGATGTTTTCACATTCACAACACACTTTAATTTATAATCTATGGAATTATCACGAATCTAAGCATTCATTTTCTCAACAATAAAAGCCGCTCCTAGATAATGAAATTGAATTTATGTAAATTTAAAATATTCAACTTGTGTAAAGTTTTCAGATTGATTCAAGTATACAGCTCCTTTGTTAGACACACACTAAAAGAAGGAAATTGAGGAAAAATAACAGAAAGTTCATAACTTTGATTTGAATTCATGTAAGAAATCCCAATTGTTACACTACTAAAGAAATATCAGAAAACAACAATCAAGAAATTTACCTTGTTCCCGTTATAAAATTCACCTCCATAGAGTATTAGTTCCGTTTCTTTCAAGGGGTTAACAGTTAGCTGTATGAAAAAAGATTAAAAACAGTTGAACCAGCTTTCAAGCTTCAATCAAATAAACCATCACTGAACTCAGATTGTACCGAACAATTTGATCTTGGAGATGGGGCATGAACATTTTCTTCAACGTGCACTTCCTTCTTTTTAGCTTCCTCCTTTTGTATACTTAACTGCATGCAATAACAAGAATCATTTCACACAACAACATAAAACAACTGTGCACAATCCATATGCACAATATAGAGTTGTCTGGAAATCGAAGTGTAAGAGTAAGATATAACAGTTAATAAATTCAAAGAGTGGTGCTTTTCAAAAGGAATTGTACCAAAATAGCATCGATGTCGTCTTCTGGAGAGATTTTCTTGGACTCTCGTCGAGCCTTCTTTTCCTCAGCTTTTGCAGTTTTCTTTTCCGTCTTCTCTTTTCCTTTGCCAGGTTTCTTGGTTTTCTTTCCCATTCTTATGCTGTGTTTCGCTCTTTTCTTTTCTGCTTTAATCTGCGTCCGCCGCCGCCTGTTTCTCACTGTTGGCGAGAGCTGTGAAGAGTTGGAAGGGAAACCTTGTTGAGTTTATGTTCATCATAGTAAAACCTTTTATTTAATTACAAAAGTTCAAATTTTTGGTTTGCAATTTTAATCTCAAAAAGTCATCCAAAAATAATACTATTTCATCAAGCATAAAAACATGGGTAGTATTGCGTGAGATGTCTCAAATAACACAATTTTTCACTTTTTAAAATAATTATTACTTTCGTTATAAATTGTTATCACTCTCGTTATAAAATATTATCAATTTTTATTTATACTATTGTTCATGAATGACCATTATCACTTTTCATTAATTTATTATTGCTTTCCTTCATAAAATTATCACTTTCTAGCTGTCTCACGCAAACCCTTACATGAGACAGTCTCATACAAATCTTTGCCTAAAAACATTTCCTACGATAATTATTTATTTATTCTACCAAACTCATAATAAAAAGAAAAAAATAATAATTTAATAACCTAACAAATTTTTTTAATTAATAAATTTCACTCTTTTCCCATACTCACAACATTATTTTACAATTTATTTATTACTTAAAAATATTAAAATACTCTAAAAAAATCAATAAAATGAAGTAATTTTTTAAACAACATGAAACAGTGATGTAGGACGGAGAAAATATATATTCTATAATTATTTATAATATAAAAATATTAAATCAGAAAATAAAATATAAAAAATAAATTTTGATTTAATGATATAGATAAAAATAAAAGCATTAAAAATTTCAATTAAAATTTGATTTAATAAATAATTATTTCAAATAAAAGTATTATAAAAATAATAAATTAGATAAGCTTAAATAATATAATTAAAACCCAATATAGAATTAGGAATTATTTTTAGTGAGTTTTTAGGATATAATTATTTTTATTTTTTTAAATTTTAATTATTTTATTTGATGTAAAGGTGATTATGACTTTATGATGGTAGTTTTCTAAACTTCATCCATCTTATTGAAAGGTTTTTATTTTATTATATTGACTGTCACATTCAAATATTTTTATTTTTCCCTTTTAATAGAAGAGCTTCACATATGGTCTACCACTCATTACTAATACAACTATTCACTACACATAAAATAATAATACTCAATAATAATACTTGTGTTAATTGCAAAAAAAAAACCACGAACTTTACTCCTATTGCAAATTAATCATCATTTTTGAGAAATTGCAAAAAAAAAAATCACCACCTTTAAGTATTGTTGCAAAAAACCCAAAAAAACGTACTTTAGTAAAAAATTGGGTTTATTTTGCAACAATACTTAAATGTAGTGGTTTTTTTTTGCAATTTCTCAAAAGTAAGGATTAATTTGTAATATGAGTAAAGTTCGTAGTTTTTTTTGCAATTAACCCATAATACTTATTAATCTATGTGAAAAAAGAAATGAGACATTTCGGGATGAAAAGAATAGTTTATACTCCCTCCGTCCGCTTCTAAGGTATCAATTTTATTATTTTTTGTGTCCACTTTAAAGGTATCAATTTTCTCTATTTAGTAAAAAAGTACAAATACAACTACACATTTCTCCTTAATTCATGTGCAAAATGCAAATGGATACCGTAAAATCGAACAGACGTATTAACTAACTAGGTGCACTGTTATCCGGGTATATATACTCCCTATTTTATTTAACTCTGAAATTAAATGAAGAAACTAAGTAAAGTTACAGTTAAACCATTCAGTACACAAATCTTATCCAGCGGGAAATTGTGGCGGTCCATTGGAGGTAATCTCACAGCTGGAGTTGGCAGATTATACTTTGTAGTCTCCCCTCTCCCCTTTTCTTCTCTCACGAATTTCGTAGAAACGCGAAAGGATTTTGGAATTGAAGGCGTATCTCCCCATTTTCTTCTCTCAGATACGAGATACGAGGTAAGAAATTTGATTGATATAAGACCTCTGTATATGTTTAGGTCATTTGATTGTTCATGTTGTTATGTAAAATTAATCCATTCATCCCAATCGTCTATAATCCAGATTAACCACTACGAGGGAATCATTACGAGCCATCGATAGTTAGTCGAATTCTCGTCTTTCACTCGCAGCCTTCAAGGTAATTTTCTCATTTAATGTTTTTGATACTGTTGTTTCATTAGACTGTGTGATTGATTTTTCATTTGGTGATTCTACATGTCTAAGTAGATTTTCCACTCATTTAAGTTTTTTCTCTACTTAAACTTATAATGTTTTGTTAGATCGTTGTTTCGTCAAATCGATTGTTGTTTGAATTAAATTACAATTGTTTCTTTTGGCTATTGACTTGAATGTTTCAGTATATCCTGGTTTTTATATCCTGGTAATGAATATTACTTCTGTAATTTCAGCGGAGGGAGTAGGACAAGAATTCATGGACCTTCAAACTCCATGTAGCGCTTGCACATTGACTAACTGGAAATGTGCTCCCCTCAGACACTTAATATCCAAAAACAACATCATTATTCCAAGGAATCGTAGTAAAATCGTGTCAGAGCTTCGAATACCTGCTGCAGTTAATGGTAGTAGCCAGTCACCATCGGTTCCATCCCACAAAGTCACCGTACATGACCGTCAGCGTGGTGTTGTCCATGAATTTTTTGTCCCCGAGGTAATGAACTTGCATATGTATGTTTCATGCATTCAGGATCATTTTAGCTGTATATACTTATACTTTTAAACTAATCTAGTAATAAATTATTAGGACCAATATATCCTGCACTCTGCTGAGGATCAGAATATAGCACTACCCTTTGCTTGCAGGCATGGTATGTTCTGCTCTTTACTACTTTGCCCGCGCAGTATTTATCTTGGTTATGTTGTGATATCTGTTGCATTTTTGTAATCATAGTTGTTGGCGAGAGGCGCGCAAGGACCCTGAGGTGCGCGCCTCTTATACATACCGCCGTAATATGATTCTACACATATATACGTAAGTATATCTACTAAAATCATAACTACTTAACTAAATAAAGGTGAAAACCATGTAACATCACATTATTATTCATAATAACTTGTGTTCAACCTCTGATCCTTTAGGCTACTTTTCCTGCTTTAACGAATAGTATTTCTATATTCAGAACTAGAAAGTCTGGGAATTGTTACAAGTCCATACCTTTTTCTTTTATTAGGATGATCCTTAAAGAAAACAAAATTCACTTGATTGATACATAATATACACTTTTCATTTGACATAAATTCAATTTCAAGATATTACATTGCATCATGTCATGAAGAAATTCATTTTGTACTCTTGCACTAAACTATTATTTAATCCTGCTCTCTAGATTCTTGAGAATATATTCAAGTAAGATAACCAGCTTTTATGAAATTTACAAAACAAATTGCGTAAACACGACTTGATTAATTTTAGTTAGAAACAAATTAAAGTCTGATATAACCATTAATATGAGTTTTTGAACAATATAACGTTTTGAGAGCACTTCATTTTATCTGCTGTAGAAGTTCCAAATGTTGACTGTGGAACTTTCTTTACTATTGCATAAAGTTATTTGCTGACTTGCGGGGTCAATTAGTTTCCTGCAGATATCTGTATGTGAACATGTTTGTTGGGGGATGTATGCTGTAATAAACTCTGTATATAACATCTTTAGTGTATATTTACGCATTACTTTGGAACTGAAGTACACCATTTTTCTTCTCATTAAAACTTTATGCTGCAGGCTGTTGTACTAGCTGTGCTGTCCGCATAAAGTCTGGGCAACTCAAACAGCCAGAAGCACTAGGGATATCTGCTGAATTAAAATCGAAGGTATGTTCTTGGTTGGTTAAGGCCACAATTTCCTTTATGTGATAATCTAATTGATTGATTTGAATCATGTATTTCAAATCCATAGAAATATTGCAATTCACTTAGTTTGCGTTGGCTCATTTTGTTATGGGATTGAATAAAACTCTAGTTAAAGTTATTTTCTTGATTGATTGTGGTGATATCCATCCTATTTGGAGTCGTTTAATGTCCAATCTCAAATCAAGTCCCTGAAATTTAACGAAAAGTAAAGTAAGTCTGGGAGTGATTTTGTTTTCTACATGCGTTCAGAGGGTGGTATTACTTTTATGGTTGTATATGTGGATGATATTGTGATATCGGAAAGATTTGTGAAGGGATTGCATCATTGAAAACATTCTTTCCTACTTAGTTTACTACAAAGGATTTGAAGGCACTTAGATATTGTATTGGTTTTGAAATGAGTTGGAGTCAGTAGGGCATTTTCTTATCTCAAAGACGGTATGTGCTTGATTTATTTTATGAATCAGGCAAGCTGGGAGCAAAACCTTGTAGCTCTCAATGGTTCCCAATTATATAACTTACAATGGCGTGTTATCTGATGATCTTGGAAAACATAGGTGGGTTGGAACAGTGAATTATTCTAGGGTGGCACATCCCGTCAATTATTACTTGTGTAGTGAGTTGGTATGTGTAACTACCAAAGTTCGACCATTGGAAGGCAATAGAGCAGATCTTGTAGTATTTGAAGAGAGCCCCCGGCCGTGGAATCGTGTATAGAGACCATGCTCATGATAAGATAGGGTTAAAGGAAGATCATAGATCTACTTCAAGATATTGAGCAAGAAATAGAAGTTTTTTCACTCTCAAGTGCGGAATCTGTATATTGATCTATAGCCATATCTGTATCTGAGATTGTATGGGTACATGAGTTTAGATTTCGTAGTTGAAGTCAATACCAGCCAAGTTGTAGTGCGATTATCAAGCCGCACTACGCAATTTCTAATCAAGTTTTTGATGAATGAACCAATTCATTGAATTTGATTACCACAATGTTCATGAATGGGTCAAACACGGGTTGATTTTGATAGGTTATACGGGGACTTGAGACCAATAAACTCTTAATGGGATTAGGTTTGATTGTCTTCGTGAAAAGTCGGTCATGATTTACATTTAGAGTTGGTCTTACATGAATGCAGGTGTATATTCATCATGTTCAATTTTGAAAATCAATTTGAGAAAAAGACAGTAAAACCCTGATTGCAAAGCATTAAATCACAAGTGTGAATTATTAAAAAGAATCTGGGTGTAAGTACACCAAAGTGTTTATAAAACTATGCTTAACATCTATGCTTCAGCCTGAGTGGGAGTGTTTGAAATATTATGCACATGTATTGTATAGATTTAAAGCTTTTGATAGCTTACCTTGTATAGCTTAGTCTCTTGTGTATAAATAGTGTATCCCTTATTTATAATCAAATACAAGAGATTCTTACTACAATCTTGTAACAACCAGCCTAATTAGTATGTGAATGAAGAGGACCCTAAGGAAGACGCAGAGGCAGAACTTTTGCCAAAATGCTCTAGGAGTTGAACATAAAAAATTTAATTTAAATAAGAGTTTTTGACTTTCCTTTTATAATTTAATGTTTAAAATTCCAATCATCAATAAAGTTTTCTATTAAAATGGCAATCTTCATTTTTGGTTAAAAAAAATAAAAAAATTGAGCTTTAATATACTTGTCGGAAAAACTCACATATCAACATGCATTTGCATGTAAGTAAACATGTATAATTTTTCCTCACCTTAAGAATGTAGGTGGGAGGAAAAAGTCTCTAAGCTTTAGGGGCTTCCAAGAGTGATTTCTTCTTATGTGAGATTTGTGTTTGAGTGTCGAACGTGGGTTAGAGGGGCTAAATTTATAGATGAGTGGCTTGGGAGTTTAAGCCTGTTTTTCACTTGTCGTACTCGCATTACTATTCTTTTACCAGAAGCTATTAAGTTTGCTTTCAACATATTACTGGCGATTCAATGTCTGTACTCTAATTTTGTTATTCCATTGTGTTGCTGACATCTAGGGTTATGCACTTTTGTGTGTGGGCTTCCCATCCACGGACCTGGAGGTTGAAACACAGGACGAGGATGAGGTAGTACATTTTATCCACATCTTCCCTTTGAAAGTCTAGCTTTGTAACAAATTTCTTGAGTTTGTGGATCAACGAGGTACTCATTTAAACATTCACAGGTGTATTGGCTTCAATTTGGCAGATATTTTGCTAGAGGGCCAATTGTAAGTCATGTTTCTTTATTCCCTTAACTTAAATAGTAATAGAAAAGAAACTAAGATTGTGTTTGAATTAAATCATTTGAAATTCAAAGAATTAAAAATTTTTAGGGATAAATAATTTGTGAGGTGTGATGGTACGTATTACTTCCAATTTTTTCTATGCAGGAAAGAGATGACTATGCATTAGAATTGGCCATGGGAGATGAATAGACCATGTTCCCTTGAGGGTTTGTCATAGTGAGAAATCTCTCTCACTCTTGTATTTTTTAAGTTTTGCACAAGTTCATGCACATATAAGTTGAGTTTTATTTGATGAGCGTCACTGCACTAAATTGTGCTCATGATTTTCCCATGATAATATATACATGCAACTGCCTGTAGCTGTTCTCTGCGGGAAAATATCACTCTTCAAATGACGAGTGCGCATATCTTCGATCTACTTTTCTTAAAACTATCATAAAAATCTATGGATAAAACACCCAATGAACTATATAAATTAGGTGAAAGATAACTACATATTTTTAGACTTAATGCTAAGCCAGGTTATATTTTAGGGTAAAATAATATATGAATCTCCAAGTTTCATGAATGAGTGATAAAAATGTTATAAACAATCAGGTATGAAATGATCATAACTATATCATGAAAATTAAAACACTAATTAAACTCTACATTGAAAATACTCATGAGACGCCCGTATTTACAATGAAGAAAGATCAAAGGAAACACACACAACTACTCAGCTCATTATCTCAACTAGATATGATTCTCTTGTTCAAGATTCTGCGCAAGCTGCTAGAATCAATGCCAAACTTCAAGAGCAGGCATAACATAATACTGAAAGACAAATATCAAACTTTCTCAGCGTGGAAACATTAGTACCAATGTTAATCAGGATAGTCACTTGTCAAGGAAGGTTCCTAACGTGGGTGAAGTTGAAACAATATGATAAGTCTCTCATGGAATGTACTACGCAACCCCTACCCAGACATGCTGTTACTAAATTGGAGCGTAAGCATAAGGGAGGACGTATTTTGATTTAGCTTATCTACATCAACGTGTGTGTTGTTCAGTTTAATAAATTTGGGGTTTATAACCACCTCAAAATATCAATAAATTCAACTTTTGTGTTTGCCTTTCTTCCTCGTTTTATCTACTCAATTACTATATTATAATATTGACGAGTGTTTTGTGTTCAACCATGATAAGTTTAATATTTGTGTGTCATATGATTTTTCCAAGGGCTTAAGATTTTTTCTTAGAATACAGTGTTTTTTTTTTTTTTTAAATTATATATAAAAAATTATGGTATAATTGTAGTTTCAACATTGTTGTTCATGACCTATTTAACCTCAATCTATCAAAATTTATAAGTCATGTAGTATTATTTTACTCATATGATTTATGATTTTAAGAGTTTAGGTTAATTCTAAAAACATAATAATAATTTTTTTGTTATGATTGTTTTTATTACTATACTCGATAGCACACAGATCATTGAGATCAGTTCTACTCAAGAAAGAAGAAGTGAATTAATTAGCATGCAACTACTCCCATAGTTGCTTTCTAGGAGCCATCTGATTCATTCCATAGGTCGCAGATAGACAAAATCGCCTGCGTGTAATCATGCAAAAAGTTAGCAACTAGAAACAAGTTTCATAAAGCAACAGAGGTGGAGGATTTCTTCAAGATATCATTCAAGTATTAAAAGATTAAGAACAATCTATTTGTCTTTGTGATATCATCATGAGTATCCTCTCCGAAAAGATTATTAAATACTACGTCCCCACCTGCAAGATTGAACAAGTAAAAACAATGTATGAATAAAATCTAGTCATCGAGTATAAATGAGAAATTATCAAAATTCGTCCTCTAAGTATCTTCAATTTCAATTTTAGTCCTTTTTATTTGTAATTTTCAATTTAGATCATTTTTTTTTTCAAATTTGCTCATTTTATCAAATTTACCCTTTTTATTGTCCAAAAATTGGACTAAAATTGGATAAATTATGACAATAAGAATTAAATTTGAACAAAAAGAACCAAAATCAAACCAAAAAAAATTGAAAATTGTAAATAGAAAATGACCAAAATTGGAATTGATGGGTATAAATTAAAAGGCTAGGAGTGTTGTTAATTTCTTCATGTCTTGTAAACCAAATTGATGAACTCTTGTATTGGGGTATATCTCATTACTCCTTTATCTTAATAATATTAACACTTTTTTTGCTGTTATCAAAAAAAAAAAACTTTAGTGGGCGAGTAATGAAGCTGTGACCGCCATGTCCGAAAATGAACATAGTGTAGGAGAAGAGATGGAGTAGAAATTACTCCATATTACAGCAAGAGAGGTGTCAGATTGTGAAGGGGAAGGATGGCAGCTTATATAGCCTCCAACCACCACTCAATCAGGATGATAACACTATTTTCATTCAATAATTGATACTACTTTTTTAAGAGCAACTATTTATGGAGTATTATAAAACGTGACATTATAGAGTTGATGGATGAAATTGTAAACTCCATTTACCATTCATCTTGATACATCATCTTGTACGTCATAGTGTTGCGTGGGCGAGGGAAACTATAACCTAAAAAGAAAAGCTTGAGCGCTAGGAATAATTATTGGATTTCTTTCCTCTCTTATGTGTCAACACAGGAAATGATATACGAAATGACGTACAAGATCCGATATGTTATTTTTGTAAAGTAATATATGAAAAAATTATTTTTTTAAAAGATAAACAAATTTTTTTCTTAATAAAAATAGAGTGCATGTTGAATCGAGTTTGACCATTATTAAATGAAAAAAAAAACCATTTCTCTACAAAGTTCGAGTTAGAAACCATTGATTAATGAGTGGATAATTGGGTCTTTTGACATTAATTATTGAATGGAAATAGTTCATCTTTTTAAAATGTAATTTTTTAATACAGAAAAGTAATTTTACAAAATTACTCCATATAGGATGTAGAGTGAATCGAGTTTACAAAAACTCACTTTTCATTCATCAACTCTGTTATATAATAATAATAATAATAATAATAATAATAATAATAATCCCTCCGTCTCATATTTACTTGCAACGTTACTGTAGATACCACATTTAAAAAAAATTGTTTATTGATCAACTTTATTTATTTTTGGAGGGTAATATAGTCTTTTTAGATAATAAATTATAAAGTATGCTGGACATGTCTTGCGTGAGATCGTCTTACGTGTGACAATTTTACACTTTTTTAAATTAGTTATCATTTTCGCTATAAAATATCATCACTTGTCATTTATATTATAAATTGTTCATAAAATAACATTATAACTTTTTATTAATTGAGTATCATTTTTCATTGGAAAAGTTATTACTTTGTATCCATCTCATGTAAACCCTTACGTGATAAGGTTTTACACAAGTCTTTGCCAAATATATTATGTGTGTTATGTGAAAGTGAGAAATTTGTAATAAGATATACTTTTAAGAATAGAAATTAATGTGATGTTTTCTTTTAGGAGTGGTGAAATTTAATGTGAAATGGATGAAAACAGAACGTGTAAAGTTTAATGTGGAACGGGAGAAGTAATAAATAACAAAAGCAACTTGCTGTCCAAGCAATTTATTAAACGAACAACACACACTTCACAACATCACAACTAGAAACAAGTTTTATAAAGCAACAGAGGTGGAGGATTTCTTCAAGATATCATTCAAGCATTAAAAGATTAAGATCA
Organism: Pogostemon cablin; assembly: GCA_023678885.1. Taxonomy (NCBI): domain Eukaryota; kingdom Viridiplantae; phylum Streptophyta; class Magnoliopsida; order Lamiales; family Lamiaceae; genus Pogostemon; species Pogostemon cablin. Next base: position 7,090,561 of record CM042962.1, on the reverse strand, counting down.
ATCTATTTGTTTTAGTGATATCATCCATAACCTCCCCGACAAGATTATCAAGCACGATGTCCCCACCTGCATGATCGAACAAGCTGTAAAAACAAAGTATGAATAAAATCTAATCATCAAGTATAAATGTAAAAATATCAAAATTAGTTCTTTAAGTATGTTCGGTTTCAATTCTAGTCTTCTTTTTATTTACAATTCTCAATTTTGATATTTTTTGTTCGATTTTGATCATTTTTGTCTAGATTTAGCCCTTTAATCAAATTTAGTCATTTTTACTGTTCAAAATATAGATCAAAATTGGACAATTATGACACATAAGACTAAATTTAGATAAAAATGATCAAAAATTGAAAATTGCCGATAAAAATAAACTAAAATCATTAAAATTAGTTATACTTAAAAGGTCAAATTGATTTAAATGAGAAGAAGAGGAAACATATTACTTTAGTGGGCGATTCTTGTTGCGGCCACCGCCATATCCGAAAATGAACATAGTTTAGGAGAAGAGATGGAGTAGAAATTATATTATAGGAAGAGTAGTGTAATTGTGAAGGTTATATAGCCTCCAACCACCACTCCATCAATGCCTGCTGATAATACAAATTTCATTCAATAATTGATACAACTTTGAAGAGCAACTTGCTTTTTGTTACTGTTTATTACTATTATTATTATAAAACGTGACATTATAATAGAGTTAATGGATGAAATTGTAAACTCCATTCACCACCATGCACTTTATTTTTATAAAGTAATGTGTAAAAATATTTACTTTTTATTCATCCTCTTAGTAAAAATAAAGTGTATGGTAAATCGAATTCGACAATTATTGAATGAAAATAATTTCATCTCTTTAAAAGTTGGAACGGGTAACCATTGATTGAGCGAATAATAATAAATAATACTCCCCCGTCCCGGGTATTTTCACTCATTTATACGGGCACGTAGATTAAGATGTTTTATTTTTTAATATACTATAATGTTAGAAAAAGTAGGGATAAATTAGTAATTTAAAAAGAAAAAGTAAATAAAGTTTTTGGGAATGATGAATAAAGTGTAAAAAAATAATTAAAGTTGTTGGGATTGTAAAAAATAGATAATAAAATATTATGTATTTTTTCCATTAATAGAGTGAGTAAAAATACATGAGGCATCGCAAAATGGAAAATGTGTAAAAATACTTGGGATGAAGGGAGTAACAGAAAAGATCTCCAAGTTGTATCAAAGTCACGTGTTAAATTTGTGGTATAAATTTTAAAAAAAAATTGATAACCATGCGTTAAAGTTGGCCACATGTGGGAAGTTCAACGTTAATCTTAAGGGAGTTGAGGGTGGGCTGCAGAGAAAAGAGAGAAAAAAAAATAATTGTTTGAACATTTGATACTCACGAGCAAGAATACTCGATCGTTGTAGTAGTATATTCCAAGAAATAAAATTAACGAATCCACAAAGGAGTTAGGTTTGGATTAGTAAAATACGTGAGCTCATATTTATGTCGCTTTTGTAAAGATGATATGAGTTTTGAGTTTGAAATAAACAATTAAAGCAAGTAGCAAGTAAATAAAATAGCATTTAAGAGAAATAACAAGTAATATGATTAACGAGAAAAGAGAATAGGTGCTAAAGTTCAAGTATGGAAAAACATGAAATTAGAAACATCCAAGCACATCCAATTCATATTATCATGCAAAGGGAGTTCAACTCAATTGATGTAGATTAAGGGTGATCACGATTATATCCTAAGCTTCCTTTCGGGTTATAAAGGTTGTTGATCCACTTGAGACTCCAAAAAGCACTTAAGATCAAAGCCAAACATTAACCTCTTCCATCTAGGTACTAAATAATTTCAAATTCTCCCTTCCAAGGTACTAATTAGGATTAACTCTCCCTTTTTGTATACTAGAGCTAACGAATGAATTGGTTCCTCTCATCGAATTCAAATATCCTTTCGGTCAAACCCAAACTCGATGTCTACTCATGCCTTTCTAATACTTAAGAGGGTCGTTTCCATCTCACTCCAAGTAATATACACATGAACATTATAATAGCACTTAATTATCTTAAATCATGCATTGATCAACAATCCATTAAACTAATAATCATTCATGAATAACAAACCATGCCATCACAACATCAAAGCAATTAAAGCCTATGAATAAAAACCAACATCAATTAAGTCAAAAACCAATTTAATCCACATAATAATATAAACCTAATGTGCTCTTCATATTCCTAATCCCACTAGAGAAATTAGTCTAACATGATAATGGTAACAAAACACATGAATGAATCATTACACATATCCATAGTCTTAGATCCAAATGAAAACCAAAAGAGATGTAAATCTTCCCTAGCAATTGCTTGTAGAGAATCTTCAACACTCATTGATCTCCACCTTTAGCTCTTGAATTCTTGAGATCTCTAACACCCAAATGGAAGAGATGAAGATGGATGAAGATTATGGTGTGAAATGGAAGAAATGGTGTGTGATCTAGGTGTATGAGTGAAACCCTTGTGTGGAAAATATTCAATCTCACTTCAAATGTTGAACTTGAGGCTATTTATACCCTCTCCAAGTTGGGCCACGAATTAATCATCAACTGGGCTTTTTACACACACTTATACACATTGGCATGTGAAAATCTAGATTTTTGGCCCAAAATGGCCTTACTCGACTTGGCCTTCCTTACTCGAGTTAGCTACTCGAGACGAGTAGCATGTGTTTTAGCTCCAGCTACCAAGCTCGACTCGTGTCGCTAACTCGAGCTCTTGCCTGTTCGATCGAGTTACGATGCTCTGAAACTTGGAACGCCTACGGCACCTAGCTCGACTCGAGTTGCCAAGTCGTGTTGCGACTTGCAACTCGAGTAAGCACACTGTATGATTTTGAACTCTTGTCCTGCGCCGCATGACTTGCTGCTCGACTTGGAGAGACGCAGCTCGACTCGAGCTGCAAGTCGAGTTAGCTCTCCCAAGTCAAGTTAACTCACTGGATGATTCTGGACAACTTTCGGTCCCCTACTTGACTTGAGTTGGCAACTCGAGTTGTACCTTGCAACTCGAGTTGGTTCCCGTGAGTTCGTTTCTTGTTCGTTTCAGCTCCCGACTCCATTTTTGAACTTTTTTCAATATATTTAGGCTCATTCACAAGCATTTCCATGAAATCACATAACACAACCAAAAAACACATAAAATACGAATAAAATAATACGAAAAGACAAACAAAACAACATTAAAATTTAGGTGAAATAATCATGTGCAATTGAAATTGGTAAGAAGAAATTATTTATAAACTTTTGCATCAGATGAAATATTATCACGAGTGACTCTTTTGTGCGCCCGGACACACGAATTTAGATTCGTGCCCCTTTGGGAGGATTATGTTCACATGGGGACACGGCATGTCCCGGGGGCGCAGGAACTTTTGCCTATTATCACTATCGGAACTAAGGAATCAATTGAAATAATAATTTTTATTTTTGTATTAAGATGCAAAATGTATTACTTGTATGTCATTAGGGATGACAATGGGTTGGGTACCCGCTTATTTTGGGGTACTCGTACCCGTATTCGATTAAAAAAAACTACATGTATCCGTATCCGTCCCGTTTAAAAAATTTATTATGGTACCTGTACCCGTACCATTACCATTTATCAATACCCACGGGTACCCATACCCATTTAATATTCATTTATTTTATATATATTTATATTTTTTTATTGTCTAAATAAGTATAGTAATAAAAATTACATTATTTTTAATTAAATATAAAATAAATATAATATAAATTGTATTATTTTAAATATATTTAATAAATATGATTAAATAAAATTTATAACTATTAATTAAATATATAAAATATCTTATCATATATAAATTATATAATATATATTAAATTTTATAAAAAAATATATAATCGGGTCGTACCCCCGGGTATTTGAGACATTACCCGTACCTGTCCCAATCCTAATGGTATTTTTTACAACTACCTGTACCCGTCCCAAATCCTAATGGTATTTTTCAAAATTACCCGTACCCGTCCCAAACCCATTTATAACTACCCGTACCCTACCCATTAGAGTTCGGGTAGACCGGATACCCAGAAATACACGTCCCATTGCCATCCCTATATGTCATGATATGTACCACGTGTCACGAGTACTTTTAGTTCGATAATATCTTTCTACTAACACATTCTGTGTGACGATTCGGTCATATGTGATGATTAATACAAGTTATTGAATGACGATTTAGTCTAAAATATTTTAAAGTGAGTTATTGGACAACAACGTGCAAAATATTTTTATTAAGAGTAATGCTAATGTACATTCGAATATTAACCTGCATCCGAATTCAATAATTGGTACACTAAAAAAATGGATTATATAAATAAAAAGTTGGTTATTTTTCCAATTCAATCCATCCACTTATTCTCTCATCTGTTGATGAGAGTTAAAATTCATGTATTTTAAGATCATTTTTAAGGGTTTTCATATATTTGTGGAAAAATGCATTTGAAATATTTTATTATGTTTTGAACATAAAAAAAATTAAAAGTGTAATAAACAGAGACGGAGTTAAAAACGACTAAGGAAGAGATCGCTCGACTATCTCGAGCCTAATGGCTTTAGGTCAAGCTGAGCAGGGCAAAAGTTCGAGAAATCAAACATGTCACTCGATCACGTTGATCGAAACTTCTTGAAGTCAAGCAGGAGAGAAGCTCTTCTAGAAAATTGGTCTTCAGATGTGACTCTTGCTTGATGTCCTGCTCAAGGTCAAGCCAGGTTGCTCGATCACATCCGAGGTCGAGCGAGAGTGATATTAAGCCAAAATTAGTTTTTTGCCTCCAGAGTGGATTTTTGGTAAACCGTGTTTCATCAGCCACCACTTATAAAATGCAACCTTAGACTCCACCACAAGAGGATAGATAGATTCTGAATATAGATGTTAATATTCAGAAAAAGGCCGAGGCCAGAAACAATGTACAAATACAACCTCAACGGCTAAAGCTGACAACACAATAAACGAAAGCACAACAAACAAACTCCAAAGGAGTCAAAACGATCATCTAGCTAGAAGAAACTGAAACCTAGCTACATGCATTAAAACATTGTTTACAACACCTCTAATAGTCGGTCTAGAATTATTATATATAGCATCATTCCTCGCCTTCCAAATAAAGTAGACGGTAGCAAAAAGGGCAAGCTCTCTCCTTCTACGAATTGCCTTCCTCGCACCACGATCCTTAGAAATCCATTTGACACCTGCAAAAATTATAGAAACATGACTTGGCCAACCAATAAAAGAACACACTTGGTCCCAAACAATCTTCGAAAAGGAACACTGAAAGAACAAATTATCCCTCAATTCTTGAAGACCAACACAAAAACAGCACTCTGAGCAATCTCCCTCCGCATGCCAACGATCAAAAGTGGCTAAGCGATTCTTAGCCGCTATCCACATGTGAAAGACATGCTTCCTAGGGGCGCAAGAAGTCCAAATCTTAGCAAAGAAGAACTTACTAAGCGCTAAAGGAGCAACTATAGTGTATAGCTTCTTTGTAACAAAGCTGCCCATATCTAAACACTCCATAAAAGCATCAATGGTATCCTCCGGAAGCCATGCTCGTATACGATCACGAGCCTTAAGTACATCTTTCCAAATGATGGATGCTGCACTAGTTGGGACCACATCCAAACTGATACCCCATGGAGATAAACTTCATGGGTCCACCGAAGCCACAAGGAGTTCTTCTCCAAATGAAGATCCCAGACAACCCCACACAGCCACATCATTCATAAGTTCAATGCTCCTAAGCCCCAGCCCTCCTTGCTCCTTAGAAAGGAGCACTTCGGACCACTTAACAGAGCCACGCTTCTTTCCCCATAAAAACAAGCGGATCATGCGTTCAATATGTTGTATAACACCCACAGTGATCTTGACCATAGAAGCCCAGAAATTTAAGATCTCGTAGATGACAGAACGTATCAACTCCAATCTTCTAGTATACGAGAAGTGCTGAGAAGACCAGCTTCGGATAAGACCCGAAATCTTCACGAACAAAGACTCAAAATTAGTTTCCTTTAATTTCTTACTATGCAAAGAAATGCCCAAATAGCGAATTGGCAACAAACCATCTTGAAAAGGCAAAATGGCCTGAATATCCTGCTCAATATCCTCTGAGATGCCAGCCATAAACAAACTAGATTTCTCATTGCTAACTTCTAATCCAGAGACTAAAGAAAAGTTATGTAAAACTTAATAAATAAGATGAGCAGTACGAACATCACCATAAGCAAATAAAATCAAGTCATCCGCAAACACCAAATGCGAAAGGTTAACTTTCGCACGTAATCTCGAATGATACTTGAACTTATTGGCATTAGCAAGCTTCTTGAAAGATCTAGTGAAATAATTCATGCACATCACAAAAAGAAGGGATGAAAGTGGATCACCCTGGCGAAGACCCCACTTATCTTCAAAATAACCTTCTGGCACACCATTAATAAGAATAGAGAAAGAGGTGGTGGGCACATACTCCATAATCCACCCAATCATCAGAGGAGAAAAACGAAGGCCAACAAGCACCCCTCGCAAGAACTCCCAATTGATAGTATCATACGCCTTTTTAATGTCAACTTTGAGAGTCATACGAGGAGCAATATATCCTCTACTCCACCCATAGTTCCTCAAGACCTCCTGAGCCAACATAATACAGTCCCGCATGTGTCTCCCTTTAATAAAGCCAAAGTGATTCACCTTAAAGATTCTGGCAGCAATGATCTTGGAGATGACTTTATATAACACATTACAACAAGAAATAGGTCTGAAATCCTTCACACTCGGATCATGCACTCCCTTAGGAATAAGGGTAATGAAAGTGGCATTCAATTAACGAAGAAGCCTTCCGGAATGAAAGAATTCTTGCACTGCACTCACAATATCATGTCCGATAACCTCCCAAGAATCCTTAAAGAAACCCACGGAAAAGCCATCGGGGCCTGAAGCCTTATTCACATTCATACTCCAAAAAACCTGCTTAATTTCAGACTTAGAAACAGGGGCAATAAACTCGACCCTCTGATCATCCGAAAGAAGCTGTCCCCATTCAAACACTGAATCATCAATGGGAAGACAATCCCGAGAGGTCCCAAGAAGATATATAAAAGGAGACGAACTCTTCAACCATTTCCTCCTTGGAAGAAGTATGCCCAGAGGTTGTTCTCATAGAAGGGATAACATTTCTTCCACCATTAACTTTGACCAACTTGTGGAAGAACCTGGATGGCTTATCTTGGCAAAGTAAGTATTCATTACGAGCTAACTGCGTAAAGAACAAATGCTCTGCATGAGATAGAAAAGAAGCCACTTTCCGAGCATCTAAAACTTTTGCCCAAATATCCATGTTCCCTGGATCATCATGACTTAAAAACTGAAGCTGCTCAAGATCAGCCCTCGCTCTCTCCGCTATGTGATGAAAGTTTCGTTTATCTAAGCCTCGAAGATGAGGTTTAAGTAACTTTAACTTTCGACAAACAACAAACTGCTTCATTCCAAGAATGCCTTGTCCCCAATCATGACGAACAACATCAAGAAAACCATCACAAATTCTCCACATAGTCAAGTATCTAAACGGTTTCCTCTTATGAAATTCACAATGAAAGATAGAGATAATGACCGCGCAATGATCAGAAGTTGCACCCATAGGCAAGAAATCCGCATGGACCATACTTCTATCACTCGCCCATAATCATTAATAAGGACTCTATCAATGCGACTCCATCTAGTACCATTCGTCCCGGTAAAGAAACAGGCACGTGAGATAACATCATCCAAACTCAAACTCACACAACAATCTTCAAAATCTACTCTAAACCAATTGAAGTGGTTTGAGAAGATACAGACCTCTTTTCTGGCTGCCTGATAGAGTTGAAATCTCCCAACAACAACCAAGAAGAGTCAACAGAGGCACCAAAATCAGAGAAGGAATGCTATAATAACTTCCTCTGAGCCACAGTATTATGACCATAAACAACAGAAACCATAAACTCCTTATGCATAGTCAAGCAAATCAACGAACCAGAAATACATTGATCATGCATGACAAGAGGAACAAATTGAACAATGGAAGGATTCCAAGCCACAACAATACGACCACTAGAAGCAATCTTAATGTTATGAGCAATAGACCATCCACGAACAATAACATTCATAACATCAACAATATTATTGAGTCCCAACTTAGTATCAATAAGACCCAACAAACACAATCATGACTCTGTACTAACCTGCGAACTGCTTGCTGAGCCGGAGCACCCACCAAGTCTCGTACATTCCAAGCTAGTAACTTCATGATAAGTGAGAATCGGGAGGCCTACCCCGGATGCAATCAACGATTCACCACCCTCACTAGGCTCACGAATAACTACTCCAGTATTACATCGAGTTGCAGATCTAGACCTCCCATATTTACCTCGAGCACGTCTAGTCACATCTTCCTCCTCAGACTCCAAAGAGGAATCTGACTTAGCGGGTGATTTGCCCTTCCTACTAACCTTCTTCGAAACCACAACATCCCTAGGGCAATCATCTTTAGAGGAAGACTTAATCAGAGGAGAAGGCAAGTCCTCAAGATGTGCACTACCTTCCAAAAGAGCATTAAACCGCGAAGAGATGGGCACCATAGTACCACCATCCGCAACCCCACCAACAACCGCACCTCCGATCTTGGTTTTAGATTTTGACCTTCGCTTAGGTTTAACCTTAACAAACTAATCCGAAGGCTCTACACCCTTAGCATTTCCACTCTTAGTATCCACACCCTTCGGATCATCACCTTTAATATCCACATTATCCTTCTCAACCCTTTTATCTTTGCCCACATTACTAGGTTAAGCCACAACTTCCTTGCTAGGTACCTTGCAAGCACCATTTTGATGACCAAATTGAGTACATACATGGCAATAAGAAGAAAGTTGTTCATAAATAACTTGTTGCTTGAAAACCCCTCCTAGAAATCGAAAAGTAACTTCCTCTGGAAGGTCCTTCATCATATCCAAATCAATGCGGACTCTAACAAAGGAAACTCTATCCACATTACCCGACTGAGAATCAATATAGATAGGACGTCCGACTGCAGATGCAATAGAACTGATATGTTGACGGGTCCAAAATTCCAAAGGAAGCAAAGAAAAACGAACCCAGACAGGCACACGGGAAATCTTTTTCTCACCAAATTGAATTGCTCTCGGGAGCTTTTCCAATAGGAGAAAACGATCCCAAATAGAGTATGGTCCCATGTGCAAGACCTTCAACTTATCACCCTCCCCATAGAATCTGAAAATAATCCAACATGTATTGTGCATAGTAACCATATATCTCACTCTCCAAGTACGACAGATAACATGCAACGCTCTCATACTAGGGAATCTCCCAGAAAAGTACCCAATCAACGTATAATTCCATATATCCAAATCATATTTAGGATCAAGAAAAATAGAACCATCATCAGCCGGTGGAATATACGTAAGTTACCTTTCCTTCTCAACATGATTATTGCTAACAAACTGCGAGTAATCAAGAGGTTCACTAACCTTAGTGGGATTCTTCTCCGATTTAGCATTTCCACGCCCACCTCGCTTGAAAACCTTTCCTCCCTTCAAAGGAGGTTTCAGAGCATGAACATTCGCATCCTTTTCACCATTCAAATGAGATTTAGGCACACTATCACTCGCATCCGTCGCATCCACATCCTTCCTCAAAACATCACCCAAAGCTTCCATCGAAGATGAAGCTTCATGCAATGCCTCAAGAAGACTCTTGCCCACAAGTGTAGCCTCATCCTCAACCTCCTCCATCACACAAGAAGCCTTCAATGATTTCTTAGAAGGTACAATATTAGATACCTCACTTGACTTGAGATTCTCCTCCATAATAAGAACATGGTTCTTAACATTGATTGCATGACCCTCCTTCGATGACTTAAAGGTCTCTCCGACCGCACCATTAGCCTTCACTCCCTTCGAGGATGAGGAAACTTTAGTCTTTTTCCCCATGAAGCGAAGGATCGAAGGACATGCAAGGCTTCAAAGTCAAGAAAACCCTCGAAAAATCTTATTGGAAATGGCTAGAAAATGACCGCCGGCGACCTCCACCACCGTACACCACCACCGTCCGACGAGATACCGCCGGCTAGAAGACCAAGTAACAAAAGAAAAAGCGGAAACCTAGAGAGAGAAAATCTCTAAATCTCCAGAGCACCAGACTCTCATAATCCATCATCACGCCATCTTTCACATTCCACCGCATACGGAGAGAATTCAAGGTTCGTATTTGCTTACTTGGAAAAGAGATAAAAATTCCTAAAAGGACGGAAGTAAAGACGAAGAACTATATTTTTTCAAGAGTTTTTCTTCTCTTTATTTTCTATTTCTTAATCTTATAGACTTGTGGGTGAAAACTTTTCCGATAGTTGTTTGAAATATTATGGGCTAATACTCTTTTTTGTAGTTTTGAGGTTTTGAAGATTTTCTAATTATATCAAATTGATAGATTTTGACACTGGTGATGACGGTGATTGAATAATATTTATTCATTATTGAAGTTTTAAGTTGAACTCTTATGATCTTATTTCTTCATTCTCTTTCGGTTATTTATTCATTATATTTTAATGGATTGATGTATGATTGAAATTTGCATGTATTGCATGCTCATGTTTGTTATCTTGTGGCAATTAAAGGGCCTCATATGTAGTAGGTTGAAAACAATAATTGTTTTTTGATCACATCAATCTAAGAAGGAAATAAATATCTTATAATGGGACGTACCAGAATGACAAAATATATATGCATTAAGAAGGATTACATATTCCCACACACACACATATATATATATATATATTAGGGCATGAGCAAAAATGTCATTTTTAATAGTTCATTTTGAAAAATACCACCTACTATAATTCTTTAAAAATGCTACTTTTTTTAAAATTTTGACATAATTAACCTTAGTCCGCAATTACGTATGCAACCCTATATGTAATTATATGTGCGACCCTACGCGCGACTATGTGTGCAACCCTACACATATTTTATTTACTAACATATGTGCGACCACATCACGCGACTATATGTGCAATTATGCATGTGATCTTATAATATTAATTATATAATGAAGAGTGAAAAAAAAAATTGATATTCTTCTAAAAGAATTATATTTGGTGTCATTTTTCAAACTCAGACTATTATTTGGAGCATTCTTCGCCATTCCTCATATACGGAGTATATTTTATCATGCTCACACTAGATAACTTTTGCTTTTCAAAATTTACTTAATTATAATTGATTATTGGGGAAAAATAATACACGCAATTATCAAAATTTAGTTTGATGCCAAAAATTTTCTGCTATTTCCATGTGAGGTTGATTGAATTTAAGTATGTAAGGTTTGATGATTGTAGATTTAGCCATCAATTGGGTAAATGATGCTACTGAGATCAGCTTTCACTCCGGTGTTCACCGCCGTTTCCAGGAAACCCGATTCCCAGAGGTTGTTATTCTGTAAATCTTTCAGCCGACGGTGCCCACAAACTGCTCGACGGAATGCTTCAGACACCTCCAGCTCACTGTTGCTGCTTCACAAGCTTCCCCCTGCATCCGCTTACGTACACCTCCCTTTCTGTCGCAAACGCTGCCATTACTGCGACTTTCCCATCATTGCTCTTGGCTCTTCCTTCTCAGGAGATCACCTCGACCCTCGTATTTCCAGCTACGTCGAGACGCTCTGCAGAGAAATCATGGCCACTAAGTTAAACTCCGGCGACTGCCTGCCTCTTGAAACTGTGTATTTAGGCGGCGGAACGCCTTCGCTCGTGCCGCCATTGCTTGTTTCTTCTGTTCTTGATTCATTGTCGTCTAAATTTGGAGTTTGTGGAAATGCAGAGATATCAATGGAGATGGATCCCGGCACGTTTGATGCGGCAGCAATGAAGGAGTTGGTGGGTTTGGGTGTGAATAGAGTTTCATTGGGAGTTCAGGCTTTTCAGAATGAATTGTTGAAGTCTTGTGGGAGAGCTCATGCGGTTGACGAAATTTTTGAAGCTGTTGATATTATCAAGTCATGTGGGGTTGAGAATTGGAGTTTAGACCTCATTTCTTCGCTTCCTTTCCAAACACCAACCATGTGGGAGGAGAGTTTGCAGCTCACTGTTGAAATTGGGCCCACTCATGTTTCAGTTTATGATTTGCAGGTTGAACAAGACACAAGATTTGGTGTTCTGTAAGTCAAAATTATAATCTGCAGATATCTTAGCTTTATGGTTTCACAGTTGCAGATGATGCTTCTTTTCTTCCTTATATTTCAGGTTCATGCTATTGTCTGTCTTTGTTAGTTTGGTTTAAGCTTAGTTTGAATTTTGGCTGTTACCTTTGTTAGATGTAAATTGTAAAAAAGATGATTAGGTCTGTGACTTATGCAGCTATGCTTGGTTTGTTTGGATGCAGTAGGGTAATGATGATGTGTTTGAATTAAAATTTATAATGAAAATGAGTAGATATTGCTGGTCTTATAAAAGAGGGTTTTATAGATTTGCAGGTTAGCTTTATATTTCGTTAAAAAACAAACAAAACAAAGCATCACTAAATTAAAAAAAAGACATAGCTATCAGTATTTGTTGTATGTACTTCAGTGTTTTAAGAACAAATTGGAGGTTGTGTTTGGATTATAAGATTGGTGGATCGATTTGAAATTTGTTGTAAAATCCTTTGGTAATTGATTGTTTGGAAAAATAAAGATCCGAGGGTTTAGGGTTCCTGCATGTCAGATCTCTCAGTCAAACACTTTTTGTGAGGGAATTTTGAATTGATAAGATTAGTTTGATTTGATGGATTTGTTATGCCAAGATAACACGAGTTTTCTACAGAATTATCATTTATACTATTAAGCCTGAAATTTATGTTCCTTGAGGTCTTGATTTTTATCAGGATATTTGTGTTTACAGATATACGCCTGGTGAATTTCCTCTGCCTTCAGAGAATCAATCTGCTGAGTACTACAAAACAGCTTCAAGAATGCTAAGAAAAGCAGGCTATGATCATTACGAGATCAGTAGTTACTGCAAGAGTGGTTTTCAGAGCAGGCACAACAGTACCTACTGGAAGAACAAACCTTTCTACGCTTATGGACTAGGTTCAGCCAGTTACATCGATGGAGTAAGGTTTTCAAGGCCAAGGAGACTCAAAGATTACACGAGATACGTGCAAGATTTGGAGGATGGGCTCATAAATCATATCCAGGATGGGACTGTTGATACTAAGGACTTAATAATTGATATTGTTATGCTTTCTCTCAGAACAGCAGATGGCTTGAATTTGAAGTCTTTCAGTGAAGCTTTTGGCGATTCGATTTTGCTCTCCATTCTAGAGGTGTACAAACCTTATTTTGAAAGTGGGCATGTTATCTGCTTAGATGAGGAAAGAAGAAATGTTGCAGGTGATGAAATCATGTCGCTTGTATCGAACGAGAAGGTGGGGTTTCTTCGACTCAGTGATCCGGATGGTTTTCTACTGTCAAATGAGTTAATATCTCTTGCTTTTGGAGCCATAGGTTGATGGATATTTATTCTCATCAACATGTTGAAGTTTCTTTATCTGGCGACCAAAGTTGGGAGCAACTTCATAGTATTTGTTACCAATTGTGAAGGCTGGTTTTGTACCCTATACAATACACGCATACAAAAACACAATATATTCTCTGCAGAACTAGGATTGTATATTTATATATGAAGAGTTTGAAAGAATCTTTTGTGCATTGTTGTATGAATTATGAAATTTAATTCATACAACTGGATCGACTCATTCATTTTTTAAAAAAAAAAGGGAGGAAAGAATCCAAAAAAATAAAAATAATAATTGAACTTTAATGGCAAAACAGTAATAAAACGCCCACTCGAGTGTACACAAATTGTAAGCTTGAAAGCACGTTCAATGAAACATAAAAATTAAATCACGAGGACAAAATGTAAACCACGGACACTAAATAGTAATATACTTAATACACAACACACAAAACAAGTTGAAATTTTTTCAATCCTATCATTATGATAAATATATCAATAACGAATAAAAAATATACGATTCTTTTCATCAAAATATCCGACCACATAAATCTATTTCTTTAAAACACAATTGGATTTACTTGCACATAATTCAATTTAGCTGAAAAAATAATCGAAGTTGAGTGAAACAATCAGATGCTTACCCTCCAATGGTTTTAAAGGCCAATATTCATCTTGGGGACATATCGAAACAAACTTAACCTTGAAGCTCGACACCCAAAAGTGAAATGTCAAGCATTCTAAACACATAACACAAGTCAAAACTGATAATACGATAACATTTAATTTACCAGTCACACACAACTTTACTAATAATTCAAAGTTACATTACACCTCTATTTTATTTGATGTATTTCACCATGTACGGACCTTCAAGTTCATACCCCAATTTCCTATAATAGTGTCTCGTTCCCACACCTGAAATGACAGCAATCTTCCTTGATTTGTGCTCTCTAACGGCAATCCTCTCCGCCTCCTCCATTAATAGAGTGCCGTAACCTTGATGTTGCAGTTTATCAGCATCTCGGCCGTGAACAGGAACTGCTGTTCCGTAAACATGTAATTCGCGTACAATTGAACACTTCCCCATGAGCTCTGGGCAAGTCACATTCTTCCCACATTTCCGCAGACGCAATAACCCAACTAATATATCCTGTACGTACACCATTCAAGGAACAATAAGTTTCTAAGGCACAAGTAGATGCAATAACGATCTTTTGCAAGCATAGCCAAGTGTATTATAGTGAATATAGCATCAGTTACCTGTTGTGGGATGGAATCAATCATCGCACGGAGAACAGAGAATATATATTTTTATGAATCCAAAAATGAAAGAGAAAAAAAAAAAACCATTCTCCAATGCAGAGACAAAAGTTAGGGTTCTTTACAGTATTCTTTCTTCTATTTAGCAGTTGATTGATTTTCAAAGAAGTCATAAACCACGAGATAGAGGTAAATATCAGAGTTATTTACGATCACATAACTCATAAGGGCAAATTTGTTGGTTGGAAAACTAGCCTTTCATGAATTGGCACCACTTGATAATTCAGTATTCTCGAATGAAGGTTAATATATTTCAAAAGGAATGTCAAATACATATACATATACAAAAAGGAGCCATGCACAATATAAAAGACAACTCAGTCACAGGAAACAATAGGCCCATCTATCAGTATTCTTTTTTCATGAATTGGGTATTATGAATTAGCTAAATTTGGGAATACAGTCATACACAAGCTTAATCCATGGCCAAGGTCAACCAATTTTTCCAATAATCTATTGACACAATTAACATGGCTTCATTACTAACCAAGACATTAAGAGCAACACATCGCACCAAGGTTTCACAATGCTGATAATGTATGGGTAAAAAGGAAGAGATGGAGAAGGCATAACATTCCAGTTACCCAGAAAATGAATTAGCAATGTACATTACGAAGTGGTCATCATAAACAAGCATAAAAAAAAGGGAAAAAAAGAAAAAGATAGCCTAGATCTCTGGGTCAACAGAGTATATAATATGCCAAACTCAAACATACTTAAGATCATAATATGTAATTACAGATCTCAAGTTCAACTTTTTCTCCAGATTTAAAGCAATATAATTTAAATCCTCAAGTATTGAGTTAACACACCTGGCGTGTATCTTCATATGAAAGAAACGTTTCCCAGCCCTCATTTGCGGAATAATCACGTCGAACAAGCTGGACTTCTTCCGGCCTTATCTTGTGGTGAATGTCCTAATTTTATTTAGTAGAAAATCAATTCGATGACTCAATAAATTAAAGCATCAATAGAAGGCAAGAAAGCTGTTCACTTGCCTGAATACCAGCTTCACGTGTTCGAACATCTCTGCATTTTAAGCCCAAATCATCCATCCTTGCTAAAGCTAGTTCCCGAAGATTCCCTTTTTCAACCCCAGAAGTAACTAGAGGCATAGGGATATCTCGCTGAACTCGATATACACGAGTCCATGGAGGAACCATTGCTAGAATTCGAGCTATGATGTCCACAAGCTGTTCAGGAGGATAATTTCTATACCTGTATTATGAAAATTACCAGATTATAATCTTATAAAATGATTAAAGTTCATCATTCATCCAATAGAGGAAATTAATTTATCTATAATATGAGGCTGAACTAAACCTGCCCGTTTTCCAAAGTTCATAAAGCCCTGTTCCACGAATCACTAAAGTTGGATAAATTTTAAGCCCATCAGCTCTAAAGCGTGGGCTCTCAAAGAACTCTTTGAAACTTTCCATGTCCCTCTCGACCCCAACATTTGGAAGATCAGGCATCATATGAGCGACTACCTATTATTATAAAATAAATGTGAACAAAGAAACATAGGAAAGAAATCAATTATTTGATATCATAGCAATAAAACTATAGATCAGTGAGGTTACAAATATAGGTGATGCCGATCTGAAAATTAATAGCAAGAATCAAGTGGACAAAGGAAAAAGAGTGAAAGGATCATCTTTAAGACTAAGAATGATGATGAAGATGCAGATATTGAAATTGATTTTGAGTGTGAAAGGGATGTAGCGGAAGAATTTAAAAAAATGATGCATCTTCCTATTAAAATAGTATGGTTCCATTACTTCAAATAGAGGGAGAGCAGCTATACAAGAAAGGAAAAATCTGATTTCTTTTCATTTTGTTTGGATGAATTTGGTAAGTAGAAACTAGGATACTGGCCCAAGATCACAAATTTAAAATAGCATTGTTCCATTAAAATGAAAATAAAGATAAATGTAATATCAACAAAAAGACTACTACTATTGTAAACAGTATAGAGAAACACCTTGAAACCAGCATCCTTTGCCAAGCAAAAGCAATCAGCCACAGCTTCTACAGTGTGCCCTCGATTGGTGTCTCGGGCAACATCTTCATATGTGCTTTGTACTCCAATTTCGAGTCTTGTACAACCATAGGAAAGCATCTGCCTCAAATGAGGTCCAAGGCAGTAATCAGGCCGCCTGATATTTACATATAAAAGCTACTCAGACACACAAAAAATTATGTCACTTGGTATAATACATGAATCAAACAACACAATGACAGCTAGAAGCCTGGAACATAAAAGTATCTTGCTTTTCCAGTTGAAAATGTTAATGCAAGCACTTAAAGTCTTGCTAAGTATCTAAGATATGGGTGAGATGTTCTGTTGCTTAAAGAACGAAAAAGTTACTCTACTCTTCTTTGACCTTTCTAAACACTACAACTGTATTAAATTTTTTAAGCGTTCATAACCGAAGCCAATATTTTCATTAGAATCCCAACATGGAAAGAAAAAGAAAGATACTGTTGTTCTCTAAAAGTTACATAAGTAAAAGATGATAGTAGCACCAAGAAAAAGAAAACAAACCCAAACAGCCAAGCTTACGTTTCAATTGTCATCCCTATGCACTTTATCGCACTGTGCTCAGAGTAAGAAACTGCTTCTTCAACATTTGAAGATGTGTGGCCTGATAAAGCATCATGGAGATTACTGATAAAATAATTGCGGTACTCTGAAGGCAATGACATAAATGTACCACCCATCAAAATGAATTCCACCTGTATGAGTAACACATCATAATTGGAAACAATTTTTAAGGCTGGCCACTTAAATAAACCAATGCAGGAACTCAAAGTAATCAGTAAAAAAGGGGAAAACCTTATCAACACTGTGTCCCAACCTCTTCAGCTGATCAATCCTGCTCCTTGCCTGGACATAAGGGTTGTATCTATAAGAAGGAAAATCATATTCTTAATTCGTAAGTTGACATACTTTCTTTCTATGCTAAGTAACCAAGATTCAAGTTTCTTAATATTAAAATATTAAAATACTATAAGGGCTCAATAATGCAGGGTAACATGTCAAGTTTAATGGAGTAACATATAGGCAAGCAAAACAAATTCCTCATCTGAAATCATCCTTGAATGAATTTTTTCACTTCAATGGAGAGATCTTCTATTAAACAATAAGCTCAAGTAAATGAATTCCGTGCAAGTTCTGGCAGAAACAGCCATTGTGTACTTGACATCTAAATTCCAATTGCAGAGCCTTTCCGTGCACCCATGTTAAGCCAATCAGAAATTGAATCAGGATTGTACAAATGAATTAGCGTCTTCGACCTTAAATAGGGGAGTAAACTTCACTACTATTGGTCTCTGAGCATCTAATCACAGCAACATTGCAGTATGAGTTTAGCAGGTCAAAATTGTTTCACATAAATGGTCAGTCACATGAGTGGCAGACAGTCATGCAACTAAAAGGATGTGAAGCAAGAGGACTTCTTCATCAAACCCAGTTTTATCAAAAGGAACTACTGAATACAACATACATTCGACATTTTTCATTAATTTTGACTATTAAATTGAAAGAGTCAACAAATTAAATCCATAAAACTTGAACGAAAAGGCACCAAGTATGACATCTACAATTCAATAGCAGAACCCTTGCATACAATCAGCACTGAATCCAAACCATACAATAATGTGGGATTAAGAGTCCAGACCTTATCATCGTCTGCTGACAATGTCACACCAATGAACAGAATAAGGGGGGGAAATAAATGGTCAATCACACAACAAAATCATAGGTTCGCTTTGCACCCAGATGTGGCATAGTGTTCAGGTACTAGTTAGAACATCATTTTGATTCACATAACAATGTCACAGGCTCACTGGACGGGTACTATGCAACTAATAAGATGCCACCCTAAGGAGAATTTCGTGAACCCCAATTTTCATCAATCAACAGTCAAAAGGACAATGACTAAGGCTTCGATCAACCAATAAAATCACAACCAGAAGAGTTCCGCTTACAAGCCAACACAAAAATTAATTAAGAAAGCATACCTAGCCCTTATAGCTCTCATGCTAGTAGGCTCATATCCCGTGTAACTCTGCGTACTATACTCGAAATCCGAATCCGGCCCTCCTGGACAGTAAACGCAAATATTCCCCGTCGTCGCAATATGGGGGCATCGATGAGGCTTAGACATAACGGCGACCACTGCAATCCCTGACGCCGTTCGAACCGGTTTTGCCCGGAGTTTGGGCAGTAGGGCTTCCTTCTCTGTTTCAGGCAGCGCCGCTATCATCTCAACAAGCTTGGGGGCCTTCGAGAGTCCGTACTTCCGACACGCAGCGGATTTGACGGCGTTTAGATCGACGTCGTGACCCTTGCGAGAAAGATCGACCATTGTGGAGACTATTTCGGCGATTGCTTTGACCCGGGCTTCTTCTTCAGATAACCCGTGAGAAATAACTCCACCGCGGCCAGGCCGCGGGAGCTTCCGTGTTTCCGGCACGGCCTCCACCGCCGCCGCCGTCATGGTTTGAGGTTTGGAAAGTGTTTCTGTATAACTCAGTGTCACTGTGTGTTAACGCTGGTATTACTTTGGAGGTGAGGCTTACGTTAAGCTTGGGGAGGGTTTTAACTCTGCCACTGGTTTTGTGAAGCCATCCTAATTGTAATTGATAATTGTATAGAATTGCTTTCAAAATAAAATAATTGTATAGAAAAGGGAGACTTTAATGCATGTTATCATAGTTTAAAAAAATATTAAGTCAATTCAAAAGTATCCGTTTTACTATTTTTTTTGCGTCAAATTCAAATGTATCTATTTCTATTTAAAACAAGGTAAGCCCCATCATTACCATAATCCAACTAATTGAAATAAATTTTAAAGAAAGGGTAAATAAGTAAAAGTACACAGTCCAACTATCCACTACACATCTGATAATAATACTTCTTAATCTACGCGTAAAAAACAAATGGTTACATTTGGATTGGCCGAGGGAGTATTTTAATTAACAATAAACATATTTTTACCTATATAACAACATATCTTTAAAATATCTCACAACCTATCTTACATAAATACCGTTTTACAAAAGACATTATCCTTACGAAATTAAAAGCGAAGTCATCAGAAAAGCGTTGGATCATAATAGATGATACATCATGAATCCCACTAGTTAAATACACATTTGCTTGTTGGAATTACTTAGAGGGCTCAATAGTTGTTCTAAAAATCTGATTGAGAACTATATCCATTCGGCTTGAGATTACAATGGATGATGTAGCATTTTCGCCAATGGAGAAACAGATTCCTTTGTACTTTGTAAGTCCTCTATCCTAAATTGAATCCCCAATATTTTGAAACACCCTTGGTGTGATAATAACACCAGTTGCATTAAGTTTCTCAAAATTCATCCGAATAACACCATTTGGAGATTGATTACAAGATTGAACACCATTTGAGAGCTTGAGAGCACACTGTGGCTCTCTAGCAATGTACATTTAACTTAAATTTCCAGACTAATTAAAAATCATTAAATGAGTTACTACAATTGTCATTCTTAAAATACAGAAACCGAGTGAGTCGAGAACTCCTAATATTTGGTGGAGACGGCGGTGATCCGATTGGATAAGGCGCCGTAGGAAAACAAACTGTTGGAGAACCATCGGATTGTGGAGAAAACTCATTTACAAGGATAATACAAGGACATTTATGTCTTATTAATTAAATGATATTTTAATCTAATTTTAGTGGGGTGTACGAATAGTCATTCCCTTATCAATTTTTCACATAATATAAAAAAATTCTTAAATTCTAATATGAGCAGCAAAAATGTCAATACTCATCATCCAAAAATTTCATTATTTTCACACCCATACATTGTGGACACATGCATTCGAGTGCAATCAAGACCTGCTCTTTAAAAGGAGGTAGATCAACACATTAGAATATATTTTTTTTTGAAAAAAAAAAAAGAAGAAGAATTTAGGAAACTTGTGACTCTTTCTATCAGGATTTAGACAATACAAAATCATTTCCACAATCCAACTCATTTGGGAAAGATTCAAAATCTGCAAGAAGCTACTTAAACTACCACTTCCATACAGCAGTCCATCAACATACATCTTCCACGAACAGATAGCCTACTGACGTGACACGAGAGCTGGAAACTGTGATGTTGAAACAATTGATTTCTTCTAGTAGAGAGTTCGTATTCCGACAATTTTAATGTCCAATCTCCGATTCTGGTCATAAAAGTAACTGAAATGGCAACTCTTCTGTAAAGATGACACACAAGTCTCAGAGATATATACACCAAAACAACATGAGACATGAAAATCTTTGAATGCAGTACTAATCATGAATGATGCTAATCTTACTAGTGGAGCTACAAAGAGCAGCATTATTCTATTTAATCTTTGATACTTCGGACATACTGCTAGTTCCAAAAATAAATAAAGGGTCATTCCTAGAGGAAAATGTGAATTCTGATTCGTAGCCTAAACAACATTCTAGAGGAAGTACAGGCCTTTCACATTTCGAGTTTAAGAAATCTCATCAAATTATGAGTGATTTTGTATGACTAATGTTCACTTTTACGTAGCTTTCATTTTTTATGTAGATACACGAAACAGACCTTCATATCATCTAGTTTTGTCCTTCCCTTGCTTAGCATCATAGATGTGAAACATGAGCTGCACATTTGAGATAAAAATAAAGAAACAAATTGCTATACGAAAGAAACTAAAAGTTCATTGATCCAAAATTTGCGTACCTTTGTTCCAACATAAAATGTGAATAATAAGCCACCAATTGTAGCTAGGCCTGCAAAATACATATACAATGTAATGTCCTTCGAAGCAAATAAATAATATGAAGAAAGTGCACGCTACAAACCTTCTTCCTGGAGGAACCCAGAAACCAACCAATTAATGCCTGATGGACCAATTACAAACCCAACAAGATTAGCCACCTGCACCACAAAGCTTCAAATTAGTATACTACTCTCTTTTGACTCATAACACCTTTTTATTTAAAAAAATAATAATTAGTTCTGGTTGTTGTGTAAACTCATTTCACATTTTTTTATGTTTTTCCAACTAAGTCACAATGATTAAGCTGTAAGATAGTGTGTTTCCAAAAGACAGTTTTTTTATCACCCTTTGCCTAAATTGGTTTCCATAATCTGTCCAAAATAAACAGTGATCAACTCATTTGGATAATAAAGCTGCGTAAAAGCTTATGTAGCCTACAGGTGCATTGAAACTACATCAAGGAGCCTGTAAAGTTAAAAA
The DNA here is from genome assembly GCA_023678885.1 of Pogostemon cablin. NCBI lineage: Eukaryota > Viridiplantae > Streptophyta > Magnoliopsida > Lamiales > Lamiaceae > Pogostemon > Pogostemon cablin. The sequence goes on along the minus strand of CM042962.1, from coordinate 7,068,355 downwards.
TAGAGTAACCTCAACAGCATGGCCCGCCCAACTAAGACAGAAATCTGTTAGATATTTACGAACACCATGAATGAGAACAGAAAGGTTGTCGTCATCCAGACTGCAGGACATCAAAATGACAATCCAAACCTCACAGAGAATTTGAGGAGCAAGAAAATAAGGTGATTCTAGAGTGTATAGGAAGTACAATCCACATCACCTCTTCAACAACTAGTTAAGTAAAATATATGCTATAAATCTACTAAAGTAGAGAACTGGCAATCGACACAAGTCTATGCAAAGGAATGGCCAATGCTGAAAATCGTAGACAGATAATAACTAACTGCTTCTAAGTATTTAATTATTTAGTAACTTTACATTGCACTTTGACTTTTGACAGATCCAATTTCAATCGTAGTCAACTAGCAGCTATCACAAAAAAGAAGAGACAGATACGGATGTAAATTAGCAGTGCCAATTTGAAAAAAAATTGTCAATTCGAGTTTGAGCTCTATAATGTTATCAACCCAAGCTCGAGACTAATGGAATCTGGCTCAAAATTTCATGAACAAGCTCATTTAACAAACCCACAAAACATATTTGAAAGTACTCAATAAAATTTAAGAAACTGAAGCTAATCTCAAGATCAATACTTCTTTTATCAATCTAAGCTTGAGCTCTACTTTTAATATTCATTCAAACTTGAGCTAATTCTAACAAGCCAAGGTATTCGTTTACTTCCCTAGTGGCACTGTCACAGTTTTGACGTGTATAATGATAATAAACATGTTACATCAATAATATAATATAAAAAATCTATAACAAGATAAATTTAGCATAATGATGACTTGCAGAAGACTAACCATCAGACAAGTTATCGTTATTGCACCAGCAACAGCACTAAGTTCACGAAAGATAAATTTCCTCAAAGGGCTTTCAACCTGAAAAATTATATGATACGAAAAACATAATGAGTATCAGGGGTGAGTTTGCAGTTGATATGATAGTTAATATTTAATTTGAGTGTGTACATACATATAATTTGGTAAATCAACTTTCTTCAATGCCCCCTAAGGTAGATGGAAAAACTCTGATATAACTATATTCTTTTTAAACAATTTTGTCGAAACATACATGTGAAAACACAATTGCAGAATAAATTGATCCTCAAGAAGACTAATGTACTTTTCTAACCATGCTGCAATTGTGTTTTAACATAAATGTATGTGATTTGCAGCTTTCAAAATTTTAACTTCTTGTCATTTCCTGCAAATCTTTAATCTTTTTCTTGTTTCTCTCCAGAGTTTAAGGAGGAATATTGAAAGTTGATGGCTAAGAATTGATCCATAAAAATATTGTACAATTTTTACTGTCTTAACTTATATAGGCTCTCTTAAAAAAAGTTTATATAGGCAGTACAGAATATTGAAATAGACAGCGAGTAAACAAAAATGAAGGTGTTTAATTATCATTTTACACGTGAGTGCTTCAACGGTCAGGAATTCGTTGGAGTCCTCATTACTTCCTGGACTAGTTTTTTTAATCATTTGATTTTCTATGTAGGACACCAACATATTCTGTGTTTTATTTAATTTTTCGATTCTATATTAGAAACATTCTATCTACTCTAAAACATAGTTTCCTATTCGATTATTATCAGGATGCAAAGAGTTTTATATAAATATATATTCCTTAATTATAGATTTATTATATGAGTCTAATTAGCAGCTTGATAATTTCCTAGACTTGGTACATTTCTTTCCTAAAATAGTGCCATGATAGATGTACAAATAAGCAACTCTTTTCCTATCAATATAAATATAATTTCATTCATCTATGAAGTACGAATATACCTCAAATGCTTTTGCTGCTGATTTTACAAGCAATTCCGGTATAAAAAATATACATGTCAACCATGCCCAAGAAAGAAGTTTCCTGGATCACAAAAACAAGTTGTAGGACAAGAAAAAGGAAAGGATACATCATTTACTGTGCAAACTCAGAGAAGCAATATACCATTCTAAATCATGCCACAGAGCAACAAAGGTGAAGACAACCCAAACATTCAGCAGCTTTGTACGAGAACCCCCAAGAGGTATATAGATATATCTGATAGAAATATAAATCAGTCAGTGTCGGCTGACAGAATAACAAACTAGTAAAATAACAGAACTGAAGAAAGAAAAAGGGAAAAATTTTTACCTAACAAGCCATTTGTTGAACGAAGCATGCCAATTTTTCCAAAAACTTTCCAAGTTGTGGCAATTGTTAACACACCTTGGCATATTCTCCAGAGTCACAATACCATTAATCTACAAATGGTATAAATGTTAGCACTGATTGCAACCATCTTATGAATTACGCAGGACGTATCAGAACATGGAAATTAGTATGGATATGAAATAAGTGATCTGGGAAACCCACCAGTGACCAAAATCTGAAGTAGCGCCAGATCAGCAAAAATTTTAGCCACATAAAGTTTAGAACCTGCATTTTATCAATATATCACCAAGTTTTAAATGTTACAGTCTGACGTACAATGAAATGTACATAAGAAATTATGCAAAAATGTACAAAAAAAAAATCTAGCCTCAAACTTTATTTTGGAGTGGTACAACATTTACGAGTTAAAATGAAGTGACGGAAGGAAATGACAGTTATATACAAAACTATAGTTGGTTCTTGTAATTCATTAATATAAAAGATGAAAACCACCTACTACTAATTCCATGATTGATTTCATTTAATCTCGTATTCATGTTGTTAGAAATTGATGGTTTGATTAGAAGAACGAATCTGTTTCTGATCGTGTTCCTTTGGCCCTGGCTTCCACTTCTAATAGATTAAGCTCCAGTGTTCTAAGAGAAAAGTATGATGTGCTCGTATTCAAATCACATTAGGCCACAAACCAATAATCAGACACACTGACCAGGAAAGTGATTTGCATTCCTATGAATAATAGCTAAATAGTAATTAGCATTTGTCAGCACTTGGCATACGAACGGTGTAATTTCAACAGACAAAAATGCTTCTAAAAGCAATCAATATAAACAACTATTAATTCAGCTATGGTGAAAACCAGGATAAATTATCAGATAAGAACTTACACCATATCCTATGATAAAGATGTCCATTGGAGACATTTGTTTCCACAAACCACTGCAAGCAGTAATGATTAAGCAAAAAACATAAAGATTAATCATTGAATGGCATCTATTGGCATGAATATATAAAAACTCACCTAATGGCAAATGCATTATAGTAAAAGAAATGTGTCATTAGTTCCATCAGGGAAAGACTGAATACCCAACGGAATCCATACAAAGCTACTTCTCCAGATGAGTAGATGGTCTGGGGAGAATCCAACTGCCACAACACCATAAGTCCCATTTACATCTATTCAATAACCATTAACAAAGTGTGCACAATGATTTTCAGGAGAAGCAACTGAGTTATGTTGGAATAGTGATATAAGATAATAAATAAGAAAGATATAAAAATAAATAAGAGAGAATACAAAAAAAAATTATAAAAAAAAAATAAAAATAAAAAGAGCAGATACTTTAAAAATGGAGAATTACATACAATTAAAAGCATTTGGAATTGAGATTGGACAGATGTATTCAACTTCTGTACTTCATTGACAAGTATAAAAAATATCCTCCTTTAATGATATCTGATATCTCACCCTCATGGAAAGCAGGAGAAATAGGGTTAAAAAAACCTTTTAAGCACAAAGAGAAAATGAAACAATATGGAATTGTGAATATCAAGTCCAAGTAGTCAAAAACATAATTGACAGTCACTGAAGAATCTGACAGGCACATAAGAAATAGAAATATAAAAACAATAATATTATTTTTATTATTTTTTTTTACTATCAGCAATGTTGATGTCATAATAAGAAACCCCAAGTGCACATAATGTAGTGAAAAGCATAACAAACCTGAGAAGCAAATGCGTTGAAGCTAATGATTGGTCCAGCAATGTAAAGAGGTGCATACACCAAATAGCACAAGTATATTGGAAATGAAAATTTGTCATTTGTGACTCTTTTCTCCTGAGAAGTATATCAAACAGAGTTGATAAAAAAATACACAAATGTCAGCATAGGAATATACTTAAGTTTCCTAGCTGTTGCAAACCACTTTATTATCATAATTGTGGCCTATACAAGTCTTACAAGAGCTGACCTGCAACAGCAGGTAGCATGTCTTTCCTGTTGAGCAATGGTTGCAGCGCTGAACATGCTTCTATCAAAAAAAAAAAAAATTAGTGACAAAAAAATTCAGGAAAATAGAAGTAGAAATTTTGACCCTTCTCTTACGACTTACACAGCCAGACCAAACATTAAACACTCAGAACCAGCTAATAAAATAAAAAATGCCAACGAAACAACTTTATTAGTTCTGTATTGCCATTGTTTATTATGTTAATGTTTTTTCCTGTTTTATTTTCAGCCACTCACAATATATCATAATTTCATTTCTGATAGTGTTTTCATAGTTTCCGAATCTTTGTTTACCAAATAATACCATAACTAATATTGGTCGAGTGAGCAAAGCCAAGACTAAGCATTCCAAATACTTCATCAATCTTTAAGCATCAAATATGATGTTATCTTAACAACATATTGTGCATTTAAACCAAAAGCGTACCAACTTTTTCTATATTAAGGCTCCACATCAACAATCAAGAACTTCATGATTTAAAGCATCAGCTTCGGTATTTCAGGTTTCAACAGATAATTCATTACACTAGCATTAAAATATTGAAAGGAAATAGTTAAAAGAAAAAGAACAATTCAATTATTAGTGAAGAGACCTTTTGCTCCTAGAATCATATTCATATATTAGCATATCCCGCAAGAGAATTCTACATGATATTGATTAACTAAATGTCTTGTATGTCTGAGCAACGATTAAAAGAGAGGAAAGGGTTCATTAAATAGACACTAATTTGAAACTCAAGAAAAGGCCTGAAGATCAAGAAAATTATTCTTACATCATACCTTCTCATCAAAACTATTATTTTGGGTTGTCCAATGGTAGTCATGACCAAAGCTTATCATACGTAAAACAACTGCAAGAAATCTTTAAACACATAAATAAATAAATAAAATTCTCATTATTAGTGAAAAAGTAAGGTAAAGGACTGGACTTCAGACACCAAAGAAAATGCAGGTGCATTATACCAGCAATACAATTAGAGAATTTATGAGGTGATGCATATAATGGGCACATACAAATGGTGAAACTCTACAGCTCCTTATGCTGAGTCCTCAAGTATAAAAAAACTTCAGCTACCAAGGAAAATATACAGTATATATATATATATATATATATATATATATATATATATATATATATATATATATATATATATATATATTACACTAATCATTAAGCTGTTTTTTACATCTTATGCTTACCACAGAATAGTAATTGTCATCTTTCAATTCACTTTCATGGGGTATATCATCATAATTCTGCTATCAGAGAAACTCCAGAATTAAGGAAAAATAATGACAAAAACAAACTTAAGAAGACAGAAAATTTGAATCAGTACTCTTACTAAGACTATTTCATACAAAAACACATGACTATAAGTAAACATGGAAGCAGAAGTTTACTCTAAATAAAGGGTGAATAGGCATCATTCTGCTTGGACAGAAAATGAATTGTTGACAATAGATCACTTGTTCATTGATTTACACATACATTTAATCCTTTTACTCCGAATGCATTTAGGTCCCTTATCTTCCATACAACTCAAGATTATTTTTGTAGCAACTTGAGCGATGTCATTTACCCGAAGAAAATGGGAAAATGCCTCATTTGTTATCAGACATCAACAAATTAGTAAAATTAGTAAACACTAATAATACCAAAATTAAAGCAGATGTGCCATCTGAAGGTGCCTCGGAAGTTATCCAAATAAGCCAAGCGTTTTCTGAACCAAAATAAACAGAATACAATTATGAGTATAAGCAATTGAAAGTTAATATCAATAATAAACATATCTCAGCCAAAACAAACCTTACCCTAAACTGGAAAATTTGTATCCCTCATAAATACGGTTACATACAAGAAATGATAGGTTAAAGATCCAGAGCACAAATGAGAAGTATTTCGTCCTTCCAAATATCTGCATAAGCAAAAATTTGGTGAAGGCATGAGTACTTTATAACTTGAAATTGCTAAATACTTCAACTTGAAAGATAGAAAATGATGAAATTTGAAAGATTGAATAAAGCAAAGTCATGAAGTTCAGTGATGTCTAAAGCTTAATATACCCAGCCACCAACTTGATCCCACAGACACTGAAAATTAAGCCAATCATTTATACATTTTGGTACTTTAGCAACCAAAGTAGCAGTGCTTGCAATCAAAGACACAAAGTCATGAAGACAAAGCCCGTGAGTGAAAATCTTCATTATTATAACAAAATCCTACAGTTCCCTGGAAAAAAGACATAAGACTAATAGCAACCCGACCACGATAACAGTTTTGGCAATGCAAGAATCAATCAGTAGTTTTGTCACATCTGCAAATAGAGTTATACAATAAAATAATCTTAAGCATAAAGAAGAAACATCAAAGTCTTAAATGAAACAGACCTTCACAACGACAAAATTGGCTGAAGCAATAGTGATGATAAACATGATGCTGCAAGCAAGACAAGGGTGTGGTCATAATTAGTACAACAGCTCAAAGAATAAGCTAAGTTTATCAACGTTGCATGTGCTTATTTATTTACCATGCTCCATGTAGGTACAATAAATAAACCAAAGAAATCAGAATCCAAGTGATAGACATCCCCTTTGCCCTCAAGGAAAATGCTTTTTTCAGCACATTGGCAACCAATGAAAAAATCAAAAACACACTAGAGAGAATTGTCAAGTTTCCCCTGAAACTTCTCCACTGGGCATCAGTAGCATCCTGTACGTGAAGAGAATAGAAACAGTATGAAACAGCTAATATATTAAACAAGTCAAATATACAATTCCCCGCATAGCGAAATGCATTAAATTCCGAAATCAATCAACAATCAGTTAGTCGATATTGATCCAAGACACATATTTTCTCCTACGTGTGATTGTTCATTTTAGAAATGATTGCTATATGTATTACAGTGCCATCATCAAAGTAGAAAGTTAAATTTATAAAAGAAAAGAATTCAGTTGATTCACTCATGCAATTGACTTATAATTGTCAAAACGCCCACAGGGTTAACTTGAGCCTCCCCACAAATAACTCACTCCGCCAAATAGCCCACACTATTAAACTGCATATGCCCACCCCACTGCAGCCCACACAGCATATGACCTTCCCCACCATTATACAACCACACTTTTGCAAAAACAAAATAAAAAATTATGAATCATGGGTCAAGTAGCCCTATTTGCTAACCTATTTCTATACTTTCATTTTAGGTTCATATTGTAAAAATCATATACAAAAAAGAAAACGAGGTAGTCCCGCCAGACAAACCCACACCGCAACCAATCCCAACCCACGGTTGTACCGGATTGTGAGACAACCCAACACACCAACCCACTTGTCACCGTTAAATAGACTATACACAAGAAGAGTTTCAAATTTATGCCCAAAAAACAGGGGCAAAAAAACTGCAATTCGACTTAATTCATCAACTAACAATAAACACAATCGTAATTGCCATCAAAAATAGGAAAACTTATGAAGGAAAAGTTTAATACATTGAGTCGATCGGAGATCCACCCAGCGCGTAAACCATAAAGTTTGGCATAGTGATCTGTAAATACAATTAGCAGAAACAAGTAACATCAATTAAAATATTTCTAAAAAACAAACAATCCTAAAAAGACAAGTGGAATAAAATATGTACTATCAAAGAAGACTACTACTTCACATACCATGGGAGAGCTTGAGAGAGCGACGAATGACGATGATGTAGAAAATGATAACGTATAGAACTAGAAATATGAGCTCTTTCTGCAGCCAGCTCTTCATTACAGATTTTCTTTCTCTATCTGCTGTGTTTGTCTAAAATATCAGTTATCAATCAAACATACCTTCGTAGACTCTACTTCTGAGGCCGGCGATTAAGACGAGTTGAAGGCTTAAACTTCAGACGCTGAGGGAGGTGAAAGAAAGATATGGTGAGGGAGGGGTGGGAGGGTGGCCAAAGACAGAAGAATCGAAATGCCCTTATTTGAGTGAGAAGAAGACATGAGGGAGTGATTAACACAGTGTGCGTGTATATTCGATTTGGACGGGGAAGAAAGGGAAGGAAGAAAAAAAAATTAAGGGAGGAAGATACCGCGTAGGCACTAGGCACAACGAGGCTAATTTAATGTTAGTTTAGAATTTGGATTAATGAGGAGTAATTGAATGGGCTGATGGCATGTAAGAGTAGAGGGCTGAAGTAATGGACTAATGGGCTTTGTTTTGTTTTGTTTTGTGTTGAGAAAGAAAAGAAATGGTTGCAAAAATATTAGTCCAATAAAACTCTACGCCCCGCCTCCATCGCTGCTCAGTGCTCACTGCTCACCCAATCTATTTACCTCTTCCTTCTCCCCAGTAAGTAATGCTAATACATGTCTCTCTCTCCATCTAATCTACGTATTGTTGCTGTTGTACCATTCTTGTACACTTTGAACCCTTTTTCTTTGATCAAAGAAAATGCCAGATTCATTAGAATAATTTTGTATGTTATGGCATTTTTTGTTTAATTGATCGTGCATTCATTTACACGGATGAATTCTTCTACTTGTTGTATGCTGCTAATCTTATATGCATAATCTTATTTATTTTTCAAATTGGGTACGTAATTAAATTAAGTTTGTCCATGGAGATATTGCACAATGTGATGTAGCTAAATTGGGTGCAGCAATGACCTCCAGCAGTGCAGATGGACATTGTTTGCAAAAGAAACTGAAAAAAGTAGTGCTGGCATATAGTGGAGGCTTGGACACCTCTGTAATTGTACCTTGGCTTAGGTACTCTATTGCAATTTTCCATCTCTATTTTGCCTCAATTATTCTCTCTTTTACCCAATAATGCTTTAGTTGACATGTTTGTTCCAAACTTATGCATCAACGTAAATGTAAAAGCATGACATTCCAGTCAGCTTAGTTCACTTTTTTATTATAAGAAACGCAATGCCACCCATTTAAAAGCATTTATTAATAAAAGGGGAATGCTTATATACATTTTGTTGGCCTATAATCTCCCCCCTATGTAATGGTCTAAACTTGCCTCTAATTTTAATAAGTGTAAGACAATGAATCAAAATAAAAACAAAACAATAATTAATATTATTTTTCTGGGAGGGCATTTGCACCTGAGTGTCACAAACGGTCATAGGATGCACTTTATCTGTTCCATTTCTACACATTATTTAGAGCTTTTTATCTTTGTTTATCTGCTTTTTTTTTTTTTTTGTAAGAAGAATTTTTTCTGCTTTGTACATTGCAGGGAGAACTATGGTTGCGAGGTTGTTTGCTTCACTGCTGATGTTGGCCAAGTATGTGAAATTTCCCGTTAAAAACTGGATCAGACAAAACTGACTACAGATTGCACATATTTGCTCTTGAATTTCATAGGGTTTAATATGTTTTAAACAATTCTCTTGTAACCAAATATGTACGGAATTGGAAGGATTGTTGTGGTGTAATGTCGTATGTTTGATTGTATCTGTTACTGTTTAGGGGGGTACAAGAATTAGAAGGTTTGGAACAAAAGGCAAAGGCTAGCGGAGCATGTCAACTCGTGGTGAAGGATTTAAAGGAAGAATTCGTCAGAGATTTTATATTTCCATGCTTAAGAGCTGGTGCTATCTATGAGCGAAAGTATTTGCTTGGGACTTCAATGGCTCGTCCAGTTATTGCAAAGGTAGAGTTTAAAGATAAAATGAGCATAGTATTAATATTCCTTCAACTCTCTCTTGTAATCTCATTCAAGAAGATTACCTTGAGCTACTATTGTGTTAATCAACAAAAATTGCAGGCCATGGTTGATGTTGCCAAAGAGGTTGGAGCTGATGCTGTTTCTCATGGATGTACTGGGAAAGGAAATGATCAGGCATGCTTCGAAACGTCTCATCATCCGCTCTCATTCATTTCCACCCTGGTAGTTTGATCCTTCTTTTATGTTGCAGGTCCGCTTTGAGCTCACTTTCTTTGCTCTGAATCCTGAACTCACTGTTGTTGTTCCGTGGAGGGAGTGGAGTATAAGGGGAAGAGAAGATGCAATTGAATATGCTAAAAAGCATAATGTGCCTGTTCCTGTGACAAAGAAATCAATCTACAGCAGAGATAGGAATCTGTGGCATCTCAGTCATGAGGTAATTAGTTATCACATATCTTCAGAAGCTTTTATATACTGCTTAAGAGTTTTGAATTTACAACTAGAGTTATCCATTAGTACAAAGAGGTTTTTTTTTTTTTTCTTTTTTCTTTTTAGTGATTCGATTTAATCACTTCTTAAAAAATATACTCATCTTTAGTAGCATTTCAGTTTTCTGGTTATTACTAGATTTATTCATTATGAAAAATAGAACTTTCAGTGATTGATGAGCTCTTTTAAAGTAATATGTTTGAGTTCAGAGTATTTATATTTCTGCATTGTTTTGCAATGATTTTCAGAGAGAATAAACGGATTTGTAGTGTAGTATTCCTAAGGCTACGTTAGCTTATTTGCATTACTAAATGACTTAGTCATTATCCATTGTGCTTGCCTTTCTTCCTGTGAAGTGTGATCCCATCACTGTGTAAATTTTTTGTATTAAAGGGGGATATCTTGGAGGACCCAGCATGTGAGCCCAAGGAGGATATGTTCATGATGACTGTTGACCCTAAAGATGCACCTGATGAACCAGAGTGAATTGCTATTACTAAATTTCTCCTGTTTCTTTCTGTTGGTTTATACCATTTCATGCATAATCTTGACGTCTTCTTCCCATCCATCCACCCAGGTATGTGAAAATCGGTATAGTTGAGGGTCTTCCCGTTTCAATAAACGGAAACAAACTTTCTCCTGCAACTCTGCTCTCAGAGCTTAATGAGATTGGCGGAAAGCATGGCATTGGCCGTGTGGATATGGTTGAAAATCGGCTCGTTGGCATGAAAAGTCGTGGGGTGTACGAAACTCCTGGTGGGACTATACTCTTCACTGCAGCACAAGAACTTGAGTCTCTGACACTCGATCGTGAAACCATCCAAACTAAGGATTTTCTAGCATTGAAATATGCGGAACTAGTGTATGCTGGCCGGTGGTTCGACCCACTTCGCGAGTCAATAGATGCATTCATGAAGGAAATCACCAAGACAACTACTGGATCAGTGACTCTCAAACTTTACAAAGGATCGGTGAACGTAACAGGCAGAGAAAGTCCCAACACTCTGTACAGGCAAGATATCTCCTCGTTCGAGAATGGCGATATCTACAATCAAGCCGATGCTGCCGGCTTCATCAGGCTCTATGGATTGCCTATGAGAGTCCGTGCCATGCTTAAGAAAGGTCTCTGAAATGTTAGGTCATCTGTAATATGTATCCCCGTTGTGCTAATTCTCCAGAGCAGCATGCCAGTTTGCCAAACTTAATATTTCAGTCATTTTTGTGATTTTAATATGCTCAATATTTGTTTGGCTTACTGCAAATAAAATCCCACAACTTTTCTTTTGTTTGGCCCATTCTTCAAGAGGTTATATATATAAAGGTAAGAGGTTACTTGCATTTACTTTCTTTCATGCAAAGCAAGATAATTTTTATTTTTTTAAAAGTTATGTTTATTGAAAAAGAAAATTAATTACTTTTATTTATATCTTGTATATCATCAATAATTATATTTCTTTATTTGCGTTGGATTTACATCATCAATATAAAAAGTCACAAAGAAATGCACATATTACCTTTTTTATTTATAGATTTAATCAATTATTATAATATTAATTATTATTATTAACTTTTTTCTTTTTTTAACACGTATAAAATCCCGTAGTATGTAAATTTTCCATTTTTCTCTTACCGGATTTTCTATTGCAATTTTCACTTCTCATTTCTTTATTGCAGATAATAACATATTTCTCAAGTCTCTCTCTATAAACCTATCTAGCTACGTTGTTCCATAGATAGCAAACTTTTGAACTTCCATAATTTCAGAATTACATTATTTATCTTCAATTAAAATTACCTTCCATAAATTTAAAAACCTATCAATAATATTAACTCAAGATGAACAGAACACTCCATAATCGCTCAAATCACTATAAATCGGGACGAATTTCCCTTGTCCACGACGAGATAATACTGGAGGAATTAGATGGGGAGGCAATGTGAGGAAGAGAACAGGGGAGGGTGGAGAAGGATTTCGGCATTGTCCAACGGCGAGAGGTTTGATGGCCAAATGATGGTTGTCTTAATTAATTCTAAATCTTACATGAAAAAATCTATGCATGTACAAGGAACTAGAAATGGTTATGAATTTATGTAGGGAATCTTAATGGATGTATGAGACACACTTGGGAGTAGAGTAATGCCCTTTGCAATTGATGCTTCCTCTTTCGAGGACGATTCAAGCGCCCGAGAAGCTTGTAGAGTCATCCCTGCATGAAGTTGCAGGCATGCCATTGCAAGCTGCATTACAATATGCAAAACATTAACATTTCATGGATAACAATTTTAGTGCTGAATGACTGATTAAGAATTGTTTGGATCTCTTTAAATGTGCAAAATCAGCATCAAGCAGATACAAGATTATATCTACTAAAGACAAAGAAGTTCGCATGCTGATGCTTCAATTTCTTGATATGCATATCCTTACGAATAGAATTGTAACTTCATGCATCGGCTCAGCAGAGTTGTAGAACGAAAGTAGGATCAAGATACAGTGGAATAAGCTCACACGAAAATTCAACAATTTGGTAAGCAATTAATTTCATGCATACCGTTTGGCATTCTCTATCTATGTCTGAGTCAGCCACCTCTAATGCCCATGCACGCACCCATTCGAGCCTCCAGAGATCTCTGTGTTTCCTTCCACCACCGCAGATGCGACATATGAGGGATAAAGGGCCAACAGAACACAGGAAGCTGCATAAAGTACAGACCTTCTCACATATGCTTCTGCGTGATGAGATACCTCCCTGTGCAATATCAGGAGAAGTCCAGAGTCTTAAGATACCATGTTCCATTTAATCTTTATTCAAGGGTTTTTGAATATATGGAGGTCCATTAAAAACCAACTCAAATTAAAGGAACTTATAAAACGTAATTTACCTGGATCTTAGCATATCCAAAAGAGGGGATGCTAAAACAGAAGATTCAGGATGCATTGCTGCACATTTTATGCACACACCAAGCATGTATATGAGCTTACCTAGCACAATAAAATCCCTACCCAGTAAATCAACCCCATGTCTCTTTTTATCAAATCCCTGCATAACTGGAAGCATAAATGCAGCAGCATATTGAGGAAAACTATTCTCAGACCATTCCGACTGGTTATGCTGTATCGATGGCCTAAGGTTCCATTGCCGTGTCTTCCCTTTTTTAATCTGACCTGCTTTGGATGGTAGTTCTCTTTCATAGGAATAAGACCAGTTCAATGGAATTTCTGTTGAAGAGATTTTTTTCCAGGGTCCAGCTCCTGGAGGACCAATGTGTTTTGGGATGAACCATGGTTGATCAGAATTTGATGATATTAGAGCCTTTGGTTGTCGTCCTGATATCAAAATTCTGGCACTTGCAAGCTCCTGAGCTGCATCAGTCATTACATCCAAGATCATTATTCGTTGGCTTATGTCTACATTGGGAGAATAAAGCAGTTTGTTCAGACTATCAAGAGTCTCTAAAGGGCTTGTAACAATCAAAGCCACCAGTGCCTTCTGTCTTTTCTCTTCAGCTGATTCTTCATCTCCTTCAACAGTCAATTCAGAGCAACGGACCTGTACAAGAGCTTTGCCCAAGTCACTAGCTATATACTTAAGCTCATCCGGTGAAGCTCGAATAAGCTTCTCAGCAACATCCAGGGACATTTCAACCTGCAAAACGGCAACGCCCATTCATAATCATTGAAGTTCAAATAATAGCACCTAATTAATGCTAATAACTAACTGTTAGCTACTTCTCTTAAGTGACCTTAGTAACATACATGTAAGCAATAATACATGACAAACTGTACTGCTAGTGTAATCAAGCCAAGGGCTATAGCTTTGCAACTGCTTCATACTGTGAATCACCGTCAATCAAGGTGCAATATTTTCATATCCAGAGCCCCACGGTAACTATATTGATTTAGCAACTTTGTAAAGATATGTATGTGAAAGACACCTAAAAGAGTTAAGCCAAATACTCAAAAACAACAATACAATGAACAATGTCATTAATGATCTTCAACTTACACCCTCAGCATCATCGGACTTTCTCAGAGCTCCAACCACATCAACCAACTGTGAGAATTTTCTTCTTAGATCTGCATCATCATCCGCCAAGTCATACGGTTGCAATGATGAATCACCTGAAGTCTCAGAATCCTCACTTGCATTGTCACTCTCACAGTCATTAAAGGTGTATTCAGTTTTTAGGTTTGCTGGATCAACAATCTCATCTGGGTCAATTAAATTATACGTAGATTCCTTTTCCTTTCTAGGTTTAGAAGTATTACCAACCCCCATGTCTTGTCTACTTTGAACTTCTTTCCCTAATATTTGGGTGGAAGAGCTTTCTTTTTCACAAGTCTCTCCATCACCACGTACTACTGTTGTGGCGGGGACATTTTTGGGGGTTGCTAACCCAAAGTCCCAATCAATTGACTCTTCCTGACAACTATCATCTAGGTACAAATGATTTTTAGGGTCTATAATCTTTGAAAATACTAAGGCAATGGTGCTTGCCATTTTCCGAATCAAATGCGCAGGGTTCTCCAACCTACCTGGATGCATTTTTCAAAGAAAAAAATATGTATGAGTAATTACTTCAAACAAACAATTGACAAGATTTTCATATAAAGAGAGAAACTAGAAGGAAAGCCCTACAACTAATTCCCTGAAGAATTAAGTGCAGTCCATCCTTTGTTGCCTCTAGATCTTCTTTAGTCATTTTCTCCAGGCAAAGGCCTGAAGCGGCAGTTACATCTGAATAATATGTCAAGGTGTAACAGAAGTAAAAGCAATTTTCAAATTAAAAGTTGATGTTGCTAAAAAATATGGTAGACAGTGGAATGCTAATTCTACAGGGAGTTTGCAGGTGAAAATATCAAGAACTAGTAAAGAATTTTTGGTCAAACAGCAGATCCCAAAAAGTATATGATTGCTACCATCAATAATTACTAAGGATACAAGCTTGCTGCTCAATTGGAGATGATTGGACAAACTGTTTTGTAGACCATGTTACCACAAGTCGATGCACCGTCTCTGAGAGGCCATGAGCATTGTAAGAATTCAATGAAGCACTACCGGGGACACATTCAAGCACAGTAAAGTCTATAATCCATCTTAAGCAACAGGTTGGAAAAGTTTTCCAAAGTAAGAACTTATCTACAAAGGAGAATCTGTAACATAAAAGCATAAAAGTATCAAGTGCCCTATTAAATATGTGGTTCAACATATACACTCATTTGAATAAATATCAAACATTATGGAACAATTGTTCCATTCATTTGGAAGGATATATATACCCATATATATATTCATTCACATATGTATGTATACATATATTAAACATATGAGTATATGTTTAACAAATACAGCTATTAAATAAATATTGATGGAGCATCATCATATGATAGCTCTAATCATATATATATATGCACACACATTATATTTAGTTATTATAAAACATATATGCATAAATTTGTGTACATCCACGCCTAAAATATTTTTAGTTATGTGTACATATATGTGTACATAATATTTTAACACAGAGACTCATTATTTCAATCAAACAAATAATCAATGAAACACAAATCATTACACCATCCTATCAGTACAAACACAATTAACAATGGTATATTACAACACAACTAGTAAAAAAGATGCAGAACAGTCCCTAGTCAATTAATTGAAACTTCAAAGTCACATGGTAAATTTTTTGTACCTGATTGAATTACGGTTCTTATAGACTTGACCAAAAAGTATCCATAGAATCCAGTAACCTTCAACAGCTTCAAGGTTTTGAGCAGCTAGTTGACGCAAAAGTTCTTCAGCTATTCTTTCCACAGAATGGGAATCCTTTACACCTTCCATGATCTTCAACCAGAAGCGAAATCCAGGTTTTGATTCAAATATTTCCACAATAGCCAAATCAGAGGCTGATGACATTACACTCCTAACATGCCCTAGGATCAGAGGAATGACCTCACTTAACAGCACATCTGCCAAAATATAAGAACTGTGAAAACTTTTCACATAAGAATGTGGATTTCCAAAATACATCAGGCTATAAAAATATCATAATACCGGCTGAGCCACGACGAGAAATGCGGGCAAATGCTTCTCCAACAAATATAACAGTGGCATCCAGATGGTTTTCAATTGAAAGAGCTGATTTATTCACCAGCTTTAGATCCCATTCCTCTGCTCCGAGAAGAAGCTGAGTGGTGAGTCTTTTGAAGAACATACTGGAAACATCATTTTAGAGTTAAGGAGATGAATCACCAATAAACCCAACAAACACGAATTCCTCCGCCCACGCAGATACTTGGCTGAATACAACTTTCTAGAATGAATGAGTGACCATCAATTTCCTATTACAATGGTAATTATGATTCTTACTCGACTCCTGGGCCTTCTTGCAGAAATATACAACAATTTCAGCCCAACACAATAAAAAATAATTAATCAATTAATGGGCTGTCCCACCATCTTTTTCTTGTACCTGCTGTAAACTAATGTTGTATCAGATCAGGTGAAGAATAAAACAGAGCTAGAAGGAAGTTGCAGAGAGATTGAACTTGGAACGAAATCCCCCCACCGAAAATATCATGGTGGACAACACATAGAACTACAAAAATATGACGTATTGATGAAGTGCAGATTTTGTACAGCATCTTATCTATTGTACTAATTCTTTCACTGGTCAACTAAACTAAATATCTTAAATGAGCATCAAGCTTAGCAATATAAAATATTAAACATGTTCTAATGCTTTAATCAACAGACTCAGATGGAAAACTACTAAGCAGGTGCTTCCTCACTATTCCCAGACTTATGAAGGATAAAATATTAGATATGAAGAAATTTTTAGTTAAGGATGCATTGAGGACAGTGAAGTTGGAGCTCCTCGTCTAGCTTTGTCAGGAATAGATGTAATAAGCTGAGAGGTCCTGGAAATGGCTTGCTCGAGTTGTTCATGGCTTAAATATTCAAGATGACTAAATTCTCTCGCCATTTGAAGTACCAGGTCATTCTCGAGAAGGCAAAGCACCAGTAATCTGATCAGATGAGAAAGAGTGTTAAGCATAAGACTTGCAGCAACACAAATTTATTGATTTTCTGGTATACTAAACCAGCTGAAAATTTTCAAGCTGAAGTAATGTTAAAATTTGTAGTTATGGTTCAAGATTGTCCATTTCTTCCTACACATATCCAAGAACTAGTCGCGGGTAAGTTGAGACAGGTAGGAAATGATATACCGTAAGTATATAAATGCAGAAACCAACCTTACCAAGTGAATGTGATATATTTGTAAGACTCAGCAGTCCCCATTTTGAATCCTAAAAAAATTTCAACATTTGTTGACATGAGGAAAAAGAATAGTAACAAAATGAAACTAATCAATGAGGATGGCACCATTTTTTTTTGGAAAGATTTTTACAGCATAGTAATTTATAAGTGTCAAATAGATAGGGGAACAAGACAAAATTTATTAAAAACATACTTGTTCCAGTAATTTAAAAAATCAGATACTGTGAGATTTTATGCAATTTTATGCAATATGCACATGAAATGCAGCCATTCATGAAAGTGATGGACATTTAATTTATTATCTTAATTTCTTAAAATCAACCTTGTTAAGAGTTACATTGGTCTGATAATTAACTTATTACCTCTCCGCTTGAGCACACAGCACTAGCATCATAACGGCCAGTTTCACAGCGCTGAAGACAAGGAACCACAACTTGAACTACCTCTGTGGCACAACCATCTAAAAAGAATGCATCATACAGCTGTTTTCTAGCAGAAGCTGGAAAACAGGCAAGCCAATCGGAAGCAACATCTACAATTAATGAAAAAGACTTTTAGAAATCAAAGGATGAATTGTGAAGCAAAAGACCTTATGCTACAGCATAAATGACCAATAAGTGTATAAAATTAACAATTTTAATTATTATTCATTTCCAATTCAAGAATTATATTTTAATAAGACATTCCTAATTATTAAGATATCAAAAATGAAGAAGAGACTACATCTTTAGATAGAACAAAAGTAAATAACATAAGAATAATTTTGCAGCATGTAAAAATTCTCTAAGCAAAATAGCATATTGTTGCAAGCACAAAGAATAATTGTTTAAACCTTAAAGTAAAAGGAAAGCAAGCTTTTAAAATTATGAACAGAAGCATTTTTATATACATGACGGCATGGCTCTGTTATAATGTGTATACATAACAGAATGTTCCCCCTAAGCTGAAGCAGGAGGAAAACCAATGTTGCATTACCAATCAGTAAGTTATTCAGAGCATCTCCCGTGATAGAATGAAAACTCCATATCCATCAGTTAGAATAACAAAATGGGAAAAGAAAATTTACCATACAACAAAACTCTAGCAAAAGCTGGAAAAGCAGATCCTTTGTAGAAAACATTCCACCACTCAGTTTTCTCATCTCCAGTCGGAACTTCCACAGCAAGTAACTACTCAAGAAAAACACTTCATGATCCATGAATTCGACTAAGACAAAGTAATTTTTTTATCAACTTTGATTACACGTTCAGTTACTAGACATAAGATGATCATATAGTACTCAAAATGCATACCTCGTCTCGGTATTGCTCATCAATACTACCTACAATTAAAAGAAAAAAAATAAATGAATACCATGTTATGACGTTGTATACTGAAAAATAAGTTAAGAACCTGATAAAGAGTCGGGATGAAGTGGGAACAAGTGTACGGCGAGGGAATAGAGTGCTACAATAACTTGGTCGACGCGCTTCACCTGCACAATTGAGGATATCACAAATCCCACTTTCTCCACTACTCTTCTCTCAACTTCTATCCTTTTCTCATCCTTTGATTCTCCCCCTTCCATGCTAACTATAAACAACGTCTGGGAACCCTTCCTTGCCCCTAACCATTAACTTGTTGCCAAACTTTTGAAGATTTGTACTACTTTTTGTTGGTAAAGTTTCATTCTCTTTACGACGTGCTAGAAGTACTTTGAATTTTTACAAATTGTCCTTTTACATCTAAAATATAGAACAATAACGTAGAGTTGTTATCAGTACCTGCCACTGCCAGATTATTATATTTTAAGAATTAGGTAAGAAAAATAAATGTGGCAGAAACAGTTAGAATAGATTTAAACAACTTAACCTTCATATACTCGAAAAATAGTACAAACCCTGAATTTATAAATGACAACTCAAGTTCCCGAATAACTCAAAAGGACCCCGTCAATTTTAAACAGCACTCTGTAATTTGAAATGAGTGCAGGTGTAAAGTAAAATTACCAAAAATGATCACTTTTATTAGATGGAGGAGTCGGGATTGCTATGTTCAGCCTATTGTATACTTCAGGTTTCTCTATTCAGGCACATCATATGTGTGTGATAAGAAATTCCCTAACAAATTCAATTCCTTTCTTAGGCTGATCCACAACATCACAAGCCAGACAAATATCATGTGGAACCTGAAGAGTAATATTAGCCATAACACTGAAGTTTCTAGCAGGGCCAGCCCTCAATGTCGTGCCTTCAATCATACTTGGAATAAGAGGAATATTGCTGAAAGTAACAATTGTCCAGGTAAATAAGGTTTCAGGATTACTTTTTAAAAAATAAATAAACAACACAAGTCATGCTTCCATAATTTTCAAAATCTGAAAATGGTTCTTAAGGAGTATTATCTACTTAGGAAACTCAAAACCTCAACTCCTATAATCAAAACAACTTTGAGTTTCAACAATGAAGAGGTGAACACGTTAAGGTTAACATTATGTTAGGGAACGCCAAGAAATGCATTGATGGGTACTTTGGGTATAGTTCTAAGATGATGCTTGTTGGCACAATAGTACATCAGTTTCAACATCACCAGAAGTAAACACAAGTTGTCGGTTTTTAACGCTATAACAATCTTACTGCAGAAAACATAACAAACAAGACAAGACTTTGGCATTCAGAAGGCACTTATTTGTATAACAATCCATTAAATATTCGTAAGTCAAAATTAAAGTATGAAATTAACATAGTTTGCTGAACAAACCAAGTAGTGCATATATTTCAAGTTCCTGTACACAATCTTTACAATGTTTTGTGCCCTTTTGGTGTTCTTTAATCCTAAAGTTTAGGCGCGGGTGAACGAGCGAGAGTCTGTGGGATGCATTCAAGAATTCAGATTATCTATCTCTTAAACTAAGATCCATCACCCTGATAATTTAAGTCAAACAACATAACTCGGATGCCGTTAAGAGTGAGTCGAGCCATTTTCACGTTTTTTTATTGCAATAAATCCATTATCATCTGTCACGGCTATCTCTTGCCTCCCATTAATGTTGTTATTTATTTCTACATTGTAGGGGGGCAGAATCTCATCCACTCTGCCTTTTCATTAATTCAAATCATGTGTAGTACGTTAAGAAGAGAGACAGAGAGAACAAGAACTGGTGTATCTCTAGTGTAATTATGGTTTATATTATCTAGCTATGATATGATTAAGAGTTTGAATTGAGCCCTTCATCAATACAATATCATACTGACTCTCCAATTAATGTCCAATTAATAATGCGTACAAATGTGTTAAATGTACTTTCTTTGGGCCAATTTATAATACACATGTTAGGCAGTAACATACCAGTTAATAGAGCAAACATTACAGGCCGTATTTCATCACAACTAAGCAGCAGTATATCAGCAAGCACAGCAAAGTGAAGCCCGTCATACGCACAATTAAAGTTGAAAGAAAAGCGAATGTTACCTGTGAGCGCAGAAACGCTAGCAGCCGCAGGCGGACGGAGTGAAAACATGGAGGAAATCAATTGGGAGACGTATTTGGAGGTGTCTATGTTGGGCGAGAAACAGGGGAAGAGATGAAAACGAAATGCCGCCCAAGCTCTTCACTGGATACGTCGCACAGAAGAAGAGAGTACGGAACTCGTGTAAATCCCGGCAACCGTACGTAACTGGCCAGGATGTCGGTACGTAATTGGCCAGGATGTCGGATAGATATGTGGGTGCTATAGCGTTGTGCTGGGCTGGCTTGGGCCGGGCAATGAACTGCTTATTAACGTAATGGGCCCACATTTTATTTTTTATTTTTAATTCTAAATTTGCAATACACAGACACCCACTCAAATGATCAGGTTTCTTTATGTACTAGTAATCTAGTATAGTAAAGATTTGACACTTTAAAAAGCACCGGTGGCTTTAACGTCTTCGTTGCATTAAAAGATCTCAACTGTTAGATTAAAATGTAAATTAATTTCAATCATTAAATTAAATAAAATTATTAAAATACTTTATTTAAAGTTTAAACATGCACTAGGTTTACCCTATAATCACTCACCCTTAAAAATGTGGAATGGCCAGGTTATAATTCGTGTAATGAACTCCATATAAGCTTAGTAAAGTTAAATTATGATGCATTTGGGTTACAGATACACCTAATTAGTAAGAATAGTTAGGTTAAAAAATTGATAAGAAAAATTATTTCACACAAAATGCTTTCTCTTTCTTATACTTCTTTCGTCCCTCAACATTTTTCACTTTTACTGTGCCATGAATATTAAGAAAAAATTACTCCCTCCGGCTAGACATGCACCAAAAAATCGGAATCGGCGGTTCGAACCGAGGAACCGCCGGTTTTAACTGGAATCGGAACCGCCAAAAAAAGAACCGAAACCGGTAGGGGAAGGTTCGGTTCCGGTTCCTCATATTTGGGAAAAAACCGGAGGTTCCGGTTCGAACCGCTGGTTTTTCAATTTTTTTTATTTTTTTTACTTTTTTCGCTTAAAACCAAAAAAAAATTGAAACCGGAACCGACGTTTCGGTTCCGGTTCCCCCTACCTTGGAACCGAACCGGGGGTTCCGAACAGGGGTGCATGTCTACCTCCGGCCAATGCAAAATAACCGTTTGCTTTTTACGCGTAGATTAAGAAGTATTATTAGTATATGTGAAATGGGTAATTGTATTAGAGGGAAGTGGTGGGCCATGTGATGTACTTTTTTACTAAAAAGATAATAGGAATAAGGATATCTTTGGATTGAACGCCCAAAATGATAAAATAGATATTTTTGCACTGGCCAGAGGGAGTATTTTATATGGAATGGATAAAATGATATTTTTAGATAATAAATAAATTATATTTTTGTGAAAATAAGGATTGACATTTTTTAAATTAGTGTATACGAGGTAATATTAAATTATAATTATATTCCTCTCTTTTGGAGATGAATAAATAATTATATTGTACGAATTAATGAGAAAATGATTGACAATTTTCCGGAATGAGTATTTTTTTTTCAAGGAATTAAAAATGAGAGAAAATATTAGACACCATAGTCTAAGTATGCATTCATTCGCACAAAATCTTCTCAGCATTTCAATTTTTTGTCGATTTTTTTTTCCAATTTTGATCTTTAAATTTGAAAAAAAAAAAAAACTAAAATACTAGCATGATTAATCACTTTTCGAAGAGAGCTTTAATCAACAAGAAATTTCCACTTCACCCAGCCAATTCAGAAAGCATTCAATCTTGATCAAGAAGTTGGATTTTTATCCATCAAAAACTAACTAAACAGAATCCTCAAAATGCACACGTTTTAACGTTTCATTGCATCTCATAATAACCACAATTTTCTCAAGATTTACCACAACTAATAATACATAATCTCACAAGCATACAACATGTCTTTTTGTATGCTGTGCATCCTAGGAAAGCAAGCTAACTGAAGATATCACACATGGCTTCTCTAATTGAGTCAAAGGACTTGGGGGCTACGACGATAAGCTATCAATGGAGCTTCTTCCATATGCAACTTTCATCTACAAAAAATTGCCTTCCATGTTGCTGCTCCTTTATCACATTCATCAGAGAAGCCTTCATCCAAAAAGCAAGAATTCAATGGCACGAATGATGTAGAAACATGAATGAAGCCATCAGCAAGCCACCGGAAATGCACATAGAAACTGTGTGCTTGGATGATGATGATTTTGAAGGACTGGCGGTCGAATTAGCTGCAGCAGTTTTGTTGGTCCTGCAGAATTTCATGGTGTTGTTGAAGAAATAAGCTAAGTGAAAATGATCAAATTTAGAGATCTGATTAGCAGAAGGATTGCAATACCCGAATGTCATGTATAGGCAGTTATCATAGCCTGCATAAAACAGAGCAACGAAGTAGGTTAGCCTGCATTGTATTGCAGAGAACACTACAAATTATTCAAAGAACCAGAGGGTTTTATCATGTACATACTGGGGTTCTTGTTGGTTCTGACTCCTGCTCCACCGAAACTGCAAGCAACATCAGTAGCTCCATTCTGCTGGTAGTAACTATTGAACGCATAAGACGCGTGAGATACAAGGTTATCAGGCTCAAAGCAAGGCTGGCTCGGCTGAATAGCTGAACAGTCAACATTTCCAGAACCACAGGCCCAATCTAGGCCATTCCTGAGGTCGGCTTCAGAAGCAGTGCTTGATGCAATGCACCATGATGCTCCATTTGAACTGGTACTGTTTGTGTTTGGATTCATGTCCACTGTACTCTCCCTTCCAGTAAAATCTAGATTGTACACACTCGTCTGATCAGGAAAAAATAATCCCCAATTTCTTTCGGACTCAAGCCCGGGCTTTCTATTCTCATTGAACAGTGAGAAGATGTAAGCATCTATATCCTCCCCTGGCTTGGCAGGAGTACCTGTATTGTTGATGAGGTGGCGGATCAGGTTCTCGTTGTAATGTTGTGCATTATCTGGAGTAGCAGCAGTCTCCTTTGGAGATCCTTTAGAAGGCCATCCTGTTTCAGTGACCATAATCTGTATGGTTCTAAAATTCAAAGCCATGAGGGCAAAATTAATTGCATCAACCTGAGCATCAAACATATTAGTGTATAAAAAACCAGTATTTGGATCAATAACTTCAGACGATGACTGAAACAGTGCATACTCTAGGGACACATTGCTTGAGGAGTCTCTATAGGCATAGTAAGGGTATATATTAACCATAAATGGAGACTGATTTTCAGCAAGGAATTCTAACATGGGTCTCAGAAAGAAAGCATATTTGCTGTTGAAAGCCCCTGCAGAAGGCGGAAATGACCGAGACAAAACACCCAACGAATGCGTACTAGATACTTTGATCTTCTTATGAAGACCTGCTTTCTTCAGGGAAGTTAAGACATTCTGCATTGCAGGAACTGCCATTGCAGAGACGTTACCGGGAGCTTCAGTGACTTCAGCACCAACAGTTATATAAGTGATTTTTGTGGCGGGATAATATGGAAGAATGCTGTTTTTCAACCATGTATCAGCATTCGACTGGAATTGAGAGAATGCTAACAAGTCTGAGTTGGGGATACTGATCATGAGTTCAATTCCTGTATTTGCAAATGCCTTCAGCACCTGGATATTGGAATCATATATCCTTACATATCTTATGTTGTGTTGTTGGATTAGCTGAACAGCTTTATCTGGAGTGGGTAGATCATCTGCATTTCTTCCATAACATACACCAACTTTGCCACCTTTACAGATACCTGTCACACGAAAGGGGCAATATAAAGTGTAAAATCTTGATGACTATATAACAATGACTCGTGCAGCTATAAAAGCTTTATTCATTGAAAAAGCAAATCAACTATCAGAAACATGCATCTCCAATTTTTATGTGTGTGTGTGTGAAAACAGCAAAATGTTTAATCCTTCACCTAACAATGAAACTGTTCCCTACAAGTCGGTGACCATATGCTGTGTTACGCTGGAATTTGAAAATCAAACTAGGTGGAGACTTGTTAATCTTTCATGATAAGCATTCATATTCCATTAGTAATCCATCAAGTTAATCTTTCATGATACAACTAAAATCATAAAAGAATCGGAGTATTGGCGCGGCAATTTGATTGAAATCATTGCAAATGATAAAAGAATTTTTACTCTCCAAACAGCATGAGAAAATGCATCATATTAGCATCTGGAACATAATTACAATCTCTATTTTCTAGACATTTTATTTCATGCAATTTGTAACATGATATTTCAATTTAATTATCTTTGCATATACCTAAGATGCATCATCATTCTTCAAAATGATAGCTGTTTAAATGAAAAAATTTGATGGTTCAAAACTGAGTTAAGTTAGAAATAAATCCATCCAATGCCTCTACCTTATATTATTTGTTCAGTGCATACATAAAACAGCAATATTCTTTTCCACATTTCATCAACAATCAATCCTTATGCAGCATATATATTCTAACATACAGCAAATGGTGGCAGCATATATATTTATATATGGCAGCAGAATTATGATTAAAGTATCTGCACTTAAAGGGCCCTCATGTTCATACCTAAGTCTAACACTATGGTTATATAATATACTACCACATTTAATTTACTCACCAAGAGTTTTACTGGTCTAACTTATGAAATAAGTTCTTAATAAAAATATATCCAAGAAGCCCAGAAAGAAATTAATAATAAAAAAATATAAATATAGGGAAGGACGTGTGCAGCTGGCATTAACATTTCTACGGCCAAGAAAACTCGAAATAATTTTCACTAAAGCTTACTGATCAGAAAATGGTGAAAACATCAAAATATTATATCCCTGTTCGACTTTGAGACAAACACTTCATACAGGAAACAGCAAAAGAGAAACATAAAAATAAAAAATAAAAAAGAAGAGAAGAGAAGAAAAAAAACTGAAACTACTTAAGCTTTACCCAAGAATCACATTTTGAGGTAACATAGCACTGTAACAGGAAACACAATAAAATAAAAAACAGTAAAAAGGAAGAAAAAGAAACTGAAGCCACTTTGCTTTACCTAAGAACCATTCTTTGAGAGAGAGAGAGAGAAGGGGGGTGGGGGGAAGAGAGAGAAGTTGGAGTTAATGAGAAAGTGGAGTTGGAATTAATGGTGGGTACATTACATACCAAGAAGCATAAGCAGGTGAAAGCTTGCGAAGAGGAGTAGAAAGGCAGTCCCCATTTGGTGTGGGTATGGAGTGAAGAGCTCACCAATGTGTTAAAATCCAAAGTAGCTTTACTTGTGGAGCTTCAATGGAGTGAGAGTGAGAGGGTTTGCAGTAGCTGTCGGAGTGGAGTGGGGATGGATTAACGTATTTGTTTGGTTTTCGAAATGTGGTAACACACTAACACTAATAATGCACTCATTCTTAAATTACCGTATCATCCTTCCACGGACAGATTATTCCATAAATGCCCCACTCATCTTAGGAACTTCGTTGAAATTTTATTAAAATAAAATAAAAAATAAAAAGAAATGTCTGTGAGAGTGAGACCTTTTCAATTTTTAATTAATTTTATTTTTATTAAAAATATTATAATTAAATTATTTTTCAAAATATTGAAAATATTTTCTTTTATTTTTGTTCATATTTTAAATTAATTATATTCTTTTTATCACCTTTTTTTACAACGTGGATTATTTATTATAAAATAATTCACACATACAATTATCACTTTTTATGACTTTTTTATGACTTTTAATTAGAGTATTATTACTTTTTTTTTCTTTTTCACAAAATGAGTTATGTGAATTGATCTCAAGAAAGTATTTACCATAACTAAAAAATACTCCTATTATTATTATCACCTAATCAATTATTTCAAGATCTCTTTAAATACACACCCTTTTTTATTAAATACACACCCTATTAAAATATAATTAAAATATGTATTTTTAAAAAGTCTAAATTATATTTAATTCATTAAATACATACCCTAATACTTTATATTAATCTAATAAATTATAAATTAATTAACACTTTTATAAACCTAATCTTAAAAACCCTAAATTCTCATATACTGCATTAGATTTTAAAATCATCACGATATCTTCTAAAATCACAGCAATGGATTCTGATTTATAGCTCTCATCCCATACACGTTCAATGATTCCCCAAATTTAAAATTACGGAAATGAAATGAAGCAAAGCAACAAAAACACAAATTTCATTGATTGATCGTTTCATCTTCTCCTATCTACTTCTTTGTTCTCGCCAACAATTTTCTCTCTTAAAAATTGAAAATCATTCATTATTTTTTTTGGTCTAATCCTCAGTCCATGAGTCACCATTTTGTTGTACGTGGCTTCATTTTCTGTATTCAATATCAACCATTTTTAATCTTGTTTCATGGTGTATCCAGTGCTGCAGTGCACAAAGAATCATGGAAGAAATAATTTATTCAGAATATATCCTTATAAAATTTAAAAATTTTACAATTGTTTATGATTGTTTAAATTTTAAATATTTTTCTTTCTATTTTAATAAGAGTGATTTGGGATTTTATTTTTAATTTAGGGTTTTAGGGGTGTGTATAATTTTAATTTAAAAAGGGTAGTTTTGAAATTTAAAGGAATGTGTATATAATAAAATTAAGAATTAAATGAATAAAAGGGTAATGTATTTAATAAGGGGATGTGTATTCAATAAAAAAGTGTGCATTTAACAATACTCAATATGAAATCGTCCTTCTAAATGAGTTGCATGTAATGGATCACACTCCTTCTCTCCTTAGCAAAGGTTCACACTTTGCCATTTTATTGTTGTTTGAAGGTAATGTTTACAATTTTTTTTTTTACGGAGTATGACATATACAAAATAAATATTCTCTCCGTCCCATAGGAGTTGACATATTTTCTTTTTTGGTTTGTCCCATTAAAGTTGACACATTTCTTTTTTAATACATAAGACTCACACAAAAGTAATTAATTTATTCTCATGGCCCACATACCACATCTAATACAACTACCCACTACATAATAAATATTATTTCTCTCACCTCACTTTACTTCACTTTACATTAAATTATTATACTACTTAATCTCTGTGCCAAGAAAAATATGCTAATTCCCCCGGGACAGAGAGAGTAATTAATATTCCTATATGGCCCTTACTCAAATACTAACACAAATATTTACGGCGCATTAAAATATTATGTCTCTTAAAGCACAATAATTTAGAGATAAAATCATTTATGCTCCCATAAGTTTGACCTTGTATACTTTTTATCCAAAAAAAATATTCCCTCAATTCCATCAAAAGAGTCTTTTTTTTTATTTAGGGCGTCTCACCCAAAGAGTCTATTTTCTTTTTTTATATACATAAAAACCACACACACTCATTAATATATTTAAAATATGGGGCCCACACTCTCACTAATATAACTTATTCACTACATATTAAATAATAATACTTCCTAATTCACATTACAAAAAACAAAAACTACTCTTAGTGGGACATAGAAAGTATAAGATTTGAGCATTTGTCCCACTATTATTTCGAAACACCAATGTTGCTCGTTTTATCTAAAAATAACTTACCATATATGACTATTTGCTGTTTTTATAAAAATTATATACTCCCTCCGTCTCATATTTATCTTCGCACTTTCCGTTTTCGTCCGTCCCACACTTATCTTCACCACCTAAAAAAGGAAACTTCACATTAACCATCAACCTCAAAAGTTATATTAATTTCAAAAATATCACTCCAACGTAACACACATAACATACTTTATAATTTATTTATTACCTAAAAATACCACAATACCCCTAAAAAGTCAATAAAATTGGTCAAAAAATAACTTTTCTTAAACTTCATACCTACAGTATCGGTATAGATAAATATGGGACGGAGGGAGTATAATTTTATTCAATCATGTCAATTACACCCTAAGAATTTTTAAATTATAAGGTAAATATAAAATATTAGAAATATAGCAGGACAACAAGAAGGTAAACACATCATCAACTAGCTAGTGTAAAGAGTTTAAAATTAAAATTGAGAATGCAATACTTCCATAAAACAACAATGACTCCAGTATTTGATATGAGTTAAAACTTAAAACGTGGATTACTATAGAACATAAGTTAATACCGTGTATGTGGTCTCATTCTCACATGGTACTTGTAAAACTTAAAATTGATGTTCTACCAACAAATGTGAAACTTTCATGTAATAAAACATCTTGAAATAAAAACAGGAGGATCGCGTCTCTCCCTCAAAACCTTTCATTAGACTTTAACACGACTCTTGACAATAATTTGATCAACTTATCACAGTTACTTGTCTCGTTTGAATCTAACTCTAGTTTTGACATATCCCTAGGACTTGTGATCAAGAACCCTCTTAATCTAGAAATACTTGACGAATATGACAAAACAAAGAAATTCTGTTCCTAGAAGGAATGAATAAACAAAACTCGAAAACAACACGATGAACCTCTCTCTCTCTCTACACAACTCTTCACCAAAAACAATATTTTTTTAATTACACTTTCGTTCTTCAATTTGCCTATAAATAGTCTTGATGATGCTTGAACCAAATTACTATCAAGGAGAATAAATCAATCTCCTTGATATTATGTCCTTAATAGTCTCACTCACATCAATCCTTCGATCCTTGAATCAATCATAAAATAGAGATGTCTTGATTTATCTTCTTTCCATAAGAGATTTCAATCAGAATCTTTAATTATCTAAACCTGCAATAAAAACCACACCTTGCAAATATATGCACATGACATAATTATAACTCAACAAACTCCCCCTTGGCATGAGTTATATATTTTACAAGAAGATAAAACAAGCATGCAAGTATATAACAAAACATTCCCCTGAAGTTAGTTTCAAAAGAGGATAATCAGTTCAAGCATAAAAACAGAAATAAAAAGAAAGTTCAACGAGCACAAAGTTTTAACAAAAGAAAGAAGACATGTCCTTTTCAGCTGGTAGAAGAATCCTCAGCATCATCAGCAGCACCATCAACAGCTTCCTTATCCTCTTGCTCACAGGATTTCCCATCACCATCCTCTTCTTCTTCCTCTTTGACAATCTTTAGTTTCCTCCCGGCAGCAACTTTCTTCTTTTCCTTCTCACCCTTAGCTCTTGCCAAGGCTTCCATTAACTCGTCCAACCTGACATTCTGCTTATCAAGAGTGGCCTGAACAGCAAGAATATCCGTCTTCATTTAAGTCACAAGAGGATAAATAGATTCAAGAGTGGATGAGGTTGACTTTGCTTTCTCCTTCAGATTGGCCACCCGAAGGAAAACCTTCAATTCACTAAGCATTTTCTCAAGGGAATCCTCCCCCTCCATAAACCTGACACCCGCTTCAGTAAAAAGTTTATAGATAGTGCAAGAAAACGGAAGAAGCCTAGACTCATCAAACTTCCTAGCAAATCCCATAATAATATCAAAAACAATCTGACCATAGGACAAATTAGCTTTGGAAGCAATGGCATGAATGAACCTAGGTTGAAATATAGTTAAGAGTGACTTATTCTTGGAAGGAGTCCAGTTATGAGTAACAATTTTGTGAAGAAGATGAAAAGAGGTGCCCAAGTCAGAGGGAGACAGCCCAGCAGAAGGCCAAACAGACAATTTACCAGAGGTAATGCCTTCACAAACAGAGTTCAAAGAAGGGACTAAGTGTAAACCAAAAGCAGTTTCAGGAACACCCATAACCCTAGAGATTTCAGAGGGGGAAAACTTACAAACCTGATTATGACAAAATACTGTATGAAACCTAAGAGAATCACTATCAGCAATATATGGAGTAAGATTGGAGTAGAACTCCCTAACAATCTTAGTACAAAAAGGTTTAAGACCAGAGACAGTCCCAAGCAACCCAGCAGACTCAATCAAGGGTAAGACATCAAAATTTTCAAAATCAGACATACAGATATTACGTTCAGAGTGAAAAGTCATGTCAATAAAAGTACCATACCTAGAGGCAGCCACAAAAGTGTAAAATTCCTTAGAACGAGCATTACCAACATCGAGAGCTTCAATAGGTTCATCAGATGAACAGGGATGACCGAAAGACACAACAACACTCGACGAAGGATTTTTCTTTCTGGCAGATCGTCATGGCTTGTCCACCGCATTCTCATCAACTTCGACAACTTCACGACGGGAGGGAGACGAGGGTTCTGGTGTGACAGAAAAAGGAGTTGTGGCAATAGTATTGGAAATAGGGAAACCAGAATGATCACGCTTGATGCCGGAACCAGGGCGGTGAAGGGCAGTGTGTTTCTGACGAACCATGGTGAGTGGAGAGAGAGATGGCTAGGGTTTCAAGAGAGAGATGCTCAACAGTCATTCGATCATAGAAAAGGGAGAAGGGATTGCCTTTCCAAATCCAACGAAATCTGAGAAAAAATACTGACAGAATATTTCAACAAAAATAGGGGAGGGACATATGACTAAGGCAGGAAAGAAATTGATTTGATCTAAAGAGAGTATCCGAGTTTAAAAATAATATCAAACATTTCTCAAAATAAAATATCACATAATCCCCTTTTTATTTTTCTCCTTTTTTTTAAAAAAAACATCACCTTATAACATCTTGACAAATATCCTTTAAGATGGATTTTGATTTGTCTAATTGAATGATGTACTCAGAACAAGAGGAATATTTATCCAACCTTATAATTTTTTTTACATGAGAGAGAAAACCCATAAATGCAATGACTTACTCATCACTTTTCATTTTATGTGTATGTAGCCCTTTTCAAAACGATGGCTTTCACAATACATCATTTCAAGTAGGTAGCCCTGAACTGCATGGGTATAAGATGTTCAGTTTTAAACAAGAACAGTCAACAAATGACCAAATAGATATCTTTTATGCAAATACCTAATCCTAGATACGAAAGGCTTTATATAGAATAAATACCAAGGGATTTCCTAAGGGATATAAATTTTTGAGTATCAAGGCCTTTTGTGAAAATATCTGCCAGTTGTTTTTCAGTGGAAATGTGTTCTATGTCCAGTGTTCCTTCCTCAACCAATTCTCTAATAAAATGAAAACGAATATCAATATGTTTGGTTTTTTGATGAATGATAGAATTTTTTGAAATGTTAATGGCACTGGCATTGTCACAAAGAAGGTACACTTTATTTGGATTCAATTGATAATCAACCAGCATCTTTTCAAGCCAAATAAGTTGAGTGGCACAACTACCTGCAGCGATGTATTCTGCTTCAGTTGTGGATAGCGAAATACAATTTTGTTTGCGGCTGAACCAAGACACAAGGTTACTACTAACAAAGAAACACCTCCATAAGTGCTCTTACGGTCATCAGTGTCCCTTGCCCAATCTGCATCACAGAACCCCAAAACATTTGTATTGGTATCTGTGAAATACCAGAGTCCATATTCCAATGTTCCTGCAACATACTTTATGATTCTCTTGACAGCTTTCAAATGAGATTCCTTGGGTGAACTTTGGTACCTGGCACACAAACAAACAATGAAGGAAATGTCAGGTCGACTAGCAGTTAAATAGAGAAGACTACCAATCATGCTCCTGTATAGAGTTTCATCAACATGTGTTCCTCCACGGTCTTGAGATAACGATTCTCTAGGGCTAAGAGGTACTTTAGCATGTTTGGAATTTTCTAAACCAAACTTTCTCACAAGATTTTTAGCATATTTGGACTGGTGAATAAACATATCTTCTTTGGATTGATTTACTTGTAATCCGAGGAAGTAAGATAACTCACCTACCATGCTCATTTCAAATTCAGAGGTCATGAGATTGATAAATTCTTTGACCCTTTTTTTCATAAGTGGATCCAAAAACTATATCATCTACATAAATCTATACTATCATGATCTCTTTGCCGCTTTTCTGAAGAAACAATGTTCTATCAGCTCCATCACGAACATAACCTTTAGCAATAAGAAAACCTGTAAGGCGTTCATACCAAGCTCTTGGTGCTTGTTTCAAACCATAAAGAGCCTTTTTTGTTTGAACACATGATCTAAAAATTCAGAATCAATGAACCCTTTTGGTTGTGACACATAAGCAGTTTTCTTAAGAATGCCATTTAAGAACGCACTCTTTACATCCATCTAATAAACAGTAAAACCCAGATAGCAAGCAACTGCCAAAAGTAATCTCACAGATTCTATTCTTTCTACTAGAGCAAAGGTCTCATCAAAGTCGATTTCTTCTACTTGAGTGTATCCTTGAGCAACTAATCTTGCCTTGTTCCTGATGATGTTGCTATGCTCATCTGTCTTATTCTTGAAAATCCATTTTGTGCCAATGACATTGTGGTCTTCAGGTCTTGGTACAAGTTCCCAGACATCATTTCGAGCAAATTGCTTCAGTTCTTCTTGCATGGCCAGTATCTAATTTGGATCATATAATGCCTCCTTCACATTTTTGGGTTCTTGTTTAGAAATAAAATATAAAAATAAAGAGACATCTACCATTTTTTAATAGTCTTTTCGGGGAGCATTTCTGGTGGTTACTCTTGATCTCGGATCTCCAATAATCAGTTCTGAAGGATGATCCTTCTGTATCTTCAATGGTGGATCTCTTGTTCTGAGATTAGATCACATTCATCATCTTCTTTTTCTGATTCTACAGATTCTAGAATTTGTTTATCTTCTCCTTTTTCAAGTAGAGATAATACTTCAAAAGGGACAATATTGATCATTGGTTATGTATCATCAAAGTCAACATTGAATGATTCAATAACACGCTATGTTCTGACAACTAGAACTCTGTATGCCCAGCTGTTTATTGAATACCCCAGGAAGCATCATATCATGCTTTTACTATCCAGTTTCCCACGTTCTTCTCTGTCATTTAAAACATAATATTTGCATCCAAAAACATGAAGATGTTTTAAGTTAGGAGTTTTACCTTTCCATAGCTGATATGGTGTCTTATCTAGTCCATCATGAACATGAACTCGATTTCCAAGGTAGCAAGCAATATTTATTGCTTCAGCCCACCATTTTAAAGTTATTCCTTTTGAGATAAACATTACTCTGGTCATTTCTTGAAGAGTCCTATTTTTCCTTTCAACAACACCATTTTGTTGAGGAGTTTTTGGAGAAGAGTATTCATGGAATATTCCTTTTGAGTTACAAAAATCATGAAATGACTGATTCTCAAACTCCTTACCATGATCGGATCTGATTCTTTTTATAGACAAACCTGTTTCTTTCTCAACCTGTAAACACAACTTCTCAAAAGCATCAAAAGCATCGGACTTTTCTTTTTGAAATCTTACCCAAGTATATCTAGAGTAATCATCAACACAAACAAATACATATTTCTTACCACCAACACTTGCTGTTTGAAGCGGTCCCATTAGATCCATGTGAAGTAGTTCTAAGATGTGTATCATATGGATGTCTAGGTTAGATGAATGAGACTTTCTTACCAGTTTGCCCAGTTTGCAAGGTTCACAAACATTGTGGTCATTTACTTTGAAATCAGGTATTCTCTTGACAAGTTTCTTTTGAGAAAGAGAAACAAGATTTCCGACAGCTAGATGTCCCATCTTTTGATGCCAGATTTCCAGGTTGCTGTCCTTGCTTAGTAGGGCTTTGATATCACCAAGTTGATAGCAGTTGTCAAATGATCTAGTACTTGACAGAACACAATTATCATTATGATCAAAAATAGAACATGAATTCTTAGTAAACTTGGCATAGAGATTTTGATCACATAGTTGACTGATACTGATCAAGTTGGCCTTCATATCTTCAACAAGTAAAACACCATCTAGTTCTGGAAGTCCTGGAACATTCAATGTACAAACTCCTAGAACTTTATTGCTTTTTCCATCACCAAACGTGACATTGCTACCTTTTATTGTCTTAAGATCCTTGAGGAATGTTCTAATCCCAGTCATATGTCGAGAGCAGCCACTGTCAAAGTACCAGGTATTATAGTTCTTGATATGCAGTCCTAAATGAGAGGGCAAACATACTAACTGGTCAACCACTGGTATCCCAAACTGATTCCAACTCACAACTTTTCCAGTAGCAATATCATACTGTATCTTGTAACATTTAGGTCTAATGTGACCTTTTATGTTACAATAATGACAGACCAGAGGTATTTTGCGGACAGAACTGGACTTAGGAAAGTTTCCAGATGAGGATGAGATCCAAATAGCTTTCCTACTCGGACCAACTGTGAATGAGTTAGCTTTAGAAGGAATGAATACACGTGATTGTGTATTAAAATGTGGGACTTTATTTGGGTGAACAATCTTGATAGGTGTATGCTCCTTGGAAGAAGTCTGAAGGTTGTTAGTAGAACGAACAAAAATTGTTTCCTTACCCAAATCTGCTTCAGACTCATATCCAATACCTCTTGTTCCATATCCATCACTAGCTCTAATAACTTCATCCAATTTAGCCTTACCAGTATTCAAGCGACGAATGGATTTATTCAATCTTTCCTATTCACGTTGATTCCCTTCTATCTGTTCATTTTTCCTTTTTATACAAGCCATCATCAGTTGATGCTGCTTCATGATTTTCTCCAAGTGATCTTTGAGAATTCTGATTTTGGAGTTTTTATCCTCTAGAGTGATGGTCATTTCTATTTTCAGAGATTCTATGACCCCAAGATAGTAATCAATAGATTGATTTTCAAGTTTGCTTTTAAAAGGGGCTGAATCTAAAAGAACTTGAGAGGCAAGCCGCTTATCTTCAGAGATTTTCAACTCATTTTTTAAAACGTCCACTTGATCTTCCAGCTTCTTTGTTATTCTGACAGCTTCAGAATATTTATTATTCATTTGTTGATACATCGAACGCATATCCTCCACAGAAGGAGAATCATCGTTCTCAGAATCATCAGAACAATCTGTAATACAACCACTTTTAATTTCAGTACCTGTAAAACATGAAAGATAACTAACCAGAGCAAGATTATTAGTGTGATCAATCTTCTCTTCATCTTCGGAATCAGAATCACTCCAGGTGGACTTAAGAGCCTTTGTTCTTCTTAAGTACGTAGGACATTCATATTGATAATGTCTTATTCCCTTGCATTCACGATATTGATTTTTCTCAATTTTAGAATCAGAAGAGATTTGCTTGCTTCTTTCTCCTCCAGGTTTACGATCAACATTCCTTTTCAGATTTGATGAACCATCCTTGAATTTTCTCATCATCCTGCCATAGTTCTTTGAAAGAAGATTCATGTGTTTCTCAAATTCAGCAATCGAAAGTTCTGAGGATCCTTCATCTTTGATGTTGTCTTCAACATTGAATGCTACAGACTTTTCTTTAGATACTGGATGATCAAAGTTTTTATTCATCTCGAATGTCCTGAGATCACCAATAAGTTCATCGAGACTGAACTTAGCAATTTTTCTGAAGGTGTCCAAGACAGTAACTTTTTCACTGAACTTTTGAGGTAATGTCCTCATGAACTTCTGGATTTGTTTGTCTTCAGGAATACTTTCACCCAATAGATGAAGCTGATTGATAATGGAAGAAAATCTTGAATAATAGATGTCAATATTCTCATTATCTTTCATTATCAACCCATCATATTTAATCATCAATCGCTGGATCTTGGAGTTTCTGACAGATTCTGTTCCTTCAAATTGAAGTTTCAGGATTTCCCAGGCCTCCTTGGCTTCAACACACTTCAATACAAGAGAATGATGTTGAACATCTAGTGAAGAAAGAATGACATAAAGTGCTTTGTTGTTAACACCATCATTGTCAGTGGTGAAGGGATGAGTCCATCATTCTTCTACGGCCTTCCAAACTTATCCATCTCCAATAGATTTTAAAAAAAATTATCATCATGAATTTTCAATAAGTGTAATTGGATCCATCCAAAAAGGGAGGGCGAACAGCAAAACTAATATCACGAGAACTCATGATACAGAAGACACACACAAAACAAAAAAATAACACAGGTAAACGAGACAACCTGCTCTGATGCCAATTGTAAAACTTAAAACTGATGTTCTACGAACAAGTGTGAAACTTTCATGTAATAAAACATCTTAAAATAAAAACAGGAGGACCGCGTCTCTCCCTCAAAACCTTCCATTAGACTTCAACACGACTCTTGACAATAACTTGATCAACTTATCACAGCTACTTGTCTCGTTTGAATCTAACTCTAGTTTTGACCTATAGAACTTGTAATCAAGATCCCTCTTGATCTAGAAATACTTGACGAATATGACGAAGAAATTCTATTCTTAGAAGGAACGAATAAACAAAACTCGAAAACAACACGATGAACCCCCCTCTCTCTCTACACGACTCTTCACCAAAAATAATATTTTTCTAATTACACTTTCGTTCTTCAATTTGCCTATAAATAGTCTTGATGATGCTTGAACCAAATCACTATCAAGGAGAATAAATCAATCCCCTTGATATTATGTCCTTAATAGTCTCACTCACATCAATCCTCAGATCCTTGAATCAATCATAAAATAAAGATGTCTTGATTTATCTTATTTCCACAAGAGACTTCAATCAGAATATTTAATTATCTAAACCTGCAATAAAAACCATACATTGCAAATATACGCACATGACATAATTATAACTCAACAGTACTCTCACAAGGTAGTCTCATTCCCTGAGAGAGAAATCATTTTACTAATTACTCCCTCTTCCTTTGAACATGACAAATATATATATACTTCCTCTGTACCATTTCAATCTGTATATATGTGCAAAAAGTAAACGTAAAATTTGAAATGAAATAAAGAGTGCATTTATTTTTTCGTATTATTATTATTATATATATAATGAGTAGTTAGTTATATTAAAAGAAAGTAGTGGGTGCAAAAAGTAAACGTAAAATTTGAAACGAGACAAAGAGCGCATTTATTTTTTCGTATTATTATTATATATATAATGAGTAGTTAATTATATTAAAAGAAAGTGGTGGGCTATGTGTAGAGATTTTTTACTAAAAAAGAGATTTGAATACCTTCAAATTAACTATCTAAAATTATAAAATGAATACGTTTGGATTCACGAAGAGAGTTTTTAATTACTAAAAAATGACAATCTTCATAAATCATTATTAATATAAATAAAAAAATACTCCCTCCGTTCCAACTTCACACTTTCCGTTTTGATCCGTCCAAAATTCAATTTCACACTTCCATAAAAGGAAAAAATAATTAACCAATATCCCTTTAACATACTTTAATTTCATTATTTTCATCATATTTTTAACATGCATAATATACTTTATCATTTATTTATTATTACTAGAAATATCATACTACCCTTAAAAGTAATTCAAAAAGTAATTTTTCTTAAATTTCATATCTACCGTTAACATTAAGATAAATTTAGAACGGAGTGAGTAATATCTTTAATCTTTAATTTAAATTAAAATCAATTGCGAGTACAATTGTTAATATAAGTAAAAATAGTAACATTTTTAATGTAAGTTAAGATAAGTTAAAAAAAATAAAATACTTGTATGAGACCGTCTCATATAAAACAATTTACGTATTTAATAGTACTCCCTCCGTCCCACGTATTTTTACCTATTTTCCATTTTGGAGTGTCCCACGTATTTTTACCCATTCCATTTTTGGCAAAAATACATAATCTTTTATTATCTACTTTTTACAATCTCAACAACTTTAATTACTCTTTTACACATTATTCATCATTCTCAATAACTTTATTCACTTTTCTTTTTAAATTACTAATTTATCTCTACTTTCTCTTACATTATATATTAAAAAAATAAAACGTCTTAATCTCCGTGCCCGTACAAACGGATAAAAATACCTGAGACAAAGGGAGTAATATTTTTTATTAAAAAATTATTATTATTATTTTTTATATAATACAAATTATTTATAAAATAATTCACTTCACTACCATCATTATTGTTATTAAAATATTAATATGTTATACATCTGAGGAATGTCTTCTCATTAAAAAAAAAAAAAAAAAGTTACTCGTACAAATCCCACTCTACATTGAGTGCTATAGAGTAGAGGGACTTCCGTTGATATACTCAGAACCAAAATCAGCCACAATGCACTCCCAAACAAACAGATAAAATGTAATTTGCATGACATCTCTTCTCATCTCAATGCAACATAAACGCTTATTCCACAAAGAGGGACCAAATTCCACACCATGTTTCTGGTTGATTCCAAAGAATTTCAGGAAAAGCTTTCTGCTCATTTCCGACCCTGGCACCGATCATTCCAATTCTGGGTTCGAGCCGTTAATATCTATACTGGCTACAAGGTACTAATTCTTTCTCTAACTTTTCGGTTTCGGGGAAGATTGATTTCTGTGTAATCTCTCCCCAATGTGTTCAGGTGTTTCAAGTCCGTGTGAATTTTGAGAAAGATGCGGACAAGAGGGAGGGAATGTGGGAGAAGCAACACGAAGTTGCCGCTGATAAAATATATAACATGTGTTCTGATCTCGGGGGGTTTTTTCTCAAGGTAATTCAATCTATATCCTTTTCTTTCCCTTTTCTCACACTTGTTGAGTTGTTGTAACATTGGGCTCTATCCTGGTGTTAATTTTTGATTGTTTCTTTTGCTTCAAAATCCTGATTTTAGTGCTGACACTTTTAGGCCACAAATCCATAATTGCAGCATTTTGTGGTTCTAATGTTATTTGGGGATGAGTAGTTTAAACTTTAATTAGCTTGTGTAATAGTGTTGGCTGTTTTCAATTTGGGTTTGATTAGATCGCACAAATTCTTGGTAAGCCAGACTTGGCACCAGCTGCTTGGGTGAGACGGCTAGTTACACTGTGTGATCAGGCCCCTGCCACCCCGTACAATGTGATCAAGGTTGTGGTAGAGAAAGAGTTGGGTCAAAGTATTGATGAATTGTTTGAAAGATTTGATGCTAATCCTCTTGGTTCTGCTTCAATTGCACAGGTATTTGTCTAAGTTCTCACAGTGTTTATTTGGTTTGCATGATCAGATTTTAGCATTGCAATGCTGAGAGAAATATTCTCTCTCTTATCCCTCCAGTTGCTTATTGACGAAAACAGCATGAGCAATATATATTCCCTTTGTTTCAGTAACTACTAATCTAAGATACCATTGGTGAAATAACATGGACTGCTTTTTCATTCTGGATACTTTTTCTGGAGAAAAAGTGACAATCAAATTTCTCGTAGATTTGGGTTCGGATGAGTGTTCTGGTTAAAGGCGAAAAAGATAAAAACAAGGAATTGTTTTTTTTTTTTTAACACATCTGATAAAAAAGGGGGTAGAAAATTTGTAAAGCGTGTTTGTTTTTCCATAGTATGGACTCTTTAATGTAATATGCACATTTCATAACTTGATAGTGTAGCATCTTTGCATTCATTTAATTTGGTGTTATACACACACACACACACACACACACACACACACTATATATACAAAATGTAACTTAGACTTTTCATATTTTCGTTTCTGGAAGTAGATAAATGCAACATTATGGTCAGATAAAATGAAGAAGAGTTGCTAGGAAGAGGGTTTGAATAAAAAAAAAAAAAAGAGAGTGGAAATGTCAATTGATGTCATATCACTACCCATGGAGAATATTTTGCTTCGTTGCTAGTTGGGTTTCCTTTGCTGTCTTGTCATATTCTCTTATGCCTTATCAGGTACACCGAGCACGACTCAGAGGTGATAACAATGACGTTGCTGTGAAGGTATTGAAATTATACTGTTAGCTACTGGATCTGATACGATTTTAATGTTTATTGTTTGTCTTTTTAGGTTCAGCATCCTGGTGTCCAAGGAAATGGAGAAACAGGTATACTTGGTGCTTGGTTCATTCTCTCTGCTAACTTTCTAATCATGTCATTTTAGCAATAACCATTAACCACCTGATATGCCTGATATTTTTTTGTTTTTGTAGCTTATGAGATAATGAATTGAGAGAATACTCACAAAGTTGATAAATGCTAAAACCTTATAGTCATTTACTTGGTCTGAAGTAAATTACAAGGGATCAGAACCATTATTTTTACTGTAGCTTATATTCTTCTTTTCCAGAAATTTTATGGCTTGGTTAGTTGCGGGTTGTGATGTGCTTTCTTGATCTTTTATACAAATTATTCCAACTAGTGAATTCAAACGTTTCATAAAACAAAAATGTTTTTTCGATTTTCAATATAATGGTTGTTTGAATGGTTAACTAATGAAAAAAATAAGTGATAGAAAATTATCATAATTTAGCAGATTTAACGATCTTTAAGTAATAAACAAGTTCTGATAAAAAAAAAACAAAAAACAAAAAAACAAAAAAGTTATTTTTCATGTCTAGGTTTCTCTGGGTTTTCCTGCTCTTATTGTTTATCTATGCTTTGGTCTTTTTCCTGTAAAATTGGAAATCTTTCCAAATTTAACTTAAGATATACCGTTATGATCAAAGTGAACTTCTTTGCAATTTTTTTTTAAAGAAGTAATTTCTGTTTTTGCATTTTATGCAAAGTTTGGCAATACTTTTGGAGTGACAATTATTTCCCCTTTGTCTCCTAAGATAGGATTTGAATTCGATTTTTTGAGGGAAGCTGATGCTATGGAGAAAATTCGACAGTTCCTTTATGGAATCAACAAGAAAACCCTGGTTTCAGTGCCCCGACTTATCCGGAATTTGTGCTCACGGTATGATATCACTTGTCTTCTTAGAGTAATTTAATGAGTCAGACATAAATCATGTCACTCCAGACTCTCAATTATTTGAATCCTATAATAAAAAAATTTAATGGTATAATCATACATGTCCAGGAACAATTGAACCTAAAGCATTTATTTATAACAAGTATGTCTCATGTTAAAGTTTATTCAATTCATATGGTAGGAGGGTTCTTTTGATGGAATATATTGATGGGATTCCAATCCTAAAGCTTGGAGATGAGATAGCCAAAAGGGGCATAAATCCTGATGGTAAGCTAGCAGCAACAGCAAAGCAGTAAGCCCTTTGATCATCCCAGAAACACAGCAAATCCTCTTTTCCATGATTTTTTTGCTTATTGTGAATTGTTTATTTCTGCTTATTTACTTTTGCTTTTAAACACTTTCCCATTCTTTCCATTTTGGTTAAAATCTATTTCCCTAAGATTTTTTTTCCTATGGAATCAATCAACCCAACTTTCAAGTACTTCTCAGTTAATTTTATTAATTTTTATTTTTAATTTTGTCATTTTCAAAGTGCTGCTAAGTGTATTGTCAAATGTTAACTGCTATCAGGCTAAGTGCTGATTCTCTAATCTCCCAGAGTAACTAAGACTTCTTTATGGCTTCAAGTCCCATTACTTGATATGATTGGCAGTTGTTATTCACTGACCAGACCCAATCCTCTGGTTAGCCCATTTATGGAATGGGCTATGTTCTCTTCGACCTAGAAACTCGCTGGCCCAAACCCATGGGACAAGTTCTTAGACCAGAACTCCAAAATGACGACCTATGCCTGGTATCATCAAGTTGTCTGGGCCTTAAGATGCTATGCTAGCCTAAATGAGCCCCTCTTGTCCAACTATAAATAGTGTCATCCAAAGTCTAATAAAGGATCTGACTCTGCCTCCCTCTAAGACAAACACTATAGTGTAATTTATATCCTGCAGTCTTTACTGAGCAGTACCCTGAGGAAATGAACATGAAATTCCTTCTTAGCCTTTTGTATTACCAAGTTTTTTTCTTTTTTTTTTTCAAACATAAAGCCTAAGTATAAATCTTATTTGTTGCA
The DNA here is from genome assembly GCA_023678885.1 of Pogostemon cablin. Taxonomy (NCBI): domain Eukaryota; kingdom Viridiplantae; phylum Streptophyta; class Magnoliopsida; order Lamiales; family Lamiaceae; genus Pogostemon; species Pogostemon cablin. The sequence continues at coordinate 7,025,513 of CM042962.1, read as the reverse complement.
ACCATCAACAAGTAGTTTCTTTTGCATCAGGCCATTTTTCTTCAGACAACTTAAATTTCATTTGCAGAATTATCCGTCACGTTTTCCAAATTCCTCAAACAGTTCTTTCTTCTTGATTTGTTCCCGTATAATTGTGATTCTGATGATGTTTGACTTGAAAGATTTTACTAGTTTCTAGATTTTCAAAATGTCTGTTTTTGGTACAATGTCGACAGAATACTGCGTGATGTATGATTTTAATTCCAGGAGACCCCTTTGTAATCTATGTTTGTGTTTTAAAATAAGATACTCATCAAGTAATTTATCTTATAGAATTTGAGAATAGGGTTTTCATGGATGCACAAGGTTAGGGGTGCTACCTGTTTTGTCAATGCTCTCTTTGTATGAGTAATTATTACTTCCATCTTCTAGAATAGTACACACCCATGAATTATAAGGCGATTTTTGTTAACAAAATTAAATTGATTGCATGTCGAATCCATCAATTAAATACACATAGCTTGTACTTAATATGAGAGGCGCTGGTTTTCAGAAGTGATATATCTTTGTAAGTACTATGTAAGTTTGATTAGGAATATAGAATCCATAGACTTTTATTTCTTTTAGACTAATTTTCTTAGATTCTTCTGCATAATGATAAACTATGGGTATGTATGCCATACGAAAGTGAAGCTGATAAAGATGGAAAAATACAGGGTCACGAATCATGGAATATATTCAATTAGAAAAAATAATCAGTGGAGTCAAACCAACTTGGGAAATGTGATTCGGTAATTAGGAGTAATATTGGCTGCACTGATTTTGGATCCTGACTAGCTTGATCATTGATCTTTATTATAAATGATGACTTATACTGTTAGGACACATATGCAGAAATAACTCTTCTATTCTGTTTATACTGTTGGACTAGATCTTTGTTATCTCCTGTCAAATAAATCATTCTTATTTTATTGGCTCTTCTTTCCATTAGAATCAATATAGTTAAACTACTAGATAAAACCTAAACTACAGGTCGGGGAACTATAAACTTGGTTAACCCTTTATACTTTGGATGGCATGTGTATACTATATATGCTGCAACATGGAGCACTGTAGTATTTGGTTTTCTCTCAATTTACATTTGTTTTGGTGACAATTTCCATGTTTTTTTCTTTTGTGAAGACACATGATTTATATTTTTCTCATTTATGTATGTTAACCTACAGGAATATCCTTAAAAGCTTGACTCTTGCATATGGACAAATGATACTGAAGAGTGGGTTCTTTCATGCTGACCCCCATCCTGGAAATATTTTAATTTGTAGAGGTTCTGAGGTAAGTCCGTATATTGTATCGTCTCATTTCTTGAGCAATCTTGTGTTGTGTCCACATACATACTGAATAGTTCTCTCAACAAGATATTAATGTTTTATTTTCCCAAAATAAAAGGTTGCATTGCTTGATTACGGGCAAGTGAAGGACCTTCCTAATAAACTGAGGTTAGGATATGCTAGTCTGGTGCTTGCTATTGCTGATAATGATCCTATCAGGGCAGCAGAGAGCTACCTGTAATACACCTCAGCTACTATCTCCCTCTCTCTATGTAGAGTACATGTTGAGCTGTTAACTAATTCTTTTTCAAACAATCCATGACAAACACTAATCTTATGCATTATGAATTTATGTGATGGCATGAGGTCATATCATATGATATTTATTGATTATTAATATTTTGGAGCATGAAAGGCTATTGTAGATGTGACAATGAAATATATGGTTAATAGTCGGAAAGTGAAGAAGTAGTAATGAGATTCTAGTTTGTATTCTGATGAAAGTCATCTGCTTATAAGTTATATAGCCTGAGAAATCATTTTCCATTGATATCTTGTTTCGCTTGAAAATCCTTTAGTTGGATTTGATGTTTACTGAATTTGATGTTTTAATCTGTATCCTTCCTTGTGTTGATTTATGTGTATGTGTTGAGGGGTAATTAAGATTCCAATTGTGACGTTAGGGAGCTTCGTATAGACACCTTAAGCAATTGTAAGGATGAGCAAACGGAGCTGTTTAAGTTGGCCCAAACTATGTTCGACACGAAGCTACCACCTGGTGTAAAAATGTTGCAACCTTTCTCAGAAGAATCTTCAATTAAAAAGATCGGTGTTCAGGTACTCGTATTTTATTTCAACTTTCGAAAAGCAGTTGTCTGTTACTGTTGGTGTTAATAACGTTAACTGGCTGTTTTTAATAGCCAGTAGAAGCGTATTAACATTCTCTAAGATGTCCAAGATCGACAACCACATGGTATGCCATGGTGTTTCATTGTGTTTTCTTTTCTGTATTACTGAGTTGGTCTTAAATTTAGTAATTTCAGATTTCAGATGAGATTTAATTTTCTGATATTGTGGACCAGATCTGGTTTTTAATTGCATAACCATTATATGTACGGGTGTCCTAGGCTTTCCCTGAAGAACTGTTCTCCGTTCTTCGAACTGTCCATTTACTGAGAGGACTTAGCGTGGGGCTCGGAATCAACTATTCGTGTGCCGAGCAATGGAGACCCATTGCAGAAGAAGCTCTTTATCTTGCAGGGAGGCTATCAGGTCACTATTTTCTTGTAGGTTTGATTGCGAATTAAATCATCATGTATATTTCGATTGCAAATTATTCCTAACTTTTAGAATTTGCAAACAAAGGCACAACCTTTAATGTGTGTTACATTTTGAACCAAAATGTGATTTTATTTTTTGTTATTACTTTCTAATTTCTAGCCTGCAAGACCGTTATTCTCCCATAGAATACGACATTGTCTTTACATTTGCATTTCGACTCTTATTGCGATTACTCTATGTTGTCATTAGCTCAAAAGGCAACACATATTAAATGAAGTGTCTTCATTTACGAAATTTCAAAAGTTAGGACTGATGTACAATCACAGCAAACGTGATGATTTTTGTAGTAATCAACCATTTTCTTTATTAGTGTTTTCTTGAAAATCTCAGGTAAATAAATTGTCGTTTCTTCTGCATTAGATACAGATTTGAAAGGAGGTGCTCGTAAACGTGGTTTTTCCAGAAGAATATGTGGGAGGTAGAAGAGAAGAGAAAAAGGATTGGGTGGTTGTTTGGTTGCTATGCCTCCTTTAATGATCGTTTGATCCCAGCCTGGTAAAGCAAATGTGACAAGTTTGAGCATTCATTCAAATTTTTTTTTGGCTTATGAATTACTCCATTTGTTTTAAATTTTATAATTCTTTCAAAAAAAAAAAAAAAAGAAGAATATGCTCGACTCAAAAGCTGCTTGGCCAACACTTTTCAGTAGCTTTTCTTTTTCTTATTTATTATGATTTTTTACCATTTCAAGTTTTAGTGTAGTTCTGTTATGAATTAGGTGCAAAAGCAGTCTCTTATTTCTGACATTATTCATGTACTGAATCTTTATATTTCTGTTATGTTTTAAAAATCTTATAATCTTACTCCGTAAATTAATAGTGTTATATTTTGGATTAATTGTTGGAAAAATTATGAACTTTATTCTTATTGAAAATTATAAAGTGAAATTACAAAAAGGAACTTCATATTTAAGCATTATTGCAAATCTTATCTAATTTTTAAAAAATGAACCCTACATTTAATTCCTACCTTTGTGGAAAATATCACACTTTGGGTGGTTTTATAATAATGCTTGAAGATGACTTTTTTTTTTTCAATTTCTCAAATAATAAATTTGCAATTGGAGTAAAATACATGGTCTTCTTCCAATCCAATTAATCCTTACGGAGTATATTTTTTAGGCCCTTAATTAATTTAATAACTTTTAGACCACAAATTAATAGTTAAGTTTGTATTAAAAGAAAAACTTCGTATGCAGTTGAAAAGCAGATCTGGTCCACAATATAAGAAAATAAAATCTCATCTGAATTTTAAAATTACTAATTATACAACTAGAATATGATTAAATATGAGAGATTCGAACGAATGATAATATTCCCCAATATGTAAATTTTAATATTATTGCAAAGTATTAATTTAGTTCAAATTGACTAAATAATGTAATTATAGTCGTATGCTTCAATTTAATTTAAACAACATTAATTAATGCGTGACTATTGGTAAAAGGGCAACTTATTTCAAATTGGGCGAACCCTATAACAATTACTAACATGTACTCCGTAGTATATAGAAGATGGCAGCCGCCTCCTAAGTATATATTGTACACAAATACAATATTGAAAATGACATTTCAATCTTAAAAACAAAGCAAATTATTTTATGTATATATATTCCATAACATTTTTGTGCTTTTTTATTTTAAAAATATAATTATAATTAAAATAAAAAAAAAATAAAAAAAAAAGAGCGAGGGCCACGTCATATGTAACTAATTCCATGCCCTCTAAAATTAAAGGTCTATAAGTAAAAATTTGAATAAATTGAGTTAAACTAAAGTGCATTCATTATTAATCATACCAATTAGAAATGTTGCATACTTGCATGTAGTAGGCTATGCAAAAGAATGATGCGGTTCAATTTTTCATAGTATTTCTTAAGTTGTTTGGAAAGTATACATTTACTTTTTAAATGAATTGAATTAATTCAACATCTGAGTAATATTATGAGTTAAATGAACCAAATTTCATGTGTTATTATGAGTTTTACATAAATTGATTTTTTTTCTTTTCAAAATCTAGGTTGGCCCGACAAATAAAAGTCTGGTTTAGCTCATAACACAAAACTTATATTCAATTCAGAACGAGATAAAATTATAAATAATTTATAATATAAATAAAAAGTAATAATATTTTTAATGAAAAATTATAATAACTATTTTAAAATTAAAATGATTTTGTTGCGAGACCAACCCCATCCAAGACCGTCCCAAATTGAAAATTGGGTATATTTTTGCACCAACCGAAGTTAAAAAAAGATTTTAAGAAGTTAAAAAGCAAGGCGGCCGTTAACGTGTAATTCAAAAGGTGGGCTCACTTTGGTTAGAGAGAGGATTGAGGTGAGAGAAGAATGGTTGGTGTTGGTGTTGGTGGTGTTGGTGTTGGTGTCATAAGTGGTGCAACTCTTACTCCCACTTCCACAGTCGCAACCAATGTTCGGTTATCCCACAGCGTTGGGCGGCGCGCCGCTCCACTCGCCGCTTTCCGGTCAACCTCTCTATTCTCCTTTTCCCTTTCTGCCCCCAGGAACACCCACAAACCCCACGTCTTCCTTCCCCGCTTAGTCGCTGCCATGGTGCTCTGCTTTTTTCCCCATTTTATCTCTGAATTCCCCCTTTTTCTAGTCGCATTGCTTGATGTAATTGTGTTTCTACAGGAAGAAGTGGAGCAGACCTACATAATGATTAAGCCAGATGGAGTTCAACGTGGCCTTGTAAGATTAAGCTTTTAGGCATTGATTAATGCTTTAGGGTTAATTTGGTGATTTGAATAAAAACTTGTTGTGGATGGATAGGTTGGAGAGATAATTTCCAGGTTTGAGAAAAAGGGTTTCAAATTAACTGGATTGAAGCTATTTGAATGCCCCCAAGAACTTGCCCAGGTCTATCTTATGATAATTCAATTGTATATAAACTGCTTTGATATGGATTAGTAGGCATGCGGTGTGGTTCGAACTGATAAATTTTGTCATATTAGTATATGTTGTCATCTCAGATTGAGCATTGTAATGAAGAGTAGTTGTGATGTTTCTTTGTGGCAATGGTTATAGGAGCATTATAAGGATCTGCAATCCAAACCATTCTTCCCCAAACTCATTGCCTACATAACTTCTGGTCCTGTTGTGTGTATGGTAATATTTTTTTCAATTGTTTGAATGCATAATTATATTTTTTGTTTGACGTTGTTTCCAACTAATGTGAATATGATATGATTTGTGAGGTGAAGGTGTGGGAGGGTGTGGGTGTTGTTGCCTCTGCACGTAAGTTAATCGGAGCAACGAATCCTCTTAATGCTGAGCCAGGCACCATCAGAGGAGATCTTGCGGTTCAAACTGGAAGGTGAAACCTCTTATATCAGACACATATGCCATTCTATGTTTTTAATCTGATCATTTCCTTTATTTCTTTATGCTATCCCATTGGCAGGAATGTGGTTCACGGAAGCGACAGTCCTGAAAATGGAAAACGAGAAACAGGTAAAGTTTCTCTTTTTAAAGTGCTGCCTTGTGGAATTAGATATGTGGTTTGGGGCAATGCTTGGATGTTCTGAATTTGTTTGATATCGTACCTGGTGTCGTCATATTATCAGGGGAGGGTGTTTAGTACTCATTAGAAAGTTTACCATTACATCTCTAGAAAAAAGAAATGAAACTAGAACTAGATTATAAACTATGTCTACGCTGAGACAAGTGTGGATAGATTTTGAAATTTAAGCATATTCTTTTATGCTCAGCCATCAGAATCTTCACTACCTACTATTATTCATTGCATATCATCTGAAAGTTGTCTGCAATGTCCTTACATCAACAAAAATATGTAGTGAGAAAAGTTTTGGAAGATAAGTCAAACAGATCTAAGACACTAGGAAAGCTCTGCCTTTTCCCACAAGACAAGAAACTCTGGTGCTAGAAATTCAAGCCCAAATTCTACTCTGGACAAATAACTTCTTGAGATTTGTTCTTGATATCTATCATGTTGTGAAGTGCGAGAGAGAGTGAAGTGTGATAAAATGTGATGTTGTGGTGTGTATTTTTTTGCAGCTCTGTGGTTCAAAGAAGGAGAAGTGGTGGAATGGTCACCAATTTTAGAGCCTTGGCTCAAGGAATAAAGGAGAGGGGGTTTTCCATGGTCATCTACCATTCATTTTTGTAATTCTAATTTATGAACAATATGTTATCAAGCTTCAATCTCCAATCCGTCCATTTCTTTATTTTGATTGGTTCATTTTATTTTATTGAGTATTTTTTTCCTTTCATTAAAGTTTGTGGGATAAGCAATCAACTATCTGAGTGTTCTATTGCTCAACCTGATAAGTGAATTGATATAATTCAAAATACTTGGAAAATAAAGTTAGATATACAAGGTGAGTTCCATAAAGTTGAATACAACATAGTGTTTCATATGCACATTGGGGTATAAGCAAAAATACCGTTTTTAGTACTTAATTTTTATTATTTTGGAAAAATACCATATTTGCATAAAAAATTGGACATTATTATATAAAGAAAAGAGGTTTAAAAATTTTATGGGTTATATTTTTTTAAATTACTATTAATTGAGATATTTTTAAAATTATAATACCAATATTTAAACTACTTATACCATAAAGTCCACTTGTACATCCATCTTAAATATAAAACAGACTTGCTCAACGCAACAAATTATGTTTAATAATGGGGCTATCTAACCAATAAAAAAAAACTACCCTTCACAACAGATTTCACTCAGCCATCAGGCCCATCCTCAGTTAACTGATAGAAGAAGATGATGAACCAGCCTCAACATCCATCACATCTTTATTAGATTTTGAGAAAAAATGAAGAATAGACATATTCTTGCTCCTTTTTTGTTTCGAATGAATACTTGAACTCAAGTTTGGAACCGAATCCGTGCAGGAATAATCAGCATCAGCATCTACATTCTCCTCAATTGCCATGCTGCAAGATTCATTGGCACTAGTAGACTCAAGGTTGCACCTTGAGTTGCAATGTGATCCTTGTTTGAGTTTCAAAAGGGTAGATTCTACAAACAATTGAAACAGATAAAATGGATATTCAGTTATTTTCAATCATGAAATTGAATGGAGTATTGTACCATAACTATGAAATTGTTGGATCGCATAATTCAAAGATGACGATATCAAGTTGATATCTTTTGCAATTATGAGTTTCTTTATTATCTTCTTTTTTATTTTGATTATATTTTTTGCTTTAGCTGGTAAGTTCTCTTGAGCTTCTTATTTTGGAAGAATAGTTCTATTAAATGAGGGAGTCTTTTTTTCAAGTTTAAGTTTATCTTATTTCTTTTGCTATTTAAGACATGTCTTCATAGGAGAGTGACAGTTTATTCATTATCTTTGTGTAGAACTGATGGAATATATGTGTGTTTTATAATTTCCTTTATTCAAATATACTCTCGCTACACCAAAATAATCCTCGACTAAGCACATTATTCACTCGTCTTTTGAAAAAGTTTTACAAGAATGCATTTCATCACTTCTTGCTACACCAGTAATGGAGATACAATCCCACCTTTTCTACTCAAAACGGTCTTTTAACATCAAAAAGTTAAAATAGAAGTAATATGCTTAATTTTTATATTTGAAGTGCTCCAGAGATTATACCCAAAACCAGATACTGGTCCACTAACAACAACAAACAAACATCTCAGAACGTTGTTGCAAAATCATGGCAATTGTAAAGATTTTTTTATCATTTCTAGAAGCATTTATTTTGACAACCCTATAGCTATATTGGTTTCAAACTTCTGACTGACAGATTAAAGGATTTTAGAGTAGAATTTTAAAAATTAAAACCCACTCAAGCCCTACTCTATAAATTACTTATATTCGACCAATCAAACTACAACCACAACACAAACCACTCATCAGTATATATTTTATAATCCAACTACATTCTAGCTCTATACTATTTTCATTTATCATACTATGCTTTTTCTTTTTCTTTCACAACAAACCAAATCCAATCATTACATCATCATCTCATTATTACCACACAAGTTAGAAGCTAGCCCAGTTCCCCATTAAAAATCACACTATCACTATTCCAAGATTTTCAAAGTTGAATTCCCAAATCAACCCCACAGCTTAAAACAAACATAGGCTACATTGCCTACATATTCTGAAATGCCCCATTTAACCCATGCTTAAGCACTTGGTCCCAATTGATCATGGAACCTGAAAAGGCTATAAAACCAACTTGTTAGGGTCAGGTGCAGTCTTGAAAAAGATGAACTGGATAATCAATTATCAAGTGTATCTTTATTGCTTTCAGTCATGTGCTGGTAAGGCTCAACAGGTCCTGCCCAGCTTTTTCTAAAATCCACACCACCTAGCATTATCCCCAATTGTTGAAAACCTAATGACTTGTACCTTACAATTATACCTCTGATTCACTGTTTTCTGAGCTGCAGTATGTTCAGATATCTCGTTCTGAACAAATAGAAGGCATTTAGATATGGTAAACAACGACCCCACGGCAATTTACTAACGTGTAAGAATCGAGACATTTGGTTGAAGAAACTTAATTGAATATGCATTTGATGAGTCAAAAACAAGGGATGTCCTTAACGGCGATTGAGGAACTACTAAACTCGATGTTAGATCAAGGATCTGAGATCATACATCAAAGTCCAAAATTTTAATTCATCTTCTATATCCTCAAAAATCGATACAAGGAGCACGGACTGAAACATAGAAAGCTGCAGAATCCCTAAATCGAAGGATTCAATTAATTGCTTAATTATGAAATCCAACACTAGAAGCCCGCCCTAAATCGAGCCATACAAAATCCCTATCTCCCTTTAGGTCTAATCAACAGTATTCTACACAATCTAGTAAAAAAGTTAAAAGGATTGAAGAAGGTACCGTAGATGGAGAGATGATCGTGTTTAATGATTTTGGGAGGCGGCCTTTCCATTTCCAGGAGTCCCAACGAGCTAATGGATGAAGCTCTAACTCTACCAAACATTCTCTCTCCACACCTTTAGGATGGATGGCACAGTGTGTGGAGAGAGAATGAATTGCTGTGATTCGACAGTGTTTTGAATTTTGGTACTCATTGGAGCCAAAATTTTGAAGTTGAAATAACGTGCGCGCGGAACAACACGGCCCGGCCCACACATTTGCACTTGGACCAAACTTGGCCCAATTCACTTTTAAATTAAGTAGGATGTATAATTAAGTAACCAGACGGGCTAAATGAATTTAGGCCCTTATTGGAATTAGGCCCGATTTAAATTGGTTTTATAGCCCCAAATTTTGATTAATATTAGGTATATTCTTTTATCTTTTGATTTAAATAAAATGGCATATTTAATTTTTATTTTTTATAGTTGAATAATTTAAAAAATAATTCTCACATTTTTTTATTTTTTTTGACAATTTAAAAATTCAAATAATTTATATTTCATTCGTACTAATAATTTATGCACATATTTTTGTATGGGAATTAAGAAAAGTATTTTTAAGGTGTATATTAATGAAAGATAGGAAGAGTACATATACTTCCTCCATCCTAAAATTGATTGCACTGTTAATGTAGATACGGAGTTTAAAAAATATTGACTTTTTAGGGGTATTGTGGTATTTTTAGATAATAAATAAATTATAAAGTATGTTATGTGTATTAGGTGAGTGTGGTAAAGTTGAAATTAAGATGAACTTTTAGGGGTGGGGATTGATGTGATATTTCCTTTTTTGGAAGGTACAATCTATTTTGGGACGAATAAATGTGGAAAGTGTGCAATCAATTTTGGGACGGAGGGAGTACATTTTATTTTTTATCATTGGGCTCATACAAAATAATTAATTATTCTATATAGGGTCCACACACAATATACTAATACAAATACACATTTTATATTTAATGTAAAGTGGGTAGGTGTATTAGTGGGATGTGTGGGCCAATGAAAAGAGAAGTAATTAATTTATGTGGGTCTCATATGCTAAAAAAGGAAATATAACTATTAGGATTGGGACACTCAAAACGGAAATATATAACCATTAGGATGGGATGGATGGAGTATCTCTTAATTAATCTACGTACAAAAAACAAACGTAATCGTTAACCTACGACGGAGGGAGTAATTGAATGAAAAAATTGCAAGGTTGTTGGGTTTAGTGTAAAAATTGGGTCACAATGTTGTAGTATCGTGGTATTGTGAGGGTATTAGTATGGTGTGAATTTCCATTTTTTATAGTATGTATACTTTTGGGACTTGAAAATAGAAAATGTAATGTAAATAGTGGAACAATCAGATTAAATGAAGTTTGATCATATGATATGATGATTTGATGAATTTTATCGTGGATGCTACGCATGTAAAATACATCTGATTCCCAAATTTCATGTATCACATGTAGCTATAATGACAATTTTCGATGAAATTTTAATTTTAAGGCATAAATTGGACGTAAATTGTTCAAATATAAAAGTTATGGTACTTATAAATTTTTTAAAAAAAAATTAACTATTATGGTACCAAAATCGAAATATAGCTATTTTGGGACCACCATAGATGACTTATAATTTTTTAATCAACATGCCACGTGACATTCGTGTGACTATTTTTAGCGAAAATTCAATTTTTCGGAGAAAATTGAACTAATATCGAGCAATATCAAGAGTCATAGGACTAAATAAAAATATAATTGAAATCGAATTATCGTGAGACGAAAAATAATTTTAACTCTGATATAAATAAAAAAAATTAAAAGTTGACATTTTAAAAAAAAAATTATTGAGTGATATTTTTCAAAATCATTTAGCATTGTTTTTTTTTTTAAATGTATGGGGGAAGTGGGCAATTTTGAGCTCTTAAGTGTTTATATATATATGTGCACCTGAGTTTTCAAACTCCATTTCCTCTTCCTCCCCCACCTAACCCCCCTTTCCCAATGGAAGAAGAAGGCCACAGAGAAATGGCGCTATTGTCACATTCTTCTTCATCACAGCAGCTTCATCATCATCAACCCTGGCCCTCCGATCCCCCCATGATGAAATTCCAGTCGTTGGATCAGTTCGGTGGTCCCTCGCTCGACCTACAACTGTCCATCAGTGTCTCATCCAACCCTCCCTCTGACTGTGTCCTAATAAGGAAAGTGAGGAAGTACCAGGATCATGTCAACATGGACGTGGAGGCCCTCAAGTGGCAGGCGGCCGAGCAAATCCAGCTGGCCGCGGTGGAGAAGGCGTACGCGGAGCGCGTGAGGGAGCTGACGAGGCGGGAGATGGAGCTGGCGCAGACGGAGTTCGCACGCGCGCGCCACGTGTGGGAGAGAGCTAGGGAGGAGGTGGAGAGAGCTGAGAAGTTGAAGGCCACGTGTCAGAAGATTGATCACTCTATTACCTGCTACTCTTGCAGGCAGAGGTTTAAGCCTTGAAAACCCTGCTGTGTGTGTGTTTTTTTTCTGAAGACTACTACTGTGTGTAATTAATCATCCTAATTAGGGTTTGATGAAATATTTGTAATTGATTGTGATCAAGAAAATAATTATACATACGGTTTGTTCAATCTTGAGTTGATTTCTCTATGGTTATAATTTATATGTTAGTTTCAGTGATGTAATGAGTGTGTCGTTTGAAGAATTGGAGTAGAGGGGAATGCATGATGAGTGTGATAATGCAGGATATCAACATGATGATGTAGCATATCATACCGTATCTTTTTATATAATTTTCGTACATTATTTTCTGTGACACATTTTAAATGATTGACACTTTAGGGGGAAGAAATCCAAACATTTCCTTTAGGGTTTAAGTTCTTTTTTAGGGTAATAATTTTTCTCCCTCTCCTACGTGTTATTCATCCAATGATATAATACAGGAGAAGATATAATGGCACAGAAAATTCGAACCAATAACCTATATACTGATCAGTAGTTGTTTTTTCCTTTTATTTATTAATTATACCATGTATGTATTTCCAATAAAAAACTCAATAATTGAGTTTCATATATCATTTAAATAATTGTTGACGCAAAAATTATTACTCTTTTAAAAGCCGCAAAATAATTTGAGTAAGATCATGTTATTATTTTCTATTTGAGTTGAATGTTATTTTCTTGTATGTTATCAATTTTCATCAATCCTATTTTATACTAAAATATTATTCCTTATCGATTTTACAGAATGTGTTTTGCGAGGTGATTTTCCAATTAGTTTATTAAATAGAAGTGTATTTTAGTCTTCTAATAACTTGAAATAATCACAACTTTTAGAAAAAAGTCTATGAAAATTTGAATTGAAATTTTTTTTAATTTTATATGTATCAATTGTAAAATATAAAGCAATATATTCAAATATGAAACTGAAAATTTATAGGTGAAAGATGTGGATCTCCTTTTTTCAGACACCTATATCATTCTCTCTCTCACATCTGAGAGATAGCTTTTCATCAAATCATTTGAGATGCCAAAATTGCAGATTTAATATAAAATGAATTAAGCTCAAAGTTTAGGATATTTTCATTAATATTAGCCCACAACTTTATTTGCAGTTATCTGAGTGCTTGTCTTGTTAAAGAAGTGCCACTTTGGGTGGTCCACCTACTAGCTAGATAGGCACACTACTCAATTTATTGAATCAGATCAATCTTCCACTTCCATTTGATCTCTTTGTTTGCTTGGATCATTCTTTCATCACTTGCACTAATATAGTTAATACATACCTAATTATATACCATTTCTCTTGAAAAAATGAGGTAATTAATGCAAACCATTTGTTTCAGATAATAATGTCAATACAGGTGAATACCATCATATTTATTAAAAGTAATTAATCAAGAAAAAAAGATAAGTGAAACAGTGAATAGCATGGAGATGGTTGTGTGGTGGGGTTTTGGAGACCATCAAGCAATATATATAGATATATATATAGCACATGCACATGAAAGTGAGGTGCTATTGACTTTAAGCAATGACTTAATTTGTGCAATTCCCATTCATGAACTCTGGCCTGTTGAGACTTGTCTGATTCAAGACTGTATTTTTATGGGGGCATGATAATTAATGAACTGGTAATTGCAATTAGATGTGCATTAATTATTAATATCATGTCATTGTCATGAAATGACCTCTATATAGAGAATGTGACCCAAAATTAAAAAAAGTATAATATAATAATTTTGGACTAGCCTTCATATACATTTTCTTATTCTTTCACTCACACTTTAATTTCCCCTTAATTTACAACACTTAATAACACATGTTGCCCTAGTACATTTTTTTTTTTCAAATTACTATACTAGGATTTCATAAGATTCGAAGTTCTTATGTCATATTAATTTTTATTTCCCGTATTGTTAGATGAGCGGCACGTAAAAGAAAAATAATGCTAAGCTCTAAAAGGAAAGCATCAATCTTAAGCCAAGTGCTAGATTTTCTTCTCTCTCACGTGTCATACTGCTAACATCGAGGATAAATCCATTCAAAGCCCTTCGTATCCAGTTGCATGCTTCTTAGTCGACATGCGCTACCAAATGTAGTTGCTCCTCCATAAAAACATATAAATTTTGGCTCAGTGTACATGCTAAATTAGCAGATTCATGGATTTAATAGTGATGAAATGCAAGTATTATGAGTAAGGTGTTAGTCAAGGTGAGAACCTTGTAGAGGTGGGAAAAGGCAAATGAATGAGAACAAAAAGTGAAGCAATTGATGGAGAAGAATACAAGAGCATAGAAAGTTAGCTGTATACAATTTGTATTTAACCCCTTAACTTTACTTCACCAAAACACCAAACACCCACTATCTATGTCTGAAATTAACATATTTGGATAAGATGAGCCTTCCAACAACACTTTGCAGAAACAACCCATTTGACATGTTTCACTAACTCTATATATCCATCAACCACACTATACATTAGTATCGGACCGGTTTCGGGTAATTCGGGTTTTGGGTACCCGAAATTTCGGGTTTTAAAATGCATTACCCGAATCCGAACCGGTATTTTAAGTACCCGATATTTCGGGTACCCGATTGGGTAACCCGAATTTTTATTACTATTTTTTTTTATTTTTTATATTTTTTTCCTATAATTTCATGTGATAAAATTAGTACTCCGTATTATATTTTGTCATCCTTATATATTGTTACTCTAAAAAAAATTTAATATTTATCATCCTTAAAAAAATTTATTAAAAAAATTAATTAATGATAAATATAAGAATAATAATATTGTGTCAAACTATTTATTAAAATGTGGTTTAATGAAATTTAAATATATTTTTAAGATGTATTATATTATAAATTTAGTAAATTGTTGTATAAAACTCTTTAAAAAATATTAATTTCTTTATTATTTCATATAATATATAAATAAATGGAGATTGAGATTCTTCACTACTTGTGGGAAATGAAGATTTGAGGGATTTTCTACTTCTCTTCAATGAATATGTAGCATGAACCGAGGATTGGGAAATGGAGATTGGGTAATGGAAACCTACTTAATATTAGTATATATTATATTATATGGAGCATAATAGAAATAAAATAATAAAAAAAAAAACTGGGTAACCCGATCAGGTAATTCGGGTAATTTTCAAAATCAGATACCCAATCCGATAATTAACAACCGGGTTCGGGTAAACCCGAAATCCAAAATTACCCAAAAAAATTGGATTTTTTGGGTAATTTTTTATCGGACTGGTTCGGGTACCCGAAACCCAAAAAAAAATGTCCACCCCTACTTAATCATCCCGGAATTCAATCTCTGGATATATACTTCCTAATAGCACTTTGATTTTACATCTCATTTATTAGATGAGTAACACGTATTCTAAAACCTTGCATTAGAGTAAAATAGCATGAATTTTTATTTATTATAATTAATGTAGTAATTTAATATATAAATAATTAATTAAAAATGTACTTTTTTAAATATATAATTGAATATTATTTGTAATATAACTTGCAACAATGTAAATAAAAAAAATACAACAATGCAATTTGCAGGAAAAAATATACTATAATGCAATGTTCAGAAAAAAAAATGCAACAATAAAATGTAAAAAAAAATACAAGAAAAAATCTGCAACCTAATAGGATAATTTTATATTTTTACTGTAAATTTGTGTAATTGATAGCACTGTTTTTCTTTTCTTCATTATATTCAGGTGTAATTAAAATCTAAAATGGATACCTTCTATTAATAAATCATTTTTTATTTAAGATGTCATTAATTTTTTATCCCTCAAACAAATTATTTATAAAAATAGTAGTTCAATTATGGATACATTGTTTTTTTTTTATCAAATATCACATTTTTTAAAAGAATGCTATACTCCCACCGTCCAATTTAAAGATTCATGAGACCTATATTTTAATTGTATTATGTGAAAAAAGAAAATGAAACCATTTAGGACGAATGTAAAAAAAAAAACTCTTTAAACTGGACGGATGGAGTTTTTTTTTTTTTTTTTTTTTTGAATTAAAATGAATCATTACTAAACTAGTAATTCATAAACAACTGGAATGAATAAAAAGAAATAAGAAATCTTTATAATTAGAAGTCATACTTCATAAGAGAGAAAATTTACAGCGAGTAAACTAACTTTGCAAAGAAAAATTTTTTGGGACTAGATTTACAATTTATAAATTTATGGATCGATTGTTTAAGTAAAAAATTATTTGGGACTATCAGAACCATTTTGTAGAGTATGCGTGTCCTATGAAACCAAAAGCGCTAATTCCTCGTCCTCCTTGTTAGATTTCCGGCGCGGTGAAACGGTGATAGACGGCGGATCTATATGTTTACCTATATGTTTCTCTGATCACTTGATGTGGTTGATGCTCCCCTTCTCCATTTAATTAGTCCTTCCCAGGCTTTTTCTTCGGCAACATCAACCTAGTGCTTCCGGAATTAACTTGCTTAAAGAGATCACAACCACTCCATTTACAATCTCTTGTAAGTTGTAATATCCCCATTAATACATACCTAAATGTGAATTATGAGAAGGGTATATTTTAGTGAAATTTTCAAGAAAAACAAAACATGCAAAATCGATTCGAATTATTGGTACAAGAAATCCGATATCTGAATTTGTACCACTATGATAAATCATTTTCTATACCCCATTTGAATTGGTAATGCATTGTAGGAGAAGAATATCTAAAATCTATAGGAAAGCTAAACCTCAAGATCAACTAGATTTGAAAAATATAAATTCAAGTCCTCTATTATTATTTTTGAGTTGTGGTCTCCTGTGTCCCGATGACACGTGTCCCAATGGAAACACAAGAATAAAATATTAATTAATGGCAAAAATTAATATTTTATTCTTGGGCAGGTCGCATACCCAAACGGAAACTAAGTTCCCACTCACGACCCATGTAACAAGCTACACCAAGTAAGAAAAGAGGTCATATGCAGATAATGAAGAACCATAAGACTGAATTACCTGGGATGCCTGTGCCCATAAGGCATCCCGGAGCCACCCATTAATAGTAATAGAACTCTGGGCGAAGTTTCCTCCCGTGAGGTATTGTTCATCTATATCTATCTCAATGAGTTATCTATCGAATCATTGCAATTGATGTTTGATCCCGAAGAGAAGGAAAAGATCTTAGAAAGGTGGGCTTTTTTTTTAACTATGATTATTGGTCCTACAATATTTTACCTTTTCATTTTAGGTCGTTATTATGTTATAATTTTAGTTATTTGTGTAACAATTTCCGTCATTTTACAATGATATTAATTGGCAAAATTGGGTAACCAACAAATCTAACTTACGACACTGGGTTTGCAGTTTGCTAGATATCCAATATTTTGGATTGATATAATGTAAATTGATTTAAATTGATATTTAAAGGACTAAATTTGAAACAATAAATTGAAACAACAAAAAAATTAAAAGATCATAATTGGATTTAAATAAAGATACAAGATCCAAAGTGATATTTTCTCCAACAAATAGTTTAGGTTTCTATAATACATTATATCACTCATTTCATTTGGATGATGTCAGTAGTGGGTATTACAAGTAGAAAAAAGAATATGAATTTGGATGATGTTAGTTGTGGGTATTACAAGTTTGATTATCTAAATTTATGTTTGTTTTGAGGGGTTTTAATAGAGTAAACTTTAATTTTATGCCAAATCAATATATAAAGGTATGTGTGATATGTGTGTGAGATATAGGATGTGATTTATATGATTTGACTTTACTAAACTGAAACTAGAATAAGTAATGAATTAGATAATCTATTTATATAAATCAAAAACAAACAAAGCCCGATTAAAAATGTAGACGATCACCAAATTTGGAACCGTTGTTAAACAAATCTTGATAGCCCATGATCGTAATGAAGTGTTGGTGCTCAATTATGTTTGGATTAATTGAGAACATAAAGGCAATTTGGAAAACAGATGTAGGGCCATGATCTTGTGTGATCATCAACACAGTAATTATGACAAATCCTTTAACATTTGTCTTTTCAAATTGTCAATAAGTGTAGCACTGTAACAATAGGGCACTACCTTTACATGATCCAAAGAACTTATATCCATAAGTTTAACCCCAAAATTAATATGACCTTAATTATTGAAAAATCCTATTCCTTTATCTGGCCATAGGGGATGCATGCACTGCAATCATCAAATGGTGAACATTGTGTGTTACTATTTTATTTACATGGTTTAATTTTTATTGTATAATGTGATATTTAATTAATTATTTTATTTCTCAATTGATGAAATCTTATGGTTCGTGTACTATTTTACTTTTAGGTTTATTTTGTACCTACACTTTAGTAAATTTTAAGAGTATACTTATAATTCAGTTTAATACAACATTATAATAATGTGGTTTATTGTGTATTTAAATTACCTTGGATATAGTGTTAATTTGTATAATTGTCCTTTTAATTCCTGAGGTTCCATGTCATTGTTACACACAATTTATACTCTAAAAATATATTTTTCAATTGGGTAGAAAAATGAGAAGAAAATAAAATAGAGTGAGTCTTTTGTGCGCCCGGGCACACGGATTTAGATCTGTGTCCCTTTACAATTTAAACTCTCAATCAATACCTAGGTTTAAATAGAATAGGGAGGGAAAGGGTTGTGTTCACATGGGGACACGGACCGTGTCACCGGGGGCGCAGGAGCTTTTGCCAAAAAAAAAATTGGTAAATATCAAAATTAGTCCTGTAAGTATGGCGTTTTCCAACTTTAGTCATTTTTCTTTTGCAATTCTCAATTTTGGTCATTTTTTGTCCACTTTTAGTCCTTTTGGTCCAATTTTGGTTTTTTTTTTTCAAAATTTGGTCATTTTTTGTCCACTTTTGGTCCTAAATGTATAAACTTTCGGACCATTTTTTGGATTTTTTTAACATAAAGGACTAAATTTGGACTAAAAGGCCTAAAAGTGGACAAAAAATGACCAAAATTGGGAATTGCAAAAGAAAAAAATGACTAAAGTTGGAAAATGTCATACTTAAAGGACCAATTTTGATATTTACTCAAAAAAAAAAAGTACTCACATCTTTTTGCAGGAAACAAGAACATTGAAAAATGAAGGGAATTTTAAAAATTACACATCATGATAGTGTGATCTGAGATAGAATTTTGAATGAAAGAAGTATGATCAAGTGTCTAGTAGTCAAGCAAAATTATAGAACATCATGAATTCTCAACGATGAATTGAAGTAAATAAAGTCACATTTTGTTCCTTTAGAAACTCTCTCATTCAGTTTCAGTCTATTCAACTAAAGCCATAAACTCTCATTTTCTTCCCATA
The DNA here is from genome assembly GCA_023678885.1 of Pogostemon cablin. Taxonomy (NCBI): domain Eukaryota; kingdom Viridiplantae; phylum Streptophyta; class Magnoliopsida; order Lamiales; family Lamiaceae; genus Pogostemon; species Pogostemon cablin. The sequence continues at coordinate 7,006,106 of CM042962.1, read as the reverse complement.
ATAAACAAGATCACATTTTCATCCAATATAAACCATCAACATTTGTGACCTCAAAAGAAAATAATAAGGATCGTTGGTCATCCAACTAAACCCAAGCACGGTGAGGAAAATTTTGAACCCTAAAACTAGAACCTCATGAAATCCCATCACAAAATATAGTAAATCCACAGGCATTTTCTTCTTACAGAAACTTCCTTATTCAGTTTTTGTCTTTTTCTTAGTAGTCTATAAGGAAACTGCACTTCAATACCTAACTAGACCATCACAGACTTGTAAGTTCAAAGAGATTGATACCCAGACAGTTATCATTTGTCATCCAACTAATCCCATGTATGGAGTTGACTAAAATGTTTGCCTCTTCCTACAAACAAACTTGATAAGCAATATCTGGAATTTATAACACTAACGTATACAGAAGTTCCAACATAAGACACTAATAGACATTCACAGTAAGTGTTTTCACTTATCAAAATGTCTACGTAATACAACTCCCATAATTTATATGCTTATGTTCAAACCATAAACCACCCATAATTTATATGCTTATGTTCGAACCATAAACCAAGTTTGTCATTTACTTTATAACCTGTTTTGGTTGATGTTGCCTATTTGCATTAATTTTAACCTTTTCAGTTTTTTGGGAAATCAAATTTTATTATATAAAAACTTGTTACGAGAATGAAAAACTTGAAAAAGAATATGACGAAAACACATTTGAGATTTAAAGAGAAGTAGAATACTTTTGAAAACGGTGAAATGAGTGCTTGTGATTCTCAAATTTAAATTAATAGAAAATAAAATCATGAAATTTGCGTACATGGAGTTTTTATTTCAATGGGAAGAAAAATTTGACAAATTTTTTTCTTTTTGCAGGATACAAGAACATTGAAAACGAAAGGAATTAACTAGTATAAATTCCGCGTATTATGCGGGGCATGAAATTATAATATTAAAAAAAATAATTTACTAACAAAAAAGTATTATATTGAAATTAAGATGTGTAAATCGAAAGAAATATAAATATTATTAAAAAAAAATCGACACCGTATCAAAACAAAACTCACATTTGATATACCGAAGAAAAAATTATATTAAAACTAACATATATCTTTATAAAAAAAATGAAATTAATTAATAGAAATTCAAAAAAGAAAAAAAAAGAAAGCAAAGGAGAATTGTAAAAAAAATTAATACGGTATATTTTAATTTAAAGAAATAAAAAGAATAACCTTAATTTACAAACTAAAAAACATTAAAATAAAAACAATTATAAAATATAACGGAAAATTATTTAAAAGAAACATAAAATTTAAATTAATATAAATTAATTTGAAGAAATAAGAAAAGTGAAAGTAATCATTACAAAATTTTAATTAAAAAAATTAAAAATTTGACCATGAAAAAAAATTAATAAAAAACTATAATAAAAGATTAATTTAATTTTAGGTACTAATAGAAAAACAGAATTAAAACAAAAATAAATAAATATATATGTTCATAAAATAATTATTAAAAATTAAGAATAAAAAAATATATAATTGAGAATAATTATGGAGATGCTGCATCATCAAAATTAAACTCTATTTAATAAAATAAAATAATGAAACTAATTAATAGAAATTAAAAAAGAAAAAAAAGGATGGCAAAGGAGAATTATAAAAAGTTAATACTGTAAATTTTAATTTAAAAAAATAAAAATAATAAACTTAATTTACACACCAAAAAACATTTAAAAAAACAATTAAAAAATATAACGGGTAATTATTAAAAAAATCATAAAATCTAAATTAATATAAATCAATTTGAAGAAATAAGAAGAGTAAAAGAAATCATAACAAAATTATTCCAAATTAGACCATGAAAAATAATAAAAAATTATAACAAAGATGAATTTAATTTTACGTAAAATAAAAAAGATTAAAACAAAAACAAAAAATTAAAAAGGAACAAAAAATAATCAAAATTTTTTTTAAAAACATAAAAGAGATAACATGATATTAATTAATAAAAATTCTAAAAATAAGATTTAAAAAAAAAGGTACCACTAATTAATACTCCCTCCGTCCCGGAGAAGTCGGTATAATTTTTTTTGGGCACGGAGATTAATGAGTATAATAATTTAATATAAAGTGAAGTAAGTGAAGTGAGAGAAATAATATTTAATGTGTAGTGGGTAGTTGTATTAGAGGTGATATGTGGGGTCCATGAGAATAAATTAATTGTTTTTGTGTAGGTCACATGTATTAAAAAGGAAATGTGTCAACTTTAGTGGGACAAACCAAAAAGAAAAGTGTGTCAACTTCTATGGGACGGAGGGAGTAGAAATTAAAAAAAAATCAAAGGAGAATTATAAAAAAAATAATACGGTATATTTTAATTTAAAGAAATAAGAAGAATAAAATTAATTTACATACTGATAAACATTAAAATGAAAACAATTAACAAAAATAACAGGAAATTATTAAAAAGAAACATAAAATTGAAATTAATGTAAATCAATTTAAAGAAATATGATGAGTAAAAGAAATCATAACAAAATTAATTAAAAAATTAAAAATTTGACCATGAAAAAAAATTAATAATAAATTATAACAAAAGATAAATTTAATTTTACATACTAATAAAAAGAAAAACAGAATTAAAAAAAATAAAAATAAAAAAGAACAAAAAATAATCAAAAGAAAATTTAAAAAACATAAAAGGCACCACATGACATTAATCAATAGAAATTTAAAAAAAAAATAAGATTAAAAAAAGCAAAGGGTACCTTTCTTTAGAACTTGAAGAATGCTTTTGTTCAATTAAATGAATGAATAAAAAGTATTATTTATAGGTGGAAAGGTTTTAGTATATTAAAGATATATCTTTATCTCCCAATCAAATAATAATTAGTATAAAGAATATTAAGTAAATAATATATGAATAGATATATCCTACTAATTATAACAAATAAATATATTAATTAAGATATAATCATAAAATAATTATTAAAAATTATGAATAATAAAAAAATAATATAATTGAGATTAATTCTGGAGCGACACCTCATCAAAATTAAACTCTCCTTTAGTATATTAAAGATTTTATCATTTTAATTTATTGCGAAATCAAATTTTATTACATGAAAAACTTGGAAAAGAATATGACGAAAACACATTTGAGATTTAAAGAGAAGTAGAATACTTTAAAAAATGGTGAAATGAGTGTTCGTAATTCTAAAATTGAAATTATAGCAATTAAAATCTTAAAATTTGTGTACATGGAGTTTTTATTTCAAACATTTGGGTAGAAAATGAGAATTTTTTTTCTTTTTGCAGGAAACAATAACATTGAAAATGAAGGGAATTTAAAAAATTAGACATCATGATAGTATGATCTAAGATAGAAATTTGAATGAAAGAAGTATGATTAAGTGTTTGGTAGTTAAGCCAAAAAGTAGAACCTTGTAAATTCTCAAAAGATGAATTGAAGCAATTAAAGTCGCATTTTTTTCCCTTAGAAACTCTCTCATTCAGTTTCAGTCTATTCAACTAGTCACAACCTCTCATTTTCTTCCCATAGTAAACAAGATCTTTCATCCAAAATAAACCATCAACACTTGTCACCTCAAAGAAAATAATAAGGATAGTTGGTCATCCAACTAAATCCAAGCACGGAAAGGACAAATTTGAACACTAAAACTAGAACCTCATGAAATCCTATTACGAGATTTAGTAAATCCACTGGCATTTTCTTCCTATAGAAACTTCCTTATTCAGTTTCTTTTTATTTTTTATTCAATAGTTTATAAAGAATATGCATTTCTATACCTAACTAGACCATGACAGACTTGTAACCTCAAAGAAATAGATAACCCAATAGTGATCATTGGTCATCCAACTAATCCCAAGTATGGAGTTGACTAAATTGTTTGCCCCTTCCTACAAACAAACTTAACAAGCTATATCTGGCATTATAATACTTATGTATACAAAAGTTCCAAAATAAGACACTAATGGACATTCACAGAAAGTGTTATCACTTATCCAAATGTCTTCATAATACAACTCCCATAACTTTTATGCTTAAGTCAAAACCTTAAACCAAGTTTGTCATCAACTTCATTACCTATTTTGGTTGATGTTGCCTATTTGCATTAGTTTTATCCATTTCATTTAATAACCTAAGACTTTGCCAATTACCATATACTATTTGGCAATAAATACGCTACTATCCACCAGAAATCAATCTATGTTCCCTCCATTAACAATTACCCACAAATCATATCCACTTATTTTGATTCAAGTTTAGTCTATTTGCAATAGTTTCATCCTTTTCATTATATAACCTAATTAAGAATATGCCAATTTCCATGTACTGATCTGCATTGCATACACCACAATCTAGGAGAAATCAATCTATGTTGCCTTCATTAACAAATAACAAGTTCCCACAAATCATAACCACCAAGATTAAGACTTCATGCACCTCAACCATAACAAATCCTTCATCAACACCCAATAAATATAAATATTGTTATTCCAAAGCCTTGTTATCTCTTTGGTACTGTAGCCATAAATATTAAGAATTATTCAAATATTTTTATAGTCCCAAGATCGACAAGAGAGCTACTACCTAAAAATGTAGAATGTGAATGGTAAACTAACTAGAGTTAACCACTTGCTTGTAGCAAATGCACACATACACATACATATACATGTATGCTAGCCCACCTTATAAACTATAAGCTCTTATAGAAATTTGCATCATAGGCGAATAAAGATATAAGAACAATTCAGATCATGCACAAAATCTCATTATGTCATCCTAAGACAAACTAATCAGTCTCAGGAAAAGGTTACCATGTCCTAATATGCTTCTAGATTATGACTTTACCGCTCCACAAATCTAATACTAATATATAAGCAATAAAGAACAAGATATGGAAAACACATAACTAGAGATCAACTTACAACTGAGTTTAATTACCTCTGAAATTTTCCAGATATATTGAAACTCGAAAGAGCAATACAGCAGTCTGCGTGGCCATCCATTGAATCTTGTAAGATAAAAGACAAATTGCTCAGACATATTCAGTAAATTAAGAAATATATCCATTCTAAAACAAATACTGCGATCTAACTCAGAATATTTAAAAAATTATTTTAGTTTCTTTAAAATTCATAAAATGAGACTAGAGATGGATTAAGTTCTTTCATAATAATTATAAAACTCATTCAAACAAACGTTCAAATAAGAGCAAGTATATAATGATTTAGAAATTTTCAGAAATACTACAAATTAAAAAATATCCATTCTAAAACAAATATTGTGATCCAAATCAGAATATTAGAAATTTAATTTATTTTCTTTAAAATTCATAAAATGAGACAAAATATGGATCAAGTTCTTTTGTAATAATCATTATAAAACTCACTCAAACAAACGTGCAAATAAGAGCCAGTTTATAATGATTGACTCCCCACATTCTGTAAATAGCATGATTAATATTCCACAATGAATAACTAGCCTACTACTCAAAAAAAAAAAAATGTTATTCAGAAATTCAGTGAATTGAGAAGTATCCAACTAAGAATATTCAGAAAGTATTATATTATTATATTTTAAAATCATTTAACGAGACAACACACACACGCGAAAAAAAAAAAGACTCCATGTAACAATGAGATCTTTTAGAATCATAAGAAAACTCTCTCAAACAAAAGTTCAACTAGGCGCAAAGTTTTATATCTTTGAATCTCAAAATTAAGTAAATTAATCTGATTAATACTTTACAACATATCTGCAACTCATTCTTTAAGAATGAAATATTCTATTCGAAATTTATCTCATGAAACCCTCTCATTCAAAAGCTTGTCATATATGTTAAATATTCACAAAATGGGAACAAAGTTCTACAGAGACTAAGTTTATTGACAATCATATTAAAAATAAATCAAAAACAAAAGTAGAAATAAGCCCAGTGAATTAACCTGATTGATTTTCCACACAAAAAAAGCAGTTCAACAACTTGAAATCTTGTTTTCAACTGCCTCTCGTTCATGTCTTCATGTTCCCATGAATTTTCAGCAAAACTCTGTACAATAGGGGTGATTATTGATCATTATACCCAAAAGAAATCTCACGATAAAACCCTATAACACAATCCCTTTTTCCCTATTCACTCCTTAAACCTCACTTCGATCCCTTTTCTCTTTCTGAAAAGCCATGAAATAGGGAGTGTCGACACTGAACTTCGACGATGATGTTAAAAACAGTTGAGAGTTAATTTTGGAGATATTACTATTTGAGATCAAGAAAATGCCGTTTCTTGAATTTTAACCTAATGGTAATGTAAAAGGTCAAATGTAGTCGTTATTATGATAGAAATCAAGAAAATATTGAATATTGACCTAAGTATTAAATGGGCCAAATTATTTTGGGCTATTATGGACTTTTAATTGTGTAGTGTAAAAGGTGATTAAACCTGGCCCATCCTTAGGCCCGCTTATTTTGGAAAAAAGGGAAAAATATAGCAACCACCCTAACCAATCTCTTTTTTAAAAAAATTGATAATTGTGGAGTTAAAATCCATTGAACATTATACTCCCTCGGTGGTAAGACTCGCGTTTAGTTTATTGTGGCGTGTAAGATTATTATTATTAATATTATTATTATTTTTTAATTTTATTGGCTTATAAGAGATGTTTTTGACGATATGAAATCGTTTTAAGTAATGTGAGACGGATAAAAGGTAATAACATCATCAATAAAAAGTGATACTTAATCGATAAAAAATAATAATGGTGCAGTCAGGGACGGAACCAGGTTTCAAAGTCAGGGGGCCCAAAATGCCATCGTAAAATAAAATATTTTGTCACGTTATTATTTTCTTAAAATAATCTTATATGTTTTAAATCTATAATAATTGATGTTATTATTTTTTCTCTTTTTCTGAAAAAAATCTATAAAAGAAGAGAGTAATGTATATTTTAAGTATAAAATAAATTTATTATTATAGAAATACATGCATAAAATATTGTAGCTATATAAGTGACAGTTAAAAAATTAAAAGGAGAGATCTATATTACAGAACAACTTATTAATATAATAGAAACAACGATACTTTAAAAATACTAGAAATAATTGTACATAAAAGAAATAGAAGAGGAAAAAAAATAAAGATACAGAAGAGAAAAAAAATAAGGAAATAAAATAAAGAAATAAAAGAGAAAAAATAATAATTAAAAATCTAATAGACGAGGAAAAAATAATAATTAAAAGAGTGAGACTCTTGTGCTCCTTGGGACACCGTACCCCGGGCGCGCAGGAGCTTTTTAAAAATCTGGCCCGCTAGAATTCGACCACAAATCATCTTGAAGGTAAGTTTATCACAAAGGGTCCAAAACCACTTGGCTACAGGTGGACATCCAAATTATATCTTATATATATGATATTAATTTTTAAAATTTGAGGGGGGACATCCGTCCTTTAGTGCAGTGAACTATTTCATAAATAATTTTTAGTATAAATAAAAAAGTATATCATAAAGAAAGTGATCACTAATTATGAAAGTATAAAATTGTCTCACACAAGATTTGCCCAATGTTTTTAGACAGACAAAGACTTACGTAAAACTTTCTTATAAGAAAAATTATGTAAAACACATAAAAGTGATAACATGTTAATAAATTATGATATTTGTAATAAAGAAAAATAATCGTAGTGCAATAAATTATTTCGTTAACAATTCGAAGTATATATGTAAAGTGATATTATTTTAACTAAAAGTGATAAGTATTTTGAAAAACAAAAAAATAATCTCACGTGAAATGATATTACACAAATCTTATTTTTAAGTAATAATTTTTTTGTAAAAAATATGTTATGTTTGTTAGATTTGAAGTTATTGAATAAAAATATTATTATTATTTTATTTTATTTTTAAGTCAAGAAGGTAATGTTAGATAAAAATATAATGTGAAGAGTTTTATAGGACAAGTTGGAAATTCACTAGAAATTTTCAGCCAACAAAAACACCACCGCTCACCGGCTCAGGCAACTAAAAAGTATTCATGGGTTCATTAATTGTGCTAATGATTGCTCTATGAATTAAATATCTCCATTAACTCATCAATTAAAAGTTGTTATTCCCTTCAAAAAGGAAAGTCTCTGCAGCTCTAGAATCCAAATTTGTGATGCAGTCCTTTGTTAAATGGATTAAACCACATTTGAATTCTGAAGTTGCGACGTCTCCTGTGTTTCACCCTGATGGCGAAATCAGAAGATTAGACTAACAAACCAGCTATAAATATAAACAAATAAAGAGATCTTCAATCAAAAGGCAGACAAAACAGACTTACAGGTTCAGACAACTGGTCTCTTATATGATACATGGATTTCAACATCATTTCCATTGTATCTTTTGCCAATTGGAACTTGACGTCCATTTCGCCTGCGTTTGGTCAAGCATCACTGTGAAGCTGTACAAAAGCAGTTCACACATTAAAAGAAAAAATTAATAATTTCATCTCATGATGAGTCAAAAGGTACCTTCAAGTTAATAACAGCAGCAGGCTCCGTTTGTTCGGCGCTTTGATTTGCCATGTTCCATGTCATTGCCTTTAAACGGGGCAAGACGATCTAAACAGAACAACAGTAGGAAACAAGTTAAAAGATTGAGTTAGGGTTTGTTGTTGGAATAATTTGCAGTGTACTTTCCCTATACCATGAATGTAGATCTCTTACCTGATCTTTTGATAAATCCTCTCGCCACTCCTTTTGGAACTTTTGAAGTAAAAGCGTCAATAATCTTTGCAGTTCAGGGAGAACTTCATCGGGGAACAAGTTCTGAATCTCATCTTTAATTACATTATCATAAATACACCTTCGAATCAACACTCGTAAGCACACCAACAGCTGCAGAAACGTATTATGAAGCATCTCAGCATTTAATCCGCATGACAGCATGTATACAATATTAAGGACTAGTTGAAGAGAAATCACAACAGCAGACAAAAAAAATGGTTCACATAAAATAATTAGACTAATATATAGACGTGTTACGATATCCTACATCAGTTCCACACGGAAGTGTGGAATGAATATAACTGTGGGTCGTCCCTTTACCTTCAACGATGATTTTGGATTAAATTATGGCTCCCTAGCTTCTATGCCTAACAACACATCACCAGCAAGCACTAGGTAGCTGAGAGCAATATGCACGAAGGGTTCTGCATAGGGTAGAGTTGAGGGTGCTACTTCTGCAGTAGGATGCTTGTATGCAATGAACCAGGTGGGTGGTACGTGTCACTCGTAAGCATGAACAACAAAAATTTTATTGCTTTTATTAGGAAAAGAAGATCAAGTGGAACCTTCCATTTTATATAGAACACTGAGACCCCCATTGTGAATTGTGATCGGGTGTGCATGAGCCTAGAACTGGGTGTGGATATTTACCACTGAAGGAATATATGTTGCAGTGTTGGGATGGAGTCTATTGTTATTCCCCCCCCCCCCCCTCTCTGTCCCATACTTATGTTCACATTGTTCTTTCCCGTCCATCTCATACCTATGTTTACACCACATTAGAAATGTCACCCAAAATCATAACCTCATCATAAACTTTAATATCAAATTTGGGATCCCTTCCTAACACACATTACTTTACAGTAATTTGTATTTTATTTATCTAAACATACCAAACTACCAAAAAAATCAATCAGTCAGTCAAAAAAAATCACCTTTCTTATTTCCGTAAAAAACAAGTGTGCATATGAGTACGGGACAGAGGGAGTAACAATTTGGCAAGATAAGTTTAACAGGTGGATTCAACATCAATCCTTCGAAGACATAACTAAATCTATCAGATGTATTTTTTAATTGGATTTGTGATTGGGGATTTTTTCGATTCCTGTACCATAACAGATTGATAAAGTTATCTGAAAAAATCCTTCTATGAAATATCATGGACTTATTTTTGTAATCATGTGTAATTATTGTAGATTGATATGTGATCACTTCAGGACTCCATTGCCAAATTTCAAGAAACCTTTTATAATGTTCGTTATTTTGTTAAGAATTCCAACCAAATGTAGCAGCATAGCGCTGGGTAACTACAATTTCTTTTACTGAATTGGCACGACCTAACATACCTGGTCGCAACTGAAGCATATTACAACAGTCAGTGCTGGATATTTTGTCAATATAGTAGATACTCTTTCAATCCAATCGGAGAACTATTTAAGGTTGGAACTCCCGAAAGTAAGTGTCTGTCTCCTAACCTAGCCAGTGCAAATAGAAGTTACAAAATTTTGAGAAACCTTTTCTAATTCCTTATTCTGGAATTGGAATTCCACTCAAATGTGGCACCATCAGCCAGGTGCTAGGATGCCACCTTAATTTTCTTTATTATTAATTTATTTTTTTGCACCTAAACCCACCAGGATCTGCCCAGTTACCCCTGGTGCCTTTCACAACAATAAACAATGGAAGATTCATTGACAATTTAGATACTCTTTGTATCCAAAAAAAGAACTATCGAATCCTGAAGGTTGGATGGGGGTCCCAAAAGGTAATATCCCATTTAGAAGAATTTCATTAAGAAACCATCATGGCCAACATTTATCAGCAACAACAACACTTGCAAAAACATTGAGAAGCTTGTTCTGGTGTTCCTTATTTTGAAACAAGAATTCCAACCAGAGGCAGTGTTGTAACAGCTCCCACCTAGGAGCCAACCTGCCTCCTCCAATCCTTTTATTTTCTGTATTTTTTACCAAATCAGCACCCTCACCAAACCTCTAGGCCAATACCTGCCAGGTACCTTTCATTACATTCACTGGTGGAATATTTTAGACAATTTATATACTCTTTCCATGCAATAAAAAGGAGTATTCAATCATGGAGGTTGGAACTAGCAAAAGACAGCATCATCACCTAAGAAGCTAGGGCAAGTATCGCTTGGAATTATTCTAACCAAAACTCTTCAAACGTTTATCAGCAATGACAACATCTGTGAATCTTTGCTTTCCTAATTTTGGAACAAGAATCCCAACCTACAGTGGAAAGCTTGGAACAGTCCCTGCCCAGTTCTGAGCTGCAAATTTTGTATTTATCCTGTATTGGCCGCCTGGGTACCAACCAACCAGGCCCATCGCTATGGCCCAGCTCTTTCCTACTGTTTCACAACCTTCAATGGAGTCATATATTTTAGAATTCAGATAGTTTTCTTATGCAATTAGAGAGTTATTCGATCTTGGAGATTGGACCTCCCAAAAAGGATGCTATCTTCTAAGCTAGCAACTAGAAGGTTAGAATTTTTATAAGCAAGCTCTTCCAATGAATAACATTCATCAACAACAATATAATCAGATAGATGAGGCTTCAAAGTGCTCTATCATGCAGCACATTCGAGAATACCTTCGTATGACAGAGCACGAGGTACAGCTCTACCAAGATATAATGAAGCAGTTAACAAGTTGCAGCTTGAGAATTCTAATATAGCTTTGATAAGTTAGGATCACTATGAGGCCATAATTTGCAACAACTTCTGACGATGTTAACTACTAAGCTGAAATGGACCATCTTTCGTAGAATTATAAATAGGCATACCAACAAATTAATATTTTGCACACCTCTAACACAGGAATTATCTCTATCCTCACCTTTCTCCCTCATTCGACAACATTTGCAATACTACTGTACTCTTTTTTTCCATTTAAATCTCATAATAAACCAAATTTCTTATTATCTATATCATCTCTAATTCCTCTCTGCAAAGAACTATACTGTTACAAAAATCGCTTTGCTAAAAAATCTAATGCATTTTTCCTCTTCATGTCACCTCAATTCAAGTACAAAAAAAAGAAAAAAAGCAATAAAATATCATGAACTTTTACGTTTTCTTCACATTCAATCTCATAAACTATAATTCATATAGGTATAAATTGGCCTCTCAATGACAATATCAGTCAGAAATTATTTCCAAACTTTTCACCACCAAGGGGGAACGGTTTACTTATTCCTTCCATTCATTTTCAGCTTATCATGAAATAAAAACCCCAAAGACACTGGAATATCGAGCTAAAATAACAAAAAAAAATACTGTGAATTTACTTATAAGGGATAGGGGGCAGTAGAGAAAATTTTACTTACAGGGTCGAGATCAGAATCGTTGGGTAGTTGAAGTATATCACAGAAGATTTTCCGGTCAGCGGCGTCGACGCCGGTGCGGCGGGTGCGCCAAAGTGCTTGTAGAATGTACTCCACCGATTCTTTGGAGCTAGCTCTCACCAAAAGCGGCAAATTACCCCACATACTGTGATTTCCATCTCCCATATCCTCCTCCTCAATGAAAGATACCCCATTTTGGTTTGCTGTTTTGAGAGGAACACTCTTAATAGTTAATGGTGGTACTAGGCAGGAGCACCTCAATTTGTGAGGTGTATACCCATATTATTATAGAATATGTACTTGTGCGAGTTAGGTCATGCTAGCCTTAAAGTTTTCATGTGTACAATTCAAAGAGTTGCAAAGAGCCAATATATGTAGCTGCAATTCTTGTTCTTGTGTAACAGCAACCCAGCATATACAAATCCAATCAACTATACTGATATCAGCAGCTCATTAGATATAAATCTTGAATCTGACATGAACAACTCAATATACAAAAATTATAATAATTATAATGAGATCAACAACTCCACATACACAAATCCCATCATATTTAGGTTGATTAATACCTTATTTTCTCTTTCTCAATGAATGTTAACGCAAAGTAACACACAAAAACGAATCATATATAGTAAGAATGCCACCAATTAAAGCAAATAAAATAGGAAATATGACGACGATTCTAAAGAGCCCAAATTATTTGCAAACTAAAAACCCTAACTGAATGACAATAATCTAAATGAGTAACAAGACTATAATGACTTCCCTCAGAAAGTTAAGTAGCATGTACTTAAGACAGAGTTAATTAGGGAGCCGGAAAGAATGGGGGTGAGATCAGATAAGGATAGGAGACAACAGCACTCCAAAAAACCCAAAAAATTCACCAAAGTGACTGACACTTATAAGAAGAGCATAATGTTCTCAATTTGTCATCAAAATGTCATACTTTTTCATCAATGGATAAGATTCTTACCTTTCGATCAAGAATTTGAATATAGCCACTCCAATGCTTTGAACTGTCTTTTTTTATTCCTTCTTCCTCACTGTCAGGAAGAGCGAAATTTGCATTATTATATTTTCAAATAGCTAAATATTGATTAAAAAATTTTAATGCCAGCAATAGCTACACTTTCCACCTACAATTATTTATCTTTATTATTTTAGAGTTTACACACCTCGCATATCAAAAAACTAAAGATATCAATTTAAACTTGCTTCACTCAACTGGTAAAAGGCAAGAGAGAGTAAGTAAATATGTTTTGAAAAATAAAAGCACCATAGAAAATGATAAAAGGGGAATAACTAAGAAATAAGAATCTCTTCAAGCTCTGTAGTTATGATAGTAGGAGCATGGTAACAACAAAACAGACCTAAATGATGTAGAAAAATGCAGCTTAACACTATACAGCAATAAAAAACAAACTGTGACAGCAGTGACACACAATACTAATGTATCCAGTTGATTATCAGATAAAAGGCGTTGGAAAGTTTCTGGTAACACGGGTTGGAAATTTATTCTCTATAAAAGTTGAAAGATGTGACCATCCTAGCTTTCTAGGAGAAGTGGATAATGTAAAAAGAATTAACACTGCCCAAAAACATAATTTTAAGATTCCAATTGCGAATGTAACATCTGCCTCGTATAATCATGCCATGATAAGTAAGTTTCTATGTAGACTACAACTGATTTATTAAACATGAGCACCTTATAAAGTAGCAATATAATAACCTACCAACTGAAACAGGAACAACCAGAGGGGAAAAAAAAGGAGAGAGAGAGAGAGCAAGAGAGAAAAAGAGAAGGTTCAAACATCAAATAAGTATCTCAATTATTGACAATATTAGACACAATACTATTCATGGAATATAACAGGGTCCTCAAATGCTTTACTACCATTAGTTCCCGCACAGGAGGAAGAAAACAATGGTAATATTAATCATATAACAATTAATTTCAATTAAAACACAGGGTTATTACTAAAAGGAAACTTGATTCATGCAAAAAGAATCAATTGTTTGTTTCAAAACTAATAAGCATAAACATTTGATTACTGTTACTGTCGCATCCGAGATCACTCCAACAACATTTGAAAATTGGAACATTGAAGATTTGTAAAATCATGTTCAATTACTGATAAAATCATCATCACCAGTAAATTTGTAATACCCTGTTTGATTAAAAAATGTAAATTGGATGAGCATATTCATAGAAACATCAAATTTCGTCAATAAAGTAAATTATTGAGAAATAATTTCTAAGTTGAAATAACAGAGAATAATAAAAACAAATTCTATGAAAGGAAAATTATTAAGTTGAAACAACAGAGAACAATAAGAAGAGATTCTATCAAAGGGGAAAAATATTGGAGGTATAATGACCAGACAATATTTATCTACTTAGCTTTGTGCACGACCTGTAAACTGTTTTCATTGGTGGTTTGATATTTAAAGAATCAGCAACGAAGAAGTAAAATCAACAAATTAAGAAGTAAAAAAATCAAGCTTGGAAGACAATTTAACCAGCAGGTGTGAGGGGAGAAACCTGTACAAATAGATGAACAGAGTAGAGATGAAGTGAAAAGGCGTAAGTGACATGGAAAGAGAAGCCGTGTGACAAGGAGAAGGAGGGGTCAGCAATTTTCGAGAGGAAAACTTATTACAGAGACTGTAAAACAAGGCATGTGCAGAAGAAAAAGGGGATACTGGGATGAAATTTGAGACCACAGAACTGCACGGAGTTGCGAGTCTATAAGAAATGGCAATGGAAGGCATGAGCAATTTACACAAAATGCAGCAACAAAGGTAGGTAGAACAGCCACAGCCAGCTCAAAAAATGAATAAAATTGCAGAACGGGTAGAACGAAAAACAGCTGAAATTAAGACGTATTGGGATCACAATCAAATACATAAACAAATTCAGTAATCAGATAGAGAAGTTTAATTGGTGTTGGCAGAAATTAAAAGAAACAATTTTCAGTTTATCCAGCCACTCAAGCACAAGCAGACACCATACAAAATTGGGACAAGAGCGTATGGAAGAGGAGAAGTGACCTGCGGGTGCGAAGAACAAGGATTTGGTTGGTGTGAGATCAAAGAAAACACGAAACACAGCACTTATCTTAAAATTGAGAAACTGAAAAACGAGCAGGAGGCAAAGGATGGAGGTAAAAAACACAATAAGATAATAAATATTTTTATAATTAAATTTTCATTTACGTTCGGGTTGAAGTACCAAACAATATTTTTCAATTAGAATGAAATGATAATATTATTCATTTTAATTGATTGATTGGGACATTATTTTTTAATGAAATGATAAATTAAAATATAAAATGTATTATAGTTTAATTAAGATTTTTTTTTTCAAAAGTTAAGATTATAAATCGTCTCACAACATAGTTTATATACATTTTGCATCCAGTCTAGTTACATTTATAAAAACTTCTTTAGATACTTAAAAATTTTATTTTTGGCAAATATTGGTATTAAGATCGGTAATTAATTACAAAGAATCCCCATTTCCTAATTAATCAAATCAAGGGGGCCTAACCACCATTGGAATTGATTACACCCCCAAACCAAACGCTCCGACACCGTGTCAGGGTTTTCCTTCCTTATCCCCAAATCAATTCCAATTCCAATTTTCTGTATATCTGCAATCAAGCAGTCAATCAATCAATCACCCAAACAAGCCGAGTAGAGAAATGGACGCCCCCAACGTTTGAGCTTTCCAATTTATTTTCTGGAGTACAAATTAAGCTTCCCATTCCCCCAATTTTGGAACCCTAATTCGTCAGTCAATTCATTTATACATACAGGTTCACGGAGGAGAACTCGGGATTGAAGAAGATGGCGGCGGCGATTGAGGGCGAGGATAAGGTTCTGGCCACCGCACAGCGGATCGTGCAGTCCCTGGGCGGCAACACTTCCGACACCGACGATATGCTGTTGATTTTCTCCGCCTTCGATAACCGTCTCTCTACTCTTTCTTCTTTTGTTTCCTCAGAAGAGACTCCGACGGCGGCGGGTGAATCGTCGTCGACTGTTTCTCGACTGGACGCCGCTGAGCGGATCATTTTGAATGACGCTGATTCGTCTTCTTTCTCTGATGATTACTTGGCGGCGGTTGATGAGATGATACAGTTGACCGAGGAATTGAACCTTGGTTCCGTTGATGCCGGTGATGAAGTCACGGACCGTGCGGAGAACGCGCTGCAACTCGCTATGACTCGTTTGGAGGATGAGTTTCGTCATCTGCTGATCCGAAATACTGTCCCCCTTGACCCCGACCGCCTCCACCGCTCTTCACTGTCTTCCTCAGCCACTGCTATTGCCATTGCTGCGACTGAGTTTTTTAACGATGAAGCGAGTGAGAGTCTCGAAGATTTAAGCAGTGGGCGCTACAGTCACCACAGCCATGGTAGGGGTGTGAGCTTTGGAGGAGACGACATGTCGATTGAATTGATCCACCCGGATGCCGTGATTGATCTGCGAGAGATTGCCGATAGGATGATCCGATCTGGGTATGAGAAGGAATGTTGCCAGGTTTATTGTAGTGTCCGGCGTGACGTTCTAGATGAATGTTTGGCGATTCTTGGGGTTGAAAAACTGAGCATTGAGGAGGTGCAGAGGATTGAGTGGCGTTCATTGGATGATAAGATGAAGAAATGGATTCAAGCTGTTAAAGTAGTTGTTCGAGGTCTTCTGTCGAGCGAGAAACACTTGTGCGAGCAGATATTTGCTGGGTCTGATTTGATCAAGGAAGTTTGCTTCCTCGAGACATCAAAAGGTTGTGTGATGCAGTTGTTGAATTTTGGGGAGGCTGTGGCAATCGGGAAGAGGTCCGTCGAGAAGTTGTTTAGGATTCTTGATATGTATGATGCGTTAGTTCAGGTTTTGCCTGATCTACAGGCACTGTTTATGGATGAAGACGCAGGTGATATGGTTTGTGATGAGGCCAAAGGAGTGTTGGATGGGTTGGGTGAAGCTGCTATTGGGACTTTTGTGGAGTTTGAGAGAGCAGTTCAGGGAGAAGCTTCTAGAAAGCCTATACAAAATGCTGAGATTCATCCTCTTGCTCGATATGTGATGAACTACACCAAGTTGCTTGTGGATTACAACGAAACTCTCAATTCACTTTTGGAACATGTGGAGGCTGAGTCTACCCGATCAGATCGGCAGAATTCTGATAATTCAGAGTTGGAAAGCATGTCAGCCATTGCTAAGAGACTGCTGGCTTTGATTATTTCTTTGGAGTCGAATTTGGAGGAGAAGTCAAAAGTGTATGAGGACCCCGCAATGCAGTATATATTCTTGATGAACAACATACTCTACATTGTGCAGAAGGTGAAGGATTCAGAGCTGAGGAACCTTTTAGGTGATAACTGGATCAAGAAGCGGCGTGGGTTGATCCGACAATACGCAACGCAGTACCTTAGATCATCATGGAGTAAGGTGCTGTCGTGTTTGAAGGATGAAGGGATTGGTGGGAGCTCAAGTAATGCATCAAAGGTAGCTTTGAAGGAGAGGTTCAAGAATTTCAATGCTTGTTTCGAAGAAATCTATAGGATTCAAACAGCTTGGAAAGTCCCGGATGGTCAGCTTCGTGAAGAACTCCGAATATCCATATCCGAAAAGGTGATCCCAGCATATCGGTCGTTTATGGGAAGGTTTGGGAGTCACCTGGAAAGTGGGAGGCATGCAGGGAGATATATAAAATATACTCCAGAGGATTTAGAGAATTATTTATTGGATCTTTTTGAAGGGACCCCCCTTATCCTGCACCATATGAGAAGAAAAAGTACATAAAGGTTTCAGGTATGCTTGCTTTGCTGTCTTGTCTTCATGGAGGTATACTTACTGTAATAATTTGTACATTTAACTTATGATCATCATCTGCGTGGAACTGATTATGTGGTGTACTTATATTAGAGTCAGACTTGATGACATTTGGGGCATGTTCTCTTCCTTTTTTGTTCAAAGCTAAGCTACATACTCATTAATGTTTATGTTTGGTTTCCTATTGTGTTCAGTTTTCATATCCTTGAACTTTAGGACTCTTCCAAGATTTTAATTGCTCTTGCCTCTTAATGTCTATATTATTCTGCCCTCGAAAAAGTCCAAGTCACATTTTGTCAGTGTCCGATTACAATTTGTTGTTGAACAATATTAGTAAAACATTTAGAAATCTCATCCAAGGGTTTGCGGCGAACACGTATATTATCAATCATTTGGCGTCGAATAGTACTAAAACATGTTTGGAAATTTCATAAAGTGTCGCATACACTACCATGATTAAAATGGTCTCTTTCTTTTAGCTGTACATAGTGAATAAACATTTGAATTAGTGCTAATAGCCGGTGCCTTTTCGATTTAAACTCTCCTGAGTTGTAGGAGAGGTTGTTACCATCACCTCACCTGCTTCCTTCGGCCTATTCCAAGGTTCATCTGAAATGTAGAGCAAGGATTAGCCAGTGATTAGAATGGTGGGTCACTATTTGGGAGGGAATTTTGTTGAAAAATATCTTGCTGTCTTTTATCGAGTTTGGATCAATCACCTCATCTTTTGCCCTATGTTTAGAATCATTTTGCCGTGGTTGGGTTTGAGAAGGGGGTATCCCTCTTATATACCTATAATTCTGATATGCCTCTTTAGATTTGATTATGGCAATGGTTTTGTGTACTTGATTCTATTTAAATTCTAGCTCCTAGGTTTTATTAGGGATTATGCTATTAAAAAATTGGGCGAAGGGTCCGTTATGACCTAGATCTATTGTCTCGGGATCAAATAAACCTTAAAAGTTTTTTTTTTGGTATGAACACACCCTTAATCTTTATACAATGGAACATTTATGCCCTTTATCTATGGTAAATGGATCATCCATGTTCTGAAAAACTATTAACATTATAAGTCAACTTGCGAGCAATCCAACCTTGAAAATTTTTCAAACTTTATATTGAATTACGATGTTTGTTTGAGTGTAAGTATAAATGATGAATATGAATTTAGAATTAGTTGGATTTAGTAAATCTAAATCTAAGTTTGTTTTGGAATCTTTAAGTATGGTAGATTTGGAATTTTAAGTATGGTGGATTTTAATTTTATATCAAATTAATGTATAAGAAATTAATGTATAAGAGTAGGGGATAATTGTGCTGAGATAAATAGAATGTGATATATGTAGGAGATGTGCTTATATAATTCGGTTTTACTAAACTCAAACTAGAACAAGGGATTATGAATTAGATAACCTTAAACTTGTATTAAAAAATCAATAACAAACAAAGCCTCATTCTCACGGGCTTATCATCTATCATTTCAGATTTTAAATCTGATGTTAGTATATTATTTGTACCATAATTTCTTTCACGACTAGATAATTTATGAATTTATGTCCAACCAATTTAATTGTTAAAATTTTACAAACTTGTTGTTAGAACAAACCTCTTCTTAAAATTTTACAAACTTGATGTTAGAACAAACTTTTTCTTATAAGATTTTCATTTATGGTTTCAGATTTTAAATCTAACATCAAATAGACTAATCATATTTGTGTCAAAATAGGTAGGTCACAAGATTTTTTTTTTTTTTAAATTCCAATGAACTTGTGATTAAAAAGAAAAGCATATTAATTGTTAACAAATTTATTTATAATCTAATAATAAATCGGAAAAGTTCTTAAGAAGAGATTCATTTTAATATAAAATTTGAAATTTTTAGAAGTTGGATTATTTGAAATTAATTTGTAAAATGCTTCAAAATAATTATGAAAGAGAGATATAATTATTATTCTATTATATAAAAATAAAGGGTTTATTTGTAAAAAAAAAATTTAAAGATTTGCAAAAGTTAAAATACTTTTTATTTAATCTCAAAAGCAATAATTCGAAGGCAAATCCAACTCTTTGTCATTAAAAAAATCAACTTCTAGCTCGTAGAATTTATGAGGGTTAATGCTATTAAAAATTTCTACATTGTTTACATATTTTTATCACCACTGATGAAGCGGCAATATTGGTGTCTACTGTGTAGAGACAATATTCCAGCGAGACGATCTCTCTTAAAATTTTAAAAGCTAGGGCTTAAATTAGATCGTGTAAATACTACTAGTATGGAGTACTTTTTATGGAAGAGGAAGTCTATTTCTTATCAAAAAAAATATAAAAATTGTAATCTATTCAGGAAAAAAGTGCTATTCATTTATAAGATTATTCTGCAAATAATTCTTGGAATTATTTTGTGGATGATTTCATACAATTTTTTCAAAATAGGAAATTGTCCTCCTTAGAATCATTTTGTGGGATGATTACACACATTTTGCCAATAAATCGTTCATATACTCGTTGCCTCCTCCCCAATTACGTACTATCCCCTTCGGCCAAGTGCAAACCGTCTTATTTTATTATTTTACACTTGAAATTCAAAAGTCCTCATTTAATTTATATTTTTAGTAGAAGGATCTGTATATAACCCACTACTTATTATAAATATAATTATCTACTACATAAAAAAATAATAATACTTCAAAATTTGCACTATGGAAGTATTTATTTATTTTTTTTTTACCTCTGCACATTGTTATATCATAATAAATGATAGATCTTATATGAGACCGTCTCACGTGAAACCATTTTTCACTTTTAAAATAGTTATTACTTTCGCTATAAATCATTATCACTTTTGTTATAAAATATTATCTTTTTATTTATACTATAAATTGTTCATGAAAGAATATAATCATTTTTCATAAATTTATTATTATTTTCCTTTATAAAAGTTATTACTTTCTGACCCTCTTGCCTACGTGAAACACACAAGTCTTTGTCTATCATAAAACATCCAATCTTGTTATTTCTACCTTTAAATATATCTCTACCAAAAATCCAGACGTCCAAATCCTGTTAAAAAAAAATTCCCCCATTTTTTAAGCAAATTACGTCACACAAATTAACCACTCTGCCCATGGTTTATGAATGCAGAAGAATGCATGGTTTTTTTATTATGATATTGGTTTCCACGAAAAAAAAATCATTTATTTATCACACAGATTCTCTCTCAACATTACCTAGTACGGCCCTAAACAACAACTTAGGTTTGTTGAAGTATGTTACACATAATAGATTATTATAACACAAAAACAGTCGATCAACAAAATTTGATCTTGCTAATGAACAAAAGAGTAAAACAAGGCTATGATTACAAGAAAATTCGCAGTTTAGACAGTTGAGAAAAGCTCAATCCAGCTCCAATTATTCACTGAAACAGCAGCAATCCTCTACAGAGGTGTTAGACCCTGCTGTCCGAGGGCAGTGGCAGGACCCCGTCGAAGAAATCTCCGAAATATCCCCGCGGCTCGTGCACCAGTTTGGAGATTATGTCTCGTAGAGTTATGACTCCTTGAAGGTTTCCAGTCTCATCCACCACGTAAATGCGATGGATCTTCATGCTATCTAGCTTCGATATAACTTGTTTGAGGGTCTCGTCTGTCCGACATGTCACCATTCCGCTCAGCAACGGAGACTCTTTGTGATGCTGCTCTAAGTAGCTTCTAACTGCTGTAAGGAAATGTTTGGCAGTGATGGATCTGCATTTAATATCACAAATGAAGAAGATCAACTCGTGTTGTGAACACAAGATCAATTGTGAATCGACACATGTCGGTTCTTGGTTCACAGTAGATCCAAAATTTATGCGACTTTCTTGCAGAACCAAAGTAGTTAAATGATCTCATACGAGACTTGTCCTGGTAACTGACTTTACGACTAAAAAAAATGTTTGAACCAAAGGTTGGGAAGGAGATTATTTGAACCTGTAATCCTTGTAGATTTCTGGTGCAATAAGAAGGAATTGTATGTCTCTAATACTTATATTACCAACTGCCTTACTGCCATCACTAGCAACGACAGGCACACCTCCAACTCCGTTTTGTCTCATTAGTTTGAATGAATGCAGCACCGGATCATCCTCGTATACCTGCACACACCAAACAAGCATTGACATACCAAAAGTCAATCAGGAGTTGCATTTGCAATTGAAAGCAATTTGAGCTGTGCATCGTGGTGAATAAGCAAAAGAACAACATACCTAAAAAATCTAATTGTAAAGTTTTAGTTTCCAAAATCAAAAGCAAGATGAACTATATCAACTCTTCAATTAACATACAAAAAACATATACTGAGTGACTAATATGAAACTTTGAGTGAAAATAAATGTCATGTTGTATATATTCTCATAGCTTATATTTAGCATATGTTCAGATTGACCATGACACTGCTTATACTATCATAATAGAGCTGTACGGGAATTGGAGTAATCACTTTATCTAGTTCCAGATCTCATATAATCAATACTTTCACTTGTATACTGTGTCGCTGTCACGATAATATGGCACACACATGTTAAGTAGACTACTGCCCTTCACCTTTATTATGCGGTTGGATTTCATCAAGGGAAGTCCCAGTTCAGATAACTTCTTCGAACCCCAGCTTTCAAACCAATGAAGACCAGCACATTCTTGTAGCATGTGAATAACAGCGCTTTGAGTGATTATGTTGTCAATCTTTACCTCCCCTAAATCAACCACGGGTATACTCTTCATTCTATATTTTGACAGCAGTAGGAGCATTGTCAAGAAAGAGTTCGATTTCTGCAATGCAAGAAACGGAGCCCAGCGGAAAGATCCTGATATATCGCCAACCTGTTTATTCAAAAAGTGCACACATCAGGAAGAAAGGCTTAGAGTCTGAAAAGAGAAACTAACTATTGGTAAACAGTGGATTGAAGATTGCAGTATGTAGTAAATAAATAGAACAGGAAAAGAAATAACCTTTGTATTCTTGTATAAATCAGAAGATGTGAGTGCCTCGAAAAATTTACCACATGTGGTGGTTGGAGAGTCAGGGTGCATACTTTTGAATCGTGGAGAAGACATCCCACTGGCTGCTGCTGCAACAGCAGGGCCACTGATATCATTCTCCAACGCATTCAAGGCCGACTCAAAGGGAGGCTCATTTTCCATCTTTTCAGACTGCAATAATTTTGATCACATGTTAACATGCTAGAAAAATATTTAATCCATTCAATGCCCAAATAAGGAGTAATTCTATGAAAGTACCATGTTTTATGTTTCCATTACTCTTTTAACTTTATGAACATATCAGAAGAAAATGAAATGCGATGTAATCACCAGACGAAATATTAAAGCAATCCAGGTTCAAGCATTATAAATTAATGTACCTGATGTAATATCCACACAGCAATGCCAGCAAACTCCACAATGCCGATGTATCGGTCAATCCAACTGGCATCCTCCGGCGCATTTACATCTACCACGGGAGCACTAAGGATTTTGTGACGAGCGAGTAACTTCACAGCTTCTGCTACGCTCGTGTCTGACTTTATCTCAATAACTACACAGAAGAAGTGTCAAAGAAGGAGGAAAAAAAGTTCATAAAATTAATCTGGTCCAAAAATTCATTATTCCATCACCACGTACACAAACAAGGTGTAAAAGCAAGATCTGCAACCCCCAACCCTCCCAAATCCAACATAACTGCAGGCTTTCGCTCACTACAAGTGAACAAAAATTCCTGAAGAAAGGAACCCGCATCCCAATCATGAATTACATGGACAACAAAAAAAGTATGAAAGCATTTACAGAACATATACCATTCAGCTTACAAAAGGACATCCATACAACGTACTAATCATCAATTGGTAACAAAAGGAGCTACCATATAGGTTCTACAAATTGCATAAAACATGCATTCTTTATAGGGGTCTCTTGATTTGGATATCATGTTTCGAGCTATGATACAAATGATTTCCTCCGATCAATCATCATTCAGATTTCATACTTTCGGTATTAAAAATATTTCTCCCACCCTGTTATTTCATCACCTTTGAGCATATCAACTTGTGTACAACGTTGTGAATTTCAGAATAACCAATCAATTCAACAATGAGCACAACAAACCCAATCACGATAGCTCAAAATAAACATTAGGTCATAAATTCAACAATCCCCAAACAAAATCACACACTATACTAAACCAAACCAATAATTGAAAGAACCAGAAATCAAACAACCTTGCGATGAAGGAGCAGGAGGGAAAGCAGATACAGGAATACTCTCGAAACAAGCATTCAGCTTGTCAGTCGGACTCAATTGTGGCTCCTGCACATCCCATAAATCCTCCACCTGCATCCCCAGCTTCGCCTCTGGGCTCCTCGGAGTTTCGCTCTCCTCCATAACCATCATTCTCTCTCTCTCTCTGGATCAAAGGCTCAATCAGAACGGAGAATCAGAGTTCTAAGTATCGCTATTTGATGACAAAATTTAGGTAGCTTGTTGAATCTCACTTTCTTGAAAAGGTGACGCACACCGAAAACCAATCATACTAAAATAATATGCGTGAGGATTCATGATCTGGTGCCACGCGGCTCACGCTAACTCCGTGGTCCGATGTTTCAGCGAGGGATCTTGGTCGTTGAGTGTTGACGATGGACACGTGTCAGGAAGATTGGTGGGCCCGACGGAGTCAAAGTGGGGCAGGCGATGAATTCGGGTCGTGCTTTAATCTTATCCGTTAGAGGCTCTACTTTGAAGCTCAGACTTATCCGGACTTCCATTAAAGCCCACTGCCAACTTGCTGTTGATAACTAACGAATTATAATTCTATATTTTAATGATGATGCCTTCGTAATAATAACACTTGTTTTGTCATAATTCCTTTTATTTGTCTTTGTCACTTGTGTTTAATTGGTTTAATTTAATATCTTATCATGTTTGTTTGTTTTCATTGATTGCAACTTTTGGACAGGTGTTTCCAAATTTTAAATTCAATAATCTACACATGGACTACTGTAAAGATATTTATGGACATTAAATGTGTTTCTTGTAATAATCTGTATATTTCACTCCAATAATATGTTTGCTTTTGTGTTTAATTATAATTAAAATATAATTATTATCTTAAAATTTTAAACACTTAGATAAAAGATATCTTACATCCAAAAGCACAAATTTAGCTACTGTACTCTTATTATTATTTTTTTTTAAATTCATCACAAATTGTATTAATTCAATTCATAATTAAATTTGATTCTTACTGAATGTTGTATTATAATTAAAAAAATTCCACTGCATCAAGAATCCACCTTTTATTTATACTATAAATTATTATAAAATATTAACATTTTAATTAAAGATACTATCATAAAATATTAGTATCATTTTAATTAAAATTACTATCATTAAACAATATCTTTTATATTATAAATTATTCATAAAATGATATTATAAATTATTCATAAAATAGAATAATTTATTGAAAGACTGCCACTTCTCATCCGAGTTACTACATGAAAAAGAAGACTAACTCTCACAGCTAGATGACCACAAAGCAACCGCAATGAAGGAAGATATAAAAAAGCAGAGGAGAGAGAGGTGTAAATATAGATTATAAAGAGCTGGAGAAAGAAAGAATGCTGGGGAGGTTGGAGTTCACGGACGACTCACTTTCGAGTTGGATAGATTAGATAAAAATAAATTAAGTTTACAATGTATGAAAGAGGAATGGATAAACTAGTACGTTATGCAAATCAAAGGGGTCTTCGTTGGCAAATCCCTACAACGCTCAGCTGATATAATTCTGCAAGAAAACATGTTTCCAGTAAGAGATGTAGAAAATACGAATTAAATGACTGATTTAATCAAAGTGATGTATCTATCAGGCTCGACTTAGGCATTGCTTCACAACAGATAATTGGTTACCCAGTGAACACGTAATCAATAATTCTACTTGATATAGTGGAAGGCTTTTGAGATTTATGAAATCTAGTCGACACATTAAACTGACTCAAGCAAGAGAGATAGACTTACATATTTTATTGAAGGCCACGATGTCACAACTTTGGACATATTCATTAATGGGCTCAACCGTGAGATGCTCTTCTATGAGGGTATCAACAGACACCAAGTCATCCACAATGGTCATCATAATCTGCAGTTTCTTGATGCCATATCCAACGGGAACAAGCTTAGCTGCAACAAGAGAAGGTTTTCATATATTATACATCATTCATGAAACATCACCAAACTACACATGAATTTCCAGACGGAGAAGGGTATGCTGCCCACTCCAAAAAACACAACTATCATAAGCCATATCACTAATTATAAGAATAAGTAGAGGAACACATACATGCTCCCCACAGAAGACCTTCCATCTGCACACTTCTAACTGCTTCCTCAAGTTTCTTCATGTCAGTCTCGTCATCCCATGGTTTGATGTCCAACAACACTGAAGACTTTCCAGCTGGAAGAAAAATGATATTTATTAAAACAGAAGGCAAGTTTTTGGAACTCTGGATTTTAACTTGAACAATTCATAGAATAGGACAACAGAATATTAGTTCCACTTATGCATGTCTAAAGAACTTACACTCTTTCTTCTTTCCAGATGCCTTCACAGCAGCTGCACGTTCTTCCGCAGCCTTCTTCTCTTCTTCAGTCTCCTCACCGAACAAATCCACATCATCATCATCATCATCATCCTCCTCCTCAGCAACTGAAGCCTGAACATTACATCATGACACAATTATAATTATGTTGTAATATAAAAATCCTGGTTGAACTCCATATATTAGAAACCAGACTAAGTGGTAAGACAAACTACACCAGCCAGCTATAGTCTCAGTTCTTGCCTTACTGTCTGCAGCAGGTGGAGTAGCGACAGCTGGAGCTGACCCCTCAATTGTCAAACCAGATCCTTCACCAGAAACACCTCTGCAACAGCCCAATCAGATATACAAGCAAACATCAAAATTAACATATTAAAAATCATAAAATTAAAAATGCTAAGTTAAAAACTAATTTCAACTTACGAAATCCTTAGCAATGCTTCAATATGGTTGAACCAACGTGATACATTCACATAATCAGATGATGGAGGCTTTGAGAAGGCAGCATGCACAACAAGATCATCCTTTGATGCAAGATATCTGAAACAGTATAAATGAGTATCATACATGTACTTAAAATTGTTTTTAGCCAACAAACCAACTTTAACTGAGCACACAAGCATCTCAACTTAACTAATAAAGGTAAGCATCATATCCACTACATAGTAGCTCAACCATTCATCACATCGAATTTGAAAATGCCTGAAATCCTAGAATAAGAATGAAGTTTGCATCCACACTCTTAATATATGCTTGTACACCCATCTCTCATCAACAATGACCAATATACGCTAACTAATTGAGGGGTTGGTCAGAGAAATGCAGTAGTAAGTGAAATATTATGTGTGAATTGAGGGGTTGGTCAGAGAAATGCAGTAGTAAGTGAAATATTATGTGTGCACGATTATAAACAGGAAGAAACATCGTGCGACGTGCACCAATATCTTATTAACCCTTGATAACAGAGACCAAGAATGTAAAAAAGTAACATTGGCCAAAAAACACATGCTTTCTGATCCACAACAAGAACCCGAATAACTCTTAAGAATAATCCATTACATAAACATAGAGATCAATGCTTGCATTTATAACGATACATCAACTACACCTAAAATAAATTAAGCACCCCATCAATAACGCAGATCCAAGATACTATACTCGAACCAATGATTCTGATCCACCAACACCAATCACAATCACTGAAGATTAACAAATAAAAAAAATTGAAACTAACCCAGTAATGTAACTTCTGGACAACAGGTAGTCATCAAGCTTCTTGAGACCAGCAGCTGAGCTGAGATCGAAATTTACGGCCATTTTATGATTTAAAAAAGGACGAAGCTGATATATCAGATTTCTGCAATCAAAACTCGACCAAATCAGAAATTACACTCAAGCAAAATATAAGGAAATAGCAATAGTGGAGGGCGGATCAATTCCTCTCCCGTAGAGAATTCGGGTAGGAGAGATTAGGGGAGGAAAACTCAAAGAGTAGAAGCCTGAAATAGGAGGAGAGAAGTGATGAATGAGCTAGGGTTTTTCGTTATATACTAGTGGGCGGATTTTCAATTTAGTCCCTATAATTTTTTGGTACTTATTTTTACCCCTTAATTTTTTCGGATTTTGTGAATATAAAATTCTCCTTTAATAAAATATTGATTGATATTTAGAAAAAGGTCAGATACACCTCTATATTTAGATAAATAATTCAATAAATTCCCTAATTTTTATTATTATTATTCTTAAGAGTTCTAAAATATCACTCACAATATACCATCATTTTAAATTACATTTTTTTATGGAAAAAAAAAAGTAAAATCACACTTAAAATCCACTTCATATGATATTACACTCTTTAATATGCATGAATAAAGCAAATAAATACATATCAATCCAATTCATACAATATTACATTCTTTAATCCGCATGAATAAAGCAAACAAATACACAATCAAAAACTAGGAAGAGTATCATGTCACATTTAAGAATTGGTAAAAAGAAAATTATTTAAAGAAAGTCCTTGTAACTTCAAAATCATCTTTATATTTTTGTGTAAAATAAATAGATACACTTCAAAAGCATCTTTATATATATATTTATATATTGTAAAATAAAGAGTATCTATTGATTTTAACTTTTATTTTGCTAAAACCCTCCTAACACACTCTTTAAATTTCACTATTCATTTGCACAAGTTCCCATACTATATATATTAGTATTGGGAAATTGTAAACAACTAATAAATTTAATTTTAAAGAGTTTTGTTGTCTCTCTAATTTAAATTTGAAAGTGAAACAAAAAAGCTAAATTCAAAAGTTATAATAAAAAATCTTTTGGATTTAATTTTTTGTGATTTACTCTTTAAATTAAATAAAAATTTGTGTTTAAAGAGCACATTGGAGATGTTGAACGCTCCTCCATTCTTTATTACTTAGTATATGCTAAATAATATGAAATTTATTCTACTGATTTAATAATATATTAGTTCTACTGATTTAATAATGTTAGCTTCTGTACCAAAAAAATAATAATAATAATAATAATAATAATAGTAATAAAATTGGGGTGGGGTGCTTAGTTTTAACTAACCAATAATAGTAGGGAGTGTCACAATGGCTTGAAAACTAGGCATCATTCAACTGATTGATAGTGTCCCTGCAACAACTTTATAAAAACATCTCTTCCTTGCACCAAATGATCTCATACATGATGGCAATGGAAACCAAAGTTACATTCTAATGAAATAGTATACATACATACATCAATTTCACTATGTAATCTTAAGAAAAGTGCAACTATCCAAGGGATCTACCAATGACTCAGAAGCATGCATTCTATAAAGTATGCTTAATCCCAAAGATAAATCAGACCATCCCTTCTTCCACACTCAAGAAAATTCTTAACCTCTCAATATATGTGTACCATCATCTACTAGCTAGCTGTCAAAAAATTCTTAAACATTATAATGAGAGCGACATAGTAGCAGTGGTGGTGGTGCCTGAGGATCAACATGCCACCAGAAATAACCTGTTGCCATCATCTTGTCACTCCCAAAACTCCATTGCTATCTCAAGTAAAATCAAAGTCACGTTTTAAACGAATTCTGCATCCAAAGTATTGTCAAGGGGCTGGGGGGAGGATGAAATTCACAAAAAAGAATCTTATCCCACTTCTTGTTTTCATTTTATTCAGTGCTTCCCTTTTCAGATTTCTGAATGTCAGTATGATTGCTAATTTATCAGTACCTCTGACTCGTTCTGCTTTGCTTCCACTTCACCAGAATGAATGTTCCTCAGCTTCATCAATCTGTAGAAATAATCAATCTCATGCACCAGCTCCCTCCCAGGGTGGATCAACGAATATCGTCATGCCACAAGCTCCCTCCAAAGGTAGGTCTACATCTACAAATGCAAGCAATCTAACAGACAAGGAGATGCAATATCTCCTGGAATTCTTCTCTAAGAGAGTCCCGTGCAATCTACTGGTTTTTGGGAGTGAATATCGGTATTCTAGCTTAGCATCTCTGAATAATGGTGGAATCACTGTCTTTCTTGAGGATTATCTTCAGAATTCAAGCACAATAAAGTCTGCCAACAATACACAAGTTCACAAAATCATGTTCAATACAAAAGCATCAGAAGCTTACCAGATGCTCAGATATGCAAGAGAAAACCCCAATTGTTTGCCAAAGTTTCACCTGCCTAAACTGTCTAAATGCAACCTGGAACTCAGGAACCTCCCACAGGAAGTGTATGATACAGCCTGGGATGTGGTGATGGTAGATGGACCATGTGGGAGCACACCTGATTCCCCAGGGAGAATGGCTTCCATCTACACGGCTAGCCTACTAGCAAGGAGAGGAAACATGACTCATGTTATTGTTCATGATATTGATCGGATGATTGAAAAGTGGTTCTCATGGGAATTCTTGTGTGAGGAAAACTTGATTTCTTCCAAGGGTAGATTCTGGCATTTCAAGATAAGAGGAGTAACTAATGCAACAAAGTTCTGCACATCATAAACAGTTTGTCTTTCTCAGAAACATTAATCAATCACGGTTTTGAGAGTTGATAAGATTAAGTGTAATAGCAGTAATAAGCTTATAGAAAAATGTAACTTAACTGCGCACAACACACACATTGACCACAAATACCTACAAGTAGGCCATTAGAATCTAGGGCTTTGTTGACTATCTGTGTACCCCATAGGTGTATAGTTGGCTTACAGTTTATCCAGTGGATGTGCACACTAAACACTCTTTACCAGTTTATGGGTGATCTATACTCAAAACAGACACATTCTTTTAGCTATAAGTTTATATTACTTGCTAAGAACCTAAATCAGAACAAATGTAGGCATGAAGAAAAAAATATAGAGCAAGCAAAGAAAGATAAGATTTATAAAAACTCATAAATTCAATGCTGATCAGATGATAGACACTTCTTAGCTCACTGTATCACTGCACAAGAGAAATGATCGCATGGATATGAGGAGATAAAATGCAACATCTGCACAAAATATCAAGTTCTATACAGATTATATAAGTAATGGATATAATGATATTACATTTAAAACCATCATACATAGATGTTTGCAAACATTTATAGTATGAAAATGTAATTTTCCTTCTAGGATGCACATGTCATGACTTAACATTACACCCCTATGTCTCTGAGTCATGCTGGCTGTTGTTACAAAAAAATGCAATTTATGTTCGGAATAACAATGAGGCCCTTAGTAAAAAAATAAATAAATAATAAAGGACAGAACAGAACAGGACATAAAAGAAGGGTATAATTGCAACTGAAAAATGGTCAAAACTATCCCACAGAAGCTGCTGCAAAAAAAAGTAAGTGACAACATTTAAAAGAGGCCCCATGCAATTACTGAAAGATATATATCAACTGGAATCTTATCCCACGGACTGATACCATGTTTGTTTGTCACTTCATCGACGATAGTTCATGGACAAGAGCTAATTTACAGTGAATACGAGAAAAAACAGAAAAGTGGAGGCAACTAGACTCTTAACGTTACGTGAGTTTGAACACAAAACCTGTGGTGTAAGTAGCATTGTATTTCAATGATAAATAGTACAGCAACATCTGATGTAATATGAAAGGAATAAAAGAGAGAACTTACCTAAGTAAAAGAAAATGTCAAAAACTGAAAGCATAAAATTGGGAAAAAAAAAAAAAGAAAAAAAAGGTGGAGACACAGCTGTCAAGAAAAATTAAACCATAGTGACTGTAGAAGGGATCACAAGCCAGTGGATCCTGAATTGTTTGAACCATGTATTTTAAAACATAAACTAAACCTCCATGTTAATATCCCAACATAAGTTTTCGTATGACCAAATCTCATGACACAACCAACCACCTTCTTCAATAGCAAACATCTGAACCATCCATGAAAGCTATCTCCACAATCCAATGTCAGTCCATGAGCACACCACCAAAATCTCCACTTCAACCAGTCAACATTAAGTGCAAGAACCATTGTGCATCACAATAACCAAACTATCCTCCCCATCCCACAAGGGCCTTTTTTTCAAATATAAATATTGATAAACACTTCAGTATAAAAGCTATAAGATACAGCTTTTGAAATAATTGTTTTCCCAATCTCAATTGTGTATCAAAACACGCTCTAGGTCATCCTGTTTTATCTACCACATACCTGAAATATGTCACTGATGCTCAGTATCGCACCACACCAACCATTATTCCACTCCTTCTTTAAAAAAAAAAAAAGCTACTATATCTCCAACTAAGCAACTCTTATGTTCATTATCTGAAGGAATCACCTTTCAAGTTATTAATATATAAATGAATTAGCAGGGCATTTGACAAAGAACTTGGTCAATGAAATGATGGTGATAGGTAACTGAGTGACTTTGCCAGGGGTATGGGCAGGAGGGGTGTATTTTGTATTCTTCAGTCAATTATCAGCAAGTTCACCCTTTTCCTTGCATTATTTAGTGGACTCAGGAATTAAAATGATGCAAAGATTGAGATTAAATCTACAGCTGGGAGATCAATTATAGTGTTGCTAATGCTCTAAAGATATGCTCTAAAACTTGCAACTTAAATCAGTATGATTAGTTATCCAGCACTTTGAAACTCAAAGGAAATTTTGTGAAATATATGCTAGAATTCCTACAATCGTTTTAAAAGCAAGTCAACCAAGCTTCATATAATTTGGTTCAACACGCTTCAACTACTATACTGTAACTCTTGATGCTATCCAACACATCCATTTAGTTAAAAAAAAATTACAAGCACACAATCTAAATAAAAATGCCTTACATAGTAACACTTGCGAAAATTTTCTGTCAACATACAAATGTTCTAAGTGTATAACATCTGTAGGAAACCAAAAGGTGCATGTAAAGGAACGGAATTCCAAACTCAAATAGAAGCCAGAATACCTGAAAGCCATAATAAGACAGGCCAAACTATGGATATGTATATATATCAATAAGTAATACTCCTATAATCAAACAACATGATGCACCACCATAACAACATAGGAAGTCAAGGAAAGGAAAGACCATGTACAACAATTGATGGAATAAACACATGGACCAAAAGGACATTCATACCCATAACTGAAAAAGAGTATGTAATAAACTTGAAACCCAACTACTTCAAACCAATGCACTTGAAATAAAGCAAAGCCCTTTAGAGCTTAATGCTCTTTCTT
Organism: Pogostemon cablin; assembly: GCA_023678885.1. Classification (NCBI taxonomy): domain Eukaryota; kingdom Viridiplantae; phylum Streptophyta; class Magnoliopsida; order Lamiales; family Lamiaceae; genus Pogostemon; species Pogostemon cablin. The sequence goes on along the minus strand of CM042962.1, from coordinate 6,972,784 downwards.
GAAGTGATTTACTGGTGTCTGCAAGTCCTCCTTTACAACCAGAATATAATTGGCCGAGGAAATGGAATTATGGAAATTAGTAATCTATTCTCTTTTATTCGGCCATTTGCTTATACCCGTGTTATGTAGCTGTTCCATCTTGAAATCCTCTATACACAAATATGATTAACATAGTATGGTCTCTGCTGTGGAAAATATATTCTCCAGTCTCCAGATAAGAAAATACAAAAGAGGAAATACTGAGCCAGGAGAGTAAAAGATACCCTTTAACTTGAGGCGAAACTCCACTTACATATTGCAATACATTTGGTAACAAAATGTAAATTATTCATTTAATGCAAGATTTGTTCTCATACACCAGAACAAAGCTGTTAGTAAAGCAACATCAGTAACCTTATTTTCATAATAGAGGACTTGAAAGGCCATAAAATTTCATGAAACGCATTCCCCATGTTGCTGAATATAAAAAAGGAAACACAAGAGAATTGCACATAAAGGGCATAATTCACAATAAAAGACGATAAAAATAGCTTAAATATTATAGTAACAAGAAAAACCCCTAAAATTAATTTGGATACTAGTTAAGTTCCAACCTCCCAAATACAAGAAGATTGGAAGAGGCCGAAAGGAAAACATAATATGACAGAATTACCCTTGTCACTCTAGATTGCCCTGTCCACTGCTCCCACCACCGCCGGCGGCGTACGACCCATCCTCTGCCGAGGACTGCCATACGGACTGCCATGCTTGGGACGGTGGCGGCGGCGCCTGGACGTAAACATTCGGATCTACCCCAGGTACGGCAGGTCGACCCATCATCGGCTGTCCCATAGAGGGATAATAGAATGGAACACCAGTAACCCCAGCCGCACCCACTGGTGGCCCTACTATCCCCCCTAAAGTCGCCGTCTCATCCTTGATCTCATCCCTAGGCACAATATCAACCAGGAAATCAAAGATATCGGTGCGCGTAATGGCGGCGGCAATGTCATTTTTCTGGAGCGTCCGGCGCTTGTTCTCCTCGGCGTGGAGCCACGATCTGATCGTGAGCTCAAGTATGAAGAGCTCACACGCCTTGGCAAAGAGTATCGGCGCCTCCGCCGATATCATGCGCACGTCCTCGTCGGCCTTCATGATCTTCTTAATCCGCGCCAACGGGAGCTGATGGTTCTTGAAATCGTTCACCTGCTCAATTTCCTGGCGCTGGTAATTCCAGAACCCCTGAAGCTGCTGCTGTTGTTGTTGGAGGAGGTGTTGATACGGCTGTTCCGGTGGATACGCCGGCGGCGTCGGCGGCGCTGCGCCTTGATGCGGGTTGTTCTGCTCCATGCGTTTGCAGGAATTATTCGCTTGAATTGGTTGGGGGAAGAAAGAACGAGAAAGTTCAGAGGGATAATATATATGGGAGAAGTGACGCGATATTTTTAACGATTTCTGATAGAAGAACGACTTCCCGGTGTGGGTGCAAAGGGTGTTTCGTCAAAACGGGCTGGCGAGCCGGCCCATAACCCGCCTCAACCCACGTTTTGATGGGTTTAGATGGGCGGGCTACAAGACGGACTGCGACCTTATTATACTAGGCCCAAATCCCATTCCATTTCATGACAGGTTGCTGGCCAACCCAACTTTATTATTATTATTTTTTTAAGTGTATTTATAATTTATAATTTAATTTTATTATTATTAATATTATTATTATTATTAACAGCTTTAAAATAATAATAATAAATAAATTGAAAAGTAAAAATTAATTATGAGAGATTTAATGAGACTTATTAAATCTAAAAAAATAAACCCGAATCAAACATTGGTTCGGTTTATGAATTAGGGTATAATTATAATTTAATCATTGTGGTTTAGAGTATATTTTTTTCCATGGTTTAGAGTATTATTATAATTTAACACTTGTGATTTAAGGTATAATTACTCATAAGGTTTGGAGTTTAGGGTATAATTCACTCGTAGATTTTAGGATTTAAAATATAATTATAATTTCACTATTATGATTTAAAGTATATTTCAACCATAGAGTTTAAGTTTTAAGGTATAATTGTAATTTTATCTTTATGGTTTAGGATATACTTCATTCTTATAGTTTAGGGTTTAAGGTATATCTATAATTTTACTATTAAGATTTATGGGTATATTTAACCCATAAATTTTAGGGTATAGTGATCCTTTAAATATAAATAAAATAAAAATAAAAAAAAACATAACATTAATTGAGAAGGAAGCACATATTAATTAAGAGTAAGTCTCTTGTGTGTCTGGACATACAGATTTAGATTCGTGTCCCTTTACAATTTAAGCTCTCTAACAATACATAAGTTTAAATAGAATAGAGAGAGGAATGGTTGTATTCACATGGGGACACGGAGCGTGTCACCATGTCCCGGGGACGCAGGAGCTTTTGCCATTAATTAATTATGGAAGAGTGAGAACCACATGTTCCACTAAGGGCATGATTGGTATGATGGAATGGGGTGGGAATTGAATCGTAATTCATAATCTCATTCTCATTCCTGCGATTGGTATATTTTTATGAATATGAATATCGATTCCAAATGAATGAGTATTACCTTATATGTGGGAATGGACATTCTTCCCACCCCATGGTATTTTCCATTTTTATCCCCCACCCCACCTCACCCCACCCCACCCCACTCCATATATATATATATATATATATATATATATATATATATATATATATATATATATATATATATATATATATATATATATATATATATATATATATATATAACATCTATTTATATAATATTAAAATTATAAAAATATTATTATTTTTCTACTTAACATGTAATATTTATTAAAAACATTTGTATTCAATTATCTAATAAAAGAATATTAAATCATTTAAAATCTAAATAAAAAAATAAAATATTTTTATATAAACTCAACTCAGTAAAAAATATAAAATTTAATTTAATTCTTAAAAATTTTAAATATAAATGAATATAATTATTTTAATATTTAAAAATGAGTAAATTAAATATAAAAAAATTATATTATTAATTAAATTGAATATAAACATGTAATATAAATATAAATATAATTTTATATACATAGTCTAATATTTTTAATATATATAAATTTTTTTATTTGTATTTTAAATTTTATCAATATTTTAAAAATATTAATATTTTATTTTATTTTTAATTTAATATTTTTTTATAATTATTAAAATATATAAAATATTTGCTAAAACTTTAAATGTAATATTATAAAAATATTATTAATAAGATTGAATTAATTAAGGAATACAAATTCTATTACTTCAGTTATTCCCGAACGATATCAATCATGATAAAAATAAATTTTAATCATTTAATTCTCATTACCATTCCATTCATGAACTAATTCCATTCCACTGTTATTCCATTCAGTCATACGAACTCATTTTATTCCACTGTTATTCCATTCAGTCATACCAATTTAGTCGTAAATGATTTAGTGAGAATATTTCATCATAGTTGCTCTCATAAATAAAATGTAATAAAAAATAGGACTAATGACATGAATTGAAAAAGGAACGAATATGACAAAATGAAAAGTACTAGACTAAATATAACAAAATGAAAATAGATCGAATAGAATAAAATGAAAATAAGAAGAATAAAACAAAATGAAAATAGATAACTCTTCTTATTAATTAATTAGACTGATAACAATAAATTAATAATAAATTCCAAATACAAATATATCATAAACGTATGATGGAATTATAGTTATATTCTTAAATTCTGAAAATTAATATTACTCTCTCCGTCCTATAGAAGTTGACACACTTTTCTTTTTGGTTTGTCCCACTAAAGTTGACACATTTCCTTTTTAATACAATTACCCACTACACATTAAATATTATTTCCCTCACTTCACTTTACATTAAATTATTATATTCTTTAATTTCCGTGTCCAAAAAAATTATAACAACTTTAATAGGACGGAAGGAGTAACTTTTATGGTAAAATAGCTGTTACCATAAAGGTAAAATCACCATCAGTCATATTTAAAACTCTTTTCTGTCTAAATTCAATTTTTATTGAATTTATGCCCTTCACGTTGTTTCTTTCATTCCATTTTTTTTCCAACTTTCCATGTTTTTTATCCTCTTCAAACTTATTCAGGTCATTTTGACTCTATTCAGTTTGTTATCATTTTATTTCATTCCATTTCATTCATCCAATTTATATTGTCAAAAGTTTCTGCGCACCCGGGATACCCGTGTCCCATGTGAACACAACTCTTTCCCTCTTTATCCTATTTAAATCTATGTATTGTTAGAAGTTTAAATTGTAAGGGGACACGAAATTTGCAAAGGCGTACAGAATGTGCTCCGTGCGCCCGAATGCACATGAGCCTCACTCAAATATGAGATAGATGGTGAGACAAGTTGATTTAGTATTAAAGTATGTTGATTATATAAGTGAAGTATGTTTATTATAATAGTTAAATAATTTTATAAAGAATTATAGTATAATACCCTAAAAATATATTTTAATTTATTATTCATCATAGTAAAATTCTCTTGTGAGACATTATATATGTGAGACGGTTTGTGAGATTTGTTAAAGTATGTCTATTAAATAGATAAAGTATGTTTAATGGTTGTTAAATTATATTTTCTAAAATATAATAAATGATGAATTAAAGTATGATTTTAAGGTGTTATAATATGATTCATTATTGACATGCTTTAACTATAAATAAGCATACATTACCTATATAATAAACATACTTTAGCAATGAGTCAACCCATCTCACAACTGTCTCACAAAAAACCCGTCTCACAGGAGAGTTTCTCTTCATCATATATATCGACCCGTCCTGCAACCTATCTCACATATTAACCATTTTAGGAATTTTATCGATCTAAAAAATAGGTAAATTATTAATTGGGGAATTGAATTATTTTTTCTATCAATTTGGAGCCTAAATTTAGGTCATAAATTGATAAAATATGAGATAATTTTTTTGACAAATTTAGGCCCTTAATGATAATTTTACATATTTTAGACTTCGAATTGATAGAAAAATAATTTGAAGCCCAAACTAATAATTTGCTAATTTTTCAATTTTTGAATCGATAAAATTCATTTATTTTATGAATGGAAAAATTAAACACTAGGAAAATAAAAAGAAGAAAAACTTCGTTTGAATTAATGGCCAAGATTTGTCCACGTTGCTATTTCCAATTGGTCCATATCCCATAATCCTATGTAACACATCATTTTATAGAGAGACGGTAATAATAACCGATACTCCATTGACAAAAGAAAGAGCAAATCCCTCATCCGTCCATTTCTCACGCGGGTACACTTTGCACACTCGCAAAATCCACGCAAATCTCCTCAGCTCATACGACCTCTTTCTCTTCCCTGGTTGTTACGGTATAATCAGTCGAGGTAAATGCTTCTTCTCACTAAGCTTTCGATTTAAGCTACTCTAATTTATGAATTTTTTGATTGTTAGTGCTGTATTTTGTATGTATTGACCGTGGAAGATTTGTAGTTGGTGAACTGATTAACTTCTGTTGATCGATTCGACTAGATGACGACCAGTCAAGGAGGACCGTCGTCGAGGAGAAGCGTTACGTTGACCAGGAAGAAGGTCGCCACGGAGAACGGCGGCGCAGCAGGGGATCCCGCCTCTCAACACCGCAAATCTATGACCGCTGTTTCGCGTTCCATGTACGGTACATATGTTCGCTGGGCATATTTCAATTACATGATCCCGAATGAATTTTTTAATTTGGATTTTTGTTATATCGATTAGGATGTTTGTGATAGTTCGAGCTGTTCTACCTTATAGGTTAGAAATTCCGCGAAGATTCTTGGAGTGCTTTGGTATTATGTGGACTTCCGTGTGCTCGACTTTTCTGTTATATTCTTCTATTAAGTAATTATCGTGGTTTGGTCTTTCAAGTTAATCCTGCAAAGCAAACTAAACTTAAACTTGAATTATCATCAATGAGTGAATGCCAAGCATTTGTGGACCTGCTCTCCTATAAGTTGACAATTGCTCAAAGAAAGAGGCTATTGCTTTCCCTTGAAAATGTGTTTTCATCTCCTTCATGGCCTTTTCTCTTGCTTTGGCCTTTTTGTTTAGTACTTCTCTATCTGGAAAATACTAATGGCTTGAGTCACTTTAGCACCAATACAGGCATATTTTTGCATACAGTCTGGGACTGCCTGTTCATATCAGCTGCCCTCTTTAATACTCTTCTTTATTGCAAAAATTGTGCAATTGAAATTGGCTCTGATTTTTCTAGAATTTAGTTATACATTCCAGAAATGTTTTAAAAAAAAGATAAAATAAAATAATATAAGCAAAGATAGGTGGCCAAAAGTGACTCCAAACATTTTGGAGAGTGGAGAGTCAAATCAAGAGAGAATATGAAGAAGAAAATAAGATTTTAGATAAGAAGAAGATATGCACATTGCAATGTAAAATATAACACATCATTAAGTATTGAGTCATTAACTTGTATGAAATGCTGAACTTGAACTACATAGCAATTGTTCCCAAAATAGTCATAGCCGAACTGTTTCAAATATTTTTTCGTTTATTGATCATTTGTGTTGAGGTTTCTGATACAGTTTTCTATATGTTTATTATTATTTTTTTTTGAAAAATTAAGTACACGATGAGCTATTTTTGTTAAGTGATTACAGTACAATGGCCTACATAAAATGAATTTAAATCCCAAATAAGTATTTTTCAGCTTCCATTGGGGCATGTTCAATTGCCTCTGCTATATGATTAATCATTTCACAGCAGTTGAATTTCGGAGATAGTACCAACAGAGATAGGCGTGCCTTTAAAAGCCATCCCTGAAAATTTAACTTTTAGAATAAATCTAGTAAAATGATTAGGTATTTTGTAATCCTTATTGTTATTATTATCAAGCAGTTCCTCATCTATTAGGCTTGGAAAAACTATTTTTGCTCCATGTTTTTTTCCTGCTTTCACGTAGTACCTGATTTTGTTTATTTTTAGGTTAGGTCATCTTGTGGTGAATCTTCACTTATATGGATAAAAGAATCAACGTTTCCTTTGATTTCTTTTTTAAGTTTTTATGGTTTAAGTGACCATTCTGTCAAAACATATGATTGAATGGTGTGTCAAACGATTTCTAAATTTCATTTGTTTGAGAAAATTAGATTGTCTAATTCTTAAATAATATGTGATGTATTAGCTCCTCATTGAGTAGTTATTGACTTATTGGATATAACTGTAACTTGTGTAATTCTTCATATTTGTCACATCAATAATTTTCGCCATTCTCTTTTGTTTCATTTGTTTTGATATTTTAGTAGAGAATAAGCAATAAATTGGGTGTGTGTCATCACCTGAGTGGGAGACCATTGTACTCTAGATAATACTTTGGGTTCCAGTTGAGCTTGAGTGCTGTTTGAGTCAGGCATGTTCCCTCTATTATACTGAAGATCGAAATGCAAGTATACCTTGTATGTAAAGCACGTGCATTTATCTGTATACAGCACCCAAGTATTATTTATATGTATGTACATATTTCACTAGTTATAATTAATTTGAGATAGAAGACATGAAAACATTAGAGATTGTCTATAATACCCTATTCCATGTTACCTGATCTTTTGAAAATAATCTCTCATACTTTCAACAGACTGACAGGAGAACGAACAGTCAAGCGATTGAGGTTATCAAGAGCCTTGACAATACCTGACACTACATCTCTTTATGAAGCTTGTCGTCGGATGGCTGCCCGTAGAGTTGATGCTTTATTGCTGACTGATTCAAATGCATTATTGTGTGGAATCCTGACAGATAAGGTAAAGGTTTGATGGACATTATGATACTGGATGCATGAAGTATACTTGAATCTTCTTACCTTATTTTTATTACCTCTTGTAAAACTGAATGGTTATATTCTTCTATCGACTCAATGAAGGATATAGCTACAAGAGTCATTGCTCGTGAGGTCAATCTTGAGGAAACTCCTGTCTCCAAGGTTATGACAAGGAACCCAGTGTTTGTGCTTTCTGACTCTCTTGCTGTTGAAGCCTTGCAAAAAATGGTTCAAGGTCTTTTTCCCCTCAAACCACATTCTTCAGCATCAATAAATCTTATCCCATACTTTGGATGACACTCTTAACATGATTTTTTTCCCCAGGAAAGTTTAGACATTTACCAGTAGTTGATAATGGAGAGGTGATTGCTGTACTTGACATAGCAAAATGTTTATATGATGCTATTGCTCGTTTGGAGAGGGCAGCTGAGAAGGGAAAGGCCATTGCAGCTGCTGTTGAGGGTGTTGAGAAACACTGGGGTACCACAGTGTCTGGTTGGTGGATGCATTTTCCATTCCGTGCTTTCTGCTTTTTGTTGCATTTCTAGTACTACTTTTACAGTCACACATGACCTTTGGTGTCATACATATCAGTCTTATCATGATCAGTTATCTCGTGTTTGATGTCATGCATGTCAGTCTTATCATGATCAATTATTATCTTGACATTTCAATTGATTTAGTTTAAATTGGTTGACATGTAGGCCCTAACACATTCATTGAGACACTTCGAGAGAGAATGTTTAGACCCTCCTTGTCCACTATTATCTCAGAGAACTCAAAGTAGGTAATATCTACTTTGCTATTGAATGATTGTGAATATGAATCTTATGACTAAAATAAGTGTCTTCCAAAAATCGGATGCTGGAACTAACCTCAGTGGTTTGTTAGGATTGTTACAGTTGATCCGACTGACACTGTGCTAATAGCTGCAAAGAAGATGCTTGAAGTTCGAACGAGCTCTGCTATTGTAACAGTAGAAAACAAACCACGAGGAATACTGACGTGAGTTTTCTTTTCGTGCCGCAAATGTACTTGAAAATTGAAATGGGGCAAAACATAGCATCCATGAATCTTTTCTGCTTGATTTTCAATATCAACTAATGTGCCTTCTATTTATTTCTTAGTTCAAAAGACATGTTGATGAGAGTAATAGCTCAGGATCTTCCCCCAGAATCTACACCGGTGGAGAAGGTATACTTTCTTTCCCCTAATTTCTCCCCTTGGATGGGTTTTCACCCATGTTTTTTAGTAGAGCTTGCTCCATTTGTTATATGGTTTGTGTGGATAAATTTTCTGGATTAAGTACCAATTTTAACAGCTCATTCAGTAATTGTGGGTTGATTGGGTAGTATTTTGACGACATAGCTTTCCTTTGATTCTCTGAAATTATTCTACAGGTGATGACACCAAATCCAGAATGTGCGACAGTTGATACACCTATTGTTGATGCTCTTCATACCATGCATGATGGAAAATTTTTGCACCTTCCAGTTGTTGATAAAGGTGAATATCTTTCTATAATATTCTTTAATGTGTTATGGATATTTTTATAATTTGAGAATCTTCAATCACCTCAAATCATTCATGGAAATGACAGATGGAATAGCCGTAGCTGTAGTTGATGTGCTTCATATAACTCATGCTGCTGTGGCAACGGTAAGTCATATGGAATCTTACCTAAGCAGGTCATTATTATCATCATCGTAATTATTCTTATTTTTTAATTTTTTGGTCTTGACTCTTGAAGTTGGGAGAGGGGTGTTCAATTTATCCTGCAAGTAATTTGTGACAAGCATGATATGATCTACGTACAATGTATCATCAGAAGCCAGTTCTGTGCCTAGTACTCTTTGTTCTCTTGTTCCACTATTTGTTAATTGTGAGTAAGGAGGATAGTTAGAAAGTAGATAGTGAAATTAATTAAAAATTCATGTTTAAAGGTTCATAATGTAATCAAGGTTTCCTGAGTGATATATTTGCTATTGTGAGGGCACCTTGGCAGCACTGGCCCGAAAGGCTTCAACAAGTAGTTTTCTGAGTGGTATAATCATTATTTGATGATTTATTAAACAAACATTGGTTTTCAGCACATCTCGAGTGATTTCCAAAATCCAACAATATGAAAATGGAAACATACCCATGATGTATGATGACTGTATCTTAATTTTCAGAACATCAGCCTGTGATGTGTAGCTAGATTAGCTTCAGCGGAATAGTGATCTTTGGTACATTAGAACACAGTTCCACGTGTGGTGGATCCCATGTGGTATACTTAAGCACAAGAGAAACATTTACGTGGCATAGCTGTATCCATGTCAATACTCTTTGATTAAATGATATTAATTACCAAGATATTCCATTCTATCCATCTAGTTATCAAGATAACACTGTATATAAGACATTACAATCTTATGTTTGTGCGTGTTTTTGTCAGTGAAATTGAGGACCAACTTTCTTGTGGAAGCATAAGTTGTATACTTCAAGTTACATTGATGCTAAAACTTTCAATAATCCTTCCTACTGTGTATCATGGGATAAGCTGGGAGAAGAAATTCAACTGGTTGAAAATGCTGTAGTGGATGAAGTAAATGTGTTTGGTCCTTTTTAACTAAGAAATTTGGTGAAGTCATCCAAGCCACGCTTAGATTTGTCCGTTCGATTGTCATTGAAACTCTTATGAAGTTTAATTTTTATTTTTTATTTTTGAAAAGAGAAGTTTAATGTTGGATAACCTTTGTTTTTATGGATAAATTCTGTATGTTTTTTCCATCTTACAAAATTTACCTATGAATTCAAGTAACACTTTTTAAAGCTTATTGGTTCATACTGATATGATAATGACATGCAGGAGAATAGCTAGAATTGTAAGGTTGTAACTTTTGCTTGCTTACTCCTTTTGGCACTGCAAATCTACTCATTATATTACATTCTTCGTGAAAATTGTGTTGATAAGTGCTCTTTTCCAGGTGGGTAGTAGTGCAGGAGTTTATATGGAGGCTAACACCATGATGCAAAAGTTCTGGGATTCTGCAATGGAATTAACACCAGACGATGATGATGAGACTCGGAGGTTATTAACACTTCTCCCTTATTTTTCCATTCTTGATTTGTTTCAACCTTCTAAAATTGCTGATGATATCTCAGTGAGAATTCCTTGAAGATGCCTTCTGAGGGAGGAGAGACTGGACGATCTTTTCCATATGCTTCCTCCCCATCCAATATGTTTGCTTTCAAAATTGAAGATGGGAAAGGAAGGATGCACCGATTTATATGTGGTATCTTCCTATCTACTTCTCCTTGGTAGATATAATATAAATTGCCTTCGAAATCATGCAAATTGTGTCATGGTGCGTATGAAAAATAAATAAAAATATTTGTATATCATGTACATATTTATTTATTTTACATGTATATGCATGTAAATACCAGGTATTGATATTGCTCTATCAGTTCAGATGAGAAAAACTTCATGTTGTATCCTTTATCATTTCAATTCTCTTTCTCAAACAGCATCGCTTTTAACTCTTCTTTTGATATTTTGTGTTTAGGTACGCAGAGTTTGTCTGACATTATAACTGCAATCCTTCAGAGAATCGGGGATGAAATTGATCGCAACAATCTTCCACAAATTCTGGTAGAATGTCCTACAATTACACTTCTCACTTCCCATTTTACGAATTTCCAATCTAATGCCTGTGTATTACCGCCAATGTATAGTATGAAGATGAAGACAAGGACAAGGTTGTACTTGCATCTGACAACGATCTGCAAGCAGCTGTGGAACATGCGAGACTGGCTGGGTGGAAGGTATCATATTTATTTGAAAGCTTATATGTGTGTGTGTATTTATCGTGCCAAAAGCGAGTAATGAAATCTGCACGTACTCAAACAGGGATTGAGATTGCATTTAGACTATTCAGGAGCACCTCGTTCCTCTCGTAGAGGAACATCATCAAAAAGTAATCTGGAATATGGGCATGCAGAATCCGCATGGGCTTCTGCATACAGCGGCGTTGCAGCTGGGGCTGCATTAGTTGCTGGTTTAGGCGTATTAGCATTCTTAAGGAGATCTGGAAATTAAACCTACTCGTATCCGGATAATTTTCGATCGAGAGTTTGTGAAACTTGATGACCAAATGGGACTGGTGGGTCAGTTTAGGTGAGGTGTGGTGGTTTAAGTTGGGACTGTGGATTCACATGTATACATACATACAAGAAAGGGAATTGGTATCTCCTGAAAATAAGAGAGCACTGGTGAGTGATTATGACGAAAATTTGATTTCCTATAAATGTTTTTTTGACTTCATTGTATGATTTGAAAAGTCACAAGTGCGTATGATGAAGATCAACTGCAGATTTATACTTGAGGTGTTGTTAATGCAACTCCTTGGATGTTATCAATAAGAACAATGTTTGGAAATTCTAGATTCATATGTTCTTGTATATGATTGTCTGCTTATTATGGATTTCCAAATTGTGAACTAGTGTTGCTTTCGGTGTGCGATTACTATTTGTTAAAACACATTTTAAACTCTGTGATTTGAAAAATTACCAATTATCCTATTTAAGTTGTTTTTTATTTGAATATTAATAAAAATACTATTATTTTTCTTAAAATAAAAAAGGGTTGAAATGAAATCAAGACCCATATACTTAACGACAAAGACTCTTGTGAGACGGATTATTTGTGAGACAGGTTGACCAATCACTAAAGTATGCTTATTGTATATATAAATTATGTTAAATGGTTGTTAAAATATGTATTCTAATGTATGCTGAATTATGCATTAAAGTATAATTTTAATGTGTTATAATATGATTTATTATTAACATATTTTAACTACAAATAAGCACACTTTAACTATACAATAAGCATACTTTAGTGATAGGTCCGTCTCACAAGAGAGTCTCTCATATTTAACATTGAACTATTCTCAAATTTCACTATTTAAAAAAATTTAATGTAAAAAATTAGGATTAGAGGGATTTTTTTTACATGAAAATGACATCAATACTCATATACTTAACATTGTATTTTTAAATTTCACTATTTTATTTATTTTTATTTTTATTTTTTAATTTCAATATCCAGGGATTAGAAAGCTTTTTTTAAAAAAAAATTTTAACATGAAAAAAATTAAAAAAATCCCTCTAATCTCAATTTTCTACTTTTGTTTTTTTTGTTAAAAAGTGAAATTAAAAAATAAAATGTTAGATTCATGAGTATTAATGTCATTTTTTTCTCTCTTTATTTAAATTTTTTTTTTTTTATCAATGCTCAAATAAAAAACAAGTCAAAGGGGACAATTGATAGTTTTTCAAATAGGTTATTTGATAGTTTGGACAAATCTTGAGGGGTTTTGATAATTTACCCAAACACATTATACCCGGCATTAATATACAAGCAATATTCTGATGAGAACAGTTTCGCGGTGAAATAGTTCTATTATTTTTATTTTTAATTAGTTCTTTTCATAATAAGATGTTATTACATTCATAAAAGATTTTATCTATATTTTACGGTGAATTATTCATGCAAAAATTCACTTGATTGTTCATCACTTTTTTAATAATTAAGTTTTTTTTCTTCTTATTTATTTCACAGTAACACATTCTAAACGATTTCACATGAATTTTTGATTTAAATATAAATATAATTTGTGTAAAATTTTCTAATTAGATGTTTCCAAATGTACTCTTTATTTCAAAATTGAGGATGATTCTTGCATGACTCGAGTCACGAATGACCCGTGAGCCGTGTCACATAAGTTAGCCCTCCAAAATTGATATCAATCTCACAATTTTTTCAAAAGAAACAAGGTACTTGGTCATAAGAAGGTGACACCACTAATTCACAATCTTCAGTGATTATTTGTTTCTATATGTTATCTTTAATATACTAAAGAGACTTTAATTTTGATGAGGTGTCATCACCAAAATTAATCTCAATTATTTTAATTTTTAATTAAATTTAAAAATCTTAATTATTTTAATTATTAATTAAAATTTAATGTAGATAAATACATAGTATATTATTTAAGATGTAGATAAATACATATATTATTTTAAAATTTGAAAAGATATTAACAAATCAAAATTAATTACTATTAATTAAAAATTAAATAGATAAATACATATATTTCCTTTAAAATTTAGAAAATTTATCCACTATCCTCCTATAAATAAGACTCTTTATTAATTCATTCTATAAACATAATTTATTCATCGCGACGAACTTTTTCAAGTTCTCAAGAAAGGTATCTGTTTATTATTATTATTTGTATTTGTTAATTTTTATTTTTTTTATATATATATATTTTTAATTAATTTCGTTATGGTCTCACTCTAATTATATCTATATATTTTTTAATTTTAATTCTTTTTTTAATTATTAGTATGTTTATTTTTTTCATGGTTTTACAAATTTATTTAATTAATTTTGTTATAATTCCTATTTTCTTTTCTTATTTCTTTGAATTTATGCATAGTTAAATTTTATTTTTATAATTTTTTATTTTTTTTATATTTATTAAATTCCTTTGATGAACTTTTGTTCTAATTAATTTTTTTAATTATGTTATTTTATTCTTAATTTTTTATTAGTATGTAGTTTTTTATTTTTTATTTTTTTACGTTGACATTTTTTTTCATGATTAATTTTATTATTTTTTAATATTTTTTTATGATTTCTCGTTAGATTATTATTATTATTTGTTTTAATTCAGTTTTTTATTTTTTATTAGTAATTTTTAGTCTTTTTATAATTTTTTTTAATTTTAATGATGTATCATCACTTGAAATAGTTTTAATTTTAATAATTACTAATTAATATTTAGTGATAAATCTATAAATTTTCTTTAGATTCAAAAAATATTTATATGATTAGATTAAATACAAATAAAAATCAAATCAAATCTTATATAAAAAAAAAAACTAACCCTCCATACCTATATAATAAGACTCTTTATCTATTCGTTCACATAAATTATTTATCATGACTAACAAAAGCTATCTTCATTTTCAAAAGTAAGTCTTCTGTGTTTTTTTTTATTAATTTTTGCGGTTTCTTTTATATTTTTTAAATTCTATTTTGATTAATTTTTGTTTTTATTTAAACATATTTTTTTGTTCTTATTCTTTTTTTAGAGTTTTTTCATGTGAACTTTTGTGCAAATAATCTACTATCGACCGATAAATAAATTTTTTTATTCATTCATTATACACCGTAAAGAATAAAATTTTTCTTCAAGTTTTATTCAAGTTCGAAAGAAAAGGTATACATTTTTTTATGAATTACTATTTTTTAAATTTTCTATTGATTAATTTAATGCAAAATCTTTTATATTTTTCAAAAATTCTTTTATATTTTTTAATTGTTTTAATTTTGTTTTTCTTTTAAATTTTTATTATATTTTAGTTTTTCATGGTTAATTAATATTATAAGTTTTTATTTTTTTTAAATTTTTTATTTCATCGAATTGATTTATATTGAATTTATTTTTTTAAATTAATTTTATTATAAATTTTTTTCTTCAATGATTAAATTAATATATATTTTTTATTAATTTAATTCTGCAATAGAAATTATAATAAAATTTGAAAACCAATTAATTAATTTTTTAAATATTTTTATAGTAAATCAATTTAACAAAAAATTAAACTTTTTCCGAAATTCACATTTGAGTATATATAAATTGAATTTGACTATTCAATATAAACTTATATTATACTCCGTATTAAACATGAATTATATTTTTTAAAATTGTTGAATAAATAATTAAATTAAAGTTGAATTATATGTTTTAAAATTGTTGAATAAATAATTATATCAAATTTGAATTATAATTTTTAAAATTATAACTTTACACCCCATGTAATACACGGGATTTATACTAGTTAATTAATGTATATGGGTTAATTGTAAAGCAATTTAATCCTCAGTTTTTAGAAATTAAAAAAAAAAACCTCACCCTTAAGCTTGATTGCAAAATAAGATATTTTTAATATAATAATAATGAAAATAAAAAAATAAAAAATAAAAGACAGGAGTAATATTAATTAAGAAAGACAACAAATTAATTAATTAAGGGGAGTAGCACCTCAGGTTATATCTTAAATAAAAAAGAGCGATTCTACACTAACTATGCTCATTTATTAATGCATGTTCTGTACAGCTTATTAATTAGATTTATCAGAAATTCAGAATACGAATGCTGGATGAGCCCATAATCATGCAAGAATCCAACAAAAAATAAAAAAATTATAATTTGAGGAACCAGAACATTCTTGTCAAAGATCTTTGGCCTCTCTCTCTTCATTGTAACCTGTGAACAATTTTTTTTTTTTAATTTTCTCAAACTCCATTTCCTATCATACATGCATCACTCCCCACTACACACAACATGACAAAATCATTTTCCTATTTCTTTAACTCCATTGATGATATTTGATTGCTTCATTTCTTATTCCACCCCCTCCCACTCAAGTGTTAACCGACTTTCAGAATCTAGCGAGATGAGAGCTGTTCTTCTTGTTCTGCTGCTGCTTTCGAGTGTTTTCTTGCAGACCCATGAGCAGCAATCCCCCATCAAAACAGTAGTGGTGCTGGTATTGGAGAACAGATCATTCGACCACATGCTTGGATGGATGAAGAAATTCTTGAACCCTTCAATCAATGGCGTCACTGGGGAAGAATGCAATTCGATTGCAGCCAATTCCGAGAAAATCTGCTTCTCCGATGGCGCTGAGTATGTGGATCCGGACCCGGGTCACTCGTTCGAAGATGTGATGAAGCAGGTATTCGGATCTGCCTCCATTCCTTCTATGTCCGGTTTTGTGGAGCAAGCTTTAACCCTATCCCCGAATCTATCTGAAATTGTTATGAAAGGATTTAGGCCCGAAAATGTGCCCATTTATGGTGCTTTAGTGAGTGAATTCGCAGTGTTTGATAGATGGCTTTGCTCAATTCCGGGCCCTACTCAGCCCAATAGGCTTTTTGTATACTCTGCAACTTCTCATGGCGCCACCAGCCATGTGAAGAGGCAATTAGCTACTGGGTATCCACAGCAGACCATATTTGATTCACTTCATGAAAATGATTTGGATTTTGGTATTTATTTCCAGAACTTCCCAACAACGTTGTTCTATAGAAATTTGAGGAAATTGAAGTACATATTTAAGTTCCATCAGTATGATTTGAAGTTCAAGAAAGATGCTAGGAATGGGAAGTTGCCTAGCTTGACTGTGATTGAGCCTAGGTATTTTGATATGGTGGGTTGGCCTGCAAACGATGATCATCCCTCCCATGATGTGGCCAATGGGCAGAAGTTGGTGGAGGAGGTTTATGAGGCCTTGAGGGCGAGTCCACAGTGGAATGAGACCCTTTACATGATGAGCATGGTGGGTTCTTTGATCATGTCCAGACACCCTATGTTGATATCCCCAATCCGGATGGGAACACCGGCCCTGCACCGTATTTCTTTAAGTTCGATAGGCTTGGTGTTCGCGTGCCCACTATTATGATCTCTCCTTGGATCAAGAAAGGAACTGGTATGCTCAACTACCTTGCATTTCAGTTGTTTTCGTTTGGTAATAATGAGGCATGATAATTTTACTTTGTATTAGTTGATAATGAGGCAATGACTCATGAATTAGTTTGATTTTGAATGATAGTCACATAGTATGGTTGATGTCTCCTTGTGTGGATAATGTTTCTTTGGGTTTTAACTTTCAGCTTGTAGGAATGCTACCCTTTTATATGTACCCCTGTTTGTTTGTCATTGGAAGTGTTTATGTATCCAATAGACTAATTTTCGTGATACTAAGAGCTAGAGTTTGTTTTGTGAACAGAGGAATGAGTTTACTAGATCTGCTCAATCAAATTAAAGTTAACTGATTTGGCTCACTTCTGCATCACTAACTTGTGCTTGATCTGAACTAATTTCCTTCTCTGTTTTGTAGTGATAAGCAAGCCACAAGGGCCCTCTCCGAATTCTGAGTATGAACACTCATCAATTCCAGCAACCATAAAGAAAATATTCAACCTCTCAACGCCCTTCCTAACTCATAGAGATGCTTGGGCTGGTACATTTGAGCATGTTTTCAGTGAGTTAAGCTCGCCTAGGACTGATTGCCCAGGTAATATCATCTTTGACTTATATGGTGCTCCATGTTCTAAAATATCTGCATTTGTGGTGCAAACCTTACTTGCTGAAATTAGTTTAAAACATATGTTTGTAAAAATCTTTTTGCTCATAATGAACTTTGATAAATTAGCCCCAAACAATAGAAGGAAAGCTCATGCTTATAAAGTGGCATGGAAACGTAACGCCAAAGTGTAATAGCCCGAATAGGACAATCTGGTTCCTACTTCCCTTGTAAAGTTGTTGAGGTGAGCAGAACTTTAAGTTTACCCCCCACCCCACCCTAAACCTCTGAGTGGGAGGGTTTGTATGCTAACATTCCTCACAAATGAACTGTGTTTTCAGAGGTTTTACCAGATGTGGCTCCTTTAAGGAGGACAGCCGTAGACGAGAATAGGGGGTTGTCCGAGTTCCAGAGCGAGGTGGTGCAACTAGCTGCTGTTCTGAACGGGGATCATTTCTTGACCAGTTTCCCAGATGACACGGGGAAGAAGATGAATGTTAAGGAAGCTCACGAGTATGTAAGAGGCGCCATCTCCAGATTCGTAAGAGCAAGCAAAGAGGCTACCAAGATGGGAGCAGATCCGTCTGCCATTGTGGACATGCGATCTTCTCTGACCTCTAGACACAACTAACTTCACTCTGTGGATCAATCTCCAGTTTTTCTTCCTATTGTTTTCATGTGCATATTGTTATTCTTTTTGGCCTAGGTTCTAATCCCTGGTAAGTGCTTGCTAAAAGCCTAGAGATATTATTAGAAAAAAAAATCCAGAAATTTGGATTTTTTTTTTCATTTTTTGTTGGGTGTTGCTAATAATTATGTGAAGTTATTAGCTTTGAGCTGAGGACAACAGTTGATTTTGAAGTGTCAGTTTGTTATGTCTTTCTATGTAAATAAATTAACTGATGCAACTGAAGGTTGATCAAGGGTTATAAAAGGTGGAAATAATCATTAATCAGTGATTGAAGTGTTTGGATCTTGATGAATTTTGAAATGGGTTGGAAAGTTAAACGCCCCATCATTTCATGTAAGATTAATTTTTTGCACTTAAATTTGAGGGGCCGTCAATTTAGTAAGGATGTGTTTCTTTTGAGTTGATATACTATTTGAAATCAATTAGTAGTAGTTTAAGTTTGTTTTGGATTTTTTGTTGTATAAGTTTTAGTTTTATGTCTAATTAACAATAACAGAAAGAAACGAGAATGTATAAAAGGTGGTTAAATTAGGGGTTAGAGTAAGTCTCTTGTGAACTCTATGCATAATATTTTGTTGCAGAATTATTTTTTAGTGTGAAAAATTATTTTTTTAAAAAATATACTATTATTTTTTAGAATAAAAAATATTATTCATATCAACAAAAATATATAAATCACAACAAATCAGAATTTAAAAAGTAATATTCTTCGTACAAAAGAGTAATATTATATATCTTTAAAAAGTAATTTTTCATATATTAAAGAGTAATCGATTATCAGTGCGCAAAATTTTGAAGAGTAATATTTTTCGTTAAAAAGGTTTTTCTCTTTATTAAGTAATTTTTCATATTTTTCATGTTCATCTCTTTCTAACTTATAAACAACATAAGTTTACCCAAAAAGTAAGATTAAACTCATAATCCCAAATCATGTGGAAAACGCCTGAAAATGTAAAAGTACTCCTTTACCCCGGTAAAAAGTAAAAAGTAAAAACTGGTGATGTCAGCAGTGAAAATCATTGAGTTGAAAGTAACTGAAAAAAGTAACAAGATTCCAATTACGCCCAAACAAGATCATGTTGGCTCACCTTCTCCACCATGCATCTCCACTCTTCCCCATTTCAAGACCCTCCCCAAGATTTACTCTCAAATCTGGTGTCCATTGCTGTATCAGTAACCACGATGATAAGCAGAATTATAGCACTACAAATTCAAAACCCACCATTTGGTCCAAAAATTTCATCTCCCTCGCAATTGCTGCCGCCCTTATCACTCCACTCCCATCTTCTGCAATCCCTGCTCTGAATGCGAAATCTCTTCCGCTTTCTTCGACAACTACTCCGTTTTCACAGGCCCAGAATTTGCCGACGGGGTTGGAAAATGGGTACTCTCTCTCTGTTTATTGCAATGGTTTTGGTTTAATCTGTATAATCAGGCCTGCAAATGTGATGTGAGATTTTCACTATATTTTTACAATGTTTTATCATCCTGACGTTCGTTGTTAATTGGAAAAAGATGTGCCTGCTATTTTATGGGAGGGAATGTATTGAAGGTGTTTGATAAAATGCATTTCTCTCTAGTTCTTTAATCAGATTATGTTATGTTATGTTGATTTGATTGAATTCTCCATTCTGAATATCCAGAACAATTACTCAACTTGATGGTGGCAATGTAGAGCTGGTTGTTGGAAATTTAGGGGGAAACGGTGTCGACTAGGGTGAGAGGTGTAAGGCGAATAGGAGTGACAAAAAGTTGTGAACATTAAAATAGTAATGTGTTTGGATGACCCATTGATTAAATTTAATGCTATAGATATAGGCATGGAGTTTAAGTTTTATGATAAAATGAAACCAGAGAGTTTTTATTCTATATATTGTGCAGATAGCCAAACATACCCAAAACTAGATTCTTAGAATATTTTACCTACTTTCGAATTCAACTTTGATCACACTTGTGCTCGATTGCTATTTTCAATGAAACTATGATCTCTTTTCCTGGTGCACTTTGTCTCTCGTTGCTTTTGTTGGTAATAGAGAAACTCCTGCAGATTTCATATTTTTGGTTTAAATTGTGTTCCTTTCATTATGCATAAGCGCAGTATTTCAAGTTTTTCGAGTTAGAGCATTCGAATTCTGATGTAAAAATATAACATGGAATAAGACTTCTTTCAGAAAAATCAGACCTTGCCCTTCGATAAATCCTGGGTGTGTTTCGAGCAACCCCAGGTCATCAAATTTTGCATTTCCATGGAGGATAGAAGGGAATTCTTCAAATAGTGCTGCTATTCAGGTTAGTTGTTTCTTAGCTAGCTCCTTCAGTCTCCATTTTAGGGAACTAATATTCTTACAACTGTATCAAATCAGCAATTGCAGGATGCACTGCTAAAAACTCAAAAGAATGTCAAGATTCAGGTTGTTGAAGATACACCTCGAGGTAATAATTATTTCTCATTTTGATGCATACTTGAAGAGAAAAGGCAACCTGAATAATTCAGTCATAAGTGCTCAACCTAAGTCGGTAATCCATGCAAGTAATCTTACATAACAAGGCTCTTTCCCACTGGGTGATACTCACACTTTATATGCATGCATTACTTGTAGAACTGAAACGTGAACCTTAATTTGGGTTCTTATAGGGAAACAAACAAACAAATGCGACGCATTTGATTTCCGTATTTCTGCAGAAAACTGAAATGCATCTCATTAGATAAGTGCAAAGCAAAATTGAGTTTTTGTGTAGTCTATGAATAGCATGCAATGATGCAGGGCAGTATTTGCAAGCTGAGGTGGATGGCGGATTTGGTCGAGATGTTGTTGAGTTTTTGGTAAATGGAGATGTCGTTTCATTCAGAGCTATGGCAACCAAAGTTACGTACGTATATCCCTTCACAACAGCCTTAGGAGACTCCAAGGGTCAAGAAGAAAGATTGAAGCGAATCGTGGACGAGTTAGGGTGGTATGCCCCAAGTCTTGATGAATCAATGGAGTAGATTAGACTGTATATAAATTGCAATCTTGGATGTTGGAGCTACTGATAAGTGATAAATATCTTTTCTTCCCCATCTTCAAATTATTATTTGAAAGAAAATATTCTTGCAATCTTCGCTGGATGGATCATTTTATATCTTTGTAATTAATTATCAATTTTTATTAAAATTGTTATTATCACTTTACAAGTTATTGCCTTTACAATAATGTTAGAATATATCGAGAATTTTATTTTTACATAATAAAATTAAATAATAAAAATATAACAAATACTTGTGTTGTGTGAGACTGTCTTAAGGGAAGACTTCTTTAAAACGGATAAAAAGTGATAACATTTTAATAAAGAGTGATACTCATATTAATGAAAATGATAATATCAGTAAATTATTTCATGAAATATTCGTAGTATAAATAAAAAAAAATAGCATTATATATAAAGAGAAATTATCACTTGTTGTCAAATTTGAAATTTAAATAATAAAAAACGTCTAGACTAAAAATAATCAATTCTGCTAACTTTTCATATAAATGTACTATAATACAACTCTGAAAATATCATCGAATTTTAGGGGATTTTTTTTATTTTATTCTATCTTTGTGATTTGTCCTATTCGAACTCTGTAATTTTTGTCTTATTCGAACTTTGTATTTTTGTGTTATTCAGACTTTGTTTTTTGTTCTATTCAGTTTTTTATTTCTTTCTATATTTCTTTTGTGATATTTGTTCTATTTGGTTTTTTTGAATTTTGTTATATTCGGACAATATTATAATTGACAGAATTTTCTAATTAAAAAATTATTGATTAAATTAAGGGCTTTTTTTTGGGTCAAATTATACCAAAAATAGTCAATTTTTTTTTTTAAAAAAAGCAATTGGGTATTTTTTTTTATTTTTTTAATGACATTTCTAATTTTGGCACTAAAATAAATTATCCATAAATATCTGCAACACGTAGGAATGAAGCTACAAAGTAGAAAGTGAAGAGCGCTGTGGGAAAAATGAGCGCGTAATTACTTGCTGTATTTATTAGGACCTTTACCTGAATTAACAGAATGAATGAATGAATTATTGATGGAAATGTTTAGGGAATTTCCGAGGAATATGAATCAACGCCCAATTCGTGTTACATTAGGTTTCCGTTGATGAACCCTAATTAGGGTTTTAGTTTAAAACCGGACACCTCCGAAAGGACCAAAACCGTTCCCCTCAACTCAAGGAAAGGACAACTCTCAATTCATCATCAAAACCCAGGTCATTTTGTTAATTTTTTCTCTAAACGCAAAAATAGATTATTTTATATAGTTCTTACATTCTCCGAGTCCAAATAT
Source organism: Pogostemon cablin (assembly GCA_023678885.1). NCBI lineage: Eukaryota > Viridiplantae > Streptophyta > Magnoliopsida > Lamiales > Lamiaceae > Pogostemon > Pogostemon cablin. Next base: position 6,949,773 of record CM042962.1, on the reverse strand, counting down.
TTTTAATTCAAATTCTGTTGACAGAGAACTTAAACACTAGAAAAACTATTTATTAAGTTTTTTTTTGGTTCAGTTGCGAATTCATAGAACAGCAACAGGTCAACGGGCAACATCCCAGTTACATTACGGTATACAGTTTCTGGCATTCTGCGAATGATTGTTCTGCTGGTATTCATGTTTTAATCAGTTTGTTTATAAATCATGTTTTAAAAGTTGATATCAGTTTGTTTTTTGCCTGATGATTTTGGAAATAAGGGTTTAAGTTTGATCACGCTTCCTACATTTCTGGTAATGGAGATGATTTATCACTCTGTTAGAGAAATGGTCGATTTTGTTTTGTCTATAGGATATTGTGAATTGGACGTGTATCGTAATACGTGATGGATGTGTATTGAATGTCACTGGAAAAAGCAAGTAGGGTAATTGAAGGAATGGGTTTATGTGATTTTGTTCTATAAGAGTGTCTTACGGAGAATGTGATTTCTGATTGTGAGGATAATTTACCCAAACTTGTGGAGTTGCAGGTCAATGGTACAGAGTGCTTACATATGAGGCTAGGCTGGTCTTATCTTGGATATTGCGTACATTTTTGAGTCAGATATGTTGATGCTTAATTACTGTAAAGTATGTTACTGTAGGTATGGTTTTGACTGAACAAAGTTCCCTTGAACATGTGAAAGAACAATATTTTATCTAGTGGCATTGAATTAGAGGGATTTCTAGCACCTTGATGCCTTTATCTTTTGCTGTGCAGCCTGTGCTGTAAAATATCAGATTGATATTCTGGCGGCTTTTGGTATGTCATTGCAGCCCGTTGAGGTCTTTTGAGCTGCCATTGTTAGCTGTGTGCATGAGAATGCAACAGATTATATGGTTGTATTAGATTGCTGCGTTTTGTTTTTTTTTTAATAGTTTGAGCTATGTAATTTCTTTATATTCCCAAAGAATTCATGATTTTTCCACTTTTAACAGCTTCTTTTGGTTTTTTTCTCACTTGTTCTAAATGTAGAACAGGGGGTAGCTGAGCCCTTCAACCCGTCAACCACAAGGTATGGGTGGTGTAGCCGTCAACTTTGCAAAACGATATTTTACAATGAGATTCTCCTTCCAAACTTTCATGATTGCATTAGGCACTTTATTCTCTTTTCCTGCAACAATGTTCGTGGACCCTAGAAGTTCATATATACTAGTTACTCCGGACTTGGATTTTGACTAAATTTCAAGCTATGCAACTGTTGTTTTCTTTCACATTCCAGCCATGACGATAAGCAATAACTTTGGTGATAAGGACCTTCTCTGTCTCAACACTGAAACACAGAATTCAGATTCAAAGCAATTAGGTTTGTGATCGAACTAGTTGAATATCATCATTATGCTACGGCCATCAATATTTTTATTTCATTTATATAATCCACATGCCTTATCAATATGTTTTCATGCTACTATATCTGTTCTTTGTTTCCCTTTTTTATTTTCTTTTGATATAAGAGATATATTCATTCAAGGCTTTTCAGGATCTTGTTCGATGCGTACGTAACGAAAGCATTCTTCTCCATTATGGTTGGGTTGGACATCGGTTCACTTGGCAACTGTGCAAGCTTCAATCTCTACTGCTCTGTACAGTTTAGTCTGTCTAGTTATAAAAGATTTTGTTTGGAGACATTTTATTATTATTATATATTTTCAAATTAATGTTGTTACAGTATTACCATTAATAGAATAAAGTTATATTTCTTGTTTAGATCTGATTTTCTTTTCCCCTTCTTTAGACAGCTAGCAATGCTGGTATAGAATTCCAATCACTTTTTGCTACTGAAAACTCATTCTATCTCATTGCATCACATTACATTACACAACACATACGTGTATTCATTGTATCTGTATCTGTATCACTGTGTGTGTGTATTAGTGTGTGTATAAACATGGGTGACCTCATAAGATAGACCAGAAAGTTTGTCTCAAATGAAAGTAGACATAAAGGCATGCTGATATTGCTGCAGTAAATGCGGTTGGTATTTTGTTAGAAATACAGCTTTCTGTAATATTATGGAATATTTCATTAACTCCATCTTCTTACTCAATTTGCTCATGAAATCTGTAATATTTATATTTATGCTTTATTATAGAATATTTATGCTTTATTATAGATTGTATTAGATTAGATAAATATAAAGAAAAAAGTTGAATGGTGACATTAATCTAATCAAAACCACATAAATATATGGTCAAATATTCAGACAAAATATGATAATCTATCTGCATTTGGAAAATATGAAAAAATGAATAATAATAATAAAGAAAAAAACAGAAGAAATATTAACTGTATTAGATTTACACACACTAAATTCACATAGTAATATCTTTAAACCGTGATTAGGGTTTAATACAACACAACTGCAAAGCCTTTCCCCAAAATAAAAACAGGGGGGGCTCTCGTCACCTTTAATAAATACTGCTATATCTCTAAGCCTATTAATTGAGAATTTCTCTTCAAAATTCTGAGAAATTAAGACGTTGAGAGTATTTAATTTCTTCAGATTGTTGCATTCTTCAATTCTAAGCTCTCTGAATGCGAACTTAATTTGTTGATCTCTCGAAAGCAAAGCCCATAGGTGAACTGTGGTTTGATCGGAGAACTCAAATACCCGTTGGTCTGATATCTGAATTCAGTCGGAATTCATCAATCGTCACTTGGAACAGTCTACATTAGGTATACATCTCAACTTGTGCGTTAATGCTGAACCGCTTGTTTCCATGTAGTGTGTTTTCTGAGTTTCTGTTGATTTGCATGTTGCTTGATGATTTTCGAATGGAAGAGTTTGAGTTGAATCAATGGCGTTTATGAGTTTGCATGTTGAGAATTCTGATCATGGTTGATGATTCACAGCTCAAATGGAGTTGTCTTATTATAATCTCTCTCTCTCTCTCTCTCTTCATTTGTCTCAGTAAATTGCTTTTTTTGTGCATAAAATTATTTGCCAGCAGAGTTGTTTATTTTCAATTAGACCTTCGTTTTCTTCTGTTGCTCTTTTTGGATTTGGTATTGATGGGTGGAGAATGGTGGTGGCGGTGATGCTTATGCTTGAATATTAATGAAGAGATGTTGAAAATAACTGCATTCTCATTGATATTTTGATGGTAATGACTTTTGATTTGTTATGTGTTTAAGCTTTCAAGTTATCTGAAAAGGGGAAAGAAATCAAATAAGAGAAAGGAGAAGGAGAAAAAGGAAGAAGTAGAAGAAGACTTGACTGAACTCATTTGAAGCATAGGTGACTCAAATTTATTTCTTGCCAATTTACACTCCACCCTCTCATTTGAAAGGAAATAATATAGATTGTTATTATCATCTGAAAACATGTTTCATTGACAGACAAAGCATGCACTTTCAGTTTCCGAATGCCAGCGTCGATTTGTTGTAGATTTGTCTGAATTTATTTTTGAATGATCTGCTCTTTTATGCTGTTTACAATGTGAACGTCATGTGAATGCCTCATACGTGCATGGAGTTTTGGCGGGACATGGTTTACGGATTTGAAATATTCCGTATTACAGTTGTTCTAATTTCAGTTTTCCACTTATGCTTTATTCCTATTCACAAAATCCTGATTTAAGACCCCCCCCCGGGGAAATCCATCCCCACACGGCAATATCATTTATTCAATATTATGTATGTTTGCCTCAATTAGAGTGGATATCATGTCCTAGACGCGTGTTGAGTTTGCGGTGAAGGGTTTGTTTGACTTCCTTATCTGGAATTGCGGCGCTAATTTGAATATTATTAAAAACTTGTCTTTTTCGGATTAAATTCCGTTCGATCCTTTAACAGCTTTCAACTGATCCTTTAACAGCTTTCAACTGATCGTTTCTACGTCATAAATAAATGGATCATGATCTAGGTAGCGGCATATATGCGAATAATATAATAACACCATGTTTGTCAAATACTAATTATTATAGCTGCAGTGATTCCCATGTTTGTCAAATACTAATTATTATAGCTGCAGTGATTCAGCTATTAACTCTCTTGAACTTTGTGTAATCCTTTATTAATAAGTGCAGTTCTTTAACAATTTCTTCTAATAAACTCTTGTATTAAGCATGCATGTGTTTGTGTACTTTATATTATTTATTTATGTATGTAAACATAGGCTTTACTGACTAGTAGATTTGATATGTAGATTCATTGTAGAGGGCTGCTTCATGAACGCATTCGTGTTGTTAGTATTATAATGTCCAATCAAATTGTGATGTCTCTTCTTAAAGTTGTTGGTTGTCACTTTCTTATTGTCATATATCTTTGCTTGGTCCGGATCATAACATTAGTTAAGTTTACTGATTTTGTCAGATTAATTTAAATAACTAGGTGGATAACAAATAAGGAATGATTGATAGATCTTTTTTCTGCATTGTGAATTCTCTGTAAATTGTGGGATTGCTTTCATGCACACACCTAGATTTTGTTATTTACCAATGCCATTAACATTTTTTTGCCAATTCTGATTTTTTTATGAACATTCTTTTGATAAATTAGGTTAAGGCTGATATATAAATATAAAATGGAATGCAACAAAGATGAAGCTGTCAGGGCTAAAGAAATTGCAGAGTTTAAGTTAAGAGAGAGGGATATTATTGGAGCCAAGAAGTTTGCTTTAAAGGCTCTTAATCTCTATCCCGAGCTTGAAGGTTTGACACAGTTTCTTGACATCGTAAATGTATATGTTGCACAAGAGAACACCATAAATGGAGAAGTAGACTACTACAGAATACTCGGGGTAGATCCTTCTGCTGATGAAGAACTTATCAGACGGCAATACAAGAGATTGGCTCTATCCCTTCATCCTGATAAAAACAAGTCAGTCGGTGCTGATGGAGCCTTCATGATCCTTTCCCAAGCGTGGTGCGTTTTGTCTGATAAAGACAAGAGAACTGCATATGACATGAAGCTGGATCTAAAAGTTCCGAATCAGAGTAGCAGCTTCTGTTCAGCAAGTACGGCCCATGCCTCTGATCCGCAGCATGTATCCACACGACCAAATACTCCAGGATCTGCCCCCAGTCCGCCATGTTTTTATTCCTCGCAGCACCCAAGAAACATGGCATCTCCCTTCCAGTATACTCCAAGTCGTCAGTGGACCCCACTAGCAGCAGCAGTTGCTAATTCACGGTACACTCCTGCGCAGCCACCACTTTATCCAATACCTGGAGTTAGCACCATAAACGTTCCACCTTATCAGATGAACTCAAACTCGCCTACTGGTAATCACCCAAATTCTTCCAGAAATCCTCCAGTGATTCCTGGGCATCGAAAGAGCCCCGCATCAGGCTTTATGACTCAGTTTGATCCTGCTTCAAGGCCAGCCTCTCAAAATCGAAATGCTCATTTCAAAAATCAGCCAATGTCCAGCACTTGCCCATTAAGATCTGATACATTTTGGACGCTGTGCAATAAATGCAGGATACAATACGAGTTTCGGAAGATTTATCTCAACCAGAATCTTCTATGTCCTCGCTGCCAGCAGCCCTTTTTGGCAACACCGATGCCTGCTCCTTATGCCAACAGTCGCAGTTCATACCAATCTTCCATTCCACACCAACAAGAAGATTCATCTGTTGCATCTATGCCTGAAACAATGAACAAGGGAAAGGATAATGACCATGTGATGAAGAAAAACTGCAGTGTTCCTAAAAATCTGGGAACAGCTTCAGCTCCTTGCACTGATTCCGTAGGTATTAACAAAGAGAAGCCAGTGAAAAGAAGACGAAAAGATAGCCAAAAGTGTAATAGTGCCAAGGAAGGAAGCCAAGGGGCAGCAGGATACTCAAGTGTTAAGAGGGCTTCTTCAAATGTAAAGGGGTATTCTGGAGCAGCACAACAGCCTAAGAATGCTAAGGAATTATCTCAGCTTGAGCTGCGCACTATGCTGGCGAGGAAGGCTAGGGTGGAAATTCTTAGCCGGCTGAACCAATGGGAGTCTGAAAAATCTGGCTCTCAAGTTTTGAAGAGAGTGGTCATAAAGGATTCTCTGGGTGCTTCTAATCAGATCAATTCTGGTAATCATCCAAGGGGTTTACACGGAAATTCTGACAGCTCATTTCAGCAGCAGAACTCAACTTTGAAAGAGACTGATTTAGATGCCCCTGATGAATCCGTGTGCATGACAGTTCCAGATGCGAACTTCCACAATTTTGACAATGGGAGAATAGAGGAGTCATTTACTGAAGGTCAGATATGGGCTGCATATGACGACGACGATGGCATGCCTCGTTATTATGCTTTGATTCATCATGTCATGTCGAGGAGCCCATTTAAGATGCAGATTAGCTGGTTGAACTCAAAATCGAGTTCTGAATTGGGGACCCTGGACTGGATAGCTTCTGGCTTCTCCAAGACTAGTGGAGAATTTAGGAGTGGAAAGTTTATGTTGAGTAGAACATTAAATTCTTTCTCTCATCCAGTTAAGTCAAAGAAGGGGACAAGAGGTGTGATTCAGATTTTCCCAACAAAAGGTGATGTTTGGGCATTGTACAGGAACTGGTCTTCTGATTGGGATGAGAACACTGCAGATGAAATAGTACATAAATATGATCTGGTGGTGATTCTTGAAGACTACACTGAAGATAAAGGCGTTCTGGTTGCACCTCTAGTTAAAGTGCCTGGTTTTACATCAGTTTTCAAACAACTCTTAGACCAGCAAGACACCCGGACTATTTCGCGGGAAGAGATGTTTAGATTTTCTCATCAAGTCCCTTTCTTTGTCTTGAGTGGGCTAGAAGCTGAGAATGCTCCTAATGGTTGCTATGAGTTGGACCCTGCTGCTCTCCCTTTAGAGCTTCTCAAGGTGATCACAAGTATTGAGTCAACTGAGAGAGGAGATTCTGGACAATTACCTGTACATGAGAGAAGCAGTTTTGAAGAATCCAAGACCCTCTTGAAATACTCCAGAAGAAAAAAGAAAAAAGGAAAAGAAGATTGAAAGAAATTTTTTACAATCCCAACAATCAGAAAGCTTGGATGCAGTTTAGGTAGTTCTTTTTCCAATTTCTAAATGATACAGTCTCCTAGACAACAGTCACAGATCTGATAAAAATTGATACACAAGTTTTTCTTGATGAAATTTGTTACACATACTAGAAATGATTAAACATTTCTATTCATGCTGAATGTTATTGAAATCTTGTGGAAGCTGAAAAAATTGTATAGTTCATGATGGTTTTAAGCCGTTGCGTTTTTTAGACATGGCTCAAAGGTTAAATGGTGTTTTTATCTGCTTAATTAATCTTGAACAGTGCTTGCATTAATTTTGAATTCCGTAATAAGTAATTTGATTTTAACACCTTGTTTGATGCTTTATCCCATAAATGGCCAAGCAAATCACTTTGTAATCTTAATAAACTAGGACGCTAAATCTTTCTGTAGAAAACCAAATACCCTAATTTGAATTTATTTATGCTAGCACAGTATCCTAGTCTTACTCACTCTCTGTGTCGATCTTTGCTATCTGAAGATACTTATGTTTTTGGTAGGATAATTGATGGATCTCACAGTATATCACATGATTGAAGGCCCTTCTCTGGGCTCTCATTTTGTTTTATATAAGTAAAGAGAAAAATATCTCTGAACAATATTGATATGCTGTTGAAACTACTGGACTAAATTTTTCACAAATCCTCCATCATCGATGCACTAAACTTTTCAGTAATTATTGCTGGAATGATTGCAAAAAACTGAATATGGTTCACATTTCTTATGAGGCTATTCAATTTGTCAATAATATTCATATTTGTTTCTGTTTAACTTGTATTTTGAAAGATACAAATATAACTACATAATTTGTCCATGTGATACTTTCTAGATATACATGGAATATATTACTCCATCATTTGGATGCTGTTTGCTTTGGCTCAACGATGGAAGCTGTTTTAATCTACTTTTGTTTTGATAATTACTGAAAATTACTTCATGGTCAGTCATAACATAATCTCATAAGAACCTGAGATGGAACAGTTAGTTGCTGCCTAATGTATTGTGGGCTTACATCTTCTGCTCTTTATTGGACTAGTAGCAGGATAACAATAAAACCATCTCTTGTAACCAAAAGAGGTAGTCTTCTTTAACCATTTTAATAAACATGCACGAATAGTATTGGCCTTATGCATTCTTGTGTTTGTCTGCAGGGTGAGAATGCAAACTAAAGTTACCTGTAAATAAGGAATGTGAAAGATATATGGGCACACTGTATTGGTGGAAATACTCCCAGAATTCTACAAGTATTGTCCTTCTAATCCATATTCTTCTCTCTTTTTTGCCATATTAAGAGTGAAGAATTTACAAATATAGGTGTGGCAGTCACCAATAAATTACTTTTTCTTTTCACCCCTTCCCTAGACTTGTTACAGTTTCTAAATCAGAATCTTAGAATATGCTAAAGATATTTGAGTTGGGGTATTATGCCTCATGAATTATGATAATGGATGTTTTTTAAATCAATATATAAAAAATTGTAAATTCTTCTGAATCATTTTTAAGTGTTTTTTCCAGCATTTTTGTCAGGTTCTCTTTAAAGCTGAGGTTCTGAACTGTTCACCACATAGTTGAATAAACTTCTTTCAGATTTGTCATCAACAATCAGATTTTCTTAATTTTATCAGTAGGAATAATTTTCCTACCATGTTCTTTTGTGCAGGTGAAAATAATCTAACTTTGGTTGATCAGAACTTTATACATTCCATTATTTGAGGAGCGCGATTTTCGAAGGACCCTCGAAAGATAGGTCTCCTACAAGTTTTGGACATAATGCTGGGGCATAAATTGGTTTAATTTCTTTGTCAAAGAGGTACAGAATCAGTTTTGATGTATTTATGTGTTAGAAAGTGGCATAGAACTGAACTTATTAAACCCTAGGTCATAGAACTTTAAAGCTCATCATGCATGATTTTGTGAATTAAAGAGGTTGCCACTGAGGGGATTCTAAGAGCTTAATACGTTCATGATTAAAGACTGTTTAGATTGTGTTATACATACTGTAAGCATCATTAAAGCCATTTGACATCACTAACAGCTAACAACTAGTCTAGATCTAAGATCAAACACAAGGCTAGCTATAAAGTCAGAAGCTCTATCAGATTCTAATCGTCGCATGTATTAAACTTTTCTATGTTGAAATCAATTGTTTGCTACATAATTAACAAACTTCAAGGATGACTACTCTCTTATGGTAATGCACGACAAAAAGCATCATTTTTTTTTTGTTTTTTATTTTGCATTAAGATTTCCATTTAATTTTGGTCCATAATTCTTTAATTGTAGATAGTCATCAGTCTATTATAATGAACTTCATTTGAGTCAACTTACTGATGTATCTCACAATGCTCGACTGAATCTGTCCTAGTTAAATTTTGAATGAAGCATCTCAAATTGGAAAATTGACCAACCAGATCCGCATATCATCTACTAATTTTATAAAATTGAATTTTGTTAGGTTGTTGGTTTCAGTTAAATGGGCTCCTTGTATTTTCAATTTTATGCATCCATTGCAACTCTACTTGTAACTTCCTTTACATTTACATTTACTTTTACTAGGTATATTCCATTTAACACAAGGAGATTAAGAAAATGTTTTTTTTAATATGCTAAAATAAGGATATTTTGAGTAAATTTCTTTTTGAAAAATTAATAAAGTTATTAAATTTGATGAATTGAGTGTTTTTTTGTAGTATTGTGCTGTCACTTTTAAGGGTGTTTTTGTTGTATTGTTTTGTGACTTGTTAGGGTGTTAAAACATACTATAGTATTATTAGTATTTAAAAGAATATGCAACTTTGATGTTTACACTTTTTTTTTTATCTTTTTTTTTTATAGATGAGTCCATACAAAATAGGAGTAATTATTTCAATGGCACTCAAACACAACATTAATATAACTACATTAAAACATGGGATGATTGAAAATATGTATAAATTTTACATGTTAATATCTTTACCAACAATAAATAACTTTTATATGAACTTTAATCAAGTGACGCTCTTCCAAATATGTCCTGTGGTGAGTGTATAGGTGAGTATATATATCGATTTCAATATTAATACGGATGTCGGAGTATATTGGTACTTTTATCTTCACCTACACATGAGTTTAATGTGGGTAAGTATATCGGTTCCAATATCGGTACGGATGTCGGAGTTAACATGTATGTGTGGCAAGGGTGATTGTGTAGGTGATATTATGATTTTAGGATTTCGATGATATTGTGTGGTTATAGTATGGGTGTTTACATCGGTAAGAATGTCAATTAGGATGTCGGTGTTAAAGCGAAAGTGATGTATGAGTGAATGTGTAGGTCAGATTATGAGTTAAGGTTAGGGGTGGGAATAATTTTTCAAAAACCGCCAAAACCAATCGAGCCGCACTGTATTGCACCGCACTTGGTGATATTTTTACTAAACCGTGGTTAATTTTATTGAAGAAGAACCGCATTGCTAGAACGGTGCAATTTCAATTTTTATCCAAAATTACACTGCACCGCACCGTCTTATATTATTCAAATTATAAATATATTTAATTATATATATATATATATATATATATATATATATCATCAAAGAGTCAAAAGACATACACAAGATTAAGTATATTTGATTGTGAAATAATTTTAATATAAGTTGCTTTATGGATTATAATATTTGTGTTGTTTATAGAGTTTGAAAGATGATATGACACCTTCAAGATTTTTTTTTTTTAAATTTTGTTACTTGCAATATTTTTTTTTCTAAGGACTAAAGACCCTTTAAATTAACAATATACATTTTGTTTTCATATATACTCATATGTATTGTATAGTTATATAATAGTCTTAGAACCAGTGTTTTCATAACCGGACCGGAGACTGAACCGGTAGATGAAACGGTTCGAGGTTCAACCGGTCGAACCGGTTCAATCGGTAGTTCAACTAAATTTTACATATTTTTAATTATATTTTATAGTATTACAATTCATTAAAAAAATTTATAATAACCAAAATTATTTTATAAAGAGAAAATTCAATTTATATAAAAATATAATTAGAGAAAATATTTATAGTTTATAATTCATATTTTATACACAATTTTATATATTCTCTCAATAGCATATTACATAATTTATATTCAAACTGCATACATCTGTTTCACCATTTCAGGAAAATCACATAATAAAAAAAATAAAAAAATCGGTTGGACCGGTTCAATCGATTTTTCCGATTTTGGCCTGTTCAATTAAAACAAACGGTTTTATAAGGGTTTGGACCGGTTTAGAGGCCAGTTCCCGATTGAACCGGTTCAACCGACCGATCCAATCGATTTTTAAAATCACTGCTTAGAATGATATTTTTTAAACCGCCAAACCGTCAAACCGACGAAAAAACCACCTAAAATCGCATGATAAATTTTATTTGATAAATCGCGATTTAATATTAGTCCTCAAAGCAAACCGCATATGACAATGCAATTTAAATTTTATCAAAATAACCGCAAAACCACACAGTGCCCAACCCTAGTTAAGGTGTCAGTGGTTTTTGCGTGGTAGTATGTGTAACATTGTAAGCATATTTATAAGAATATCGGTGAAGATATTTCAATTTTTTATTTTATGTATTATTTGGTTAAAAATGATAAAACATTATTTATTTGTTGATATAGATATTTTACTATTGAGTACTTTTGTCTATAGACACTTAAAATAATATGACAATGTCTCTTGTAAGACAGGTTGACCCTTTGTTAAAGTATGTTTATTATAGATGTAAAATATGATTATTAGTAGTTAAAATATGTTTTTTTAAGTATGATGAATAATGAATGGAAGTATAATTTTAAAGTATTAAAATATGATTTATTACAAACATACTTTAATTACAAATTAACATACTTTATTTATATAATAAACATACGTTAACAATAGATTAACCAATTTTACAATAACTCGTCTCACAAGAGAATATCTCATATTATGTATTATATCTCAAATTCTCAACTTATTATACATGAAAATAATATTATATTTCTTATTATTATATAAAAATAATATTATATTTCTTATTATTCGTAAAAAGCAAGTATATAAATTGAAATGGGCGGAGGGACTATATTTTGGGGTGGCTATTCGCATCCTCAAAATTACTAAACATACCCAAAAAAGAATTTAAATTTAAATACTCCCTCCGTCCCGGGTATTTTTACCCGTTTGTACGGGCACGAAGATTAAAACATTTTATTTTTTTAATATATAATGTAAGAGAAAGTAGAGATAAATTAGTAATTTAAAAAGAAAAAGTGAATAAAGTTATTGTGAATGATAAATAAAGTGTAAAAAAGTAATTAAAATTGTTGGGATTGTAAAAAGTAGGTAATAAAATATTATGTATTTTTCCCAAAAATGGAATGTGTAAAAATACGTGGGACACCCAAAATGAAAAGTGAGTAAAAATACGTGGGACGGAGGGAGTATATTAATTCATATTGACTTAAATACCCTTATAAAAATATTTATTTCTAAATATATTACTAAACATACCTCACCCCCTTTAATACATTACTAAACATACCCCATCACTACCGCAGTCTATACTGATACTGTAAACCCAAAAGACAATAAAACTCCAGACAAAGATTTCATCAATCGATCTCTGAAACAATTAAAAAAAAAAGCCTGAACAAATCTCGCAAAAACTTGATAGAACAAAATTTAGTACGTTTTCCACGTAAAGCAAAGTTAATCGCGCACATTTCACGAGGCAAATCAAAAAAGTCCAAAAACGGATTCTTACAAAAATCAGGATCATCAATCACAATATATTATGAATACTTTCCAATTGAAGCAACATTCAAACTCCACCCACGATGAGTTTTTTATTCGTTCATTTACGTATGTATTTATAATATCATATGCAATTGCATAGAGATTAATAATTCACGTAAAGCGCTGGGAAAGTACAGAAGCAGCAGGGGTGCCGGAGTAGTGAGGTATGTTTAGCAATATATTTAAGGGCTGGGTATGTTTACTAATGTACTTAGGAATATAATTTTACAATAAGGGTATTAAAGTCATGTAAATTAAAATATTTAAATTTAACTTATTTTTGGGGTATATCTAGCAATTTTGGGGGTTCGAATAGTCGCCCCCCTATATTTTATGCTTTACATATCATATCCGTGAGGTCTTGCCCCAGCATCCATCAAATATATATTTGAATCTAAAAATTATAAAATTTGTTGCATGAAGCCCGTCTAGCTCAGTTGGTAGAGCGCAAGGCTCTTAACGTTGTGGTCGTGGGTTCGAGCCCCACGGTGGGCGATAAACCCTTCTTTTTTTTCACATTTGAAATTTGAAGATTCATAACAAATTAAATTTTAGCTTTGGGAAAGATACCCAAAATTGCTAGATTTTTTATGCTGTTTGTAATTGGAAAATTTAATAAAAGAGAAATAATGTGGTTTCATGGTTTTTAACTAAACAAGAGAAGTTTTTTCTGAGTGCAACTTTAATGAATTTGTTCACCACCTCGTCATATCCTATATTCGGTCAGAAGAAAATCAGAAGCCAGCCCAATCTTCTGTGATTCTCGGCCCATAATCAGAAGCAAGCCCAATCTTCCGTAATTCTCGGCCCATTCCTTCTATTTGTTCAAGGTTTTCCAGTTTTCTTCTCAATTTCATAATCAAATACTATAAATAAATAATAAAATAATAGTGTGAAGGAATGAATCAATGAATCTGAATATGAATTCAGTGGAATCGCTGATCGCTCAAATCCAAGTACTATTTGGCAACATCAACGAGTTAACTCAGCTTCGGAATTTATTGAAACAATCCGATGAGTTGCTCCACCGCGAGTCCACTCGGCTCGCCCCTCTTCTCAACGAACTCCATCCGTCGGTACATTCCCTTGGCTACCTCTACATTCTGTAAGTATTAATCCAACATTATTATTCGCTGCAACAACGTAAAATTTCTCACTGACTGTTTTAAAATTTTAATTTATTAAGAATTTGTTTTGATTGTGGTTTATTTGGCAGGGAATTTGTCGATTTTCGTCTCTAATATTCAGTGATTGTTAGGAGTTTTTGTCCTTGTTTATTTAATTTAACCTGAACTCCTGCTGCTGTGTCGTAGATGTGTTTGAATTCCTACTAGCAAATATAATTATAATTGTAGTACGCGAGTACATGAACTTATGCTACTGTGTACTACATGTATGCAAGGACTGTCGCTTGTTTGATTTGGTAATTTTGCGAAATTATCGTTCCAGGGATGCGTGCACATCTGCTCCAATATCGAAAGAGCAACGCAATGATGTCGTGGTTTCTATAGCAAGGTTTATTGCTGTTTGTGCTGCTGAGCAAATTCGTCTGGCGCCCGATAAATGTATGCATGTTATCCATCATATGATACTTTGTTTTAGTTTTCTGGTTGATTTTTTAATTTCCTACTTATGTAAAAAATTTTGGCTGATTGACTTGCAGTTATAACTATTTGCAAAAGGTTAAAGGACCAAGTAATGTTGCTTGAAGATCCCATGCGTGGTGTGAATCCCCTGTTGACAGCTATATGCAAGCTTCAGACGTCAACTGAACACTTGACAACTTTACATCCTGACTTTCTTCTTCTCTGTTTGTTGTCAAAGTGCTATAAAGTAGGTCTTTCCATTTTGGAGGATGATGTATTTGAGGTTGAGGTTGACCAGCCTCGCGATCTGTTCCTGTATTGTTATTATGGGTAAGTTGTTTATCTGCTCTTAAAAGTAAATTTTTATTTTTTAACTCTGCTTTTCAGCTGACTCCATTTTGAAGCATCAGATATTGTGTTGTAATAGCTCTGGTTATATTTAAGTACCTTCATGTGTACTACTTTTACTTCTTTCTTCAATGTGAGCGTGGTATGTAAATATTCCTAATAACATACTTATATTTCTAACTTTGTCTTAATATATATCTGTTATCAGATAATAGATGTATATTAAGATCGCTATCCACTTTTTGGGTATTTGGAAGTGACTAGTGAGGTGCAGAAGCTGCTCCGTCTTATTAGGTTTTGCATGTGTCCTCTAATTTACTTTGTTAAAGTATTGTCAGACCATGCTTTCGAACATTGATCTCTGAGTATTGAAGCTATACTTGTTGAAGTTCATAATCATGAGTTAGATTGATTAGTTTTCTTGGGGTCTCGGGTCTCCAAGACTGCATTTTCTTTTTAGCAGCTTTCATACATTATCATACAACCATGAAATATTCTGTTATGCCAGAGATATTTTTTTAAACCAATCTTCTGTTAAAGCTTGGTAAGGAGGTTTTACTGATGCATACTTTTGATATCTGAAATTGTTGTAGGGGTATGATTTGCATCGGACAAAAGCAGTTTCGGAAAGCCTTGGAGCTCCTACATAATGTCTGTGAAACTTATTCTCCTTATTATTGCATAAGGATCTATCTGTGTTCTTATTTATTAGTGTGCTAGTGCTGCTACTTCTTTTATGGTCCATCTTTTTTATATTTCTTGTTGGTATGGTTTAGGTCGTCACAGCACCCATGCCTATTATCAGTGCTATAGCACTTGAAGCATACAAAAAGTACATTCTGGTTTCTCTCATTCACCTTGGACAGGTATGTGGAGATACCTCCTTAATTTATGCTTGTCCCATTAATTTCTTGCTGTATTAGTTTTAGGAATGAAATGTTTGATCTGGTTTTTAAGACATATTGAAGTTCCACTTTGTGTGCAACCTGCTCTAATTATTTGACAAATTCTCATAGATATTATAGACTATTTTGAAGTATCATTTTTTAAAAACCTCATTTTGGTGCTTAACAGACTTCAGCTTTTGAATCTTTTGAGTTTGTTGTTGCATTCTTCTCAATTCTTGCAATTTGCATTACCTGAGTAATTTGAAGAACTATTTTACTTTTAGATCAAACATTCCATCAAATTGAGTATGATTATTTGTGTGAGAGAAATTACTATTCCTGGAGTATAATGAACTTGATCATTTCAATTGCTAGGACACCCCTTTTTTTAGCCTCTAGGGTCTATTTCTTAGTTCAATATCCCTCTTATTAATTGCTGCTTGCTAAGTGTCTTCTGTACATGTTTTGATCTTGATGGCAGATCTCTACTAGTTTTCCAAAGTATACCTCTTCAGCTGTTCAAAGGAATCTAAGGAGCCTATCTCAGGTATTATTTCTGGAAACTGTTTTTCTGGTTTTTTGGTGTTCGGAAACCGTTTCTTAGTGATATAGAATGGTTGTTGAGCATAGAGTCCACAAACTAACCATTGCTTATTGAAGCCAATTGAGATAACTGAACAACACCGAAGAGAGACTAATTATGGGAATATTGTCTTATATTTGAGTATGAGCAACTGTTAAATCCCAATTTTATAAAACTATGTCTTGGGATAAAAATGAACTCAAGTAAAGTATTCAAATTACATGATAATTTATTTAGAATTTAAATATACTATTTTTTCCCTTACGCAACAGATGGACTTTTAAGTACAGAAAATTATTATACTAATTATGTAATAGGATAATATTTAGAGATTCATTAAGTAAAAGACAGTAATATGTTCGTACTCAACATTGTAGCCTACAAGTGAAGAAAATAAGTTCTTGACACCCCAATCTTAAGGTTATTATTATTGAGTAGTTCCAGCCAATTATACCTCCATTATAGCCACCTTCAGCCATCAAATTCTGAAAGTTTTTATTATTGGGGTGAGCATTTCAACTTGCCCTGTGGAGTGAACAAGTATTTTCAAGTTTTAAGTATAAAAGATGACATGCACCGACATTATGTAAACTCATTAAAAGCATATCAAGTTTTAGTCTTTGATAGATCAGTAATGTCTATAGCATGTTGAGTACACCATGGGGATGTTTATACAATCCTTGCTTCAAGAGGGAGTCTTGGCATGCCTATGGTACTCAGAAGTACCAAAATGTTTAAGACTCAATGCATACTTGGAATCACAACATAACAATCTAGTGAATGCACATTTGTAGAAGTTAATAAATGTAATTCCCTACGTTCATTTGAGTAGTAAATCTGGTGTGTCTTGTTCTAGCTCTTGTGTTACATGGAGATGTGGAAATTTAGAGTGTAGATGTAGATCGTAAGATATTAAATCTTGGGGTTTATACTTTGTGTAGATGAAATGTGGACACGAGGAGTTTTCTCTCATTTTACCTCTCAAGTTGCTTTAATTTCTAGTTTATTGCCTTAACTTTAATAGATACCGGAACATTTGATGTAACATCCTCTAATTTAAAATCATAAATATATTACAAATAGGATTATAAGACTTGAAACTCATCTACAGTTAGAACTTAAAGAGTTTTCAACTTCTTATCTCCACTACTCTAACTAATTAGTACATAAACAGAGAATTAAACTCATGAAACCTATCACCTTTAAAAGATCAACGTTCTATGAAATTAAGATAATTAATTTGACATTAAAGCAATTTGGCTTGAAGGAGGGGAGACTCCTCTTGTTAGTGAAACCATGTGTCCCAGTGATTCTTATGAGTGCTTTCTTTATGTTCCAAGCTTTTGGCTATGCATATTATATTTTTGCTTGATTTCCAGTTATTGTACTCTTCTAACTAGCTAAGTCTTATGTTTTCTTTGAGCAGCCTTACCTGGAATTGGTAAATAGTTATAGGACGGGAAAAGTATCAGAGCTTGAAGCGTTTGTTCAGACAAACAATGACAAGTTTGAAAGTGTATGTCATTTTTATTGCATAGAAGATTGGAGCATTGCATTTAATGCCCTTCATTCTCGTGCTTCCATCAAGTCTAACATGAACTTATCATTGAACTAACAGGACAAGAATCTTGGATTGGTGAAGCAAGTGGTGTCTTCAATGTATAAACGCAATATTCAGAGGTTAACTCAGACATATCTGACGCTCTCCCTCCAAGACATTGCTAGTACTGCCCAGCTAAATAGTCCCAAAGAGGCTGAGATGCTTATACTTCAGATGGTAAGTTAACATTGGCATGCTTAATTTGTTATGGAATATGGAGTGCCCTGGAGCTCTTTTCTTTTGGCATTTTATATGTCTTTCTAAATGTAGATTCAAGAGGGTGAGATTTATGCTACAATCAACCAGAAGGATGGGATGGTTAGATTCCTTGAGGATCCAGAGCAATATAAAACATGTGATATGATCGTACACCTCGACTCCTCAATCCAGAGGTGTGTATTTTTGAATTTGAAATCTCTAGATTAGTAAAATGAAATGATGAGCTTCTGAAGGAACTATTTTAAAACTTAAAGCTGTAGTACTTGTTTTTAAGTACGTGCAACCAGTTTTGTGAATTAATATTTTTCTTACTTTTTTTTAGATCCTAGTGTAATATCAGAACTCTGAAATATAGGTACACACTGATTGGTGTAATTTGTTAAAATCTGCTCTGTAAGCAAGCTGTTAAAATCTGTTTCAGGATTATGATGCTTTCGAAGAAGCTAACAACTTTGAATGAAGTGATGTCATGTGACCCTACTTACCTGGGAAAGGTACGTCATTCAATATTTTGGTGTTGCCCAAGAATCCGACCCCCCCCCCCCCCCCAATCTGCAGCTCGTATATTTTCCCTTTATACATAATTTATCTCGTTGCTGAAACTATTCAGGTGGGGAGAGAGCGGCAGAGATTTGATTTTGATGATTTTGATACTGTTCCTTCGAAATTCAACCTATGAGAAAAGATGCTTGACCTTAGTTTGTCACTTGTGAGTTTCGGTATTTGGATAGAATGATTTTTGCGAAGCTCGGATGATCAGTTTTAGTTTATTAATTCACTTACGGAAGTAAACCCCTTCATCATGTTACTTGATGAAAATCCTGTCTATCCTGCAGAAGCCAAAAAATGAGAATCGACGTTCCTTCGAGTCGAGTTGGAGTTGTTATTCTTAAGATACTTGAACTTGATTTGGCGTTTATAGAGTTGAGCTCGGTCTACTCAAATAGTAGCCTTCTTGGTTAGTGATTTGCTTTGGTGTTGGCTCTCGGTATATTACTACTCAGGTTTTACATGCAATATTGCGAATGAAATATCCTGTAAATATAAAAATTTAATAAATAATGCATTTTCACCCGCTACAAAATGCCCGTTCTAAAAAATAACCCGCCCCATTCAAAGGCACCGAATAGTGGATTGTGGATTAATTATAAACCATTAACCTCATAACCTGCACTAACCTACTACCAACCGTCCTTTAATTTAAAATTCATAAAATTTTAAATATATTATATATATATATATTTTTTAAAAGTTAGAAATTATATTTTAAAATATAAATTTAATAAAAATAAATAATTTGAAAATTATATAAATAAATTTAAAATTAAAAAATATATACGTACTAAAATATTAGTTTGAAAAAAATCCCCCTCCCCACATGAATGTAAAATTAAAGATCATGGGAAATTATTATTTGATATATTTTTTGTTTAATGTAAATATTAAATAAATAAATTATATACCAATGAAATTCGGGTGAAAAAAATAAAGTCCATATATAAAAGAAAAGAAAATAAAATGAAATAAATTTGATTGTTTATTTATGAATAGCTACCAAATTCACTCACTTTTTAAGAGAGTATATTTCACATACTATTTATTATTTAACATGCGTATTTTATTTTTATTATAAGTAATTTTTTATTACTAACTTACTATATATATATATATATATATATATATATATATATATTTTTTTTTTTTTTGACAAACCTTAAAAGATTAGAAAACTTCCTATCACTAAAATGTCTATTTTTATTTAGGGAAAGGAAATATTTTTGGAAGATTTTCTTTTTTTTTTTAAGTAGTATATTTGATTGAAAGAATAAATTTGGGCTAATAAAAATGTAATGGTAGGGAATATAAATCAAAGTATAAAATTAAAATCTAGGGTGTTACAAGGGCATTTTTCTTCATTTGTTCAAAAAGATGCTTAATTAAAGTAGGCTTGTCTTTGTAAAACTTCGTAGTGATCTTAAAAATGGCAAAAGTTCCTGGGGGAGCACAATCTTCCCCTCTATATTCTATTTAAACATATGTATTGTTAGGAGATTTAAATTGCAAAAGGACACGACGTTCCAAGTGGCACAAGAGCCTCACTCCTTACAAATAACAGGTTGGATTTCATTAAACATTGATAATATAAAATTTACACATGTTTAGAAGACTTAATCACCAAAAAATTACATTATATCCATAGATTGGAAGTGATTATTTTAGTTTTAACTGAATGTACTATAAAAAAAAAATCATTCTAGAGTAAAAAATAAATTTAAATCACAAATAAAAATAAAAATATTGCACGCACGGCCACGTGGCACTCTGCCAGTGAAAAATGATTTGTGAAGCAGCATGCAAGTTCTCTCAGGTTCGCAAAGCAAAGCCAAACCCAAACCCAAACCCAAACCCAAACATCAGCCCAAAACGTGTACTGGAAACCATGAAATTTTCTCTCTCTACCACCTTCTCTCCGGTTCCTGCTGCTGCAATTCCTTACCCTTTCGCCTCTCCGAAGTCTCATCCAACTACTGGTTTTCTCAAAATCCAAGCCTTACCTTCTTTTTCAGCTTCTTATTCCTCTCCCAAAGTAGTTGTCACCAGAGAACGCGGCAAAAATGACAATCTCATCGATGCATTGGTAATTTTATTATTAATTTTTATTTTTGGGAATGTAATTTAGATCCTATTGCACTCTATTTTGGTTAATTATGTTTTTAGGATCTCCATATTTGTTTCCATTGTTAGTATTCAAGCAACTTGTTTCCTTGGCGATTTTTGTTTTGTGCTTATGGTTCATTCGTGCTGTTTAGGGTTATGAGATGTCTCTGTTTTACATTGCAGGCAACTCATGGAATTGATTGCCTTGAGCTCCCCCTTATCCACCATGCTAAGATGCCTGATTTTGACAAGCTTTCCTCTATATTGAGCAGTAAGTTCATGGCTTACTTTTTTGTATTTTATTTCTAATAGAGATCTCACTTATGATAATGTGCCTACTTTCCACAGCAAACGTTTGTGAGATTTTTCTGTTTTTGCCACTTCTATTGAAATTGTCAGTAAGTCATTTTATCAATTCAGGACCAATTTTGATCAATTTTAGAAATGAGCAAAATTAGGTAATTTTTGGCTGTTTATAAAGTATGTGGAATTAGGACCCTAAAATCAGATCTGCAGTGTATGAATTTTATTGTTATTTCAAGAATTGGCCTGAACTGTGCCTAATTGACTGTGTCATGGCCAAGTTGAAAATAAATTTAAAAAAGTAAAAAATAAAATAAAAAAAAATCTCATTACATGTATGGATTTTTTTGGCAACTAGACCATAAACCTGCATGTCTGATTTGGCAACATACACCCTTTTAGTCTTAATGTGTGAGGCTGATCATGTGGCCATAGGAGTGATGAAAATCATTGGATGCTATTAATCTCATGTCCTGATTTAAATGAGCATTTTAATTTTGTTTGTGTAGGACCTGTAAAATAATAAAATTCTAGTTTTCATATGGCATCTTGTTGGATTAATTTATATGCTTCAATTTTACAGCAATCGGTTGAATCCCATTATCTTATACTTTTAAAAAAATCTAATTGAATCTCTAAAAATATAACTTCTATTAAAAGGTTATTCCTCGTCTGATAAAACTTATGCCATTTGTGTTTTTCTAAACCAAATTTAGTCTGTTGCTATTAGCTTTTCAGAAATGATAACCATGGTGCACATAAAGGGTATTTTGAAGATAGATAAGAAAATTGTGTTCAAGGTCTCCTTCAATTAGTCTAGTTTTTATATCAGATGTTCTTAATAAAATGAGTATTGACATTCCCTTTTTCTGTGTCGGTATGTATGTTTATACTGGGCTTGAAGTACTTTGTTAATTTGATTCTGATATTTGTTGTACCATTCATAATTGAAAGTTCAAAAATAACTTAATGAGATCTGTTGACTTGGAGACTACCTGATTTTTCTATATTCCACATGTTTCAGGCACTTCGTTTGATTGGATAATCATAAGTTCTCCGGAAGCAGGTGTTGTTTTTCTTGATGCATGGAAGTAAGGTTTAACAGCGCTCCTCTTAATTATTGATATTTATAGTCTTAAAGAGGATTACTGTCTTCTGTTTTTAAAGACCATAATACAATGTTCTTTTATCTAGTAAAGGCTGCGAATGCCGAATGTGAAATCATAAGAATAAGATAGTATCATGCTTGTAATTTATTATCTATGTAAGAAAAATCAGAAGAAACCATCAAAAAGATTAAAAAAAAAATGAACTAGCTTGTCGGCATGTCCTCTTTTTGAAACAATGATCACAGGTTCACTTCTCCCAGTGTTCATTCATAATGTTGGTGGAGGTTTCTTGATTAGAGAATCTTGGTTCAGTTAAAGATCTCCTACCCAATACATCAATCAGGCATTCAGATGTTCTTGCTATCTTAGACCATTGGTTCTCAGAGGCCTTAATTTTTAAATTACAGAGCATACTGAAACTATGGGTCTTGTTCCTACATTGTTTCTTTTTTTCCACTAGACCTGTGATTTAAGTTTACTTTTATGTCTAATGCATCTAACCATCTCATTTCATTTTCCCTTATTGTATCCTTTATGGGTCATTTTGTTACTTTTTACCTGCAAATGCACATCATAATGCTCTCATTTTGCTTTCTCAGTTTGGGCCATGTTAGTTGCATCTAACACTGCTTGACTTTACATAGATGGTTTCTTTATAGCCAATTGGTTTATGTTAGTTGATCTCTTTTTCAGAAAACTTATATTGACACTAGCTTTTTAATTGAAGAAAAGATATTTTCTTTGAACAAACTGAATTTCAAATGTGAAGCTTGAAACAACTATCTCTTATTATTTATGTCTATATTGATCCAGAGCTGCAGGAGCCCCAAAAGTCAGGATTGGAGTTGTGGGATCTGGTACAGTACGTGTATTTGGAAATATTTTGACATCTTCAAAGACAAGCCTTGATGTGGCGTTTACTCCATCAAAAGGTGTCTATCAGTTCCATATTTCAGATCTATGAATAACTACTTAAAATGAGCATTTCAATATGCTATTTAAATTATTGCACCCTCCCCTCACCAAGACATGACTACTAACTTTAATTGTTATCTTTAGCAATTGGCAGAAGTTTGGCTGCTGAGCTTCCAGACTATGGCAAGGTGAGGTGCACTGTTTTATATCCTGCTTCAGCGAAAGCTAGCAATGAGATTGGTAAGTGCCAACAATATTTCTTATGACCTTATTGCAGTTTTGATTTTAATTTACAAAATTCTAGGTGAATGTGTGATCAACTATGGACCTTGATAGTGAAAGTCTTGTATTGCCTTGTAGCAACGTAAAATATAAACTACTTTTGTTGATGATTTGACTTTATTTATGTCAGAGGATGGCCTTACAAAGCGTGGATTTGAGGTTACTAGGCTGAACACTTACACCACGGTATGACATTTTTTTGGTATTTTTTGAGCTGTTGCGTGAAATAGGAGAATCTGCTTCTGTTAACAGTAAACATCTGATAACACCATAAAATTCTCTCATCACATCAAGCCCCTTTGAATTTATGGTTTCTTTTCCTAGACTTTTCTCCTATCAATTCTGTCTTCATGTGGAAAAAAAAAAAAAGAAGAAGAAGAAGATGGTGGGCCTAGGGTTTGCCACCCGGATGGTGGGTCGAGGGGATTGCTACCCATGGATGTCTGATTTAAAGAGGAATGGATTGTTATGATATCTCACATCAGTTCCACACCGATTGTCTTTGCTTCATGTTCATAATTACGGCACTGTACCTGTTTCAGTTTATCTGAATTTTGTGTAAACTATGAATTATAAACTAATAATGCAGGCTCCTGTTAGTCACGTGGATCAAATGGTTTTAGAGCAGGCTCTCAGTGCTCCTGTTATTGCTTTCGCTTCCCCTTCTGCAATTCGGTTAAGTTTCTGTCATTTTTTTTATGCTTTTTTTCCCCCTATGTCACAAGCAGATTCTTTAAATTGATTCTTTTATTTTATATGTTCACATGTGCCTTTGTTCCTTACCAGTGCTTGGGTTGGTTTCATGCGAGAACCACAAAGGTGGGATAATGCTGCTGCATGCATTGGTGAGACAACTGCTTTAGCTGCTAAAAAGTTAGGATTAAGGAATGTGTACTTCCCAGAAAATCCTGGTCTTGAAGGGTAACTGCTTTCTCTGTAGTAATTTTCAACTAAGCTAATGAGTCTTTTGCATAGTCAACCCCCTGGGGAATTAATATTCTTAAGTCGAACTGAGCTTGGCGTCTACTATTAATGCCCGATTTGACTTTTTGTATAGTTCAGGGGGTTGCACCTCTACTAAAGAGATGCAGCAGCATGAGCATACACAAATGAAATGCCTATTTTAGTGTGTCTTCTTTCGGAATGTGCCTATTGTTCTCAATTTAACCTTGTGATGATTAGTTCAGGAAAAGTTAATGATTATGTTCTTTTAATAAGATACATGTTTGATTTTAAAAAAAAGAAGAAGAAGAAAAATAGGATACATATAGCTATATTTATATGTTCAGTCTCTGGAAGTAAATTTTAATGTCTGTTTTTAAGCTTCTTTTGTAACAATCGATTATAACCTTATTATGTTTGTGTCAGATGGGTTAGTAGCATTTTAGAAGCTCTACAAGTACAGAACCAGTTATACAAGGCTTGAGTGCTGCGATTTCCAGTTTTGCCCTCTTTGCCATTTTACAAGGTAAACGTAATAATATGCTGATTGCCGAGTGGTTTTTGCCTGTGCAAGTTTTATATGAGGTGAGTGAAGTTGTAAATTGTAACAATATCTAGGAGTCGGTGAATTTGCTATCTTAATTATTTTTATTTTCAAATTTCAACAATCGAGTCCATATTCTAGATGTGAGTTGATATCAATTTGAGTTTTGTAATTTTTCTCTTAGTTCATTTCAAGTCCTGTAATCTTTTACATTTTAATTTTAGTTTTGTTTTTGTCAATCTTAGTTATATTAACCTTTTTGTTTTTCAATTTCAGTCATTGTTATATCAATTTCACTATTTTTTTAGTCTGAAATTCAAGTTTCCTTTTTCAATTTCAGTCAAGTTGGATTAAATATTACATGACTAAAATTAACATAAAATTATTGGAAAAGAAAAAAGTTATATTTAGGGGTTCCACCTTCCACTACCCTTATTTCAGGAATGGAAGAAGTAACTTGGAGAAAGTAAATCGAAAGATATGTCCCCGGTTGCTTATAGTAGAGGGAACACCATTTGACATTTATAGCAAGGGATTAGATTTCCATGCCTGAGGCAAGAATCAAACCCACGCCCTGCAATTGCCAACTGATAGCCGCGAGATGATCTTTAAGTGTTCTTTCTATTCACTTGCGGTAATAGAAAATTGTTTGAGCTACCAAAGATTTGTACCATACAAAGTTAATGAGGTGAATTTGTACACAATTATGTTAGGGGTGGCAAATGATTTGAATTATCCAAGAGTGAAGATATTCCAGTAGGTAATAGTGTTATGTGCACCTAAATTAACGTATACCCAACTCTATGAATTCAAATTAATGGAAAAGAACGTAAGAAGACAATAAAATCCTAAAGGTAAAGTATTAAACCTTAATGATAAAACTATTAAAATAATACCCTGGTGCACGTACACCTAGTATATACAAGACTTCACCAAATAAATAAAATGAGATTAAGGGGATAACTCAATTGGATTCAAATGTGACTGATTTTGTGGGTGATTAGAAAAAGTGTTAACCCTGTTGAAAAGCAACCATGTATCGGATGCAGGGCACCCCTGCTTCATTTCAACAGCAACCGGAACATCTGAAGCTTTACTCATCTCGACGATCATTGTTCCCTGCTCAAAAACCGAATTTCATGATTTTACAGAAACTAAGAATAAATTTTCCCAATAAAATGTTTGTTAAGTGGGGAAATCGGAGACACACATGAACAAATTTTGCAAAAGAAGATGCTAACAATTAATTAATAAAAAATTAAACATCAGAAAATCAAGGACCAGGTCAATCTCCTTTGAACTTACAGCTCATCAGTCCCTAATGATGAATCTCTCATTTTTACCAATTTTCTATCTTAAAATCATGGTGCATCCATCTCATTTATACAGTCTTGTTTTCCTTTTTGGAATGTCCTAAATATATAATTCACCTTCTACATTGATCTAGACATTTACTAATACACCCCTATTAAGCATTAAAATGATACACACATTATATGAATCACACAAGGATATCAACTTTTTTTTTTTTTTTTTTTTTGTGTCTTCAAAAACTTCTCTTAATACACCTTTCAAGGCAACTAATACTGTATAAATGGGAGGTAGGAATATCATGCATTGGAGGAACAAAATTTAAAGAGAAATGGGTTATAATGGCAAATATATCTGTAAAAATATACAAGGGCCATTTCTAAAAAACATTAGTACTCCACTTTGTAACTTTTAAAAGAATAACTCTGACATGTTGACATGCATTTGATCTACAAGCTGGCATACTGTCCATATGTTAGCAAGGAGTTACAGATTGAAAAAAATGCACCGAATTGTACCTCAAAATTAACCAAAAAAATCTGAAACTTCTTCATGGTCTCCTTAATCTGGCTAACACACTTGCTATCAGAAGATGCAAGAGCACTGGCAACCTCCTGAGGTGTATAACCAATTTGATTCTGTACAACCTGAAGAAGAAAGCAATTAATTGATATACAAATGAGCTTCTAAGATGATTTTATTATCGATGAATTATGCACCTTGTGATCGATTAGGATTTCAGAGATGAGGCTTCCATCATCAACATAAACTTGAAGTTCGTATGAACTAACTCCTTTGTGCTTAAATATCTTCACATCAGTGAGAAAGCACTGCAAGAAAGGCCGTCATGCTTAAATGGCTAAAACCATTAGATTAAACACAGTCCATTAATGTACCTTTATTTTCCCTCGAACAACACAAGTTTCATCATTGTTTGAAGAAAACTTTGCAGACAAACTTGCCAAATAAGAGAAAGGCATTTCTTTATCTCTGCTGAGTATAAAACGGTGTTCCAATTCTTCCAACATAGACATTTCCTCAACATCCACTAGCATGGAAGAAATGTCATTATCCTTATTGTCTGGTATGCTGTCAGGAATGCCTGATGGATTCACTGGATACACAAAAAAAATAAATATTAAAATCAAATTGAGAGCACAGAATGAAAAAACTCAGCATTTCACGAACATGCTTTTCTTAAGATCTAATTTTGTTAATATACCTTCATTGGTTACTTCTGGAGGTGCCACAACTCCTATAGTGGGTTCATTAAAATGCTGTGGAGTGGTTACACGATCTTGAGGATGCACTGGAGACAATGTGATAGGCTCGGTATTTCTTCCAGTCACTCGAACTTCAAATTCTTCCCTGGGCCCTGTAATCATGAATGCAATATAATTAGGAAATCTTAGACTGAATATTGGAGAAACCCAGAAATAAGAGATGTATGAGTTTACAGAAAAGACAAACCTTGTCGTTGTACACCAGTAGGCATATCAGTATGCAAAGGAACTTCAGCTATTTCTTGTGGCCAGGTTGCAGCAGACGTGCTCGCCTCAGCATCAGTTCTTCTAGATGGAGTTACAAAATCTGGTTCATGCACAACATTTGTAGGGTTTCTAACTGCAGATCCAATAAATTTTGAAATCAGATGGAGAAGCACATATAAGATAAAATTCAGCAAGTTATTCAACTAGACCTACCTTGCACACTAGCCTGCATGGATGTTGTATTCACAGAGGAAGTTCTATCTACATGCCCTGGAGCAGCTGAATAACTTGATATACCTTGCCCACTTGCCTGTGCTGGTGTTGCATTCACTGAGGAAGTTGTATCTACATGCCCTGGAGCAGCATCATTAGATCGTGGCCACGCAGCATGTGTCGCTCTAGTCGTTAGTGGAGGAATCTCCCCTGTCCTAGTTCTGGAATTGATTTAATTAAGGATGCAAGTTAGAAGTAAACCTAAAAAGTAGAACACTTCTGACTATTATGAAATTGCTAGGATGATCTCGTTTAATGAGATACAGCTATCAGACAAATCTTAAACAGCTACATTAAAATATTTATTAGTACCTTCTTCCACGTGCTGGCTTATTTATTTCATGAATGAGCCTTTGTCGAGCGGCTTCCAATACCTCAACAGTTCCTCCGAGAACTTCAATAGTTTCAGGGACCAGCATCATGAGCCCATGCCTAACATCTACATTACAAACAACTACCTGCATAATGCTTTCACACTTAAATCAACTGAACCTTAATTAAGGTACCAAGGTAAGTCAAATGTGCTCTATGTGTATAGCAAAGAGACCTTTAGTCCTGCCGGTGCAAACTCCAGATTTTTGATAGGTCTATATTCCATACCAAAAATGCGTTGGACACCATCTGTCATAGACAGCTTAAGACACCTCTTGATTCCTGGTGGTGCAGCATTTTTGTACCTTTCACGAAGGGGCTTGCTGATATTTACTACCTCATCCACCTATATAATCCTCACAAGAGGTGCAATTAAGAATTAGCTCGGGAATGTTTCTGCTAAACACACTCCAGCACTTACAGATATTCAGTATTACCGAATGTTGCTTCTTAAAACACTCTCACACAGATTATAAAATGTTCAGAAAACACACAAGTTTACCACAGGGTCAATATTCATCCAGAAAAATTGGTAAAGTTGTCTGCTTGCAAACCGTTGGGCGAAACTCAAATTCACATAATTGACAATGTTTTGCTACAACTAATTTCTTCTATAAGCATTAAGCATCACCAATCATCATCAGTAGGCATGTTAAAGAAAATGGGACAAGAGATCTAAAATCAACCTGAAATTGGAGATCTTAAATGATTATAAAATTTCTATCATCCATTTAAACTAATTAAAAGTAAAAAGAAAACAAAAAAAACAGTCTTGGATAAAATGGAATTGTGAAGCATTAGAGAAGTATCCAAATGAAAGATTTTGTAAACCTGTAAAACAAAGGGCCCCTTGAGAACAATCATATGCAAAGTGTGCACGTTCTGAGGAAGCACACCAGCTCCGCAGAGATTCATATCCGACAAAAAAAACTGTGCAAAACAAAGTTTCGCCTTTGCTGAATCGTCCATCCTTTGAAACCCCTGCACAGATGACTGCAGACCTTGTAAACATGAATCCAGCCACTCCTTTCTAACTCTCACTCCTATTCTTTCCAATACAACATTTATCGGAGATTGCGACACCTCAAAATTACCATTGGCACTGCCAGAAAAAGAATTGCTAGTATGGTCGTTTATATTAATGTTTTCTTGGTCTTCGTCGGATATATATAGGGGAATCGGTTCAACATGGCGGCTATTGTGTCTGTGAGTCTCAGTGGTGGCAGAATAATTGCTGCTACTTGGGGTAGGGTTAGCGGAGTTCAGGGTCACAGTTTGGAAATCGGTTTCTATGTCATCCATAATGATGTCATCAATATCTTCATTTTGTTGTTGTTGCGGCGGTGGCGGTGGCGGTGGCGGAGGCGGAGGATGGTAATCTTCTTCTTCTTCATCGGAAGAGCAGACAAGGAGGAGGCGCCTACTTGGCATTGTCCCTGTGTTCCTTTAATTGTGTCTGTGATTACCTTTTGTAAAAATATAAACTGTGTCATAACTCATAACAGAACAATGAATCTCACAGATATTCAAAATACAATACAAATATTTCAATTAATGCAATACCTATTTTCTGCAAATAATAAATATCATTTAATTCATTTCTACATGTCATAGAATTTCAAATAGTATTTAAGTTATGATCAGATGCTGGCGATAGTATATATAGACATGAAATTATAACAAACATGACCATAAAATAAGATTATGAGATTAATCAAAATGTCCATAAAAATATTTCCAGATAATAATAGTGTCACACTACACAGTACAGATTTTATACATGCGTCCTAATTCTAATTTCTAAGCCCAAAGTTTCAAAAGGTTATCTTTCTTCTCTGGTATCGGTGGCATTGTAATTTACCGGTTTCAACAATGTATTTAATTTATTGATAGAGAATCTCTACAGGATTAGTTGAACCACTACTTCAGTAGAAATAATGCGATTCTTTAGATCAATTAATTTATTTTATCAAAAACTTTTATCTAAGAAACAGCTGCTTCAACGTTGCTCTCTAATATTCCTTCAAGTTACACTTGAATCATGGCATAAATCAAAGAGAGCTCCCATACTACAACCACTTAAAGTGCTCTCTCTCTCTCTCTCTCTCTCTCTCTCTCTCTCACACGCACACACATCTGCCTACACACACAAGCTGATTCAAGACATGGATTTATACATAAAAATAAGTTCACCTCAGAAACAAGTTTGAATGCAGTTTCTGCTTCTGAGTGCTTGTTTTTATCAGGACTCAGCTGCAAAGCTGCTTGAAATAAGACACCACATTATTAACAATCAGAGAACAATGCAAAGTTCACCATAATATCTAAATACTAGTTAATGTAAATATATATTTAAAATGTTAGAAAATTCAAATGAAATCAAAATCAAGCCATAAATAACCAAAGTTTGGCGTCACATAAATGAAGCTTAAAATTAATGTTTATGCTGTAAAGCCTTCAAATACCATTTACTTGGAAAATACCATCAAACCAAAATTTTATTCACAGAAATCGCCCTAAAAAAAAAAAAAAAAAAAGAACACCATGCTTTAAAACTGAGGTAAAACAGGGAAAAGAAAATTTTGATGACCGACGAATTCAAAGCTTATAACCATTTTAAAAAAATAAAAAAAATTAATTCCACCCCCCAAAACCAATCACCAATCAGATACACAAATTCAGACGACCATAAAACCACTGAACTACCAGTGTCGAGAAAATCAAAGATGTCACGATCAATATTCAGAAACTAAGAAACAACAAAAGTTCAAAAAAAAAAAAACGCTGAGATAAGATAGAATCAAACAATAAAAAGTGGTAATTTTAGTGTACCTGAGATTTAAGAGGCGCTTATAAGAAGTTGAGTTCGGAGGCAACAGCTAAGGAGTGAAAGCTTTTCAGGAATTGTTTAGTGAGAGAGAGGAGGGGGGTTGGCTGGTGGAGCAACATTGAGAGGTGGTGTGGTTGGAGGCGATGCAAAGTGAAGGAAAGGGATGTGAGAAGTGAGAAATGGCAGCAACTCCGATGATGGGGATAATGGGCAAAGGGGGATTCGCACAACACAGAACAGAAGAGGAAGGAAAGTTGGAAGGAAAGTTGGGGTTTAAATTTTTCTGTAACGAAAATGAGACTTGGGAGTATATATAGTCCAGAAGAAGCTTGGGTCGCTTTTCGCCCCACGACCCACCCACCCCTTAAATGGGTCCTTGTGGATTAAAAAAAATCGTAAAATTTAAATTTACATTTATATTTTATAGAATATCATTTATAAAAAACCCAAATTATTTTACAAAGTTAAAAAATTATTTTAAATAAAATTCTAATTAAAAATATATTTATAGTTTATAATTCATATTTCATACATTCATCCAATATTATAAATTATAATTTAATTCAAAATTTAAATATTATGTTCTAAAAAATATAAAAGAAGAGGGGAAACATAAAAAAAAATTAAATAAAATGAAAAAAATTGAAAAAATAATATATATATATATATATATATATATATATATATATGTGTGTTCAACCGACTTTTCAAGATTTTGCCGGTCCAATCAGTTCAATCCATTTCAACCTCAAAGTCCGATTTTTAGGATGTTTCGGACCGGTTCCAAATTCGGTTCCCCGTTCAACTGATTGAACCGACCAGTCCATCCAATTTTGACAACATTGATTCAAATATTAACATACATCATCGCTCCATTTTTAAATAGGTCTATAAAACAAATTTAGCTTGAAAAATTATTATCTCGTTGTCTAATCCTGTATCTCACTTCCTAATTCCCCATTCTCTCACCTCTAAGGGGGTGTTTGAATAAGTACTTTAGAAGGGGGAGGAATAGTAATGGAATGGAAATTCATGTTTGGAGTATGGGTATCATTCCATGAATTGATTTCTTAAAAGGTGGGAATCTTCATTCCTCACGATTTTGAGAGTCATTCTAGCCCTTACTCAACCCACTTTCATTTTTTTTCTTTTTTTCTCTTAAATCTTTTTTTTTATTTTATAAATTATTCTAAATAGAAAATTAAAATTTTATTCAAAAATCCTTTAAAAAAAATATTATATTGATTCCATTCCCAAAAAATTTTAAAACAATCCAAACAAAATCAATAGTTATTCTCATTCATAACCAAACAATACAGTTTTAAAGAACAAACCATTTCCCATTCCTCAATACTATAATTCATATTCCGAATCTCATTCCTTTAAACAAACCAAACATCCCTAAGTATAATTCATATTCCGAATCTCATTCCTTTAAACAAACTAAACATCCCTAAGTCTCACCTTCTCAAGAATGACATGAGATGTCAGGTGACACTTTAGTATGATATCTCTGTATAAATGATACATGGGAGGGTGAATAAATCTAATCCTTTACCCCTAGGATTTATTAGCTGACTTAGGGTATAATATTTCTTTCTCTCCTACATGTCACTCATCCAACGAAGTAACACAAGAAATGTATTTAATCCCTTACCCCTAGGATTTATTGTTGAAAATTTTTTATTTCCAATATAATCTAATTGTGGACAATATATTATTATGAAATTATATTACCTATTCAATTATTTTATGGACTTAATTAAGTGATTCAATTAAAGTGTAAAGTCTATGGGCTATAATAATAATGATATGGATCAATGAGTAGATACTCAATACTACGTAATTAGATGATAATGGGTGGCCTGATTTAAGTAGTATATAAGGTTACTCAGGTTATGGTCCCCAAAATACTAAGTCACACATGGTCTTCACTTCTCCCCCATCGGGAGGGATTACTACGGTTCACATAAAGGAATAAGGAGGCTTAGTTGAGGAAGACCACAATACCTCCCGATCATCAATTTGGATCATGTACAACAAGATTAATGGATTAAGATACGCTTCTGCTTTGTGGTTGGATCTCGTTTATCATAATATGATTTAAGGCATTAGGAATTATGGGTTTATTTTCTACAAGTGGTATTAGAGCCACCCTATTTATGGTTCTCTGAGATCTGAAATTATTGTGATAAGATTCAAAATTTGTGTTTAATCTATCTGCGAAATCATAATTTTATGTTTAGAGATTAAAATTTATCCATAATTTACAAATTTTGGTTTAGGTTAGGTTGACTATGGATTTGTGAATTTTTTATTTATGGGACCTATAATTTTTTTTCAATGGTCTAATGATTTTGCCTCTTCATTGAGAATATATGATGGGATTCTAAATTATCTAAGAGTTGGAATCATTATTGGGTACATGTGTACACTGTACAAGACATACTCGTGCGTATTTCTGCAATAGATATGCTTTGCAGTTATTATTTCTTATCAGTGTTGTTCAGGAAATTTAGGCTATTAATTATTTCTTATCAATTGGGTTGTTCATGAAATCTGGGTTGTTATTGAATCATAGTAGCAATCTATAATGATAATTTAATAATTTGCATTAAAGGAATTTCTGTAATTTGATAATGGAGTAAGAACCTTGGAGATCGTTAACTCCTATAAGACCAACTCATGTTTCTCGTGATTAACGTTTGTGGGTATGCTCCATTAACAGCGTTCCTGAAGATTAGTTATACGTATTCAATTATCACTGTACTAATCTGTTCTGATTAATTAGTGGCATCACGTCTATTTGTTGAAATTTTACGTGTATGTATAAGCTTTTGAGCCGTGATGATTGGCCATTAATACTTGAGTTGATTGTATTAAAATTATTGAATGATATTTTAGATTGATTAATTTTGGTACATGAATTCAATTTATTATGTTATTTTACCAATATTAATGGAGAAATTCACTTACAATTTTAATGGAGTTGACATGGGGATTTGAAATTCACATATGAATTGTGGAAATTTGACAATTGAGCATCTACCACGTGATAATTTAGATTAAAGGATTGTAATTATATCAATTTCTTATGGTGTTTTATTTGCTCATATATTTATCACAAACTTTGATTCTGGACAATGGACATACACGACTCACGTGACATCATAATGGACAGGATTTGATCACTGTAGTCGTTATAGCTTCTTGTATTGCATACATATTTCGGTAAAGGATTTAGTGGTAAATAATTAAGTAAAGGATAATTAACTAATCTAGTTTATTCAAATTAGAATTTGAAATTTTTAATTAAGTTAAGAAATTATTTATTATTTTTAAGTACGAGGTAATAATCTAAAATTCCTATTTGGTTGAGGAATTTAATTAAATTAAAATTGGGGAGACATTTTTTAATGCCGTTCAATTAAACTTAATATTTTAAAATATTTGTTTAATTGGTCTAGTAATTTTCAATCTAGTCAATCAAAACATCATGTTGTCATAACAACCTCTGTGTATGGAGAAAGACTTTATTGAAATTACATAGATGAGTGTGAAATTATTTATGTGTTTTATGTTCGGCTCATAGGTAGGCACATTTTGACAGAATAATAACACACATGTGATAATAAGTATGTGATAATTATTTAAATTGTTCATGTGAACATTTGTCGATCCATAGATAGACTTTTGTTTGACAGAACTTATTATCAATACTTGATTATTACACAAAGATTACTCCAACAGTTAATTTTTTTCCATAGACGAGGTTAATGTTGCACAAGGTGTCTTGTGATGGATCCCCAATTAATAATCCCTCCATCCCGTTTCAATGTTTACGTTTACTTTTTGCACATTGATTAAAAAATATTATATTTTAATAGATAGTGGATGGAAAAATATAATATTTAATATGAAGTGGGTAGGTGTATCAGTGTTGGATGATTTATTAATTATTTTAGTTGGGTATCATATTCCTAAAAAGGAAAACGTAAACATTGAAATGAGACGCGCAAAATAGAAACGTAAACATTGAAACGGGATGGAGGGAGTAATGTTGTGCAAGTGTATCTTCATGTGGGTATTGATTGGCCCAAAGGTAGATTAATATTTGGCCCGAAACACACAAGCACCTGTGGTGGTGAATATGTAATAATTATTTGTTTAACAGGTGAGTAATATGTCGGCCCAAAGGAAGACTATTTTGCTTGACAGTTTTATTGTCAGTATTTGACTACTACGTAGAGGGTGTCACTTACAAGTTGGTATTGTTGTCATTGGACAAGATACTAATGATGTGCTTGATTCCTTGAGATGATTCTAAGTTATTTAAATTTTGAAAGATTATAAAGTTTAATGCGAGCATTATAAATTATTTTGCAATAATTCTCTGTACAATTAAGAAGTCTGCTAATTAAGTTTAACCTATATCAACAACAAAATCATACATGATGATAACTTCAACAATAAAGATAAGACTAGTAGGCTTCAAGAAAATTTAGTCTTAATAAAGTATAAGGGCAATAAAAGAATACCCGTAAAGAAAGCTGCTAAAGAGGAAATTAAAGTATAACATTTTGTTTCTCTTAAAGGCTTGTGGAATTGTCTTATAATACACCATATTAAAGTTGCTAAGTGTGAATGGTGTAGTTAATAGGTATGATTGAACTCCATAACATATGGTTATTAATAGGAGAAATACTTAAGATTGCAGTTTATGGTCTCAATAAAATTTTAACTAAAGTAGTTGTGAGAACTCTTTATGAGTTTCACATATGGTGATGTCCAACTAAAGCTAGATCATTGGGATCTACTAAAGAAATTTGGACTCAAACAGTTATCGACTGCTTTATAGATTATGAATAAGGTTTTGTGATCCAAATTAATTGGTTCATATTTGAGACGGGTAATACAGAATTCTGTGAGGATGTTGATTTGGAGGGAAGAATAATTAATATTAGAGACATTGTCTTTGACGAGGAGTCTATTAGACCCCTACTTATGCTTTAAGAATGTTCAAATTTAGAATATCGATAGGACAATGTCAATAATATTCAGGCATAATAAAATCAACAACCTCAAGAATTAATGTCACTAAGGAAACCACTAGAGTTGGGAGAAAAACAATTCGGATGATTATGTAGTTCTCTCCTAAATAATGAGGACACTATGGAATTAATGGTAGAACATTCAAACAATGTTCATCAAGCCATGCAAGGTCCAAATAGTCTAAAGTGGATTAATGCTATAAGTTATGAGTTTAAATTAATGCGAGATGATTAGGTCCGTATCTTGGTAAAGGATTATACTCAAAAGGAAAATAAGGCATTGCTTTAAGGGACTTTCTATCCAGTTACTGAGAAAGATTCTTTTAAAATAATTGGGACATTGGTAGCACATTTTGGTCTTGAATCACATTAGATGGATGTAAAGACAAAGTTCCTTGATGGCAACACTGATGATACGATCTTAAAAGTTGAAGAAATAAAAGGAAATCTATCTATGCATTCAAGAAAACTTTTCCGTAAAGGAATCACAAGAATCATCATGAGGTAATTGTCTCATTTGATTTTGAGACAAGTGTAGATGTTTATGTGATTCAGTGGGAGAATGTTTAAGTTAAAATAAGGGAGACAAGTGTAGTCTCAATAAGGTACCCTAAAGTTAAACTAAAGATTTAAGAAATGTAGAAAAATTTCTATATACTTTGACTATTGAAAGTTGTTGTATGATGAGGTCTGTACAAGACTTAATTTGGCTTCTGTTGTTGGTGTATTAAGTAGACATTTAAGTAACTCTAATATGGATCTTTATAAAATATTTACTGAGAACTAAGGATAACATGCTTGCATATTAGGGATTAGATTTGTTAGAGATCATAAGAAATTCTGATTCTAAGTTTGTTCGATGCCAATAAAGAATAAGATCCACTTCAGACTACATCTTCTGTTGGTCTGGAGAGCTATACAAGTAAAAGTGTTAAGCAAACACTTGTAGCTCATTAATCATGATAACTGAATTAGTAGCAAGCTAAGGGCATTCAAACATGAAATAAAGGTTGCGAAACGTTGTCACATAAAGTTGATTGTGACAGTTAGTTCGCAGTAAAGTATTAACGACAAGAACACTTATAAGTCAAACATATTGACATAAAATTCTTGGTTGTTAAAGAAAGTGTTATTATGGATAAATTTTGATAGAACATATTATGAAAGACTTTAAATACGGATCCGCCAATCATGTATTCAAAGCCCTGTAATTTTATGAGCTAGCTACTCATGTGGGTGTTATATGGTTTTAGATTACATTAGTTCAATGGGAGTCTATATTTGTTGCTCTTTAAAGTTTTTAAGACACTTTGATTTGGATAATTTGGTTTTGTGCAGAATAAAGTTGATGGTTTTGAATTCATTGTGAATTCACTAAAGTTAATTTTTTTATTTTGTAATATTTTACATTATGAATTGATCTCACTAAAGATTAAAGTTGGACCAGTTAGAAATAGACATGATGTTGATCACATTGCATGTAATTTCCATGCTGCTCACTGTTGGCGCTTGGATCATTTGGTTAACGTAACCCGTTAGGGTTCCATACATTTCTAATATCAGCGGAAGCAATAAATCATAGAAACGATTACCGTTCACCAGGGTATGTTGAAAAAAGATGATTCACGCTAGCAGATTGTGCAGTCCCACGAGAATGGCCATAACTTCCTCGTCTGATGTCGGAATTGAATAATCTTTGTGCTCAGACGATCCTCTCTTCAAGGGCTTTCCGTCAGTATATTGATCATTGAATTTTGAGTACTGTACGATTTTATATCAATTTCGCAAGGTGGCGGATAGCAGCAGCAAACTACCTTCTGATCTTCTGCCGTATGTCCCAAGTCCGATCTCGACGTCGTGTGGGCGACGATCTACGAGACCTCCTCAAACTGCTCTTAACCCTTATCACACGTGAATAATGAATTAGATTAGGGTTCTAGATAAGCTGAGGTGACTTATATACATGGGCTACAGCAGGGACCAGGAGGAGAAATTGGGTTGGGCCTCCATTGGGCTTAAGTATCCAAGCTTAGCCCAAAGCTTATACTTAAGTCCAATAATAATAATATATTCCACTAAAATATTATTACTGCACTGCCTTTCCAATCCCAAAATTACGTTTTGGGCTCCTTCTTATTATGAGCCTGTTAGTCTCCCCATGTTTAAGATATACAATGTCCATTAATTAATTTAAGTTACTGACAACTCAATTAATTAATATCTCATCCAAGAGTAGTACCACTCAACCTCATTATCATGCCGGAATAAATTCCATCTGCAGGGTTTACATGATAATCCTTATGAGCTCCTCAAGGGGACATCATCAACCTATGACGGACACGGATTCCTTCTACAATCAACAGCACACCATAAAAACAGCACTACTTCCCAACTCATCGAGTTTGTTGATTTAATTACATGTAAATCTCACCCATTGATGAATCAAAGAAATACATACTGCCCTACGTGTCGAGGTTATTGTATAGGGATTAAGAGCACGAATTTCCATAATAACAGAGATCAAGTTCTCCTATAAGTCAGTATAAGTCGAACGATCTCAAGCGGTCCTGCTCAATACACACAAGTGCACTAATATGATTCTATAGCCAAGACAAGCTAATACCAAACCACACTACAACCATCCCAATAGAGAGTCCCCGTCTATCTCGGTTGTGAGCATCTGTTTATACTTTATAAGGAAACTGATAATATGATCTTCCGCGTGTTGTCGCACAACATATTATCTACAGTATAAAGTAAGTGGACTATTGCATCGTGCATATAAATAAATTATAAGACGCAATCATTTGATCATATGATTCTCATTTCAAATTAATTGTTATAACATTGTTCATACAAAAAGCTAGACTTTTAGTATATAATCCAACACTCACCATATTTTATTTATGTCATTGAGTATATTGATATGGTGATTGTCGGGGTACGATTTGTAATGTGGTGAATGCCGCGGTGATTCCATATTAGTATATGAGATGAACCAGATTGTTAAGTATAACCTGAAGATGAATAGCATAAAGTTGCGCAACTAAGTATTCTTGATATAATTGCTTTGAGAAATATATAGCCCAAGTGGGAGATTGTTGGAAATTTTTAATTTCCAATATAATCTAATTGTGGGCAATATATTATTATGCAATTATATTAGTTATTCAATTATTTTATGAACTTAATTAAGTGATTCAATTAAAGTGTAAAGTCTATGGGCTATAATAATAATAATGATATGTGCCAATGAGTAGATATCAAATACTACGTAATTAGATGATAATGGGTGTCCTGATTGAAGTAGTATATAAGGTTACCCAGGTTATGGTCCCCAAAATACTAAGCCACACATGATCTTCCTTCTCCCCCATCGGAAGGGATTACTACGGTCCCCATAAAAGAATAATGAGGCTTAATTGAGGAATGTCACAATACCTTCCGATCATCAATTTGGATCCTGTACAACAAGATTAATGGATTAAGGTACGCTTCCGCTTTGTGGTTGGATCTCGTTTATCATAATAGAGTTTAAGGCATTAGGAATTATGGATTTATTTCCTACATTTATTGGTTGACTTAGGGTATAGTATCTCTTTCTCTCGTACTTGTCACTCATCCAAAGAAGTAACACAAGAAATCTCACACCAAAGTGGCACGAAGATCTAAACCCCTCAAGTATAAGTAGATTGTGATTCTCTTTTTGAATAACAAGAATAAAATCTCTCTAATCTGAATCTCTTTAGAACACAAAGGATCATGATCCTTGTTACAGGAGCAAATCTTTTGTGTTTCCCTCTAACAAGTTTTAAATGATCTATTAGATTACAATTCCTCTCTTTTTTAAATGTCAAAAAATGATTAACGAAGTAAAAACACTCTATCACGTACTCTACACTTCAAGTATAGGAAAGAGATCTTGATCTGCATTCAAATTAAAGTGATCTTTAAGTTATAACAACTATATTCATGTAATTAAAGCTTTTATGCAGATATCATTCGTAGAGTAATTTTGTGTGTGAATATATATATATAGTAATATGCACACGTATTGCACGCACGCGCACACACACACAAAGAACATGTGCATATATTTGTTGAACTTAAGTTGCTCCACTGATTTAAAAATTCTAGTCTCAGCTTCATGTCGTATGCAGATCTCTTATCTTTATCGATCTGACCTAACATTGCATGCTCGAGACATGTTCGTGAAATCTTCATTCGTCTTGCTGACATACATGCTTTTATCAGGATGAAGAGATAGAGCCAATCTTTTGTATTGCCTTCTGACAAGTTCTTCGTCAGCTGAAGGATCTACCCTTATTCGTCAAGACCCTAAGGTTGGGAAAGAGCCTTCAAAATAAACATAAACTTCTTCTCTCTATCTATTTCATGATTCTATAACTTTTACTTCATATTCACTTCTATTGGCACCTTTGTTTATCATAAAGTTTGCATATTGTAGCAGTCATTTATGGAGGTTATCAATGCATATAAATCTAGTACAGACATTATAAGAAGTATTCTTAAAAAAATAGTTAAATTAAATATGGTAACATGCACTCGCATTGCACAACAAATATATGTATACTAGTTTTTTTTTAGGACATCACTTTTTATGCCCTATATCATCCATGCAACATCTTTTTTGCCCTACCCTTTTTAAAACATCTAATTTGCCATGTTTTTTGTGTATATTCCTAATTTACCCCTCTGACACATGTCATATTTTTCCCTTCTTTTTGGAATCTCGGAGTAGTAGCCCAGCAGTTAAAAATACCGCTTTTAGAGGCGTTGAAATTGGGGAGAGAA
Source organism: Pogostemon cablin (assembly GCA_023678885.1). Lineage (NCBI taxonomy): Eukaryota > Viridiplantae > Streptophyta > Magnoliopsida > Lamiales > Lamiaceae > Pogostemon > Pogostemon cablin. The sequence goes on along the minus strand of CM042962.1, from coordinate 6,908,820 downwards.
TCTTTGACTCCTTTTTCTCAAAATTTTTATTTTTTACTCTCTGTCTCTCTCTCTCTCTTTTCATCGGCCCTCATCCCACCCATATCTCCCTCTCTCTCTCTCAAACTCTCGATTTTTCTGGCGGACACAGCGCTCCGTCCCGGCCTCCGGCGTGTCGTTCAATCCATCGTCATCTCCACGTCGAAAATTAGCAGCAGCAAATATGGATAACCAGGTATTCCGTCTTTAGGATTTTAGGGTTTTGCAGAATTGCGATTTAATTAAAGTATAGTGAATTTGGAGTTGTTACTGTAGAGTCTGAATTTGGAGTTGTTCTTATCCCCCGAGGAAGTAGAGTCTGAATTTGGAGTTGTTACTGTATGAATTTGCCGTGTCCGACGAATTTTAAGTTTACATGTTCGACGATAATTATTTTAGTATAATTAGAAATTTCAGTGTAATTTGTAGTGTAATTAAACTTGTCGGCATATTTTTCTAATCTTTTTGAGCTTGTCCGCCGATGTTTCTAGCGTAGTTGAACATGTCCGCCGATAATTGTATGTAAATTGACCTTGTCCGTCAATATTTGTAGTACAATTGAGCATGTCCGCCAATTTTTTGGCCCTGATTGAGCTTGTCCGCCGATTTTATGCATTTTTTGAGTCTGTCCGCCGAATTTCTGAGCATTATTTAGCATAATTTTGCCATTATTTCTGCATAAAATAGCTTGTCCTCCGTTCTTGTGCCTTTACTGTGCTTGTCCGCCGAGGAATAAGTCCATAATTTGTGTCACTGGTGATACCCGAAGCAATAAATAGTATGTCCGTCGTGTTTCTTAGCATTATTTAGCTTATTTTGGCATTATTTCTGCATGAAATAGCTTGTCCGCCGATGTTATGCCTTAAATGAGCTTGTCCGCCGATGAATAAGTGTTTAATTTGCATCACCGCTTATTCCTCAAGCTTTAAATAGCTTGTCCGCTGAATTTCTTAGCATTATTTAGCATAATTTGTCATTATTTCATCATAAAAAAAGCTTGTCCGCCGATGTTGTGCCCTAATTTAGCCTGTCCGCTGATGAATAAGTGTTCAATTTGCATCACCGCTGAATATTCAAGCCTTAAATAGCCTGTCCGCCGAAGTTCCTAGCATTATTCAGCTTAATTTGTCATTATTTCATCATAAAAAAGCTTGTCCGCCGATGTTGTGCCTTAATTTAGCCTGTCCGCAGATGAATAAGTGTTCAATTTGCATCACCGCTGAATATTCAAGCCTTAAATAGCCTGTCCGCCGAAGTTCCTAGCATTTTTTAGCTTAATCTGCCATTATTTCTTCATAAAAAAGCTTGTCCGCATATGTTTTGCCTTAATTGAGCTTGTCTGCCGATGAATAAGTGTTTAATTGAGGCTGTCCATGGAATTTCTTAGCATTATTTAGCTAAATTTCCCATTATTTCTTCATAAAATAGCTTGTCCGGTGATTTTGTGGCTTAAGTCCGATGATGAATAAGTTTTAATTTGCATCACCGCTGATACTTCAAGCTTTAAATAGCATGGCAGTTGGTAAATTAAAGCGTAATTTTAGTGTAATTTGATACCTATTCCTAAAAATGTAGGAATATAATAATATTTTTAATTATTTTATATCAGAATTTTTTATTTATAAAATGTAGTCACGTCTTATATCTAATCGAGTTGGCATGCACTGTAGTGGAGCTGGAAACGACGTGGACTTCAATCTCGAAAAGTTGGGATTAAAGGTTATTGTAGGCCTTCCAAGGCTCTAAATTGCATACGCGAGGTGCTTACAAAGAGTGGTGATCAAACAGTGCGGAGGTACAGAAGATCTTGTTTCGGGCATTTTTGGGATTTGGATTCAGATTATGGGTCTCCTAAAGCTTTATTTCAGCTGATGGCTCAGGAGGTTGTAATCTCTGGTTCAGATATGTACTTCTGGTACTTCAAGGTGTCTGATACAATTCTTAGCTTCACACCCATGGAGTTTATGCGTGTTATGGGACTAGGGTTTGAGGACCGTGGGGATATTGACCCGAATGATTCATTTCTGCCACCAGCAGACAGTTTGTTTGCTACCTTTCGTTCGAAGAGGGTCCTGGTTGATGAACTTATGAGAAGATTCAATGAAAACAAATATAAGGCCCAAAATGCGGTGAAAGCGGCCAACATTCTACTATTGTACTACTTTTTGCTAGGCAGGGATACGTCAAAAGTATACATAGAGCCCTGGGTTTGGTATTTAGCTGAAAATGATGACCTGTGGAACTCTTTCCCATGGGGTAAGTACACATACCTAACCCTACTGCACCATATGGACTCTGTAAAGACTACGGTGCAAGAGTTAGGCAAATAGCAGCGCATCAACTTTTATGGATGCTCATTTGCCCTAGCAGTAAGTGATACCGACTTTATTTCACCATTTTTATTCTTATATTAAATGCATTTAAAAAGATATATGTTGACATGAAATTACTTTGATGTTTGGTCACAGGTTTGGGCCTCTGAGCGCATCACAGGTTTTGCAACAATGTTGACCGATGGACAGCCCGAGCCGGATGTCAGACCTCTGTGTATTTGCTGGACATATACTACTGCCAAAAAAGTTGACGACACTTAGTTTTTTAGACAGGTTTGTCACTTTTATGTTTACGCGATTAAGCTTTTGATTATCTAACTTGAATGCATTTGGAGGCTTTTTTTGTCACCTGAGTATATGTGTTTATGTTTTATTGTTTTACTTTCAGGACCCAAGAGTTGTTGATTTACCTGCCATCCTCCCTGAGGAGTCCCGCCGATCATATTTCAGGGGAATACATTCTGATTGGAGTTCTGGTTTTCAAGTTCAGTTTAGGGTCTTTGGGGATCCAAAGCCAAAAGTGAAGGCTAAGGGTAAGAAACAGGTGGTACACACAAATTAAGCATTAAATTATCAAGCACACATGCAAGTTAAACATTAAGTCGTACGTACGCGGACAAGCTCAATTAAGGTCCATAAATCGACGAACAAGTCTATTATACTAAAAAATAATGACTTAAATGCTGAATTTTGCTCAAACTTGACGGACATGCTCAGGTAGCCAAATATAATCGGAGGACATGATATAATATGCTTAAAAAATGGCCAAACATGCTCAATTATGCATTAAAAATCGGCGGACATGTTCAAAAATCAGTAATATTTCGGCGGACATGCTCAATTAGGGTCAAATAATCAGTTCACGTGCCCAATTACGGTGGAAAAATCTGCGGACATAATCTATTACGCCCAAATAATCGGCGAACATGCTCAATTAGGGTGAAAATATCGGCGGACATGCTCACTTAGGAAGGAAAAATCGGCGGACAAGACCATTTCGGGTGAAAAAATCGACGGACATGATCAATTAGGGTCAAAACATCGACGGACATGATAAATTAGGGTGAGAAAATCGACGAACATGCTTTTATAGGGTCAAATAGTAGGCGGACAGGGTCATATATGGTACAAATTCGGCGGACTTGCGCAAATATAGTGAAATTATCAGTGAACAGGCTCATTTATAGTCAAATCATCGGCGTACATGCTTAATTTTCGGCGGACAGACTCAATTTTCGGCAGACAGGCTCTACTGGGCTACTAATTTCGGCGGACAAGCTGAATTACTGTCAAATAATAGGCGGACACACTCAATTAGGCCACAAAAATCGGCGGACATGGACTATAAGTCTCAAATAATGGGCGGACAAGCACAATTAACCATGTATATTAGCGGACAAGTCTACGATGGGTGTATGTAGTGGTATCCATGCATATTACATGCATACTTCACCATTTTCCTCGGAGGACAAGCATATTACATGCATACTTCACCATTTTCTTTGGCAGACATGGATATATATAACAATTTCACTCAGCGTACATGCATTTTTAAAACCCTAAAGCCCTAAAAACCCTAAAACATTAAAAACCCTGCGACCTTTAAATAAATTAACAGCAACATTGAAAGAAAGCAATAAATAAAATACAATGCAAACAGCGTTCGTATCTTACCTTTGGCTCTAACTATGGATCCGTCGACAAAAACGGTGGGTAAATACGGGAGCTGATCACCTTTTTATGCTCCAATAATTTGTGGATACAGAGGAATGAAGTTTGAATCCACTGTGCTCAATTTTTTTGTTTGTTGGCGGGGATAGTTGAGAGTTTAATGTGACAAGAATTACATAAATGAACTGATTGTGAACACAGTGCCTTAATTTTTACCCCATTTAATGAAGTGTGTTTCAGTGGAGTGGTAGGTAGTTAATTTTGCATTGTTTAATCACCTAATTACTGCATGTGTTAATTAATAAAAAATCTATTATAATCTAACAATTTAAGAAATTTAAAAATTAAATTTCGTGAATTTTAAATTGTAGGTATGCGCTTAAAATTTGGCTTTTTCACTTCATTCAGTTTGTCCGCCGAATTAGGGGTTATATTTTAGTAGATTTATTTATTTCTTCTTTAATTAATGTGTCACCCCTAAATAATCAACATATTCCCTGACACATCTATTTTGCATACAACTGTACTTGTCAACTCATTCCCAATACAAAAAGGTGGATCATCCTTGAGGGTATTCATGACATTGCATGTATTTTTAGGGCAATTTAGATGTATTAGAAAATGTAGGGCAAAAAAAATATTGACTTCCCCATATATGGCAAATTGTGGTATTTCCCTTTTTTTCTCCTGTATAGTACACGGATTAATTAATATACTTTATTTTAGATTAATAAAATAAATTAGTTTAAATATGTTTTATTATTATTATAGACAAAATATTTATGTTAATTAAATACTTTAGTTAAATTATTAATTTATATAATTATTTGTGTTTTCTTTTTGCTCGTGTGTTACATGATATTCATTTATTTTATATATATTTATAACTTAAAGAATGTTGTATATATAATTATAAATAGTATAATATTTATGTTAAATAATTTTTTTTTAATTTTTTTAGTTGAAGCTATACGATAATTAAAAAAAATAGAGTAATTAATTTTTAAATGTTGTCTTATAATAAAATGAAAGGAGTGTAATTTATTTATTTATTTTAAATAGTGGATCTATTTTTAATTCAATATATTATAATATTTAGATAATTATTTTCTTGAAATAACTAATCGAATAAAGACTTATCAAATATTTTGTAGATAAGAATAAATATTTTAAAAATATATAATAGTGATATAATAATACTTGTTAATATATAATAATAAAATATAAAAATAGAAAGATTGTATATATAATATTAAAATAAAAAATATAAAAATATATAACGATTAACCATATCGCGACACATCATATTTTTAAAAGTTATTTATATCAGCGTATGTGCAATTAGTATATATAAGATGTATATATGAACTTGTGCATATATCAAGAAAAAAAAAAAATATATATATATATATATATATATATATATATATATATATATATATATATATATATCATACATCAATATAATTATCTAAACAAAGTCACTTGTAAGACGCTAAATAGGTGAGACGGTTTGTAAGACGTGTTAAAGTATGTCTATTATTTAGATAAAGTATGTTTAATATTGTTAAAGTATGTTTTCTAAAGTATGTTAGATTATGTGTTAAAATATGATTTTAGTGTGTTATAATTTAATTTATTATTGACATGCTTTAACTGTAAATAAATATATTTTATCTATACAATAAGCATACTTTAATGATGGATTGACCCGTCTCATAAATTACCCGTCTCACCAGAGAGTCTCTCAATTATCTATTATACAATAATCTTTATATTTTTTAAACGCTTCTGAAAAAAAAATCTTAAGAAACAAGACAGAGAATCAGATTAATTAAATAAAGTAGTAAGAAAATATTTATGATGCATAGAAAAAGTTGTAAGGAAGTCGTGGAAAAAAGAATGTGAAGAATAGATATAGAAATACTAATAAGATATCAAATGTAAAGTTATTAATCTTTAATTAATGCATTCATATATGTATTGAATTAATAATTATCACAGCCTAAACTAGAGAAATGTGCAACGTCTGTACATATCATCCTCGGTGCTATTTTCGTGTTTGTGACCTGTCCAGAGGTTCTGTATCCAATAAATCAAGAGTGAGGTTACTGTGTACCCGGGCGCACGGAGTACATTTCGTGCGCCTTTGTAATTTTCATGCTCCTTTGCAATTTAACTCCTAGCAATATATAGATTTAAATAGAATTGAAGTGGGAGGGTTGTGTTCACATGACCCTCAATGTCCCTGGGGGCGCATGAACTTTTGTCATAAATCAAATAAAAAGTACTAACTCCGTTCCACAAATATTTGCAAATTACTTTATGTACGCATATTAAGAAAAGTAATAATTTTTAGGGGTATTATGGTATTTTTAGTAATAAATTGATAAAGTATGTTATGTGTGTTAGATAAATGTGATTTTTTTGTAAATAAAGTGTATGGGAAAGTGTGATTGTGTTTAACTTTTTACTTTTTTAGGAATGTACAAATTTTTGTGGGACAATCCAAAATGAAAAGCGTATCATCTGAAATGGAATGGGGAATATTTTTTGCCCACTTCATAAGAAAAGTAGCTTTCTATCCAGAATTAGAATTTAGATAAAAAAAAAAGACATAACATCTCTTCTTTATTTATTTCGATGTTCATGACTTCATCTTGAAACTTATTGTTTCTTGATACTAATTCTCTTATCTCAAAACTTATGGCTTCATCTAGCTCATTTTCTTACACAGTTACACCTCGATGCTTAAAGAGTACTTAAGTTGACATTTAGCTATCAACCTTTTACTTAAAACACGGACAAAAATGGAAATATTGATACGTAGGATGGAAAATGATCAATTTGAATGGAAATGAGCCAAATGGAGGCAAACCAATGTGCAATAAATAAGAAAATAGGCAGAAGTGACATATTTACAGCTACTTTACACTACAATCATTCACCATAAGAACTTCATCTTCTGTTCCAAAACTACATCGTCAGCAATTTTCACCACAGATAAAGTTTACCTGAGGATTGCATGTAACCAAAATGTATGAAATTCAGCATATGCCTTAGCGGGCGGATAGCCAAGCAGATCTTCGAGTTGCCCTAGCCGTTTCGGATTTAACCGAAGTGGATGCAACGGACTCTGCTGGCTTAGAATTAACTTCTTGTTCAGATCTTCACGTTCGTTTAGCGGAAGGCTCAGGCGGTTGTTTGTTCTGAGAGGGAACATCCTCATCATTTTCTGTCTCAGCTTCTGTTTTGACCACTGAACCATGCCATTGCGTACCACAACCCGGGCAAACTCGTTCACTCTGTGAATCATGACTCTACATTACATCTCGTTTTCCAACAAGAAAACAGACAAGTATAAACATTAAAATTAGAGGAATACAACTTAGTACCCTTTGTCCAGAGAATTTCTTTTTTACACAGTAGAGATGAAGTCGAACATTACAGGCTTCATTTTGGCAAAGTGTAGCCTGCTCATCATTTGCAGTACAGCAAGAATTAGTTTACAATGCAACATCAAGAAAATATCTTCTCAGAAAAATAAATTAAGGCCATAATTCTGAAAGATCCACATACTGATTTAGTGATAAATTAACAAACACTTGAGATTCCGAAATGCTACACAAACCTTAACAGCTGCCTCATTGCATACATTACATGCGGGAACCTCATTAGTCCGAAACCAACTTCGCAGATCTAAGAAGGATCTTACACCAATGCCAATTTTTCCATCCGGTGTTGAACAAAACCACTGGTCCTTTACAAGTTGATCAAGAGTTTTTTTCTTTTGTGACATAGAAAAATTCTTAAATGCAGGAGGGATCGGGCCTGCACCTCCCTGAGATTGAGAATGAGTTAACCTATTAACTTGCGTATAGTTAGCCCTAAATTATTGATATTTAATGGTCAAAGTTCACAAGCTTTCCGTGCACACACCAAAATGCAATTTCTGTTTCATTTGATACATCCTACCATCTGGAGTCCAACAACATGTGATATAGTCAGCTAGGGTGATATAGATAGGGAAGGTTATCAAGAACTTGCTCCTTAATATACAACTATACATGTAAAGTATCATTCCCTATAAAAAGAAAGTAAAAAAGAAAACCAGAAACCTGTTCCAACCGAACATTTAGGGCTTCAGTACTGAAAATGCAACCTCCAGCTTCAGGATCTTGTATGATTGCATCAACCTAATGTTAATTCCAAAACAAACTAAGCATTAAAGAGAAATAGGATTGATTTTTCGTTATTTCACTTAAAAAGTATAAGAATATGTTTCACATATAAAGAAACGAATTAGCCAATATCATTATTCAAGCATCCAGCTTTTATATGCTAGCAAAGTTTCTAATATTATCCAAATTGATTTGGGAGGAAGCCAAATCTTTTGGATTTTTTGCTTCTATCATAAGTTTAGAAGTACATGATTCCACATGCTAATTTTACCAGTACCCTGATGCAAATCACCAACTTGTATGTTGTTGGCTGACACAAGGTATTTTCAACCACTTAGAATATACATCTACGGCATAGAAAGTCTCCTTTAACACCAAATACACAGAGCCAATGAAATGACAACAAATTCAAACTACTGTATCAAGAGTCAAGAAGGATCGTTTATCTTGTGCTGGAAGCAGGTGTATTGCTGCAAGCATACATGATACATTAACTTCTTCATGTGTAGGAAAGATGTAAAAGAAGAGATTACGATAAAAATCAGCACATTACATGATCATCTCCGGAAGGCAATGTCTCAGTAAGATCATGTATATTAAACAACATTATGTGTTCTCAGTTCTTATTACTTCATTCAGTTATCTACACTTTACTTTAAACCTCCTGTTTAATGATTCCATAATCGGCAAGCCATTAGTTGGGCAACTTCAAGCAAAATTTCCATCCAACGTTAACAAAGAATGAAGAAAGGAAATGCAGGACATCAAAGTAAAGAGGCTCACAATGCCTTTGTAGAAAGCAATCTGAGGAACTGTGTATTTTGTTCCAAGCTTGGACTGTTCGTCAGCAACGTTATTGACCACGCCATATTGGCCATCATATTAGCATAATACACTTGGCCATCATATTGGTTTCGGCATGCTCGTACCTCTAACTGAACATAACTCAAATTTTCATTTATCGGGGGAGAAAATATCAATTTTGGTCCTGTATCTTTTACGAAATCCAATTTTAGTCCTGTAACTTTTAGTATTTTCAATTTTAGTCCTTTTAGTTTCAATTTTGGTCCTGTAACTTTTAAAATTTCAATTTTAGTCCTATAAGTTTCAAATTTAGTCCTGTATCTTTTTGAATTTTCAAAATTAGTCCTATTATAAATTATATCATATTTCAAAAGATACCGGACTACTTTTGATAATTTTAAAAGATACAGGACTAAATTTGAAACTTATAGGACTAAAATTGAAATTTTAAAAGTTATAGGACCAAAATTGAAACTAAAAGGACTAAAATTGAAAATAACAAAAGTTACAGGAATAAAATTGGATTTTGAAAAAGATATAGGACCAAAATTGATATTTTCTCTTTATCTTGGCAAGGTACTCATTAAATAACTGCTGTTTCTGAGACAGTGATCGTGCAAAGAAGAAAACAATACCATGAAACCATATATCTTATTCATAGTGAAGGCGTACAAGAAAACAAAAGCCAGCCAAATCCAGCATAGTACAGTGTGTCAAAGAATTATGTTCACGGACTAATATCATCAACAAAAAAGACATATTCAGAATCGTCTGATAAAATGATCCCCCCAAAACAAGCAAAGCCAGCAGATAACCATAATAATTGATACTTCAACATAAATGCACGAACGACATTTTTAGCAGTTTCACCATGGAAAGCCCTAAAAAGGGAAGACAACTCGTGTGCTCCTAATTCACACGTACATAAAACATAAAGGAAAATCCACAATAACAAACTCACAAAACAGAGACGAAATTTGAGGCACATAACAGCGGCATCTTCCCTATGTAAAGTATTCAGTATTAAAGAATCAAAGAGAAAGAGGGTTATAAAACCTGAAGATTTCACAACGAGTTTGGAGAAGATAGAGCGGAAATCGACTTCCTTGAGTGGACCTCGCGACAGCAGCGCCTGTATTAGGGTGTGCAGCTTCGAACTCTGCGGCGCCATTTTTGCAACTCCGATGAAGCGAGTAAAGATCGATCGACAACTAATCAGTAACAAAAGGATAAATTTGGCGGGAGAATGGTTAGGGCTAAGTTCATATGTTAGGTCACCACGGGAAAGATTTTTGAGGAGAAAGGCAAACTCGAGAATTAAATAAGAAATTATAAAATTTTAATAAAAAGGTAAAAATAATTTCAAGGCAAATATTTCTTATAATATATATAAATAATTGAAATAAAAAATAAAATAAAATAAAAATTAATACAGTACATGTTTCTCACTATCTTTGAGATTAGGAATGGATGATTGCACTCTTCCGTCTCCGCCTCTAAAACAATGACAGATTCATACAATGACTTCATCTCCATTACTTCACTCTGACTTCGGATTCCATGCAAGATTGCCACTCTACAAGCAATTCATAATGCAATGCTCTTGATTTTGAACTTTATACCAGTAGATATGACCACTTGCAACAGGTATCAAAGACTAGGATCCACCTCATGCCATTCCTTCATCTCCAAGAACAACATTTTCACAACCTCTTGTATTTTACTGAACTCGTAATGCGTTGTGTCTCTAGCATTAAAAACATGAGTGCAGTGACCTATCTGTATCCAACTGTTTCCTGGTTTTTTTCTTAAGCCTTTCTCTTTAATCAGAGCTCTGGCCCTCGAGGCATTTTCCCATCTCTTTGTGGATGCATACATATTCGACACAAGTATATGGTATCCAGAATCATCCAACTTATTTTGGAGAATTGCTTCACTTACAAGATCCACAGGTACCATCACATTGTGAGCTCGACACGCAGAAAGCAAGCATCCCAGAACATTACCATCTACATCTATGGGCATTGTCCTGATGAAGCTACATGCATCATCGATCCGACCTGCCCTCCCAAGCAGGTCTACCATGCATGAGTAATGCTCCATGTTAGGTGTTATACCATAATCATCAATCATGGAGTTGTAGAGAGACTGGCCCTCATCCACTAAGCCTGCGTGACTGCACGCACATAGCAGACCAACAAAAGTTGCTTTGGTTGGCTTTATATCCAAAGATTTCATCTCGTCGAAGAGGACCAAAGCTTGCTTTGCATGCCCATGGAAACCATAAGCAGAGATTATTGTGTTGTATGAAACAATATCCTTGTCCACCATATTATCAAAGACCTTAAGTCCAAGCTGAAGACATCCACATTTACAGTACATATCAATGATGGAGTTGCTGACTGGCACATCCACTACGAGATTGGTCCTCGTCGCATGACAATGAACTTCCATGCCCTGCTTGAGTGCCCCCAATTTAGTACAAACTGGAATGATGCTCATCAAAGTGATGGAAGTTAGTTTGAGTTTAGACTTGCATAAATTCCGAAAGACACTAAGAGCAAAACCATAGTTTTCAGAAGCAGCATGCCCAGTAATTGCTGAATTCCAAATCATAAGGTCCCAATCTCTCCAGACTCTTAAAAGAATTTCAGTTTCCTCAGTTAACCCACAATTTGAGTACATGTCTACCAGTGAACTCCCCACAACAACATCAAAGTCTAATCCTTGTTTTATGATAAATCCATGCATCACTTTCCCCTGTTCTGATAAGTTGAGCTTGCCAAGTGCAGGAAGAATACTTGCCACAGCAATTCCACTAAGCTTTACACCTAGGTTTTTCATCTCTATAAAGAGCTCAAGGCTATTGCGGTAATGAGAATTCTGTGAATAACCAGCAATTAAGGTTCTCCAAGAGACATCATCTCTACAAGGCATTCTGCAAAACACACCGTGAGCTTGACAAGTATCTCCAAACTTACAGTACATATCAATGATAGCATTACCAACAAACAAGTCACTGTGGAGGCCACTCTTCAAAGCAAGGGCTTGCAGACCCTTTCCCATTTGCTTGGCTTCCAGTCGACCGCAAGCTGGAATTATGGCAGCCATGAGAGCGTAATCAGGGATCACATCTTCGTGTCTCATCGTTTCGAACAAACACAGTGCTTCGAGCACCTGCCCTTGGTGTATTGTGCCAGAGATGATAGCAGTCCAAGAAGCCAAGTCCCTCTCTTTCTGAGACATTTCATCGAACACCATCCGGGCTTCATCCAAGCTTCCACATTTCGCAAACATGTCGATGAGGGCACACTTAGTGTGGGCATTGGGCTTAAAGTGGCTGTGCAACTCGTAGAAACGGATCAAATAACGCACCTTCCTACCCTCTTCGAGTGAACGCATTCCCGAGCAAGCCTTCAAGACAAGAGGGCATGTATAGTTATCAGGAACGAAGCTAAGCTCGAGCGAAAGCTGTCCGAAGAAGTGAATCGCTTCAGTAAAGAGGTTAGACTGGAGATAGGCTCGTAGAACAGCATTACAGGCAATGTTTTGGTTATGGAAGGAGCGGAGGCTGCGAAGGAGCAGCAACGCTTCGTGGAAACTGCCAAGATGAGCGTAGACTTGCACCAGAAGCGATCCCAAGAATGGTGCTTCGCCGCCGAGCAACAATAGAGCATGTAACCGTCTGGCTTGATATGTATTATGGCGGGTTGGGGGTTTCTTGAGCAGCGAGGAGATGGATTCGATGGCGGGTTGTGGCGGTGGGAGTTTTATATGAGTACGACGCGGCGGAGTTATTCGGTCAAGGCGCCGCATGTGTTTAGCGGATTGGGCTATGTTTGTTTCAAGTGATTTCATCGTTATTCCATTTATTATTAAATTAGTGTTTTTTACGAAAGTACTCTCTCCATCTGTCCCAAAGATATTGACACACTTTCCTTTTTAGGTTGTCTCACACACACATCACACTCACCACTAATATAACTATGGCTGGGGAAAAATACCGAAATTTTGGTATACTGCCCTTATCATATCGAAAAATACCGATTTTATCGAAATTTTAGGTATGCTAAAATTTTTGGTAAGGTATGATAACGTATTGAAATTTTTGGTATGATAAAAGTATATAAATTATCAATATCTAAAATATTCAATTTTTTTGGTAATATGATACGGTATACCATACTACATGATATATGCAATTATAATTATTATTTATATTTTATAATTTTTAATTAAATTATGTATATACACTATTTAATTAAAAGATTAAATTTAAAATCCTACTGTAAATTTCATAATTATAATGGGTGATAAAGTTGATTGGCTTTCATGATATCTTGTACTTCTTTTTTAATTATGTAGTTATATCCTATATATGAAAATTTAAAAGTGTTGATTTTAATATAGAGTGAGGCTTGTGTGCGCCCGGGCGCACGAGAATACATTCTGTGCGCCTTTAGAATTTAGTATTATGGATAAGGGTACATTACTTTGGTCTAAAGGGTATACACTTTAATTAATAAGAGTACACCATTTTGTTCTAAATAGTTTACACTTTATTAATATTATTTATTTTTCTTCAATACTAAAGGTATACTACAATTTAACACGAAATTCTAAAGGAGCACGGAATGTGCTCCCATGCGCCCGGACGTACACAAGTTTTTGCCTTTAATATAAGTTTCATATGGTTCTTGTGTAGATCTCTTTGTACTATTTATTTAATGACAAACACTTGTGTAAATCGGGTTTACGTTTAATTATATAAACTATGTTACTTTTTAGTACATAAAAAATTACTCTTTAGCACATAAATTATTACTCTTCTAAATTAAAAAATTACTCTTCAAATTCTTGTAAATCCTTGTTTATCGATTACACTTGTGTAAATCGGGTTTACGTTTAATTATATAAACTCTGTTACTTTTTAGTACATAAAAAATTACTCTTTATCACATAAATTATTACTCTTCTAAATTAAAAAATTACTTTTCAAATTCTTGTAAATCCTTGTTTATCGATTACTTTTTAGTATATGAAAATTTACTTTTAGAGACATGAATTAGTACTCTTGTGTATAAAAATCATTACTCTTCAAATATTAATTTTTTATATAATAAAGAGTAATTTAAAAAAATAGGGTTTACCTATAAACCCAATTTACATGAGACTCACTCTTATTTAATTTGGTCGTTTGTGAATTGTCGAATATTTTTCTTATTGTGAATTTGTTATCTATTAAAATTTGTTTTATAGCTATCTTTCATTTTTTTTAATTAGATTTATTGAATTTTGAGTGTATAATGACATAACAAACTATCTAATAAGACAGTATACACCGATATTTTAGGTATGATACGGTATACCTAAATATTGGTAAGTAGAAGATATATTATTCTCCTATACCGATACGGTATACCTAAATATTGGTAAGTAGAAGATATATTATTCTCCTATACTGAAATATCGATATACCGAACTATGGTATACCGAAAGTTTAGGTAAGGTAACAGTATGATTTTTTACATACCGAAAATTTCGGTACGATATTTGGTATAACAAAAATCTTCTGTATACCATACCGCCCACCCCTAAATACAACTACCCACTACACATTAAATATTATTTCTCTCACTCCACTTTACATTAAACTATTATACTTCTTAATCTCCGTGCCCAAAAAAAATATGTCAATATCTCCGGGACGAAGGGAGTAAATAAGAAAAATATAGCAGCATTTTAAAGGCAAAAGCTTGCGTGTTCTGCCGTACGTGCTCCAAATTCCACATTTTCTGAAATTTGTTTTATACACCACATTTTCTGAAATTTGTTTTATACACATGGATTAAGGAGTATTTTTATTTATTATATAGTGTGTAGTTGTATTAATGGGTGAATGAGCCTATATTTTAACTGTAAGATAAGGTGTTTGGGTCTCATATTATGTGTAAAAATGAAAATGAGATCCTTAAGAACGAAAGCTCAAAATAGAAAAATGAAATTTTTTGAAGCGGACGAAAGAAGTATCCTAATACTATAATTTTTTTTGTGTAAGGATTTATACACTTGAATTTTTAAAAAAAACATTAATTAAATATTTACGTTATTCCTATATCATTTGATCTTTTTAATTATAAAATTATACTTTTATTAATTAAAATGTTGTACTCTTCAGAACATTTTAAAGAGGTTAACTAATTAACTCGAACAAGCACTTAAATAAAGTAAGATTCAAATAATTTGCTACCGTTTTAAGGAGTAAAAGAAAAGGGGTGAGTTTTTTGAGATTTGGGTTGACACATCTTAATTCTTAACAAGCCCTTCACCCCATTTCTATTTCGACATCTTTCCAATTTCCTTTCCCAAAAGCAATAATCAAGCTGAAAAATTTAGCCAATGGCAAACATTGCCAGGATTTCCCGAAGGCTGTTGCCACGAACCCTTACTACAACTCTTCCTGCCCGGTCTTTCTCGTCAGAAGCACTTCAGGCGGCGAACCCGACCCGACCCGCTTCGATCATTAGAGAGTCGCCAGATCGAGTGAAGTGGGACTACAGGGGCCAGAGAAAGATCATACCTTTGGGGCAGTGGGCCCCCAAGATCGCCGTCGATGCTTACGTGGCGCCGAATGTCGTCTTGGCAGGCCAAGTGGTGGTCTACGATGGGGCTTCCGTGTGGAACGGCGCCGTTTTGCGCGGTGACCTTAACAAGATCACCGTAGGGTTCTGTTCCAATGTACAGGAACGCTGTGTTCTACACGCCGCGTGGTCTTCACCCACAGGTCAGCTTCTTCACTGTACCCACCCCTTCGGTGCTTGTACTTTTGGGATTGAACTCGTTGGGTCTATAATTTTTGTAATTAGTGATATGGGTCTGTAGCTTCTATTCCTTCAATCGTTATTTCTTGCTTTTCTAAGCTTAGATTAGTGGATGCAGTGAATTACATATATAATCGGAGCTAAATGATTGTTTTCCAGATGATGCAAACTTGAGATGGTTCAATGGTAGGTATAAAAAGTGTTAGGTTGAATGTAGTCCTTCCGGAACTTCAGATTTCTCAATGCAACGGCTGTTGATGATGTAAATGAGTTCTTGAAGAAAATCTTGTTATGTGGTCAAACATTGTTTAAATATCAAATGGTTAGGACTTGTTCCACATACCATATCTACTTCAGATGGGAATCATTTGCTTAAGAACATGGGTATCATAAATAGTTCCTTAAGTCGGCTCAATCTCGCAAATAAACTTTGGACTTTAAATCATGGGAAGGATAGGACTTAAATTCATATATTGGAATTTGTTGCAAAATGGGCTGGTTTATAACATTAGAACTCAATTTAGAATCACCCAGCTTAGTTTTTCTTGCTTCTAGCTCACAAGCTACAGGACCTTGGTGGTGAACAATTATTCGGTTATGGTTTGCTTAATTAGTTTGTTCTGTAGTACTGCTTAGAAGTATGTGCTCTTGGTGTTGCTGGGCTATTGGCTGTTTTCCCAGCATTGAGATTAGGTTTTACATGTCAAGATAATAAAGGGGCATGCTTTATTGTTCCTGGATCCGGCGGAAGTCCTTGCCTTAGGTTTACACTTAATGAGTGAAAAATTAAGTGATGACACACATCAAATTATTTAAAGTAGGAAAGATCTAATGTTAAAGCCTTTGTTAAATGGTAGTTATATCATTGCTTTAGGGTATCTTTGTTAGGGGACTATGGTGTGCAGGAGAAGATTTTGGGATCCTGATATTTGAATTCTTTATGAATAGTTTAATGTATGTGTGTTATGATTTTTATAGAGTGGGATGGTGACAATGTTGATTTATGTTGTATTGTCATATTGTTGTTAATTATGTTGGAATATGTGTTTGGATGGAAATTGTGTATAAGTAATTAGGTATAGATAGGTGGTAGTGTTTAGACTTGGATTCCATATACTTTTAATATCCTTGCTTTGAGTCTCCTAATGACAAATGCGGGTTAGGGTCACGCAATTCAAAGTACGGCCGGACTAGTCACGAAAAAACGTACACATTACATATTAATAACTTTTAACCAGGAAACAAAGTCCTTTAATATTCTGCCTAAAGTTCAATTTTATGATATTTTATAGCAGTGCCATTTTTCTTATTGCAGTACACATCAGCAGAAATATAATTAGAAATGAATTTCCTATAAAGTACCCTGAAACACCATTTCCGTCTTCTGTCCAACTTTTTACTGTATGCATCTTATCTTTAGGAACTACTAATGGATGTGACCATGTGTTATGTATTTGGACTTTTATAGAGTTTGAACTTTGTCTTTTTATCGTCCGATTCCATTTAATATGACCCAAAAACAACTTGATTTATTTGATTTAGTTGCAGTAACTGAATTATCATGTAGAGATTGCACTACCTTGTGGTAATAGATATGTTTGTCTTTGCATCAGTGGTTTAACTTGTTCCTGATGAAATGTAATCTTGCTAATCGTATTAGTCTGAAAAAGTATACGTAAAAACAGCATTACTTTTATTTGTTTTACAGGTATGGCAAGCTGATTCCACAGGTTCCTTTGGAATTAACACTATATCTAAGGTTGAACCCTAAACCTAGAAGTAAAATTGACCATAAACCACAAGAGTTACATGAACCATGAATCACAAGGGTGAAATTATAATTATACCCTTAGAATTAGCACTAAACTCTAAGGATAAAAATTAAAACCATAGGGTGAAATAGGGGTAAAATAGTACATGAATCACAAGGTTGGATGGATTGAGGGGTAAAATAGTACATGAATCACAAGGTTGGATGGATTGAAGGGTAGAATAGACCATCACAAAAGTGAAATTAAAAGTATGCCTTAAACATCAGCACTAAACCCAGCTAAAGACAAAGATTAAATCCTAATTCCACCGTGCAATTGTGGCATGCTGATGTCTGCAGTGATAGTGCCTGCATATATTCATCTTTCTTTTCTTTTCTTTACTTTTTACTATTTCGGCATGCTGATGTCTGCAGTGATAGTGCCTGCATATATTCATCTTTCTTTTCTTTTCTTTACTTTTTACTATTTCGCATTTTCTACGGAATATTGGTTGGTTTATAAATTTGAGGAGTCACCATTGGTATGCAATCAACCTGAAACTATTAGATGCAACTTAATCTTAGTAATCCTATCAATACACTTGGGATAAAATTCCTTCGGAAATTTCCCACTCAAAGGCTATATTGTTATTTTGAATCCAGATATCTTAGAGGTATATCATCTTTCTCCTAGCTTATTCATTTGACGGACAAAATTCCGCGTGTATTTAAACTAATCAAATATCTTTCTCCTAGCTTATTCATTTGACGGACAAAATTCCGCGTGTATTTAAACTAATCAAATATCAGAATAGTTTTAGTTACTTTCTTAGCTACCAGTATTCCTTTTGATTGAATTAAGTAATTGAGTCCATTACTGGAATTTTTTTAATGTGTATTAGTAAAATATTGGATATGGTTGTGTATTTTTTACGCATTTTTAACTTTAGAACTCATCATAGTTTTTCATGAGAAACAATACTGGTGCACTTGACAGGACTGCCGGCTGACACGTCAATTGAAAGATACGTGACAGTGGGTGCATACAGTCTCTTACGATCCTGCACAATCGAGCCAGAGTGCATTATTGGGCAGCACTCCATTCTTATGGAGGGTTCATTGGTGGAAACGCATTCAATCCTTGAAGCTGGGTCCGTGGTTCCTCCAGGGAGAAGAATACCAAGCGGTGAGCTTTGGTCCGGGAATCCAGCCAAGTTTGTGAGGACTTTGACGCATGAGGAGACGCTTGAGATCCCTAAACTTGCCATTGCTATAAATGATCTGAGCAGAAGCTACTACTCGGAGTATTTACCTTACTCGACTGTATATTTGGAGGTTGAGAAGTTGAAGTCTACCCTGGGGATCTCTATCTGAATTTGAAGTTCCAACTTGTGCTCAGTTTTTTGAGAAGAAATAAGCAATGAAAGCCCATCCTTGTCTGTATGCATCTCATTGAATTAGTGAGATTTGAAATGTTTCCTTATTGAATTTGATGTTCTTTTGACTTTTTAACACTTGAATAATCCAGATTCTAATTATTTGAGGGCTAAAATAGTATAAATGGTTGTTGGGAGTTTTTCTTGTCTTTTCACTTGAAATCATATACTTATCAGTTTTGCAACAGAGAATATGTAATGGAGAACAAAGAGCAATACATAACTCCTATCAAAATGTCTTACTGCATAATAACTGACTATGCTCTTCCTCTTTCCTTCAATAGATACATTTTCTGTGGATTCCGAATTCGATCTTAACAATGTTTGGCAATACCTACTCAGCATCTGCAGCTGTTTCATCGCCGTTCCCTGAGGCAGTTTCCGACGCCACAAATGGAACTTTTCCTGCATCCACTGATAACCCTCCGCCCTCTCTTCCCTTGTCTACACCATCTTTCTCCAGAGACCCATTCTTTTTTCTTTCCACGCATTCAACCTCTCTATATTTTTAGATCGGAGGTTCCCCACAGCTGGCGAGTATAATTTTAGGGTTACTTTGGCTCACATGAGTTAATAATTTTTGGGACTTAAAAATTTACTAAAAAAAATAAGGGAGTTTATACATTAATTTTATTTAAGCGAATTTTATTTTTTTCTAAGCCCATTGATTGGAAAGTAATAGCCCATAAATTACAACCTAAAAAATGTGGGTTATAATATTAAAAAATTAAGACAATTCTCATGTTTTGTGATATTTTAAAGCTTCATTAATCAATCTAATAATTTTAATGAACCAAACACACTGAAAATAGGATTCAATATTTGAATGAGTCGATTGCATAGGGGATTTGTTATTCCAATGTGTGTTCAGATAAAGTGTTTCAAAACACACCAGTCGGTTGAGAAATCATCTGTTTTCACTAATTAAAAATTCGGAATGGTGTTTCAAAATACACCAGTCGGTTGAAGAATCACCTGTTTTCACTTATTAAAAATTCTTCCGAATCATTATACTTGAGACGGCACATCTTAGCTACCTTTTTCTATGTGTAATTTAGGTTTTGTTCTTTGTTGCTATGCTCATTATATGCTGTATGACTCTTTCTATTGTTTGGTTACTTTTTTATATCTGAATAAAATTTACAGGTTTGGGGGAGGGGGGTGAATCCAGAATCATGGTCATGAATTTTTACTCCTACATCGCCTGCAGGTACTGAGAATTTGACTGGAAAACATCACAACCAAAGTCGTGAACATCCAACTTTAGCATTAATTCTCGATCAAAAGATACAGGATTAAATAGCAAAGATTTTATTTGGGGACAAAAACTAGGACTGTTTTATAGTTACAAAACTAAAACTGCAATTTTCCCTATAATTTAATGTTGTGGTGGTGGTGGACAGTAAGACATGACCAAGTAAACCGCACTGTAAACATGCTCAGAGCAGTGAACAAGGTCACCTTCTTCATTATCTTGATCATAAAAGTTCATGTTCCCGCGACAAATTTCACCGGCACAATAAGTTCCGCCAAATGTAACCCCAGGAAAGTTCTTTAAAAATGGGGAGCTATCAATACCTGGATATCCGAAGAACGAGTCACCCCGACTACAGCACGTAAAAATTATCCCACCAAAGACTTTCCGCTTGTCACAATTACCAAGACCAATGCTTTGATGATCACCTTTGCACTCACAGTCGAGCTTCAGATGTCTGAGGCTATCAGAGACTTTATTGCTAGATGATAGAGCTGCTTTTGAGTCTGAAACATAGAAGCGGAAGGGATCTCCAGTACTGATACCCACGGAATTGACGTAAAGGTATTCGGTGTCTCCTCTGAAATGAAAACCAAGTTACTCATTCTCAGTACATTTAAACTGAAATTAATGTAATGTAAGCATGATTATCATTTCAAACAATGCACTTCAGCCTAATATGCAAACAACCTTGAAAATACATCTGTGTAGATGAAATTTGGTTAGAAAACTAATTTTGGAACTCCTATCTGTTCAAGAGAATTCAACTTCCTTTTGTAAAATACACAAATAAATTTCAAAAGTAAACCAGTTTGACATGGTCCTCCTAAGTTTCTCACAATTGTCTACATTAAATTACATGATCAAATAATTCATACTTGAGAACTACCTTAAATAGTATCCACTATCCAAAACCAATCATCATGCATTAAGTACTTTAAAAACCAATTCTTTATTAGATTAGCTCCAAAGTAAATTGGATAAAATCAAGGATAGATAATTTAATTTAGGAGTTTTATCAACCCAAGGCTTGTACATTACCCGACAACATCATGGAATTCATAAAATTGCATCCGCTGTACTCTTTCCTTCCCAACTGAGCATTTTCTCCTTTTAGTGACTCCAACAAAGAAAGCAGGATAGTGAATATGATCTCCAAGCTGCAATAAAATATAATTAAGAAAAAATAAAAATCTAAAAGAAGAAGTAATGACTTTCCTTTTGCTCTGAGCCTAAAGGTTAAAGCAACAGTATTGATATATGAGTAACACTAAGCCAACTGTGCATTCATGAAAACAAGACATTTTTGACAGTCTTTAGTTCTATTTATAGACACAATTAAGCAATAAAAAGAAAGGCTCTACTGTGTCCCTTCAAGTGATTGCAAATTGCCATTGATAGAATGCCAATTGATCAATTTTCCAGATATTCATTGCGTTAATGTCACATACAGACCACATTTTAATCTTACCTTCATCTACAAGGCATAACTATGACAAGAACCATCACAAGTACTGATTTTAAAAGAAGATCAGTTTCTATTATAGCTTTATCGAATATGTAAAATTAAAATAACTACTAATATATACCATCCTTTTCAAATTAACTAAGGTTGCATTTGGATTAAGAATTTGAAGTACACCATTTCAATTTGAACTAGTTTGAGAGGGATTTATCCAATCTAAATAATCAACTGGCAGTTATGTGATCCACAGATTAAAATATGAGCATTTCAAATCCATCAAACCAAACACAGCCGAAGAACTTTCTGCTGCAAGTTAAGTAGTTAACATGGAGTAATTCTTAAATTGGGTCCAAACCTCATCATAAATTTCAGATAGAATAGTTTGACCATCAAGATGCTCACGAACTGTTTCTCTTGATGCAGTGAGCCAAGTTGAATTCTTTTTATTCTTAACAGAAGCTGCCTTGTATGAGGCACCAACTGGTGAAATGCCAGTTGATAACATGACATGAAACTGAGTTTCTCCAATTGCTGCAGATAGATATACAGACAAAGAACATTGATACTGAATGAGTTGATTCAAATAAAGTAGTAGACAACACCAAAATGCAGCAAATTACTATTAGATAAAACAAAATGTAGCATGTGAGTTGATACCATGTCCGATGTTTGATGAGAAGTTTTGCTCACATGGCTAATTAGAAGACAAAGTACATTGATATTGGCTGAGTAACTACATGAAAATTGACAGCACCGAAACCAAGCAATCTACTGTTCGAAACAACAGTTATGAGTGATTTTGCTCAAAAGGCCAAGATGAAGAAACAAACTCACCTAACGACTTGTTCCTATCCCTTGCAAACAATAGAGCAACTGCATAACAAGTGGTATGTGGCATATTCATAATATCATTGCTGCCATCACTTTTATATAAGAATTGACTACCCCCATCACCAACAACAAAAGTGTCCTCGGAAAAGGCATATTCTGAGAGGAAAAAAACTGTTAAACAAGTGTAAATTAACATTTAATTTAGTTTAGAATAGCAAATCAAGTTTTTTTGTTTCTTTAAGTGAAGTCTTCATTCACCGCATTCACTGAAATGTTTATCTTTTGCGAAAATTTTAGAGTCAAGAAAATATATTATCCAAGGCAATGTCCAGTCACAGTTTACTCACCAATCTTTTGAAGAACTGGTTTGATGTCTGTGTTCCGGTCCTAGCACACCATTTAAATCAAATGTCAGACTTACATAATGAGATCTTTTTAAATATATAATGAAGTTTATAAGATGTTATCAAAACTCTGCCGATGAGGCCATGCCCTGATGTTGGTGATCCCAGGCTCTAGTCCTATCAAACCCCTTTGTTAAAGATAGAAAAAATAAGGGTTTCCAGGACTCCCAGCCTCCAGAGTACATGTACCTCAGGTAAAGGTTCCTTCCATCAATAGACTTTTGAGTGCCTGGCTTTCTTGACAAACCATAAAAGAAAGAAACACTCAACATTCTTCTGACACACAATTCAGCAAAATAACAAAAAAAAATGTAGTTATAGATGTGTATGGATAAAGGGGATTATCATCCAGTACAAGGAGCCACTCAGAAACTTGAAAGACGTCCAAGGAAAATGTATCATGCAAAATGGACATAAGAAATATGAACAAAGTAATATACTTCTTGAGAAAAATAAAATGTGTATATCATGTATAAGCATTTGTGCAGAAAAAGGTGGAATTTACAGGAAAATATACAAGATCTCAACTCACAGAAAACAAAATGATTCCAGCAGGAGAGATAGAATCTGAAACAGCTGATGTAGCTTCTCTGATATCCATCACAAATTCATCAACAAGAGGTTTTTTGCATCCCTGACATTTCCATGCATCTCAAAATACTGACATTTAAAATTGCAGAATAAAACCATAACTCAGTACCATAAGACTGTCTTTTTAACTATTTTTTCAACCTCAAAAAGACAAAATTTTATCATTTAATTAGACAGATATAGAGCAGTTTCTCCAGTGAGCATAATGAAATCTTTCGCTATGGTAAACATAATTGTTGCAGATAGCTTCAATTACCTTTTTATTGAACATCAATGGAATTAAAGAGGTCTTTAGCCCAGGTACGTATCCAACTGTCAGTATAATGCCACGGTTCAAATTCTCCTCCAGCAATTCGGCACCATGATCTTCTTCCTCTGTTAACTCCCATTGAACCTAGACCAATGAGATTAACAAATCACAGGAGTATACTAGAACCCACATCACCCAAAAAAAAAAAATAATAAAATAAAATAATAATAATAATAATAAAATAAAAAATAAAAAAGAAAGAAAATAAAAGTATACATAAATATAATAACGATAGCAGTAGAAGTATCAACAATTATGAAAATAAAACAATAACAACAACAATAGCATCAATAATAATAGTAACAACGAAAAAAGGAAAAACAGAATAATAATAAATAAGTAGCTCATTCACCCAATTAATATACCAAAAAAATAAAAATCATAAGCATTGCATTCATAACTCTATAGCAAGAAAGAAGCAACAATGTGCACAATGTCATGGTTGAAACTTTCAAACCTACTTTTTTGATGTAGGTGTCTGTGATAAAAATTTAAATATAACCAATATGGCCATAAATTATTACCTCTACAAACTGATCTGTGAGCACATCCCTCCCAATAATTCCTTCAGACACAGTGACAATTATAGGAATCCTGGATCCAAATTTCCCGTCAAACTGCACAAATATCATCTTTATAAACTATCTTCAAGCAAGCACAAAACTAATTCACATAAACTTATGACAAAAATATACCAGTTGGATAGCTGCTTGCAAGTTGAAAGAGGGACCAACAGAGGCCATAAGAAAATGGGGGCGAATGGGTTCCAGTAAAACCTTATCCACAACCTCATTCACAGCATTCTACCACCAAAACAGCAAATACATTATTGTTGCGGAGAAAGGAAGACAGGAAAGGAAAAAAAAAAGTTTGAGAAAATTAGAAAAGACCAAAGGAATCAAGTTACTTCCCTCAAGTGCATGAGCACTCTAAATTTTCAAATTCATGACACTGCATTTCCTATTTGTCATATTTCTCATTGCATAAATCACAGAAGTGGCCATAATCCAATCCATGCAATAACACCTTTTCAAACTTAGGTGGAAATTAACGAATTTTAAGGAACTTAACTTCTGGGTGGCCTTAATTTCGCAGTATTATGCGTCTGTTCAGGTTCAGCTACAATTGTTAATCATTTAAATGAAGTAAAATAAATCGAGATTGTTTCAGCAGAATGTACACCTAATTAATGTCAATGAACATGGACATAAGTCAAAACCATCAACTACAAATGCAAAATCTCAACTTCGTGACATATAATTCATGTCCACAACAGAAATGAGAAGAGAAATAGAACCTCAAACATAGAAGATTTTACAGAAACAGAGGAAGCAACAAAGGAAATGGGTTTTCCTTCACAGAGTAACTCAATGAGAGAGAGGGAGAGATAGTTGGCACCTCGAGAGAAGGGTTAAATGATACAGCAGAAGAGAGTTTGGGAGAAGAGAGGATGGTGGCGCAGATGGAGTTCCAGGAGCGGTTAACACAAGCTGCGGACGCAAAGGACAGCGCCGGCAACCGACTGAGGATGTTTTGCATGAGATCGTCCCCCAAATCATCAACTCCGGCCACAATTCCCCCGCTGCAGGTTCTCGCCTTTCCCTTCACCATCTCAGTTTTCTTTAGAGTTCCAATTTCAGAATGAAAGCCCAAATTTGGTAACCTGTGGCTGTGATGAATACATTGATACAATATTCTAGGCAAGCAAAATAGACTCCCTATTTCACAATAATATTTTTATTTTTTAATTTCATAAAATACTTTTTTTATTAAAAAATACGTATTAGTATATTTTAATACATAATTATTAAATAATCTTAATAAGGAGTACTAAGCTAAGCGAAACAAAAAGGTTAAACACACTCTCTTGTGAGACGGATCGTAAGATTGATCGACTCATCACTACTTATTACTATTATAGTATAAATAATGCATTCTTATATGTAGTTCTTAGAGTCTATCTAATTTTTTTATTTCCATTTTAATTAAGTGCTTTAGTTAGTATAACTACGTATGTTACGCTTAGACAAATTTTCTTGTTTTCACTTAGGTTTAGGATTCTTGCTAAAGAAAGCGACTTCCAAATAAAATCGAATTCTTCCATAGATTTTGATTTTTGAGGAATAGAATTAGGAGGTCTTTTTGTCGTCTACTTATTACTATTATATAAATAATGTATTTTTATATGTAGTTAAAGTATGTCAATAATAAATCATATTATAATACACTAAAATTATATGTTAATATATAATTCAACATACTTTATAAATCATACTTTAACAACCATCAAATTTTTGAAAAATTGACTCGATATGTACTCCCCCTTTTATTAGTATCATGTCAATATCAACTCAATAATTTTTTTTTGTTATTCCGGGCTTGTACTTTCCATTAAAGCATGGATAGAAAAGAATTAAAAAGTAATAATAAAATTGAAGGGCAATTTTCTAGTATTCCCACTTTTTTCATTTTTACCATTGTGGAAGACTAATATTCTTCTCTTCATGGTACATTAGAAGGTCATCATGACAAGAATCTTAATGGACACACTTAATTAATTAATGGGATTCCAAAAGATTTAATATATTAATTATTATTAATGAATCTATTAATTCTTGGTTAAAATCAATCCATATGAAGCCATTCGCTTTATATACACACACATGACACATCAAGCAGCTTGACACTCCATTCGTTCAGTGGCTACACAAAAAAATTCTAAGGCCATGCCAAGAAATGTGGTTGATGATCTTCAGAACCTTGGTAAGTTTATTTCTATTCATTTAATTTAATTTAGTGTGTGTATGTGTGTGTGTTTTATGAAGTGGTAATGAAAGTAGTTTTAATTAAGTATAATATTATTTGAGTGCATGGATGGAATTGGTGGTGTGTATCTTGTAGGTTTGAAGATTGTATTATGCAATTCAGAAGCAGAGGGAAAAGATTACATAGTATCGAGGATTAATCAGCTCATTCCTATGTTTCTTAGGTATTATTTCGTTTTCAAAAGAGTTTATATAACTTATCATGTATATAAGAGTAGTATTACTCTTCTTCTTGAAATGTATTACTCTTTAAAACTCTTGAAAGTTACTCTTAAATATATTTGAGGGTTACTCCTCCACAAAGAGCTTCTCAAACTTATCATATGTAATAATAATATTACACTATGTTTGTAAGGGTAACATTCTTTTATTTTGAAGAATTACACTTTATCGTACATAAAATTATAAAAAGGGCATGATAATTTGTTTTGTCATGAATAATAATTAACCATCCAATTGAATAATAATCCATTGTTCCTTATAGTAAAATTACACCCCCGGTAATTTATTAACATAGTTTTGTGCACCGAATTAAGTAAAATTGCTCAAGTAAAATAAAATACTAAATAATAGTAGCATTTAAGTAAT
This sequence comes from Pogostemon cablin, assembly GCA_023678885.1. NCBI lineage: Eukaryota > Viridiplantae > Streptophyta > Magnoliopsida > Lamiales > Lamiaceae > Pogostemon > Pogostemon cablin. The sequence goes on along the minus strand of CM042962.1, from coordinate 6,881,537 downwards.
TTAATGAGAAAGACTATAAATTTATTTCTTTGAATGTAATTTATGTGACAATTTTGTAAATAGGTATATTAGTATTTTTTTTTTGGATGGTAAATAGTATTACTATTATAAAGATTTTAATATTATGCACAAATTTTAAAATAAACAAAATATTAAAAGTGTGAACTACTTTCCTTTAACAAAGTTTTCCATCCTTTATACTATTGAATGTACCCCTTTTTTTTCTGAGATTTTTTTTTTCAATCAAATATTAATATTTTTCAATATTTTTTCTGACATTTTTTAATAAAAAAAATTACTCCATATATTTATTAATTGAAGTGTCAAGTATCATTTAAAATAAAATGTTATATCTTTAAGTGTACGATACCAACTATTTCCTTTTTTTTTTTCAATATAAAAATTAAAATTCGAATATTTTACTATGTTAAACTAAAATTGCTCCGGGATTTAGTCGAAAAGATTTTGGCTATAAAAACGTCATTATAAATTGGTCTAAAATTCTGATTTCATTGAGTCCAGTTGCTTTCCAGACTTAGGGTTTTTCATCTCTCTCTCAAGTCTCAAAGAACCAAGCGTTTCCGGTAATTTCAGGCTGCAATTGGAGATGAATGGCGAGGAATTGACCGAACAAGAAACTGCCCTATATGATCGCCAAATTCGCGTATGGGGCGCCGATGCTCAGCGCAGGTACTAAATATTTGTTTAATTTCTAACGTTTCTGAACACTCTAGTGTGTTTCTTTCTCTTAATTCCCTGTTAACGTACTTTTTCTTTGTTATGGATCATTGATAGGCTAAGCAAATCTCATATACTCGTCAGTGGACTAAAAGGCACTGCGGTTGAGGTATTTCTCTCATCTTATAACCATAAAGTTTGCGTTTTTAGCTTTTAGATGTGTAGTGTGCGTTCGTAGATGAATGGAGGGACTGACGTGTGCCGAATTGAATGGTTGTTTTATATTCTTTCAGTTTTGCAAGAATATAGTGTTAGCAGGAGTTGGTAGTTTAACTTTAAATGATGATCGAATAGTGACTGAAGAATTGTTGTCGGCCAATTTTTTGATTCCTCCGGACCATAATGTATACTCCGGGAAATCTCTCGCTGAGCTTTGTAGTGATTCGTTGAGGGATTTCAACCCCATGGTTCGTGTTTCTGTTGAAAAAGGTAGAATTACCCTTTTTGCTACTTGTCTTTTGTAGATTTCTTGATTCTTGATGATTAATTTAATGGGAATTCCGAAATTGTATGCTTACTCTCGTCATTCTTTTACTCATAGCTTGATATTAGTTTGTCATAAGATAAGCCTGGTACTATCACTTGACATAAGTATTTCAGTTACCAGGATAGATGGGAACCAGAAGTGCTAGGAGAAACTATATTCAAGTAAATTTCAAATCAGCTGTTTTTATAATTATACCTATATATCCATACTTTAGAGAATTGGCTCTGGCCTCTTACTCGTTCAAAAAGAATTAAGGATACTATTATTCTATAAAATGTTTACAATTAAAGAAACATTCCTTTGATGTATGTGGAATTTCTATTCAACTTCTGTTTGATTGAACAACTTTTAAAATTCTTAATGTCTAACAGTTTTGCTATATCTGTGTGCCCTTATACGACCATTTATGTATAGCTCTTTTACGACCATTTATGTATTAACTGTCGAATGAAAGCAGGTGACTTGTCAGACTTCAGTGTTGAGTTCTTTGACAAATTTGATGCTGTGGTTATCAGTGGTTGCACTCTATCAACAAAAGTATAGCCGCTTTTCCTTGTCCTTGCTTATTTGTACATATATTAATATTTGTCTTATTTTTTGTTACAATTTTCTTTTTTGTAAATGCTGCAGAAATCAGTTAATGAGAAGTGCCACAAATTGTTAAAACGCATTGCATTTTATACGGTAGATTGCCGAGACTCGTGTGGTGAAATATTTGTGGACATGCAGAATTACATCTATTCCAAGGTTACATTTTTAAGATTTACAATTTTTTCTGTTGTATGCCTCAAATACTTGGGTAGATTATGTGCAGATTTCGGGTGTCTTTCCCAGATTTGTGAATTTCCTTTACAGCTGTGAATTGTATTGATTTGATTAAGCTAAAGATTTTAAGTATGTGACTTTCAAAATCTTTAATCTTTTTGAGTTAGAATGGCTGTCCAAATTCTATTCTTCTCCTCCTGACAGAAAAAAGGTGATGAAACAGTCGAATGCCTTATAGCGTATCCAAGTTTTGAGGTAATGCAAATAATTTTTCCAACTAGCATTTTATATTTGATGCCTTTAATATTGGTGATTATTATGTCAAAGCAGTGGTCTGTAATGTTTCTTTAATTCTCAAAATATTAACTTTTTTTTTCTTTTATAATCGAGCTGTGCGGTGTTGACATGAAAAATTTTGTATTTGTTGTTGTGTTGGTATGCATTCTTATTTTATTCAGGTTCAGGCTTATCATGTCACATTATTGTTGTGTCAACGCGATAACACGAATCACAACCCCTAAATGAATATTCTTTCTTTGCCTTTTTGTGCGAGTGTGATGTAGAAAGTAAGTACAAGAGCCTGATTGGTAAGAAATGGTTTTCCAAAAGTGGGATGAAGGGTGTTGGTTAGAGCTGATATTCAATCTGAGCAAGCTTGAGTATTTCATGCTTGAGCTCGAGTTGAGTATTATATCAGGGTTGGGCTGGACTCACAGGTCACAAGTTCAAGGTCGAGCTAGATCACAATTTGTTTTGCAAAACGAGCTGAGCTCGTCAGAGCTTGGACTATAACTCAAGCTTGAAAAGTCAACTTAGTATTATAATAATAATATTATTACTTCATTATTTATATTTATGATATTAATAATTATTAATATAACTGAGCCAGCTTGTGGGCCTTTCTGATTGAGCGTATTTTTAATAGCTCGAGAATGAGCTCGAGTAGCCTCTAGCCTTGTAAATGACCTGAGCTAAGCTTTTCCAAATACTATTTTTTTAATACTACTAATTATGGTGTAATAGGCTGTGGAAAATCATTCATATGAATATTGATTTTTTTTTTCTTGTAAATAGTAGGGGGGAAAAAAATGAGGGTGTAAATAAAATAAAAAAATGGAATGATTGCAGTTTGTTTGTCATGTCTTAGTAAATGAACATGTGATCTTTTTCTTTTTGAGACTAATGGCTCAAGTTATTAGATTGGAGCATTCCCTGAATTTCTATCCTTCATGGGGATTGGGGGAAGTGCTAAATTTGTCATGCAAGAAATCTCATGTATTGGGGAAGAAGTGCTGCTTTAGAAATTTCTTCTCGCATACAGCTCTACATTCTCCTGCTCCTGCTTAGTTGTCTTCTACTAATATAGTCGTAACTTGTATTATCTTCTCATCTCAGGCAGCTATTTCTGTCCCATGGAAATCTCTTCCAAGGAGGGTTTCTAAGTTGTACTTAGCTATGCGAGGTATAAATTGGCTTTTGTTCTGTTCAAATGGATTTCGCATAATAATTGTTTTTGTGGAGTTTTTTTAATTATATGCGGACTTCTTTAGAAGGAGAACCGTGAACTCTAGCTAAGTTAAATAAGTCGGAGATCAGATAATTTTTCCAAGAAGTTCCTGAGTTTCCTAATAATTTTTAATTGGAGATCAGATAGCCCTTTTATATTCTTCTTAGTACTATGTGCAAGCTATATTTATTCTTAATAATCACAAAACTGTGATGATGACATTCTAATCTCAGACTCAGTTTGGAAATGAAGGATTGGGAAAAGGATGCTCACTGGTTAATGCAAGATTCTGCTTATCAGTAATCTTTATTTGCCATATTAGACTATGAACACACACATATGAAATGCGCTAAATAAAATTGAGTCATGCAGTCATCTTTTCCTTCTTGAGTGTTTTGATATTCATGAGTGCAAGAGTAATCCAAATATTGTCAGAATTATATCTGCAAGCATATACTCACACAAACATTGCATTTTAGTAAAAATAATGGAGCTGAATCTTCATTTCAAGTGTGTATCTGTCAAACTATCATTGTATCAGCTTTCCGAATCAAACCATCTTTAAGTGTGCGTACTCTGTTTATCTGTAATTTCAGTTATAGAGAAGTTTGAGGAGCAGGAGGGCCGTAAAACTGGAGAAACTTCTGCTGCTGACTTGCAGAAAGTTCAAAAGTTGAGGAAGGAACTTTGTGATGCTCAAGTAAATGTCAATTCAATTATCGAACCGTGATCCACTTACATATCCTGCTTTAATTGTTCAACTAATAATCTCATGTCAATGTATGCAGTCATTTGATGAATCTCAAATCCCAGATACTCTTCTCGAGAGATTGTTAGAGGGTAGAACCGAATTTCCACCTGTTTGTGCCGTTATCGGGGGAATCCTTGGACAGGTTATATGCCGTGCAAACTGATGCTGCTGATTGTTTTTTGTCTGATTTTAAAATTTTTAATGATTGTAGGAGGTTATCAAAGCTATATCAGGCAAGGGGGATCCCTTGAAAAATTTCTTCTTCTATGATGCAATGGATGGGAAAGGCTTGATAGAAGACATATCACCCTAAGTAGAATGACAGAGGTAGATCTCTTCATACAATGACTATTAGGGCAACTGGGCTAGTCTCTACAAAGTTAATTTTCAATGGAGATAAGATAGCAATATCTTCTCTCTTCTTTTGGGGGGGTTTGAAACACTATTATATTATTGAATTAGTGAATCCTAATTTCTACTTATGGTCAAGTAATTTATTTATGGAAAAGTATTCCTTGCACTCAGCTGCAAGCACATTCTAGACTTCTAGTGATTTATGTCTATTTTACGCCTAGGGTTGATGTTTATCTTTACTGTTTAGTGTTAATTCTTGGATTATAATTGTAAATTTACCATTGTGGTTTATGATATATTTTACCTACGTGATTTATTGTTTATGATTTATTTGACGGTATAATTGCCTTCTCAAAATATACGAGGAAAATGTACATGAAACTCTCCTGTAAATTTATTCAATTTTCTCTCATAGTAGCTAAAGTACTATGTGAAATTGAGTAAATTTTGTGCATAAGATTTGTATCCTTGCAAGCAATAAATTTCAGTAGTGGGGAAATTAAGCAAGACTAGATTATGGAGGGTTTAAAGCATATATTAACTCCAATCTAATTGACAAGGGCGTGAGTATTATCGAATAACTTTACAAATGTTAAACGTTCGAATAATATGTTTGTAAAATTTTCTCTTTTCTTTAAAGAAATTCCCTCAAACTTGAAAAAATATTCCTTTTGATTTGACACATATAACTTGTCCATTTTCAAGGGTGAATATACTAAATACAACAAAACTCTCAATGCATTTTAACATTTAAAATGATTTTATCACCTAGTACCACTTAGTTCACTTTAAATTTTATTTAATACTTAAAAAATGTCAAATTAAATTTTAAATGTAATCATCACCTATTGCCACTTAATTCATTTTAAATTTTACTGATTACTTAAAAAATAGTATCAAATTATTTTTTAAAGTGTATTTTCTTAATCTATATCTAAAAAAAAAAAAAAGTTATTTTCTAGTAGATGGAGTAGGAATAGGAAGGAAGCGAGATCTTCAATAAATAAAATGGTATTTGTAAGAGCTTTGTTTGTAATTAATTGTACTTATGTTGTAATCCTGCATTGTAAATAAAACAGTTTTATGAGCTAGGACATGTCGGTTCGGTGGCTAGGCAATGATCCGATCTGGGATCAGGGGGTCGGTCTAGATTATATCTAGAGCTGTCAGAATGGGTTGGTGAGTTGGTTTAGCCCAAACCCATCATAACCCGATCTTATACGGGATCAAATGAGACGGGTCACACGCGGGTTGAGTCACTTGAGCGTTATGTCACTCGCGGGTCAGGCCATTTTCGGGTTGGGTCACTGATGGGTCGGGATCGATCCACGGTTTAGTTCAATTTTTTTAATTTTTTTTGTAGTATTTTTTTTAGAGATGTTTCACTTACCACCCACTCTACCCGCACCCACCCCCACCCTACCCACACCCACGCACCCACCCACCCCCTTCCCAAATTCTTTTTTATAACAATTTAAATTACTCCCTCCGTCCTGGGTATTTTTACCCATTTGTACGGGTACGGAGATTAAGACGTTTTATTTTTTTAATATAAAATGTAAGAGAATGATGAATAAAGTGTAAAAAAGTAATTAAAGTTGTTGGGATTGTAAAAAGTAGGTAATAAAATAATATGTATTTTTGCCAAAAATAGAATTGATAAAAATACGTGGGACACCCCAAAATGGAAAGTGGGTAAAAATACGTTGGACGGAGGGAGTATAATATTTAATAATAAAAATATTACCACAACAGCCTACCACCACCCCACCCCCACCCCTTTCAAAAAAAATTAAAATAAAATTTTAGATTTTAATATTTTAATAATAAAAATATTACCACATAGCCTACACCCACCCACCCACTCCGTCACCACCCTCACCACCCTCAAAATTTTTTTTTTAATAAAATTAGATTTTAATATATATATATATATATATATATTAATAATAAAAAAATTGGGAAGAGGTGGGTGGCTGGGAATAAACTGTGTGATAATATTTTTATTATTTTAATATTAATTAAAATCTAATTTTTTATAAAAAAAAATTTTTTGGGGTTGGGTGGGGTGGGGTGGGGTGGGGTTAGGGGTAGGATGGGTGATAATATTTTTATTATTTTAATATTATAATCTAAATTTTTATAAAAAAAAATTTTTTGGGGTGGGCGGGGGGTGAGTGGGGGTAGGATGGGTGATAATATTTTTATTATTTTAATATTAAAATCTAAATTTTTATAAAAAAAAATTTTTGGAGGGTGGGTGAGGGTGATGTGGGTGGGGGTAGGATGGGTAATAATATTTTTATTATTTTAATATTAAAATCTAAATTTTTATTAAAAAAATTTTTTTGGGGTTGGACGGGGGTGAGTGGGGGTAGGAATGGGTGGTTGATTATTGGGTTGGGGCGGGTTAAACAACGACCCACTGTGACCCATTGTTTAGTGGGCTTAAATGGGGCAGGTCATTTTGGATTGGGTCATTTTTTGGGCGGGTTACTACTGGGTTTTCATGGATTGGGACGGGTTGGTCCATTGATTTCAACCCAAATTGACAGCACTAATTATATCTAAGAAACTATTCTTGAAAAGGCACATGAACTCTTAAATTATAAATAGGCCTCAAAATTCATTTGCAGATGTGTTCCAATCCTCATTACAATGTTACATATTATATTCTAGACTAGAATTTTTTGAAAATATCCTACCAAGTCTGAAAGTTCCAAATATTTGTTTGTTCGTCAATTACTTTTAACTCGTTGTACTACAAGTTCAAAATTTAAAGTCATATCTTGGAGGCGATTGCTATAATTCATAAGTACTTGAATATGAAGCAATTTCTTTTTAAGGAATAAAAATATACTCTCTCCGTCCCTAGGTAAGAGTCTCGTTTTATAATTTTGATTGTCCCAGCCAAATGATCAATTTCCTTTTTTGGACATATGGAATCCACCCACACCCACTAATACCATTAAAACATGGGGCCCACACACCCACTAATACAACTACCCACTATACATTAAATAATAATACTCCCTCCGTCCCGGGCAAAGAGATGCATTTACTGTAACTTTTGTGAGAGCTTTATGTAGTCAAACGTAGCTGTTTGACCGGGACAGAGAGAATACTTCTTAATCCAAGTGCCCAAAAGTAAATAGAACTCTTATAGAGGGATGAGGGAGTAACTCTTAATTCAACTTCACAAATTCACTTTTAAATTATTTTAAATATTACCCCGTTAGTCAACACTTCTCTAATATTTTCAATTTATATGATATTCAAAGTTTAAGATTTTAACTAACTGGAAACATCTCTTAAATGGCAACATGCCATTTGGAGAAAATTCAATTCTGATTCATTTTGTTGAGTGATTTTTTTGTGAGGCCGTGTCATTAAGCCGTCTCACCGTGAGAGGGTTTTATCATTTTCTTCATCAGTTATTATTTTTCTAGTAAATATATTATTTCTTTTCATATATTTTACAAATGGTTTATAAAATATTTCAAATAAACAGTTATCATTTTGTTGATCAGATATAATTTTTTATTAAAATTTTTACCCATCATTTCTTATTGTCTCATATATAACTCATTTTAAGATGCATCACACAAAATTTGTCCTATTCTGTTTTGTTTTATTGTTTTTTTTTTCTTATTTGTTGATTATAAATTTTGTTAAGTCTTGAATTGTAAGCTTATAAATCAATAGAAACTTACAAATGTAAGAGTTTAACTAAATGTATATGTTAGTAATATTTTTTTATAGTTGGTAGTATAATTTCATTTTCAATATTATCTTATAGAAATAATACTATAAAAATTGTATTTAAAAGTAATAAATTCTTTTTGAAAATTTCTAAATTGCATCAAAATTTTGGAAGATGGCAATGAGCCAATGTCCGGCCAGAGCAGGCGTCAGGCACAAAGTATCCCTATGTATTAATATGGCTGCCTAATCTATATCAAAATTGATTTCATTTAAAAATCTTTATATTAAATTGTTACTTTCTTTTAATGGATCTAATTATATATTTTTATTTTTGACCATATGCGTAAACTTATACGTCTAAACCCCTTATTCCGTAGTACCAAGTGCACCAATCAGGTCTTATTAATACTATAGTATAATGTAGACTTGAACTCCCAGTGTCAATTTGTGAAAGATAAGAAAAATATTAGCCACATCTGGCAAATGTAAATATTATTGCAATATATGGTGTAGTAGAAAATAGTCCTTAATAAGAAGATGGAATAACTTAGTTCTACGAGCCGTCGAAAGAGATAACTCAATGTCTAGAGTACAATATAATGTTAATGAAATCACTGCTCGAAATATAATGTATAACTGAGCCGAATAAGGAACTCTCTCTCTCTCTCTCTCTCTGAAAGTTACTTCTTCTTGGAAGATGATCCATCCTTGTTGATATCAAGAGCAGCAGTAGCAGCTGAAGGAGTGGATGAGTTGAGCTCGTCCCAAGCCTCGATCCAGGTGACCATAGCGTCGGCCAGCTTGGTGAAGTAAGGATCAACGGGACCGAGCTTCTGTTTAACCAGCTTCGACAGATCAATGTAGCATTTCTGCACGGTCGTGCTTTCCTTTGGGAATGTAACGGATTGGAAAAACGGGATGATTTCCTCTTGCCAGTATATGCCTTTGTATTCTTTCTTCAGATTCACAAACGGGTTACTGGCTTTGCTGTGCCAGATATATGGCAGCCCAGTCTTCACTCCTAGACCCAAATGGTCAGTGATTACCTACAACAAGGTCGAACCGTTTAGCCAGATGTGTTATTAATTCATCGTTTCTTCAAATCAAGTTTAACAATTTTCCCCTCCTATGTGTTGTAAAAGTCCCAGCCTAGCCATGCTCAGTTGAACACCGCTAAGGCGCTAATCGCACCAAACCCGTCTGGGTGCTAGACCAGCTGTCACGCCATGAGTATTACAAACTATGCTAAGGAAACAAATTTCAGATGCAACCATTGAAGGGAGTTCAGAGAACCGAAACGAAACAGGATTTTTGGGTCTATCAGTTTATTAGAATATACGAACGTTATAATGAAGGTGTAGCCGCATAGATAGTGTTAGCCATTTGAACAATAAAGTGCAATAAAGTTAGTGAAGAACACACCTTAGTACACCAGCCAGCCCACATATCGTCGTACCTCCCAATAGGCTGGCCATCACCCATGAGCCCAAAGTACATTGCAGGACCAATGAGTTCCCTGTGGAATGCAAGATTCATTCCACACATAGGGAACAGAGATCCTTTAGGAATTGTCAATACAGTATCCACATACCTGTGCAAGAGGATGAATACAATTTAAGACAGACAGAACTACATGATCAAATGAGTAATAAAAGAATATGTGAGCATTTGTTTTATTTACAAAATAAAAGAGCAATAGATTAAATATGAGCCTTCTTTCTGAGATTTTAGGCTAACCTAGTATTGCGCTCAAGAGGCTTGACGAGCTGAGTTGGCGCATCGTAGTCAGGGATGTTGAGCCACAGTCCATGGGAGACGGCAGTTGGCACGCCTTCCCTCAAGCTAAATGGGTAGCCACGGACAAAATCTGCACCATCCCTGAATGGATCATACAATGTGTTGAAGAAGAATGGAGTGGATGGAGTGAGCAGATTCTGAATATGTTGGGACAAAGCATTGATATCTTTCCCAGTTGGATCTTTGGCCACCTATTCACATTGCATTCATTTCATCATTTTAGAATACAAACATAACATATAGTACTACATATTCATATTATCAAAGAGAACAGATTTATATGATCACATTACATCCATGACAGAAAAGGAAAATTGATTAAAGTTCCTAGTAGCACTCTCCCACTTCCAATTTTCTCCAGCACAAATAGTTTGGTTTCTTAATTGAAATGCACCACAGGCCACTTGGCTCCATATAATATCCAGTATTAAATATGTTGATTGAATCTCCACAACTTGAAAAGAAAAAAACTAACACTAACAGCAACTCAAGAAAATAAGATATAATAAAGTACTATCTAGCACAAGTTCACCATCATTCATCTCCTTCGTTATATTCATATAACATGATAAGAAAACAAATGCAAACACTATATTACAAATGCAATGTCCCACATTAATTTATTATATCCGAGAAAAGAGCACACCCTTATCTGAAGATTATTTTATCAGTTCTTTCCCATTAATCTTTTGTTAGACGGTCTGAAAAAAAAAATAGAGCTTGTAAAATGAGTGTAATGGAGATTGGAGAATAATGTCTTAATTTCATTTTGTATTGTGTTAGACTTGGTGGAGAATTCTTATATTCTTGCGTGTAAAAAATGTAACTTTTGTATACTATGTGAGTGTGACGGTAAATCTCATATGTTTTTTAATAATATTTGCACTTTTCCTATAAAAAAAAAATGAGTGTAACGTGACTAACGTCCAATGTAATTATGTAAATCTCTTTAAATCTAGAATCCAAAAGAGGGTTCACTTGAACGAGAGAAAGAGAGAGATTTGACAAAGCAGAATGGAAGATTTTAAATTTTTAAATGACGATTACGAAGAACTTCACCAATTCAATTTCAAAACTTTAATTAGATCCATTACGTGGGCCTAAAAGACATAATTTTGATTACAGTGCCCCCACAAAAAGCAGAAATCCATTTCCCAATCATAAGCAACGTGGGGGCTGGATCACGGTTTGTGGGTGCACTGCAGTGCATCACAGCATAACACACACCCCAAAGAAGAATTTCCGAATAAACAGAGATATTCTTCTTCTAAGACCGTTGACTTCCCAGATCCCCAAACCAAACAACGAAACCACATCCGCAGTCCACACACATTCAGATCCAAGTCGTAACTCGGACTCCCAACTCACCAATCCGACTCAATTTCAAAATTGAACAGCAAAAATGGGGAAAAAAAAACTCACAAAGCAGTCGTCGTCAATGGTGAAGATGTACTTCTTCTTGGAGACGAGGAATCCGAAGCATCTGCAAGCGGAGTCCTTGAAGGAGATGCAGGATGCCTTGGGACCCAGGATCCGATTGATGTCGTTCCGGTTGTAGAGTTCGTAATCGAACCCCTCGGGAACTTTGATCACCTTGGTCGGGTCCCCATCCTGAACGATGATCAGATGGTAGGGCTCGAAGAAGGGGCGCCACATCTCCAAGAAGTCCAAGTTCCTGATGGTCGGAATCACTATGTCGAGGTCATCCTTGAGCGGCGGCGACACCTTACTGGCCGGCGTCGACATCTTTCTCTCTCTTTAGGATAGGAAAAGGGTAAAAAGAGATCTCAGGGAATCGAGAAGAAGGTGATGGGGTGGAAGAGTCGAGGAATTGGGAATGAATTTATAGAGTTTAAGGGGGAGAGAGGGGGATGTTCTTGTATCGTAGCATGAACGAGGAAAAGATGGACACAACCAAGCAATGCAACATACAGTGTGACGGGGGTAGGGAGTAGGGTGGGGTGATGGGCGTTTTGGAAGACTTAAAAGTTTGAATCTAGTAAGTGTGTCAAATTCACAATTCACATGGGTTTGCCTGTCATTCCACATTTTTAGGAAATTATTAGGGTTTTTAGTCCTCAAACAAAAATCAAAATAATAATCTTCTTTATTTAGATGATGGAGTGTTTAAGTGGTATTATTGCTAGGTCAATAAAGGATAATCTTGAATTGGAGATGAAGGAATGGACTTAAATGGTGTTAATGGTAGTTCAATTCTTTTTTTTTTGCTAATAAATGGAGTATGTGATAGGGAGAGTATTGTAATTGGAATTTTTTTCACTACTTTTATTGCACCATAAATTGTCAAAATATGAATTTTTTTGGTAACGAAACTTACACATGCTTTTATCATGCTATATTATCTTGATTTATCACTTTAGATTCACTTTTTGCTCGAGTTTTTGTATGATTTGTTTTATTTTATATACCAAATTAAATTAATATGGTAGGACTGGGTGGTGATATATGAAAAATATATATGAGAATAAAGAGTAAAATGGTATAGCTACCGATGCAACTAATGTGAGAATTTTGCACTTTTTGTCATGCAGGACACATAACCTCTTTAAAATTGTCTCAATACTTTCACTTTTAGTCTCAAATGATTATTTCTTTGCAGACTTGGTTCCATAAAACTTTACATTTGCATATTTAATCCCATACAGCTTTATTATTAGTTCCAAAAATTTATATTCATATTTTATTTTATTTATTTACTTTTTTTATTTATTTTTATTTTTTCTTTTTAATATTACCAAATTATTAGTAAATTCAAAAAAGACATGTTGAAAAAAATAAAAAAAATAAAACATGAATACATACTTACAATTCTTTTATTCTATTTATTTATTTATTTACTTATTTATTTATTATTATTTTATTTTTTATTTGACAATTAAATATTTGCAAACTTGGTCCGATAAAACTTCATCTTTACATATTTAGTCTTATACAGATGTATTATTGATCCAAAAAATTTAGATTCATATTTTATTTTATTTATTTACTTATTTTTTTATTTTTATTGTTTTCAAAAAAGACATGTTCAAAATAATAATAATAATAATGATAATAATAATAAACAAATATGATAAAAAGTAACACTATTGGTTATAAGAATTTAGATTCATATTTTATTTTATTTGTTTATTTACTCATTTATTATTTTATTTAATGTTATATTTTTATGACTTTTTAAAATATATTCAAAATAATAATAATAATAATAGTCAGTATTAAATAAATAAATAAGCATAAAATATGAATTTTATTTATTGGGACAAATAATGTAATTGAGTGGGACTAAATATGCTATGTTGAAGTTTTATGGGACCAAGTCTGCAAAGAAATAATCGTTTGGGACTAAAAGTGAAAGTATTGGGACAACTTTAAAGAGGTTATGTGTCCTGCGGAACCAAAGGTATAAAATTCTCCAACTAATGTTTATAATTTTATTTAAAATATGGTGTATTGAATAATTATTTTTTAAAATTTTAGTATTAATTTCAGTGCACGCCCAATTAAATTTATAAATGTTTGAATATATATATATATTTTTTAAGAATGCCTTATAAAAAGTTTATCATTAAATTTGTTAGAAACTGCATCAAAGTTCATACATGAATCATGATGCAGATATGTTAGTTAATAGAGTATATTATAGAGTGATTTTGAAATGCACCTTATTTAGTTTAATTTTTATTCTTTTGTTTAATTTGATGGTGATGATTAAATAAAATTAAGGTGGTATGAGATTATTTCACATGAGATCGTTTTTAATGTTTTTTAAATAGTTATTACTTTTTATGTATATACTACAAATTGTTCATGATATAATCAACTATATTATTATTATTTTTTATTAATTTGAGTATCATTTTTTATTTAAATATTATTATTTATTCATCTCACAATATTCTTCGTGTTTGATGTGAGACGATCCCACTCAAATCTTTTCCATACAATTATAATATAGTACTACGTCCGTCCCAATAATTGTGTTTGTAATTATTGGGATGGATGAAGTAATTTAAATCATTCAGATCTACCAATAACAAGTGCACCTCAATTAGACCCCATATTATAATATTATAGTTAATTCCTATATTAATTACCATCTTATCCCTTGTTATATCCTCTAACGAGTTTTTTTTTCATTTGGTATACAATGTATTTCATATTTTATTTTACAGGATAAATACTTTATTAATAAAAATATTATTTTTTCATTGAAAAGAAAAATGAAGGATAAATTTAAGGGTATGAAATTTTATGCTAAATTAAATGTCATGTCATTTAATACACAAAAATATGAAGGCAAAAATTTCTATGGACCCGGGCGCACGGACCACATTTCGTGCGCCTTTAAAATTTTGTGTTAAATTGTATACCCTTTAGTATAAAAATATGTACCCTTTATTTTCTAAGGAAAATTATTGTGTGTATCTAGGCGGCGCATGGACAACACTCCGTGCGCCTTTAGAATTTTCTGTTAAATTTTATACCCTTTAGTATAAAAATATATACCCTTTATTTTCTAAAGAAAAAAAATATTCATGAAAAGTGTATACCCTTTAGAATAAAATGGTGTACCTTATATTAATTAAAGTGTATACCCTTTAGACCAAAGCAATGTACCATTACACATAATACTAAATTTCTAAAGGAACACGGAATGTGTTCCCATGCTCCCGGCGCACGCAAACCTCACTCAAATATGAATATTGAATCGGGTCGGACCTGAGTACATGAATCGTGAGTCCAAATGCACATAAGTTATTTAATTTTATTCAATAATGTATATGTGTTTGTTTATTAATGAATGTAATATTTTTATTTAATTATTCATTAAAAAACTAACAACAAATTCACCAACAATTGGTAATAAATTATATACTCCATATTTTAATGATATGTTTTATTAATTCGTGGATTGCTTTTTATTATTAAAAAAAAATTGTAACTTTTTTTACATCTAAAATTCTTTCCATTAAATCATCTCTCACAAATATTTACATAAAAAAACATGACACTCTTTATTTAATTATTTTTTTTAAATGATTATACTAATAATATGTTTACAAAAAAAAAAGATCGGAATGGATTACGGTTCTTTTTAAAAAAATATTATGTAATAATATAGACACTAAAAATGTGATTTGAGAATAAATTACGATTCTTTTAACTAAAAATAAAAGTTTAAAGTCTTTTGAGAAAATATCTTTAAAATCTCAGCAAAATATTTTGGGTATTAAATGTTTGACCCAAAAACTAACGGTTCAATAAATGCTCTAGATTTAATTGCTGCTTGACTCAACTAAATCGTAAAGTAAATTATACGCATGTAGTGAATAGTGATAGTAGTGAAGTACTAATTGTAATTAAGTTTAAGAAATGGACAAATAAATTATGTAATTATATACTTAATAAGATTTGAAATTTTACAGTAAAATCTCGATAAATTAATAATCTCGATAAAATTAATAATTTGTTAGGTTTCAAGTAGGGACCAATTCAAATTTGGATACCAATAGTCAATTATTTAATAAAAATAATATTTAAATGATTCCGTGTAGTACGCAGGTTTCATACTAGTATACTTCCTCCGTCCCGCCACAAGAGCGTAGCTAACTTGGTTTGCCACGAAATTTTTCATTTTCGTAGCCAAGTTTAGCTACGAAAATAAAATTTTGTCGCTAAACGTTAACGGGAAAATTAAAATTTGTTGCAAATATTAGCGATGAAATTTATGTTTTCATCGCAAATATTTGGGACGAAAATTATTTTTTCATCGCAAATCTTAGCAATGAAATTATAATACCATCGGTAAAATGAGCGATGAAAATTTTTAAAATCATCGCTAGGTTAGCAACAAATTAAAAATTTTCCCCGCTAAACTGTTGAGTTCATCTATTTATATTATTTTCTATTTTAAATAATATATGAATTCATTTTAACTATATAATTTGTAATATGTCAAATTTCAAATTCTTAATCACAAATATATTAAAATAGAAATAATACAATCTTACAAAAATATATTAGAAAATGACATTATTTGAATTCTTACAAAACTATATGTAAGTTGTACATACTTTAAAAAAAATAAAAGCTAATGTTTTCCTATCCTTGAAGCCCTGAAACCTGTCAAGAGAAGAAAGATGAAATGAAAATTTAATAAGGTATACAATCTTACAAAAACCATAAAAGTGTGGAAAGAAATGTATACGTATACAATTCAATAAAGTATAAGCATTCAAAGAAACAAAAGGTAAATAAAAAACTCAAATTTTATATAAATTCAAAGATAACAAGTGGTGAGTTTAAAATTAACAATTCTTACCATTCTTGCATGATGGGAATGACACACTTCTTCTTAATGTCCCTCAATAAAGCCCTGCACATATCTAAAAGACAAGGAAAAACCAAACTGCAGAAGTTGACAATCAAATATAAAATTAAAGAAATGAAACAATTAACTTTAAAGTAATATTGTTTAGCAACTCACCCAACTCATTCTCCCAACTAGAGTAACTTTGAAGTACATATAAGAATCAATCAAATAAAGTTAATTGTCACATGTTTATATAAAGGTGATTAAGACCCAACTAAAAGAAAAAAGGCAAACAATCCACCAAGAACTCATTCTAAGAATTTCATAAATGGAGAACTTAAGATTAAGTGTAGGGAGAGATAAAGGACAAGAAAAACCTTATAGCATGTCTTCTTTCCTTTGAGTTTGCCAATCATGGTGTATAAACCTACACATTAGATGAACTTTGAAGAGAATGCTAATCACAAGGTCATCTTAGTTCATCATCTTGCAAACTTTTCATATAGTTAAGCTCAACCATTATCATAATAAAATATATCTAAACTCAATTCCAATAATCATCTAGTAAACTCATACCAATAATAAAGTCATATTTCCAAAATTCAATCCACAAGCACATAAGAAAGGAATTTTTAAGCTCTCATTCAACTGTAGTAAATTTATTCGTATAAGCTCTTAACATAAATTCAACAAAAATAATGGTTTTGCCCAAATCAAGCCTCATATCATCACATGATTCCCAAATACCAATAATACACATATTTGTAACTTATATCAAGGAGAAGAAGAATTCATACCTTTTGGAGGTAGATATTAATTTTTGAAAATTTTCCTCAAAGTTCTACAATGCTGCTCATGAGCCAACAATTTAATTCAAAGCTTTTGCTTGATTCTAAGTTTCTAAACTGTTTATTTGAATTTCATGAAGAATATTAGAGATTTAAAGAGCAAAAAATTGAAGCCAAGAAATTGGATTAGAAATGAGTACTTGAGAGGAAGTTGCAAATTTGAACTTGAACTTGCAGCATAAATGTTGAACAGCCGATTCGAACCAACGGACCTGCTGGTCGAACTGGTTCTACCCTGTGAACCCAAATTTGCTTCTTCTTCCTGCCGTTGAACTGAAATTTTGCAGCCAAACACTGAATCAATGTCGGGAAAGTAGGACTCCACCACCGATTCTCGATCACGCCGCCGGGAACTGCTGTTCTTGACCACAACAGAGGAGAGGAATAACTAATATTTAAGGCAGACAACAGAGAAGTAGGACATCAGAGGCGAGGATTACTGAACTTATAGCTGAAATCTTACCTTCTTACTGTGAATACATTCAAGCCGCCGAGAATGAATATTGTGCGGGAGGTTAAGAGTTTCTCTTCTCGAGAATCGATTCCAAATTCTTCATGAAGGGTCGAACGACATCGGTGACAGACCGAACGAGCTGCAGTGGATGTTGAATATTTTGGGAGATGAAGGGTCGATTTTTGAAAATCGAGATCCCTTTCTTCATGGGTAAGAATGGCGGGATTTGACTTAGGGTTTCTAAGTTTCAGAAGATGTGAGTTCGTCAACTGGAGTAAACTTTAATTTAACTAATTAGCGATGAAATTTAAAAAGCGTCGTTAATATTCGCTATGAATATATCTTTTTCATCGCTAAAATATTTTTGAAAAAAATTAAAACAAAGAAGATGCGCGTTTCATGAAATCATGTTAACGACCAAGTTTACAGTTTGTCGCAAAACTTTAGCTATGAATATTTTAAATTTCGTCGCTGAGTTTGTCAAATAATTTTTAATTTAATTAGTCAGCGATGAAATATAATTTTCGTCGCTACTATTAGCTATAAATTTAATATATCCATTATTAAAATATTTTCTAAATAATTGAAATTAAGAAAGCCGCGTTTAATATGTACTACATGTCTACCTTTTATATATTTTTTTTAATTTTTATTTAATTTTGCGATGAAACTTACATATTCGAAGCTAATATTTGCAATGAATTTTAAAATCCATCGCTAAAAGTTGTGATGAATTTTAACAATTAATAGCTAAATTTAACAATGAAAATAAATATTCATCGCTAAGACACAAGCAAATTAATTAATGAAATCATAAGTATAAATTATTCTTACCCTAAGCAGGTGAGAAAAATAACTGAATTAATTTTTTTATTGTATAATTATATTCGCAACGAAAATATCATTTTTCATTGCAAAACGTAGCGATGGAAATAAATATTTTGTCGCAAATAGAATTTTTAAAATCTTTATTTTTATTGTATTATTACATTAGCGACAAAATTATAAATTTCATCGCAAATACTAGCGACTAAATTAGTATTAGTCGCAAATTACCAAGTTTGCAAAGAAATAAAATTCTTTTGTTGCAAACATTAGCAATGAAAATTAATTTTTAGTCGCAAATAGGTTATTAAGGATTTTTAATTTTTTTTATATAATTTAATTAGCGATGAAATGTTAAATTTCATAGCAAATAATAGCAACAAAATTGAATTTAGTCTCAAAGTCAGAGGTTTGCGATGAAATTACAAAATTTTGTCGCAAATATTTGCAACGAAAATATATTTTACGTCGCAAACTTGAATTTTTATTTAATTTTGAGAAAATCGTCAACTTAGCTACAAAACTTCAACTTTCATCGCTAAACTACTTATTTTGGCGATGAAAAATTTTTTACCGCTAAACTTCCACTTTCTTGTAGTGTAATCTCCGTACAAACAGTAAACGTAACTTTTTTCATGGGACGAAGGGAGTATATATTATACTCCATATATTAGCAACTTAAATATTCTAAGATAATTTAGTAAAAATCAGAAACCACTGTTATTTGTTGAACTTCAAATTTGCATTAATTACATTACATCTTAAAATCTTTCAATTGCAGCAAGTTGAAAACAAATAAAATAGATTAATATTTTATATTAGTATAATCACATAATTGATTTGATTTATAAGTAATAATATATAATTGTGAATCCCTTAAAGTATAAATCTTATATTCTAATTGATATATTCATAATATGTATAAGTAAATTATGAAAATTATATTTTTTGATTGAGGCAAGTTGAAAACAAATAAAATAGATCAATATTTTATATTGATTTAGTTATAGGATTTATTACCACATAATACAAATTATACACTCAATACACTAGGATAAGAATATTACTACTAATACAATACATTAAAATGAAATACCGAATATATCCATACATAAATAAGATAAATATATTAAATACAAATGCTTTTTTTAAATGTATATACTTGGTGAAACTTATTTTTCTCTCTCTCTCAAAGCCCTCTTTCTTCTTCTCTAAATTCTAGCGTTTTCCTCTGGTCGGTCAGAAGAGAGCGTCGTGCCTACCTTGAAGACGACTGCCTAATCCGGCGAAGATCTGAACTCCCCTTGGAAACACAATCTAATTTTATTAGTGCTTGCGCTGAAAAACCTAGATTATGAGTTGAGTTTTTTTTTTTTTTTTTTTTTTAATTTAGATTTATGTTGTTGCATTTGACAGATCATTTGTTAGTTGTTCGGTGACAAGCTTTTGCCCTGTTTCACCCGTTGTATTTAGAGGATTTTATTCCTTGTATTGCTACTCCACCATTCTCTATTCTAATTCATTACTCTGTGAGAATAATATATATTATTGTAGTGATAAAAATTTTATTATTTACAGTTTTGATTCCAGTTGAGGCAATACAAGTTATTGAGGCGATCCAATTGTTAGGATCAAATTTTTATTATTGTTGTGATTCAGTTGCTGCAGAATTATTCACTCTAATCCCTCTTTAGGTTTATAGACATTATGAGGCAAATAATGTCATCTTGAAAGTAATTTTATTTTATGTTCAAATCAACTTTGAATATAAATGTAGAATTTCTGAAAGCGAATGGATTATACTGAATTCAAATTTTTTGAATACTTCTAAATATTTCTGAATACATACTTATTTAGATTACCTTAAAATATGAGTATAGGATTTCCGAAAGTAAATACATTCAATATAAATATTTCTGAATACATTGTTCTTATCGTGGTAATATTTGATTCATTACAATAATTTTTAATTAATTTTTGAATATCAAAATATTTCTGAATACATTGTTCTTATTGTAATATTTGATTCATTGCAATAATTTTTAATTAATTTTTAAATATCAAAATATTTCTGAATACATTGTTCTTATTGTGATAATATTTGACCAATCACGATAATTTCTTAATTAATTTTTGAATAACAAAATAAAATGATCCAATCTTTTAAGTTATTTCTAAATATTGAATACCAAAATATTTCTGAATGGATAAATGATTTTTAAATAATTTTTGAATACCAAAATTTTTTAATTAATTTTTGAACACCAAAATAATTCTTAAATAATTTTGAATATCAAAATAATCTAATTGGTTTACAAAATAATTGGAATGAGATTTTTTAGGAAATTTGAAATTTCACTTCCGCTTGAATTTAGGAGTAAATAAGGGGGTGGATTCTATTTCTAATATTAAAATAATTAATCTTATCCTTTTAAATTATTATTGAACACAATAAAAATAAGGTTAAAAATATTATTATTGCACAATTAATGAGATATTATACTCACATAATTGATTTGATTTACAAGCAATACTCCCTCCGTCTCATACTTATATGCACCGGTACTGTAGATACGAAGTTCAAGAAAAGTTAATTTTTGACCAACTTTATTGACTTTTTAGGGGTATAATGGTATTTTTAGGTAATAAATAAATTATAAAGTATGTTATGTGTGTTAGGTGGGAGTGATATTTTTAAAATTATGATAACTTTTGAGGTTGTTGGTTAATGTGAAGTTTTTTTTTGGGTGATGAAAATAAGTGTGGGACGAACGAAAACAAAAAGTGTGAAAATAAGTGTGGGACGGAGGGAGTAATATATAATTGTGAATCCATTAGTATAAATTTATATTCTAATCGATATATTCCTAATATGTATAAATAAATAATGAAAAATATATTTTTTTTTGTATATAACATTTTTAAATTAATAAATTATTAATTTATTAATTATGTAATATCTCTCTAAATTAATAAATTATCCGGTCCCGAGTATATTAATTTATAGATCAGGTTTTACTGTAGTACTCACTCCATCTATTTACAACTTATATTAGTATTATTAACCTATAAAAGTCACTCCATCTATCAGCAACTTATATTTTACACTAATTTTCTGCAACTTATATTTTATACTAATTTTCAGTTAGTTTTTTAAAAGAAAAAACAGAATGTAAAAAAAAAAAAACTATAATTATTATGAAATATATTACATTACTTTTATAAAAGTCAATCAATAAAATTGTGAGATCTACGTTTTCTTAATCTCTTAAAAAAATGTTCGTAATTTAGGAGAGGAGTTGTAATGTAATTCCATCCGTACGTAATGACCAAATAAGTTGCATGCTACTTCCAGATAAAAAGTGAAGAATTGATGCATAAGTCCACAAAAGTGTTGAAATGTCTCTTAATTGCACAATTAATTGAGGGATTTATTGAGATTTTAATCGAGTCTTTTTAACCATTAAGTTAGCCAAACTTTCGTTGAATATATCTAATAATAATAATAATCTAAGTAATAACACATTCATGCACCCACTTAATTGTTGCAACTTAAGGGTAGTTGACTAAAAAATTATATATATATATATATATATATATATATATATATATATATATATATATATATATATATATTTCACTTTGCTTGTTACTTGAAATATAAATTAAAATTATTATTTTGTTATTAAAATGAGAGTATTAATAGTATAGAGGATTAGGTTTTGAGTGAAACTCAATCATAATTCATAGCTTTATAAAATTATTCAGAGTTGATATCCGTGCACTAAGTGGCACACATGCATCTATATATGTATATATTTTTATTAAGTAATGTATATATGTTTCTTAATATTTTATAAAATTTTTACATTCAATTTTTCATTAAAAAAATTAACAGAAAATTTGTTAGCAAAGTGTATATATATTTTTAAAGGTGGATGCACCGGATAATTAGTAAATTATTCATGTGACTTATATATTATTCTAAGAGGTTAACCTTTATATATGAAGTAATTTTTATTGACAAAAACTCTGTGTTTCCGGGTCACACTGTGCCCCATGTAAACACAATAAATTAATACTAAAACTAACATTATTAAATTCTTGTGTTCGTGTGTCCGGGACATTGGAGACCAACTCATTTTTATTTATCAACTTTGGTGTTGATTATCATCTTTCGAAAAATATATCCTACAACTTTGAAAATTATAATTACAATTTAAAAATAAACACTAAAACTCGAAAAATAAAAATTAAATTTTAAGAGTATATAAAAAATATTTCCTCCGTCTCCTTTCTATATATCCATTTATTTTTGAGTTGATCTATTGTGCAACAATTGCACCTTAAAAACATATCTGTATTTGTAAACGGGTCAGATATAAAAGGAAAAAATACCTGATTAACTCATTTCACTCATTCATTCCTTTCACTCTTAATCTGCGTTCTTCTTCTCCCCCAAATAGATCTGGTTTCCTCACGCTATTCACTCTCGATCTCTCTCCCTCCCCAATCTCTCTCCATCTCCAATCTCTCTCCATCTGCTTTTCTTATTTCTTCTCTCCAAATAAGTTTGAAGAAACACGCTTTTCACTCCTCTCTCTCACCCCCCAATCTGCATCTCCTCTCTTTTCTCTCCAAGGTTTCCGGCTAGAAGCGCTTCAGCGACGAACAGTGACGGTTGGATTCTAGGTAGAAAGGCGATGGTTGTAATATACTTTTCATTGTGCGACAGCGACGGGTCAGATCTGGCAACAACGGGTCAGATCTGCCATCGTCGGCCTCGATCGATGATTCCGAAGGCGTCGTGATGGTTGGCGCTAGATGGGGAAGAGTTGGAGCAATTTGTAGCAGATTTTGACATTGTTATAATTAGATCCGACGCAAATTTCGAATCTCGCTGTTAAGCACTAATGTAATGTTAAACTGTATTACTTTTTTTATAATATTGTATAACTTATTATTAGTTAATATATATGTGTTAAAGTGGTGAAGATGAGAGAAAGAATAATAAAGATCGTTTGTTCTGAAATTAACGCGTTAATTTGTTTACTATGCTTCATATTTGTGATCCATCTATTGTCTCAAATCTTCGCTATCAGATATTGTATTTTTTGTAATTCAATAGTGTATAATTTTTTCTTAACAAGTGTATTAAGTTTTTTATTTTTTTAATATTTTTGGTTTTATACGCTACTTTGAGAAAAGTAATACAA
This sequence comes from Pogostemon cablin, assembly GCA_023678885.1. Taxonomy (NCBI): domain Eukaryota; kingdom Viridiplantae; phylum Streptophyta; class Magnoliopsida; order Lamiales; family Lamiaceae; genus Pogostemon; species Pogostemon cablin. The sequence goes on along the minus strand of CM042962.1, from coordinate 6,857,756 downwards.
TTATAAATACAATCATATACAATAATGGATAACCATAAAAATATTTAAAAAAAAAATAACTTATGTATGTACTTATACTCATAACTGTATTATGTTTTTAACATAAGTGTATAGAACTAAAAATATTAAAAATATATATTTTTAATTTATTAATGTATGTATTTGTATTTATAATTGTAATTAAATGTTTATGATACTTGAATCACAAAGTTGTAATTATTTATGATAAGAAAAAAAATAAAAGCAGCTGTAATGAAATTTGAGAGAGACAAAGACCATCAGGAGAGTTGATGGTAAAAGTTAGGATGAGAGAGAAAAATAATAATGAGAGATACGGCATCAGAAAAAAGAAAAAAATAAGTTAGGATGAGAGAGAAAAATAATAATGAGAGATACGGCATCAGAAAAAAGAAAAAAATAAGGAGAGGGAGCGTTAGAGAAAAATAAAGAGAGAGAGTAAAAAAATAAATAAGGAGAGAGAACGTGAGAGAAAAATAAGGAGAGATAGAGAGTCAGAAAAAAATAAAGAAGAAAAATAAGGGATTGGGTCAATTTTTTTTGAGAAATTTTCACATTTGGTCCCATAAGAATTCCTTCAATTCAATTATAGTCTCGTAGGAATATATTGGTCTCATAGCTATCAGTTTTGGTTACATAAGAATATAATAATTGAAATTTTTTATTCCTAATCAACTTATATCATATCTTTATTGCCAGATTTTCCTTTTCCTTCTATTTTTCAAAATAGACACAGTCCATTACGACCATATCAAACCCATCATGCTTCCGTACATTAATTAAACAACATTAATCTCATAGCTAATCAACTTAAAACAATAACAGTACCTTTTTTTACCGTCAATCCACCGGGTATCCGGGAGGTTTTACAGCTGCTCCTCACAACCAATCACGCGCCCCGCAGTGTGATGGATCAACCCCATTCTTTCAGCGGATATCAGCACAACCCTGGTTCGTTTCCTACGATGGGTGTACAGGATGCTGCTACTATTTTTGCCGGAAATATGGAGATTAAAGTTGTAAAAAAATAGAAGGCTACATGCGGGCAGCAGCCCGAGATTATTTATTTATTGAATGGAGAATTTTATTACACACTCATCCTCACTGAACAAGATGAGATAACTCCTTTAGCTACCTATTGTAGCTGCACTCAGAACACTCATACAAAGAAAAAAAAGAGATACAATGTTTATTTTAGAAAGAGAAAACAGAAGGTGATGGTCTATGTCTTCTGCTTCCTCAACATACCTATTTATAGAGGCTTTTGGATTTGAAATCCGGATTTCAAAGCCTCCAAATATTTTGTGACGTCACTACTTACGTCATTGCTCTTGCGTCAGCACTTACGTCATCTACATTGGATCCCAACTTTAGTAGTTGGCTGGTCCTTCTCCTTTATTGAATTATTTTTTGTGATGTCATTGCTTGCGTCATCTTTTATTGGATGCCAACAGCTGGCTGACTTCTTTATTGGATTCCCTTTTCTGGGTAATCCTCCCTGTCAGGTCACATGTCTCTTACCATTTCGGAAAGATTACCTGACTCTTTCTTTTTTGAGGAGTCATTTATTCTCTTTAGTGCCTGATGATTCTCCCGGCTCCTGGGTATTCCAAAGGGATTTTACCCTCTTCTTTCCACGTGTCTCCATTGGGGGTGGATCAGCAGTTCTGATTATCTCTATGCCCAGCCTTATTCATTTTCCAAACTCCGGCTCTGTTTGGGTGGAACAACTCAAACATACCTTGTTTGTCCACTGCCCGAAATGGGCCATGTTACAATATCTCCGATGAGTTTGTTTACTCACTGGAATCTTGTTTTTCCAGAGAAATTCTTGTTTTCTTGGATCGCCTTCTCCGTATACATTGTCTTCTTTCCTATTAAAGTATTCAACAGGAAAGACCCATTCAAAGATTTATGCTCGAACTTGAATGAGAACTTCACCTCCACCATTGCTTTGATGCAAGCGTACAAACCCCTCGCTCGACGTGTAAAGATCTATTCTTCAGAATAAGTAGAAACCAAGACTGGTTCCTTTCCAGAAGACTCCTTGATTTTATTTGATGCTGAGACATCGGGTCTTCTTAACTTGATGAAATGAAAGGCCTCGTGATTGCCTTTCCCTACTAGTTGAAGCCGCACTTGTGAAGTAAAGCTCCAATACATCTCCCCTGGATAGGGTTGAGTTATTTTCCCATGCCTTGAAACCTTTTCTCCCAGCCAATCTGGAAGTTTTGAAAGTTCTGGGAAGCCTGGTGTAATAGTATAGATTAAAGCTAGTGCTCCAAACTCATATAATTGTTTAACATCATTTGGATTTGAGCCTTCTCGCATCCGAACTCGAGGATATTCTCCATATATATCCACCCGGCATTTCCCAGATATGAACCCAAGACATAGTCTTAGACATCTTCTCCGGGAGTTTACTTAGTTCCTTTCTGATTTCTTCATAGGGAACCAGTTGCATCTCCATCATATTTCATGTAAGCTCCATTGGGATGGCTATCTCCCCTTCCGTCACTTTGTATATGATGTTGTGTTTTCTCTTCTTGAAACTTGGAAAGAATTTTTCCAATTTTCCCATAGTGAATCCATCGTATAAACTGAGTCTTGGATCCTCCTTCATGATTATCATAAGGGTTTTATGAGAAATAGATGTCTGGGAGAAGAATCCAGACATATATTCTTGCATCTCTTTTCTGAAGATTTCCTCTTCACTCCAACTCATCTTCGGAAGATTCGTCTTGGCTAAAGAATTCTTCTTCATAGATGCTCTCATCCGAGGGTATATCTTCGAACTGATATACCTGTACTATGTCTTAGAAGTAAACAACTTCCTCTATTTCTGGAGTTGTTTTGAACTGCCGTACTCCCCTCTTCTGGTTTTCTGGGTAATCGGGTGAGATATGCCCTATAGCTCCACAAATATAGCAGTTACAATCCTTGAATCTTTCGTTTGCTCGTGTAGCTGCTCTTTGAAATATTTTTCTTGTGGGAGTTCTCCCTGTACTCCTCTGGTTTGATCCTGAGGATAATGCTTGATTCCTTGAACTCCATCTTGATGGTCCAGATCTCTGCCCTGATTTATAGCTTCGGGCCTTCGGTTTATACCAAAAGGATCTTGGTCTTCTGGATCTCCATTCTCCGCTCTTTTGGGTGTGAGGATGATATTTTTCATCCATTTATGTTTTCTTGGGGTTCTCCCAATGATAGTTGAAAGATCATTGCTTTCACAGCATAAGGGTACAGTTTTGTTGATTCCCCTTAATCTCTTGTAATTTTTGTATAGCGATGCTTGATGACACCACTCTGCTATCTTGGCTTTAAGAAAAGACATCCTCCTTGCTATTGAATCCAGCTCACATGGTTCATACTCTTTGATTAGCATTTCTCTCCATGGGCTTGGAATCTTGGCAAATAATATGTGGAATACTTCATCCTCTTTGATCTTTGATTTCTATCTATACTCTGTGAAGAGTTTGATGTACTCATCTACATGACAAATGTCAAGTAGTTCTAGGCTGTATAGGACATTCTTATACTTATTTTTCTTCTCTTCTTCCATTTCTTCGAAGTATCCTACTCCAATGAAGTGGATCTTGAAGATTTTGGCCATGCGATCAACAATATTGCCTAGATCATCACCTTCCATGACCTCCTTCTTGACCTCGTCTGAGAGTACATCTCAGACGCACTTTACTGATCCTTCTAGGCTCATAGTTAGGAATCTTATGAACCCTTCCTTGTCCAGCTCAAGTGCACCTCCTGCAATCTTCATAGTGTTGGTCCACTTATCGATCAAAGTTTCTCGGTTTTTGAAGTCGAGAGTGTCGAGGTTTAAGATCAACACGTATGGATTTATCAGTTCTAGGCGAGACCGACCATATGGGGTGTTGTGTATATTAGATCCTCGAACTTGGCTTGCTCCTGTTGCCATTCCAATTGCCTTCAACTTGAAGTTTCCTGGTTGTTGAAATATTTCTTTTTGCCTTCCTTCGTAGACTCCTTGTGTTCTAGAAGTTCTCTCATCTTGGCTCGAATCACGTTGGGTATGCTGAGTGTGCGACTATTGTTAGGAGCCAGAAGTCTCTCCAACATTCATTTTTAGATCTACAATAGTTAGTCCTTGGAAGGACTCATATAGATCTTGTAAATCTTCAAGATTTGCTCGTTCCATCTATAGACGTGGACTCTCCATGAAGGATAGCAATCATCTTCTCACTTTCCAACTTTGGCCTTGTGACCTCAGTCGTCTTCCCCTTTTGGTGTAAAAGGGGTTCCGTTCCGAAGGTTAGTTGCAACCGTCCACCTAGCCTTCTTCCTATCACCTTAGTTTCCAAGAACTTTGCTTGTTCTGTCAACTTTGTGATAAGGTCGAGTTGCTTGTTCTGCAACTTCTCCATCTTTTCCATCTTAAGGCTGATTTCGAACATCGTCTTGGGCATGCTCTGATAATATTCTTCAAAGAATCTCAATGTATTCTGCAATTCTCTAAGATTTTGATTCATCTTAGAGATCGGCCTCAATCTCCTTCCACTCCATCATTCGTCCCAGTGTGAAGTGATAGGGCTTGCAGATCTCTCTTGGACCCTGGTTGGGTAATTTCCTCCATTGTATGTGTTTGGGGACACTTCCATGGATCTCGGTAAAACTTCGGATTTCTATGATGTTTCTTGATACTTTTTCGAGTATCTTATCTGCATCTGACGTAGTTCCTCTAAAGATTCTTCCTCGTTGTAGTTGGCACGAATGTTGGCCAACTCTCTCCTTTAATTTATGCCTTCATACTATCAGTCGACATCTTCATCTCTCTTTTCCGTAATTTGTCTATACAACACACAATAATATTGTTGCATAGAGCTGCTTGTTTCGTCATAATTAACAGGCCAGTAGTCCCTGTTACTCCAGCTTTGAACAAGGCTGATAGTCCTGTTACTCTCGGATGTCAAACTTTCATTCGGATCCAAATATCTTGAAATTCTCCTCTCGTTAAGTGATAAATAAGTTTATAATAAATTTATCCATTCTTAAATAAATAAACCTAGGGCTCTGATATCATTTTGAAGCGTGGAAAGTTGAGTTAATCTGGCATAAGACATAAGATATGACTTGGAACTAATTTAGCATCTTTTGGGGTCAATTTTGCAAATTTACTTTTTTTAGAAAATTCCTATGGGATTAATCCTGCATCTACCTCATTATCAATTTAGATAAAATTCCTATGGGACTAAATCTGACGGTTTTGGGACCTTTTTGGCATTGAGCAATTCTTATGGGGCTAAATATGAAATTATCTCAATTTTTTTTATATATGATGAATTTGGATTTTTTTGGTGCACCTTAAAAACTGGTGCACATTAGTATTTGTCTTTATTTTTATACATAGATTAATAAATATAATATTTAAGAGTGAGTCTCTTGTGCGTCCGGGCACATGAATTTAGATTCGTGCCCCTTTACAATTTAAATTCCCTAACAATATATAAATTTAAATAGAATAGGGAGGGAAAAAGTTGTGTTCATTTGGGGACACGGACCGTATCCCCGTATTCCTGGAGGTACAGAAGCTTTTGCCAATGTTTAATGTATAACCGATGAGTATTTTATGTTGTTTTACTCTTTCATCCACACTTTATAATTTAAAGCAATGTTGAATTGTGTAATTTTATGTTAACTTTTTAAAATTTTGTTATGAGATGTGAAAAAAAAATAGATACTTTATAATACGACGGTATGAAATCACAAATTAAATACGTTTTAAGAGAACAGATGGAACACAAGGCTTTGGTTCAAACTTCATCACTGGATGTTTCACGAAGTTTATTGACTTTTTAAAAACCCTGTAAACATAATAACCCAATGTGGACCACTGACCATAAAAAAAACAATGGGCCTATATCAGGTGGAAGCTATTTTTTCAAATGAACAATTTTTACCCACCACTTGATTTTTGAATCGGCCTAATTTGCAGTAGATAATTGAGAAATTGGCCCAAATTTGTTAATTATACTTTCACAAAACCAAAACCATCTCATTAGTGAATTAAGTATGCTGTAGGCGATTCACTCTACTAATAACTTGCCTGGCCCAAATTTGATACAGCTTGCCCCATTAATAACTCATTAAGTGGGCGTTTGGTTTATTGAAGGAATCGGAATAAGAATTATAATGATAGTGTTGAGGAATGATAATGAATTTATATTTTATAATAATATTGTTTGATTGATAATAAAAAATAACTTTCATTACTATTAATGTTGTTTGACATGATTAAATTATATGAGAATAGATTCATATTTTTTGTTAGTTTTTTTTAATTTATTATTGTTAGAGAAATTTATTATTTCAATAATTTTTATTTATTACAATTTATATCATTATAGAATATTAATAATAACTTAAAATGGAGGGATTTTCGACTTTTCACCATAAAATGAAGGGCAAAAGGTCATGTATGCCCTTAAATTTATTCTTGTGGATCAAACACACCTTCAATCTATTTTTTTAGCATCCAAGCCCTTAATTTTTTTTAATGAATCAAATGTGGCCTTCATCTTTCATTAGCTTAGCAAGATTGCATTTTGTTGACTAAAAAAACTTACAACAGTCAAATGGGTGGGACCCGTGGTTAAAAATAAAATATTTCCTCAACGGAAGGAACGAGGTTGATGTAAGAGTTGGAAAGATCCAGTAGAAGAAGGCAGAGAAATGGAATTCACGGCTCCAATTACTACACCACCGCCAACCCCGCCTCCGCCGCCGTCTCCTCTACCACTGCCGCAGCAGAAGATAAGTAAGCTCCAATTACTACACCACCGCCAACTCCGCGCGCCTCCGTCGCCGCCTCCTCCACCACCACCGCAGCAAAAGAGCAGTGAAAGTGACAAAAAAAGAAGCGGAGCAACGCGCGATTCTGCAAAGGATTTTTTAATTCTCTTTAACACAAAAAGAAGAAGAAAAACAACATCGACGGGTGGAATGCCACCGCCTCGCCACCACCTTCCGCCGAGGGTGTAACGTCGGATTCCGTTTCGTCAATATCAGGGGAACCATCCTCGAGCTGGTGTTGCTGTTGATCCTGACATAATCACCTCGCACTACGAACTTCCACGCGAGGCTTTTAAAAAACGCCGCCGAAGGAAGGGGTTGCGGAGACGGAAGGGAGTTGACGCCGCTGATTGAAGCTTCATCTAGTTAGTCAAAATTGTTCATCTTTCGGGGGGGGGGTTGCATCTAGTTTAACCCCAGGGGTCCCACCCATTTGTGTTGTCGGTCCTTTTAGTTAACAAAATGCATTTTGCTAAGTTAATGAAAGATAGTGGGTAAATTTGATTATTTAAAAAAGTTAAGGGCATGAATGCTAAAAAAATAGATTGAGGGTGTGGTTGATCCCAATGTTTAAAATATCGATATCGGTAGAAATATCGGTACTTCAAATTTATGAATATATCGATGAATATATCGATGGATATATCGAATATCGATATCGATATAAGTAAAAATTAAAAAATCATGGAAACTTGAAAAAAAAAGAAAATTAATTATTTAACTTTGCAATATATTTTAACTAATTTTAATATATAAATACAATTTAAAATCTCAATAAAACTCATAACATACGATAAGCAAATCAATTACAACATATTTAAATAGTCTAAAATCATATAATACTTAATAACTAATACAAAAATGATAATTTATGATGTTTAATTGTAAAACATGTGATGTCATCTTGATCTAAAAAATATTGGTATCAACTCATCGAATTAAAGAAATTCTGAACATAGTTTTGAATGCGCAAGTAGTATTGTTATGTATCAATAAAATACTTTCTCCGTCCCGATTCGATTGAATGTACCAAAATAATTGTATTTTTGATCAGAGTATACTATCACACCATGTACATGAAAGGAAACTCTTCATTTACTTAGTAGTAATAATTTCAATGAAGAGTGATATGTGATAATTAATTAAATAAAATAAAACAGTCTTAATAATTTCATGCAAATGTTGCTCTTTTTTTATATTGATCGAATTGATGAAAAAATTTGTATTTAGTTGGTAAAAGTAAATAAAATTTATTAAAAATTTCATTAAAATATGGATAGTTTTTCGATATTTTTGATATATCCTCGATATTTTATCGATATTTTAACGATATTTCCTCGATATATCTTGACATCTGAAAAAATTTGAACTGTGGCAAATCGATATCGATATTGTTATCGATATTTTCTGATGATATATTATCGACATCAGAAAATATTTTTTTTTCCCAATATCGATATCGATACTCTCCAAATACGGATATATCGTGAAAATATCATGGATATTTCTGAAAATTTTAAACCTTGATTGATCCACAATAATAAATTTAGGGGTCTACATAACCTTTTGCCCTGAAATGAAAGTGATAGTACAAGTTTTGGGTGGGTATGAGGGATTCCCATATTTTGGGAATTGAAAAATACCGTAGCACTTTAATTCCCTCCAAACAAACACATAATGCTATTTCCTTTCCAAGTCCATTTTGATAAACATGCTTTCATAGTTTTATTTTAGATTGTTATAATAAATTATATATATATATATGAAAATATAAAAACGAGATGGCTCATTGCGCAAGCCAATATCGTCCATCAAAACTCGCCTAAAGCTCGTCTTGAAAATTGTCTTCTCCACCAATGACCAAACTCAAAAATTGTCCATTTAATTTATAACATAATCAAATCTAATGATGCATATAATGCAGCAATAACTAAAAAGATAGTTCACAACTTAAATGATTTTTGTCTCAATATTTTCAAAACCATTGCTTAAAGGGTTGTGGAAAGTCCTTCGACCCAATGTATTTCACCTCCCTCGTTTGGAAGAGTAATTATGCAGTTATTTTAATGTGTATTTCTTTGCTTAGTTGTAATTAAATTCCAAGAAAAGAAGGTGTATTCAAAGGATAACAAGAAACATTCTGAAATACTCATATATTTACTAGGTCAAATCATTTCATTTTCACATTGATGTGTTGCCTTCGATTAGTGCATGTTGTGTTTCATATATAAAGAGATGCGCTCTTCATTGCTTAGAATTCTCAAATTTTAATATTAATTAATTGTGATTTGCAAGTAGAGTTGATTAAACTTTTTATTTAATTAATACTATATTTTTAATAATATTAAAAAAATATCTATATATGTATATTTTAATATTAAATGTAAAAAAACAAAGAAAATAGCGGTCGCGCTTATGCAACCGTTGACGATTGCTCAATTAACCCTGCGATTTATTATTATTATTATTAGTATTATTATTTTTTATAATTATTCGTGAACAGTTTTATCAAAAAAAAAAAATAATCTAATCTAAAATAATAAAAATATAAATAAATATGAATATAACTAATTAGGGTTACTTTCCCCCTTCTCAAAGAAATTCAATTCGTATCATATTCGTCTTACAGGTGTTAGCAGGAAGCCTACATGTTAAATTCTTATTTCAGCATACTAATGTTATGAAGCTGCGCTTGTAACCCTCGTATAATTTTCTTATGTTCTGTCTCTGCAGCTACAATGGGTGATCTGAAGACATGGGTTTCCGATAAATTAATGTCGCTTTTGGGGTATTCGCAGCCTACTGTTGTGCAATATGTGATTACACTGTGTAAGAACATAGATGATTGTGATTTCGCTATTTCTACAGTTAAGTTGTTTTTCTGTTTGGAATTGAGGCATGGTTTGTTTGGCATGTTCTTGCAGCAAAGAAAGCTTCATCTCCCTCTGAGATAGTAAATCAATTGAAAGATTTGGAAATCTCGTCTTCTCCGGAAACGCTAACGTTTGCCAAAGATTTATTTTCCAGAGTGGAGCGTAAGACTACAGGGCCGAATGTGAGTTATTCTTGTCTTCTTTCATCAAATGAACTTAGAAATATTTTCCTAATGTTATGAGTATAATCTAATGCAATAATACTTGTCCCATTTTCTCTTTTCCTGTGTTAGCTATACCAACAACAAGAAAGGGAGGCTGCAATGTTTGGTCGAAAACAAAAAACCTACTCAATTTTGGAAGAAGATGATGCTGATAATAATGTTCCTGTTGCTCCATTACCTAAGAAAGAGGACACTCAGAAAAAGTTCAGAAAAGACATCAGGATGATGCAGATAATGAGGTACTCGTTCTTATGTTCTTATCACTACCCTTGTAGCATTTATCTGTCTTTTACTAGAAGATACATTGTTCTTTTTTAATTATATGCTTCTGTATGCATAATTTGGTGGTGTAGGTAGCTATCATTGAAGGTAAAGAAAGGCGAGTAAGAAGACGGACTGCTGATTATAAAGATGATAGTTCTGAGGTACAATATGATGCTATGTGTGTTTTATATATGAAACTTGTTTCATCTTGGTTTAATTTTCTCAATTTGTTGCCTCTTTACCCCAAGTAGCCTTAGTTTTAGGTATTAATTTTTCTTCTGATTTTTAATGGGTAATAATCCCATCTGCAAAAAACGCAAATTATGGGGAATACGTAGAAAAAACTGATGGAACAATTTGAAAGAATTATGTTGCAAGTTATTTTTTTGAGTACTTGTCTACTTGATAATGCATTGTTTGGATTGAAGGACCCAGGTTGGACCATATACAGGTGGAGGTAGGTGGTGGTGGTTGGGTGTGTAGGGGGGGGGGGGACTGAGCCCTCTAGGGTTTAAAAAATTTCAAGGTATATTTTTAAGTACTCATTAATTCTCTCGAAAATGAAAATTAAACCTCATCTTTTGATTTATGTAGTGTGGTGCTATGAATTCACATTAATAGAAAAAATAAATAAATCAATTTTCACTTGTTCCTTTTGTTGCGTGCTTAATGCTTGGAGCTCATTCTTTTTCTCAATCACTTTTGAACCTATTATTTTTCGTCTTTGGTTTTTCCGTGTGGAATTTATGTTTGCTAATATATCTTCAATATTTAATAAAAGAACAAATATTTGGAAATTATTGACACTAATTCTTCTTCCTTTAAACTGATAATTTATTTTTTATGTTGGATTTGATTCACATTATTCTCAGACAGTCAATTTTTAGACTATGAAAATAATTAGAATGTAAAAAATTGTTGATTTGGTTAATAGAGACATAATTGTTTACTTATACCATTGATATAATTCCTTCTTGAGTAAAAATCCTTACTCTGTTGGAGCACTCTCCTTGTCAAACATAGATTTCCATTTGCCAACTTTAAAATCAAATGCTTAAGTCATGTTGCTTGGAGCTGGTCACTACTCTATGTTGGGCGTAGGAAGACCCTTTATAATAGGCATTAGGCTAGGTGATGACTGGTGTTGTAGGATATTAACTATTGTATGCATTATCATGTTTCTTCTTCTTTGCTCTGTACTTGTTTTTGTCCTTTTCCATTTAAAAAACATTCTGGTTCCTTATTATTCTGTGCAATCTCTCCTGTTTCAGTCAGAAGAAGAGAGACTGCGTGATCAGAAAGAAAGGGAGGAGTTAGGAAATCGTATCCGAGAACGTGATGCAGCAGGGACTAGGAAGGTACCATTAAATGTGTTAGCAATTTGACCTTGAGTTTTTTTTTTTTGTGTGTGTGTGTGTGTGTGTGTGTGTTTCTCTCTCTCTCTCTTAGGATTTTCATGTATGTCAGTGTATCATGTATGTGTTTTGGCTGTATTGTTCTGTCACTTCTGTGATCATATCTGTAGCACTTCTCTCAAATATTCAACTCACTATTCTTTTCTTCTTTCTTTATCTAGGTGATGGATCAGAAGTTAACAAAGAAAGAACAAGGTAAAATATCTAGCTTATAGACATGTTGAGTTTATTCTTTTATTTGTGAAACTATCTTTGTATCTGCATTGTTCAGATATTTCCACCAAAATTTTAACACATTATACAAAGTATATATATCCAGTGAGAATCTCATTTGGATGCTGATATGCAATGCTATCAGCAGTTTAGTTAATAAACCGTGTTTTCTTTTTTGTCTACTTTTTGGTGGCAAATATTAACTTGTGGTGTAAGTAACATAATTATTTAAAACTCCATAATGTTGTTTGTGCCTAAAGTGTTAGTAACTGAAAGTCATGTTTCCGCATCTGTATGTGTTACATTACATGCAGGCCAGACCTGATTTACATATGGGGGCCGGGGGGTTGCGAGGGGCATGTGCCATGAGGCATTTATCTGAAAGGTTACCCCTGGGAAGTGTTTTTGCTGGTGGTGGTAGTTTCTAAGCAAGGCATCATAGGATTGCAAATTTTTTGTAGAAGGGAGGAAAAAAGGGCTTTCATTTGTATGTTTGAATTCTTTATAACACAGCACAATTATGGCATTGCTAATTTTAGAGGCAATCAATTATCAATTGAAGGACTTTAGTTAATCTCAGATCAATAAAATACCTATTGAAGTCTATGGATGAGAATTTTGTTAGCTGTTTTGTTTTTCTTCTTTTCATGGCTTAACTCAAGTCTGGTTATGTGGTGCATTTCTTAACAGAAGAGGAAATACGGAGATCCAATGCATTGGAGAATGATGACATTGAGGCATTAAGGTTTGTCATAAAGTTCCTCTACTAGGTGAATGTGTTCTTTCTTCTTTTGACCAACAATTGTGGTTGTTTATCCATACTGAATCTGGATGTTGTGTTGTTAGTCTCATTAACATGAACAAAAAAGTTGTTTTTTTGTGTCTTAAAGTAGCAAATTTTGATGGCTACATTTTATAGGTGCTTTACATGTGACTTTGAAAAACTTAGTTCTGGGCTCATAGTTTCTCCATTGTTTATGGAGATAGATATGTGTCTTAAGCTTGGTAAGCTTGTACATCTTTCCTTGGTTGCATATAATTTAGAGTGGGTGATTCATCGTCTATGATCGAAGTATACAAAGGTTTTACCTTAGGTCACCGTTCATGATGCATGTCATGGTTGCACGGATTTGGTTGTGTTACATAGTGTTGATGTTTTCTGTTATCAAAGTGCACTCAGGCATTGTTATATTCCAAATTAAAAAATCCATATTTTCCAATGCATTTATGAACATGTAATGTTATTTGGTTGGCACAAGTCTGTTTGCCTCTGGGGTTTGACTTGGATATTTATGAATTTGGACCCTATTTTCCTTCCATGTGCATTAAATAGATCATTCTTTTCTTGCAAGTTTGGAACAGTTTTTGATAATTCATTTAGCTTATTTAGATTTATTGAAATTACAAATCTCAACCAGGAAACTAAAAGACTACATATCAATTAAAATTATTAGGATAATTTTTTTCCCTCTTTCGTTAATTTGTACGAATTTTGTCTCTTTTTTTTTTTAAATATAATGTTATTGAATAATAATGTAGATCTTCAATGTACAATGAAATTTGATAAGGTCTTTAAGCACATTTCTGTAGAATTTGTCTGGATTACTGTACATAAAGATTTGGAAACTTTTTCTCTTCTACTTCAGGAAAGTGTCAAGACAAGAGTATCTGAAGAAAAGGGAGCAACAGAAATTAGATGCGCTCAGGTAGTGAAGTTAAATTATTGGTTTTCAGTTAGAATTTTAAATATAAGTATCATGTTCTATTGATTCGTCATTTATAAGTTTTCTTTTGGTAATCCAGAGATGATATAGAAGATGAGCAATACTTATTCGAAGATGTCAAGCACTGAAACAGAGATCCGTGATCTGAGGTGAATGCTCTTAGTAGCATTTTTTTTAAATATATATTGAGACATTCATCTAATTTAATTCTGGTGTTTGCCTTGCAATATTTGTTTTTATGTGTGTTGATTCTATAATCTGGGAGTGTGTTGTGTCTTAAATCTTTCTGGAGATTGCATTTATTTATTCAATTTATTAAACAAAAATCGAACAATGGAAAAATCTAGAGTAATTTTGCATTTTCCTAAATAGCGAAGGGATTACACAATATCAGAATGGACAACATATAAATATAACAATAAAAAGGAATGTTGCATTTCTCCAATTATTATGAGATGATATAATAGCTTTATCCTTGTTATGTGCTTTGAATTGCAAAGAGAGCTGTATAAAGTTTCTGTTTTAACATTGTGCTTTTGAGAGTTGTGATGGGTTTAAATATGGTGCTAAAAGAACTCCTTAACTTCAAACTGCACTCAGTGATCAAATATTACTGTTTGTGAACTTGACCAATAATATCTTCTGGCATTTTGTTATCACATTCCTTCAGCTATCATGTTCGTGTTATATGTTACTTCATTATAGCAGCGTGTATTTCCATTTCTTCTATCTTAATTTGCCTTAGATCTGATTCTAGTTTACTCCAATGGCCTGTTAGGCAATGTATTCATGAGTCATGGGATACTGGTTTTAGTTCATAATTTAAGACATTTTTGGCTTGAGACATGAAATTATTGGTCTTCTTATAAAAAATGACAATGCTACTCAGTGCAAATGACTTTTTGATTGGTTATCTACATAATTTGTTAAGCGAATGAATTAATTTCCTTAACATTAAACTTGATGCTTCACTTTGTTCATTATTAATATTCAACCTAAGAATTTAATTTGTGTGCTTGTCATTTACATAGAGAAGTGTGACCAAGTGTCATTAATATTCTATTTTGACAGATACAAGAAAAAAATTTATGATCTTGTCAAGGAGAGGACAGAAGAGTCTGATACAAATGAGGTAATCAGCTTTTCATGTGTATATATGTTGAGGTGTTACTTTTACCAATCTGATTAGTTCTTTGTCAACATGAAATGCTGTCTTCACTTGCTTGATTAATTCGTAATCCAATTGTTAGCTTGATCTAATATGTATACATGCGTATGCACACCTTTTGGCTCTCCAGTTTCTGATACTTGTATTAAGTGTTGTTTATAATCAAGTTTGTAAGCATTGCTTTAAGAGCAATATTATCACAAGATTTAAATTCCTGTTATTAAGCCTCATAAGTTTCTGTCATATTTACCATGTGCAATGCCTTTATTGATTATAATTATCATTCTTATTTTTTTTTGATCAAGCTCAGTATAGGATGCCTGAAGCATATGATCAGGAAGGTGGAGTTAAACAAAAAGAGCGGTTTGCTGTGGCAGTGCAGCGTTACAGGTTATTTTCATTAACAGGAAACTAAATGCTTCTACAACCAGTGCTACCATTTAGGCTGTGCGCATTCTATGCAGTTATGGACACTAAATAGTAGTTGCGGAAATTTCATTTAACTTGCCATTTGTTCCACGCAGGGACCCTGCAGCAGAAGAAAAGATGAACCCATTTGCTGAACAAGAAGCCTGGGAAAACCATCAGCGTGGTAATTGTTGACATTTATGGCAATTTGTTTTTGTGTTTCGAATCTATGATCAATTATTTATCACGTGATCATTATGTCTCAGGCAAAGGGACTCTTGAATTTGGATCCAAAGATCGAAAGCAAAGAAATGATGATTATGAGTGAGTCATATATGGTGCTCTGAATCTTATATTTATGCCTATCCATTTTTATAACTCAAATCATTTTGACTTATAGTTGCACCATACCTCCTTGATAATTATTCTTTTGATGATCTGAGATGGCTGTTCGGTGTAAAACTAAGGGAGTTATGAAACTTTTCTGATGCCTGAATGCTCTTGTTGCTTTCATTGATCAGGTATGTGTTTGAAGACCAAATAGACTTTATAAAGGCAGCAGTCATGGATAGTGTTAATGTATGTATATCCAACTTGTGCAATTTCTATTGATCTAGACACAGTTGTTGCAATTTTCTTGATACTATTTGGTATGCAGGTTGAGCAAGAGATATCTATGGAGTCGCCGGAGGCATCTGCTGCCAAAACAGCATTTGAAAAACTCCAGGTGTGTATTCAATTCTCTTCATAAATGTTGATTTGAATATGGAACTGTTAGACTGAGAAAAAATGGTACAAACTGAACGGGAAAAAATGGTAATATTTGTTGACAGAGAAAATAGGATTATATATTATTATATATGTCAAGATCTGAAATAAACTCTGATAGTGAAACGAAAGCTCCATCATTTTTCTGGTTTGAACTTATTCCTAATCCTAAATATCCACGGATGAAACATCTCTTTGATCATGGGCTCTCACTTCATTTATACCAAAGTTGCGAATTTTTAGTGGATACCCCTTTAAAAACCATATTTCCCATAAAGTTGATTGAAAGTTGCAAGTTCTAGACCTTCTTAAGCTACAAGGGTTTGTGCTGTTTGGATTTTGAATGAACACTTAGATTATTCCACAAAAATAATATATAGTATCAAGGATGAAGTCCTTTCAACCAAATATTTTTAAGAAGTATATTCATTTTTATTATGTTATTGCATATGGTGTTGACCTTTCTATTGGCGCATCTTTTTTCAGAGTGATAGAAAGACTCTACCAATCTATCCATATAGGGACCAATTACTTCAAGCTGTAAATGACCATCAGGTTTGACAATTTCTTTCAGGTCTAAATTGTAATTATTACTTGTTATTTTGTAGCTCCAGATTAGGGTCAGTTACTATCTGTATTTGTCTGTCTCTTGGTTTTTCGCCAGCATTCTGATTTCATTTGTTAATTAGCAGACTTTCTGAAATGTTTACCAAATTGTTTATTCTCTTCAGTGAATGCTGATGAGTAATAAATAATGAACAAAAGAAACATGTTCAAGTTTTTTTAGGGTTAATTGCAAAATAAACCATCACCTTTACTTCACTTGCAATATAGTCCCACTCTTTAAGATTTAGCAAAAAAGACCATCACTTTTGAAGTCTTTTGCGAATCGCACCCATCGGGCAGCTAGATGCTTCCCGATCACTGGTGTGGCTGACCTTTGCCACATCAGCTTCCATGGCATCTTTGAGTTAATTGTACGAAAAAACACCACATTTACTTAAATTTCGATTTAGTCCCAACCCTTTGAGATTTTGGTAAAAAAGACACCAAATTATAAATTTAAATATATAATTTTTTGGCAAGTTGCACCCATACAATAAAATTTAAATATTAAAAAACCATTATATAAAATAATAAAGTTCTAATAAATATATTTATTTTATTAAAAAAATTATTGCAAATTAATTTATATGAAAAATTTTTAAGTTAATAATTTTTTTATGTGAACAAAAGTAACTATTTTTAACATTTAATAAGTAAAAAATCAATATATTTTTTTAAAAAAAAACCTCTAAATAATTAATTTTTACAAAGTTTTATTAATGTTATATATTGACTTTTTACTATTAAATGCTAGAAATAATTAATTTTTTTCATATAATAAAAATTAATGATTTAGATATTTTGTTTATATGTATTAATTTGTAGTAATTTTTTTAAAATTAAATAAGTTGAATATAGATGTTAAATGAGAACTTTATTATTTTATATAATGGTTTTTTAAATTAAAGTTTTTTTTTTTTTTTGCCAAAATCTTAAAGGTTGGGAGTAAATCGCTTTTAAAGGTAAAGGTGGTAGTTTTTTTTCTTCCCAATTAATTAATGAACAAATAAACATGTTCAAGTGTTTTTTTATGTGTTTAAAGCTGTCAAATGATTTATTGTACCAAAGTGAAATCTAAATCAATCAATTCGCAGGTTCTTGTTATTGTTGGGGAGACAGGTAGATACCTCAATACCTTCATGAGGCAGGATACAGTAAGCTAGGAAAGGTACAAAGGTCCATCTGAACTTATTTTCTGATTTAACCAGCTGCCATCTGCAAAACTTTATTCAAGTGTGGAAATATGTGATAGTTCACCCACTATTGAACTCATTTTTGCTTATGCAATAGCTCAAGGTACTGCATATTGACTGTAGTAGATGGTTTTTTCCATGTTCTAGTTTAATATGAAATACAAAGTTGAATTATCTGTCAATTTTAGACAATAAAATTCCACTGAACTATTTTAACTTTTATTCAATTTTGATTTTGATTAATGATTATGGAAGGTGAGGTTAAAAACTAAATTGAATCATGATGTTAATAGAGAGCATTTGTGTTGTGTGTAAAACTTATATTGCCTTCTATGTTCTAGTTTCTATTTTTGTTTTCTGTATATTTTCTATTCGTATGGATTATCTTTTCTGCAAATACCATCCTAGCAAAGTGTATATTAAGATGGATGCACTCTTTGGATCCTGAAGTGGCTGCTAAGTTTATGTGGCATACTGTTTTCTGAAAAATATGAACAAATGCTTGGACCTCTGGGTTTGATCACTGATATATCAGTCTGAACATGTATAGTTGTTGCTGCTCATAACTATACTATCTACACATTTATTGCAGACTACCATGGGGATTGGATTTTAATCTATTCTTCTTGGATATATGTTAATGATAATAACACAGTTACCTTATTATACTTTTATATGAAATTACTTATGATGGCCAACATCTGTTAACAGATTGGATGTACCCAGCCTCGGCGTGTTGCTGCTATGAGTGTTGCTGCTCGAGTTTCTCAAGAAATGGGAGTAAAACTTGGGCATGAGGTGCGCTTTCTGCTATTAAAAGATATTGTTTGGCTGGCTGCTCATTTGTAGTCGTACATTGTTAACTATTTAGATTATAGGGATCTTGTAAAATGTAGTTTTTAAAGCTGTTAACTATCACAACAGTCAGAGGTTGGTTACATGAACTTTATCTGATGAAACCATGCATAAATGCACGGAGTTATCTTGTGTTTTTCTATGTTATAGGATTGCATGATTGTAATTCATTGTTTCTTTTCTAAATTAGTAAGGAAGGCTGTTGTCCATTAATGGCCTAAGATACCCCTAGATATTTGGTTTTGTTTTGTGGTTCCTGAATCTGCTCATTCTTGTTGCACTAGGATGTGCTATATTAACTAAATGCTTTGTGATGTTTTAGGTTGGTTATTCTATCCGATTTGAAGACTGTACATCAGAGAAGACTCTCTTGAAATATATGACAGATGGTATGTTATTGCGTGAATTCCTTGGAGAACCTGACCTTGCAAGTTACAGGTATATGTGTCAATGCGGCAGTACATTTTTTATAATATTATACGAGTTGTTACTAATATATACTGTACAATTCAGTGTAATAATGGTGGATGAAGCCCATGAAAGAACTCTCTCAACAGACGTCCTATTTGGTTTGGTCAAGGTAAAACCCTGGGTCTTGATGTGAATGTTATCTGTTGTGGGTTGCCTTAATGTTGTTGTATTTTCAAATAGTATGGAAAAACAATACCTTATAGATGAACTTAGGGTCCGATTGTGTTGCATTATGCTGAGTGATTTTGGGTAAATAAATCTGATTTTGAGTTGTCAACCAAGAATAGTCATCTTGTGCCAATGTTTCTGTTTTGTTGGTGAGGTGTTGCACAGCATTTTTATTTATTTACTTTTTTTCTTTGATATAATTTAAAACTGTTGAAATAATTTAACAAGAGGTTGGGTTTAAGGAAAGTTGTTAAAGGCCAACCTTGCAACTTATTTGATACTTGCAAAATAAAGTATATTCCTCCTATAAAACATTTGTGATCCAATGAATTGACCTTAAAGATTTCTAGGTTAAGCATGCTCTCTAAATTAGACATTACATGTTTCTAAGATTAATTATAGGAACTAGTACTCAAATACAAGTTAACTGACCATAACAATCCTAATTTAAGATTTACTATCCTAATCCTATCACTGTCTGAAAATTATTAAAGGACCTTTGACCTACGCATCACCAAGCAGGTCTACAACTAGTTAGCATGTACTTCTTAGGGCTCTAATAAGAACTAATTTGGACTGTATTGGAACTTCAGGAGACTTGTCTTTTGGTTGAGAAGAATTTCAGGTTTCCTTTTTTGTAATCTTGTTTTTTCTTCTTTCCTTTCCTTTTCTTTTCTTTTCTTTTCTTTTCTTTTCTTTTCTTTTCTTTTCTTTTCTTTTCTTTTCTAATGTATCTTCTATTGACATCATCTGTGGGCTTTCAATTGGTTATCGTTTTCTGTGAAATATATTTCATAGTTAAAACTGGTTTATGGAAATTAAGTTAGATTGGAGTGTAATCTCTCCTTATCAGGCTTACTTCCTAATGTTTATCCTACTTACTATTTGTTCTTATTGTCTATCCCAGTTCTTATGGGTTGCTTGGTCATTATTCTTATGAACAGATGTTAGCAAAATTGGGCACACAGTTATATTCTAGTCTCATTCAACCCTTTTATTTTGACAGGACATCTCTCGTTTTCGCCCCGACCTTAAATTGCTTATTTCAAGTGCCACACTTGATGCAGAGAAATTCAGTGATTATTTTGATTCCGCTCCAATTTTCAAAATACCTGGAAGGAGATACCCTGTTGAAATACATTATACCAAAGCTCCAGAAGCTGACTATTTGGATGCTGCTATTGTTACTGCTCTTCAGATACATGCGACGCAACCACCAGGAGATGGTGACATTCTGGTTTTCTTAACTGGGCAGGAGGAGATCGAAACTGCTGAAGAAATTCTCAAACATAGGACTAGAGGATTGGGAACAAAAATAGCAGAATTAATCATATGTCGAATTTATGCAAATTTGCCTACAGAATTGCAGGCTAAAGTATTTGAGCCCACACCTGAAGGTGCACGCAAAGTTGTTTTGGCTACTAATATTGCTGAGACATCATTGACAATAGATGGGATCAAGTATGTCATTGATCCGGGTTTCTCCAAGATGAAGTCTTACAATCCTCGGACTGGGATGGAAAGTTTATTGATAACCCCAATCTCAAAAGCATCAGCTAACCAGCGAGCTCGTCGATCTGGTAGAACAGGTCCTGGCAAATGCTTTCGGTTGTTTACTGCTTATAACTTTTATCATGATCTAGAAGATAATACTGTGCCTGAAATACAAAGGACTAACTTGGCCAATGTTGTACTCATGCTCAAGAGCCTTGGAATTAATGACCTTCTTAACTTTGATTTCATGGACCCTCCGCCATCCGAAGCTCTTTTGAAGGCCTTGGAACTACTTTATGCTCTGAGTGCACTTAACAAGCATGGTGAATTGACAAAAGTAGGCAGAAGGATGTCTGAGTTCCCGCTTGATCCAATGCAATCCAAAATGATTGTTGCTTCTGACAAATACAAGTGCTCTGATGAGATCATATCTATTGCTGCTATGCTGTCCGTTGGAAATTCAATATTTTATCGTCCTAAGGATAAGCAGGTTCATGCTGATAATGCACACTTGAATTTTCACATGGGAAACGTCGGAGATCATATTGCATTGTTGAAGGTTGTGCATTTGCATTTTCTGAGATGCTTTTCGTTTACCATTTTATAAAAAATTAGGATGCCTTTTAAGTTTACTTCAGTAGTATTCTCATTTTTAATGTTTATGATAATTAATTCTAATTGTTGGTCTTTTAAATATAGAAAGGATCACCTGAGACTACTTAGTACAAGTGTTTCCAAAAATAAGATTGGAGATAGATAATTTTAAGTATTGGTCTGACCTGGCATAGTTTGAGTGACTAAAAGCCTTCTTGCATATTTGTTAGACTTATTTTTAAGTGACCTCTTTTTGGTTGTTCAGGTCTATAGCACATGGAAGGAAACTAATTTTTCAACTCAATGGTGCTATGAGAATTATATCCAGGTCTGTTTCCTAGTTTAGCTGTTTAGTCACTTGCTATTATGTTCATTTTTTTTTAGTTGATGGAATAATATTTCTGTGAATACAAATCATTTGTATCTCTGATGCTTGTGATTAGTGAACATTATCTGCAAAAAAGAATTTGAGGTTGACATCAAAATTCATTTTTAAGAATTGACTTTATGGGAAAATTAAGTGCTTGAAGAGTACTTTGGGAGAATAACTACTAAATCTGGTATGCATTTGCATTATATGGGTATGTGAAACAACTTTATTAATGGCGTGGTGTTATGATTTTTCTGTTGTAAAAAGGTGTTGCTTTTGGAGAAGAAGTGAAATAACTCGTTTATTTAGTGTTGGGTTGTTTAGTAATTAAAAAGATTGGGTGGAGTTGCATGATTCCCATTTTCAAAAGTAAGAATTTTAATTGCTAAATTATAGTGGTTCCCCTAGTAAATATCTACCAAGATCTGGGTCAGCAACCAAGATTATTGTACTTGAGCTTGAATCCCACTTTCCAACATCATGTTTTGGATAAGTAAGATCTTATTTAGCAATTAGAATCATCTTCGCTTGCAGCAAACATTTTGATGCTTGAATGCCATGATGTCCATATCCAGGTCAGGAGCATGAAGAGAGCTAGAGATATTCGGGATCAGCTGGAAGGGCTGTTAGAAAGGGTTGAAATTGAATTTGACATCAAATGAAAATGATTTGGATATAAAGAAAGCCATAACATCTGGGTTCTTTCCCCACTCTGCAAGGCTACAAAAGAGTGGAAATTACCGAACTGTGAAGTATCCCCAGACTGTTCATCTTCACCCGAGCTCAGGTTTAGCACAGGTTGGACCTCTTCTTTTTTCTGTTATAATGATGAATGTTTCTGCCTTAATCATTAAGATTCGAGATTATAAATTCTCAATCTGATCTGGTAAACTTAGCGCATGTTCTATTGGTAAAGGTTGTGTTTGAATTGGAGATTTTGGATTTCAGAAAATGAACTTGGATCTATGGATTTTAAGCATTGTTGAATGGTTCAAGGTTTTCTATGTAGCATTGCACGTCCTTTTTCTTTTTTCTTTATAGTTGCTTCTGAGATGGGTCATCTACCATGAATTGGTGTTAACTACCAAAGAGTACATGCGGCAGGTAAGATCATACTTGCCCTCTTTATCCTCCATGAGTCATTTTTATCCTGTGATTATGATGTTATATGTGAATTTGCTTTACAGGTGACCGAACTAAAACCTGAATGGCTGTTGGAGATAGCTCCTCACTTTTATCGAGAGAAAGATGTGGAGGATGGTAAGCAACCCCCCTTTCCCCAACACATGCACACAGTTCTTGAGTTTGTGTGCTAGTGCGCGAATAGATCCGTCTGTGATTTTTTATAATGAGCTTAATAATTGCCTGCTGATATAAATTATTCATGCATTCATAATTATAATTGGTTTTATGTGCATGAAAGTGTAAAATCATGTTCAAAATACTTGTGTGATTTTATTTTGTGGTTATATACTTATGTTGCTGATACTCATTTTCTTTGCAGTGGCATCAAAGAAAATGCCTCGTGGTGATGGTCGGGCGACTAGGGATTAAATCTTGGATGCTCATCGACAAATGTAAATACATACTTTTGTAGGGTGGAATAGTTGAGCTATACAGTTTTGGCCCTGGTGAGCTTTTTGATACGGGCAAATTTAAGAAGGAAAAAAACCTTAAAACTTAATTTGTAAAAGTGTCATTGTAGTTAGATTTAACAGGACATTATTGTTAGGCATAACTGCTTTAATTCTATTGCATAGTGTTCTTCTGTTAACAAATTGCTTCTTAAGGAAAATTAAAGAGCTCAAGATGGGCATAGAGCTTGTAGGATCATATTAAATCAAATAAAAATAGTTAAAAAGGTGAAGTTTTCTGTACTGTACCTACTACGCATGGGTGCTCTTTAATGCTTTGTCCTTTGGATTTTATGTTTGTTCATTAGAATTACATTGTCTGACTATATGCTTCAAATTAATTGCAAATTAATCTTTGTGTTACTGTTTGTATAGAATCACTGGATGATTAGAAGAATAATTTAATCAAATTAAATTTTTAAGGTTTGGGGTGAAACGAGAACCTGAATTCAACTGCCAACATTGATTTTGAAAAATGCTCTCGCTTTCTTTGTATATAGTATTTTTTAATCCCAAAAAAATCTACACAATTCTTTTTGCTCAAAGATAAAGAAAGACAATACTTTTAGGGGGTGTATTGATATTTTATTTGTAATAAATAAATGATAAAGGTGTATTAGGTATGAGTGAAGTTTTTTTAAATAAAATGAGAAGGTTAATAACATGGTCACTTGAAGAATCATATACATGTCGGGGAAAAAAATATTAAACACAGCAAAGCCCAAATAATTAAAAAAAAAAAGTTATTAAACTTTGGTTTAGGATCTCTGAGTTGATGTTGTAAATAGAATAGTGAATTGGGTGATTCTTGATTGAACATCCAAATTCGAAAGAGAGATTCTAGAAGATGTTGTTATCAACACTGCATTAAATTTGGTTGTAGATATTGTTGAAATAATTTATCTGTCAATTCTATTTTGTCTTGTGACAATACAGAAGGTTGTCCAAAGTATTAATGACTGCGTGTTGCCATTAATCTCTTGAAGATGACAAAGATATATGTCTCATTTTGATAAAAATGCAATACTTATAAATCTTCATGTTGATTAATCAATTACATCAATGCTATTTGGTTCATATACGGATTAATAGTGTAAATTGAACTTCTAATAAATGTTAAAAACAAGAGGTGTTATATACTACTCCATTACTTATTATGGACATTTTGCTTCCAGGAATTTTGCTTAAATTTATGAGTACAACTATTGTCAATTTTGAACCATTAGATTTTAAGGTAATTAACTTTATAATCCAATTAGGGTGCACATACACGTTAATCATTAGATTAATTTTTAATTTAATCTTCATCATTAAATAAAATAATATCATTAATATTTAAAAAAAAAACTATGCACTACCCCCATTTAAACCTATAAAACTTGGGGTGCACCGATACACTAGGTACACCTCATAGTTACGCTTAATTTTAATCATTATATTTAAATTTAAAAAATTTAAAAGTAAAATGTATAATTATAATTATTATATCATAAATTTAATGGCAAAGACATTTGTGAAACAGTCTCACGTAAACCCTTATATGAAATGAATAAAAAGTGATAATATTTTATAACGAAAGTGATAACTAATCACAAAAAACATTAAATAGTCTCACTGAGACGATTTCACACAAAAATTGTATATTAAAAAGATAATGAATGAGAGAGACCGAATTTCGTGGTACGAGACAAATTCTCTTTTGACCGAGTTAAGCGCGTTTTAAAAAATGTTTTATATTCCTTCTGCCAATGAATATAAGTTTTCATGTTAAGTTTAATAAATTTTTATTTATTTTTACTTAGTACTCCCTCCATCCAACATTAATTTATCCGTTTGTTTTTTGCACATATATTAAGGAATATTATTATTTTATGTATAGTGGGTAGTTGTATTAGTTGAGTGTGTAGGTCTCATATTTTAATTGTATTAGTGTGTAAGTGGTCTCATGTGTCTAAAAAGAAAAATTGATAGATTAAGAGTGGACCCAAAATAATAAAATGAATAGATTAACAATGTACTGAGTATATTTTAAGTCTCACACAAAATCATCTTACAAGATATTGCCCTTATAATTTATTATGTTATTTCTTTGAAACTCTTAACATCAATTTAAAATAAATTAATTCAAATATACTACATATAATTTGTGCATCGAATGTATTATTTATAAAGGTGAATGAATTAAGAAAGTTCCCAGTCAAAGTATTGAATGAATTGAGAAAGTTCCCAATCAAAGTGGGTTGGAGAAAGTTGTCACTTCGACATTCCATTTATTGTAATTTACAGTTGGACTCTCTCTTTAATTTTCTTTCGAAGATAACATCTCGACAACGGCTCTAATGGTCGGCGTATAATGCAAACGTTAGCATGGCGTAGTTGTAAGAGAGGCGGTCTGACGTCATAACACCAAGAGTTTGAGAAGAATCAATGAACATTGTTATTTTTCTGGAATTATAATTAAAGTGGGGTATCCATATTAATTTTGGGGTGCATTTAATAATGTATTTATGAATATATTATTATAAAGGGTATTTGAGTTATGTTAATTAAAATATTTTAATTTAAATAATTTTTGGGGTATGTTTAGTAAAATTGAGGGTGCAAATAACCACCCACTTCCTAAAATACCAGATTACTCCTAAAAGTAAATCAATTTTAATTTTTTAATATAAGAAAAATCAACATGTGAGATAGTTGTTGACGGAGTAACATCTTGTTTATGGTAAAATGAAAACAAGTTTAATAGTAGGGTAGTGACAAGTGAGGAAGCACATGATATTGATGGTGGAATATAGGTGAGCAGTAGCACTGTCTTTCAGTGGTAACTACTGATTCATTTATTTAGAATTATGATGATTACATTTTGACTCATCAACATCCATCCTTTCACTTATTTTACCCAATTATTTAATTTATAATGATGATGATCATACTATTATGAGCTACTCCTTTGCTCCACCACTGCTCTTTCACTTTTGCACAGATTTGTTCATCATTCCATTTTCTTCTTTTCATTGTCCTTTGTTAGCCATTCATTTTCACTGGTATAAGGTTTTTTTTTTTAATTAATAAATTAATTTATTGCATTTTATTATTATGGCTAAAATTTGTATATTCTCGAGATACCGTGCCCCCAAAACCCATACTTTCCAAAGTTATAGTATACTTCAATATTATATGTTACTCACTCCGTCCATAGGAAAGATATACATTTTGCTATTTTGGACGTCCGCACCAAACCAAAGGTATGCATTTTTCTTTTTAAATACATGAGATCCACACACATCACCAATTCATTTAATATAAGGGTCCCACACACCTCACTAATACAACTACCTACTACACATTAAATAATACTCCTTAATCCACGTGCAAAAAGTAAATGTATACCTATTGGGCGGACGGAGGAAGTATAATTTTTTTTATTATAAGAACTTATACCCATAATTTTCTTAAAAAAAATCTAAATAATTTTAATCAAATCTTTATACTATTCATATTTCAACATTAACATTTTCAATCAAAAAAAAATTATATCCTTATTAATCCTCTTCTGCCAAAAAGTTGTAGTTTGTTGGGCTTTTTGGAGTCATGTTAGTTTTTTTGCCTTTGGGCCGTAGCTATGGCCCATACCAAATGCATCTTGCAAGGCCTAAGAAGCCATTTCAGTTGGCCCCTCACTCTAGTCCATATCAGCTTCTCTCAAATGCCTTTTATTTTATGAGATAAAATCAATTATCCAAAGCCCCAATCAATTTGAGATAACAATTTTTATATGGTATATAATTGGAGTTTTTACAATACAAAACCTGAAAGATATGTAAACTATCAATTAGGGACCCGAAATATTTTTGCTATCAAATCAGGACCCGAAAGATATGAAATTCAGGTCCTGAATTAATAAAAATACATTAAAATTTTATGGTTTCAGGTCCTGTATTGATAGTTTCATATCATTCGGGTCCTGAATTGATAGCAAAAATCTTTCAGGTCCCTTATTGATAGTTTACATATCTTTCAAATTCTGTAATGAAAATATAAATAAATTGGGTATTGTGCATAACAATTACGATTTACATAAATTTTATATCCACAAAGCACTATTTTACTATATATAACAACTTATGATTCAAATAACATTTTTTTTGTCCATAAAGTACTATTTTACTGCATATAACAATTTAAATTTACATAACTTTTACCGCATGTCGTGGGGATAAATTGAAATATTACCATATATTTTTATGTAGTTAATAATCATATATTTCTTTTATATTTTAATTTCATAGTAATAAGTGAGTTTTTAATGTACTCCCTCCGTCCCGCTTAAATTGTGCATTTTGTTTTTTGCACGTAAATTAAAGAGTATTATTAATTAATGCATGATTGGTAGTTGTATTAGTGGGAGTGTAGGCCCCATATTTTAATTGTATTAGTGGGTGTGTTTGAGACTCATATATATAAAAAAGGAAATGAAACCCTTTGAATGAGATGCCCAAAATAAAAAAAATGATCATTTGGATAGGACAGAAGGAGTATTAATTATATAAGTATCCTAATATACACCCTCTATTCCATAAAAATTGCACTTCTACATTGAAGGAGTATTAATTATCTAAGTATCCTAATATACTCCTTCTATCCCATAAAAAAAAATTGCATTTCTCCATTGTATCTACACACGAGAGGCGCAATCTTTTGAGGGAGTAGTGGCGGATCCAGGAAATTTTTTTCGGGGGTACGATATGTAATTATAAAAATATTACTCCTCCACAAGTAACACGTGTTTTTTGTATGCGTAGATTAAGAAAAATTAATTTTTATATTTAAAGTTGCTTAGATGTGTGTAAAAAATGAGTATTTTAGATAATTTAATGAAAATATGTATAAAGTTACTAAAATATGTGTAAAAAATGATATTATTGAGATATATTTCTACCATTTTTAGAAATCTATATTTGTGCTGAGACGTATCAAAAGAAAAGTGTGAAGTAATTAGAGGGATTGAGAGAGTATTTGATATTTAAAATCGTATAATAATAATTAAATAACACTCTAAAATTATAATTATTGTTGACACCATCTACTTTTTATTTGTAAAAAGCAATGTAAGACATTATTATTATGAATTTATAGTGTAAATTTATTAAAAATTATGATAAATTATATATTAATTTGTATTAATTAAATAATTTGAGGGTACAAATTAATTAATATATAACTATTTATACATATAAATATATAAAAAAAATTTAAAAAGAAATTAGAGGTGGGGTAGAGAGGTTTGGGGAGTTTTGGGTACAGCCGTACCCCTGTATCCTCCACTGTGAGGGAGTAATATTTAGTTTATTGGTTTACTTTTTACTACTTTTATATTTAGATGTCTTATTTAATTTATTTTAAACATTATTGTCATATACTTATTTAATTACATACTATACTTCTCTCCATTCAATGTTATTGTTACATGTTGTTTGAGAGAAAATACTTTTTCTACTAAAATTTTTGAATATTTTAATATTTTCATTATTAAATAAAATGTAAATTGTATTTTGTGTGTATTAAATTTTAGTAAATTTTTTTGAAATTAAAATGTCATTTAAAGTCATTAGATATATGTGTGGTTATTATTATTATTATTATTATTATTATTATTATTATTATTATTATTATATTTTTATTTTTTTATTTTAAGAATGCATAGAGTGGGACACATGACATTATCCTTCCAGATGGAGAGAGAGTAATTATTAGACTCCACTAAATTCATGTAGTAATTAAAATATTTACAATAAATGTGATCCACAAATTACAAAGTACTCCATCTGTCCTATAGTCTTATTTTTCTTTTTGAGATGTACCTTACCAAGATATTTACTGGTACATGTAGCAATCCACTTATTTATTTACATTTCCAAAAATTTTCAGTATTATAATGAGTATGTTTAAATTTTGGGTTTAGCTAGATTTTGATAATTCCCAAATTTTAAAGACCATATAATGAAATCAATAGGCTTATAGATCCGATATTAGTATTCAAAACTCTAATTTATTTTCTGCATAATGTTCAATTAATTATTTACATGCTACAAAATGAGTGGGCCAAAATATTCTAGTCTTGGAAGATGATACCAAAAGTTGCAAGTTGCAAGGAGATTATGGCTGAAATCATCTTTATTTGAATAATTAAACAGGTAATTAATTTAATTAATGACGAACACACATTTCCATGGCTAGTAATTCAATGGGATGCCCCCCAACGAAATTGTGGGTGGTGCCCATATTACTTCAGTTAATGTAATTAACTCTAAACCTACAACTATTCAACCTGCAATTGTAGTCATAATGACTCTCTAATTTAAAGGTGATTCATCCATAATTTTTAATTTAAAATGAGAGTAGTGGGTAGTTTTAGTTTTAAAAAATTAATTATTTTATTTTATTTAATGATATAGATTAATCTAAAACTTAATTTAACGGTTTAGATAGTTCAGAGTACATCGGTGCACCTGGTGCACTCCTAATTTAATTCCACGAAAATAAAAAAAAAATAAAAAAAAACAGAATAAACTAATGGGGTGTCTGAAGAGCAGCCACGTGTCACCGACTATGTGCGTGGAGATCTGCAACACGTGGCTTGTGTCCGGAGAAAAGCACAATGTTGTCAATGGATCAGATCAGATGGAGCGGTCGGTGTCGGCAAACCCGCAGTGCCACGTTTAAGCAGAATGTAACGCCACGTGTCCATCCTTCCGCAGGTATAAAATAGAGAAACAACTCCATCTTCATTTATCTTCAATACTAAGTCGTGTTTGTTTGATTCGAAATTATCCACTCTTTCTCAATAATCTCACAGATTATCTGTCTATCAATCATATCATTGGCAGGGTATAATTAATGGGTCGTTTTTGGACTCTGCTTACTTACCTTCACTCCATGGCCGGGCACGTTTCTATTTTTTCTTTTTCTTTTTTTTTTTATATTAATTTCATAATAATATCACTAATTATTGTTGCTCATATTCATGGTGTATTTGTTTCCTTCTAGATTTACTATTTAGAGATTTAATTATCAATCCCATAAATTCACAGGCTGATGTGTTTTGTTGATTTTGCAGGCCAGGGGTTATGCTGCTGTATCCATTGTAAGTAATAGTAATTTAATTTCATTTTTGTTGTACCAAATTAATTTAATTTAATTTAATTTGAATTATGGTGGGTGGGTGGTTGTAGGTATTCGTCGGTGGTGGCAATAGAAAGTGCATCTAAAGTAGACGATGAACAGTGGCTTGCTTACTGGATTTTGTACTCCTTTATCACTCTTATGGAGATGCTCCTCCAATCTGCGTTGGAATGGTACATTTAATTAATTTCATTTATATATATATTTCACATTAATTAAAAAATAATTGTGTATGTTGTTGGAGCAGGATAACAATATGGTATGATGTGAAACTATTATTCGTGGCTTGGTTGGTGCTGCCTCAGTTCAGGGGTGCTGCTTTCATTTACGAAAAATTCGTGAGAGAAAAGTTAATTAACAGAAATGGAGGCCCTCATTTGCAAAAATCTCCTGATGGAAAGCCCAACAACAAGTTCGTCCATTTTATCACTACCAAGAAGGTTTACTATATAATTATTATTCATTATATTAGCACAAAATATTATATATATATAGTTTTTTTTTTTAAATTAAAAAAATATTGACAGCTATTTGATGTGGTGGATGCAGGGAGAGCAGGAAGCGTATTGATGATGAGAACTGATCATTAGCCTTTTCTTTTTTGCTGAAGCTTAGTCTTTAATACATGACTTTTAATTAAGTTTAACAACTCAATACTTTATTTCATGTTACTTTTACTTTTATAATGTTTAATAATGTTCATAAAATCGTCTCTGTAAAACATAATATAATGTACGAACTACCTTTCAAATTAAACATTTGCAATGTAGGATATATGTGACCCTCACAGGAAAAAGAGTGTCTTTCAGAAATTATAGTATTAAAAATGATACTTGAACCAATTCAAGTAGGATTATATATTTTGGAAGATTTCAAATTTTGGAACGGTTTTAAAAACATTTCAGAAGTTAATGGGACGATTTGTGATAAAAATTTAGTTCTTGAATTAAGTAATTTATGATTAAAATTAAATTTGATAAAAGTTATGAGACTAAAAATATATTTAATTATATAAAAAAATAAACTAGTACTTAAAAAAAATTCATAGAACAAAAAGCTAATTTTAATAAAAGAGTAATAATAATTTTTCATATAACAAAAAGGTTATTTTAATAAAATTAAAGTGTGAAGCAAATAGGGTTTACACTAAGAATGAATTGCTTTGGAATTCGATTTTGGGGATTAGAATTCTAATCCAATTTAGGTATAATAAGATAATTAATTATGTTTTTGGTATAAATAGTTTTGGTATAAATTAGAATCTTGATTATATTATTAAAAGTTATCATTGAGATTTTCTTCTTATAGTTTTCTTAAAATAAGTATTGGAGTACTAAATTATCTGCTCTATTAATATTAGAGTTTCCTTATTCAGATCTCTTTCACTTTTAATAAAAAACAAAAAAAAACTCTTTTATGTCCAATTTCAATCCTTATATTTTACTATTTTGAATGCTCTATTTTAATTTTTATGTATCCCTTTTTGATACGTGGGACTCTTAAAACAATTAATATAGATAAAGAATAGGTTGGAACCGTTTTTTTTTTTTTTTTTTTTAATTTATAGGACCGGATCTTTTAATTAGAAATGGGTCAAGTATTTGAAAACGGATACAACAATTCCTTCCTCCAAATTTCAGACCTGCAGTCCCAAAAATATACCTCCTCCCACGCTTTGCTTTCAGGAGTCGACGTCGACTATGGTTACCTGCACACTTCTCTCTCCCATTACCACCTACTTCATCGGCCGTTGGAGTTTCTGTTGGGCCTTCCCTTCGCCTTTGTCTCCCTCTTCATTTTCTTCGTCAATGTCGTTATTTGGATCGTTGGGTATTTCTCTTTCCCTCTCTATCTTCCCACCTCTCTCTCTTATGAGGAATTTAACTCTTGGGGGTTTGATTTTTGGAAATTTGGTATCAATATGAGGGTAATTTTGCAATGAATTCACAATTCTGCTGAGTCGTTCAATTTGAGGGGAATTATGCAATTTGCTTTCCCCATATTTTGATGAAATCCCCCTTTGTTTTGAGTTTGCAGTTTGCTATATTTTCTTTCAATTTGTGCAATTTAGGAAGGAATAATGGAAGTCTCTGAAGCTTTGTTGTTCATCTTTCCCTTTCTACCCTCTAATTTCAAGTCTTTCTTTCTTTATTTGTTTCTTTTCTCTTTTTTCTGCCATCAATTGACTTGATGGCCTGATGGTGTACATTATACCCTCCATCATCGTAGCTGTCATTTTTGTGATGGTCATATTCGTGCTCATAAGGCGGCATAAACGTGTGAAAACACCTCCAACAGTTCCATCACTTGGCATTGAATGGAGAAGAATTTCGTATAGGGAACAAATGGATTTAGCGAAGAAAACGTGCTTGGAAGAGGAGGTTTTGGATCAGTATACAGAGGGAGTTTTAATGATGGGTTGGAAGTTGCGGTGAAAGTGTTCAGCTTAGAATTAGAGACGGCTGCCAAGAGCTTTGATACCGAATGTGAAATTCTGAGCAGTATTCAAAGCCTTGATTCTTGCCTTTATGCCTAATGGGAGCTTGGAGAAGTGGTTATATTCAGACAAGCACTGCTTGAATCTTGTACAAAGACTGAACATAGTAATCGACGTTGCCTCAGCCTTGGAGTATCTTCATCATGGCCATACGTTCCTCGTCGGTCATTGCGACGTAAAGCCCAGCAATGTCTTGCTCGACCAGGACATGACTGCTCAAGTTGCTGATTTTGGAATCGCCAAGCTCTTCCACGAGGGAGATGCAAATATAACATTTTGTTTCCTATTTTGATGAAATTGAATTCTATGTCAATCATTTCTTGATCATGTTGTAATGCTGACAGAGTATGGAATGGAAGGGAAAGTGTCGACAAGTGGAGACGTTTACAGCTACGGGGTGATGTTACTGGAGATGTTTAAAAGGAAGAAGCCAACGGATACCATGTTGACTACGAAATGGGGTTGAAAGAATGGGTGGCTGAAGCAGTAGAAAGAAATGACATAAGTGAAGTTGTGGATTCTGGTTTGGTTTCATTACAGGACACAAATTTTCTTTTAACAGAGGAGGAATGTGTATGGTCGGTTTTTGTTTTGGCAATGAAATGTTTAGCCATCTCACCACGACAAAGAATAAATATGTTTTGGTTAGCAAAATATGTTCGATTAACATGTTTTAGGTTACTATTTTTTATTAATTCTTTATAATAATTTTGATTATTTTTTAATGTTATATTCGGATTTCAATAAATAAAATAATATTCTATTTGAGCTACTCTATTATATTAATTGAGTTATTCTTTTTAATAATTAGGGTTACTCTTTAATTTTATATTCGCATTTCAGAAAATAAAATATTGTTATTAATTGGGTTACTCTTCTTATTAATTGAATTACTCTTTATAATAATTTGGATTACTCTTTAATTTCATATTCGGATTTTAGAATAAAATATTGTTCTATTTAGTTAACTTATTTTATATTTCTCTTTTCTATTAATAGGATTACTCTTTATAATAATTTGGATTACTCTCTCTCTAATTTCATATTTGAATTTTAGAAAATAAAATATTGTTCTATTTGATTAACATCTTTTAGATTACTCTTTTCTATTAATTGAGTTACTTTTTTTAATAATTTGGGTTATTATATAATTTCATATTCATAATTTTTAAAACGGTAGGATTTCTGTATCATTAAAGGTGAATAAATCTCTAGAATTAAATGAAGAGGAAGGAAAAAGCATTCCCCAAGTTTCTAAACATGGACTTTCTATTCGATCATTGGTGTTTAAATTTAGGTCCAAGACATCAACACAAGCTACTTAGTGCTATAAAACTATCACATCAACGGATAACATTTCCTCTTCTTTTTAATCTCTCAAAACATCAAAATTCAATTCAACATATAAAAATTTCATTAGAAAAGAAAAAGCTTTCATGAGAAATACCGTATTTAATTTGAGAAATTCCAAATGCAGAACGTTAACAAATAATTACTACTCCACATTCCAAACATCACAAATTGTTAGCAAATTCAAATCAAGTTTCAAAGGGGGAGTCTTAAACCAAGAATAAGGTTATATACAAATTCTGGCATCATCACAAATTAAAGAAAAAGGAGATTTTAAGGAAAAGCACTAGAAAAAAGAAAATCAATCATGTCAAGAAAAGGAAAAAACCCCTTCAAAATTCTCTACCCTAAAACCCTAATCTAATTTCAACCAATCTCCCTAGGGTTTTGCCGGATCGCCGCCGGAATCCGCCGCCATGAACTGAAGCTCCCTCTTATCGAATATCTCCAATGAGAACTCCCTCAGCATCTGCGTCGCCGAATTAGGGGTTGTGCTCCCCGCCGGAGCTGCAATGGGTGCCATCGCCGTCGCCGTCGCCGCTTTCTTATCACCATTCTCACTGCGGTAGAGACGGGGCTGCGGTGGATGGTGGAAAGAGTAAGAGGCGAGAGGGGGAGGGAGAGAGAAAATGCTGGCAAAACTGGTGGAGCATTGAGAAGAAAGGAGAGCAGCGTATGTGAGGATTCAATTTTGGGAAATTGGAATGGAAAGAAGTAGCGTATTTTGAGGGATTGGGCATGTTTAATTTTGGTATCAAAGATGATAATACGTGAAAATTTTTTTTAACCCATTTCATGTTGGTGAGATTATGTTCCACCAAAATTTCATTGAATTGGCCTCATCCTAGTCACTCTTATTAATATATCACCATAGTATCTTATACTAATACATCTATTTATTTTACATTAAATATTAAAATTATATTTTTTAATCAAACTTGCGAAAAGATGTAAGCATTGAAAGTGAGAATATTAGTGTATATATTTTTTTTATTGAGGTTAGTCATAATTTTTTATTTATATTAAGAATTATTTATTAACCACTGCCACTATTATTTTTTATTAACTTAAATATTATTTTTTTATTAAAGTTTCACTTTTTACTACATAAGCACACAAATCATTGGCAATAAATATATGCATATATACGTAATAGATATCGTCGGCGTAAATAACTATGAATTGAGATTTGATTTCCATATATATCAATCTAAAATATATACAAATAATTAATTTCCTAATACGATTAGAATTAATCCGCGTTTTTATAAACTCCCACATACATAATATAATATAAAGTATAAACTTTACTGGATCTATACGAAATAATAGACATCTTTCACTTTATATATACACAAATAATCAACATGCTTAAGAGAGTCACTATGAATTCAAGAAGGCATAATAGAGTTTTATCTTTGGAACAACGTAATTCGTTCAAAATTCCTTTGTTCGAGAAAATAACAAGGAAGCCAAGAAGTCGTAGATCATATGATAAAGTTATATTTTTCAATCAAGATTTTTCATCCAAATTTCAAGCAATCAAGTTTCAAGATGATTTGATTAAACCAGATTTGAACATCAAAGGGAGAAGAGAAGGGACATTCGAGAAAAAATTCGAGCAAATTGCTGACGCCTCTGTTCCTGAGTTATTTGAAATTCAAGATTTAGTTAATACTATGAACCATATTATACCGGATTTAGATGATGATTGGCTGTCAAAACCTTTATCGGAATATATTATTCCTTTGTAAAAAAATTTATTTAATGAAATTGTAGTTAGATTTTTTTTTATTTATTCAAAAATTGATTACCTGAACCAATGATGTTAAAACTAGACCTTCAACAAGTTGAACTGCGAAGCCAGAACTTATTCGAAACAAAAAAGGATTTTTTTATTAAACCAGGTTGATTAATTTTAATTTTTTCAATCTGTTTTTTTTTTACTTTGTTTTTTATGGAGTAGTATATTTCTCTTCTACTTTTGTATATTTTAGAATATAATATTTAAATTATGAATTATAATATTAAATAAAAATACTATAAACTAGGAGTAATATTTTATAGCAAAAATAATACTCCCTCCATCCCATAATAAATTTCACACTTATCATTTTTGTCCGTCCCACATTAAACTCTACCACCAAAAAAAAAGAAATATCACATTAATCCCCACCCCTAAAAGTTCATCGTAATTACAAATTTACCACTCCCACCTAACACACATAACATACTTTATAATTTATTTATAATATAAAAATACTTCAATACCCTCCAAAAGTCAATAAAGTTGACCAACTTTTCTTAAACTTCGTGTCTACAGTAACAGTGAAATTTATTATGGAACGAAGGGAGTAATATTTTTATAGCGAAAGTGATAAATAAAATAATACTCCGTAATATTTATTGTGAAAGTGAAAATTATTTTAAAAAGTGTAAAATGGATTATGTGAGATGGTGTCATGCAAGACCTACATTCTTTAAATGTTAATACTACTGTGCACCTAGGTGCACCGCAGGATACAGTGCACCCACCTTCAGGAACGTATACAATTATTAATAAAAATATATACACTTTGTTTGTTAGGTTTTTAATAAAAAATTGAGTGTAAAAAAATATACAAATATTAAAAAACATGTATATACTATTGAATAAAAAGTTATACACATATGAATGTTAGTTTTTTTAATGAAAAATTAAGTGAAAAAAATATACAATTATTAAAAAACATGTATATAATATAGAATAAAAAATTATACACAGTGCAGTGAATATCAAATATTTTTTGATTGAATCTCGAATAATTGTCACCACTAATTTGATTTCTGATTCTGTTATAAAAATATTGACTCCAACTTATAGCTAATTTAAGATCTGCGTTAGTGCATGTGTGCTTTTTTTCTTCTTTAAAAAAATAATTTTTTTTAGTCTTGTATCTTTTCTATGTTTGGGATTTTGCTCTATTAATTTTTTAATTTTGATTCTCAACATAAGTTTAATCTTTGTTTTCATTTTTTTTTTCATGCGAGTCTGTGACTTGCTTATGAGCAATTTTCTGTGCTCTCGGTCGAGACTCTTTGTATGTTAATGTTACTGATGCCTGAATCAAGTTCCTTTGATTTATATGTTTTTTTTAAGGATTTTATTTCCATCTCAAAAGATTATTATTTTCACTCTTATGAATGTATGCAAACTTGATCACCAAAGATTGCTCACACTCTACCCTATTCTCTCAAGATGTGTATTGATTCAATCAAAACAGAAACAAAACTAAAACGAAGAAAGAAGACAAGAATTATAGTGGTTCGATCTTGTTGATCTACATCCACTTTCTTAAGGAGAGCAATCACTAATGATAAAACAGGTTACAACTTGAAGATGATGATGAACTAAACTACTTAAGAAACCCTAATTTGATGAACTAGCTTATATGATGATGATGATCAACTCTTATCCTTTGCTGTGCATGATATACTCCCTTTTATACCACACTGATACAAACTAGTATGCACCAGCAAGTTCAACTTCTTCCATGTGATCAGTTGAGTTAGTTACAACCAACTTCCATGTCACCACTTCATTAGCCATAGCCCAACTTCTGATCCTACGGCTCAACCTCATGTTGATCACATCATGTTGCTTATGTTGAATCTCCACCATCAATCCAGCATCTCATCTTCTTGAACCTAACTGAAGAACCTTGCCAAGCTAACTGATGTGTTGATGATGAACTAATAACCGCAACAACATCACATGTACACTGCACCCTCTCAACTGTCATCATGCATGTACCATCCAAGTAAACAACCAGTTATCAGTTGGTTACAACTGATCCTCAACTTCTTCTAACTGTCACTAATAGCTACAATTATCTAACCATCGCTTATGCCTAGCTTGATCAATCAACATGACAAAACTGTCAC
Organism: Pogostemon cablin; assembly: GCA_023678885.1. Lineage (NCBI taxonomy): Eukaryota > Viridiplantae > Streptophyta > Magnoliopsida > Lamiales > Lamiaceae > Pogostemon > Pogostemon cablin. The sequence continues at coordinate 6,819,518 of CM042962.1, read as the reverse complement.
AACTTCAGCTCTTACTTCCTTAATGCAGCTTGTTGTTTTTACTCACTCACTCAACTTGCTGCTACCTCAAACATCTTCTTCTACATATTTATTTGTTATATATTACACATACACACATGCATGCATGCATGGTCTATATACAACAAATCTTCACCTTAGACCATGCATCATCATAAGTAATCAAAACTCTCCACCTTGCTGCAATTACAGGCTGCAACACACCTTCCTTTCCTCCTTTTATTGAAGACCAATAAGACTCTTACACAATTCAAACTTTTGAACATGTAGAGCCTTAATAAATGCATCAGCAGGATTATATGCTGTCTTAATCTTCTTAACAGCAACTAGCTTCTCCTCTATCATGTCTCTTATGAAGTAAAGTCTCACATCAATGTGTTTAGTCCTCTCATGATATCTTTGATGCTTTGAGAGATGATCAACACTTTGATTATCACAATACACTTTAATAATATCCTGCTGAACTCCAAATTCTCTCAAAATACCAATCAACCAAACACCTTCCTTAATTGCTTCTGTAAGAGCCACAACCTCATCTTCAGTGGTGGAGAGTGCTACTATGTGTTGATGTGTAGCCTTCCAACTTATTGCTGTACCAAACAACTTGAACACATAACCTGTCATTGATTTCCTTGTATCAAGATTGGCTGCATAATCTGCATCCACATAACCAACAACAACCTTATCCCAAGTATCTTGTTTCTGAAACTTCAATCCAACTGATATAGTACCTCTAACATATCTCAATGCCCACTTCACTGCATCCCAATGAACAAGACCAGGATTACTCATAAACCTACTGATCACACTCATAACATAAGCTAAATCTGGTCTACAGCATACCATAGCATACATCAAACTGCCAACTGCACTTGCATATGGTATTTTACTCATTTCAGTTCTTTTCTTATTTGTTTGAGGACCTTGAAGAGATGACAGACTCAAACCTTGCTTAACTGGTACTGATGCACTCTTACAAAAATTCATATTATATCTCTTCAGAACTTTATCCAAGTATGACTCTTGAAACAACCTCAGCAGACCAGCTGATCTGTCCCTCTCAATTTGCATACCAAGTATTATTCTTGCCTCACCTAGATCTTTCATGTCAAACTCCTTTCTCAAAGTATCCTTTACTGAATTGATTCCTATCATATCCTTGCAAGCTATTAATATATCATCCACATAAAGTAGTAGATAAGTATAGCTTCCTTTATCACATCTTATGTACACACAGCTATCATACATGCTCCTGACAAAACCATTAGAAGTAATGTAATCATCAAACCTGAGATACCACTGTCTTGGACTTTGCTTCAGACCATATAGTGATTTAAGTAATAAGCAAGCCTTTGAGTCTGCACCTTTTAAACTAACACCTTCAGGAATCTTCATGTAAATATTTTCTTCCAAATTTCCATGCAAGAAAGCTGTTGTTACATCCATCTGATGTAATTCCAAATCCAACTGAGTAACTATTGATAGTAAAATCCTTATTGAGCAGTGTTTGACTACTGGTGAGAAAATTTCATTATAATCTACACCCACTTGCTGTGAAAAAACTCTTGCTACAAGTCTTGCCTTATATCTTATTCCTCCTTCCTTACTTGTGACTGGTTTCTTCTTATATATCCACTAACAACCTACAAGCTTCTGATTAGCAGATTTGTCAACAATCATCCAAGTGTTATTCCTTTTTAATGATTGCAGCTCTTCTTCCATAGCATCCAACCACTGCATACTCTCCTTTCCTGATACTGCTTCTGAGTATGTCCTAGGTTCATAGACATCAATGTCTGATGCTACATATAGTGCATATGATACTGTGTCTGCCTCTATATATCTTATAGGTGTTTTGATCTGCCTTCTCAACCTATCCCTAACCAGTTGATAGCTGCTAAGAGTTCTTCTTTCATTTGAACCAGATGACTCAGACCTCTCCTCAGCAGCAACTTCCTCATGTACATTATCATCTCTTTGATCTTGATCTTGCTCTACTATTGTTCTGTCATCATGCTCCACCTCAAACTCACACTTATCAGTAGTTATGACCTTATCAGCACCTCTCTCCAACAAAGACATCTTATCTTCATTGAATGTTACATCCCTACTAACAATAAACCTGTTATTCTCATAACACCATGCCTTTTACCTCTTTAGGATAGCCTACTAGCACACACTTAACTGCTCTAAGATCTAACTTGTCTTGCTTCTGATGTGAATACACCAGACAACCTATAATTCTCAAATGACTATAATCTGGTACCCTTCCAGACCACACTTGTTCAGGTGGTTTAAATTTAAGTCCTGTGCATGGTGACAGATTAATCAAGTAAGCTGCAGTAGATACTAACTCACCCCAGAAACCTCTTGAGAAGCCTCCACTATTCATCATACACCTAACTCTTGCAAGAAGTGTCTGATTCATTCTTTCAACCACTCCATTTTGCTGTGGAATACCTGGTACTGTCTTGTGCCTTTTAATACCTTTCTCTTGACAAAACTTATTGAATTCATGTGACACAAATTCAAGCCCATTGTCTGTTCTTAAGCACTTGACCTTGTTTCCAGTTTGCAGTTCTACCTCTGTCAACCACACTTTAAAAGCTGATAATGCTTCATCCTTTGTCTTCAAAATTTTAATCCATACCTTTCTTGAATAATCATCAATGAATGATATGAAGTATTTCCCACCTCCTATTGTTGAAGTCTTGGAAGGCCCCCAAAGATCAGAATGAACATATTCCAACCTAACTTTGGTATTATGCTCAGCTGCACCAAACTTCAACCTCTTTGCCTTTCCTAATATACAAGCTTCACATTGATCTAACTTACAGGTTGAACTGATCTCAAGCAGCTTCTGTCTTGCAAGTTCTTGCAAGCCTCTTTCACTTATATGACCAAGCCTTCCATGCCAAACATTAACACTACTCTCATCCTTAGTTGCATTAATCTGTCCAGCCACAACAGAACCATCCAAGAAGTACAGATCAGACCTCTTGAACCCTTTAACAACTACTAGCTTTCCTTTTATGACAATAAGAGTATATCCCTTCAAATGACACTCATAACCTTGAGAAATTAACATTCCAAGAGATATTAGATTTCTCCTTAAGCTTGGTACATATCTAACATTCTTTAACATCCTGATTTTCCCATCAAACATTTTAAGTTTGACAGAACCAATTCCAACAATCTTAGAAGTATGATCATCATCTAGCATTACTGATCCTTCATCTTGTGGTCTTAATTCAGTAAATCAATCTTTCCTAGAAGTCATATGAAATGTACATCCAGAATCCATAACCCATTCTTCTGATACTGAACTAGAACACACTGACATTGCTTCAATGAAATCAGAATCTATACCAACTTGATTTGTTGTTACTTCATTTGCATGAGGCCTCTTATTTCCTCACTTTTCAGCTATCTTCTTTGCCACCATTGCTTTCCATTTGAAACATTGTTTCTTGTAATGTCCATGCTTATTGCAGTGGAAGCAATTCTTGTTTTCTTCTTCATCTGCTAGTGCACTATAGTCCTTTTCTGGCTTCCTCTTATCAACATTGCTCTTATTATTCTTGCTCCACTGGTTCTGTTTCTTCACTGTCAAACCTTCTGCAATTGCTTGTTGTTCTGGATTCTTGTGAAGCACTTTTGCCTTAACTGCCAACAATACTTGCTCAAGGGAGATAGATTCAGCATTAGCAAACAAAAGTGTATCTCTTAAACCTTCAAAGGACTTTTGAAGTGCTGACATGAGGATGACAGCCTTGTCTTCAGTTGACAGAGCCACATCAATATTTTCTAGATCATCAATGATCTTGTTAAACTCATCTAATTGACCAATTATTGACTTATCTTCTGATACCTTGAAGGAGTATAGTTTCTGCTTCATGTACAAACGGTTGGCCAAACTTTTAACCATGTACAACTCCTCCAATTTCTTCCAAACTCCTCTTGCTATAGCTTCCTTTGAGATCTCCCTCAGAGCCTTATCTCCAAGGCACAAGATGAGAGCACTTCTGGCCTTGGTTTGTTGATCTTGATCTGCTGCAAGGACAGCAACATCAACTCCTGCAGCCTGACCTTCAGGTAATGGTTTGATAGCTTCTGATAAACCTTGTTGAACCAAGATGGCCTCCATTTTCATCCTCCACAGACTGAAGTATGCCTCTCTGTGAACTTTTCAATATCAAACTTTGTAGTAACCATTTGATCTTCTTCTCCACTGAATCTTCTTCTTCTTGGCTTCCCACAGACGACACCAATTCTTATGAATGTATGCAAACTTGATCACCAAAGATTGCTCACACTCTACCCTACTCTCTCAAGATGTGTATTGATTCAATCAAAACAGAAACAAAACTAAAACGAAGAAAGAAGACAATGATTATAGTGGTTCGATCTTGTTGATCTACATCCACTTTCTTAAGGAGATCAATCATTATATGATAAAACAAGTTACAACTTGAAGATGATGATGAACTAAACTACTTAAGAAACCCTAATCTGATGAACTAGCTTATATGATGATGATGATCAACTCTTATCCTTTGATGTGCATGATATACTCCCTTTTATACCACACTGATACAAACTAGTATGCACCAGCAAGTTCAACTCCTTCCATGTTATCAGTTGAGTTAGTTACAACCAACTTCCATGTCACCACTTCATTAGCCATACCCAACTTTTGATCCTACGGCTCAACCTCATGTTGATCACATCATATTGCTTATGTTGAATCTCCACCATCAATCCAGCATCTCATCTTCTTGAACCTAACTAAAGAACCTTGCCAAGCTAACTGGGGTGTTGATGATGAACTAATAACCGCAGCAACATCACATGTACACTGCACCCTCTCAACCGTCATCATGCATGTACCATCCAAGTAAACAACCAGTTATCAGTTGGTTACAACAACAGCTACAATTATCTAACCATCACTTATGCCTAGCTTGATCAATCAACATGACAAAATTGTCACAGCTTCAGCTCTTACTTCCTTAATGCAGCTTGTTGTTCTTACTCACTCAACTTGCTGCTACCTCAAACACCATCTTCTACATACTTATTTGTTATATATTACACATACACACATGCATGCATGGTCTATATACAACATTCACTAAATTAAAAGCGGATCTCAATTCTCATATTTGCGAGATGAATTATGATTAATTATCCAATCAATAAATAAATAAATAAACTTATTTATTGTAAGGAACAGCGCGTGGTTTATTTATTGGGCCAATTACATTGTGAAAATGTAATTTTCTTTTCTTATTAACCTTACGCTAGATGTTCTTTTAATTAACCCATGTAATCTGGGCCATTAAAACAATTAATATTCATTTCTATATTAACATGGGCTTCTGTTATTTCTAATTTTGGGCCAATAAATAATTGGGCAAGCCCAAACAGTACCAATGAAGAGAGAGACGCAAGGAGTATTTTAGATACAGTGGCAATGAACTTGGAATGCGGTGGCCAGATGGTTGAAAACCTTAAAAAAAGACATAATATTTGTAGGATAGCAGCAGAAATTACGTGAAGAGATTGAGTTGGAAAGAAATGGTACATGTCAGCACCCCCAATACGTGTCATCTTCTATCCATGCAAATATGCCACCCATACGCCCTTCATCTCTCTCTACCACCACCGTATAGATATAGATATATATGTATGTATGTATGAAGATTCTTCATCATCAACCAAAACAAACAACTGATCTACAGCCATGATTGAACTCATCCACACCTTTCTCAACTTCACTGCTCCCCCCTTCGCCTTTTTCTCTCTCCTGCTCTGTTTTCCACCTTTCTACTTCCTCAGATTCTTCCTCTCTGTTTTGGGCACACTCTTCGGCGAGGATGTCGCCGGAAAAGTTGTCCTCATCACCGGCGCCTCCTCCGGCATTGGAGAAGTAAGTATAATTAATGCACTTGCATGTATACTAGTGTAAAACATTGGAGTATTATTTTCTTGAATTTCTATTTTAGAGTCTTGCGTATGAGTACGCTAAGAGAGGAGCGTGTTTGGTACTCGCGGCAAGGAGAGAGAGGAGCCTCCAGGATGTAGCGGAGACGGCGCGTTACCTGGGATCGCCGGACGTCCTGGTGGTACGTGCTGACGTGTCCAAGGTGGAGGACTGCCGGAAGGTGGTCGATCAGACTATGAATCATTTTGGCAGATGTGAGATTATTTATTTCATTCATTTCTTATGATTAATTTTTCACTATTTGTAATTAATTTCTATGTGGACTGCACTGCAGTGGATCATCTGGTAAATAATGCTGGGATTACTTCAGTTGCTATGCTGGAAGAAGTTGATGATATTACTGATTTTCGAGCAATTATGGTATCATACTAACTTTTTTCTTCTTCACCCATCAAGATCATCAAGATACCTTTATTTTTTTCAGGATTTATAATATTGATCTCGAGTCTTCCAATTTTATTTCTTTGTATTCTGAAACGAAAATACTCCCTCTTTTTCTCGCTTACTGTTTACTATTTCATGTTTAAGAAAAGTTATCTTTTTGCTTAGTTTGTTTATTTTGGAGGGTATACATGTATAAAGTAATTAATGGTATGCATGAAAAAAAGGCTACAACTTGGTGCATCGGGGTTACTGTGCATCCAGATATCCTTTACTATTAGTATATGACATACCCTTCAATATAAGGACGTGTAGCCTTTATTTCATGAAAAAAAATTAATAAAAGTGTATACCTTTTAGAATAAAATGTTGCACCCTTACTAATTAAAGTGCGTAAAAGTGTGTAACCCTTAAAAAATGTTGTACTTTTACACCTTGTGTACAAGAGACCCACCCCAAAAAATAAAAAAATAATAAAAAAAAGTGATTTTCTTTAAGGGGTGAATGTTTTTTTTAAGTATAAGATACTTCATATAGTACTATAATATAATATAAAATAAAATAAAATAAAAATGATCAATTTTATCCATTTTTAGGTGTAGAAGTGGATAATAAATAAAGTGTTATGATATCCACATTAATGGCTCCACAGACAACATTATCTTTGTCACAAAAATAATTATAATACAAATTAAGTAATTTTAATAATCATAAATTCCACCCAAAATGACAGTACTCTCTAATAATTTTTTTTTTTCATGCTACTCACTTTAAATTCTAAAGAACTGGTGAATAAATTTTATATTTATTGTGTTATATATTGTTAATTTAAATTTGAAATTCATATTTATAACTTTTTGTAATTCTTATTGTATTATGTATACCCTGTATGGTTGGCCCATTTAGCTCGAATCTATTAGAATTAGAGTTAGATTCATCTTTTAATAGCTAGTTTAAACAAGGTCTTTTAATCCAAAGCCTTAGAGTTAGATTCATCTTTTAATAGCTAGTTTAAACAAGGTCTTTTAATCCAAAGCCTTAAGAGTTAGTTTCATCTTTTAATATAGTTAGTTTAAACAGGTCTTTTAATCCAAAACCTCTTAAGGTTAGCCCATTTAACATCCTTAGGCACAACATATGTCTAATAATTTGGACTATATGTCAACAATTTGGCCTGATGAGTCGCAGAAGGGGTTTCACTATGGTGGGTCCAGGGGTTCTCATCTAGAGTGGTGAACCGCGTGTAGGTTCCCACTCTTGAGTGTGTTATCCGTGGACATCCGATGTGAAGGGGATAGATAAATATTAAAGTATTTATATTATATCTTAGAACTTAGAAGTGATATTTTTTTAATTAAATTATATTGCGAGGTTATTGAATTTGTGTATTATTATTATTATTATTATTTTTTGTGGTGAAAGTTAGAAGTATTTATGAAAATGTAATGTGGAAAAACATTTTCACAAAGAAATATAAAAATAAAGTTATTGAATTGGTGTAGCATTTAATTTTTTACGCGGTCAAATAATTATGTGCTATGAGAATAGAAAGTGCAAAAACATTTTCGCAAAATATATATATTATATATTGAAAGACATGGTTGTGAAGTACTATTTAGTAACAAACTAATAGATATAAAAAGGTATATATTCACATTTTAGTATGTGTGAAGTGTTTTTCATATTTTGCCGTGTGTGAATGAATAATTAGGTGGATGAGAATTTTAAATTAAATTTGAAATTTAGGTGTATTTATTTTGGATTTATATTAAGTACATTAAAGTTTCTGAAATCATTATGGAGTGAGGCTCCTGTGCACCAGGACGCACGGAACACATTCCGTGCGTCTTTGCAATTTCAATGCCATTTGCAATTTAAACCCCTAGCAATACATATGTTTAAATAGAATTGGAGAAGGAGAGTTGTGTTCACATGGGGACACGTAGTATCCCTCCGTGTCCCCGGGGGCGCAGGAGCTTTTGTCATCATTAGAGTGAGATGTTAAGATACTCGAGCGCCTTTGGTATTCTTTCGGTAGCAATAACGCTATGTCGCTATCCATGAAATAATTTATAATTGAACATGAATCACTCTGTTTCACTTTTTCAGATTGAGTAATGTGTGTTTGACATTGCTTTTTCACATCACCTTAATAAAAATTGAATGTATGTATGATGTAAGATTAAATTTTGTGCTTATTAACATCTTCATATTATATACTAGTGACTTAATTTATTTGCTCATATGATTGGAAAAAGAATTGTTGCATTATATATATGATGAAATCATGGTTGTCTCTGTATTATGCTATTAGCTAGAGAGATATTTTGGTCTCCATTACAGATCATAGCTCATTTAATTTAACCACAAGCATGCACAATATTAATGAAAACAGAATCTCAATAGCTATATATAATTAATCCATCCAAATTTGGAGCAGGATATCAATTTTTGGGGCTCCGTATACATGACCCGATTTGCTGCGCCATACCTCAGACACAGCAGAGGCCGGATTGTCGTGCTTTCTTCGTCAGCTTCGTGGTTGCCTGCACCAAGAATGAGCTTTTACAATGTAAAAACTTCACATTTATATAGCAACTATATCTGCTTGAAGTTTGTTGATACATATATATATATATTGAAATTATTGTTGATGGTGATTAAACAGGCAAGCAAAGCAGCAATAGCACAATTTTTCGAGACGTTGAGGGTGGAATTCGGACCCGACATAGGGATAACTCTAGTGACTCCTGGATTCATCGAGTCGGAGCTCACCCAAGGCAAAATTTTAAACAAGGCAGGTAGACTTGAAGTTGATCATGACATGAGAGATGTAAGTTTTCTTTCATCCCTCTAAATTAATTTTCTACAAACTTTATGACTTTTACGAGGGTAATGTGTAGTAATTTAAAAGTACTAATAAATAGTGTAAAGTATGTTATGCGTATTTGATGAAGATTTTGAAGTAGTATAAAATGTAAATGGTAGGTACAAGTAAGCATGATCCCAGTACAAAGGGCGGAAAACTGTGCGAAGGCGATCGTGAGGGGAGCGATCCGTGGCGAAAGATATGTGACGGAACCAAAGTGGTTCAAGGTGACTTACTTCTTCAAGATGTTGTGCCCTGAAGTGATGGAGATGTTATACCGAGTGTTGTACATTTCTCGACCATCGTCGGAGGCTCTCAGCAAGAAGCTCGTGGACTACACCCCCGAAACGGCAGAGCCCAAGAGAGAGTGAATGTTCATAGTGAGTGAGGGCTTGTGTGGATATTATATATAGTAGGGTTAATGCTGGTGTAGTTTCTTGAAACCAGCAAGTTTAAATAATTGGAATCTCAATGGACTGTTGATATGTGTTTGAACTTCTTTTTAGTTTTTCAATCCTTTATTTTCGATTTGTGTTGTGAGGAATATAAGCGGTTACATAATATTTTAATTTGTTGTCTTTAAGTATCTTAATTAGTTGTGTCTTAAGTCACCCACAAACTATCTGATTCAATATTATTTAACATTTTAACTAATAATCTGATCAATAATATGTGACTAGCAGTAGGATTAATGGTGGTGTTTGAACTAAATTTTATGTTCACAAGTTGTAGTAGTGGAGAATGATTTAAGTCTACGGGTTGATTGAATAGAATATTTTAAAATAACTAGATAATTTATTTTAAAATAATTATGGTTTAAAAGAATAATTATATTTTACTAGATTTTATTGGAAAATTAACACATGAATTAAAAAGATAAAATATTAAATTAGGCAAAGATTATTCATTGATGTAAGTAAATTATATATATATATATATATATATATATATATATATATATATATATATATATTCCCTCCGTCCCGCGTTAAAGTTTACATTTTTCATTTTGGATTATCCCACGTTAAGGTTTACATTTTCTTTTTTTTTCAACTTGGTCCCACACAAAACAATTACTTATTTCATGTAGGACCCACACACAACACTAATACGTGCAACTACCCATTTTACATTAAATGTTATTTCTCTCATCTTATTATACATTAAAATACTATATCTCTTAATCTCCGTGCAAAAAACAAACGTCAATGTTAACACGGGACGGAGGGAGTACAATTAAAATAGTCCCCTCCAAAGAGAGATTTTTTTTTTATTTTGGGCTTCCCACCCAAATAGTCTCATTTTTTTTACACACATGAGACTTACATATACCCTCTAATATATTTAAAATATGAGCCCACACTCCCAATAATACAACTATCCACTACTTTACATTAAATAATAATACTCCTTAATCCACGTACAAAAGGAGTATATTCTTTTAACTCCTTTTTTTTCTTATGTAATTTATACTTTTTATTTTTTAAAAATGTGATAATTTAAATTTTACTCCCTCCGTCCAGTCCACTGTTAATCTATCAATTTTACTATTTTGGGTCGTCCACTTTCAATCTATCCATTTCCCATTTTAGACATATGAGTCCCACACTCACTAATACAATTAAATATATGAGACTCACACCCTCCACTAATACAACCACCCACTACACATAAAATAATAATACTCCTTAATCCACGTGCAAAAAACAAATGAATACATTAACAATGGCCGGAGGGAGTATTATTCATTTAATTTATTTTTTAGTTCAACTATTATAAATTTATAAAATGTGATATGAAAAGTGATTCTCAATTGGTAAGATGTGGCAACGATATTGTGAATTATTTCATGAACAATTTATAATATTAATAAAATATAATAACATTTTAAAAGAAAAGTATATCATCCCTAATAAAAAGCTATAACTAAATACGAACTCTTTCTATTATTTGAGTATTTTCCGCTATCACGATTTATATACTTATTAGAGTTAGTGTTATGTGTTTTGAAGTGCATAATACGTAAAGTGTATAACATATAGTTTTAAAAAACATATATTTTATTTTAATTAATAAGGGTATAGTAATTTTTTCATTACAAATGTTTATTTAAAAAAATAAAATAAAAATTCCAAAAAAAAATTAAAGATATAAATTTTTATATTAGAGTATGAGCAATATGTACTATAAATTTTTGGAAAGTATGAGATTTGATATCACTGTACTTACTAATAAGTGAGTAATCACTATCATTATAGTTATATCAACATAAATATTAGAAATATTGACATCACATATCAATTTGAAAAAAGGAAAAAAGAAATAGGTATAACCAATTTTGAGATGATGGTAAACAATATTTAATTTAATTAATTAAATTATTCTACATTATTTCATATATATATATATATATATAACAAAACAAATATGACTTGATTTTAAAGAATAAAAATATTGATAATATGTGTCCGCTATTAAAATATACGTGTCATTTTTCAACCCATGCATTATAATAATAAAATAAGAAAATGCACGTGTCATTTTTCACTCATGCGTTAGATGTTAGAGTAAAAAAAAATTTTCATCTTCCACCATGCGTTGAAGTAAACAAGATACGTGGTCATCTTTCAACATCGAAATCTGATCCATCAACATATTCTCGTTACATATGTATAGGAAACTAGTACAAATATACGTGCATGCCTGACACGTATGCACTAACATACATTATGTAATTTTTCGGTGTTCCAAAACTGTCAAAATATATAAAAAAAAGTAGAATGCGATGCAAAAGTGTAGAAATGACAAACAAATCACTACTACAAGTGCAGTAACATGCGTGTCAGCTGTTAAAAACAGTAACGTGTGTTATTCCTATACATGCACATATCCTTTTAATCTCCGATCCCATAATATTAAAACATCAACAAAGTCCTAATTATATATGTAACATTTCCATCCAAAACAATTTGAATCAACACTACATTTAAGTTCATGGATTTTGTTCATGGAGTAGTTAACATTTTCGCACCTCTTATTTCCACCACCACATTCATCTTTTTCCTTCCAGCTTACCTTTGCTTCAAATTTCTCAGCTACATTTGGTGCTCCATTTTCGCTGAAAACTTAGCCGGAAAGGTGGTTGTCATTGCCGGAGCTTCTTCTGGAATAGGAGAGGTTGGTAGTATTCATATCATAACAGATGTTAGTATTTAATGTGTTAATTGAATTATACAGTAATATGATATATCCATAGTAAAGCAACAATGCAACAATTAATGTCTTCTCTTTAGATTTGGTTTCAAAAAAGATTTCATATGTCTAAAATGGTAATTTTGGGTGAATACAGCACTTAGCATATGAGTATGCAAAGAATGGCGCGCATTCTTGGTGATCGGGGCGCGTAGATACAACGCACTGCGCCAGGTGGCAGAAAAGGCTTATATGATTGGGTCTCCTCGGGCCATAGCCATACCCACCGATGTCTCCAAAGTTGAAGATTGCAGGAGATTGATTCAAGAAGCCATTAACCAATTTGGGCGATGTAAGTCTATTTCTTTGATCATATCCAAATTAATTAACACCACCACAAAATGTTTGTATTTCTACACTCTGCATGCAACTCTGTTTTTATATCAACTCCTCTTGCTATTCTCAAGTGGTCGAGGGGAGAGTGAAAATTAGAACTGATAGCCGCAGGGTGGGGTTCGAAATTGTCTTTGGCATGGATTTGACCCATTGCAAGCCAAGTCTATTGTGACAATGAATCCCCTTGAGTCGCATCCTCTAATTTACCATCAATTAAACTCTCTTGCATGTATACATTGTGGGTAGTATAATCTTCTTGGATTGTGATTTCTAATTTGGTTTTTGTGTGTTTTGTGGACTCAGTGGATCATCTGGTGATAACTGCTGGTATCACTCCAGTTTGTTTGCTTGAAGACACACGTGACGTCACCAATTTCTCACCTGCAATGGTAATCAACTTGATCTACTCATCATTCAACTTGTTCAAAATATTTAAGGCTAACTTAATTGGGATGATAGTAAAATTTGTGAAACTAATTACAAAAAAGATCACAGTTTCAATTGATCCAAAAAATGCTAGCATTTTTTGTCCTAATACCTCTAAAATGGGATAAAAATGCAACTTTTTTCATTGAAAAAATCTAATGAGTGCGATAAAAAATGGAACGTTTGGAACTAATTTGAAACTGTGGGATCTTTTTTTGTAAACGAACACTTCGTACGGAATCAATAGTACACTTTCCCTAGTAAAAATATGGGTTTTTCTCCTTGTATATATATATATGTTTATAACCCAGAGTTTATTTTGTGGTGTATATGTGTAGGATATAAACTTCTGGGGCGTAGTTCATGCAACTTATTTTGGTGCTCCTTACTTGAGGATGACTAAAGGGAGGCTTGTAGTGGTTGCATCTGCAGCCAGTAGGTTGAATGCACCAAGGCTGAGCTTCTATAATGTCTGATCATCTTCATTAGCTAGCTCCTTTGGTTTATGATCATCTTATATAATCAATCGTCTATGCAATGCACCTTGTTACAGGCAAGTAAAGCTGCGGTGGTGAGCTTCATCGAAACACTGAGGGTCGAGTTTGGATCCGACATAGGGATCACGTTAGTCACCCCAGGATTGATCGAGTCTGAGATCACCAAGGGCAAATTCCTTAACAAGGATGGGAATATAGTTGTGGACAGGAGATGCGCGACGTAAGATATATATCAACTTGATTCGTATATATGAATGCTTGTTGATTGAAATACTAAATGATACACATTAGTTTAAATTTTTAAATAAGACAGTCATTTAACATGGTATTAGAGCTACAACTTAACAAAGGTTGCTCAAGTTGACCCCCTCCTCATGATATGAGGCATGTTAGAGTGCTTTCACTTAGACAAGGTGGTAATTTAACACTAACTCTTTGAGAGTATTGCAGGTTGTAATGTCGGCTGTTCCAATGGAGTTGGTCGGACGATGTGCAAAGGCGATTGTGAACAGTGCATGCCGTGGAGACAGGTATCTGACATGGCTACCTTGCTTTCCAGTTTACCTTTATGCCAAAAAAAATCCTGCAACTGTTGCTGTTGTTATGTAAACAATGGTCTTTGTTTAAATTCTGTTTTTGTTGTCTTAATTATGTAATCATTTTCTTGTTGATTTCAATTTTACCACGACTATGATAACTAGTTCATCTATGTTATAAGCTTATAGCACAGTTTATGTCATCCGTACAAGATCAACTGTTTGAAAATTGAGATGGAATAATATGTAATTATATATCAGTAGATGGGTAGGATGGGTGGGAAATGTTTAAAGCATTGACAATTAATTTTCTAGGAATTTTGAAAATCACACCTTTAATTTTTATAATTTCAGTACTTAAATTTCATCAAATTCAATTTGTATTTATAGAAAAATAATTAAAATTAACATTCAGACTAAATTTAAAGTTTAAAAAGTTATTGGACTGAAAATACGGAGTATAATAAATGTTAAAAATTGAATTCCACAAAATATTACGGGATATATAATTTGACTCAACCATCCTCGGGGCTTTATTCAATTGGCTAAACCGATTTCAAGTAAAGAATTCTAAAAAAAAAAAAAAAATACTGGTCAATGTAATAAAAGTTTGCAACATAAGAAGGATGTCAGTTTAAAGAATAATAATTCATGCATGAATTGATTTTGAAACAAAGGCTTAGAACCACATAAGACATCTAAAACACCAAACTTAACAATATGTAAGCACACGAGGAACATCACTATTGTTCTTCATGTAAAACTAAATGTTCCAATTTAGATCAGTGAACTTACAGACTTGAGTAGCTTGAGGAATTGTGATACTCGTTAACACATCCCAGCACTATAATGCAGTCCGTGGATACCGATACATTGACCTAATTCTATTATCATCCAGAAAAAGTTGATCAAGTGTCTCAATAAGTTTCAGTGAACAGAATCGGTTTGATACTTTACTGGGGTAGGGGTATGGTCTTTTGGTTTGGATACACCAGCAGTAAATACTCTTTGCAACACATTCAGTCGTTCTGCAACTAGAGATTCTTCGAGTTCCTCTAGTTGGACTTCTTCTTTTTCCATAATTAGCTCCAGATCTTCGAAATACTTCAGCTTACGCTGCAATTTCTTGACCTGCATTTCGAACAGCCAGCATGGAATCATCAAATATCCATTTATGGCAAATTTGTTATGGTCCATTCAAGCTTTAAAGTGAAGGCATTTATCTATTCATACAGACTTCATGAATTCCGCGAACTACTACATGCTATGCAATTTGCACAAAACTGGGGGAATTTAAGGATTTATCATCTGAATAAGCTAAGGAATTAGGAAAAGGACCTGAGCTTCAATCATAGTAGCTACCAAGTCTCCAATCTCTCTCTCCTCTTGATCAGCCAACAACTTAGCATTGGCAGCAGCAACACCAAGTGCCGTTGCAGATGCAGCTCGTGTTCTCAAATTCAAGGGTATAATACTCTTCATAGAGGGTATCCCTGGAGTTTCTGTGCTCAAATTGGAATATGATATATTCAGAGCAGGTCTAAGACAAGTCTATTCATATGATCAGGGGCGAACAAGAACAACTTAGTTAAGGTCACTAATAAAAGAGGAGTAAATCAAAATTAACCTTTTATACCTGATTGATCAGGCTGTTTATCTTCTACTGTATTTTCAGCATCAGCATCTCTTACGAGTGAAAGGTAAATATGTCAGAGAGGTAAATACAGCTTCAGTGAAATTGAATAATCTAAACACAAGATGTAAGGTTCAACAAGAAATTAGATGAATACCTTTCCTCATTACTGGCTTCAGGGGAGGCTTTTGAGTCAATGTAAATTGCATCATCATTGTCATCGAATAGTTCTTTTGAACAATTATTCTCATAGCAAAGAGATGTAACAGCAGCATCAGCAGCACAAGCTGCCACATGTGGGCCCAACATAGTGGAGATGCGAGTAACCTGGTAGACTAGATGTCAAATTCAATTTGATAATAGGACATAGAAGTACAAATTAAATCAAAACGAAATATTAGACCTATGGCTCAGAGTCCCAATTGAGGGGAAAAATATGCACTTGATGATTTCATGATGCACACAAAACTCCGGTGGATGCTGCACGATTCACATAATTCTCATAATAACAGTGGAAGTAGCAGTAGTAGTTGCAGACTAGACAAAATGCAAATCGGGTGTGTCTCTGTGAGTGGGCGTGTGCATGTTTTTTTAGTTCATTTATAATTTTGCAATTTCTAGTAGTGAAATCATTAATATAGTCAGTTCAATATTGTCCTTTGAAACCCTTGAACAAAATTTCAACACAAACTCCATATTCATCGGAAGGCATAAACATTAAGGTCCAGGTTGGTAACCATTCTTATAGGTTGTTTGGTAGGCTATCTAAGCATATCTAGTAAAGTTGATAGTTACCTTTTTTCATGCATATAGATTTGAGAAATGCTAAAGCCTAAACAACATGACTAAAGAATAATTAAGGATGCATAATAAAGGAATAAAAAAATATATAAATCGAACAAAAACAGGATTGAAAGAAGAACCTGTTTCATCAAAGAACTTCCAGCATCTGAAGGTGGTTCAATGCACACTCTTTTTTGTGGTGGCCCTTCACTCTTCACATCTCTAATATGCTGATCCTTATTCTGAACCTCAGAACTCAGGTCTCCAGCCTTCTCACTCTTCACATCTCTAATTTGCTGATCCTTATTCTGAACCTCAGAACTCAGGCCTCCTCCAGCCTTCTCATTGTCTTGTGATTCATTAGAAGCTTCCTCTGCTTGCTTAGAATTACTAATGTCACCAATTACATCCAAATACCGACTCTTTCTTTTACCAGTCCCAGCCCCCAACATAAGGTCACCAAATGGCAGTTGTAGAAGCTTTGATATACAATCCAGTTTGCTTTTTGTCTGAACATCCTTAGTAACAAGATCCCAGTCATCTCCATTTTTTAAAACAGATTCCAAAAGTAGTAAAGTTTCAGCTTCTGTCCAAACAGCTGCCTGATTCACAGTATCTTTCAACTTGAAATCATCTGCTGATTTATCCTTATCGTAATTGCTACTTTTGAAGCATTTTTCACATAAAATGAATTTTCTTTCCTGATACATGGAAGGTTGAAAAAAAAAATGGTGAAAATAGCTGAATAAAAAATGAAGATGTGTGGATCTCCATGTATTACCAATTTTTGTATTTCATTTCTGGTTTCTCTAACAGCAAAGATGTATAGTAATATCAACATATATCTTTAACAGATACTATCATAAATATTAAAAGATTGTTACTATTCTTATATATTGACTCATTATACATGGGACATTTTCCCTGGTATGTCTATCTCCAGAATCATTAATTGAATTCCAATTTTAAAAAAAGAAATTATTCTTGAACTTTAAGTTAGAAGTCAGATGAGATTAACAAACATACACGCACAAACATGTGAATATGGAACTCAACACCTAAAGAAGATTTCAAATTACTTCTCATAATTAAGAAAAACACTTTACAATATTTCATGTACAGGATTCATAATGTATAAAGAACTGAGGATTCAAGAGAATAGATGGATTGTAAATCATAGGAAATTCTGTTTATAGCTTACTACACACTTTAAAATCATAGTTCAGTTTAAAAAAGCCTGAATCTTAGAACTTCCAAATTCCAATGTCAACATGAGGGTTTCAAACTAATATGTAAGGTTCAAGTCAAGAAAGAGAGTGGTGACTGTTAGAAGGCATAGGAAAATACTTGGTTAGATATAACAGATAATAGCAAAATGTAGCTTGAAAGGCAAGGTGTGTGCAATGCACATGACATTAGTCATGATTGTTGATCACAAAGCACATACACCGTTGATAAACCAAATATATATCAATAGCCTCATTTCAGTGTTGACATAGAGCTCAAGCTCACAGATCTTTGCCATTCCGCAAAGTTAACAGAAAAGCACAAAGACTTCCTTAAAAGAAACCACTAACCAGGTAAGAAAACAGTACCGCAATAATCTTACCCCAATCCTATATAGGGTGCTAGAACCAAAACAATATCAAAATAAGTGGTTAACTTGATCCATTTCGTTAGGTAGTGACTAATAGAGAAATATCTTACAACTGAATAAGATCTGGTTCAATTGTCCATAAGAATATTTTCATCAGTAGCCTAGAACTAAATCTATAAAATCTGAACTAATAAACAACTGCTCTAAAAATTTAAATTGTGAAAACTTCTTGAAAGATCACAACAAATACATCATGAGATACAAAAGAAAAATCTTCCCAAGGGGATCAGAATTCTAATATACAGCATTTTCCGAAAAGATAAGACATATTACTCTATACTAGAATGTATTGAGTTGCCAAGTATGCAACAAATATTCTACTTTAAGCCTAAATCTTTAAATGAATAGCATTCAAATGTTGTTTTTTTTCTCTCGTCTGCATTACTTTCTTATCATATCCGTTTTACGTACCTGTAGTACCCTGTTAAGAAGGGCACAGGTCCAAGCATATGAGAGCACCTTTTGCTCATGCAAAGCAATAGGATAATAGTCTTAATACAATGTTTTAATAAATTAATTTTAACACTATCATGCATCTTTTCTATGCATCTACGGCTATTGACCACTTGCAGCATGGTTATTTTCTTTAATGTGGAATGCATGTTAGTGTGCGCCAGACAGTAAAATTGTTCAATTTTGTGTAAGGTGGATACTAAGGTAAGAGCTGTAATCCCAGATTTAGTTTACGTTGCAAGCACAAGTTGCCATTCTCTCATAATATACTTCACAAACTTTTTCATTTCATTATGGCATAGATCTTAGATGAGCAATCGCAATGCAAAGATCCACAGGTAATAGCTTTTTCATTGATATTAAAAAATGTCCATAATACACCATACTCATTTTTTTTATGCAATTTGTAGACTGATTATTCTAGGGCAAGCCAGATCCCACAATCTACTAGCTCGAAACTAATACACCATATTCTAAATATTCTTCATTTAGCTTGCAGATATCTATCCCCATTGGCATGGTGTACTTTCATAAAACAACAATCAGATTACATTTCAGTTTGAAAAATCATATAAAATTCAACAACCAAAAATCATCTAGGAAACCAGTAAATAAATAAATAAATAAAAACAGCCACGAAACTAGCAAAATTAACAATTAAATGCATTTACAAAGCTATATGAGTAGCGGGGGAAGTTCGCATTACCTTTGTGTATTCGTAGTAAGCAGAATCACAAATCTCTTTACAACTTCCACACACCTCACCTCTCTTCTTCTCCTGTAGCATCAACTCCCCATAAACATCTGAATAGGAAGCCAATGGTGGCCACTTGAACCCACTCTCACCAACTTCCCCAACAGCCCCACCACCATCTACTGCCACAGATGGTGGTGGGGGCAGTGCCACAATCGGTTTCATTGAATTTGGGGCAGCCACCACTCTCACCCCATGAGGAGCACCTTCTTCCACCTTCACCCTACCCCTCCAATTCTCTTCTTCCTGCTCACTCTCCATCCTAGCACTCCCATCATAACTACTTTTCTCATTATTAGTTTCAGAAACGTTGAAATTAATAAGACCCCATTTCTCCAAAAAAGTGAATACCTTAAAAAGAACACTAACATCACCTACTAGTGACTTTCGAACATCGGTGAAAGTCAATTTTCTCGAAGGGTCTTCTCTGTATTTTGAAATGATGAAATCCCTGTACTCTTTGTAGATTCTTGGTGTTCTGGTAACTGAGGTACCGTCGAAAAACTCTCTCAGAGAAAATCTCTCCACTTCATGAATGTTATTCCACGAAAACCAACCTTTTTTTGAGAAATTAAACATAAAGACAAAATAGAAATCTGGATTAGGACAAATTACAAAGTAGAAGAAGTGTAGACGCAGATACAGATCTTAATTTGGCGAGGAGCTTACTGGAGTAGCTGGGAATGGTGTAGAGCTCCAATTCCTGTGTGGTTTTTTCCATGGATGAAGGACAAAACGGGCTCAGTCCGAAATAAAGAATTGCAGTAATGGGTCTGTCTGGGGGTTTAACAGATGCACGGTTAAGTTAACCCTAAAATAAAGGTTAACCTTTTGGATTGTTTGTTTACTTTGAGGCGTTATAAGGGTGTACATTTATCAAATTAACATTATGAAATATATTTTGGTGTATCCATCCATTTTCTTTCACATTGCACGCTGTTCCATCGTACTTTTGTGCTTGTATCACCTGAAGTAGAAAAAATGAGATCATCTAACTTCTAAAAAGGCTCACAGGTCTACATAGAGAATGATGATGATGTTGGAAATTATAACAAATCAGAAAGTATTTTATTTAGTCACAAATTACACTATTTTTCCCCCAACAAATAACCAATATTCCAAGCTGAACTTGCATACGAGCAGCAACAAATCCTGTAATACAACTATTCTTCGTGAGACAAGTACACAGAAGATAACAGACATTTACACGGACTACTTCATCAATGCTGACTTTGTGCGTGATTTTAATCAAAAAAAATTTATGTGATTTTAATCAATTATAAGAGTATGCTTAGTACAAGTTCGCCAAAATTACCCTAAAGGAAAAAAAAAATTGAAAAAAGATTAAAAATTTTATAAAACCAGTAAGACTGAGTAAACAGTCGCAATAAATTACATGAGGATACACAAACGAAATTACCTCCAGTAAGGCGCGTATTTCTGGAAATGTTGAGTTTTAAAATTTTCCACCCTAAATTGCTTCCTCAACTGAGTCGTAAACGAAGGGATACGCCCGCCGGCGGAGGACACAAAATACTTGGTCGGCAGTTTCGATCTAACCCTAGTTAGATTGGTGTGCGAATACCTTCTACACCATCTCGCTCTTCATCTGTTCTTCGTTGATACCCTGGTTGGTGATTGAATTCCCAATCTCTCTTCTTTTTTATTTTAATCTCAAGGATTTACCAGTGGAATTTCCCTTTTTATTCTTAGTTTATCTTTCACATGTTTAAAGTTTAGACGTCAGGCAATCCACACCTTACTTTTTAATCTCTGCAACCACATTCATGTATTTACGAAAATACTTCTCCATATTAAAAGACCTTAATAACCTTTACCCTAAAATTACTTTACCAAAACCAAATGAAAATAGGTTTGGTAATATAAATAAATGAGTTTCTTTAGTAGTATAAATTTAAAATTAATCATTATATATGGTGTTTGGTAAATAATATTAGAGCATGTAATATTACATTATTACATTTAACCCCTTATTTAATATGTAGATTTTTAATTATATCATTTAAAATTTAAATTTATATATTACTAATTATATAATCTATATCTATAGATATATATATATATATATATATATATATATATATATATATATATATATTTACAAGTGGGTGGTTTGCCTTATCCTTGAGCAAATTTCTCCACTAATGTCTCAGGTTGCTACGACTTAAAAACCGTAAACCCTGTGATTGCACTTAACTTTTCACCCCAATATTTTGCCCTAATTTTCAGTATTTTATTTCCACCTACTGCACTCTTCAGTAAACACTCCACTGAAATCAATGCTGTTCAAATTCCCATAATTAAGTGCACGAACACACAGATATGCGGGCTGTTTATTAGGGTTTGGTTTATCATTATATATCCTGCAATTCTTATGAATTCGGAAAGGGAAACGGCGAAAGATGGAGACATGCAAGGGGTGGAGATGGGCTCAACTGAAGTTGAAGAGAAGCAACAAATTACAGGAGATGCTGGAGTTGAAGAACCCGGAGAAGCGGTAGAACAGAAGGAAATTACAGAGAAGGAACGTGGAGATGAATTGGCGGGGATAAAAGAAGGGGGCAACGCAGGGGAGAAAGAGGAAGTAGAAGAGGGAAAGAGTGGGGAAGAAGATGATGATGGAAAGGAAGCAGAGGGAACGAATAAGAGGAAAAGTGTAACAAAGGGATCGAAAGCGGTTGAATTATCGTCGCCTAAGACGCCGGGAAGCGACAGGGCCACCAGGGAGCGGAAAACGGTGGAAAGATTTACTGTCAACGCCACGGCGAAGAGCACTACTCCTAAGCCTTTGGCTATTGAGAAGGTAGCATCATCATTGTTCATTAATGTTGTCACCTTGTTTCTGATTTAGAAAATACTCTCTTGTCATTAGACTCATTACGTAAAAAGAAAGTAATAAACTGAGGTGGGAAATTGCTTCACACTTTGTTTTAATGTCCCAAGATATAAATGCATGTTGATCTTGTAGTTTTGCTAAGCTTAAGTATCTCTTAGGTTAAATGCATTTTTGTGAATTCTTTTGTTTCTAGTTCTGGCTATGAACAAGGGTCTGGCAGATAATTGTTTCTGGTCTAGAGTATTTTCATTTGTGAAAGGTGAGAGTAATGAAGGAAGAAAAAATGCATTCTAGTTTCAATTTTTATTCATCTATGATAATAATTTTTTTTATCCGATTTGATGAAGCAATGTAAAAAACTAAGGAGGTTGTCAATACTGAAATTTTGTTGGCAAGATGTTGTTGACCACACGCCTGTACTAGTTCAAGAGTACCTTTCTTAGGTAGTTTTCTGGTTTGCTCCAAGAGCTATAAATTTTTAATTTGTTTTAATCTGTTGTAGTCAAGGAGTGTTGATTATCTGCTTCTTACACATGAGAGCTCACAGGAATATTTATACGTTACTTGTACTTTTTCGCTAAGGACGGGTTGGGTTCTATAAGGAACCGAAAATCTATTCCTTATCTATATTCCATTTATATAGATATGTGTTATGAATGAAAGATTATGCCATGTTTGATTTGATTATTAATTTATGTGATAACTGAAAATGTATAACATGCTTGAATTTGTTTGGGCACAAAAGGGGTATATGTTTTTTTAATTTTATTTGTGCTGATGTTTTAACGTTTTTGTAAACATTTAGGCACACGAGTCATCGACAAATAAGCTACTTTATACAAATTTGCCTTTTATTATACAGCATACCAAATTTGGTGCATCGGCATTAAGATTTATACAGAACATGAAATGGGAGATATGATCTTATTACATGGTTAATCTCATCCTGTCATTCAGAGATTCCAAGGCAACAATAGTGTAGACTAAGGCGTATGTTTCTGTGCTTAAAGCACCAGAGCGAGGGATTGCCCTAGCACGTTGAATTGATTGAGGCGAAGCGATGTCAGTGTAGCGTGTATAGAGCGTGTGCTTTATTGGCTTTCTTTCCAAGGCAGAGTGTGCTTTCGAGTTGTAAAATTACAAGTTTTAAGGCTATTAATCTTTTATTATTATTATTATTGAGCTTAGCCCACAATTTATTTCTACAGCCCATAAAAAATAAATTACTGAATTATACCTAAATTGTGAAGGTCAATAAATTTATGTAAAATTTGTGCAAAATTAAGGGAAAAACCAGCTGTTTCTAGGTGGTTGTGATGTGATTATGAAGGAGGTCATCTGCTGCTACTCTCCTTGTGGTCAGACTGAAATTTGAAACTTAGTTTAATTTTAGTTTTCTTTTCTCTCTTTACATTACCAGTATGGCCTCTCCTTTTTGTTCTTTTCTTCAAGCAGTATCCGCGTACTATGAGGAACCTAGTTCCTTTATTTGGGAAATATATGCATTGTTTCCTTGATATTTCTCTCAAATCTCAACGACTAAAACCATGAGGTGGCTTAGACACACTTATATGTGCATCATACTCTAGATGTATAACATAATAAAATAATGATATAAAAGCAGTTTATGCAGCCTTACTATACCAGGATAATATCGATAGTTGTACTTCTTTTTTGTTTTTTTGGCACTTTGCACATAAAGCGCCTAGACCACCTTTGCGCTTCAATTGTGCTTTGCTTTTGACTACCTTGAACAACAGTTTCTTGGCTGGAATTAGATATCGATTTATCAGTAAATCATTTTATTTGAATTTAATTTGATATTTTTTTTCACTTTTTTTTCCCTCAGTGCCATTAATCTTTTTGTTTCCCAAAAGTGGCATGTATTCTTACTATAGAAAATGTTCCTTTACTTTTTGAACACCAACTTTACACTCCCTTAGTGTTTCACATTACTGTACCACGCTTTCAAAAAATCACTTTATTGACTTTGTAAGGGTAATGTAGTGGGTTTAGGAAATAAAAAAAGTATAAAGTAAGTTATACGTGTTAGGTGGGAGTTGCGTTTTCGAAGATAAAGTGTATTGAGAGGTTATTTGTATTTGATGATTTTAGATGAGGAAATTCGAATACTGTTATAAAATGGAGTCAGTGTTTCTCTATTCTTAATAAACCTTGGGAAGGAATTATATGATGAATTTTTCCTTGTGCTACTGTTTTCTTTCGCTCTATTAATTTATTAAACAACATATTTATGTCCTTTATTATTTTTTGTGGGGTTGGGAAGAATAGTGGTTATGGTTCTGTTTTTTCTATTTCTCAAGTCTTTATTTACTACATTGGCTGCATTTTTCGCAGGGTCAAGGTACACAGCTCAAGGACATTCCAAATGGTACATCTCTTGCCTCTTAAATATGCATTTTTTTTTTTTTGAGTAAATAGAGAGGGGATGCTTGATTAATATATTTTGCATCTCCAGTCATTCGCTCTTTTATTAGACCCTTTTCATCTTTTGGTGTGCTTACAGTTGCTAAATTATGTTCATCTCTTCTGAAGCATCATACCTCTTGTGTAATGTCTGTGCATTCATCTTTGGCTTAAGTAGATTGCTTTTGTGACTTTCTGATACGTTATCAGTAAGATGACTGAGGTTTCTCTATGTATTTGAGTTTACTCTCATTTGTATTTGTTACTGAACAAGCAATGGTGTATTGTTCATTCCATATTACATAACGCTTGTATTATTCTCACCAGAAAGAGTTTCTCTGTTTAATGAAAGTTTCAGTTACTGAAAATTCTGTAGTTTGTGAATCTTTTATTACGCTGGTTACTGGTATCAATCCCTATTGACTTGTATTCATGGAGCGCACCAAGTTTATCCTAACATCAATGACAATAACTGAACCAGGAATACCCTATGGTATGTTTGATTTACAACTCTACCTTGAAAGCTTGAGAAAAAGCGAATGCATATATTTTATTTATAATAAGGAATAGATTGAAATCCGTACCTTTAGTGAGAAACTACTGTGGTTTTGTATAATATATGCACCTGTTGTCTGTCTTTATCTGCTGCTGATAGTTCTTATGGATATCTGCTTCTGCTAAAGCTGACTCCTTTGATGTCTGTGATTTTATCCATGTTTCAGTGGCCTTCAAGTTATCCAAGAGAAAAGCTGATGAGAACCTGAATCTTCTTCACACCATTCTTTTTGGAAAAAAAGCAAAGGTTTTATTTGAGCTATACTTTTTCCTTTGTTCATACATCATTTAGTTATATTGTAATCATTTAGTTGTGTTTCAGTCATATACTGGAGTCTGAACATTGCCTTTTACTGTTCAGGTGCATAATTTGAAGAAAAACATAGGCCTCTTTTCTGGTTTTGTATGGCTTGAGAATGAGGTAAATGGATTTCTCTTCCTTGGAGTTTGATTGTGATTCACCATGACTGTTCTTTGGATCTTAATAAGGTTAAATTTTGATTGGAGGATAAAATGAAATGTAAATGTCTTTAGAGGAAATCTTTGTTCAAGAAATATCGTTGTTAGGAGTTCGAATTCAGTAATCAAGATATTGCTGCATGAATGTTTGCACCTTTAGTGAGAAATATTATGTATTATCTGACGAAAAGAACGCATGACCTTACAAAAAATCTTACATTTTAAGTTAATAATTATATTGAACATTTGGACCTTATCTGTCATTATACACTCACGCCTAGTGATTACTGTATAATTACCTTGCTGACTGCATTTATTTATAGTTCAGATGATGTGACCAGCATCCATTGCAGAGCATTTACTTCTTAGATGTTCTCACATTTAAATTATTTCTATTTTCGACCATTACTTTGAATGTTAAAAGTTTCAGATAATGTTCTGACTTCTGAGCAGCTTGCATTGTAACTAATTATTTTCATGAGATGTGACAAGCATCCCTTGCATTTACTTCTTTGACATTCTCACTTTTAAACTATTCCCATTCATTTGAATGTTAGAAGATTCAGAATCGACCATTCAGGGTCTGCGTAGCTTATTTTTGTCATAAAAACTAATTGTGTATGTTCTAAGAATGTCAGAGTTATATAGTGAATACTGATGATGCAAAGCTTATTTTGGTGCACTATGCATTTATGGCTGCTAATAATGTTTTTTTTTTTGGTAAATTATGGATGCTAATAACTTGTAGCATGATGTCAAAACTTTTTTTTAAGAATGCATTAAGTGATCATTATAAACGGTACAAGTAAATAGCTCTCATTGAAATCAAATAATTCTAAAGCAGAAAATTATGAAATTTGAAAGGATTTTGGGAGTCGTTTGGACTTCTATTAATGGTGAAATATGATTGCTGCTCAAAATAGTAACAGAAGGATTTTGGGAATCGTTTGGACTTTTAGAGCTGTTTTACTTAACATGGATATAACCATCATAAGGGCTCTAGTGCTGACTTGTGGAGAACTAATGCTTCCTGTCTGGCAGCTAATACTGTGGGCTTTGTTATCCTTTTACATAAAAGAGTACACTGAAGAGAGCTTGATTTTTCTGGCTATGTTGTTATATCTTAAGACAAGGTCTTCACTTGTAGTTTGATAGTTTACTTTTATGTCAATATAATGCTCTTTTAATCTATCTGTTGTCCAACACATGGAATCGTAAAAATTAATTAAAATTTATGGTAAATTGGAAATGATGTTTGTTTGTTTGAACTTGTTTAATGGAAGGAACCTAGTAATGGGGCTTAAAAAGCTCTCTGACCAGTTCAAATTTAACTTTGTGCTTGGTAATCATAACAGGGAAAGCAGAAGGCTAAACTCAAGGAGAAGCTTGACAAATGTGTTAAAGAAAAATTGTTAGATTTTTGTGACGTTCTTAATATTCCGGTCATTAAGACTTCTATAAAGAAGGTAGGATCTTGCAATTGGTTATGTTCTAGAATGCTTAAAATTGTGCTTCATTTATCCAAACTATATTTGTTTTATACAGGAAGAACTTTCTGCTAAATTAGTGGAATTCCTGGAATCTCCTTATGCCACAACAGATATTTTGCTTGCTGATAAGGAAAAGGTATGTCTATGTTTTCTTTTTTTTTTTTTGCTGCTGCATGTCTCATTAACTTGGAAGTGACTAATTGTTATTTTTCATCCTTTATCGTAAATATCTGTAGGGTAAAAGACGGAAGAGTACTGACCCCACGAGTAAAAGTCCTGGTTCTTTAAATGTGACTGGAGGGAGACATGCAAAGGTTTGACTAGTTTAAATTTCTACCTTGGGTTTATTTTATGCTTTAAAGTAGTTGTTATCCTTGGAAGTGGAAGGAAAGTTTATGCGAGAATGATTTAACTTTACTGAACTTTTTGCATAGCACGCTTTTGTCTCAAGTGCTTTTGTTATGTTCTCCTAACAAGTTGCAGTCATGCTGGATGAGTAAGGTTCTCAGCATTTTTTCTTACTTAAACTTGAGCTTTTTTTTGCTTAAGTATACCACAGCATGCATCCATTCTCAATGTGCTGCAGTCTGGTTAGTTATATTTCTCTTTCTATTTTCTTGCAGTTGACTTAGCATGTCTTGCAGTGATGTATCATGATTCTCATTTTTTATCATGTTTGGTCCGTGCTGAATAAGGGTGATTGGTTCTATTGGTTTCATAAAATTTTGGTTTCCATTTACGGAGAGTATTTTATGCTAGGCAATATCATGTAAATAAAATTCTTAATCAGATAGGTTTTGTTGCCAAGTTCTGGCTTTGTGCTGCATTGTAGTTCTTTTGAATTTATTTTTCGTTTTTCATTGGGTTTCCAT
Organism: Pogostemon cablin; assembly: GCA_023678885.1. Taxonomy (NCBI): domain Eukaryota; kingdom Viridiplantae; phylum Streptophyta; class Magnoliopsida; order Lamiales; family Lamiaceae; genus Pogostemon; species Pogostemon cablin. The sequence continues at coordinate 6,791,256 of CM042962.1, read as the reverse complement.
TCTCTCTCGGGTTTCACGCTGCTGGAATAAGTATTTGATACATCATGCCTAAACTGAAATTGAACATTTGTTGAATGTAAAATGACAAATGCTGCAATGTGTGTCCCCTACTCTGGCCTCATTTTAAGGCTAATAAATTTCTCAACTTGCAAATGTTACGACTGACTACGTCGACCTATGTTGTAGACTCAGAATGCTTGAATTTAGGTAGATGGAAATGCACAGTTTTAATTTAATTCACTAGACCGACAACCTTTATGGACAGCTAGTTTACCTTATTTTGTATCAATAGTTATATTAAGCCATTTGCAAATGATAAGAGACACATTGCTGGCCTTGGTGATGTTTTCTTCCACCATTTCCAGTTCTATTGAATTCACTTTTATGTTCATTGCTTGTGTATGATTTTGTAGAAACAAAAATTGGATTCTGAATCTGAAAAAAAGAGAGAGCATTTAACTGAGGAAGAAGATGATGAGAAAAGTAAATCTTCACAAAGTGAAGATGATCAAGATGATGATAACAAAGTTCCTGAGCCAGAAAGTGGTAAAAAAGGGAATGACTCAGAGGAAGAGACAGATGAAGATCTGCCGAAAACAGAGATAATTGCTAAGACGAACTCTTCTAAGAGAAGCACAAAGAAAGATACTGTTAGAGCTAGTGAGAAGTCTAAATCTGTTGATAAAAAACTTCCTGCAGCGGCTTCAAATGCCCCAGGTAAATCTACTAAAAATTCTTCCAGTTCTGCATCAAAGAAAAGTGCTGGAGGGACCAAATCAAAGAGTAAAAAGGTATCCTCTACTAAGAAGCAAAAAACTAAAGAGGAAATGGATTCAAGTGCACCTGCAAAGGTTAAAGGTTTAGGCAAGTCATCAACCAAACTTTTGAAGAAACATCAAGGTATCAAATTAAAATTAAAATCTTTATTTATCGAGCTTTTCATGTATGCTTAAATGCGTTGTTAAGAGGAATACTCTGTCCGATGGATGAGGTTCCTCATGAGGTGCATTTTGAGCCTTGAGGTGCCATTGATATATATTTTTTTTAATTCTACATACTAGACTCCTGACATTTTCCAGAATTGCCTTTATAGTATTTTGCATGTTTTTTAATGAGGATTTTGTTTTTAATAGAAGGCAATGGCAGCAAAAAGGCTAAAAAGGAGCCTAGCAAAGAAGAAATGCATGCAGTAGTAGTTGACATATTGAAGGCAGTAGACTTCAACACAGTAAGATTTATCTCTTTTTTTATTTGTTTCACATCCCATTGATCTTTAATCTGTTATTTATAAGTTGTATGCATCCTGAAATTGCAGGCAACTTTATCTGATATTCTCAGAGAACTCGGTATGACATCTTCATACATGCACATCGCTATATCTATATTTAGAATCTTTGGGGTTTTCTATTTGCTAACTGTTTTTGAGAGGGTGTGCCAATCAGGAAAACACTTTGGCGTAGATCTTCTGCATAGGAAATCCGAAGTTAAAGATATAATCACTGATGTAATAAAGAACATGTCTGATGATGAGGAAGCCTCCGATTCTGGAGATGAATCGGGAAAATATGGAAAGGATGATGACGCTTAGGCTTGCCGGAAAAGCACTTTCTTCGGCAGTGTTTAATCAACTGTTTGTCGAGTAAGTGTGTACATAGCTTTGATAGGTTGACCTTTTGCAGAAAAATGCTGAAAATGAGCTATGGCATTTTGCTGGTTTTTTTTTTTTATTTTTATATTTTTGCATTCGCCATTAGCATCTTATTTTAGCTCTGTGGTAGTGATTTTTGTACAATTAATTTAAAATTTCCAAATAGTTAAGTATATGATTGTAATAAATGGTAATCTCTATACCCTAGTTGGACTATACAGAAATAGAGCCTTGCTCTTTCTTTTTAGGATATATATGCTAGGATTTAATTTTTTGTAAACAAAAAAGTATACTCCCTCCATCCCATTTTAGATGACACATTTTTCATTTTGGGTTGTCCCACAAAAATTTGTTCATTCCTGAAAAATCAAAAAGTCAAACACAATGTAACATCAAAATGTAACAGGACATCGAAAATCTCCTTTCATATACACTTTATTTACAAAAAAATTAAACATACTTAAAACACCTAACATACTTTATTATTTATATTTAGGGCAAAGGGTCGAATAGACCCTCCATCTTATATCACGGGATCAAGTAGGCCCTTGATCTTTTATTTTCTTCATTTATGCCCTCTTTGTTTTAAAGTTGGATCAAGAAAGCCCATCATCTCTTTTGATTAAAACAACGAAACCCATCTGTTAAAAAATGATGGAACGCCAAGTAAAACCCAGTATCTCTCTCTTTTTCTCTTCTTCAAATTTTTCTTTCAGTTCTTAATGGGTAGATTCTGGTTATCATGGAGAATTAAAAAAGCTTTGATTCTCTCTTGAGCTTCTGTATTCATGCTGATATAATGATATTTGCAACTGTAATATCAGTTCTAGAAGAAGAAAAAAAACAATAACAATGGAACGCCTCATTTTTACGTTAAATTAATCTTGTACCACGTATGATCAATTAATCTTTCTGATCGTTTGTGTGAGCATTGGGAGTGAATATCATTATGGAGAATGAAGATTAATCTAAGGCTGCTAGCAGCCATACCCTCAACAACCTCTCCAGCCCCACTGCCAGCGCCTGGCCCGGAGTCAACTTCCAGCGAAAGCCTTCTTCAAGATGACCAATTTACAAATGCTCAGCCTCCGTTACAACACTCTTTCCAGCCGACGTGTTCTTTTCACTCGTTCTCTCCGTAATCTTTGTGGAGACTGAAGATTGGTCCTTACCTGTCCATCACCAACAACTTCGTGGGCAGACAAATCTGGAAAAATATCATTATGGAGAATGAAGATTAATCTAAGGCTGCTAGCAGCCATACCCTCAACAACCTCTCCAGCCCCACTGCCAGCGCCTGGCCCGGAGTCAACTTCCAGCGAAAGCCTTCTTCAAGATGACCAATTTACAAATGCTCAGCCTCCGTTACAACACTCTTTCCAGCCGACGTGTTCTTTTCACTCGTTCTCTCCGTAATCTTTGTGGAGACTGAAGATTGGTCCTTACCTGTCCATCACCAACAACTTCGTGGGCAGACAAATCTGGAAAAATACCATAATACCCCTAAAAATTATTACTTTTTTAATCTCCGTGCAGGGGGTGCAGACTTTTCTTGGACCGAGGAGTAATTCTTTGCGATCAAGAAACTCATTTTGTGAGGAAGGTTACACTGGATCAGGCAATTTGGGCTTGAGTAGAGTCAGGTTTATTTGGCTCGGCCCAACAAGCTTGATAAGCCAATTGAGTTTGAGCAACCCCCCCCCCCCCCCCCTCTTTTTTAGTTTCCTATAATTTTCATTTATTGTTGGAGTAATTTTATTTTTAAGTTATAAATTATTTATGCCATTCAATTCAGTTACTGTTGGAATTATAGTTATGCTCTCTTATATATGAATTTTCTATACTTGAATATTTTACTAATGTGATTACACATGTTAAAGTGTTGAATTTAAATTATGTTTTGATAAGATCCTTAAATCAAACCAAAATAAGTGACCTAAATGGTTTGATTGCCTATGTAGGCTATGATATGTGAGACTAGACGAATCAAAAATATTTGAGAGGAGAGAATATATAAAAAGTATGTGAGTTTGTGATTAATAGGGTATATATGTGAATTTTTTAAAATTTAGATATGAATTTTGAAAATCATAATTCGGTGTTCAGAATTGAAAATAAACATAGTGTCGGTAATATAGGACATGAACTAATTATTGTTCATATAACTGAGTTCATATAACTGTGTGAACTCGTTCCACATGTTTGCCATGTATAATATACATATATAAGTGTTGTTTAAAACAATCACATATAAGTTTTCCAAGTTAGACAAAATACAATGCATTTTTAATAAAAATAATAATGATAATCTATTAAAAAAAATTGTGATACTCATTTTTGTTAATAATTCCAAAATTAATAATTATTTGAGTATTCTCTCCTACTTACATTTTTTAAAATCCCATAAAATATTTCAAAATTAAATATAAATAAAGAAATAACCATTCTAATTGATACACTATTTTATTCATAAAATTTAATTTAAAATACTAACATGTAATTATTCAGTGTCGGTTTGATATTGGAGTCCGGACAAAGGATACTAACATCATGTTCGACACCATCGTTGCAGGATTGGATGTTGGATTTGGTGTCAATCTAGTGTCGATATGCTATATTTGGGTTTCGATACTGAATCTGACATTCGATACTATGACGATAGTTTCGGACATGATTTTGGTATCCTATGTTGAATATCAATATCCTTACCGACACTGAATAATAAAACTATAAAAATAAAAGGAGGCAGGGACATTTTTGTTTAAATTTTTTTATATAAATTTTAAAAAATTAAGATATTGGATGAAGATGATTTTTAACTTTAAATTTTTTATTCTCCCTAATTATCTTTTCAATTCACAATTGACAAAATTACAACTACTCTCCCATAAGCTCTATAAAATGCAATCCGAATCCCCTGTTCCACGATCGTGTTTCACTCCATGTTTCATAACTTGTTTTCCATAAAAATAATATACCTTAATTAATGACCATTAAACCCTTGGGGCATGTAATTACATTTTAGGTCTTGATTAATACACGGGAGAAACATCTAATAGATGGAATAGGAGATGAAACATAGAGTGAAACAGGTGATCCCAATGTATAAAATGGTTAATGTAATTTCAAAGTTACAGTTAATTGATTTCAAAATACATAACGTGGATAACACAAAAGTTGCAAACATGCTACTCCTTACAAGTTAAATAATGCTCACAAGCTCCAAATTATATATACTAACTAATTAATTTAAAGGGGACAAAAATAATGCTACAAATTTAATCATAATCTTCAATTCTGTCCTTTTATTCAACCCTCAATATAAAATAACATCTATAAAATAAAATAAATAAAAAAAGGGCTAGTTTGAAACTCAAGATATTGATTGTTCAAGCAAGTAAAATTTGGATGCCAACCCCACCAAACCCACCCCCCACATGTCCCTATTATCTCCAATGCCCAAATATATGATATTATGACTGGTAATATTTTGGTTCTGGAGCTAGTAGCCAACCTCAACCATATGAAATCTTCAGAATCTTCCATGGAAAAACTTGTTCAAAATAATGTTGTAATAACATCACAAAAACTTACTACCTATTGATTTTTTTTTTTCAAGAATCTCCTCCATTAATATATCTTTGCGTATGAAGAATGCATACTAGTCACTTTCAATACTACATCTAGTGATCAAAATTGTCAATTTTCTTACACCATGTTTGCCCTATATATTCAAGTCATTCATCCCATTTCAACATTATGCTAATCTAAGTTTTCCATCTTCAGACACAAGTAATTGCAGGTACGTTCTAATTTAAAATTTTATTTTGCATGAGAATATTCATTGAAAAGGGACTAATAGTTTTACCTCTTTTTTTTTTTTAATATTTATTATATTTTAAAGAATTTTGGGATTTTTGGAGTTGAGATGGAGAATGGAGGCAGCCATGATGTTGTTAAGCTTAATGTGAAACAAGGGGAGCCAAGTTTGATCCCTCCAATAGAGGAAACAGAGAAGGGGCTCTACTTCCTGTCTAATCTGGACCAAAACATTGCAGTTATTGTTAGGACAATCTATTGCTTCAAGTCAGAGGAGAGGGGGAATGAGGATGCTGTTGAGGTGATCAAGGATGCACTGTCGAAGGTGCTCGTTTACTACTACCCGTTGGCGGGGCGCCTCACGATCAGCCCTGAGATGAAGCTCATAGTGGACTGCACAGGGGAAGGAGCTGTGTTTGTTGAGGCTGAAGCTGATTGTGAACTTGAACAACTTGGAGACATCACCAAGCCCGACCCCGTCACTCTCGGGAAGCTCGTTTACGACATTCCGGGCGCCCAGAACATACTCCAAATCCCTCCTCTTGTGGCTCAGGTAAGCTGTTTCCTATCAACAAACTTGCTGCATTTTTGCTCAAGCATTGTTTTTGTTTTTGCATAGGTGACCAAAACATTTTAGCTTTTTTTTTCAACACTTCTCCCCCAGTATGACTATGGTTCTCTGTTGTGCAAGAAATATAGCAACTAATTACTATTGTTGCTGTATTTTTGCACAACAGAAGATCTAACTACTCCTCGAAGAAGGTCTATATATTTATACAAATTTTTTAGACAAAGTATTCTTAGGATCTCGTTGCATGAAAACCATAATTGTTTATGCTTATTTTACTAAGGTAATTGTTTACCCTAAAGAAAAAACAAAATTCGTCCTTTAAGTATGACTGATTTCAATATTAGTCCTCTTTTATTTGTAATTCTCATTTTTTATTCATTTTTTGTGTGATGTTGGTCTTTTTCTTTTTTACACTTTTTCCCTTGTTTTGGGTATGACTCTGGTACTCTGTTGTGCAAGAAATATAGCGACTACTTGTAGTGTTGCTTTGCATAATAGAAGATCTAAAATTCATCTTTCGCTGGTGTTTCATAATATAAAAAAACATATACCCTAAATGACTATTAAACTCTTAGGTACTTGAAGTTAATTTAGAAACAATCACGACACGTGTCAATCAATTAAAATGTGAAATAGAAGATGAAACGCCTTATTGAAAATAGTGATTCGTGCCACATTTTAAACTTTGTTTCATATGAGAGGAGCTCAATCTTTAATTGCTAAGTGGTGGATGGATTCTTTGTTGTAGGTGACAAAATTCAAATGTGGAGGTTTTGTTCTTGGATTATGCATGAACCATTGCATGTTTGATGGAATTGGTGCAATGGAATTCGTAAATGCTTGGGGTGAAATCGCCAGAGGCCATCAACTCAAACTCCCTCCATTCATGGACAGAACCATCCTCAAAGCCCGAACCCCACCAAAGCCCGAATTCCTCCACCACGAATTCGCAGAGATCGACGACGTTTCCAACACCGCCGATCTCTACAACCAAGACATGCTCTACCGATCCATCTGTTTCGATTCCGACAAGCTCGAACTCCTCAAGAAAAAAGCCATGGAAGATGGCACCCTGCAAAAATGCACCACCTTCGAGGCCCTCTCCGCCTTCGTCTGGAGGGCCCGAAGTGAGGCATTGGACCTCAAGCCCGATCAACAAACGAAGCTCCTCTTCGCAGTCGATGGACGGCCAAGATTCAATCCACCAATCCCAGAGAAGTACTTTGGCAACGCCATTGTTCTTACAAACTCACTCTGCAAAGCTGGAGATGTTGTCGAAAGTCCATTGTCTTTTACAGTTAAGCTAGTTCAGGAGGCGGTTAACATGGTGACTGACGGATACATGAGATCCGCCATAGACTACTTCGAGGCTACCCGGGCCCGACCCTCGTTGGCAGCAACTCTGCTGATCACAACGTGGTCGAGGCTCTCCTTCCACACGACAGATTTCGGGTGGGGAGAGCCCGTTTTGTCGGGCCCGGTGGCGCTCCCGGAGAAGGAAGTGATCCTGTTTCTTTCTCATGGAAGTGAAAGGAAGAGCATCAATGTGCTTCTTGGATTGCCTGCTCCAGCTATGAAGAAATTTGAGCAGCTTGTGAAGATATGATTTCATTTTAAATTGATTTGTGTGGTGTTTTATTGATATAATTATTTTGTTGGTGGAGGTGAGAAGAGTGGAGTTTTATGTTGTGCTATCTTAATGTTGTTGAATCTACAAGAATGTAGATTGTTGTCTCACTTGAATCACTGCTCTGCCTTTTTCATGTATCTGCTACCTTAATATTTTCCTTTCAATTTTTGATAATTATTAGTATCATTTTTTGTTGGGCTTACGAATTATAGTTTAGTCAGGAAAAGAAAAATAGTCCAAGTTTATTAATAATGATGTGTTGCCCATGACTTTACTTAATTAATGGCCCATGGATAATCCAATTTTTGGAAGACGCCAACACCGAGATTGGCTTGACACAAAATGTGTGTGAAAAGAGCTTAAATGTGTGGGTGATTATCTGAATATGAAAATTGATTTTTATTATTATTTTTTTAAATGAAAGGAAGTTAAAAATATCCAATTTGAGAAATCTTCAACATTTTCTGGATAGCTTACACTTTAAGTCGTAATTCGCCGCAAGTTGTAGCACTCGTGGCGAGTTGAAGGTTCCGATCTGGAGAGTCCGAACTCGCCCTCCCACAGGGGCGAGCTTCAACCTCGAGGCGAGTTTCTCGTGGTGAGTTGTCCAACTCACCACAAGCTTGGGAAGATTTTGAGATCTTCCTCGTTCGCATTTCTCGACTTCGATTTTTACCTATTTTAAGCATAATTTGATCAAATCTTGGACATTTATAATTTTACACTAATCACTACAAAAAATTAAAATACTCAACCCATAATACTAAAATAAAAATAAAAACACACTAAAATAATCAAAATAAGCATGTAGGTGAAAATGATTTCGATAACTAATATCCTGGACAATAATGGTTGGCACCATAATGATACATAGTAATGTTTAGATATAGTAATAAAAATGACTAAATATGTCAGATTCAATCAAGTGCACCGAAAGTGAATTGGGGCGGGCATCGGGCTACAAGTCCATTAAACCAATAGATTTTAGATATCAAATAAGCATGTGAGCATCATAGGCGGATCTAGTGTGGGACAAGGGGGTACAACTGTATCCCCAAATTGAAACTCAATATATATATATATATATATATATATATATATATATATATATGTGTGATAATGGTATTTAAATATAGCTGCAGCATAATGATTGACAGCCTCTCTTTTGATTTAAGGTGATCTTCCTATATTTATAATAATTATTTTATTTTTTATATAATAATTACTAGTATTTTATTCATGTTTTAAGTTTATTCATTTTTTTTCATTTTTTTATTTTAAATTATTAATTGTGACATAAATTTACAATCAATTAATTGCTCTATTTCTAAATTTATGCTATAAATTTATCATAATAATGTCTTAAATTGCTTTTTACAAATAAAAATTCAACAATGTCAATAATAACTATAATTTTTTATTTTTAATTGTGAGCATATTATATATATATATATATATATATATATATATATATATATATATATATATATATATAAAGAAATCTCCTGACTCATGGTTACAGGATGATATTTGTATGGGAAATACCACAATTTGCCCTATATGGGGAAGTCAACATCTTTTTTGCCCTACCTTTTCTAATACATCTAAATTACCCTAAAAATACATGCAATGTCATGAATACCCTCAAGGATAGTCCAACTTTTTGTATTGGGAATGAGTTGACAAGTATAGTTGCATACAAAATAGATGTGTCAAGGAATATGTTGATTATTTAGGGGTGACACATTAATTAAAGAAGAAATAAATAAATCTACTAAAATATAACCCCTAATTCGGCGGACAATTTGAATGAAGTGAAAAAGTCAAATTTTAAAATTCACGAAATTTAATTTTTAAATTCCTTAAATTGTTAGATTATAATAGGTTTTTTATTAATTAACACATGCAGTAATTAGGTGATTAAACACATGCAAAATTAACTACCTACCACTCCACTGAAACACACTTCATTAAATGAGGTGAAAATTAAGGCACTGTGTTCACAATAAGTTCATTTATGTAAATTCTTGTCACATTAAACTCTCAACTATCCCCACCAACCAAATAACTTCACCACCAACAAACATAAAAATTGGGCACAGTGGATTCAAACTTCATTCCTCTGTATCCACAAATTATTGGAGCATAAAAAGGTGATCGGCTCCCGTATTTACCCACCATTTTTGTCGACGGATCCATAGTTAGAGCCAAAGGTAAGATACGAACGTTGTTTGCATTGTATTTTATTTATTGTTTTCTTTTAATGTTTTAGGGTTTTTATGGCTTTAGGGTTTCAAAAACGCATGTCTGATGAGTGAAATGGTTATATATATCCATGTCCGCCAAAGAAAATGGTGAAGTATGCATGTAATATGCTTGTCCGCCGAGGAAAATGGTGAAGTATGCATGTAATATGCATGAATACCACTACATACACCCATCGTAGACTTTTCTGCTAATATGCATGGTTAATTGTGCTTGTCCCACCCATTATTTGAGACTTATCGTCCATATCGCCTATTATTTGACAGTATTTCAGCTTGTCCGCCAAAAATAATAGCCCAATTTAGCATGTCCGCCAAAAGTAGTTGCCCAGTAGATCTTGTCCGCCGAAAATTGAGTCTGTCCGCCGAATATTGAGCCTGTCCGCCGATTTTTTCACCATATTTGTGCATGTCCGCCGAATCTGTACTATATATGACCCTGTCCGCCGACTATTTGACCCTATATGAGCATGTCCGCCTATTTTCTCACCCTAATTTATCATGTCCATCGATTTTTTCACCCGAAATGGTCTTGTCCGCCGATTTTTCCTTCCTAAGTGAGCATGTCCGCCGATTTTCTCACCCTAATTTATCATGTCCGCTGATTTTTCACCCGTAATGGTCTTGTCCGCCGATTTTTCCTTCCTAAGTGAGCATGTCCGCCGATATTTTTACCCTAATTGAGCATGTCCGCCGATTATTTGGGCTTAATAATTTATGTCCGCCGATTTTTCCACCGTAATCGGGCATGTGAACTGATTATTTGACCCTAATTGAGCATATCCGCCGAAATGTTACTGGTTTTTAACATGTCCGCCGATTTTTAATGCATTATTGAGCATGTTGGCCATTTTTTAAGCATATTATATGATGTCCTCCGATTATAATAGACCTGTTCGTCGATTTAGGACCTTAATTGAGCTTGTCCGCGTACGTACGACTTAATGTTTAACTTGCATGTGTGCTTGATAATTTAATGCTTAATTTGTGTGTACCTACTAAATTGGCGTATCATTTTTAATGAATTCTGTGTCAATATAACAATTAATTGTCCTTTTGTTGAAAGGTTTAGGCGTTGGATTGGAAATAAGAAATTTTTGTATATGGTGGCAAGGTTTAGAGTATGTACGTGGCCAACACACGAGCTTAGTTTTAAATTCAGATCAGCCGACATTGGATTTTATTATTGGGCATGTGCACAGTTTAGTTTGCGCCGATTTGAATCATTTCAAATATGTTATACACACACTTGTGGACATCGGTGGTTGTATAACAAAACATAAGGTGAAGGATGATATGGATATAAGGGGGTTGTATCAGCAGGTTGATGAGCCGATGCTGTTTGTCACAGTTAATGCTATACCACAACAATCAGTTGATAATGGTTGCACTAGTGCTGCGCCAGTGGGGAGCAGTTATTGGACCGACTTGGTTCGTTCACAAATTCCATCTGTCAATATTCATTGTCCCGTAGATTTGGCCTGACCGAGCACGAGTATAGGTGTGGGCGTGTCGAGTCGTACGACAAATATTGATTTAAACATTGAGCATGCTAGCGAACAGCAGGACGAAGAAGAGGTGGAGAATGGAGATGAGATGTGCTCCTCTGCTGGGTTTGAGGGTTCAGAGGGTGATGAGTTTGATGGTTTTGCTGGTTCTCAAGACTATGCGTCCGATGGATCGCAAGGCCATGGGTATGATTCATTTGAGGGTCCACATCGTGAGGATTTTGAGGGTGCTGATGCTTCGCAAGATAAGGAGCGCGATGTTGATCAACTCAATGCTGAAGATGAGGATCCTGAAACTGCTCTGTTCGAGAGGTTCTGTTCCTACATCAGAGCCAAAGGAGGAATAGTTTCCTAGAACCCGTTACCACACATATGCAGATGCCCACACCGGTACGTCCTAGTCAAGACACAGATAGGTCTTGCAGCCGTCCATGGAGCATTCCAGGTATGTGTTGAATATAGTACCTGGTAATTTACTGCACCTTATTGTATTCTAATACCAATTGAATAATAACAAATCCATCGTTGCAGGTTTCTTGGAATAGTGTAATGTGGACAATGAAGTTGAAGACAACAACAACATTGATACATCAGTGGAGATTCATGAAAAAAGTGTCTTCGATAAACAAACTGTGTGCAGGTGGCAGAAATGAATCATTCGGGTCAATATCCCCACGGTCCTCAAACCCTAGTCCCATAACACGCATAAACTCCATGAGTGTGAAACTAAGAATTGTATCAGACACCCTGAAGTACCGGGAGTACATATCTGAACCAGGGATTACAACCTCCTGAGCCATCAGCTGAATTAAAGCTTTAGGAGACCCGTAATCTGAATCCAAATCCCAGAAATGCCCGAAACAAGATCTTCTGAACCTCCGCACTGTTTGATCGCCACTCTTTGTAAGCACATCGCGTATGCAATTAAGAGCTTTGGAAGGCCTACAATAACCTTTAATCCTGACTTTTCGTGTTTGAAGTCCACGTCGTTTCCAGCTCCACTACAGTGCATGCCAGCTCGATTAGATATAAGACGTGACTACATTTTATACATAAAAACATCGGCGGACAAGCACAGTAAAGACACAAAAATAGCGGACAAGCTATTTTGTACTACAAATATTGACGGATGAGGTCACTTTACATACAATTATCGGCGGACAAGTTCAACTACGCTAAAAAAATCGGCGGACAAGCACAGTAAAGGCACGAAAATGGCGGACAAACTATTTTATGTAGAAATAATGGCAAAATAATGCTAACTAATGGTCAGAAACTCCGCGGACAGGCTCAAAAACTCATAAAATCGCGGACAAGCTCAAACAGGGCCAAAAAATTGGCGGACAAACTATTTTGTACTACAAATATTGACAGACGAGGTCACTTTACATACAATTATCGGCGGACAAGTTCAACTACGCTAGAAAAATCGGCGGACAAGCACATTAAAGGCACAAAAATGGCGGACAAGCTATTTTATGCAGAAATAATGGCAAAATAATGCTAACTAATGGTTAGAAACTCGGCGGACAGGCTCAAAAAACTCATAAAATCGGCGGACAAGCTCAAACAGGGACAAAAAATTGGCGGACATGCTATATTGTACTACAAATATTGACGGACAAGGTCACTTTACATACAATTATCGGCGGACAAGTTCAACTACGCTAGAAAAATCAGCGGACAAGCACAGTAAAGGCACAAAAATGGTGGACAAGCTATTTTATGCAGAAATAATGCAAAATAATGCTAACTAATGGTCAGAAACTCGGCGGACAGGCTCAAAAAACTCATAAAATCGGCGGACAAGCTCAAACAGGGCAAAAAAATTGGCGGACATGCTATATTGTACTACAAATATTGACGGACAAGGTCACTTTACATACAATTATCGGCGGACAAGTTCAACTATGCTAGATAAATCGGCAGACAAGCACAGTAAAGGCACAAAAACGATGGACAAGCTATTTTATGCAGAAATAATGGCAAAATAATGCTAACTAATGGTCAGAAACTCGGCGGACAGGCTCAAAAAACTCAGAAAATCGGCGGACAAGCTCAAACAGGGCCAAAAAATTGGCGGACATGCTATATTGTACTACAAATATTGACGGACAAGGTCACTTTACATACAATTATCGGCGGGCATGTTCAACTAGCTAGAAAAATTGGTGGACAAGCTCAAAAAGATTAGAAAAATATGCCGACAAGTTCAATTACACTACAAATTACAATGAAATTTCCAATTATACTCAAACAATTATCGTCGAACATGTAAACTTAAAATTCGTCGGACACGACAAATTCATACAGTGCAGACTCTACTTCCTCGGGGGACAAGAACAGTTACCAAATTCAAACTCTACAGTAACAACTCCAAATTCACTATACTTTAAATAAAATCGCAATTATGCAAAACCCTAAAATCCTAAAGACGGAATACCTGGTTATCCATATTTGCTACTGCTAATTTTCGACGTGGAGATGACGATGGATTGAACGACCCGCCGGAGGCCCGGACGGAGCGTTGTGTTCGACAGAAAAATCGAGAGTTTGAGAGAGAGAGGGAGAGTATGGGAGGGATGAGTGCCGATGAAAAGAGAGAGAGAGATACAGAGAGTAAATAACAAAAATTTTGAGATAAAGGGGTCAAAGATTCTCTCGCCAATTTCAATGCCTTTAAGAGCGGTATTTTTAACCGCTGGGCAGTAATTCCGAGATTTCAAAAAAAAAAAAGGAAAGATATGACATGTGTCAGGGGGTAAATTAGGAATATACACAAAAATAGGGCAAATTAGATTTTTTAAAAATGATAGGGCAAAAAAAATGTTGCATGGGTCATATAGGGTATAAAAAGTGTTGTCCCTATTTGTATTTATGTGATCATTTTACCATTTTAAATTTAATTTTAGTTTTTCGATGAAAACTTATGTAAAATTATTTTACCGAATGAACTTTTAAGATGAATAAAGGGTAATTGCATTTGTAAATGTAAAAAGTAATGTTCTATAAAAAAAAAAAAAAACTAGTCACTTTCCTAGAATCGGTTCCAACCCCCTCCTCCCCTAATTATTCTAGTACTCCAAAAAGTGGAAAAAATAATAATAATAAAGTCCATATTAGCAATAATGGTTGACCATTCCCATTTGATATAATGATGATGTCCCTCGTCGTTTTTTTCCTTGACGTTTCTTTAAACTCATGGTCTTGCATATATTATACGTACGTATACACAAGTTATATATGGAACTTGTTTCATAAAAAGACACGTACGTATACACAAGTTATGCACAAAAAGTTTTTTATTAAATAAAAAATAAAAATAATAACAAAAAAAAAATACAATAAAAAGGGAGTATAGCTCATTGACCAATTTCATATATAAACTTTATGCCCCCATTCTTTTCTTTCATGACTAATTATAGTTACACTTTTAAAATTAATATTAAATTTTAATTAAATATTAAACTTTAAAAACAAAATATATCATAAATAATAATAATAATAATAATAATAATAATAATAATAAATTAACAAAGATTTGTGGAATAAGTCATAGAACAATTTACCTAGTAATAAATAATGTCAAACATTAGGGTGGTACGGTTCCATGATGGAATCATGGTCTGCTCCATTTTATTTTATTTTTTAAATTTTTATTAATGGAAAAAAATTTTATATGATGTACTCCCTCCATTCTATAATATGTCAGTCGCAAATCTATTTAACTATCTCTTCGTCCATCATATTGCGGCTGGTGATCAAATCACCAACATTCTAACAAAGCTCCTCGATACTACTTCTTATCTTCGTTTTTGATTCAAGATGGATCTCCCTGATGGATCCTCCGTCTTTCGGGGGTGTATTAAAAATTAATAATCCTATAATTTTGTATTATAGACCATATCATGGAGCATACTTTGTATGATATATAAATACTTACAATTATAGAGTTTGTAATTCATCAATATCAATACAACTAAATTCCCTCACAAAATAAGATAAGGGGGAAAATTATTACATAAAAATTGTGATATATGGTCACATTCCAATTTTTTTAATAATAGCTAACCTTCTCTAACCAATAATAAACTATGATATTAATTTGGAATACAGGACAAAATAGCTAACCTCCACAACAAATACAAAATAGCTGGTCTATTTAATGGAGATAATATGCAAAAATGATAATAATTAATCCAATGGTTGAATTTATTATAAAATCTTTAACCGCCCAAAGGCATGTTGATCCATCTGTCGTCTACACTGAATTATAAACAATATTATACAAGTATTTAAAATTTTCCGACGACCTTCTCAGAATTTAAAATTCCTTAATTAATTTTTTTCTTTTTAATTGTTTTTAGAATCATAATTGATCATTATGCCAAGACAACTATATACTTAATTCGAAATATGCAAAAACTTGTGTGACATCAAAATGAATACGAAGTGATAATATTTTTAATAAAAAATAAAATTAATTCAATGTAGACGTATAACATTTATCGAATTCAAATGCACAAAGTGTTTAAAAATATAATATTTTATTTTAAAGAGTATTCATTTTAATAAGTTTAAAGTTTATAGTTTTAGTATTGAAATGGAACTTGAAATATTTATAAAGAAATTAATGTTTGAATGAGATAACATTTATTTTTTTTAAATTAAGAATATAAGTTTTTATATTAAAATATATTTCATTACATTTAATTTAATACATAAGGATATTATGGAGTCGAATTTGGATGATCCGTGCGCTTAGTCACGCACTAAGCTTTAGCCTTGGTAACCAGCTTAGTCTTCTCATGTGAATCAAATGCATGGTAAATTTTAATAAAGTTAAAAGATAATTATACTATTAAATATTAAAACTCTAAAAATAAATATTTAACCCTAAAATATTACTCATTTAGACACAATAACGATAGTTTGGTCCGTGTAAGTGCACTTTTGTAAGTGAAGCATATAAACGCTCTATATCAGTTGTCGTGATAAATAAAGATAACTAACGTCCAAAGATCAAAACAAATTAAACAAATTAAATAATTAAGTTAAGAGTTTTAATTTTGGCAGAGTCAAGGCGTAATTAATGAATATTAATTAGTTTTTCAATTTAGTATACTTAATTTAATAAATGTGAAGCATATGGTTTTTGACCACATGTTCTTTTGTTGTTACAAATATTTATATTAAATTGAAAAATAAAAAATCTTTCATTTTTTCCATTTATTAATGAAATCTTCTTTCCCCTCATTTTTGACAGAAGAAAGATACTCACAAGGAACTAACAATATTTCTTGAACGCAATAATCATTATGGGCAGTTATCAAAATTCATCTGTGTGACCGCCTCCAATTTTAATTATTTTTATATGTAATTTTCGATTTTAATCATTTTTGTTTAAATTTAGTTCTTTTATCAAATTTAGTTTAATTTTTTTAATCCAAATTTAATACTATATATTAAAATTTAGTCCAAAATATAGCCAAAAAGAAACTGATTAAATTTGATAAACGGACTAAATTTGGACAAAAATAATCAAAATCAAATAAAAATATGATCAAAATTAAGAATTATAAATAAAAACAGACTAAAATTATAATCGACCGTGCTTTTAAAAGGAGGAATTCTAATATTTCTCCTTTTAGGCACCTCTTCATTGCCATCTATGAATCATGGTATATATATACACAATGAATGAATGAAATGGGTTTGAAAAAAAAAACATATACAATGTTTTCTTTGTTAGTTTATGAATCTAATGTTTTTTAATTGAAAATCATTATGATGAAATTTTAAAAAATAATCGTGTTTTGTGACAGTACGTATTCTAAAATCAATTTTGAATTTTTTGAAATAAATTCACTCAAATTTAACTATACGTGCACCTTGTTTTAAGAAATGAGATTTATTTAGAGGAACCTGCATAATTAAAAATGATATTGATAGATTATTGGATAAACATCTCTCTCATAATTGATAGTTTACTAACTCCCACAAGAAAATATAAACCACCATTAATTTGCTATGTATAAAAGGTTCATTCGGATTTGATTTCACTCGACATCATGGTGTATAATTCTCATGTGATAAGATAATAAAAATATTATGCTAGAATGCATTAGGAAATGACACGAATCAGTAAAAAGTGATAATTGATGGGTAGAAAATGATCATAACCATTTAGCAAATTATTTTATAAGCATTTCTTATATATAAATAAAAGGTGACAATATATTTTTATATAAAAATAAGTAACATTTTTTACTGTAAAATGATAATATATTATTTAAATAAATAATAATACGGTCTCACAAAAAAAAACCACTGAACGAGTGATATTAGCTAGGTAGGGTGAAACCGGACTCATCATAGGACAAGTATTATTTTTCCTAAAAATAATTATAATTATAATTAAATTACAATTATATATTCTTAAAACTAACATCAAATCCTAAACTTAACCAAAAAAAAAATCAATAAAATAAATACAAAAGTCATTTTTCATGAAGACAAATAAAGAAGGGATAACTAATAACCTGAAGACAAATATATCAAAAGTGGCTCCTTGACATTAAGAAGAAGCACTACCCTAAATCCCACCTAAAACAAAATTAATTACCACTCCTCCACTTGTGCTATTCTTAATGCAGAAAAAGATGTTCATCGAAAAATTAATGTTAATGGATAATTGAAATGGTTGGCTGTTTGTGCACTTCTTTTGAAGAGTTGAATATTGTGACTGCAAGAAATAACCCATCTTTTTATAGTGGCCCACACTCTAAATTCTTACTATTCATCAATTGATGTCAATGGGACACCTTCTGCGTTGACAAAACACCCTTAAGGGGGGGTGGGGTCTGGGGAGGTGATATATACTCACCACTATATATATCCTTGCAGGCTTCATCATTCAATTTCTTATCTTGTTATGATCATCTGCATGTATATCCATCCCTTTGTGACCAAATCTTGATCATGAGTAATGCTACAAAGCCAGCAAAGATGAGGGGCATGTTCAATCTAGCTTATGACAGAGGTTAAACAAATCATCAATCAATCATTCATACCTTCCAAATCAATCAAACAAGAGTTATAAGAAACCCTAATTCATCATGGTAGAAGAAGTGAAGAGAAGCTTTGTGTTGAAGAAAGTGGTGGAGAGGTATGTTTCAATGAGCAAGAGATCAAACAAGGCCGGGAGCAGCAGCAAGAAGGCTCCGACCGGGTGCTTCTCGGTCTACGTTGGGCCGTCGAAGGAGCGGTTCGTGATCAAGGCAGAGTGTGCCAACCACCCTCTGTTCAAGATGCTGCTTGAAGATGCTGAGATGGAGTATGGGTTCACAAGTGAGGGCCCTTTGCAACTCCCTTGTGATGTCCATCTTTTCTGCAAGATCTTGGCTGAGATGGATTCTTCTGATAGAGATCATGATCATCAGTTTGATGATCTTCATGCATATGGCTCTTGTACACCATTTACCCCTGCACGACGTCGTTTCGGGAAGTCTCCCTCTTATGCCCTTCTCACTCCACCTAGATTGCTCAAGATTAATCACTTTTAGATCTTTAGCTAGTTTGTAAAATTAAGTAGAGTCATCACATGATTCAGTTATGAGATACCTAGTTTTTCATTTATATATATGGGTTATGGATGATATCTCCAATTGATACATGGATTATATATCTGGAGATGTAAAAAAAGTGAATGTTATGAATAGTAAAGGAGTGCGCTTATGTAATTTTTATGCTGACATAAAAAAAAATTGAAGTATTTATTATTATTAAATAAGCACAATACGAATTGCAAAGATAATTTAAATATATTAAATTTTAAGAATTTAAAAATGAGTTACAATTTCTATCAAATTTTAAACAGTAACATACATATTTTATATTTATACAATAATATATATTTCATATTTAAGTAATTAAATAAAAATTTTATTTAATTTTTATAATTCATGTACTGATTTCTCCAACTTATGAGTTTCTTTAGATAAATAATTTTTTAAAAAAATTGAAATATGAAAATATCCTAACCAACTTTATTTTTAGAAATAAATAAATAATAATAAATGGAACAAAAAATGTACTAGGAGAGGAAAAAAAACTATAAATTTTGATATAGTACATAGACCATCAAATTGTTTATGTTAGTATATTAATAAATTACATTAAATCAACATTTATTTATTCAATTTTGAAAATAAAAAAAATAATTAGCAATACTTAATTCAAAATAGTAAGAAGTATACAATATAATAAATTCCTTAAAATAAGCTAGAGTTGATTAGTATTAATTGATTGATAAATAATTAAATCAATATAAAATGAAGATGTAAAATAAGAAAGTTTTATAGTAAAAATAGAAAAAGTCAAAGTAATGTAAGAGCAATATGTCATCAAGGAGAACATATAGGCATACAACTAGACCTGTTAAACGAGCCGAGCGAGCCCAAGTATCATATATTCGAACTCGGCTCGATTAGGAAACGAGCTATATACGCGCTCGAGCTCAAACGAGTAATTCTCGAGCTCGAGCTCGGCTCGACTCGTTAAGCAAAACGAGTCGAGTTTTTCGAGCTTTATCGAGCCTATCGAGCTTTATGTAATTTATTTTTATTATATTTAATAATACTTAATGTAATATATTTAAATAATATTAATTAATTAATTATTATTATTGTTATCGAGCCTAAACGAGCCGAGCGCGCCGAGCTCGGCTCGTTAAGAAAACGAGCATAAGGGCGAGCTCGAGTAGTCACGAGCCGAGCCGAGCCAAGCTCGAGTTTTAACTAGCCGAGCCGAACTCTCGAGCAGCTCGTTTCGTTTAACAACTCTACATACAACTTTAGAAAACTATAAAATAGATATATAAAGATTATTTAAGTGATATGTGCGTCACCTTTGAGGGTATTGAGAGAATAGTTGATCTCTTGTATCCTCGAATACATTGTTTATAAGAGTTTACATTTTTGTACACTCTAATGTATAAAGATTATTTTTCCCTTTTTATTAAAAGGGGAAAATGAGAACCTTTGAATGAGACACCCAATATAGTAGAATGGAAAGCTTATGGTGGGACGGAGGGAGTGTTATTTAAGAGATATGTGTGTCACCGTAGAGGTGATGTTTGTTCTTGGGTTTTGTAAAATTTGAAAACTATAAATAGTAATGTTATGTTTGTTTTGAGTTTTTGATAGGGTATGTTTTAACTTTATGTGTAAAAATGTATTAATTTATGTAGATAAAAAAGAAGAGGAGGAGAGATAAAGAGATAAAATATATTAATTGAGGATATATATATGTGTGTGTGTGTGTGTATAGGGCCGATTTTTTAAATTTAACTGTTGATTTTGAATTCCAATTCTAAGGTTTTAAACACGAAAACAAACATTCCTTGAGGTATTAAGGGAAGAGTTGATGTCTTGTGTCCTGAATACATTGTGTATAAGGTATAACATTTTTTGTTTTAAAAGATATAAGTACACTCTAATTTAAAAAGATATTTTTTTATGGTAAAGATTTACCGAAACATGAATAGTATAATATATGTATAAAAATATAATATTTTGTTTTAAAAGATATACACTCTAATTAGAAAAAAGATATATTTTTTCATTTTAAATATTTACTAAAAAATGATTTTTTTTCTAAAAAACAAGGATAAAAATTTTTATAGGCAAAGACTTGTTTGATATTGTCTCACGTAAGCTCACTTAAGCCCTTACGTGAGACGACCAGAAAGAAAATCAATGAAAAGTGACAGCTTATAATATAAATAAAAAGTGATAATATTTTATAGCGAGAGTAATAATGATTTATAGCGAAAGTGATAACTATTTTTAAAAGTGAAAAATGATCTTACATGAGACGATCTCACGTAAGACTTACAACATAACATTTAATTTAATATTATAATTATAATGTACAATTTAAAAAAAAAAATGTGCATGCAAAAATTGGTATCATAACTGTAGTTGAAAAGCGAAACCGCGAATGGAAAGTAATTATACCTTCCGATTTTTTAGCGTAAGCAATGCTTATTATTACATATAAATATAAATAAGAGAGAGAGAAAAAAAAATAGTTACATATATAGACCACTGCTTCAAAAATTTCTCCTATAACCCTTTTGATCGCCTCGATTCTCTGAGATCCACCATGGCCAATAACGCCCAAATCCATGTTAAAGAAGAACTGCCCGACCCGAGACGCCTCCTCAAGCACACCTCCGACCCGTTACCCGCCCCGCCGTCCTGCGTAATCGAACTCTCGAGCTCCGATTCCGATTACTCGGCCAGCGATGATAGCCCCACGCATTCCAAGGTGAAGAGGAGGAAAGTGATGGAGAACGACACCGATGTGCTTCCGGTAGGGTTTCTTGACTCATTTCCGTCGAAACAGACGCCGTTGCCGTTGCCTCCTCCGGCGAACGAGCCGTTGCTGTTGGCATTTCCGTCATCCAGAGTTAACACCGTCATCGGAGACGGTGGGAAGCAGTTCTGGAAGGCTGGGGATTATGAGTTGGCGCCTTCTTGTGGTGACTGGGATTCTTATAATGGTAGATTTTCTATCATGCATGTTGTTTTTCCTCTTTAATTTCTTTCTTCTTCTTCTTTATTCTTTTTGAAAAGTTGTTTGCCTTTTCGTTTACTGGTGCTTTTGCACTTGGAGAAATATAACATAAAGACACTTGAGGGTTGTACCTTATGATCCAGACCTATTACCTGAAACAGAATGTTATGAAATTAGGCCGCGGGAATAAAATGAATCTTGGACAGAACTTTTGGAGTGTTGCACATTATTTGCAATTTGTTGATCTTCTGTTGTAGGAACTTGAGAAAAAGAGTTCAAAATGTTTCGGCTGTTTATCTAATGAATAGAAGAGTCAAGAATTATATGGATTATTTACCTGTTCCACAAATTTTGATCTGATTGCTCTAATAGAGATTTCGGAAGAATCGCCTTGAAATTGCTTGATGAAATGAATTACCTGAGGTTTGATATAGCCCGATAATTTAGGCAAAAATAAACAAGCATAGATTTAAGCTCTACTGAGTAGAGTTAGTAATCCATGTCAACATGAGAACATATTGGAAGATTAAACATACGTTAATTAGGAGTTACTCTTGAGAAATGATTTATGAAACAAAACCATGTCTGTCCTTGTTTATGAGATTGACTGATAAAAGTGAGTGTGTAAGCGCTTATCTATCCCTTTTATTCCATACGCAGGCGGAATGGACCATGTTAGAGTACACCCAAGGTTTCTACACTCTAATGCTACCAGTCATAAGTGGGTTCTTGGAGGTAAGGGGCTAGCTTAATCCACAATATATTTATGGTGGCATTTCTTCTTAACATGTTGACATTCTTACATTGTTGGTGTTCCTTGATAAATAACCAAATTTGTTCTTACAGCTTTCGCAGAGCTTTTGGATAATGCTTTGGATGAGGTAATTGAAATGTGCTTTATTCTTGTTTGACATAATTTTGTCATTGCTTTATGCTTCTGATGCCTAACCTGTGTTTTCTGTTATAGCGCAACAATGGAGCAACACATGTCAACATAGATATGGTCATAAGCAAGAAGGATGAGAGCAAAATGCTGATGATCGAAGGTGATTTAAATTCATTGCATGTGCCAATACTTGCCTTTTATCCTGTATGGATGTAGAGTGTTTTATTTATATTGAACGTGTACATGCCATATAGAAAAGGCATTTAGAGTTATACATATGTCAATTCACCTTTGTTTTATGACATTTTATGGGTTTCTTTAACCTTTGCTTGATAATAATTTTGGGATTTTTTCATAGATAATGGTGGTGGAATGGATCCGGATAAGATGCGTCATTGCATGTCACTTGGTTACTCTGCAAAGAGCAAAATTGCTGATACCATTGGACAGTGTAAATTTTCTCTCTTTCTCCACTCCCACACCCTTCAAATACATAACTACCCAAAATATGTTAGTAAATGTTGATTTACTCCCAAAGTTCTATTTGGCAGATGGAAATGGTTTTAAGACAAGCACAATGAGGCTTGGTGCTGATGTCATTGTTTTTTCTCGAAGTCATGGAACAAGCGAAAGAAGGTTTGCATTCTTTATCTGTTATATAATTGTTTCATGGATAATACCTATTAAGCGATTCATGTAGTTGTGCTCTTGAAGAACCAGAGTGCTTCAAATTATTAAGAAGAATATTTCTTGTAGGGCTTGCTGACTCAAAATTTGGCAATCCAGTAAATAACTTTTTTGAACTTTGTGCTTTTGTGTTCTATGAATATTCAGGAATGAAATTAATTTACAATGTATTTAGTAGTCGGTTCTTATCAGGTCATGGCATAAGGGTCCTTAGCAGTTTTTAGCACTAAAGTCTTAGTATATACAAGGATTATAAAATAACCTTCATTTTTATATAGCTAGATTTGTATATGTGGGTGGTGGGTGCAAGAGACCTTTGCTCAGTGGCTAAGATGCAAAAGTCAGTAATAAATATCTCAGTTAATCTGGGTTGGTCTCAAAACAGTTAGATGTAGCTTTCTATATGGTGATATGATAGATGAGGTGCATGTGGATCCTCCACAGGGATTTACACAAACAAAGAAGGCACATGCTTTGGTAGATTGAGACACTCTATGTAGAAGTTTGACTACATACAAGCTATATCATATCACCATTTTTTCTGTAATGGAAATGATATTGATGTTAGACTTATTGTTTATGTAGATGATGCAATTGTTTCAGGTAGTAATCTAGCAAGTCAATAAGTATTTCAGAATAATTTGACAATGAAATTCGAGATGGACTAGGAACTCTGAAATATATCTTATTATCTTGGTTCTTTGAGGTTTTGTTGTCCAAACATGCATTCTTCCTCTGGACATTTACATTAGATCTATTAATTGGAACTTGTAACTCTCCTTTTGAACCTACAAATGCTCTTGTAGTCTTGTTGAAGTAACTATGACCTTTCCATCTATCTGAAAAGTATTATACAAATTGAAAAAATATCTGAAACTAGTGGGGAGATTTATCCTGATATAATATATGCAATGAGCATCATGTGTCAATTCATCCATTACCCAAATAGTCAGTCTGCAGCTGGCTGCAATAATGTATACTACCCTATCTAAAGTATTCCCCATAAAATGAACTAATTTTCAAAGCGTGGACATCTGCAAGTCAAAGGATATTTTGACTCTTGACTCTTCATTGAATCTAAATTGGATAGGAAGTCCACATTTAGCGAATGTCTAATATATAGGAAGTAATTTGTGACTTGGTGAAGCAAGCAACAAATTGTGGTTGCATTTAGTAATACTTGACCTAGATCTCTTTTTAAAGGAGCTAGGATTTGGTCCTGTTAAGCCTATGGTGCTTTTCTTGTATTAATACAAAGGCGGGCAGACATAATGTCATGCTGTCGCCAATGGTCCATTTTATGCTTCACTATCCCAAGTTGGGGATGAGTGATAAGCACCAACTTGAGAGGGAGAATTGAAATATCAGGCTGTCTATATCTTTCTGATTGATTGTGTTTTCATTATTACTTTGATCATGATTTCCTTATTAGCTTGCTTAATTGATGTATTGGTAGATTGATTTATCCTTAGATTCTGATTTTACATTTTCTATATTTGACAAATATAGAAGCCATTTGTAACTTGTATTTAAACCTTTTAGCATGAATTTAGATGTTTAGCCAATTTTAACTATAATTAGATTTTGAATCATTGCGTAGGTCAACGCAGAGCATTGGATTGCTATCTTATACGTTTTTAAGGGCCACAGGGAAAGAAGATATTGTGGTTCCCATGGTGAGATTTTGTATTATATTTCTATATAAATAAAAGTTGCTTCTGTGAACATTTCATCCAATTCATTTATATATGCTTTTTCGGTATGAAAATTGGAGTGTTATAAATTCACATATTTTTCTATTAGTCACTTGGATTGGATGATCCAACTAAAGAAAAATGCTTCCTCCATAGAGAATCGGTCACATTTATTGTTCCACATCGTCTAAGAAAAGTTTTTTTTTCTTTGACTAAGTGTATTGACTTTTTGAGGTGATTTGGTATTTTTGGATAATAAATAAAGTATGGAGTATGTTATATGTGTTAGGAAGGGATTGAAATTAAAGTGTATTTTGAGGTTATTAGATTGATGTTTTATTCCTTTTTTGGGTGTGTTAACGATTGTATGTGACAAATAAATGAGGAAAGTGTGAACAATTTTATGGATGAAAGGAATAAGAAATAATCACTTTATGGTTTCTTCTAGCAACATTTAAAAAAAAAAACTGTTCATTGAGTTATGTTTGGCTGATGTGATTCATCAAGGAATAATAATGCTAGACAGATATCTTGATGAAGTACAGATCGGCCATGAGCTATATACAGTTTGTATATATAATAAATATAAGTGGTCTACTGCTAGATTCCTCTCTAACTTAAGCTCGTGAAATGATAAGAGAAGGGTGGGGGTGGTACCTATGATAATTTTTTCTTTAATGGAAACTTAATGCTAACCTGGAAAGCATCTGGTTCCTTATCATTTCCTTGCACTATAAAAAAGTGAAATATTTGTATTTTGCCTCACTTTTGGATGACACATTCTTAAAATTATTTTTAAAACGTTTCTCAAATTTCCTATTGTAACTTTTTTACGCCTTCCCCCTAATATATAGAAAGCATTGATCCATTTTAATATTCTTAATTGCAACTGTTGTGAAAGCTATTCTAAGTCATTCATTTTCATCTCAGTAATCCAAGCATTCCATTTCATATGCTTGCTAAGTTACTGTATGCATGTGCTTTAAGAGTTTTCAAACTGATAAAGTCATCCGAAGAAATCCTTACCTAAATAACAATCTTGTCACATCAATCAGTTCACTCCTCTCATCACGATTCATACACATTGCAGTTTCGTTATCACCAGCCACCACTTTTTTTATTCACACACTTCATAGGGAACTATATTATTAGTTATCATTCAAGTGAAGCAGTGATGTTTGAACTAGGCAAAAAAGAAGCAATTTTAAGCTAATTATTTTATGTGGCCATGTTTTTTTATGGATATTGCCTGAATAGAAATATGATGTTAATTAAGTATGTCACCGATGTGTTATTGACATACGATTAGTTATGTCAGGTGTTTACAGTTACATTGGTTTGTGAATATATGATTTAAGGAGTTGGTAATTGTGATGATATGATAAATTGATGTTGACTTTGACTATATTTGGGATGTAATCTTTTCCTTTTTCAAAATTGTGCTCCAAGTTTAATGGGACTGTCTATACTGTTTATACACCAGCATCATTATGCAAAAATTTTGCAACTATGAGCTATTTAATTGTTAGTATCACTGCTAGGTGCATGATGTCTTCTATATTTTCTTAAATGGCTGAAAGGTTGATTATGAGAGAAGCGACAAAGATTGGAACAGGATGATTCGATCATCTGCTGCTGACTGGAACCAAAATGTTGAGACATTAGTCCAATGGTCGCCATTTTCCAGTGAAGCTGAGCTTCTTCGGCAGGTATTTTTTTTGTATTTGTTCCTTCTACCTCTTAGTTTTCGGTTTCAGTTTGCTGTATATGTGTTTTTAATGCAGTTTGAATTTTTGTGCAATTAAATTCAAGCATAAAATGTCATTGGCACCCTCTCTGTCACCAGTTCCTTTGTGTCAATGGAAATCCCCCCTCCCCCCCCAAATTTTTTTGATACAAACAATTTGTGCACTACTTTATAGCACTGATCCTTATTTTGTTGTGACAATAGGACCAACATTTTTGTATGGTTGGGGTGTATAACAGCATAGCATAACAATCTGAAAAGGAAGTGGATTCTTTTCAAGATAGGCAAACCTTAAGATTTTGACTCTGTACCTTTTCCAATATTCGCATTGTGCTATGTGCTTGTACTTGGTTTTATATTAAAATCTTGATAGGGACTCTTTGTTATTCATATTATTGTAAATGAGCTGTTCTGAAATGAACAAAAGTTTTATTACTTAGTCTTGCAAGTCTCTAAGACTCTAAGTGCTGCTTTAGTCATCTTCAAAATATATGTAAAACATTCTGGGTGGTATCATTAGAAATAGAATTTTTCGGTGAATTTTGGTGGTTGATTTTCTTACTTGTTCCCCCTGGTTATAGGAATATGACTTTGCTAATGATTTGACTCTATCAGCAGCCGATATGCTTTCTGTGTTGGTCTGACCTTTGAGTACTAATTTGTTCAGGCATTTGATATTATCCATGTGCTAATTTCTTTTTACCACTCTTCAGTTTGATCAGATGCAAGATCACGGTACTCGGATAATTATATACAATCTTTGGGAGGATGATGAGGGTCTGCTGGAACTGGATTTTGACGCTGATCCTCATGTAAGTGGCACATCTAACTTATGTTTGTAGATGGATTGTGTTTCATTACCCATGATACAATTTCTTAATTTTCATTGCATTTTGTAGGATATACAAATCAGAGGTGTCAACAGAGATGAAAAGAACATAGATATGGCAAAGAAGTACCCCAACTCCAAGCACTTTCTAACATATCGTCACTCCTTAAGGGTAAAAGCTCTTGTGTGTCTTCTCTTGTGAAGTTATCTTACTAAAATGGTATTCTGCATATATCTGAATTGAATCCTTTGTTATCATTCAGTCTTTTAGGCAGCTATTACCTGAACTCTGTGCTTTTTGGAGGCTTACTGATGTTGCTTATATATGCCCTTCTTATTGCATTTATAAGATTGTTACTTTTTAATTTTACATTTTATCTATACATACTAGCTTGTCTGATGAGTAATACTGTGGGCTAGTATTATATTCTTTTGCAGATCTGTATTTAGTATGTGAAGTTGATGTGAATTGGTAATTGTGGTATTGAGTAGCTTAGTTCTGGAGTTATCACATATATTTTTATTGTTTTGGATGAGGCTATTATTTTGTTATATCAAGTTTTAATTAAGTTATAAAAAAGCCAGTTTGTTGGTCTTGACTATAGATGTTTTTACAGTGGTTGTATAAAGTTCTGATAACGAACAAAAGTTCATATTTGGAAGGACTGTTAGTAAACAACAGCACTCACAGCTGTTAAAGTTTAAATGAGAATTCTGTATAGACATATAGGGTTTGAAACATTTATAACCTTATAAGATCAACTGATGAAGTTTAATTTAATCTAATTATAGCACATGGATTTTTTGTATTCATCAGTGGTTTAATGATAGATACTGTACAAACCTTATATACATGTCTAATTTGTTTCTAATTCCATCTAAGGTTGAGCATAATGTAGATAAGTGAAAAAGCATTGATGTAATTAATTTCGGTTTTCCAAAATCCAGACTTATGCCGCATTGCGTAGGTAATTTTAGCACCTGAGTTTTATCAAGGTTCTTAGTCTTCAGATAAGTAGCATACAGGGGTTAAATTTTTTTTTTTTTTTTGAGAAATCAAACTTTGTATCTATTATTGCAACATCTCTGCACGAGGGGATTTTTAAATGGATTTTTTTTACAGAAACCATTTAAGTTAGGAGAATTAACTGAAGTTTGTGTAAAATAATAATGTGTGCTCTGTGAGTCTTTCCTCCTTCGCTCTCCTCTTCATATTTCTTTTAATTAAAAGGTTCTGATAGAATTATCATGAAAACGAGGCACACTCACAAATCACATTACTACAAGAGAATTCCAGAGACTTGTCTATGCCGCTAGCTGTAAGGCTGCGAATTTACTAATAATTTTCTTGATAAAACCCTAGGAAGTAATTTCCAAGATATATATAAATTTCACAAACTCCATCTAAGCAAACCATTCACAAAACCCGCTCAAAAGAGTGCTAATAATACTTATGGGAATAAAAGAAAATAAAGTAATTAAAGAAGTCATAGAACATCTTTCATCAATTGCTTGTCTTCTTCGGCCTTATATTATACACGTTAAGCGGTGGTCTGTCTGGTTCCAATATTTATATTGCTAGCTTTTGTAGCTACATAATATAAACACTTGATATGTAAAATTATAACTAACAAAATTAGCTTTTCTTAATCAAAATGTTTGTTGGAAATGCAGAGTTATGCAGCTATTCTCTATCTCAGACTTCCTCACAGATTTCGAATTATTTTGCGTGGTGAAGATGTTGAGCATCATAATATTGTAAATGATATGATGATGTCTCAGGAAGTTACATATCGTCCTCAGCCAGGTGTTGATGGGATTTCAAAGTTCTCAAATGTAATTTTTATACAGTCTTATGCAGTTTTCCTCCATTTCTATTGTTACAAGTTTGTTAACTTCATGTCCACTGCAGATGGTTGCTACAGTAGTTGTTGGCTTTGTAAGGGATGCTAAAGATCATATTGATGTTCAGGGGTTTAATGTCTATCACAAAAATCGGCTTATCAAGGTAATTTTTTATTTTGCATTGTTGTTTTAGGCTCTACTGGTGGAGACTTAATGCATTTTTTCCTCTGTATATTTAAATGATTGTTTATGTGTACATGTATCTGAGAGTATATAATTTTATTTACTATGACTAGAAGGATTTTTGTTTATTCCTTCTCTTGATTTTGATGTTTCGTTATAATTTATCTTGTTATTTAAATACTTTTACCCTGGAGGCAATTACATAAATTCGTTAATGGTGCAATGTGTTGTATACAAGTTTCTGTGGGTGATGACTCTGAAAATTGGCTAATCATTGATTGGATCAGTGAGCTGAAAATTTTAGCTCACGGATTAATTTTATTTCAGTCACCTCTCACTTTTCTTGTGAAGGAAAATAATCAGAGAACTTCCTTTTACTAACTTGGAATGTTTCTCATGTTTATACATGTATTTTATCTTGATTTCTACAGAATTCAAATGTTTTATGATCATATTCTGAAATGCATTTTTCTTTTGTATTTTATTTCTTATCTCTCTTCTTATTTTGATTCTGTGCTTAATTGCAATCCTCATAATAATTATTTGTAATTTCCAGCCATTTTGGAGAGTTTGGCATCCACCTGGTAGTGATGGACGTGGAGTCATCGGTATTGTTGTAACAGTTGTAATTAGTTAGTTAATTATGGCTAAGTTGTTTAAAAAGTATGTTCTCCTATTGAAGGTGTGCTTGAAGCTAATTTTGTGGAACCAGCTCATGATAAACAAGGTTTTGAGCGGACCACTGTTCTTGCAAGACTCGAGGCACGACTAGTACAAATGCAGAAGACATATTGGTCTGTGTTTTTTCCTTTCATGATTTTGGTTTGAGTTCCTATAAATTTATTTATTTTTCTTTTGCTTTCCTTTTTGTTATCTCAATGAAATTTTTATTCTTTGCTCTCCTTTGCTTGACCCAGGTCCACAAACTGTCACAAAATTGGCTATGCTCCTCGCCGTAATAAGAAAGGTAAGAAAGAGGTCTTAGAAAGTGTTAAAAGTGTTCTAGGTAACCACCCCTGAAAATTGGACAAGGGAAATGTAGAAATTAGTGGAAGAAGAAAAGACAAATTTAAAAATTGCAGTATATTTTAACATCAGATATGATGTTGTCAAGGATCTGGCTAATGTATCTTTGTTTCACAGATATTTCCCCTGAATATTTTCCCAGAAGTCCTCAAACAAATAAGGGAAACATCTCTTCCAGTGACAAGACATTCAAGTCATCAGACAAGGGGAATTTGGACGGGTATTCTAATGGAAAGGGGGATGTCAGACCAGTTAGGAACAGACCAAAATATACGGAATTATCCTCATCTTCTGAAGATGATATACAGGATAATGATAGGAGAATCAACACTCCCAGAAGGAAGTTTAATGAGACATCCCCAAGGGAATTGTTCGAAAAAGATGGATCGCCGAGGCAATATGGGTTGAGAAATCGTAATGGTGGCGAAAGTACCTTACCTGACCAAACTACTAGAAATTTGAATACTGAGGTGATTTTGCCTTTCAGCTTTTTCTTCTAGTTTCCAATGCTGGCTTGGAAAAATGCTTATAAGTGTCCAGACTGGAATTTATGGGAAATTATGTGTAGGTCTTGTCGAAAATCTTGCATGATGCTTTCTAATAAATTAACATCGAGCTAATTTTTCCATTGGGCATCTAGAGGCATTTTAAAGTAGGTCATTTGAAACTGATTATTTCATGCAAGTAGTTGTGGTACTTTGAAGTTATCAAAGCATTTTATTTTTCATTAGAAGAGAAGTTTAATGAGGGAAATGATGGGAGAGCCACTACGATCTTGCCATTTTATATAAGTGGAAAGAGTCTTCCTTACTCTTACCTGCTTTAGCAGACGTTGTTTACTTTAGAAAAACTGAAAGACACAACTAACACTACTTTTTTGTATTCAATATTGGATTTCTGCTAAAACTAAGCTTGTTTTGATACTCTTACTGCAAGTGGTTTATGTTTGATGTCTTTACACTAACTCATCCTAGGTTTTGTGGTGTTTGTGATGTTGAAATCTGTGAGATGCATCTGTATCTAATCAGAATTGTCTCCATGTCATTCCACAACATACCTGCTTAAGGTTTTCTTTCTATCAACTGGTTTCTGAGATTGGTGAATTGACACTTGTATGATCAATGTAATGAATTACACCATGAAATTGGTGAGATTGGTGAATTGCACCAATCATAGTATGAGGATATAGGAAATTTGATTATCAGAGTAAGAATTTACCTTGGGATTTGCATGTACCTATTGTCTTGAGCTCAGATGTTTGCTCTCTAACATTAAAATCAAATTTGTTTTGTTTAGATTCATTTTAGCTGCATGGATGTTTTGACATAATGAAATGACATCTTCTGTTGATGCATTAGGCTTATGGATCCTCTCTTTTAAAAACCAAAAATTCCTAGTCTTATTTGACTGACTGTTTTTGCTTCGCTGTTTTGATTCCTCCCTGACCTTTCATGAAATCATGCGAGGATTAATGCTTTGCAGTAAATTGTGTTCCTTTACTGTCTTTAAACATGATTATCTTGCATTTTTGTGTTTGTTGGTTATTGTATGTGACAAACTTGAGAATGTTTTTATCAGAAAGAGTTTTCAACACCTAGTGCCACTTCTGATGTGCTGACTCAGTTGAAAGAGGAGAACCTCCAACTGCGGGACAGGTCTTATCTTCGACTAAGGTTTTTATCTTGGACTGTTCTGATCATCAACTCAACTAATTGCTATGTTTCTTAAATCACAGATTAAAAAAGAAAGAAGAAGAGATTCTTGGTGAGTTGCTGGATGATTTACGCATGGAAAAAGAAAAATCCAAAACTCTTGAAGAAAAATCCAAAACTCTTGAAGCTCAGGTAGTATTTCAATTATGTTTCCTTGTCACGTTGGGTCACATATTGTTGCTCACCCCTATTTCTTATTGCTGTAATTTTTGAATGTACTCCATGTAGTACGGCAGTTTTGAGTTCTTTATGATCAGCTGTATAATAACATATTAAACTATAGTCTGACAAGGACGAAATGAATAAAGTTGCCATTCAATGTCAGAAAACTACATATCAGCTTATGCAACTGCTGTTTTTACAGAATCAACATATCCTTTTCCTCCTTTAATTGGGAAAAAGTTCAAATTATAACTGATGCTCGTGTGTAGTGAATTACAAAACATGGTATATTTCCACACCAATAATCTTTGAGTATCTCTCTTAAATCCAAGTATTCGCAAATGCATAATATAGAAACCCAAGTCAATCCTCGACCTCATTTGCATCAAATATGTTATAGTAGATTCTGGAAATGTCGGTTCAAACTTTTATGTTGCCTGAGGCATAGGATTTAAAAACAGTTGAGTTTAAACTCTTTTAATCTTAAATTATATCATGGATTCTTTGAGGAAGCACGTAGCATCACATGATTTACTTTTTTCTTTCATGATTTGTTCCGACAATATTTAATATCAGAAGACTTTTTTATCATATTGCTTCTGAATCTGGTATGAACCAAATATATAGTTTGGTGGTTCAATGGATATGTGGTTGGGTTGTACTACATGCAGAAGTAATCCACATCACCACAGGGTCAGGCTTAATTTTTTATATAAATTTGCCCTCTGCTCCTCTTATATGCTGTAAGATTTGGCATAATTAATGTTAGTCTACAATTTGCTTTGTATTGGATCACTGAAAATCCATTGTAATAGGCGTTCAATCGGTACTTGTCTGATACAGCTAATTGGGACTGAGAGGTTGTGAACCAATATTTCAAGCTTTCTGATTGTTAATAGCAGCATTAAACTATCCATATATTTGGTACTTGTCTGATACAGCTAATTGGGACTGAGAGGTTGTGAACCTATATTTCAACCTTTCTGATTGTTAATAGCAGCATTAAACTATCCATATATTTGGTGGTCATAACTTGTGCATGTGTTTAACAGCTTCGGGATGTGAAACAAAAGTACGAAGAGCTGGTTAAAGAGCAGGACAGTATAATCAGTATATTTTCAGAAGAGAGGGAGCGCCGAGATGCTGAGGAAGAAACTCTGAAAAAGAAATTGAAGGTCTTTAGACTTGATCCTTGATTTAATGACATATTTTGCTTTCATTACTACAACTCATAAAATATATCTCCTCAGGAAGCATCGACCACTATCCAACAGTTGCTGGACAAAGTGAAGTCGACGGAAAGAACATCATAAATAGGGAAGATCTATGAATGATCCACCCTTTTGCTGTGCATTCTTTAAAATTGTGTGGTAGGAGTAGCAATGTGCAGACAAGCAGTCGTTTTTGCGAGCTTCCCAGAGGCGCACAGGTATCTTGCTCCTAGGTGATAATTTAGCTATAATGAGCCCCATTATCAAGTGTTGATATGCATAATAGTGTCGATAGGGAGGATTTTGTCCTTTTTATCCTGTCCCTTGGCTGTATGATGGTGGAGGAACGCTAGCTTTGTATGAAATGCTTCTACTGATTGGAATGAATGGTAATGTTAAATTTGACTATTTTATCCCTGCGTATTATCATCCCAGCAATGAAGGTTCATGCATGATAATGAAACTATGTCGAAAAGTTGGAAAATGTATAATTTTCAATCTTCTCTTTGATAATTTATCATACATACAATGTGTGTTTGGTTAGTTAGTTAAATTATGGGTTAATGACACTCGAGTGGTTTCTAAGAAAATCATAAATCTTGTACTTTAAAACAAGATGTCCAATACTTGGGAAGATGTGTTCAAATATACTTGTACCAATTTAATATGGCTGTATAAAAAAATTAGAAATTAGTGGATTATTTATTTATTTAGACATCATCTTGTTTACTGCCAAGATTATTTATTTAGACATATCTTGTTTACTGCCAAGACTTATGCGCACAATTGTATGCATTTGAAATCCGTTTATTTATGCGCACAATTTGTATGCATTTTAAATCCATTTATGAGTGAGGCTTGCGTGCGCTCAGGGCATACCGTGCTCTTTTAGAATTTAGTATTATGGATAAGGCTATATTATTTTGTTCTAAAGGGTATACACTTTTATTAATAAGGTACATCATTTTGTTCTAAAGGGTATATATTTTTCATTAATTTTTTTTACTATTTTTTTTTCAGAAAATAAAGAGTACACATCTTTATACTAAAGGGTATGTAGTACAATTTAATACAAAATTCTAAAGGCGCACGGCGTGTGCTCCCGTGCGCCCGGGTCCAAACAAGTTTTTGCCTTATTTGATTGAATCGAATATATGCTAGAAGAAAAGCAATAGTCTCTTATGAATCCAGTTCACTATGTACCATAATATTATAAATTTATTTTTTAATACACAAAAAAAATATTTTTTAAAGAGATGAATTATTACTTTTTTAAATGAAAAATATTATACATCTTAACAAAAATATAGAAAGTCATAATATATTTGAATTTGAAGAATAATATTCTTATTTAAAAAGGTAATGTCTATCCCTCCAAAGAGTAATTTTGGTAATATTAAAGTGCAAATGTACCCGTTATATACAAATATTTACGGAATCAAAGAATAACTATATATATTGCCCCGGTATTAATAAGTTTACATTTACTATTTTTGTTCATTTTATAAACAGGTTCACAAAAAATATAAGAAAATAGTATTAAATCCACTTATCCTACTACAATAGAATTTAATTTCAAATTGTCACTTCTTTCTAATTTACATTACTTACTTTATAATATACTCCCTTTGTACATTATAACTGGAGAAATGCAAGTTTTAATTGGAATTAGAGTTTCCGGTTCCAGAACCAAAAAAAATAGAATCGAAGCCGAAAAGTTTTGGTTTGATTACGGTTCGCAAGAATGGAGGAGCTTGAACCACCAGTTTGAATCGGAAATTCTGAGTCAAACTGGCGAGGTTTTTCTTTTTTTCTTTTTTCTTTTTAAAAAAAAAAACTCAAAATGAACTGATCGGATTAAGTGAATTTTAGAAGATCAACTGTTTAGAGTAACTAGCTGTTGAGTTAAGAACATGCGGTTCTTGCTTGAATTGGTGGTTTCGATTCTGTAAAAAACAACATTTTTTCGCTCTTTCTTCTAATCATTTGAAGTCAACAACTCAGATTGTCTCAACGAATCGGCGGCTTCGATTCAAACAAGTTATTTTCCTATTTTTGTGGCTGAGATTAAATGATTGTTTAAAATTGATGACTAAGATTATTCTAACGTTAGATTGATCTACACATTATGTTTGAGGTAAAAAAACACACATCAAACTCTCAACTTTCTCATCTATATCTCTCATTTCTCAATTTTCATCTCTCAACTTTCAACTCTTAAAATTTGATCTCTCTCAATATTCAAATATTCAAGCTCAAGTTCAAAAATCTTTTGAGAATTCTTAATCATTAAGTTTTCGTGTTATTGGATTTGTTTCTCTACGAACTTAAGGACTCCCATTATTACGTTTTACTCCGGCAAGTATTATCTTTCACATTTTGCATTTTTGTTTGTTGTGCAATAATTTTACTATTTAAAAAAGAACATTAAATCAATTAATAACTTCAATTTTTTTTTTAATTTCATATATATCACTTCCACATAACATATAACATATTTTATATTTTATTTATTACTTAAAAATATCTCATTATTATCTCTTAAAAATCAACAAAATTAATTAAAGAATCATTTTTCTTTAAACAACATATTTACGGTACCCTCAAAGATAATCTCCGAACGGGATTATTTTTGTCCTTACTTTTTCCTTTCAGTTTGTAACCTGAAAACCACAAAGATTATGACTAATGTACTTATTAAATAAATAAATAAATAATCAAAGATACCCTTGCATTAAAAAGCAATAAAATAAAAAATAAAAATAAAATCACGTAATTAACTAATTATACTCCTATATACTTTGCAAACAACGTACTTCATTTATTGGTAAATTTAAAATAAGTAAATTAAACATAGTATTTCATTGATTTTCACTTTTAAGTTTAGGTCGAAAAAAAAACTAAAATTAGGAGTTCTAATTAGAATTAAAAAAAAGAGAGAGAAATTGTTAAATTCATTCTTAATTTAACAAAAAAAAAAACTATTTTAGTAATTTATTTTATAATTTCTAAATATTACTATATTTGTCAAATTCATATAATTTTCTTTTATCCCACAATAATTTTTACAATAAAACACCTCCCTAATTCTATAAGACTATAAATTAAAAAAAAAACATTTAAAAGTACTATATCTCACAATAAGATAATTTTACGCCTTTTTAATTAGTTACCACTTTTTATTAAAAAAATTTATAACTTTTCTTAAAGAAATGATTTACTTTTTATTTATACTATAAAATCATTATGAAATAGTTCATTGCACAATTATCACTTTTAATCAATTGAGTATCACTTTTCATTTAAAAATATTATCACTCCTTATCCATCTCACATAAGTAATTCCGTTGGACGGTCTTGCACAAATTTTAACATAAAATTAATTGAAGAATAATTTTTTATTAAATTATGTATCTACATTGTGCAAAAAGGTGGTTTCGCCCACTCCAGGTGCTACCGCACTCCGGTCCATCTAGGGCTGTAAACAAGCTGAGCCGAGCCGAGCCGAACTTTACGAAGACTGAGTCCCGTTTGTTAAGAAATAAACAAGCTCGAGGTCGTTAGTGAAAGCTCGTTTTGTTCACAAACATGCTCGTTAACATGTTAGCGAACTTTTGTTCGAGAACATATTTGATAAAGTGTTTATGAAACTTTTGTTCATGAGCACCTATATTATTTCGTTCGTGAACATGATAAACAAACACACCACTATTCTAAAATAACAAAATATTCATCAACTACCAATAAAAACAAAATATTTTTTATTATTTCATAAAAATAAGAAAATTTAACATGTATAAATGCTTTCAATATTTTTATATTATATTTATATTATAAAGAATAATAATAAATTATATATATATACGAACACTAAACGAGCTTGTTCGCGAGCTTTTAATAAATGAGCTAGTTACTCTGTTCGTTTACATAACAAGCTTAATTTAACGAACACAAACGAGCTCTTAACGAGTCGAGTCACGAGCTGTTCGCTGCACGTTCTGTTCGTTTACATCCCTAGGCCCAACAGCTTGTGAGCGAGGTAAATCATCTTAATTAACAGGTTGATCCTACGCTGCGGGTGGGATTCGATCCTCGATCATTGTCATTGTCAAACATTATTTATCTACAATATACTGCAATATATGGGAAAGTATTTATTAACATTGCTAATTACTAATTTAATAGATAACAGCATATTTCCTCCGTTCCACAATACTAATATTTGCACATTTTCATTTTGAATTATATTTTCTTTTATAATAAATTGGATCCACACAAAATATTTAGATCGGTCCATTATCTATAGGTACATTTTAAACATATTTTTTTATTCAAAAATTATATTATGATAAGAAATTTGCAGTATTTAGAAATATTTAGATAAATATTCAAAATATTTAGATATATTTTGGTATCCAAATTATATTACTCCCTCCGTCCGCTTTTAAGGGTGTCATTTGCTTTTTGCACGTGGATTAAAGAGTATCATTATTTAATGTGTAGTGGCTAATTGTATTAGTGGAGGTGTGAGTCCAATTTTTTAGTTATATTAGTGGGTGTGTGTGGGTCCCATATGTATAAAAAAGAAAATGAGATCCTTGTGGGCGGACGCCCAAAATGAAAAAATGATACACTTGAAAGCGGACGGAGGGAGTACAATAAAAAATTTGCACGATGTATTCACAAATATTTAATGAGTTGGTCTCATGTGTCCCCAGATGCACAAATTGTGTGAGGGTACAATAATTTTTTTCTAAAGGTTATACACTTTAATTAATAAGGGTACAATATTTTGTTCTAAAGGGTATACACTTTTTTTTAATTCTTTTCATGATATAAAGGGTACACATCCTTATACTAAAGAAGATACAAATTAATACGGACACACAAGTTTTAGCCTATTTAAATAAGTATTCAGAATCCATGAATTTGGATGTTGTGATTTCAAAACTATTGATTTAATTTCACTAGCATTTAAATGTTGCGTCGTCAGAATTCATTCATATATTAAAAAATTATGATTTATTATTAGATAAAATATTGTGTTCAATACAGTTGTATTCAACGATATTTATAAAAGGGTAGTTGAGACTTTACATTACCTATTTCTATACCTAATAATTATAATGTACCTAATAGTAATAAAATATATAGTGTGTAGTATTGCCAGTAATATTAATACTATACAGTAATAATTCCATATTTAAATACTGTTATGGAGTCAACAATATTATACTAATACATTTAAAAACGTATAGAGTATATTTTAATGGGAGCGAGTCAGCGAGAGAGTATATAAAAACACAAATATGTATAAAAACCAATAGATAGCAGCCGGTGCGCTTAGTACAGAATATTGTTATTGTATTATCAATGATCATGAATTAAATTTTAGAATTGCAAGACGACAAACTAAAATAAATCTTAAAGGTTATGTTTATTTTGCATTTAAATAAATTCTTAAAATTAATTAATAATTTGGAATAATAAACTGAAAATTAATATGACCAAAATGTACAATTAAATTATTAAAATAAATAAATTCATCGTGCAAAATATAATTCAACTTAAATTGTTAAATTATTTTAATATTATATCTTTAATTATGAAAATATTATTTGCGTTTATAGAGTATGGAAAATTGTAAGAACAAAATCTTTAAATTAGAGATCATTGCCATATATAGATTAGATTTATAGCAATTCTATTTAATTATTT
Organism: Pogostemon cablin; assembly: GCA_023678885.1. Classification (NCBI taxonomy): domain Eukaryota; kingdom Viridiplantae; phylum Streptophyta; class Magnoliopsida; order Lamiales; family Lamiaceae; genus Pogostemon; species Pogostemon cablin. Next base: position 6,751,535 of record CM042962.1, on the reverse strand, counting down.
TTAGACTAAAATACACATTACATTCCTTTTCTCTAATAGTTTAATTTTTTTTTTTACAAGCGGCCCCTTATTTGATCAGTTGAGCTGCCCAAGTTTAATTGTTCAACGTCAATTAGGATGACGGATATTTGATATCATGTCCAATATTATCGTCATAGCAATAAATGTCGAATTCTGTATCGATTATTGTGTTGAAGCATTAATTAAATAGGAATTTGTTACTCATTTTTCTCACATGCACTATTACTATTTTATACTCCTTCCGTCCCCTTAAAAGGTATCAATTTCACTATTCTGGGCATTCGCTTCAAAAACATCAATTTCCTCTATTTAATAAAGAAAATACACAATATGACCCACCACTTCCATCTAATACAATTACTCACCTTATCTATAATAATAATACTCCTTAATTTACGTGCAAAAAGCAAATAAAGACCTTAGAACCGTCCACGTGCAAACAGCAAACGAGTACCTTTTAAGGGGACGGAGGGAGTACTCTTTTTATTACCTAAAATTAAATACTACAAGTCTATAATAACACCCTTTAAAGTCAACAAATTTGATAAAAAAATGCAAATTGAGTACTCCCTCCGTCTCGGGCAAACATCACTATTTGCTTTTTGCACATAGATTAAGGAGTATTATTATTTTATGTGAGATGGATAGGTGTATTAGAAATGTGATGGGTAGTGGTGGCCATTAGTTGACCCTTTTTACTAAAAGAAGAAAATTGTATAATGTGAACGAAACGCCCAATATAATAAAATTATGCTATTTGAGACGGACGCGGGGAATATATTTGACATTGGAATATGTCAGTGTGGACAACTTTCTCAACTATGCATATAATTGAGATCCGGAACCGCCTGGTCAAATATGCATAATTTGTATTTTCGTATGTCCCATCTAGCAAACTTTTTATTTTGAGATATCTCAAATGTTTATATATGTTCTATTAATATTAAAAATATACTCCCTTCGTCCGTTATAAAGGTAAATATTTGTTTTTTGCACGTGGATTAAGAAGTATTATTGTTTAAAGTGTAGTTGGTAGTTGTATTAGTGGGGTGTATGGGTCCCATAAATTTATTGTATTAGTGATGTGTGTGGGTCCCATGTGTTTAAAAAGGAAAATATGGACCTTTGATGCGGACGCCCAAAATGACAAAATGTGGACCTTTCGGGCGGACGGAGAGAGTACTATACATCTTACCCACTTTTTATATTTTATTCATCAATTTTAATAATTTTATTTACCCTTTTTACCCTTTATTCATTATTTCTAACAATTTTATTTATTTTCTCTATAAATTATCAACTTATCCATATTTTTTCTTACATTATACATTAATGGTTGTTTTGTGTTTAAAGTGATTTAATAAATCAGTGAATAGTGTTATTCTATATTTGTTATGTTTGTTTTAGGTTTAATTGAAGTGAGAGAAGAGGAGAGAGAAAGAAAGAAAATGTTAATAGGGTATATAGGTGTAGTATATGAGAGATTTAAGAAGATTTATTAAATTTAAACCAGAAAGATAAAACCCGAATCAAACATCACCTTAAAGAATAACATTTCTTAATTTGCACATAAATACGGGGAAGTAATAAAATATGTAAAAAAGCAATTGTGCCCGTCTGATCGAGACGAAAAGGACAATTTCATTAGAAATTGAAACATGTGTTATTATAAAGTTTATATAAGTCAATTACCAAGATATTTATTAAACATTATACCACTATAAGTTAATATCAAACGTTAATAAATAGAAAAATAAACATTACTATTAGTTGATCAAAAGTTAGCTTAAAAAGTTTTAATGACTCATTACTGCGACCAATACAAGTAGTTAGTTAGCTACCATAAAACCCAAAATAAAATAAAAAAATAAAAAATAATAATTACAGTATATAGTATTAATTGGGAGCACGAGCGCGGTTTAAATAGTCAATAATCATCTCATTCCTTGGGTTACTATATAAACAGAACAACCTGCACATGCTTTCTTCTCTGCAATTTCTTCCTTCCTCTTCTCCTCCATTAAACCCTACCCACATTCTCTCTCTTCCTCTCTCTCTCTCATACATACGTTCGTACATACATGTATTTATACAATCATGCACGCTTCTCGGAACTGATTGTTCTCTCTCCTCCACAACTCCTAAATCAAAGGTAAAATTAAAGATGAATGAACGCATATTGCATTTTTTCTGATTCACAATTTCTTTCTGCTTCTCTTTTTTGTCTCTCTCTCCCTCTGCAAATTGTTGTTCATCGTCTGGCTTTCAATGCTCTGTCCCCATGCTTATATGATTGTACAGGTTTTCGAATTTTTACTATTTTATCACTGGTTGATTTCTGCATCGTGTTTTGCTTTCTGATTCAGTATCTGGCATTACTTGGGTATGGAAAAGGAAAACAAATCCGGCTGTGGCTCTTTTCCCGGGATTATCTTAAAAGCAATGTCGGGAAACTTTCCTTTATTGATGCTTAAATTCTGAGAGAGAGAAATTCCATCTACAGATTACCCCTCTTTTCTTTTTTCTCTTTTCATTTCAAAGGCAATCCCTCAACCTTCTCCTGTTTCTGAGTAAGTAGCTAGACTTGTTTGATTGAGTTGAGATTTTCTAGTCTACCGAAATTTTCTGCAGATTTTCTAGTCTAGAAGTTGATTTGGGTTGATTCATGTGCTTTCGTACGTGTTTTTAGAGTGAAAAATGGATATATGCCTATGGGTTTTTAGCGTTTTACTGTTGTGAAATCAAAGCTGTCATGTCATATCAATGCCTTTTCTTCTCACGGATTTCCAGTCAAAGATAAACCCGAGGATATTTGTGAAGAAGCTGAGATAATTTCTTGTCTTGTCCGTGCAGTTCCTTCTGTGGCGGTGATTTGCCGCTGTTCGTGTGTTAGGGCATAGCCCCTACCTCCGAGTCGACTCAGTGGGAATCGGTCTGGTTTTGGTGGCTCATTAAAAATATGAATTGTGAATCGTCATCATCATTACGGCGGCAAAGAGTAGTTGCTCCATTTACGGCGGCTTTCGTGCTCACATTCTTGCTGCTAATAATTGGATTTAAAGGTCCGTATAAATTCACTGAATAAATATTCACACTGGAGTACGTGTTTCTGTGTATTTAATTGTGGATGGAGTTACGAATTTGAGATTCAAATTCAATAGTCATTAATTTGGGTTGGTGGAATTTTTGTTTTGCTTATTTCTCTAAAGATTTGCCTTAATTTCTTTTGGCTAGCTACAAAACATTTTTAACTGCTTGATCTTGTTTCCATGTGTTGTTCTTTATCTTTTTTGGTTAGTCCACCAAACTTTCGCTGGCTAATATTTGATGGTCCTTTTCTTTTAAATTCTGTTAACTGTAGTAGTTTTATTGAATAGAATATGGTCCCAAAATTCTTTATTAATTCGAACTTTGGATTCAGATTTTGGTGCAGTGCAGTTATCCCAGCTCAGGAGTTCAACCACAGTCCCAAGCAAGACTCTCTCACTCACTCACACTAATCGAAAGCTTCTTAACAATGGTTAGTTTTCTTTGATTTGGTTTTGAAAATGCATCCCACTTAGAATAATAATCAAGAAATGGAATTTTGGAAGAAAGAGAGCAAAAGGGTGGGTGAATCTGTGGAATAACCAGTGGATAAAAATAAGAAAATTATTGTGATATGATAACACATACATGGTTGTTGGCATATATATGTGCATGCATGTATGTATGTATACACAGTGTCATATTTTCTACTTTATGCATTGTCTTTTGCATGTTTACATGCAACACTACTCTGTGAGTGTACCCGTCCCACTGTGTGCACTGCTCCACCACCAGGACTCAGTGTTTGCCACAGCCTTAGCCACCTCTTTTCTCTCAGTTGTCGCGTACGTTTCTCTGCCCCCATTTACATGCCGCCTCATCCCTAAACCTTTTTCCTCCACGTGTCACTCTCTCCAATATCAACCCCCAACGCCCCCTTAATTAACCCACCTATATACCCTCCCTACTCTCTAGTAAACTTTCTCCATTATTTTTGCGTGCCCATATGATAATACAATAATACCTTCGTAATTATCCAATCTACTATGGTGGTTAATTATTTAGGGGCGCATTAAGTTGTTATCAAGGAGAATTACTTTGCACGTGTGGCTTCTTAATAATCTCCTTCTAATGGGCCACATTCTGGGCTTCAAGTAGGACTAAAATAGCCTCTCTCTTGGAAATACAGTACACACCATTTAATGCTATGCCACTTTTTGGACCATTGTTCTCTATTCTCTATGCACTATCTCTTTTCCTTTAACATGTCATTTTCTTCATTCCTACTCTACTCCCAAAAGCCCATAATAAAACCACCAAGAGTGACATTTCAGTGAACACATAGCACAGACCTTCATTCCCATCTCTTGTAGACTTCAAGTTTCAAGATTTTACATAGCTTCAAAAGTGTGTCTTTTAGTGAGGATTGAAAATAGCTACACAAATGGAGTAACAAACATGACAGAGATAGAGACCCACAAATTGTCTCCCAATTGCTGCTTTAATGTACTGAACTAAATGATGTTTCCAGGGGAGGGAACTAATGAGAAGGGGGTGGAGCCCAACAGGATATGGAGCGACAAGTGTTCGAAATCGGACATCGTGATCAGCCAGGGCGCCACCGACCCACTGCCCAACGGGATTCCGACCTACACGGTGGAGATCATGAACACCTGCATCTCCGGCTGCGATATCTCCGGCATCCACCTCAGCTGCGGCTGGTTCAGCTCGGCTCGGCTCGTCAACCCACGCATCTTCAAGCGCCTCCGCTACGACAACTGCCTCGTTAACGACGGCAAACCGCTGCCTAACGGTCGGACGCTCTCCTTCCAGTATGCTAACACTTTCCGTTACCCGCTCTCCGTCTCCTCCGTCAGTTGCTGACTGCTTCACCGAGGTTGACGGCGTTATAATTGTATACACTGCAGAGGTGACGTAACAGCGGAGAGGAGGGTTTTAAAGTTGGGGCATTTTTTGTCGTGGATTTTGGAAGACTCTTTTTTGGTGAAATTTTGTAAATGGGATTTTGACTGATTTTTTTTGGGGCTCGACTGAGTTGAAAATAGTGGATGAATCTGCATGTTTTGTGGGTGTAAATGGAATATCTAGAAATTTGATGGGCTAGAAGTATAGTTTACAAGAATTTTGTGCCACTCTTGGATATTTAATGGTAAATGTATAGTCTACTAATTTTCTTTTCTTGTTTTCCTTTTTCATTTATTTTGCATTCTGAGCTATAAATGTACATTATATACTCATTACAGTTTTTTTTTATTTTAAAACTAATAGAGTAATAATATAATTGTAACTCCTTTTCACCCAAGCTTTCTTCTAGATGCCTTTAGTGTAAAAAATACTTATTAAATTTTAGGAGTACTAAAAATCCATCGTATAATCAAATGGAATCTAACCGTTATTTGAATAAAAAAGTATCATGAAATACAATTAAAAGAATGTTAAAGAACCGTTATATAAGAATAATATTATTTAGAAAAATCAATTTGTAATAATTTTACATGTATTATGTTTATTCATATTAAATACTTAATATTTTTACTGATATATATTGTATACTTTGTAAATAAGACATATTATCTCTTGCTGACCTGGTTAAGAGTTTACTTTTAATGGAAAGAGATAACTTTCAGCCTTATCTGTTTGATGTCACTTTTGAAATTTACACCATACACCAAGGATATTACTCAATTTTAATGTCAAACTCTTTATCTATTAACATTTTTTAAAAATCTTTTAAATGTTCAATATTATTGTATATTACCGATTATGCTCTGAAAAAACTTTTGAATATAATATTTTATAATATGACAAAGTCTCTTGTAAAACGTTATAAATATGAGACGATTTATGAGACGTGTTAAAGTATGTCTATTGTGTAGATAAAGTATGCTTAGATGTTGTTAAAATATGTTTTCAAAAGTATGATGAATAATGAATTAAAGTATAATTTTGAGGTATTATAATATGATTCATTATTGACATAATGTAACAACAATTGAACATACTTTACCTATATAATAAGCATACTTTAATACTGAGTCGATCTGTCTCACAACCGTCTCACCAAAAATCAGTCTCATAGAGTTTCTCTAATTTTATTTACTTTTTGACATATTTCTTTCAAAAAATCTTTTGACCGTATAAGATTATTTTAATTAATTAATGCTACAATTTTTTATAAAAATATTAGCTATATTCGTGACTTACAACTTAAGTTTCGAATATAAATAATTTTTTACAAAAAATTATTTGTATTCGAGGATTATCATTTTTTTTCTTTTGACTTTAAAAATTATAATATAATAAACATGGAAGATTATTTTAACCTTCAAATACTATTAATTTTTTTTAATTTTATTTTTATAAAAAAAAGGTGTATTCGTGCCTTACATACGAGGGTTCTTTTATTTCCTTACTCCCCTCCTAAAAGCATACATATGCTTTTATAAAATTATTAGATTTAACTACTTTATATTAGAAGGTGATTCTGTCCAATCCCAAAAATTTTGGGGTCTGGATCTTCTATGCTCATTTGGTGTGATATTTCTTGTGCCACTTCCTTGGATGAGTGACACGTAAGAGAGATAAGGGAAACTATACCCTAAGTCAACCAGTCAACCCTTGAGATAAAAGATTAGATTTATCCACAGCGCCACGTGTCATTCAATGAGAAGATGTTACAAGAAATGTCACACCAAAGTATCACAGGACATCCTATGCTAAGATTTTGAGAATAAAAGAAGGTTTTTTTTGAAAGATGAGTAAAAAAATATGACTCACATATTTGGGCAAAATGCAAATTCACTAAATTTAATAGAGGGTTATAGATATTGAAATTCCAATTTTGTCCTCAAATTTATTATTGTCACCGAACACAAAAGATAAGAGAGGGGAGGCATATTTTACGCGTTTCAAGGGAGAATACCATGAACACCATTTATAAGGAAGTTTAGATCTATAAAACTAGTCTAATAGTAAAAAAACTAGTATAAAAATTCTAAATAAATAAAATCTCAAAAGTAATTCAAAGATTTAGAATAATTGGAGTACGTTGTTTTTTCACTTAATTAATATAATAATGTTTAGACATTATTATTTTGGTATCTCTATCATAAAGTTTATAATTTTTTTTTTGTCAATGTGTAATCTCACACATAAAAATTAATACTCTTAAAAATTTTACAATATTACACAATTTGTCATCAATTCAAAAAGTTAGGGACATTAAAATAAAAGTACCATTTAAATATACACACTAGTCACTAAAATTCTATTTTTCTTAGGCAAACACTTGTCTAAAACGTCGTGAGACGAATAAAAAATGAATGATATTCCATCCGTCCCGGGTATTTTTACCCGTTTATACCGGCACGGAGATTAAGACGTTTTATTTTTTAATATATAATGTAAGAGAAAGTAGTGATAAATTAGTAATTTAAAAAGAAAAAGTGAATAAAGTTATTTGGAATGATGAATAAAGTGTAAAAAAGTAATTAAAGTTGTTGGGATTGTAAAAAATAGGTAATAAAATATTATGTATTTTTGCCAAAAATGGAATGAGTAAAAATACGTGGGACGGAGGGAGTATAATTTTAATAAAAAAGTGATACTCGGAATTCATGAAAACAATAGTGGTACAAATTATTTCATAAACAATTTATAATGTAAATAAAGAATAATATAACATTTTTAATCTCATGTGAGAGTAAAATTTAGGATGGGAGGAAAGGAGTACAATTTTAATACTTATTAATCCAAAGATAATGACCAGATTTTTCAACTCATGTTTAAAAACAATGTCACGGTAAAATTCCCATAAAAAAATGATCTGAGTAAAATAAATGATCTTATTAAATGCAATGATTTGTAACAGTGTACGTGGTAATAACCTACAAAATTAATGCAGCAGAAGTGGAAATTATAATAAAGAACAAAAAAAGCATGCAAAGAGTATTATTGATGATGTCTTATTCTTCTGCAGAGATGAGAGTTATTAGTTCATAGCTGCATGTAAAATGGAAATGAGGAAGTAGGCAAATCATCAATTTGATTCCTCCCAAATGGACAGCTCTTCCTTAAAGACTCATTCTTTTCATCCCTCCCTATATATACTTTGCTCATCACCTCTACTTCAACCATCACCTACAACATCCATCTTCTCTACTACCGCCGGAGCTGGTGGTTTCCGACGACGGAATGACGATTCACGGCCGCGGAACGGGCCGTGGGCAGCCACGACTGTTTGTGGTGGTGGCCATTCTGGCAGTAGCTACTATGGTTTCTGCCGATCCATATGTTTATTCGTCTCCACCACCTCCACCTTACGAGTACAAATCACGACCTCCGCCTTCGTCATCTCCTCCTCCTCCTCCGTATGTGTATAAGTCTCCACCACCACCATCGCCTTCTCCACCACCACCTAACGTGTACAAGTCACCTCCTCCACCTGATCCTTCACCTCCACCACCATACGTTTACAAATCTCCACCACCTCCTTCACCTTCTCCACCACCGCCTTATGTCTACAAATCTCCGCCACCTCCATCACCTTCTCCACCCCCACCTTATGTTTACAAATCTCCACCACCACCTTCTCCCTCTCCGCCACCACCTTACTACTATAAATCACCTCCACCACCCTCACCATCACCTCCACCACCATACTACTACAAGTCTCCACCACCTCCGGATCCTTCACCGACCCCACCTTACTACTATAAGTCACCACCACCACCTTCGCCATCACCCCCACCTCCATACTACTACAAATCTCCTCCTCCGCCATCTCCTTCACCGCCCCCACCTTACTACTATAAGTCACCACCACCACCTTACTACTACAAATCGCCGCCGCCACCATCACCCTCCCCACCCCCTCCATACTATTATGTCTCTCCACCACCACCGGTGAAGTCTCCACCGCCTCCACCATACCACTACACATCTCCTCCACTTCCGGTGAAAGCTCCAACACCCTATTACTATACTTCTACTCCACCACCGGTTCAACACTACCCTCCATACCACCCCCCACACCACCCCAGGGTGGTTAAGGTAACCGGAAAAGTGTATTGCTACAAGTGCTACGATTGGACTTACCCCGAGAAATCCCATGACAAGAAACATCTCCAAGGTACGTCTAAAATTTCACATCCTTTTATTTTTTTAATTTTTTAATAATATTTTTTAATCTTTAATATTGAATTAACCAGGTGATCTGTCTGATAAATGGAGTTGTGGTTTTTACAGTATGCTTATAAAGTAGTAAAGCTTTTTATGTGACATGCATGTAATAATTATTTAGAATTAGAATTATTTGGTCATTGACATCAACAATTAATTAATAAATTAGTTGACCAAAGTGAAATAGTAAATCCAAAGTGCCAAATTAGCTAGTCTTTGAATAATGTAATTAATCATGTTAATTTGACATATGTACCAGGGGCTGTTGTGGAAGTAACATGCAAGTGTGGTGACAAAGAAATTGTAGCATATGGCAAGACTAAAATCAATGGAAAATTCAGCATTGCAGTTGAAGGATTTGAATATGGCAAATATGGAGGTGAAGCATGCAACGCCAAGCTACATGCATCCCCTAAGGGTTCAAAGTGTAACATCCCAACTAATGTTCATTGGGGAAAGGATGGAGCCAAGCTTAAAGTGAAGTCCAAAGATAAACATGAAGTGGTGCTTTATGCCAAACCATTTGCTTATGCTCCCATGACCCCTTATGAGGAGTGCAACAAGCCCAAGTCTAGCCCCACTCATTACTACTACAAGTCTCCACCGCCTCCATCGTCACCATATGTTTACAAGTCTCCTCCACCTCCATCCCCAAGCTATGTTTATAAGTCACCATCACCACCAGCATATGTTTACAAATCTCCACCACCCCCAACACCAACTTACATCTATAAATCACCACCATTACCTCCATATGTTTATAAGTCACCACCTCCTCCACCTACAACTTATGCTCCGCCACCACTACCATACGTTTACAAATCACCGCCTCCTCCACCCTCGACTTACGTGTACAAGTCCCCACCTCCACCACCATATGTCTACAAGTCTCCACCTCCTCCACACTCGACTTAAATGTACAAATCCCCACCTCTACCACCATATGTCTACAAATCTTCACCTCCTCCACCAACTACCTACGTCTAAAAGTCCCCACCTCCCCCACCATATGTCTACAAGTCCCCACCTCCTCCACCAACTACCTATGTCTACAAGTCCCCACCGCCACCCCCATACGTCTATAAGTCTCCACCTCCTCCATCCACAATCTACGTCTACAAGTCCCCACCACCACCTGCATATGTCTACAAGTCTCCACCCCCTCCACCGCCCATGACCTACGTCTACAAGTCCCCACCACCACCTCCATATGTTTACAAGTCTCCACCCCCTCCACCACCAAATTATGTTTATAAGTCCCCACCACCCCTACCAAAAACCTACATGTACAAATTCCCACCGCCCCCACCATACGTTTACAAGTCTCCACCATCTCTACCACCAACTTACATCTACAAATCACCATCACCCCCTACTTACGTATATAAGTCCCCACCTCCACCTCCATACTACTACAAATCCCCACCACCTCCTTCTCCATCACCACCACCTCCCTACTGCTACAAATCACCTCCACCTCCAGACCCATCACTACCACCTCCTTACTACTACAAATCTCCCCCACCGCCTTCACCTTCTCCACCGCCACCCTACCACTACAACTCACCTCCACCACCTTCACCATCCCCTCCACCTCCATACTACTACGTATCGCCTCCCCCACCAATGAAGTCACCACCACCACCGACATACTCTCCACCTCCCCCCCCCCCCCCCCCCACCCATTATTAAGCCCCAAAATGTTTGTAGCATCCCAAAGTTATCGTTGTAACTATATATCTAATCACCAAATGTCTGTATTCTTGGTTCTCATCAAATTTTCTTGTTCTATTTTGCAGCATCCAGTCTGCAAAACAAAATAAAAGAAGGCATCCTTAGGAGAATACGTAGTAATCAACTTCAAATAGAGACTAATGTATTCAATAAGGTACGATTGGAGAGCTTCAAAGATTGCTCGTTGGACCAAGTTTCGTCAGCATCTTTGGTCGTTTTCTTACATATTATAATCATTATTAATTACATCTCCAATTGGACGTGGCTTAAAGATCTAATCATTAATGCAGTTCAAAATTCCACTTACAGCCAAGATTTATACATAGGATTGTTTTCTTTATTATTATTATTTTTATTTTTGTATAGTGGATGGCCGTTTTAACTGTTTTCAACATTCAATTTATTAATCATTGTATTTTATATATATATATATATCTTAAGACATATTTCAGCCGTTAGGTACTCTTATCCATTTTCTGTGCCGCATCTTTCATTGTGAAGGGCCGAAGGCATAAATTTCAATCCACTGCAAATCTACTGTTCATTCTTTTTCTTTTCGCACGATCTTTCTTGAGCGATGGAGTTTCATATTCTCATTCTCCATTCTTCTGCTGTAATTAATTTTCCCTTCTTCTTCTCCCTTCTCTCTAAAAATTCCCGCCGCCATTGCAATTCACGGCCACTTATCGCTGTTTACCCACATATCTGGTTTTTTCTTTAAGGCCAAATCCCATTTTTTTTTCTCTTAATGATAGACCTCTTCTTTGAATTGGGGATTTGGCTTTTTTTTCACGATCAATTTTTTACCCTTTCTCACGACGCTGTTAAGATTTGGGAAAACTTCCCCCACCCATCCTTTGCTACAGATTCCTTCTACCGCCGTTTCTGGGGACTGCTAGCCGTCGCCTCTCTTCTGCAATTTGCGGATTTCACTAGCCGTCTCCGATTTCGTCCATGTCTCGAACGCCTACTTGCCGACGGAAGTGGAGCCTTTCAATTTCAGGGTAGCCGTGTTTCCGGCCGCCGTCATCACTACCTAGGGTTTCGCCTTGGGCAGTTGCCGCCTCTTACAGCGCCGTTTGTTATTGCGAGTCTCCTCCGGTGTTCGCTGATGGTAGGAGCTCTCCTCTGTTCAGGGGTTTCCCATCTCTGCCAAGAGATGTTCGCTGCCGCACTCTTCCAGCGGCTCTTCCTTTCTTCTCTGATTCTGTCACTTCTACATCCGACGACACAGAGCCTCTCGTGATTTCGGAGTTCCTTTAAGGGTTACTCCACTTCGCTGATTTCAATAGTTGGAGTTCTTCATGAGTATTCTTGAATCAACTCTGAATTTTTTATTGTTGTTCGTTTTTTACGACTGCATCTTAATCGATGGGCAGATTGCTGTTTTCAAACTTCCACAAAGGCTGAGTGCTCTCGAAAACTAGGCTGTTGCCTTGATTTTTTTCTTGGAATGGAATTTTAATTCTCTGGATGTTACTCCTCTTGGTCTGTGCTTTCACAATGTGTTGGTATTTGATGAACACCTACGATGGAGTTTGAGGGTTCAGTTTTGTTCTTATTTGTTCCTCTGTTCGTTAAATGAGCCAAGGCTTTCAATCAACTTGAAGGTAGCGTGGTAGATTATCTGGGGAATTTGATATAAATGTATCTGAGAGGGTGCATAAAGCAAATTACTGTGCACAATTATTTTGTTTCACTTTATTACTGTATTAAATTATTTATCTCATGTTTGTTAATTAATTTGGTCTCTTATTGGGTAGGAGATATTTCTGTCTTACCTGAAACATCTATTGATTTCATGTGAACATTGTGGAAGGTCTTTGTCTAATTTAGCAATTTATGAATTTTCCAATTCAAGGTTCAGCACTCCCATGTTGATGAAGCAGTCCCGCCGCCATAGAATTTTTGTCGAGATAAAAAAAAGAGTGACTTCTCTAATTGGTTCTATTTTTTTTCTTTAAGATTATCGCTCTCGCCACTGGAGAATTTTCTTCGAGTTCAAAAATTTTGGATATCTGTATATGCATGTGATTATGATGGTGTGTATTTCTTATTGGAAGAAAGCACGCTATACAGATGTGGTATGCTAATGTTATATGTTGTGTAATGTAAAAAAGGGATTCCTATTTAATTTCTTTTTGGATGCAATGCATTTTATATATTAAACTTTTGCTAATATATGATGCTCTACATGGCTGCAGGGAAGATTTTAGGAAACAATACAAAGAAAAGCAACCAAACAACTAATCAGTTGCTACTGTGACTTGTGAGTGCTTTTCCATTTTCATTCACCCCTTTGATTATTGTTTAGATAATGTTTTATACAATTATGGGTGCTGTGAAATTCCTTTCATATTGTGAATTCCTGTCATATTATGTTAATTTTGATTGTGCACCATAGTTGCCAAGATAACTAAATATATCTACCTCAAATTAGGAGTGCTTTAATTTCTAGAATTTTTCTTCTTCAAGTACTTTTTTTTATGCCAAGCCTTAGAGATGAATATCATTGTTAGAATACATCTTCTGTTTATTTTTTCTTTGATTCTTTGGGATATCATTATCTGTTCAAAAATTTAACTCTCTTAAAATATCATACTTTAATGTATGCTCATAATTCGCATATATTTCTTATTCATAATTTTAGTTTCCCAATTAATTCCTTGGAATTTCTTTTGTTGCCTAATGCATCAGTTACATAACAAGCAGAACATGGTATAGTATTAGAATTACATCAGCTGCACAAAGCATATTTAAGGTGTCTATTTATGCTACCCAATTTTTCATAGAATGTTATGTGCTCTATTTTGTGGAGAAAAATATCATGTACTTCGTTAACTATGATTTGAATGAATAATACCCTTTTCTCATGCAATGTTTATATGTGTTCATTTCATAAAATGAATAATACTATTTTCTCATGCAATGTTTAATTCATGATTCTTTCATTTAGAAGCATGTTTATATGTGTTCATTTCATAAAATGAATAATACTATTTTCTCATGCAATGTTTAATTCATGATTCTTTCAATTACTTCTAAATGCTCAGTCACTATTTTCAGTTGATATGCTTCGAATTTTGAAAGTTGATTATAATAATTCGTCTGCATATTACGTGGGAAACATTATTGAGTCGGTGACTGGCATTGGAGATAACGCTGGTATTTTGCCTATGCTTATTAGGTTGCTGTAGTATTACATGTAAATTCTTACAATGGCAGCTTCTTTAACCTTATTAATTGGCTCAATTGACTTATTTTGCTTGAATATCAGATGTACCATTTTGATTTTGCAGATCTTAATGTGGTTATTTATTGTTCCTCCAACAGGTCTTCGTCTCAATTTTTCTCTGCTTGCTGTATGATAAGTACCATGCAGTTAGATTTCTCGAGCTCATAGTGTCATAGGTTTGTTACATTGTATTTCCTTATCTTGATTGTAAAAACATTGTAATTATTTTGTATTAATTCGAGTTTTTGGAACAGTTCTCTTTACTTGGTTCTTTATCGAATGTCGGAACTATGATTGGAGTAGTAACCAGTGGTCAGATTGATGAGTATACATTGATGGAAGGAGGTATTGTTATTAGTTATTAACTTCTGCATGAATATTTTACATTTGTATGGAAATTGCCGGCAATGATCTATTGTTAATTGCAGTCTTTAATGATCGTTGCGATACCTAATATCATTGTCTGACTTGAAAATTTGCCTAAAGTGACATCCTGCCTTTTTTTCCCTTTTAATTTTCAATCATTTGATACCTCTAATCAACCTCTTTCTGTTTACTTTAGTTATTTTCGTTTCTATATGGAAAGACTGTTGGAAGGATTTTTTACCCCTTATATTTTCTATCATGGTATCAAATTAAAATATGTACTCTATGTTCTAGAAATTAAAGACATGTGTTTCTTGACATATGATTGCATGAAGCTTAGTGTTAACCTCATTACTTGACATGTGTTAACCTGGATTCATATGTTTTTCTTCTTAGCATATTGCTCTTTGACTTGCACCCATATCACACGTATTATGTTATGGACATTATGTGCTGGGGAGTAATGTCGATGTATGAGTGCACCAGTGAGATTAGGTTTTGAATGTGCTTAGTCACATATCGACAGGCCAGAATTGCAGTTTTAAGAAACTTTAATCCTCACTAATAAGCCTATTGCTTCTGATTATTCTTAAATTTTGAGAGACAAAATTGAGAGATAGGGGACAGAATTGACATTTCACCATCACAGCGAGTTATGTTATTTCTTAAATGATTATTTGAGGTTATAAATAGTAGAGACGTTTTATAGGTGACATGAGGTTGCGTTGAATGTCAAATTTGAATGTCAAATATAGTGAAGTGGCTTTATTTGTTGTGTTTCTTGGTGTAAGTTAACTTGAACAAAATTTATATTAACGCAGGACTTAAAAACTGCAATCGTTGAAGGGGATGAAGTTGGGGTAACATGTGTCAGACATGGATTTGTTCCTTTAAAAGCACTTCTTGCTATTAGTGGTCGCATGGGAGAGCTTCAAAATGAGTAGGACATGAAATATTTTCCTGTAAATCAAACTCTATGGGTACTCCTCATTACTGCATACCAAACTCTGTGCAAAATTCATGCCTGGTGTAAATCACTATAAAAATTCCATGTCTCAAGTAATCTAGAGTTCAAAAGCAAATATTATTTCTGGTTTTGTTATTGCTTAAAAAGTGCTTGAAGGTTTATGATCAAATCTAAAAAATTCCTCTTTAATTTCTGTTAACTTTAATCTTCAATGATTGATAAATAATTGTCAATTAAATTTTTTTTTTGGGCTAAAATTGTCGCTTAATTGTTGCTTTATTTTTCATCCAGACATTAATCATGATAAAAAAAAAATACTTTTAAAACTAATTTCTTAATTTCTAATTAACTGTCATTTGTGTTTAAGTCATAACTTATGAAATTTAAGTTGAGTCTAAACTAATTAGTTAATTAAAACTCATTTGCACCGCACCCATATATAAAAAGTAGTGTTATAAACTGGTTTCTGGATGGTGAAATGGAGTTGCACATGTTCTTTCGGTGAAGTTTATTAGTGTGTAGGTATTTGTTCGGTTGACGTGTAAAACTGAATATAAATAATTATGTGGTATATTTACAATTGAATTCTTGACTTTATATTGAAAATATTTTAAAGCTTAGAAAAATGAATAAATGGGTCTGTGCAGAGAAGTTAGAAACGTATTGTGCATTAGAGAGTGAAGAGAACGCTAGCCTTACTTTGTCATTGTCTGTATAAGTAAGAAACTCAAATTTCTTTGTCATTGATAGAATTTAATTGATAATTAGTTGCTGCATTCATTAATTGAGGAGTTTCAGCAAGACAATGTTGAGGTTTTTAGTTACATTATTTTCACGTGTTCTCTTCATTTTCTTAAAGAGTCCACAAAATATTTTGTTTGATTTTTTATTTTTTGTTTATTTCATTTTATACTATTATTCAGTTGTTTATTGCATATTGTATCCCGAGGGTTTACTATTTATCGATAGGAAATAGTGTTCGTTCCAAATGTGAAATTAGGATTTACTCCAGTGGTTTTGTGTTCTACATTTTTATGAAAAGTCTGTTGCTCCATAAAAATCACTTCAACTTATTTTCTTTTTGTGAGCATGCATGTTAATGTAGGATGTTTTTTTTTTTTTCATATTATTCAGTATTATGTTAAATATTATTATTCAAAGATAACATATATATTTTATATATAATGATGAAATCAAGATTGTCTTTAAAAGAAGACTTCCTAAAATATATTATATCTTTGTACGTATTAATTAATTTAATAAAAAATGAAAGGTGGACTCATTACATTAATGATCTTGTTTTGTTTATAAATATTATATTTTTCAAAAGATTAATAATTTTTTTATAATATATTATTCAATTACAATAAAGTTTTGATTTATAATTTTATAACTTCAGTAACTCTTTTTGTATTTAACATTTATAAACATATAGGACATATAAACATATAGGAAATACATAATTTTATCAAATTAATATAAAACAAATTCGACGAATATAAAGAGATTAATACACATATATGAATATCTTTGTTAAACTCAACGCCTTAAGGGTAAAATAAACAAATATTCAAAGAAAATAAAATAAAATTATAATATGCAACCTTCAAATTTAGTTAATCAACAAATCTTCACGATTATATATCTTTATAAATTAGTCGTACAACTTTATTCGTCTTTAAATCATTAATATCAAATATAAAAAAAATTATTTGTTACACACAATCTCGTGCATGCACGGTTGAAATACTAGTTTCTCTAGTAAAAGGTCTTGCTTTGCTTTAATCTCTTATATGATTAGAACTTTTTTTTTTTTTTTGGTATATGCATGATTCGTTTTAAATGAGAGCAATACATATAAATCTAATCGGAAAGAAGATTCTCTTTTAGTAGTAAGAGAATTATTAACTAATAAAAAAGTATCGTACCTATGGGTTGGTTGAAAAAATATGAAGAAATGACATTTTATTTTTTTAGAAAAATTCTATCTTCCTACTATTAAAGGATCACAGTTGCCAATTATACCTTCTATTCCACATTTTTCCAAACATTAATCAAATTCAAATAAAAATGTTCACACTCAAAAAGGAATTAATAGCATTTTTTAAAAACCTCAATTTAAAAATTTAAAAGTGATGCAATGAAAGTATTTTATAAATAATTTATAATATAATTAAAAAGTGATTTTGTTAGCCAATAGAAAGCGATAACAATTTGAAAAATGTAAAATCGATCTTGCGAGAATAAGGAGTAATGAACAGTAATTGAGAGAGGATTCGCCGCCAATGCAAATTCGCTCCACAACCAATTTTACATTTCCGCCGTAACCCTCACACTGAAGAAGAACTGCAAATTAAATGAAAATCTATAGGAATGAATGTGAATCTAGGGGCCATATGATTTGGCTGTGTTCCGGTAGGCATGGATGGAAGACTACGGCGGACTTTTTCGCGGATTACGTTCTCGATTCTGATGTATGTCTGCATTTTTCAAAGTAATTTTTTCTTAATTTTTACCGATTACTTATTAATTTGTTGTGCTTCTTTTACATGCAAGTAATAGCTATTGTGTATATATCTTGAATCGATGAAATTCATGCTTGATTTGTTAGTGAACTGATAATTGGTGTCCACGAGGTCTTCTTGTGTATGATAATTTTTTTTTGTTAGCTGCTTTCCCAGGCAGAATAATCTTAGAGTACCCTTTCACTTTTCCATGGATCAATCCTTGAATTTATAGATGCATTTTGTGCTAGTGTGATTGATGAGGCGGTTTGTTTTTAGTTTTCTTCTTTATGATTTTGGTAAGATAGATATTGGTAGTGAAGTGGTATGGCTGCTGATTTGGGATTAAAAACAAATATCTTGATGAATTCTCTTATTTAGTATCTTTCATCAGAGTAAGGGCAATAAGTAGATGTTTAAGAAACAGGTGTTGCAGTAATACTGTTATACGGTCAGAGCATGGTAAGAACCTCAGTAAAACCTTGCAAGTCTCGTTGTTATATCGTTGTACTTTGTAATCTGGCTAGAGAACAGATAGGACCTCTATTGATAGAAAATTAAATTTCTAGTGCACATCCTATGAATTCACTGCATTGTTGTTTTCAGTGAGTTGCTTTTAAGCTATGTAAATCTATTACTTATGAAATAAATAACAATAGAATGCTCATCTAATTTTCACTCTAAAGGTCTGACTATAAATTCTTAATTGCAGTTGTGGTGGATATAGCGAAGCAATCCTTGGATAAAATATTTAAATGATTGGATGAGAACAATTTGATTGGAACTCCAGGTAATTTTGATGAAATATGATAAGTACCAACTCACACAGTATAAGTTACATATTTTCTATCATGCATCTAACACAGATTTCTGTCTCTTCAACTGATTGTGTACCATTTATTTCTTCAATCCAGTATGGCACCAATCCGTTTCTCTTACGTACTTACTCTGAGTAGAGTTCATTGCAAATCGGTATTAAACACACATTTTGCTCTTTTAACGAGCTAAACCTGAAGAAGAAAAGTCAATCATAACTCTGGAGTGTACATAGCAGTGATCTGCACATGCCACATGCTCTCTTGACGATCTTGCTACAGTGTTTTCTGTGTGGAACTTGAATAGCATCAGTTCTCACATACTCAAACAATATGCTCATTGATTTTAACAGGTAGTTACACATACTTGGGATGAGCGTGGCGTCCACATTTGGTTTTTTTTTCCCCTCCTCTTATTGTATAATTAAGTTATCTTTCTTTGAGCTCTTTATTCAGAGTTCGAATTATAGGTTTTTTTTTTAAATAAATTTAATTTAATTTTTGTTTCTGCTATTGGCAGTTAGTTGTACATAATCTATTACAATTTTTTTTTTTTAAATTCTATGATAATCTAATGAATCCTTACACTGGACTTTCTGTTTTTCTGATAATACTTCAAATGATAACTGGACCGATAAGATCATTGTAAGAACGTTATTATCTGTCCTTGAGAGCTTAATTATTTGTCCTATTACTCAGATGCAACCAGTTGGAATTTGATTGCTCACACTGTTCTCTGTACACTCCACACAATTTGCTTAGGCATTAATGTTTCATACGTTACTTTCATACTCCCTCTGTCCCGGTCAAACTGCATCGTTTGACTGCATAAAGCTCTCACAAAAGCTACAGTAAACGTAGCAATATGGGCGGGACGGAGGGAGTAGTTTCATTTCTTAATTTGAGAAATTTTTTAAAAGCTTGGTTAGCTGTATGCATAATTTCTACAATGTCCAGGAATTTCAGTCATTTTGCATCGATTGTTTCCTACTGACATGTTCCAAAAAAATTTCATATTTTTATCCTTAAACAATTACAAAATTATATGGCTAGCTCTTGGGATAGATCATCCTAGTGAAAGTTCTTCAAAAGCTGAAAAGTCAGGAAGATACGAATAGGATTTTTCTTTGAATTTTGTACAAAAATGATTGTAATTACTCTTTGCATGTTATTACACGAAGCTTACATTCAGAAAGACTCGATCAATTTATGTATTAGTGTGTAGGTATCAATAAATCATACTGTTTCTTCATAGCTGATCTTTTTGTTGCCTGCAGTGTTGACTAATTTCTGTTTTCTTCAATTTATTGAGGCATATTACATTTTAATGAGTGTTTATTTATATTAGTGTATCTAACATGCCAGGTTCAAAGCTTTACTTTCAATATTTGGTTGCAGTCAGACACACTAGTGGGATACCCTCCAGGAGTTATCCATTGTTATCAGGTCTGGTAGTTGTTGACACTGCAATGTTTTTTTTTGGTAGTTGTAGAGGTAAATTAATTTATATTGCTCTCAATAAATCAAACATAATCTGGTTACTAATTTATCAATCTGAGAACTCCTTTTGTTCTTTCAATTTTTATTATCAGTCTTTCCTTGCTCTAATATTGTTCCAGTAAGTTTAAGATTTTCTTAATGCTTATAGGATTAGATTGATGGTGCACATTATAAAACAATATAAAGCATAGTTGTTAAAGGCGCGCCTAAGGCGCTCAGGCGCTCAGGCTCAGGGGTCTGCGCCTATATTGTTGATTTTTTGCCATTCCAGGCTCATGTATCAAAGGCGCGCGCCTAGTTGCGCCTAGGCGCGCCTCTTCAACATCTTGTTTTTTTCTTTTTTTTTTTTAAGTTTTTTGAAATTGCTACTCAATTATTAAAGGGTTTACACATTTTTAAGATAAAAATGGACAGCCCACTTATAAAATGATATAAATAGAGAATTAGGGTTAGGGTTTTAGTACTTGAACTTTCAAAACAAAGACAAAAAGGTGGGCTGCCTTCACCTCCACCTCCTACCTCCACCATCTGCCGCCTACTTGAACTTTATTTGTGTGTATGTTTTATGTGTTATAATGCTATTATGAGTTATTATGTATCATTATGTAATGTTATGTGATTTTTATCTTAGTTTAGATAGGTAATATGATTGTAAGTAGGATATATATGTGTATATACATTGTAAATTCAGTTTTGGGCAAAATGTAGCTCAAGCGCGCGCCTCAGGCGCACCTTGCTCCTTAGGCGCGCCTAGGGGTCCGTGCGCACCTCTCGCTTTTAACAACTATGATATAAAGGAATTCACAACCTTAATGCAACTTATATGAATAGGTTATTTATTATAAGATATAGGGAATTTCAAGAATATGAATTTCTTGAAATGTTGGAGCAACAAAGTTGAATGATTTTAGCAACTTTTGAGGTTTTGATCAATTAGATATCAATTGGATCCACTGTCTGAAATTTTTGTGCTTAAAATCTGGCTTGTTTGCTTCTGGGTACTAATTGAAAGATAATTGAAGTTTTTTTATGTGTTCCCTTATAAGGGTTCTAGTGTACTTCAAAATATCTTACAATTTATGTTATTTGAATAACAAATTTGGTAATATCATTCCTAAATACAGATTTGTTGGATAGGAAGATGGCTTATGGCTGCACTCTCAGACATTTACAGCCTAGCTGGATTTTGAGTGCCCACATTTTGTCTAAACCTCTATTTTGCCATGACATCTTGTCCTTAATTTATTTTATATTTTTCATTGAAAACTATCATCCTCTCTGAAATATATGTACTTGATATTAGAATGATTTAGTTAATTGACTGATCTTGTGGAAATCAGAATCTGGTGTTTTTATTAACTGCCAAGACATTTCCTGCTAATCTTTTGTAAATGAGTCACCTTCTTGTGAGATTCTCTCATGTGAGGCATAAAGAAAAATGGATTAAGAGTTGGTGGATTAATGTGTTAGTGGATAATATACATTTGTTCTAGAACCTTCTTAAACAAGAATCTATCTTCGTAATTAGTTTAACTTACAAATGAAGGCTGATTATATTTTTTTACATATCCAAATATGGCATAAGCATAGTCATTAGATCAAATAGTGCATAAAGTTTTAGGGCTTCTATGATACATACTACTCTCTTGTTGCTAACTTTTCCTCCCCATTTGACCCACGGTTTATCTTTGGCACACTCCAGCATTCCTTACCAGGTGAAACAAGAAGATAATCAATTAGCAAACAGGTTTGTTTTCACCTTCTTTACCATGACATTGTAGAATTCACTAACTGGTATACGAATATTCTCGTTGGGATCTATTTTTTTTTTATACTACTTTAAAGATTATATTGTGTATTTTTATGGTAAAGAAAACCACTTAAAACTTTTACTGACAAAGATGTCTAAGTATAAACAGAACCCTTTTGAAATTATTAGTAGATAATAGTACCTGCAGTTTTCAACAGCAAAAAATGTTTGTGCTTGCATTCGTAATCTGAATAGCTACCCTGTTTTGGTTTACACACTTGGGCTTCTAATCTAATCTTATAGTTAAGACTTTCTCCTATTAGCTAATCTGCTAGTTCTTGATTTCTGCTCTGATTCTAATTCTGCATTTACTTTTCAATAATGATATACTAGTACAGACATAGAACATCTTCAACACATTCTTAAATTTTAAAGAGCTCTTCTATAAGATAACATTTTTAATTTTAAAGAACCATATATTGTACATCCTCCAGCACAATCTTTAATTTCTCTTTTTTCATGCTCATTTGTTGCATATTTTTTTCTTTTATTTCATAAACTTCCCTAAAATTACTTTAACTGTTTCTCTTCAAAGTAAAGATTCAAAAGATATATGTAATTATTTAGTGTGAAATTATGAAGAATCGATTTGAGTCTCTAAATTTGGAAAGGGAAACATTCTCTAATTTTCAAAGTTAAGCTAAAAGTGTGTTTGAGATAATCTTTAGGGAACTGCTCTTCATAATATAGTGCATCTCTTATTTAAATAAGCTCTTTGAGATGCAATATCATCTCTCACTATATACTGGGTCTACTTTTAATTAATTAGAATAGACACGAACATTTAGCTTAATAAAGTAGTGTATTAAGACCGTAAGGAAGTGTTTGGTTCACATTAAGTTAGTATGTGGGTTAATAAACCTTAAACATATGATTCAACAAGGTATGAGCATGAAAATTCCCTTAATTTTTTTATTTTTATTTTCAAGGGAGATTGTAACGCACCTCCTCCTTAGGTTTCATCCCTTCAGGCCATTACTTTTCACTAACGGACTTAGAAGATTATTAAGCTCATATCAATGCAATTAGTGTGCATACTCCATTTCTTTTAGAAAATTTTTAAGGCTCATTGAGTAATATTAACTCAATTTGGACCAAACAGTCCATAAAAACTAGAAATTAAATTAGACGATAAATAGCATTCTGCTGTATGTGATTAGCCTAGTGTAATCTACGGCTATTATACGAGGACAGAATATACTCTGTGAAGCCAATAACTTATGGTAGGGTTCTCCAGGATAACGAAGATAACATTCTTTGTGAAGATTGAGGAGTTGATTCTTCTCGAAGGAAATATTCAGGTCAAAAGAGTAAGTTTAATCACGTAATTTGCTGTGGTTAAAATAGCAAGGATCACATTGTATTCTAGCTGGATACATTATATGGTTGACCACTACTATGCATGCATACATAATTTCATCTTTATAGCTTGCATTTTCATTAGATGCATCTATTTATTCCTTAATTATCTTATGCCAATGGAGAGTGATATGGTGGGCCATGCCCAAGTTGTATTATTTCTACTTTCTAGTCATTCAACACTAAACAAGAATCTCAATCTTTTTTTAGATTTCATATAATTCTAACTTTCTTGGTTGGTGTTCTTGTTTTAAACTCCAGAAATGCTAAAGACCACTTCAATGTAATGGGAGCTGCATCTAAAATTGTACACTCAAGATAGAAGAGTTGGGGCAACTGAGTATTCTACATAAAAAGTAATTGATTGAAGTTGAACCCTTTTTATCATGAAGAGTTGGGCACTTCGTAGTCCCTACTCTTGCAAGGCAATCCTACGTTACTGGCTTGGATTTCTTGTGGCACTATGATGTACCATCTCCTACATTATTGGATGAGTTAAAATATTATATTCTTAATCATTATATATTAAATTATTATACTATTTAATTTTAATGCTTAAAAAAATATGCTAGCTTCTCAGGGACGGGAGTATGATTTATCATTAATTCAAATTAAAGTTATGATTTAAATGGTAAAAGCATACTCCTTCCATCTCATCCTAATAGTTACATATTTTCATTTTTGGCGTCCCATCCTAATGGGTACATTTTCCTTTTTAGTATATGAGACCTACACAAATTAATTATTTTTCTCTTCATGGGCCCACACATCTCACTAATACACCTACCCACTTTATATTAAATTATTATTTTTCTCACCTTAATATACATTAAAATACTATATTCATTAATCCACGTACAAATAGCAAACGTAACTATAAGGACGGGACAGAGGGGGTAATTAATACCTTTCTACTATACATTAAAATTTTATACTCTTACCCTTTTATTGATAAGATACCAATTTTTTTTTTTTAAATTATTTAAGGAGTATAATTATTTTATATATTTTCCGTTTTCTTTTAGATGATACACAGATTGTCCCACGAAAGTTTGCACCTACTTAAAAAAGTAAAAATTCAAACATAATCACTTTCTCTATACACTTTACTTCCTTCGTCTCACAAATATTTGCACACTTGGCATCATGGGCCTTTGTTCTTGTCTGAACGGGTCGTGGCCCAGTTTGAAGGAAATACCCATAACAGAAATAATAATAATAATAATAATAATAATAATAATTAAGGAGAGATAATATATATTTACTCCTATAAAGTTGAATTTTAAAATTTAGTTGTGAATTCTAAAATTTTAAACCCAATTTCTTGAGCCCAAAACAAATATATAGCTGATGTGAGATTCAAAAAAAAAAAATTGTTTTTGAAAAAGTGAAAATGTGAGATTCAATTTATTTTAAATTTCTGGCTGTTTAATTTGGATCTATATATAATAATGAATACAAATATTTCAAGGTAGGATGAAGTAGCTACCAAAAGAATACGATAATTAATTTTGGAAATCCACTTCAACTTTTCAGATAGACGTGACTATAAACTAATCGCCAACGCAGCGTTGTCTTTAGTTTGGTTTAGGATCGAAAGTTTGCTTCCATAGTGATTGAGTTGATAAAATAAGTGAACATATTGCTTAAAAAATCTGAATAAGTTGTGTGAAATCTTGACCTGATGTTTTCTTTGTCAAATACTGTTTTATATTTATCTTTACGCTAGTATTTTTTTTTTACATGACATATTTGTTTGTAATCTATACCCCTCTCTCTCTATATATATATATACCAATTGGGGACACTAATGTTCCCACTCAAAATTTAAGGACACTTATTATAAAGGACATAAGTGTCCTTAAATTTTGAGTGGGAACATAAGTGCCCCTTCTTAAGGATATAAGTGCCATAAAAATTTTGAGTATCCCCCAATTGGTGATATATATATATATATATATATATATATATATATATATATATATATATATATATATATATATATATATATAATATGAGCTAATTATGTACATTAATTTCTATAAATTAATGCATATTTTATCATTTTATTAAATTTTTTGAGCTAAAATTAATCCCATATTTTAATACAAGATTATTAATTAATCTTATTTCTTTTACCAATCTACTTGATACATACATAATAATAATAATTATTATTATTATTAAATCTGCACCATTTAATTTATTAACCTATAATTGTTTTGTTTAATTTTTAAATTATAAATTAATGTCTTATTTTATTACACACAACTATAAATTAATTTTATTTTTTAAAATCAATTTAGGTCTTAAATATTATTATTATTATTATTATTATTATAATTATTTGCTTTTTTGTTTAATTTTTTAATTATAAAATAATGTCATATTTTAATAAAAGATTAAAAATTAATATATTTTTTTTGTATAAGTTTGTAGTAATAATAATTAATAATAAAAATAAATAAATAAATAAACGACAAAGTATGTTATGTGTTTTAAAAAGGTGATGAACATTTTGAAATTAAAATATGTTAGAGGAATATTAGTTAGTAAAATTTTCTTTTATGAAAGTATGAAGTTGAATTTGAAACATGTCAAAACGGAATGTGTGCAGTTGAAATTGGAACGGAGGGAGTACTTGAATTCTATGTTGTCATTATTTGGAACTTAGAAGTTGTGCTATGGAATACTACACCCACCCTACGAATGTTGTTTTGCACGAAGATTGAGTAATATTAAATTAAATGTGTAGTGGGTTGAAATATATAATATTTTAATATATAGTGGGTAATTGTATTAGTGTTGTGTGTGAGCTCCATGAAGATATATATTAGTTGTTTTGTGTGGGTTCTATTTACTAAAAAGATAAACATATCAACACTTGCGATCTGCCCTTATTAGTAAAATATATGTAACAATACTCATAAACGAAAAAAAAATATTTTTAATGTAATGGATTGATGCCTTATCTAATTGTAAGTTTCAAATAATAAATATAAGTTGCGTTATTGAATAAGGTTACAAATCATTATATTAAAAAAAACCCTTTATCTTATGAGTATTGTTACTCCCTCATTCCCACCAAAAGGTCATCATTTTACTATATTTGGGGTCTCATCCAAATATTCCCATTTCTCACTTTTAGTAAAAAGGTACCACATGTGGCCCACAACCACTCACTACTAATACTACTACCCACTACATATAAAATAATAATATTCTTTAATCTACACACAAAAAACAACCGGTGACATTTGAGCGGGACAGAGGGAGTACATTTTATTGAATAGAGTGACCTACAAATATTGTTACATTTCTCTTTTTGGTAAATGAACTATTACAAAACAACCACTATTTCTCCATGATGCCCTCACAGAACATTAATACAGTTACACATTATATAGTACATATTTTTCAACCCATTACACATTAAATATAATATTTCTTAATGTTCGTGCAAACAGTAAATGCAACAATATTCATAGGATGGGTGAAGTTCTCCGTATCACACCTTCTAAAATCCAAATACTAACAATGTAAAATTCAAGTTATATTAAAAAAATATTAACTAATAGTTATATAAAACATACTCCCTCCGTCCCATAAAGAAGTTCACAGTTACTGTAGATACGGAGTTTAAGAAAAAATTATTTTTTGGGGGTAGTTTGATATTTTTAGGTAATAAATAAATTATAAAGTAAGTTATGTGAGTTGTAAATGAGTGACAATTTTGAAATTAAAGTGTATTGTAGAGTTATTGATTTGTGTGCATTTCCTTATTTGGAGGTGTGAACTTGTTTATGGGACAGACAAAAATAGAAAGTGCGAATTTGTTTATAGGACAGAAGGAGTAATATAAATAATATTGTGATAATTTATTCCCGTGCAACGCACGAGTCAAAAGCTAGTATTAATAATTATGGGAATCAAAGTTGTCACTTGAAAGTGGATTAAAGCATCATAAAAGTATAAGTTTGGAAGTTCATTTAATTAATCAATGGATAAGAGAGCTACAATGAGTGTATATTGGGTGCACCTGGGTGCAAAAGTGCATTCACATGTGTGTGACTTTTTATTTTATTTTATATACATGTTATTCTATTTTGTATACGTGTTTTGTAATAATTGTATACTTTTTTCACACTAAGTTTTCCATTAAAAAAACTAACATCCATATGTGTTCAACTTTTTATTCAATATTGTATACATGCTTTTTAATAATTGTATATTTTTTACACTCAATTTTTCATTAAAAAAACTTAAATTGTAGTATACATTTTTGCTCATAATTGTATATATTTTTATTTATATTTGTATATGGGTACACCCTATCTTATGGTGCACCCGAATGCACACTATAATTAGCCTATATTAATTGATAATAAATTTTACGTGCCTGTATGAGTTAATAACCATACCTAATATTTATAACTTCATTTTTCATCAATAAAACTTTAGCTAGCGTTTTTCAAAAAATATGTATTGAAAATAAATGATAATTTTTGAATTTAAGTATATTGCCAAAATTAATTAACTTTAATAAAGAGTGCGACTGTGAACTTGAGTTTGAGATCAGCAAAATGGGAAGTTTGAGTTTAAGTTTTGGCTGAGACTACTTAAATATACTTTATTATCCTTATAAAATTCAATAAAATAAATTTAAAAGTAAGGTTTTTTTTTTAAAATTTTAATC
Organism: Pogostemon cablin; assembly: GCA_023678885.1. NCBI lineage: Eukaryota > Viridiplantae > Streptophyta > Magnoliopsida > Lamiales > Lamiaceae > Pogostemon > Pogostemon cablin. The sequence continues at coordinate 6,723,300 of CM042962.1, read as the reverse complement.
CCATTATGAAGTAAATCTGCAATAATTTAGAGGAAGGAGAATGGGAGATACTCCATACTTGTTGAATATCAAATTTGCTATTTTGGTATAATGGATGGTATATTCCATTATAGAGTATCGAATTTTTATTTTTTTTATAGATTAGAACTGCAAAAAATAATTATTATATTCAATTCATTATAGATGTGGCTTACATGTATCACTAATATGCACTATATATTAAAATATTATATTCTCTTTGTCTCAGAGTAATAGTTACGTTTGTTTTTTTACGTGGATTAAGAAATGCAATATTTTAATATGTAGTGATCATTGAGATAAATAATTGTTTAATGTAAAGTGAGTAATTGTATTAGTGTTGTGTGTGAGCCTTATAGAAATATACTCCCTCCGTCCCGGAGAAGCTTGCACCGTTACTGTATACACGGAGTTTAAGAAAACTTGCTTTTTGACTAACTTTATTGACTTTTAGAGGATAATGTAGACTTTTTATGTAATAAATAAATTATAAAGTATGTTATGTGTGTTAGGTAGGAGTGATAAATTTGTAATTAAGATGAACTTTTGAGGTTAGAAATTGATGTGATGTTTCCTTTTTTGGATGGTGCAAATTATTGTGGGACAGACGAAAACGGAAAGTGTGAAGTTTATTATGGACAGGAAGGAGTATTAATTATTTTGCGTGGGTCTCATATACCAAAAAAAAAAGAAATGTATCTATTGAAGTGAGACCCCCAAAATAGAAATACGTAACTATTATTATGGAATGGAGGAAGTATTCACTACACATTAAATTATTTTACTCTTGGATTCACATATAAGAAGTGAATGAATACATTCAACCGGGAACTACTTTATGAAGACTACTTGAGGGCTAAGGAAACAAGAGTACAACTGCAGTACTGCAACTAGTCTCCAAAGAGAACATGATGACAATATTCTATGTATAGATTGCAAGTTGGTGTGCTCATGTCCATATATAGCAACATTGGATTCAAGTATATTCAATTTCCATTAAAGATATAAGGAAAACTAGATCACCATTGACACCTACTGTCAAATAGCAGAAAAAAAATTAGAGAAAAAACAATATTCTTTTTGGAAGGAAAAAGATTATTACTCCCTCATCCTCAACCTTAAATTTTTTATTTTCATCTGTTCACACTCTATAAAAGGAAATAACAAAGAATTTAATAATCACAATATAATTTAATTTTTAAATTTGTCATTAATACCTTATATATGTAACATATTTATTTATTACCAAAAAATATAAAACTACCCCAACAAAAAGCAAATATTCTTAATCCGTAAAAATCAAAGTGTGAAAATAAATTAGTAACGGAGGGAGTATTGTAAGTACTAGTAGTAGTAAGGAGATCAAAAGTTAGAAAACAATACTCCTCCTCTAAATGTCTTTGCCACTACATACTATATTTTTATCTTTGAAATTATGTTAACTAGCCATTAATCAACCACTGATGAAGCAAGAATATTTCATAAGCTTGATGAATCATGGCAATTAAATGAAGGGTTGATAATGAACAAGTGGCAATATGTATGTATTAATGATGGTGAGTTGGCAAGGAATGATTGGCTCTTCAATTGGTAATTTTGCTGAATAGGAACATCTAGGGTTCAGCCATGGAAGCATCAAACAGTACCAAAAACTGAAGTATGAGTTGTAACCCTTAAACCCAATTGGATGGGTGGGTGACACGTCAGAGTGGGTCCCACTGGGTTTAAACCCAATTGGATGGGTGGGTAATACTAATGGAGGGAAAAAGAAGGGTGTGTGGATAGGTTGGAATTACCCGAATTGGGTAAAATGGAGCATTTGAGGGGGGTAACAAAAAGCTATTCGGATTCTGATAAATTCACCACTCTTTTCAGCCTCTAACAACTGTAAAGATTTCAATCCTCCCACCACTCTTTTCCTAATTTATTTAATTTTATAATTATGACCTATCTAGTTCAATCCTCTTAATTCATTCCCCTCTATATAAATGGATGTTGCTCCACCATTCTTACTCGTGCTTCAAAGTTTTCTAATTCGTCTTACATCGATCGAGCGAGAAATGAGTACTAATTACTTGGCTTTTGCCTTTGGCCTTTTAGGTACCATCCACAACTCTCCACTTTCATGCATTTATGTATGCAACAAAAAAGATGTCTTACATTCATATAAACATTCTTTCTTTCTACGTAAAAGTTCCATGCAGATGCATAAATAATATCTTATGATATTCAATTATCATAGTTAATTAATGATGAATATTTTCAGGCAACATCGTCTCCTTCATGGTCTTCCTTGCACCAGTGTAAGTCCATCAACATCTGCTGCATGATCAATATATATATATATATATATATATATCTCAACTTGTTTTGATAAATGAAATATCAATATAATTAAAATCAAATAATTTTTTCTTGTAAATATGCAGGCCAACATTTTATCAGATATATCAGAAAAAATCAACCCAAGGGTTCCAATCAGTGCCATACGTGGTGGGACTATTCAGTGCTGTTCTATGGATATACTATGCTTTCTTGAAACCAGATACCACCCTTCTTATTACCATCAACTCCGTTGGTTGTTTTATTCAGACTGTGTACATCTCTTTCTACCTCTACTACGCACCCAGAGCGGCTAGGGTACGACCTTTATTGTTAACACACACAAAACTTGTATGTTTTGCGAGTTGTATTGCTAATTCGATGAAAATATAATTTGCAGCTACAAACTGTGGGTTTCTTATTTCTACTGAACGTCGTTGGATTAGGCCTCATTGTTGTGCTCACTCAATTTCTCACACAAGGCACCACTCGTGCCAGTGTTGTGGGATGGATTTGCCTTGTTTTCTCCTTGTGTGTGTTCGTTGCGCCTTTGGGTGTTGTGGTGAGTTTCATACTTTCATTAAATCACTTTTGTGATTTCAGTGAAATTTAAAAAATATATGTCTATAATATATAACTCGATTTTGTGCATGCATGTATCCATCCACAGAGACAAGTTATACGAACCAAGAGCGTAGAATACATGCCGTTTCTCCTGTCGTTTTTCCTTACATTAAGTGCTGTCATGTGGTTCTTCTACGGCTTACTTCGCAAAGACTATAACATTGCTGTAAGTATATAACATCATATATACACTACAATTGAGATATGATCATTTATTAAAAAAAAATCTAATTAAAATGCATGGTGACAACATGATCTAATTTCTGAAATTATATATATATATATATATATATATACATACAGATTCCTAATGTTCTAGGGTTCATCTTTGGGGTGATCCAAATGGTGTTGTATGTAATGTACAAGGGGTCGAAAAATGTGTTGGAAGAAAAGCTTCCTCAGAGACAGATGGAATTAAGTCACAATCAGAAACACAATATTCCTGAAATTAAAGAACAAATTATTGATGTTGTCACTCTCGGTGCCCTCGCCTCGGAGATCATTCCGGCGGTTTCCGGAGGCCTCATCATAGAGGATCTTGCCGTGGATTTAGACGGACAGAAAACTGAAAGTGTGATCAAGGGTTCTACCTGAAAAATGTTGTATGTATGTTGAAGCTTCTAATTTAGTGTAGCTAATTAATTGGGGTTGCAAATAATAGCCTAATGGCCATTGTGTGTTATTGCTTACTTTAGGATATTCCTATGCTTCAGTTTGTATTTTATTATTCTTAATTAAGCTCAAGTGTAAAATATATTTTATCATTTTTATTGTTCAGTATTAGTAGTAGATTTGTTTTGTACGTAAAATTCACTTAATCTAATTAATTTGCATTAATGTCTTAAATTTGTGTATATTTCTCATGTGTTTCTCCTAAAACACAGCATTTTGGGTTCTCACCAAAGAGTTTTATTTTTATGGATCTATACTCTCACTAATACAACTATTCACTACATATACATGCAAAAAGTGACGGACGGAGGGAGTAAAAAAATATTTATATCAATTTAATGTTATAGGTATAATTTTTTTTATAATTTTGCTAAATTTTCATTGAAGCCCTCGATTTTGAAAGGAAAAGATTGACCACGCACCAACGCACGTGGTGCTTCAATTTATCAAAATGCAGGTGTCAATTCAAATAAAATTTAACAACGGCTATTTGGCACAATATTTTTAAATAAGAAAAATATATTGTGACTCAACATGACACATCACCTTTTAATAAATAAAAAAAAATTACTCCTACGCTGCCGCAGATTGATCTTGTTTAGGGTTTAGGTGTGACACCCGAGCTTCTCACTACTCATGTGTCAATATAATTTAATTTGTGTTATGTGCATTTTATAATTATGTGATAATTATTTGGCAACTATGTGTGTCACATCTTAAATTTCTAACTATTTAAAAACATCATATTTAATAAAGAAAAACCATTTTGAGCGGAAGCATAAAAAAAATAAATTTAATAATCAAAAGATCCAACTTGATAAGTTATAAAATCCAAATGAAATTACTAAAAATAAATTTTCATAAGTCATAAGTCTAGCAGAAATTTAGAAGTAATAATAAAGTCTCAAAGAAAATGAAATTGTGCTAAGCATCTCCCTTATGTCCCACCACGTCAGCTCTACCATCTGAAATGATAAAATATTTGGGGTGAGCAAAACCACAAGATCAGTGGAGAAACATACTTGCCAAAATTAAATATCACTTGCAAATACCAAATAAGTAGCATGAGATGTAGATGTAAATGTACTGAATACGATTTCTCAATTATTCAAGTAGTAAATGCCTCGTTTATAAAGGTCAAGAGACATATATGTACATGCATGAACTCAAAGATATCACATAATAGCAGTTAATAGAGTCAAGTAAGAATTTCCCCACCTTTAAAATGAAACTGAGTTGACCGTAATCCAAAGTATTGATGCAGCGAAACTTCTAACTCACGAACTCCTTGTCGCCTATTAACGTAAAAATAAGTAGGACTAAGTTCTAAAACTAATAAGGTAATATGAAACTAAAAGGTATGTTAATAAAATTGAACAATGACCTAACGGCTATCTGTATATATGTAGGGAAGTAGAATACTGATAAGCTCCTGGTATAAATATAAGGAATACACCTACTGTATATATACGTACTCTAACATAATTAAATATGTCCCAAAAATAAAACTAATTAGATAGTAATTAAATAAAAATAATAATAAAATATAAATAGGTGGATTGTTGAACGGAAACAGATTTGATATACCATGAACAAGGAAAATATATGGGATATGGATTTGTACACATTGAAATAAACCCACGTGTACAGCATATATACATAGATATATTATTATTATATAAATAATAAGGAGAAATTGGTACTGTACATATGTTTGGAGCAGATGACTCGAATACATGGTAAGCAAATATTCTAAATTAGAAGCAGATTTGAAGGTTACTTTACGTAAAATATAATTTGTATATGAAAAGCTAATTAATTAGAAATACTTCATAGTCCATATATCCCCATGATTTGATCAATATACCTATATGTATGTAAAACCTCAAAAGGAAACAAGTTTATATGTATATATACATAGACACTGGAATGATTAACTTATGAACTATTACGATAAATCTAGAACCCACAATAGATTTACTACTCCAAATAACAAAAGAAGGAAACCAAATCTATAAGAGTTTAGTCCACCAAAAAACCAGGAGTCAAGTATTATAAAAATACGATAGGAAATGACTTACAGAATACCTCACAATGGCAATAAAGGGTTTACATTCTAGAAGAACCATACGAAAGAAAAGAAAAGGAATAAAAGTAACCTTTGATAATTAACAGAGTTGACGTTTTCTGCAATCTGACTGTTACAGGGCCTTGGTTTCCTTTATAATACTCTAATGGAAGAGAGTAAGTTTCCGCGTAGGGTTTTCTGAGTGTATGTGATATGAAGAGAGATTTATTATTAAACAGAATGAGACGCGTTGAGGGTTTTGATGTGAATGTGATAGACTATCCTACTTTTAAGGGATGATGGGCTGTGAAGTTGAGAGAATAATGGGATGGAATAATCTAAAATAAATTCAAATCTTAAAACTAATATATATATATATATATATATATATATATATATATATATATATATATATATATATATATATATATATATATATTATAAATATAATTAGTAAATATATGTATATATAATATACACATAGAAATATGCTAATGTTACAATGTGATAATAATGTATGCTGATGTTACAATTTAATAATAATGTGGCAATTATGTGGTAATTGTTTCTACATTTTATTTATATTTACATTTTATATGAGACATCCGTAATAAAAATTGTGACATATGTGAATATATACATATGTGCATAAATATTTACGTGCGTTAATTTGAATAAATAATTAAATTGTCTTATGTGTATATACTATTTCTTAATTATTAATTAGTATTACACATGTTTTCGTAATAATAATAGTGGTAAGAAAATATACACGTATTTATATTAATTTATAAATGTATCATATCTTAATTATTAAGTATTGCACGTATATTTGTAATGAATAATAATAATAATAATAATTAAAAAAGAAAGGGAGTCTTGATTAATCCATTTGGGTGAATAGCGAATACGTGGATGAATGGTAACCATAATAATAATTATATTATTATTATTATTAATAGTTAAAATTAGTATTTACTATAAATAGAAAGTTGGGTGGTGAACCGACTTACCATCACCAACTTCTATATAAGTTGGATTTGAGGGGATAATCACCCATTTGGGGTGAACAGGGAGCGACCAAGTTAGCAAGAAAAAAAAAAGAAAAAAAAATTAGAGAAAAAAAGAGAGAGAGGGAGAGAAAGGGGAGAGGAAAGAAAGGAGAAAAAAGTGTCTGCCAGAACGAAAATGAAGTGATTGATTACTGTTCTTCACTAGGTGTATATTATTGTGGGAGTTCAGGTAAGTAGAAGTCCAACTACAATGCATAAATATGTTGTTTGTTAATTATTTATGATTAATATGTGATAATTATGTTATGAATTATTTATAATTAGTTTAATTACGTTATGAATTATTTGAGATTAATTTGTGATACAAGCTGTGAATTTATGTGACTTGGGGAAAGTAGGGTTCATATTCAACAATATTATTTGTAAATTATTTGTGATAAACTTGTAATACAAGTTGTGGATTTATGTGTTTCGAAATAATATCATTGTCCTATATAGATCTGTGTGATTGAAAACTGTTGAAAATATATCCGTATGATTTGAGAAGATATTGGTTATAAGTATCTGTGTGATCCAAGGTGAAATTGTTATTACAAAAAGGGATCCGTGTGATCCAAGGTGAAGTGATTATTTTATAAATGGATCTAGGTGATTGAGGTGAAGTTATTCCAGAAATGGATTTATGTGAATTGAAGTTAAGTTGTTGCTTTATTGTGATTAAATGTTGATATTGATATCGTAAATGATTTATGATGCATATTTAATTGCCCTAATTGCATAGCATAATCATGAAAAACGATTTTCCCAAAATTAATAAAATACTAATGGTGTGTGCGGCCACTATATATGCATTTCTGTCAGGGTTCGGAAAAATCATTCCCGACACTTTAACCTGGGCTCGGAAAAATCATTCTCAGTACTTTATTCGGGTTTGAAAAATTATCCCCAACACTCTGCTAGGGTTCGGAAAAATCGTTCCCGACACTTTATATATTCGGGGTTCGGAAAAATCGTCCCTATTGAGCTCATTTGGGGTGCATATCATAAGTGTGTCGTGGGGATCCCACAACGTGAACAGTTTTCAAAATAAAAGAGACCAACTAGAAATACTAGGAAATATGTGATAGAGAACTAAATGCATTTTCATGCACTGACATGCATGATTTCTACTTATTGAGATTTTTGTCTCATTAGTTTATGCGTTGTAGGTGAGCCTGATGATGATTGAGTATGTGGTCTGTTGTGCAAGCTGTAGAGCTCCTACGGAGTTTTGAGCAGATGTACATAAATAACGACCTGTTGGGCTCGGTCGTGAGTTTATTTTGTTTCCGCTGACATTTATGTTATGTAATATAATAAGTATTGTCTCAAGTTAGTGTGATTTGAAGTGGTGTCAGAAACCAGTTACGTATGTTGAACTGGTGTGATGGTTTGGTTATAAATATATTATGTGAGAAAAATATATATATATATGCATGTTTTTATAATGATGATGTTTATATTAATTAGTATTTGATTTATAAGTTAAGTAAGGTGGGTCGTGTCATTAGGAAATAAAGTTTTCTCCAATATTGAAAGCTTTTTTTACACACCGAAAGGGTTGTTGGATTTTCAATTGATTGTGAAATCATTGGCCTCTGAAATTTGATCGATATATTAACAAAGGGAAAATTAGATTATAGATGTTGATGCGACATGAATGCTTGAAGGAAGGAGATTGAGGGGATTATGTTCATCAATTTGGAATTTTTGAGGATTGAATTAGGGTTCATCAACTGGGGCTTCAATTTGATTCTCTTACCAGTAAAGATTTTAGGTTTAGAATTAAGATTCCCCTCTTAATTTTCTGTTTTAATTTTTAATCTTTAAATTTAGGTTTTTTTTTTTAAAGAAAATATTTTCCCATATACGAGTAATTGTTTATATTTTCCCAAAGGACGCGCGCGTGGCATGCATGTAAAAATTGAGAATTCCGACAAAAAATTAAACAAAAATGAATAAAATCTTCGTAGTCATAATACTTAATTAATACAGTATATATATAATTATTAATAGACAACATAATCTCATATTTTAATTGTATTAATAGTAATTATTATATGTATTAAAATTTGAAATTGATCCCTATTAAGAAAAATTTACAATTTAACTAATTTTAATAGTGGTGAGTGTACGTCTTATATATTCCTAAAATTTGAAATTGATCCCTATAATCCTGGAGACTAGTCACTTTTATGAAAATTAAAAAAAATTATACTATTAAATTAATTTTATTAAAATTGAGGGTAATTTAATATTTTTAGATAATAAATAAAATATTAAAAGTATGTCATGCGTAATGTGTAGAAAGAAGGGATGCTAATTTTTAAATTAATGTGTAATTTTAAAGTGTTAGATTATAATACTCTCTCCGTCCCATCGAAAGTTTACCATTTTACTATATTGGGTGTTCCATCCAAATGTCAACATTTCATACTTTTAGTAAAAATGTACAACATGTGGACCAACCACTCACTACTAATACAACTACCCACTACACATAAAATAATAATACTCCTTAATCTACGCACAAAAAACAACCGGTGACGTTTGGGCTGGACGGAGGGAGTAATTTTTTTTAAGAACAATTATGTGGGATAAACCAATAAGAAAAGAGTTAACAATCTTCGGGGATAAAGGAAATACTTTGTGATGAGACGAATCAAAATACCAAAATCAATACTAGGAGAGTATTTTATCAAGTTGAATTTCATGTTCCATATTCAGTGTTATGTTGGTATTTCACCATATAAAAAAATTATACCCTACAAATAACCATTAAACCTTTGGGCATATATTGAATTTAGGCATTGATTATAACACGTGGCAAACATTTAATTTGTGAAATAACAGATGAAACACCATTATAGAATGTGTGATCCCATTTGGTATTTTATTAACAATTTGCAATATATAACAATGACGTTTGCTTTTTGCACGGAGATTAAGAGATATAATAGATTAATGTGTTGTGAGGTGAGAGAAATAATATTTAATGTAAAGTGGATAGTTGTATTAGTGTAGTGTATGAGCCCTACATAGAATAATTAATTGTTTTGTGTGAATCCAAGTTGACAAAAAAGAAAATATAAACATTAACGTAATACAATTCAAAATAAAAATTGTAAACCTTATTAACAATAACGTGGGACGGAGAGAGTAGGAAACCATAATTCATCATCTGTTTCAATTTTTCAAGAGAGGGAGAGCGGAGTTTCTTTGAGAGAATTGGAGAGAAAGAAGAAGAATTCAGTCGGAAGAGAAGATTCTCACGAGTAAAAAATAATACATCTAAATTAAAATTATTATTTATATCTAATACACATAACATATTTTATTACTCCATCCGTCCCAGTCAAAGGTCACCATATATTTTTTGCACGTGGATTAAGGTGTATTATTATTTTATGTAAAGTGAGTAGTTGTATTATTAGTGAGTGGTGGACCATATGTGGGGTCTTTTTACTAAAATGGGAAAATGATGACATTTAAATAAGACGTCCAATATAATAAAATGGTGAATTGGTGACCTTTTGGTTGGATAAAGGGAGTATTTATTTATTATTTAAATATATTTTATTATCCTTCAAAAGTCAATTAAATTAGTTAAAAATATATTTTTTTAAAAATTATAGTAGTACAAGTTATCGTGAGATATGATGGTAGGAATATTAAAACTTTGATGGAGAAAAATACGAAAAAAAAAAAAATACAGTAGAATTATCTTATGTGGAGTTTCTAGAAAGCTTTGACACGTGTTCAACTTTTTATTTGATGGTTTAACTACTTTCAAAATTATTTCAGACATTGTAAACACTCTCTCTGACTCTGTCTTTTGCTTTCAATAAAAAAAATATATACACAGGATATCTTATGTATTTTTACTCATTTTCTATTTTGGATATTCTACGTATTTTTATCCATTTTAATAATGGTAAAAATATACTACTCATCTTATTTACTCCACTTTTTACACTTTATTCATCAATCTCAACAATTTTACTTTTTTTATAATTTATTCATCATTCCCAACTACTTTATTTACTTTTTCTCTCAATATTATCAATTTATCCATATTGTTTCTTACATTATATATTAAATAAGCTACTCTTCTTAATTTCTCTCAATATTATCAATTTATCCATATTGTTTCTTACATTATATATTAAATAAGCTACTCTTCTTAATTTACGTGACATATAAACAGATAAAAATACATAGGATCGAAGGGAGTATTTTTTTAAGAAAAGTAATAATTTTTTTAATAAAAAAATAATAATAAATTAAAAAGGTTTTATATAGTCTCAGGGTGAGACTGTTCCATATAAGACTGTCCCATATTTCAAAAGGGCCCATATATATATATATAAATATATATATATATATATATATATATATATATATATATATATTTCATTTTTATTTATTTTTAATTTAAATATTAAATTTATAAAATGTAATAACCCATGGATGAAAAGTCATAATGTGTTGTGAACTATTAATTCCTATAAATTTTATAGTATATATGAAAAGCCATAACATTTTAAATTAAAGAAAAATAACAACATCTTTAATAAATAGTGATAATTAATTATGAAAGTTTATTTCACGAACAATTTATAGAATGAATAAAATGTGATAATATTTTAATATATTTCTAATAAAAGAAAAGTGATATCTCCCTCTTTAAATTATTTTATAAGCAATTCACTGAAATAATGAAAAGTGATAAATGATAAAGAAAACGCTATAAATGTTTGATTAATTATTTTATTAACAATTCGAAAGATGAATAAAAATTGATATTCACATTTTTAATATAAAATGATATTCAATTAATATAAAGTGATGACATAACAGTTGAATTAATAATGATTGATATTTTTTAATTAAAAATATTACTTGATCATAAAAATTATAATATATTATTAGAAAAATAGAAAAACAATCAAATTATAAAAATGTTATTTTCTATAAATAAAAGTACATATTAATTTTAACAATAATAAAATACTCTCTTCGTCCCATGGTAAGAGGGTCTTTTGCTTTTTTACACGTGTATTAATGATTATTATTATTTAATGTGCAATAGATAGTTGTATTAGTGAGAGTATAAACTCATATTTTAATTATATTAGTGGATGTGTATGAATCTCATGTGTGTAAAAAAGAAAGGGAACTTTTTGAATATAATGCCCCACACCCTCCTTAAAGGGGAAGGGAGGAGTATATTTTTATAAATTTTGTAGAATAAATATTGGAGTATTAAATATATTAATTAATTGACCATAGTAGCAATTATAATTAATTGATAATCGACAAACTGCACAAAACCCAAAACAATCATCACTACAATCATCACTAATTCTTCTTTAACTCCTTTACTTTTTTTAATTTAATTAAAAAATAGGGACTAGTGACTGACTCAGGTCACACATGACCTAGGGCATTATCAGCAATTAGATTAGATTAAGTTATTCCTGGCCATTAGATATTTTTGGATTGATGGATTACTTGCTCAGCAGGTTGGTGAAAAATGTGGTGATCACACTTAACGATAAAAGAGTGAAATAGTATAATAAATGATTCTTTCTTTCATTTTTATACATCCAATCATTCATTTTTATTTTATTTTATACTATTATTCATAAATATACTTTTCTTCAAAAACATTTAAACATTTTATACTCCCTCCGTCCCATAGAAGTTGACACACTTTCCTTTTTGGTTTGTCTCACTAAAGTTGACACATTTTCTTTTTAATACATGAGACCCACACAAAAAGAATTAATTTATTTTCATGGACCCCACATATCACCTCTAATACAACTACCTACTACACATTAAATATTAGTTCTCTCACTTCACTTTACTTCACTTTACATTAAATTATTATACTCCTTAATCTTCATGCCCAAAAAAAATTATATCAACTTTTCCGAGACGGAGGGAGTATTAAGAAAAATTACATCATATTATTCACCTTTTCACATGCTTTAATTTAATATCCACATCAATTATGTAATAAATATTTAAAATATAATAAGTAATTTATTATAAATTTAAATATTTTTAATTAAATCTTATAAATATTTAAAAAACTAAATTATCCGAAAATATGAAATAACCTTTTGGATAATGTTTGTGAATTTATTATAGAGTGAGACTTGCATGCCCCTGGGTGCACACCATGCGCCTTTAGAATTTAGCATTATGGATAATGGTACATTATTTTGTTTTAAAGGGTATACACTTTAATTATTAAGGGTACACCATTTTGTTCTAAAGGGTATACACTTTTCATTAATATTTTTTTATTTTTCTTCAGAAAATAAAGGGTGCACATCTTTATACTAAAGAGTATACAATTTAACACAAAATTCTAAAATGCACCCGGGTGCACAGTATAATTAGCCTCTAAGTTATTTAAATATGAGAAGGATGGATTCATTGGGTGAGAGAGAGAAATAAAATAAAAACGATTATTATATATAATACTTTTATTAATATATTAAAGGTTTTTTTTTTGGCAAAGATTTATGTGAAACCATCTTAGGTAAGGACTTATATAAGACAGACAGAAATAATAACTTTTATAAAGGAAAGTGATAATAAATTAATAAAACGTGATAATACTATTTAATGAACAATTTATAATATAAATAAAAATAATAATTTTTATAAATGTAATAACTTATTATAGCAAAAGTGATAACTATTTTAAATGGTATCACGTGAGACGGTGTTGCCTAAAACCTACCTATTCTTATTTAGATATATCTACACATTTCTCCTCACAATGGAAAAAAAAATTATGTGCCACTTCCTAATTTATTTCATTTATTTTAAATTATCATATCTTCACATTTTCCAACTAGAAGATATATAGAATAACAGTAAAAATTATATACTAATTCTATTTAAATTTTAACCCATTAAATTAATAAATATTTATTAAATTCATTTTTTTAAAATTATATAAAATGTATAAAATATTTATTTAATATTATTTATTACTCTTTCTATCACACTAAAAAATTATATATTTTATGGAAAAGACTTGAATGAAATTGTGTTACAAATCTTAATTCCTGAAAATTATATACACGTTTTTTCTTATTTATTTACTATGTTCTTATTATTTGTAGTAGTTTAAATTTTGTTATTTATTTAATTTATTTTTAAATAAATTATATAATTTTATAAATGTGATAATATTTTTAAATAGTACTAGTATTTTTAAAGTGTGTTATTTTAAGTTATGTTATGAATAATTCATAATGACAAAGATTTGTGACGGTCTGACAGACCATTTTCATGAAATAAATTCGGTTAAAACTTGTGTGCCCGGGGGTATCGTGCGCTTCATGTGCCCATATACGCTTTAGTATGATATATCCTTTAGCATAAGGACGTGTACCTTTTATTTTCTGAAAAAAAAATTAATGAAAGTGTATATACCATTTAGAACAAAATGTTGAACCCTTATACACCTTGTGCAAGTGGGGACACAAAAGACCAACTCTATAACTTCCACGAAAAAAGATAAAAACTCATAATTTTTATAATGAAAGTGATGTCCAATTGATGAAAAGTGATAACGGTACTATTAACTAGTATTTCATGAACAATTATGGTATAAATGAAAAGCGATAATATTTTCAAAGAAAAGTGATAAAATCTTTAATAAAAAATAATAAATAATGACGAAGGTTTACGAATAATTTATAAAATGAACAAAACATGATAATATTTTTGATTAAAAAAATGAGTCTAATCAAAGAAAAGCGAAATTCTTCTTATTGAATTATTTCATGAACAATTCACTGAAAAAATAAAAATAATAATAATTTTAATATAAAGTGATGTATAATAAAGAAAAGATGATAATGGTTTAATTATGTTATTTTATGAATAATTCGTAGGATGAATAAAAAATAGTAGTAACATTTATAATATAAAGTAATACTCAATCAATGTAAAATGATAATAGACCAATTTAACTATCTAATAAATAATAATAATAATAATAATAATAATAATAATAATAATAATAATAATAATAATAATAATAAGTGTGTTCAGAATATCTAGCAGCAAACATTCCGATTTACTACAAAATTTTGAATTTTCAAAATTATAATTAATTTAGCAGCAAACATTCCGATTTACTACAAAATTTCGAATTTTCAAAATTATAATTAATTCACAAGGCATTATTTTTTCTGATTTTCTCTTAATTTAATCTAAAACATATCTAATTGAGTCAATGGATAATTTATCTCACAAATTAGACCCATAAAACGTTCTCATTTAAGGCTACCCTATCTTTTTTTTATTTGAACATCCCAATAAAATTTCACGCTCCGTTTTTTTTTTTAATATCTCACACAATAACCTCTCAAACATATTTTATTTATAAATTTTTTTTTTTTAGGATTATTCTTGGGTCTAGTGTACTGGTGCACCTGAAAAGTTATAGGGTAAAAATTAGAGTGTAGTGGGTAGTTATTATATTTTTTTAATTATTTTATTTTATTTAATAGTTAGAACTAAATAAAAATATGATCTAACGGTTTAGATTATGTAGGTGCACCGAGTGCACTGTAGTGTGTGACTCTAATTTTTATTAACAAGCAATATAGTATCATTTACATTATTTATTATTTAAAAAAATTATATTTTTAAAAAGTAAAAAAAAAAAAGTCACACAAATAATACTTATCATGATAAATAATGAAAATATTTCTTATGATATTAATTTATTTAAATAAGGTTATTATTATTATTATTTATTATCATCTCTTAATTCACCTGTTTGATTTTAAATAATTATTAATAACATATAAATTTTTATTTAAGAATAATATTATAATATAATTTAAATAATTAAATTATCTTAAATAATTATTTTTTTCCGGTAACTACTTTTAATCTCAAAATTGCAACTTAATAAATTTTGAATAAAAATTTAAAATTAAATATTCAATAAAATTAGTGTAACGATTAATCTTCTTTATTATTATTGAAACATTAAAATTTTATCGAATAAAATTAAAAAATAATTTTAAAAGAAATTTAAAATATAAAAGAATTAGCTTCATCGTTATATATTTTAAGTTATGAATCTATTTTGCATAAATTTTTAATTATATAAAAAATTATTTAATAATGTATAGTTTTTGTAACAACTATGCAAAAAAAATTGTAAAGAAATATAAAAATATATAATTGAGTAAATTAATAATGAATATCATGAATTAGGATGTATCTATGAGACGTCATCTTGATTGATAAAGTGTGTTCATGTATCTATGTACCTTCGTTCATAAGTTAGAATAATAGTTAAATGGAAATAGGTCAAGTTAAACAATGGGAAGAAGACGTTTAGCTGTTTCATATAAATAAACAAACAAAGACCAAGTTAATACCAAACCATAATTAATTATTTCAAGTTCGTCCTTGTTGGGATATTTGGTATTCTGCATTCACATGACAAAAATGTATGATCATGAGGAGGAGGAGTGCAAAAAGCTTGAATTAACTCTTGTTTCAGCCCTCACTCTTCCGGACGGATGAGAGTGTACGCCGAATACAACGAAGGAGACACAAATCCCAGGTGGAATTTCACCATTGATTACATGATAAGAGAATCAGCAATTCAGCATGCAGACAATATGATTACATGATAAGAAAATCAGCAATTCCGTTGAAGAGTCTGTTCGACAGGGCTTACCCTGTTGCTGGGCAGGGGACACTGAATCTTCTGTACGAATTTGGTTACAAAAGGCCATCATCATTGTTTTATTGGGGTAGGGAGAGGGTAATACATCTGATCGTCGTCGGAGGGTTGTTTGTGTTGATGAAGAAGACGATGATGAGTGTTCTTGATTCGTGTAATCATCATCTCTTCAAATGGATTTTACTTTTAATTCTGTTCTGTGCTGTGTGAGTTAAGTATATTATATCAATATGCCTTTTTGGGATTTGGATCCTTTCGTCAGTCTCCGATGTACGTTACAGTCTTTTGTGTTCACAATTTCAATAAAGTTTTAAATTCCACTTTTTAATCTCAATGCAATTAATCTGTGTATTTAATTATGTGTCATGACCTAGAGATTACATTGGAGAGAGAGGTTTTTCGGAAGGATAGGAAAACTCTGCAAAATTGTCTCAATAATAGCTCATTTGATCCCAAATAAAATTCTTCTTGTTATAAATATAGAGAATTGTATGAAAATTTCACAAATTATTTTTTTAAAACAAATTATGCTTTTATATCGTACTAATTAAGAGTATTACTAATGATCGATTATAAATTATGGTCAACATACTTTCATATTTAGCTCCTACTAAATAATTCATCTAACTCGGCCCCCCGCCCCCCCTGAAGATGTTGTAGCTCTACTATGTGGTTGCATTTGTGGCTCCATTTTAAAGAATATACTGTAGCAATTGGATTTCCAAGCTGCTACATTATTGATTGTATTTTTATTATTATTTATTTTTATTTTAAATAATATGTATGAGTATATTTTGTTTAAATACATAAAAATAATATTTTAAAGAAGTTTATGAGTATAATTTATGAACTACTCCCTCCGTCTCATAATATTTTTCTCACTTTTCTCATTTGTTTGTCCCACAAAATCTTTCACCCCCAAAAAAAGGAAACACCACTTTATCCAACAACCTCAAAAGTTACTTTAATTTCAAATTTGACACTTCTTTTTCACTCACACATCATTACTTTATTCTTTTTCATTACCTAAAAATACTACAATACTCTCCAAAGTTAATAAAGTTGGTCAAAAAGTACAACTTTTCTTAAACAACGTGGAACAGTAAAGATGAAAAGTTTTCCGGGACAGAGAGAATATTAAATTAATTGTATTTTGAAGGTGAATGTACGTACTAATATAATTTATAGGTGTAGAATATAGTACTCCCTCCATCCCGGAGAAGTTGGTATAATTTTTTTCTGACACGGAGATTAAGAAGTATAATAATTTAATGTAAAGTTAAGTAAAGTGAAGTGAGAGAAATAATATTTAATGTGTAGTGAGTAGTTGTATTAGAGGTGACATGTGGAGCCCATGAGTATAGATTAGTTGTTTTTGTGTGGGTCCCATGTATTAAAAAGAAAATGTGTCAACTTTAGTGAGACAAACCAAAAAGGAAAGTGTCAATTTCTATGGGATGAAGGGAGTAATATTTTAAAAAGTATGAAGAGGATGACAGCAAGCAACAGCTAACAGTTTGCAGAATTGTGGTGATATGAGTGATATTGTGTTAAAAGAGTTGAAACCAGAAATGGAAAAGCGTGCTTCCACCTTCCAACTTGAATCTTGCTTGCATTTTGAATTTGGTAATCTTCTCCATCATCATTGGACTTAGGTATGATCCTACATAGCAATTTTCCCTTTTTTTTTTTTTTTTTTTTTTTTTCATATTTCATTATTTTTTTAATTTTACTGTTTACCTGCGTGATTATTTATTTTGCTTGTTTTTCCCGATGTAACTACTAGAGTTATTAATAATATAGTGTACACTCCCTACGCTTACACTAATATATACTCCCTCCGTTCACGATTAGTTTTTGCTTTTTGGTACGTGAATTAAAAAGTATTATTATTTAATGTATAGTAGTTAGTTGTATTGGTAGGAGTGTACGTAGCTCTCATATTTTAATTGTATTAGTGAGTGTGTGTGGGTCCCATATATATATAAATTAATGGGAAAATTTCACATTTGGTCCCATAAGAATTTCTTCAGTTCAATTATAGTCCCGTAAAAATATACTGGTCCCATAGCTTGCGATTTTGGTCCCATAAGAATATTATAATCGAAAATTTTCATCCCAAATTAACTTATATTATTATAAACTACCAAATTTATATTATTTTCTGTGTTTCAAAATACATAGTTCGTTTTGATCTTGTTAATGGTACAAAATATTTCGTCAACTATTAACAATTTAAATGAAAAATTCATATGGGACTAAATCTGCCAGTTTTGGGACCTTTTTGGCATTAAACAATTCTTACGGGACTAAATATGAAATTATCCCAAAAAGGAATATAGACCCTTCAGACCTGGATGTACAAAATGAATATATATATATATATATATATATATATATATATATATATATATATATATGTATGGGTGGGACGACATCCCTCCCCGAACTAAAACTCATACTTATTTTCCTTGTCCCAGTCTTCAAATTAAGTTCACATTTTTTAATAAAGAAAATAATACTTAATCAATAATATTGATCTTTTAAAAAAAAAAATCATTAATACGTTTATTTATTTATTTATTTATTATTATTATTATAATAATATGTAAACATGTTTTTACACTATATATTAAAATTCAATGTAGGTTTCATCCTAGAGGAAACTGGAGTCAAGAGATAACTTGGGAAGTGGAATAACAATCTCTTTTGGTGGCGAAATAAATTAGTTCAGTATGTTCTGTCATCTATTCCACTTTGCCTTTCTTTCCGTCGCATACCAAACAAAGTGATCAACGAACTAATTTTTATACTAAGAAACTTTCTTTGAGAGGATGTAAGGAAAGATCTAAAATTTGTTGGATTAATTGGGAAACAGTATGCAAGGATAGAAAAATTGGGGGGTTGCATTGAGATCTTAATTGGAGGAGAGAGTTAAGGGTATGAGAATATGGTTATGCTAACAAACGTTTTGACTGTATTAACAGAGTCGTGATCAAATCTAAAGAAGAAGATAAATGACATTGGAAACATTCCTCAAATGGTTTATTTATAGCAAGGATATTTGCGGAATGAAAAAAGGCCGGAGATTTATATGAAAATGGAGATTAATTACAAAATTGTCATTTAACAGATTATAAGATTTCAAGTTATTATATGGATGTTGTTATGTGAGAATTGTAAATGGCTCATGAATTGAGATCGAATTTTACAAGAAGAAAAACTGTAATTTTATTCTTCAAAACCAAGTAATGAATAGTTGCAGAAAAACAAACTTATAGAGAGTAAAGAAAAATAGCTCCTGTAGGAACATGCCAAGTGGCAAGATTGTTGGGAGCAAGTTGGGCTGTGGTAAGCTAAACATACCCAAATTGGACAAGAGAAAACACAGTCGAGGACCAGCCAGAAGTTTTGTAAAAAGATCAGCTAGCTGCAGCTTAGAGCAGACGTGTAACAGAGTGAGGAATCCTGTCTTGTATAGATCCCGAACAAGATGACAATCAATTTCAAGATGCTTCGTGTGCTCGTGAAAGACCGGGTTTCGCGTAATGTGTATGGCAGCTTCATTGTCACATTCCAAAGGGATAGGTTTGTTAACCTGAACACCAAACTCTGAACAAACATAAGAAACTCATTGCACCTCTGAAACTGTAGTACTGAGAGCCCTATACTCTGCTTCAGCGGAAGATTTAGATACTGTGGTTTGCTTCTTGCTCTTCCAGGAAATGAGAGATCGTCCGAGAAAAATGTAATAACCTGAAATTGACCTCCTAGTATCTTTACAGGCTGCCTAATCAGCATCACTATAACCATGCAAAGAACTACTTAAAATAGAAGGATAGAATATACCGAGAGAAACATGACCTTTTAGATATCTGAGAACATGAAGAGCTGCATTCCAATGAGTATCATGAGGATTAGCAACAAACTGAGACAATTGTTGAATGGAGTAGGTAATATCTGGTCTGGTAAGATTCAAATATAAAAGCCTGCCAATCAATCTCCTATAAGGCTCGGGATCAAGAAGTGGGGTGCCTTGATCGGCTTGTAGATGAAGACTCGTGGGCAAAGGAGTGCTGGCAGAAGTGCAAAGTGTTATTTTGGTATCCTTCAAAATATCTGTGATATACTTCTTCTGACAGAGAAAAGTTCCAATATCAGTTCTTGCAATTTCCATGCCTAAAAAATATTTAGCATAACTAAGATCCTTGATGGTAAAAGTAGAGTCCAAGTAACCTTTAAGAGCAGTGATTAACTCCTCGTCAGAACCAGTAACTAATATATCGTCCACATACACCGAAAAGGCCAAAAAAGCATCTCCATGTCTGTAAGTATACAAACAATGATC
Source organism: Pogostemon cablin (assembly GCA_023678885.1). Lineage (NCBI taxonomy): Eukaryota > Viridiplantae > Streptophyta > Magnoliopsida > Lamiales > Lamiaceae > Pogostemon > Pogostemon cablin. The sequence goes on along the minus strand of CM042962.1, from coordinate 6,702,454 downwards.
ATAAGGAGACTGAGTAAAACCATAGCTAATAAGTTTGGAGCTGAACCCCTGATTTCATTGTCTACTTGCTTGCTTTAAACCATATAAGCTCTTTTTCAGTCTGCAAACCTGTCCGGGAGCAGCCAAAGTATAGCCTTGAGGTAACTTCATATATACTTCATCATCAAGAAAACCATGCAAAAAGGCATTGTTAACATCCATTTGGCAAATGGGCCAACCTTTCATAGTGGATATGTCAATGAATAATCTAACAGTACCAACCATAGCTACCGGAGAAAAAACCTCATTGTAATCAAGACCAAAAGTTTGCGAAAAACCCTTAGCCACTAAGCGAGCTTTGTATCTTTCGATACTACCATCAGGGTTGTGTTTTACTTTGCATACCCATTTGCAGCCTATGGCCTTCTTTCCTTTAGACAAGGAAACAAACTCCCAAGTATTATTAACATCTAAAGCTTTTAGCTCTCTGTTCATAGCATCCTGCCATTCAGGAAATTTACAAGCTTGCTCATAAGAGCAAGGTTCTTGGATAACTGACAAATGATTTAAGAACTCAGCATATGCAGGGTGATAAGTGATATGATGAGTGGAAGGAGAGGATGCAACAGGAACTAAAAAAACACAATCTTGCAGCCATAAAGGTTTGGATTTTTGTCTTGTACTCTTTCTAGTCATATCATTTGAAATGGAAGTGGGGATGGAATTTTCAGTGGGCATGGAATTTTCAGAAGGTATGACACCAATATCGATAGGGCTAGAGACGGATGTGGAAGGGGGGTGAGGAGATGGATTCTCAGAATCAGAATTAGAATAAGATGGCTGAGTAGAAAACAGAGGAGTATGATCAGTAGAAAATGGAGGAGGATGTTGAGGAGCAAAAGGAAATATGGAGGGAAAAAATTTGACATATCTGGAAACAAAAATGGAGGCAGAATCAATATCATAAAGCCTAAAACCTTTTTAACCACTGACATATCCAAGAAAAACACATTTGTGGGACCTGGAGCTGAATTTAGAAATCTTGGGATGTATATTTGCAGCATAAGCTAGACAACCAAATGGGTGCAGCTTTGTATAATCCGGAACATGCCCATATAATATTTCATGGGGAGATTTCCATGAAAGAATGGAAGTAGGTAACATGTTTATGATCTGAGCGGAAAGCAGGACTGAATAGCCCCAAAATTTAATAGGCATATGAGAATGAAACATGATAGACCTGGATACCTCAAGAATGTGTTTGTGTTTTCTTTCTACGACACCATTCTGTTGAGGTGTGTAGACACAACTAGTTTGATGTAGAATGCCAAGGGAAGAAAGAAAATCTTGACAAGAGCGACTTGTAAATTCAGAACCATTATCACTTCTAAGAGTTTTGACACCTTTCTGAAATTGTGTCCTAACCATGAAGAGGAAATGTTTGAGATAAGAAACTGTTTGAGCTTTGTGACTCATGAGATATACCTAAGTCCCTCTACTGAAATCATCAACAATGGTCAGAAAATAAGGAGTATTAGTAAGAGTTACCTCATGACAGGGTCCCCAAATATCAACATGTATCAAGTAAAAAATGGCCCCAGATTGTATACTGGAAGAAGAGAAAGGCAATCTGTGTTGCTTGGCTTTGAAACATGCTTCACAGGATTTTATAGACTCAACATCTTTACAGACACGTTGAAGAAGAGGAATATGCTGTAAAGTGTTAATAGAGGCATGGCCTAAAACATGGTGCCAAGTACCAAGAGTGTGAGTACAGGACAAAGAGAAATTATCAGAGATGGGTGCAGGAGGAAGATCAAGAATATAAAGCTTGTGGAGAAATTTTCCAGTGGCTAGAAGTTTATCACTTTTCAAGTCATGTATAAGGCAATAATCAGGTGTGAAAACACATTTCATTCGGGACGATGAAGTTAAGTGAGGAACAGAAAGCAAGTTATACTTGAAAGATGACACAAAAAGAATATCAGTCAAGGTGAAATTACTGTGTAAGGTCACTGTCCCAGATTGAAGGATTTTTATGGTGGAGCCATCAGGAAGAAGCACAGAAATCGGATGAGCTAAAGAAAATAAAGAATCAAATGATGAAATACGATTGCACATGTGTTTACTCACACCACTATCAATAATCCAAGAATCCTTCCCCAAATCAGCAAACATGCAACAATCAGAGTCGACAATGGATGGAGTAAATTTACCCACACCAGCAGGGGTAGAATGCAAAAATTTTGGAGAATTGGATCCAAAGAACTTCGCCATCTCTCTCCGAAACATGGCGGAAAAATCAAAACATGTAGTAGAATCAGCATTTGTAGAGGGCTTCCTCCATCTATCTTTGAACTTCTTATACCACTGAGGAACGCCATGTAACTTGAAACAAGAAGAAATCGCATGCCCTTTCAACGAGCAATGAGCACAGATCAGGCGATCCTTCGCCGTTTTAGGAAACCATTGAGATCTTCTCTCCATTTTCAAGAACAGATCGTCTACCTGTTAATTCATACCATGTGAGAATTGTAAATGGCTTATGAATTGAGATCGAATTTTACAAGAAGAAAAACTGTAATTTTATTCTTCAAAACCAAGTAATGAATAGTTGCAGAAAAACAAACTTATAGAGAGTAAAAAAAAATAGCTCCTGTAGGAACATGCCAAGTGGCAAGGTTGTTGGGAGCACATCAAAAATATCTACTGCATAAACATGTGCACATGTTACATGGGAGACTACCAACAAGGAACAAACTCAACCGAATTGGTATCATTTCAAATCCAGATGATATGCACTGCTCGTGGGATTGTATGGAACCTGGAGATGTTTCTCATCTATTCTTCACTTGTGCTGTACCTTGAAAGATTTGGCATCGAATTCATGTTTGGTTAGTGAGGAAATGACACCTCACATACATCCTACCATTAATTTTCTTCAATACGAAGAAAGCTTGGATGGCAAGACAGAAGTTTTCATTGCCTCAACAATATGGGTTGTGGTGACTTGGACGATGTTGAGGTATAGGAATAATGGTGTTCAATGGGCACCCATTTATGTTAAAGAAATTAATCTTTGAGGCTAAACCAAGATCTTGGTTACAACTATTATTGAAGTTGGTGGACTTTTGGAATATCAGTGCCTTGGAGTGGTATAAATGCCCACGAAATTGTTATCAATTAATTAACAAATTCTGCTTGGTTTTAATTTCTACATGCATGGTTTTTGCTGTGATGTAATAATAAGGCTGTGATGTTTTTGCTCTTGAAGCATCCTTTTGCTCTTGAAACATTTTTCTCAATTGAATAAAACTTTTGCTTGACAGAAATACAAATCAAGTAATCTAATAATTCAAACAAAGGTTCAGTCAATATTACAAAACAAAAACAATACAATGAAGATGATACAATATATTACACTTGAACTTAACTAAGACCTAAAGTAAGCAACAATAAACAATGGCCATTAGGCCATTATTTGTCACACCAATTCATTAGCTTTCAAGTAAAACGTAACCCTAGATCACAGTTTCAGTTTCTGTGCATCTAAATCGACGGCGAGATCGTCTACAATGAGGCTTCCGGAAACCAACGGAATGATCTCTGAGACGAGGCCACCAAGAGTGGCAACATCAATAATCTGTTCTTTAATTTCAGGAATATTGTGCTTCTGATTATGACTTAATTCCATCTCTATTTGAGGAAGCTTTTCTGCCAACATGACTTTTTTCGACCCCTTGTACATTACATACAACACCATTTGGATCACCCCAAAGATGAACCCTAGAACATTAGGAATCTGTATGTATATATACAATTTCAAAAAATTAAATATATCATGTAAGAATGCATTTTTAGAAGAAAAAAAAAATGTTTACTGAACTATATATGTTTGATATATATATATATATATATATATATATATATATATATATGCATGTATATGTGATGTTATATACTTACAGCAATGTTGTAGTCTTTTCTGAGTAAGCCATATAAGAACCACACGACAGCACTTAGTGTTAGAAAAAATGAGAGGAGAAACGACATGTATTCTACACTCTTGGTTCGTATAACTTGTCTCTGTGGATGGATACATGCATGCACAAAATTGAGTTATATACTATACATTAATATAGACATATATTTCACTAAAATAATGAAAAAAAATGTATAATGACATGACTTACCACAGCACCCAAAGGCGCAACAAACACACACAAGGAGAAAACAAGGCAAATCCATCCCACAACACTGGCACGAGTAGTGCCTTGTGTGAGAAATTGAGTGAGCACAACAATGAGGCCCAATGCGACGACGTTTAGTAGAAATAAGAGGCCCACAGTTTGCAGCTGCAAAATATATTTTAATAGAATCAACAATAGAACTCGCAAAAGATGCGATGTCTCATACAAGTTTTATTTGCTAGTGTTACACGTACCCTAGCCGCTCTAGGTGCGTAGAAGAGGTAGAAAGAGATGTAGACAATCTGAATAAAACAACCAACGGAGTTGATGGTAATAAGAAGGGTGGTATCTGGTTTCAAGAAAGCATAATATATCCATAGAACAGCACTGAACAGTCCCACCACGTATGGCACTGATTGGAACCCTTGGGTTGATTTTTTCCGGTATATTTGATAAAATGTTGGCCTGAATATATACAAAAAATTATTTGATTTTAATTAGATTAATACAAGTTGAGATATATATATTGATCATGCAGATGTTGATGGACTTACACTGGTGCAAGGAAAACCATGAAGGAGACAATGTTGCCTGAAAATATTCATCAATAATTAATTATGATAATTGAATTAAATTAAAAATAACAAGATCATATGATATTTATGCATCTGCATGAATTGCATGGAACTTTTACGTAGAAAGAAAGAATGTTGCATACAAAATGCATGATGTAGCTTTTTTTGTCTGTATCTAAATTAATTTGAGAAAACAAGACAAGAAGAAGAAGATGGAATATGAAAGAGGAGAATTGAAAATAGTACCTAAAAGGCCAAAGGCAAAAGCCAAGTAAGCAGTACTCATTTCTCTCTCGATAGATCGATGTAAGACGAATTAGAAACTGTTGTTAGAAAACCTTGAAGCACGATTAAGAATGGTGGAGCAACATCCATTTATATAGAGGGGGAATAAACTTCGTCATTATCATAATTATAAATTAATAAAAAAAGAAAAGGAAAAAAAAAAAGGAAGATTGAAGGAAAAGAGTAGTGGGAGGGTTGAATCTTTACAGTTGTTAGAGACTAAAAAGAGTGGTGAATTTATCAGAATCCGAATAGCTTTTTGTTACCCCCTCAAATGCTCCATTAAGCCTAATTCGGGTAATTCCAACCCATCCACACACCCCACCCACCCCACCCCCCATGACCACCTTTTGTTTGTGTGCAGAGGGCCTAAACCAAGTTGGACCCACGTGGGCCTTTGTGACGTGTCACCCACCCATCCAATTGGGTTTAAGGGTTACAACTCATACTTCAGTTTCTAGTATTGTTTGATGCTTCCATGGTTGAACCCTACATGTGTTCTTATACTGCAAAATTACCAATTCTAGTACCACCCCAGCAACCAATCACTCCTTGCCAACTCACCATCAATAATACATATTGCCACTTGGAGTTCCTGTTTCTTGTGCACTATATATCAAGTTGTCTTTTAATTTGCATGATCTCATCAAGATTATGAAATGTAATTGCTTGATCAGTGGTTGATTAATGGAAATACTTCTTCCGTCTCTTAGAGCAATAAGAACAATTTATATTTTCGTCGTCTCCTAATGTTGTGAACAATTCAAAAATGATAAAATCATTCAACATAATATCCTCACAATACACTTTAATCTCAAATTTGATATCAATAACTAACACAAATAACATAATTTATATTTTTTTATACTTAAAAAGACTAAACTACCCGATAAAAGTTTAAAAAAAAGCATTTTCTTAATTCCATGAAAAGTCAATTGTTCCTAATTAATCGGGACGGAGGGAGTAAATAATAAAGTAACTAATGTGATCTTTTGTAAACTACTACCTCCGTCACAGGAAAGTCTGCACCTCTATTCCCGTCGCGGAGATTAAGAAAGTGATAACTTTTAGGGGTATTATGATATTTTTTTGTAATAAAATAAATGATAAAGTATGTTAGGTGTGTTAGGTATGGGTGGCTTTTTTTTGTAAATAAAGTGTATGGAGAAAGGTGATTGTATTTGACTTTTTGCTTTTTTAGGGATGTGCAAACTTTTGTGGGACAACCCAATATGGAAAGTGTGTCATCTGAAATGGGACGGAGAGTACTAATTTTTACAAATTTTAAAGTGTGAAAAGCGTATAGTTATGACTTAGGAACAAATTAGGAGGCAAGTGTGAAGAGTGTAATGTGGATGATTGAAGCATGTTGCATCTACTATATTCATTCTTTTGGTTATTTCTTTTTTACTTGCGATTTCCTCTCTCATGATATATATGATCATGATCACTCCTATAAACTTAATAGCTTGAAAATATTGGAAGAAGAGTGAGGCTCTTGTGCGTCCACTAAGTCAATGAATAATATATAATGTTAAAAAAAATAGATTTGGGCCCGGGCGCACAAGAGACTTTGTCTTGGAAGAATATTTGTATGTGGCAAAGTCATTTTAGAGAAGGATTAGTATTGTAACTATTTTTGCTAATGTTGTTTCTATATGACAGTAGGTATCAATGGTGATCTAGTTTTCCTTACATCTTTAATAGTTGAATATATTTGAATCCAATGTTGCTATATATGGACATGAGTACACCAACTTGCTATGTATAAATGGAATGTCATCATTTTCTCCTTGGAGACTAGTGTTGGGTTAGCACTACAGCAGTTGTACTCTAGTTTTTTTAGCCCTCAAGTAGTGTTTATAGTCTCTCTGGTTCAATTAACTTTTCACTGTTATTACTTACTCACTCCGTACCATAGAAGTAGATATAATTTTTTTTGGGCACGGAGATTAAAGAGTATAATAATTTAATGTAAAGTAGAATAAAATGAAGTGAGAGAAATAATATTTAATGTGTAGTGGATAGTTGTATTTGAGGTGATATATGGGGCCCATGAGAATAGATTAATTGTTTTTTGTGTGGATCCATGTATTAAAAAGGAAATGTGTCAACTTTAGTGGGACAAACAAAAAAGGAAAGTGTGTCAACTTCTATGGGATGAAGGGAGTATTATGGATATAAAAATTTAAGAAATGCTTAACCTTATTAATAACTTTAATTGGGAGTAATATAGGATTTTTAAGTAATAAATTAATAATAAAGTAAGCTATGTGTATTGGGTGGAGATGCATTTTTAAATATAATAATGTATTTAAAGGATGTTTATTTTGTAACTTTTGTTGTAATAAAACAAATAAATGATGGAAGAGTTAAAAGAGTGTAATAAGAAGGGGATTAAATAACCCCCTTCATCCTAAATTGTGCACATTTGCTTCTTTCACAAGATTAAGAATAAAGAATAGTAATTTTTTAATTAATTTTGTAAGCGGAATATAATATTTAAGTAATTATTATGAGTATGTTATTTGCATTGGTCTAATAAACAAACGTAGAATTGCAAGATTTGAATTCTTTCTCCAGAGTCACAACTAGGGCGTTGGCAGTCTTTGTGACCACCCTTTCTCGTACAGCTATGAACCGCCGTCTTCTATCCGCCGCCTCCGCCACCTTTACTTGCAGAAACCCACTTCGTCTCCCGCTGCCTCCACCACTGACGGAATCACCACCGCTTCTCCTCCAACTGTCGATAAAGACTCTTCTTCTCCCTGCCGCCGCCTCCGCCTCCGCCATCTATACTTGCACAAACCCACTTCCCCTGCCGCCGCCTTAACTTCCACCACTGACGGAAAATTCGAAATCCTTGTAAAAAATTTCAAGAAAAACTCAACCTTTAAGGGCTTTCGGCGAAATCGATCTATGTACAAGGCCACCGTCGGCCGCCTTGCGAAAGCCGGCCACTTCGATTACGTCCACGACATTCTCGATCACCAAAAGCAGTACCCAGAAATACAGAACGAACATTTTGTTTCTCGCCTTATTTGTAGAATCACGCACTCCAGCTGTTCGACGAAATGCCTGAGTTAAAATGCCCCCACACCGTTATCTCGTTTAATGCCCTCATGTCTGCCGGTTTAGCTTCTAAAAACTACAACAAAACGATCGAGCTCTTCGAAAAACTTCCCGCAAAACTGTCTGTAGAGCCAAATGCTATCTCTTTCACCACTATCATGAAAGCATTCTGCAAATTGGGGTTGCTGGATAAGGCAGAGTCAGTGCTCGAAGAGATGGAGAAAGATGGTGTGAAACCAAATGCCATAACGTTTCACACTCTCTTGCATGAATTTTATAGCAGTGGTAGATTTTCTGAGGGGGAGAAATTATGGAACTTGATGTGAGAGAAGGAAATCACTCCTGATTTGAGATGCTATAACTCAAGGATGGATGGTTTGGTGAAGGAGAAAAAAATATTGGAAGCCATAGAAGTGTTTGAAGAGATGGAGAAGAGTTTGAAGGCAAATTACTACAGTTACAATGTTTTTATCAATGGCTTTGTTAGTGAGGGCAATGTTGAAGAGATGGCTTTTATCAATCCCAATCATTTCACATTTAATAAACTGATTGAATTTTCTCTTCGTGAGAATGATCCTGATTTTACATTCGAGTTGTGCAAGAAGAGTGTTGTTTGTCTGAAGAACAAGATTTCAAGCAAGACCATGCAAAAAGTGATCAACAAGCTCGTTGAGAATTTGAAAATGGACAAGGCAAAGGAACTATTGGAGCTGCTTAATTCAACGATGGGATCAATCTATGGTAATCTCTCTCTGCCATCAGAAAAAAACTAGTGATTCCATGCATACATTTTCTCATGCTATTTTATATTTTATATTAACTTTCTTGCAGCATAACCATTATTAAGCTGATTTCCTATTGAATTGGAAGGATGAAAATTTTGACAATTGATGTTGGATTTCACTCCTATTAGATTCTTTACATGTATTATTTGATGAGGATTAATAAGATCACTTTTAGAAAATATGATATGTACCCTTGTTGTAAGAATTTGTTGTATTTAGGTAATTGTTCAAACCAACGTGATGGATGGGATTCCTTTTAAAGCATGAGAAAAAATAAAATATGAGCAAGTAAATGTGAAAAGTAGAAAACATTAGAGTGATGAAGAGCATAGTAAAATGGGAACAAAACAGACATAATTTGGAGTCTGCAGACTGATGGTGGATGTTTGAGTATTTCAGAATTAATTAACTGTGCTCTCATATACGGCATACGGGTATACGGGACAGTGCAAATTTATTTCATGTTTCCAAGTAATCTTGATCTTGTTTTCTTTTGAACACTCACAAAATGGGTATTAGCTGCCATTGAAATGTTCATTGAGTTGGAGAAAAGGGGTTGATTGATACCCATTATTAACTCTGGTTATGATACAATATGTTAGAGGGTTTGTAAGTGAAGACGATATTCAGGAGGCGAAGAAATGTTATGACATGATGCTAGCTATAGAGTGAATGCCTCTCAGTTCTTTAGTCTTAGGAAAAGGATATCTAGTGAGCAATCGGAAATGGACCAGGCAAAGGTATTATTCTAAGTTAAGTAACTCGACGAGGAGATGGGAATGTGATATGATACGTCTCACTGCCAGCAACTGGTATGTGCAAACGTTTCGTTGCTTCATCTGATCATGTTTTCCTTTATTATGTGATTTTCCATCTTCCAATGCAGTTATTGCTTCTCTTTTATCATGAGAATGAGTTGTTAATTTGGAATAAAATAGTGTCTTGGTGTTTGATGGGAAAAAAACATTAAAAGCTATTCAACTAGAATTTGGAGTTGTCATGGCAGAAGAGGTCTAGATGCTTAAAAAGACTTTTTTTTTTTTAACAAAAGATTATGTTGGCTGGGTATGCATTATTGAATACTCCCAAGTTTTTATGGAAACACATGCACCTTCGTATCTCGTTTATGGATGCGTTTTCTAAGTGTACACTAAGCCATCTAAGTAGATAATGATTATTTTGGGTTTTCGTGGGGTTTAAAAATCAATTGAATACATGTGTTTGTTTCATGTTTTTAACACGATAGATTGATTTTAACTTTATGTCAAATTAATATGGAAAAAAATATACATGACCTCACACATATTACTAATATAATTACCATAAAATAATTATGCCCATTATCTCATGTGCAAAAAACAAGTGGATACTTAGTGATGAACAAAGAGAGTATTAATTTTTATCTAAGAAAAGAGATTGAAGATAAAGAGAGAAAATAATATTAATTGAAGAGAGATTGTAGGAAGGCCTGTGTAGGTGATTTTGAAATAAAAAATCTGATTTTCAAAACTAGAAACAAACATTATGTTTGGGTTTAATGTTTATTATTAAATTTTAGACTTTGTAAGAGTAGTACTAGTTTTTATCATTTTTAAATAGACTAGATATTTGAAACGTGCTACGCATGTTGCTTGAATGTTATATATTGTGATATATTTTAAAATAAGTTACTATAATTTTAAATTTAATATTTCAAGTCTCCATTAGTCCACTCGAAAGAGATATATTTATTTTTTCACGTAGTTTAAGAAGTATTATTATTTAATGAATAGTGAGTAGTTGTAATAGTGAAGTGTATGAGTCATATATTAATTGTATTAGTAATGTCTGTATCCTCTAGTCATGTGTGTTTAAAAGGGGAAATATAATCCTTTCCTACAAATGTACAAAATGACAAAATGTATAGAAGAAAAGAGTATAAAATTAAAATATGATATGCTTCCTTCCCCTTGAGTATCTCCGCACATATATGAGTACGTGGAGATTTTAAACCATGTAATTTTTAGTTATAGATTATTAAGATACTAAAGAAGTATTTTGATAATTAAAATAAAAAAGTGAACATTAAACTTGTTGGGTTTAGGTTAATAAAGTTTAAAATGTAGATAGTGCTTAAGTTTTAGCAGGGTGCTTGTGATAATGTTTTTGTAAAATATTCCCTCCAAACCTTCTATTTTATTAGTTTTACATGGATATTAAGAAATATTACTTTGTAGAAATATTTCTTTTAGTAAATAAATGATAAATATATTAAATTTGGTATGAGTGATATTATTATAAATAGTGTAAGAGAGAAGTTACTTCTTTTAATTTTTTACTATTTTAAAATTTTGGAAACTTTTTTATGATGGATTAGAATAAAAAATGTGAAAAATTAATTTGGAGACAGATAGAGTATATTATATGTATTGAGTGAGATAGATATTTTTGGAATTAAAGTTTATCTTAAGATTATTTGATTGATTAAATTAAAAATGAATATAAATATATTTTAATTTTCATTCCTATAAATATAAACTTACAATAAAATAATTAGTTAAGCAAGAACACGATCTCTCCGAAAAGAAAAAAGAAGACTAAAGCCTATCCAAGATGCCCCACCAATCAAAAAAGGCACTGCAAAGTGAATACTTATTATATTAACAACCACGTTTCTAATTTACATATTAAATATATTAAATACTACAATGGAGCCTTGCATCAGACATGTTAGTCACTTTTTCTTGATGCAAGGCTCCATTGTAGTGTTTCCATGGCTGCAAATATATATCTCCCTAGCATCTCGATTCTAAACATCCACTGGCCTCTGCTGCTTAATCACACTTCACATCCACTGGCCTCCACCGTTTAACCACACTTCACATTCCAAAATGTTAATATATAGATGTAGAAGTTTAATAGTCGCACGAAGATTACAAATAAATTTTGTATACTTTGTAAAAATTAAATTAAATAAAATTATGAAATAAATTACCTAAAAAATAAAAGACAATAAATTAAAGGTATTTATGGTTGGAGTTACAAATAACTTTTGTATATCCTATGCGTTGAGTATGTAATTAAATAATGAAATAAAATCAATGAAAAATGAAAAGACAATATTTTAGGTTTATTGATTGTAGGAGCTCAAAAGACATTTTTATTTTTAATTGCATGTGATGATAATGATTAATACATTGATGATTATAAGACTATATGACATGCATGCATGTAATAAAGAAAAAAGGTATGTAGTTAAATAATGAAATAAAATCAATGAAAAATGAAAAGACAAAGTTTTAGGTTTATTGATTGTAGGAGCTCAAAAGACATTTTTATTTTTAATTGCATGTGATGATAATGATTAATACATTGATGATTATAAGTAGGTAATACTATATGACATGCATGTAATAAAGAAAAAAGGGTGAGGAGAAAATTGGAAAAAAAATATTTTACATACAAGGCACTTTTAATATATTAGGATAATTTATGTGAAATATGGCCAAAAACAAACTCATTCATATATAAAACTCCTTACCTACCAAGTCAAATAGAATATACTCCCTCCGTCCCAAAAGAATTGACACATTTTTTTTGGGCACGGAGATTAAGGAGTATAATAATTTAATGTAAGGTGAAGTGAGAGAAATAATATTTAATATGCAGTAGGTAGTTGTATTAGTGGTGTGTGTGATGTGTGTGTGTGAGTTCATGTAAATAAATAAATTGTTTTTGTGTGAGTCTCATATCTTTTAAAAAAAATATGTCAATTTCTATGGAACAACTCAAAAAGAAAGTGTGTCAATATCTTTGGGACGGAGGGAATAAATCATAAGGGTGAATCATAGTCGTAAGGGTGAATGTAATACATCAATTCAATCAATTGTATTAAAATGTTTTGCCAAACAAATTTAGCATTTGAGCTCATTTTTAACATAATCTCCTAGTATTAAAAAAAAAAAAAAAAAAAAAAAGAGAGAGATCTGAAGCCACTAATCAGTTATCAGGCTATCTTTCCAGCCCATTTTTAACCTTATTTCATCTTCTAGCCCACTTTAATTTTAGGCCACTTTGTGCCCAAATAGCCATTTAGAAGCTGCATCACTTCCATCCCAAATCAATCAAATACTCATTAATTATCTTGAAATCAATAAATATTTCGGAAGTGATATTTTGTGTATCTATTTGTATTAATTCCATTCAATATAATTTTTTTTATTTAGTTATTCATTAACCAAACTAACTAGAAATTTAAAAATTATTTACATATAAATTTTTATTCACACAACATTATTTACAAAAAAATCACACTTACCTAACACACATAACATACGTTATCATTTATTTTATTACCAAAAATATCATAATACCCTTAAAAATATCATTTTTCTTAATATACGTGACTAGTGTGCAAATATTTGTGAGACAGAGGGAGTATGTATTACATGGAAATTGGGTCGGATCTCAACGAAGGGACGTGAACCCCTGCGCCCATTTCTAAACACACATGAGTTTTTTTCGTACCTTTTCACTTTAAGGGTTGGCTATTTGCACCCTCGAATTTACTGAACGTACCCCTATTAATATTTAAATTAAAACATTCATGTTTAATAAGACAAAAATACCCTTATAAAAAATTATATATTAAATCCATATTATTCATATCCTATATTTAAATTTACCCCATATATTAAACCCTAATTTAAGAATCCTAAAACTCTACATTAATTCAATATCTTACACTTAATTTTAAAACCGGATTTTGAGCGCCGCCATCATCTACAATAAGAGCGACGCCTGAAATGATAATGTATGTTGGTTGCCACCATTTTTAATTAATCTTAGTATTTGAATTAATGAATTAAATGAAATGATTAATTGTGCAGTGAATATTCTGGGTGGCCATTGATTGGGGCATCACTGTATCACCTCACTCTGCTCCTAATATTCACAATATTTTTAAACAAAAACTCCGACTTTTATTTATATATAAACAGATACTCCGATTGATTAATTAATCTTAATATGAGTTTTTTTCTCAAAAATTAATTATAACGTATTAACTTGGTTGAATAAAAAAGAATGAAGAAGAATACGCATACGAATCAAGTGGCCGGAATAGGTGGTAATAAAGTGGTTGTCGGAAATAATTCGATTGATGGATTTAAAGAAGATGAAAATGCTTCATTGGGTATATTTAGTAATTAAAAATTGGATTTATAATTAAAAGGTCAAAATTGTCTTTATTGGGGTGGGTATGTTTAGCGATATGTATATGTTTTTTATTAAAATACATTGAGGTGCATTTAGTAAATGGGGTATGTTAAGTGAATATGGGGGTGCGAATAGCAGATCCCTTCACTTTATTAATTCACATCTAACAATTGTAACTTATTATTATTATTATTATTAAACTACTGAAAATATTTTTTTCTTTTTCTTTTACTTTATTTATACATTTAAGAAATAATTTTCTTATGCACGCATAAAACACACATAAAATACAAAATAAAGGAATACTTTTTTTTTCATCTACCCAATTGTACTATGTTATGCATATTTAGAAATTGTTGTAAATATGTAATAACTCTTGATTTTGTGTAACTAAATTGAGGAAACATATTAATAAAAATTAGTTCATATTATCATATTAGAACCTCAAGTGGGCGTTCCTATTATACAACTAATAAAACCTCTGTTATAAATTTTAGATGAATGAGAAAATAATTAAGAAAAGGATATGAAATTATGAAAGGATAGCAATACATTTAATCACATACTATTATTTATTTTGAAATAGGACATAAATTATTTCCTCCATTCACTCAAAAGTAATCATTTTTTTTCATATGAATTAAGGAGTATTACTATTATTTTATATAAAGCGTGTAGTAATAGTATCAATGGTGAGTGATGGCCATGTGTGTGTCTTTTTTGCTAAAAAAATAAAATGGATACTTTTAGGGAGTGTTTGGTCCACATTAAATTAATAATACTCATTCCATGGGCTTTAAAAATTTACTAAAATAAAAGTTTACAGACTAATTACACTTAAAATAGCTTGATTTCTTTTTAAAATAAAAATAGTGAAGATAAAGATAATTAAAAGTAAATAGAGTTTAGAGATAATGGAGGAAGGAATGCAGTGACTTTCCATTATAATAAAGATTGCATCACACATGTACCTTGGGCCTTTTTAAACAATTTAATTATATTATAAATTTATTAATTGTATAATAGGAGGAAATGATTGAGATGAACTCATTGATACATTTTTTATAATGATAAAACGTTATCTCCCATAATTAGTGAATTGTTAGGATATTGGGTGCAACTAGCATGAATTGGATTATTTACAAGGCAATAACTTATGTAAAAATAATAATAGCAGTTGCACTGGAAAGTAGAAAACTTACCCTTATATATAACTGTATTAATATGTAACACGAGGTAATTAATTTGTTTTTCAAGTATTTTGGGAAGTTTTTGGAAAAGTATTGTGTGATATCGTCTAAACCATATATATATACTACGTTTTCCTAATTAATTATTATTTTTTATTAAAAATATTATTACTTTTTCTAAAAATGTTTTCACTTTTAATTTATATTATAAATTATTTATAAAATAATTTACAACACTATTATCATTTTTCATTAACGAGCTCCTGTCACTTTTCCATATAAAAGAATATCACTTCTTATACGTGAGAAGTTATTACACGAATGTCTCGCAACACGTGTGTTTCTAATTACCCAAAAACCAAATTACTTCAAATTATGATTGTAAAATTAATAGAAAATAATATTATTTCTTTATATAAAAAAAAGGTGGAACACTAAACGTGCGTAAACATAAAAACACAACGAGTACTTCATACTTTTTTATATACATACATAAATAAATGATAAACGTTTTTTCCTTTTTTTTTTTGTTTTTTTGTTAATATAGACAAGCACTTCTAAATCTCAAAATATGTGCATTGGAACACGTAGGACCCGTATGCACTCCGAATCTAATTAACATTATTCATGTCTTAATTTTAAAACTTCCCACCTAGATATTTGTTTATACAAAAAATATT
This sequence comes from Pogostemon cablin, assembly GCA_023678885.1. NCBI lineage: Eukaryota > Viridiplantae > Streptophyta > Magnoliopsida > Lamiales > Lamiaceae > Pogostemon > Pogostemon cablin. The sequence continues at coordinate 6,686,502 of CM042962.1, read as the reverse complement.
TTTAGATGCATAAAATATACTTTCTTTTTCCAATTACAATCTTTTACACATTTTAATTTGGTGTTTTATTTCAATCTTTATATTTCTCATCTTGATAGATGAGGTTAAAAGAAAACAATTAATTTTTTCATGGGATCCACATACAATACTAATACAAAAATTCATTTTACATTAAATATTATACTCACTACACATACATTAAAAAATTATATTCCTTAATCTTCGCAAAAAAATCAAACACATTATAATTTCCGCAGAAAAAACAAACATATATAAAGATTGAAACGGAAGGATGGAGAAGGGAGTATATATATAAATACTTTTAGAGAAAGTACTATCACTATAAAAAAAAGTATTTTTTAGCAACCGAATTTAGTAACGGAATTCAATCCGTTGCTAATTATCAATGGATTAGCAACAAAAATGACATTTTTGTTTTAGCAACAGAATGCCAACAGATTTATTCTCTATTTTAGCAATGAAATTCAATTCGTTGGTAATTACCAACGGATTACCAAGGAAATCATTATATAAATTACCAACGGAATTATTAGCAACGAATTAACAACGTAATTATTTACCAACGAAATTGATTTTTTGTTGCTAAAAATTTACCAAACACCACTTTACCAACGGAATTTTACCAACGGATTCCGTTGTTAGTCCGTTGGTAAACCAATTTAACAATAGAATTAAGGCTCTTAGCAACGGAATATTATATTATTAAAAAACAGTTTTTTTAGTGTATATCCTATTTATACACTCCTAATGATGGAGTGTTACTTTTTCTATGACAAATTGTTACTTTCAAGAATAGTGAGTAATAATTCCTTCGTCTAGTATTAATTTTATAAATAAATTAAAGTATATATATATAATATAAGTTAAAGTATATGATATTTTAGTGAGTAGTTGATAAATTTAATAATTAGTTGTATTATAACGAAATTAATATTTATAGAATATAATTTTAAAAATATAAAATAGTATTACCCTCTCTCTAAGAATATAATAGTAATCACTATTCTTTAAGATCATAATCCTTTTTAAGAGTAGTTGATCATATATCACAAATTAGAGTAAACATTACCACATGCATTTTCCACAAATTAGAGTAAACATTACCACATGCATTTTCCAATTGTTACCACATGCATTGATCATTAGCACAAAGTAGTTGATCAAGTAATTGAAGACTATCCAAATCCAAAAATTACCACATGCATTTCATTACTATATAAATTGCGTAAACATACTCCATCCGTTTTATAAATGTTACTCCCTATCACATAACTAACTTTTACATTTTCTTCGATGGTTTGTCCCACAATAATTTTCACAAAAAAAATTTAACAACCTCAAAAGTTACTTTAATTTCAAATTTGTTACTCATTTTTCACTCATAACATTACTTTACACATTATTTATTACCTAAAAAAAAACTAAAATACCATTAATAATCAATAAAGTTGGTCAAAAAAGTAAAATTTCTTAAACAACGTAGAACATGTAAATGTAAAAATTTTAATGGGACTGAGGGAGTATTAAATTTATGGTTTGCACGAAAATTAAAAATTAGTATAATATTTTAATGTGTACTGGATATATATATATACATACATACATATATATAAATATGTATAATTAACAGTACAAAAAAATTATTTTTTACCAACGGAATATTCTTTTGGTAAAAGTATTAATTCCCTTGTTAAATGAGTTTACCAACGGATTAGCAACTGAATCCGTTGGTAAATTTCTGTTAGTAAAGTGGTGGTTGGTAAATTTTTAGCAACAAAAATTCAATTTTGTTGGTAAATAATTCCGTTGATAATTTATATAATGATTCCCTTACTAATCTGATGGTAATTACAACGGATTGAATTCCGTTGGTAAAATAGAGAATAAATCCGTTGACATTCCGTTGCTAAAATAAAAATGTCATTTTTGTTACTAATCCGTTGCTAATTGCCAACGGATCGAATTCCGTTTGTAAATTCCGTTGTTAAAAAATAGGAGTAATTTTTTTGTAGTGGTTGTATTAGTGTTGTATGTCATGAATTATATATATATATATATATATATATATATATATATATATATATATATATATATATAAATTATTTTGGATTGATCTCGTTAATTAAAAATAGAAATTGGGAGTCTAAAATGCAACCACAGATTAATTAGGACAGAAATAATACATAATAATGGGAAAATAAATGCCTTCTTTTTTTTTTTCTTTTGGGCATTTATAATTGTATCCCAAAGAAAAATGTATATATCTTGCATTTGGCCTACCGATTCATTTTCACTTACATAAATTAATAATGACAGTTAGTAGCAATCATGAATTCAATCATCACAAATTATTTTGATTACATTTGTCTGTTCCATTAACTTTTCATCATTATATATATAAATATAAATTTTCTTTGACGGTGACAACTTAGATAATGTATAATATAGTATTACATGGCGTACGACAACATACTTCGTATTATAAATACTCCCTCCCATCTCAATTTATTTTTCACAATTATCGTAAACACAAAATTTTTTTAAAAAAATAAAAGATTTTTTAACTAATTTTATTGATTTTTGAAGATTAATATAATTTTTTTAAATAATAAATAAATTACAAAATATGTAATGTGTGTTAAGTGTCGGTTGTAAAATTTTAATTAAAATGTACTTTTAGGGGTAGAAATTAATGTGTCATGTGATTTTTTTTAATGGTAAATTTTAATGTGGGATAGACGAAAACGGAAAGTGTGAATTTAATTTGGGATGGAGGGAGTACTTCTCTAATTTTGAAAATGTTAGGAGTATATTTTTTTTAATATGAATTGTAAAAAATAACCAATTTAAATTGTTAAAAATTATTGTTATCCAACAACTTAACTTTCTATCATTTATACTCAAATGATCATTTTTTGATCAAAATGACCTCATACTTGTTTTCGTTAATAATCTAATTATTTCAATATTGGTCATGGTGTTGGAGTCCCAACACAAGATACCAACATTATATCCGACACCATCGTCATAGACTCATAGCATCAGATATCGAATTCGGTGTCAATAAAGTGTCGAAGTCAATATAAGATACTGAAACCAAATTATTCCATGTTATTAAGATTCCCGTAGTAAAAATCTACCTTTAATATTCGATTTTAAGGTTAATCGAATTTGATCCTTCCGAGAACTCTTTCATTCTTCCTTGGCATGAGTAAAGTTGTAAGGTTTTGAGAGGTGTTTGTACTTTGTATTACTTTAATTACACATGAATGAATGAATGGTGTTTGATTTAAAAGGTAAAAAAAGTGTTTAAACGAGGTGTGCTTAATAATTTGTACTATATATGTTACTAAATTATATTAGGTAGTATTTAATAATGGAGTACATTTATTAAAAATTTTGGTACAAATAATTGCCCCTTCTATATAATGTTCTATATTTATTGTTTTATAAGAGGAAAACATAAATCATTTACTACCACTAAACTTACTTGTCATTAATGTGACGGTTCTATCACAAATCATGTGTAATTACGTATTTAACGACGATCTTTTGCTCATCATAAATACCGTCACAAACCTTGTGATCAAACCATTACAAAAGACGTCATTAGAGTTGAACATTTTTATAGAGAATTTTCTACATAAAACCTTTTGTGGCTCCCATTTTTTTAAAGCGGCTCGGATTCTCTGTGCTATTTGGTACATTATCTTATGTACCACACCATTGGATGGACGACACGTAAGAGAGAGAAACTATACCCTAATCCTTAAATCCTAGGGGCAATGGTTGAATTTATTCCCCCCTCTTACGTGTCAATCACTTAACGTGTGTCACATAAGATGATGCACGGAAATGACGCAAAATGTACGTGTTATTCTCAGGATGTTGAACACACGTATTCTCAATCATTGATTTTGGTCGTATGAATCTGGGTTGATTTATCTGACTATTGACGACATAATTGACAAAAGAATTTGTTGTAGATGATGATATATCAGATCAATAACTAACCTAATCTTGTAGAATACACAAACAAGCAATGAATTGAATACAAGAAACTGGATCACATATGATAATAACTTCAACTTGTGTGTGTATGTGTGATTGTATGAAGAAGAAGACGTTTATAGTGGTTCAGCTTGTTTGCACAAGCTTACATCCACTGTGAGAGAGAGATCTTATTATTGATTGAGAGAGCAAACAGATTACAATGCGTATACACAAGCATCACAGCAATATATATATCATATGCTTGCACAGAAAGTTATAGGACCAACGCGTGTAACTGACTTCCAGCTGGATTCTCAGTTGGTTAAAACGAATCTCGACGGTTATAACCAACTCCATCACACACCCTGCATGGCCAGCTATCTATTTGCGTTTAGAACTTTCCAGAAATCGTTCGTATGCGAACTGTACAACGGCCACAAGTCACCCTGCTCACGACTGATGCACCTGGTGCAGCTTTGCTGATATGTTTGTGCGTTTCTTGATTCTGCTAATTCTGGTGCATCCGTTTCACTCATGCACCATTATCAGCTTCAACCTTTAGACACACTAACACTCATCCTAATGTTGATCATTCATTAGTATGTAGTTTTCTATCACAATTCTCCACCTAAAACTTCATACTCAACCAATACTCAATCACTCCTTCACTTCACTATTTTTTTTTTACCAAGACAGCCAACTTGCACACTGCTTTTGAAGAAGAGAGCAGCTGAACTCACCACTGATATGTTCAGCATACATTGACAAGACTCTTGCATAGCTCAAACTTTGAACTAGGCAATGCCTTAGTGAGGAAATCAGCTGGATTCTTGGCTGTTTCAACCTTTTTAACCACAACCTTTCCTCCTTCAACTAAGTCTCTAACAAAATACATTCTTACATCTATGTGCTTTGTCCTTTCATGAAAACCCTGATGTCTTGATAAATGTATAGCACTAGAGTTATCACAATGTATTAGTACTGATTCTTGTACTACACCAAACTCAGACAAAATTCCTTGCAACCACAAACCTTCCTTTACTGCTTCTGTGAGTGAGATAAACTCAGCTTCAGTTGTAGACAATGCAACCACTGACTGATGTGTTGATCTCCAACTGATAGCTGTACCAAACAAGCAGAAGACATAGCCTGATAGTGACTTCCTTGTGTCTAAGTTTGCAGCATAATCAGCATCTACAAAACCTGCAAGAAAATCAATGTTAGAGGTAAATTTATTGAAATGCAAACCTGTTGTTAAGCTGCCTCTGATATATCTCTGAATCCACTTAACAGCTTCCCAGTGATTTCTTCCTGGACTTCCCATGAACCTGCTTACTAAACTCATTGCATGAGCCAAGTCTGGTCTGCAACATACCATAGCATACATGAGACTACCAACTGCATTGGCATAGGGAACCTTCTCCATTTCTGATACTTCTTCACTAGTTCTAGCTGATTGTTGAGCTGTTAAAGCCAATCCCTGCTTTACAGGAGTAGACACAGCTTTACTTTGATCCATATTATATCTTTTGAGAACCTTTTCTAAGTATGAGCTCTGATGTAACACAATAGAACCAACTGATCTATCTCTTTTGATTTCCATTCCTAATATAACAGTAGCTTCACCCAAATCTTTCATATCAAACTCAGATTTCAACATTTCCTTCACAGTTGTAATGTCTTCCATAGACTTACAAGCAATTAAAATGTCATCAACATATAGTAACAAGAAAACATACCAGTCACTATCTTGTTTGATATATACACAACTGTCAAACTTGCTTCTTTCAAAACCACATTTGATAATGTATTCATCAAATCTCAGATACCATCTCCTAGGACTTTGTTTCAATCCATATAGTGACTTTAAAAGTAAACAAGCCTTATCAGTTGAGTTTTGAACTGAAACTCCTTCTGGAATAGTCATATAGATCTTTTCCTCCAAATTTCCATGAAGAAAGGCTGTAGTCACATCCATCTGGTGCAATTCCAGATTAAACTGAGTTACTAATGCTAACAATATCCTAATAGAACAATGTTTCACAACTGGAGAGAATATCTCTGTGTAATCAATGCCTTCCCTTTGAGAGAAACCCCTGGCAACTAGTCTTGCTTTGAATCTAATACCACCAATCCTCTCAGGTGAAACTTTCTTCTTGTAAATCCATTTACAGCTCACTAACTTCTGATCTTTTGGCTTTAGAACAATTTTCCAAGTCTGATTCTTCTCCAATGAAAGCAACTCTTCTTGCATAGCTGCACTCCACTTTCCACTATCCTTACTGCTCATTGCTTGCTGATAGTTTCTAGGTTCATATGAATCAATATCTTCTGCAGAATAAAGTGCAAAAGATACAATATCAGCATCTGCAAACCTAGCTGGAGCTCTAATAGACCTCCTTTGTCTATCTCTAGTCAGCTGATAACTATTAAGCAGTTCATCAGTATTAGAAGTAATCTGATCATCTGTACTTGGTGAATTAATTCCTCCTTGTGTTGTCTCTTCTTCAATTCTAAACTGATCCTCCTGAATCTTGTTCAAAGACTCCACCTCAAGCTCAGTTTCAGTTTTACCTTGACCCTGAGATTTTAGTGGCATAACAGCTTCATTAAAGGTAACATCTCTACTTATCATAATCTTTTTACCTTCAATATTCCATAGTTTGTAAGCTTTAACACCTTTGGGATATCCAATCATGACACATTTGATGGCTCTTGGAGCTAACTTATCCTGTTTAACATGTGCATAAGCTAGGCAACCTATCACTTTGAGTCTAGTGTAATTAGCAATCTTTCCAGTCCATACTTCCTGAGGAGTTTTAAACTTAAGAGGTGTTGATGGACACCTATTGATTAGAAAAGCAACTGTACTAACCAATTCACCCCAGAAGTCTTTAGAAAGACCAGAACTACTCAATATACATCTAACTCTCTCAAGTAGAGTCTGATTCAGCCTTTCTGCAATACCATTTTGTTGTGGTGTACCTGGTACTGTCTTATGTCTCATGATTCCCCTCTCCTTACAAAACTTGTTGAACTCATCAGAACAATACTCAAGACCATTATCAGTTCTTAATATCTTCACCTTGTTATCACAGCTATTCTCTACCTCAGTTAACCAATTCTTAAAGGTAATGAAAGCTGTATCCTTAGACTTTAGTATATATATCCTATCTTCCTACTGTAATCATCAATAAATGAAATAAAATATCTGCCTCCTCCTTTTGTTTGAGTTCTTACAGGTCCCCACAGATCTGAATGGATATAATCAAGTTTAGCTTTACTTGTATGTTCACCAATACTAAACTTCAGCCTTTTAGCCTTACCAATAATGCAATCCTCACACAGCTCCAGCTTATCTGTTGATCTGATATTGATTACATTTTTTCTTGACAATTCTTGTAATCCTTTCTCACTTATGTGAGCTAATCTTCCATGCCATAAGTGAATTTCATCACTTCCTGTTATGACATTACTCTGTCCAATCACTGTATGTCCATCAAGTATATACAATCCATTTTTCCTGATTCCTTTCATCACTTCATACTCATCTTTCTCAACAATGAGTACACCTCCTCTAGATCTAAACTCATGATCTGAAGCATCTAAACTCCCTAAAGAAATCAAGTTTCTTTTAAGTTCTGGAACATACCTCACATTTGTCAATGTCCTAGTAACTCCATCATGCATCCTCAACCTGATGGATCCAATACCTCTTATCTGACATATGTGATCATTCCCTAACAACACTGATCCAGCTTGATGCAACCTGAGATCAGTAAACCAATGCTTCATAGGAGACATATGGAATGTACATCCTGAATCAAGGATCCAATCCATAGATCCTTTTGATGATCCAACCACAAGTGCCTCAGGATAATCAGTGGCCTGATTCTGATTATTTACCACCTGATTTGCTTGCACTCTTTGTTGTCCATCTTTACCAGCTTCTGCTTTCCTCCTCTTTTCTGCTTTATACTTGTAGCAGTTTTTCTTGTAGTGGCCTGGTTCATGACAGTGAAAGCACTTCCTTCCATCCTTATCTGAGCTTGACTGATCAGTCTTGTAACCTTGTTTCTTTGACTCAGAATTGCCTTTCTTGTTGTTCCTTTTACCATGATCACTCCTCTTGACCATTAATCCCTCTCCTGATGTTCCTTGATCTTCAGAAACTTTCTGAAACTCCTTTGTCTTCAAAGCAATCTCAACCTCATCAAGACTTATAGTTTCTCTATTCCCAAACAAAAGTGTATCCTTGAAACTTTCAAAGGACTTTGGGAGAGCTGACAACAAAATTGAGGCCTTATCTTCTGTTTCAATCTTCACATTAACATTTTCTAGATCATCTAACACCTTATTAAACTCATCAAGCTGAACTAGAACTGATCTCTCCTCAACCATCTTAAAGGAATATAACTTCTGTTTTAAGTATAAACGGTTAGCAAGAGATTTTACCATGTAAAGATCTTCAAGTTTCTTCCATACAGCTCTTGCAGATGTCTCTCTCTGTACTTCTCTTAAAGCTTTATCACCAAGACACAATACAATGGCACTTAGAGCCCTATCTTGAATATCAGCTTCTGCAGTAGCTTCAATGGCAGTTTGTACAGCTTCTGCAGTTGTTGCTGGTTTATCTTTGATAGCTTCTGTCATTCCTTGTTGTACCAAGATAGCTCTCATCTTGATCTTCCACAAACCAAAATCAGATTTCTCTGTAAACCTTTCAATATCAAACTTAGTTGCAACCATGGTGTCAACTTCCTCCAATTTCTTCTTGATTCCTCCTTATGATGATTACTGCTGTTCGTGGCTTGGATTTCCCACAGACGGCGCCACTTTGTTGTAGATGATGATATATCAGATCAATAACTAACCTAATCTTGTAGAATACACAAACAAGCAATGAATTGAATACAAGAAACTAGATCACATATGATAATAACTTCAACTTGTGTGTGTATGTGTGATTGTATGAAGAAGAAGACGTTTATAGTGGTTCAGCTTGTTTGCACAAGCTTACATCCACTGTGAGAGAGAGATCTTATTATTGATTGAGAGAGCAAACAGATTACAATGCGTATACACAAGCATCACAGCAATATATACATCATATGCTTGCACAGAAAGTTATAGGACCAACGCGTGTAACTGACTTCCAGCTGGATTCTCAGTTGGTTAAAACGAATCTCGACGGTTATAACCAACTCCATCACACACCCTGCATGGCCAGCTATCTATTTGCGTTTAGAACTTTCCAGAAATCGTTCGTATGCGAACTGTACAACGGCCACAAGTCACCCTGCTCACGACTGATGCACCTGGTGCAGCTTTGCTGATATGTTTGTGCGTTTCTTGATTCTGCTGATTCTGGTGCATCCGTTTCACTCATGCACCATTATCAGCTTCAACCTTTAGACACACTAACACTCATCCTAATGTTGATCATTCATTAGTATGTAGTTTTCTATCACAGAATTAATATTTGAAATTTAATAAAACCTAAATAAAATTGTTTCAACATTATTGCTTTCCGTGTTATTTCCGTGTTATTTCCGTATTATTTCCGTGTTATTTCCGTGTTCTCAGGATGTTGTGTCATATGTACAAGTTTCATCATGTGTTCAACATGTATCTAACACATTTTATTTTTTTAATTATAATTAATTTGGTAAATATCCCAGCACCTAGCAACCATAATTATTTAAGGTAAATCCATATTCGGTCTTTCATTAATCACCAATACTTGTGTAAACTGAGTTAACGGTGTACACTCTGTGGTCCTCTTCTAGGGTATTTAAATTAGGGGATCATAAAATTTACAAAGATTTATGATGTAAACCCGATTTACAAGGACTAACACTTCATAGGTTGTTTTAAGTAAATTCTTTAAAAAGAAACTAAATTAAGTGGAATTTTTTTTTCCTATGACTTTGTTTTAATTTTAAAAATTTAGTTAATTAAATATACACCAAATATTCACACGGATTTTCTGTATGGTTTTCATACATCTCTTTAATTTACTATGCAATTCCAAAGTTTTGAAGTATTTTTTTCGTTTACTATTCCATGTTGTTTAAAAATAATAATTTTTTTTTAAAATTAACTTTGTTAACTTTAAATGGTCAAATATAAAATAATGGTATGCGTATTATGAGACAGACAACCTAAAAAGAATTATGTAGAACAGAGGAAATAACACTTTAAGATATATATGGAAGAAAATTTAATCATGATCCCGAAAATTTATTTTCTTTAAAGTGTCTTTCATTCAACTATATATGATTTAAAAATGAAATATTTTCATTGGAGCAAATTACATCCTAGTACAGTCATTAAAAAATGGAGCAACTACTGTTATACAAATTCCATTGAATGGATTTAGCTAAACCGATAAAAAGTAGCACGCCTATAATTAAAATAGTGAAGTCCTATTATATATATATATACATATATATATATATATATATATATATATATATATATATATATATATATATATATATATATATATATATATAAAGTGAAACATGTGTCCTTGGCTTAAGTAAGGCTTTGCCTAAAAAGAGTCTGAGCTAATCATTCTTGAAAGCACCATTGGTAAAATTTTTTGGTAAAAGTGTCTAGGTACACACTGTGTTTTTATGAGAATACAATCTGCCCTTTCATATTTTATTTAAATTTATATATTGTTAGAGGTTTAAATTACAGAGGGTCATGATATTCCCAAAAGCACAAAAGTCTCACTCAAATTTTATTACACCCATTTATATTTAGGATTTTTTTATCCTCTCTATATACAGTGGTAAAAATTAAATTGCCCACAATGTCCAAAATATTTCTAATTTAATTGGTGACTCGATTTAAAATTTTTAATTGTGTCATAACATGTACATTTGAGTTATAAATATATGCAAGCGAATCATAAAAAATATATAAACGAGTTATTTATTTTAATAAGTCAAAATTATTTTTGTCTTGGGTATACATATCTCTAAAAATAAAATTCTAAAAGAAATCATAATAAAAAAGGGCATTGTCAAGAATAAATTTAAAAAATAAATCATAATAAAAAAAGGGCATTGTCAAGATTTACTTCAATCACTCTTCATTAATTAAATACATGCATACATGATTACACAAAAAAGGTTTCTCCGTTGTCCTTTTTTCCGTTGTGAGAAGTAGCTGCATACTTTTCTCCTACGAAGAGTTGTGAGAAGTAGCTGCATACTTTTCTCTGTTATAAAGAAAAAAAAACACAACGAGTTATTTATTTTAATAAGTCAAAATTATTTTTGTCTTGGGTATACATATCTCTAAAAATAAAATTCTAAAAGAAATCATAATAAAAAAGGGCATTGTCAAGAATAAATTTAAAAAATAAATCATAATAAAAAAGGGCATTGTCAAGATTTACTTCAATCACTCTTCATTAATTAAATACCTGCATACATGATTACACAAAAAAAGGTTTCTCCGTTGTCCTTTTTTCCGTTGTGAGAAGTAGCTGCATACTTTTCTCTTACGAAGAGTTGTGAGAAGTAGCTGCATACTTTTCTCTGTTATAAAGAAAAAAAACACAAAAAAGAAGTAGCTACATACTTTTCTCCGTTATAAAGAAAAAAAACAGCTGCATACTTTTCTCTGTTATAAAGAAAAAAAACACAAAAAAGAAGTAGCTGCATACTTTTCTCCGTTATAAAGAAAAAAAACACAAAAAATGAGTGTAGTAGGGGTTTGAACCCATGAGCCCATACGCCTAACCACTAAGCTACTGATGCATTGCAGCTAAGAAGTACTATATCTATAGATATTATACTTTGATTTGGGGTACAGCTGTACCCCATGTACCTATACTACATCCGCCCCTGTCTCTCCAACCTTTTGCTCTTCAATATCACTATTACTCCTGCTTTTGCCTCCATTTTTGTACTTGATGTAGAGCAGCATCTGCACCACCCCAAAGCTGAACCCTAACACATTTGGAACCTATAAAAAAAGATTAATTAATATATAAAAATTCATGAAATTAATATTAATATATTGAGAATAATATGATACTAGCTATTATGGACTCTTACTGCAACGTTGAAATCTTTTATTAAAAGACCGTAGAAAAACCACATGACTGCACTTAGTGTGAGGAAGAAGGATGGTAGAAACGGCATGTACGCTCTTTGTTTGTATCACTCGTCTCTGCAGATAAAATAATACTTCAATGAATTAGTTTGAAGAACAAATCATAAGTTCATATCAACTTTTGTACCATAATATGTTACATTCTCACAATAAAATAACTTTACAGGACTAAAATTTATATATATACGCACCAGAATGCATAATGGATCAACAAAAACACACAAGGAGAAGACAAGGTAAATCCATCCGACAACCATGGTGCGTAATGCTGGTTTGACAAAAAATAGGGTGGAAAGAACGATAAATCCGAAGCCACATATTATAAGTAGGAAAAGCAGCTTTAGTGTTTGCACCTGCATATCATAATAATAAAAAGTTTAGATAGATGGCAATGTAGATGGTCTCAATAAAAAGGCCAACATAGTTAATGGTAATGAGAAGGGTAGTGTTGGATTTAAGAAAAACATAGAATATCCAGAGCATGCAACTGAAGAGAGCAACAACGTATGGAACTGATTGAAATCCTTCACTTGTTTTCTTCTTGTAGATTTGGTAAAATGTTGGTCTGCAAGTGAATAATATTCAACGTTTTAGAAAAATGAAAAAAGAAGGAAAAAAAACATTAAAATTTCGTAAAAAGAAACTTACATTGGAGAAAGGAACACCAAGAACGACACAATATTGCCTACAAATTAGAACAAAACACATTAAATTGTTAATGCAATGAGTAATAAGTTATGTGAGACGAATTGACGAAGTAATAAATAAAGTGTAAAGTATATTATATGTGTTAAGTGTAGAATGATATTATTAAAATTAAAATGTGTATTTGGAGATTATTGTATTAGTGTTATATTTCATTTTTCAATACAATGAGTGGAATATTATATTGCAAAATAATTCATTAATAATCTCCAAAAAAGAACAAATTAAAGTAACTATATCATGTGAATCTACATCATGCTAATCCTCGTACGGACATGCGCACACATAGTATATAATAATCAAATAACAAATGAAATAAATAAATTCTTGATTATTACATGAAATAAAAATATCTCAAGAATCCAGTGAGAGAGGAATATACCAAGTAGTCCAAATGCAAGAGTCCAGTGAGAAGAGAAACCAGCCATCTTTGTAAGATTTTTTTTTTCCAACTAAATTTAATTATTTTGTATCTTAGAATCGAGAATAATGAATCATCATAGTATCTATTTATAGTGGTAATTAGACATGCACCCCGGTTCGAAACCGGCGGTTCCGGTTTCAAGATAGGGGGAGCCGGAATCGGAACCGCCGGTTCCGGTTTTAATTTTTTTATTTTATTTTAAGCGTAAAAAATTAAAAAACCGGCGGTTCCGAACCGGAACCGCCGATTTTTTTCCAAATATGAGCAACCGGAACCGAACCTTCCTTGGTCGGTTCCGCGGTTCGAACCGCCGGTTCCGGTTCATATGTGCATGTCTAGTGGTAATCAATCCCATAAAGAAAGGCAACTTTTGCCGTAAATTATTGTGAATATTCATGAAGGGTAGATTAGACATTTCAAGTTGTCACAGCCAAACAGATTCTGGGATCAGTTTGATGATTTAAAAAAATTCATAAAATTAAAGGAATGGGGTTCTCTGATTCAGCATGAATTATCCAATGTATATGGAACGAGTTGGCAAATTAATGATAAAGTGTTACTCTGCATCAATAATTATGAAGATATGAATCCAAATTTATCCAATGCTGCAGAAAATGCTCCCCAAAATAAATAAAAACTTTGAGGAGATATGATTTAATAGTCTTATCTTGTCTAAATTGGTGGTGTAAGAACGTCATATTAATTTGGATGACATGATCTTTTTGGCTAGCTAAATAATTAGCACTACAATTTTTTGTGATTTCTTGTTGCTTTATTTATTTATTTTTTTATAATAAATTATGTTGGAAAAATATCAATGGCATCCTTCTTTTTTTTTTTTTGCTGTTAAAAAAAAAATCAATGGCATCCTATATATTTTACGGAATCCAATTTTGATCCTTCAATTTTATAATTTTTAATTAATTTTATTTGCCTATCAATTTCAATCATTTTAATTTTAAAATTTAAAAATCAATTGACATAAAAAAAACCATACCACCTAACCATATCAATTTGAATACAACTAAAAATCCTTACCGAATCATATCAAATTATAAAAACACAGTACCATTAGTACGAAATTTCGGTGCGTTATCGAATTTTCTATTTATAAAAATGCATATATAAATGATGATGATGCTATGCATCCACAATTGTTACTTAGTGTATACTTTTTTTGGAAAAAGCCAAAATTTTATTAAAATGAGTAAAGCATAAGAGGTTGCTCATTATGGTTCAAATATTACAAAATAAATTTAGAGAATAAACTGCATGAAGCATCAACCAATTAGTGTATACTTGATGCCATAGTTAAACACTATTTTCTCTTTACTTGAGAATATCCATAACATTTTTTCTTTAATTAGGATACTAGATCTTAAGTTATTATCGTTAAATCTTTGTACACTCACTTGACGATAATTCAAAAAAAGATTGTAACACATAATTAAAATGTATTTAATAAATGGAATAACATGAAATAGGTGTAAATTAATTCTAAAAATACATAGTAAAACAAAAAGAACGCCCAAAGTGTTAATGCTAAGTAATCCTTGATGAATAATAAAACTTCATTTTGTTTGTTCTAATAGCATCTCCAACAAAATTTTTAAAATTTTGAAGCATATATGTTAAATTAGAGAGCATCTCATCATTTAAAAAATAAAATTTTTATAATTTTCCAACACAGTTACACAGTCTTTATAATTCACTCTTTATTTTATCTTTTTCTAAATGTATTTATTTATTTTTTTCTCCAATCAAATATTTATCTTTTAGTTATATTATAATTTATTTATGTTGTATCTTCATCATTCTCTTCAATAAATATACTAAATGATAAAGTATTGAAAATAGTGAAATAATAAATAAGTCTTTCGACCGAATCCATTTTTACCCATCTTCTAAACACGTGTCGGGAAGCCAGATATATTGATGAAGTTGGGCTGGAATTCATTGGTAGGCTTTTGGGCCTGCAATCTGCCTTTTTTTATTATTACAATCACTAAGGTGGATTTTTAATATTTACTGGAATGGGGAAATACAAAATAAAGTGAAGAAATTATGTAATAAGAAATCAATAAACAATAAATCGAAATCGAGCACTGTCCTTGCAATTTACTTCGTGGAATTCAATCTATAGGTGCTTCCATTAGAGTGAAAAATTAGGGATATGTAGGGAGAGAAACATTTTGGCTTTTAGATAGGCATTAAAAAAACTATACGATTTTGCAATAATTCTATAACTAAAATTGAATTGAAATTTAAAGTCCACGCCTAAATAGTGGTTAGATTTTAATTTTTAAGTATGGAGTTTATTTAGTAATTTTGGGATATATATAGATAGTTGTCAGGTTAACATTACATTATACATATTAATATTTTAATCTTTTTAATTAGAATATTTTAATTTTATTTTTTTGACAAATTCTCTTGTGACACGCTATTTATATGAGATGATTTGTCAAACATGTTAAAGTATGTCTATTATTTAGATAAAGTATATTTAATGATTGTTAAAGTATGTTTTCTAAAGTATGTTGAATTATGCATTAAAGTATGATTTCAGCGTGTTATAATACAATTTATTATTGACATACTTTAACTACAAATAAGTATACTTTATTTCTACATTAAGCATACTTTAGAGATGGGTCAACCCGTCTCACACCCGTCTCCCAAATAACCCGTCTCACAAGAGAGTTTCTCTTATTATTTTTTTTTTTTTATGTTTAGCACTTTTTAAGTTATGGGTAGAAATCCTAAACATGGTTAGATTTTGATATTACATCTCAAATACTATATAACAACATATATAACATAAGATTTGAATAAACCCATTAAATAAAATGATATACTCCCTCCGTCCTAGGCTAAGAGGGTCATTTTTCCATTTTGGTCGTCTCACCCAAAGAGTCTCATTTCCTTTTTTATACACATGGGACCCACACACCCCCTCTAATACAATTAAAATATGGGACTCACACTCCCACTAATACAACTACCCACTACACATTAAATAATAATACTCTTTAATCTACGTGAAAAAAACAAATGACCCTCTTACGCCGGGACATAGAGAGTAAAATTGTACACTCAGCCGGCTATATTAATTAGGTAATAAACCCGCATTTTAAAAAATAAATCATACAAAATGTTTAAAGGTATATTATTTTGTTTTAAATTATATACACTTTAATTTATAAGATAGTTTCTTCGTTTTAAGTTAAACTTCACATTTTCTATTTTCATTTGTCCCACATTAAATTTTACCACTAAAAAAAGGAAACGTTACATCAATTCTCATCCCTAAAAGTATATTTTAATTACAAATTTATCACTCTCATTTAATACACATAGCATACTTTATAATTTATTTATCACCTAAAAATATTATATTATCCTCAAAAAATCAATAAAATTGATAAAAAATAATTATTTTTAAACTTCAAAGAGAATATTATTTATTCAATATAAGAGTTAGTTAAAATATAAATGCTATTAATATTTGAATTATAAGAAAAAAATAAATAAATACTAAAATTACTAAAGAATTCAACTTTCGAAGAAGGGGTTTGAAAAAAGTTCTCAGGTTCTAATCAGTTCGGTGACAAAAAGGGGACTTGACATGAAAAAAGTTGCAAAAAAAAGTTGTCAAATTTGACCGAATTTTAATTTCTTCCGTGGATGCGCCCGAAACAACTCTTCTTTATCACTCAATCTGTCCTCATGAATTTAGATTTGCTCTTATGTTATCGTACACACGTTTCAATTTGGCGTATAGTACGACATATAGGCTTTGATTGGATGTACTCCACTTGCCATATTAGTTTATGTGTTTAATTTTAGTAAAAAAATAAAATTACTCTTCGATTTTATTTTATTTCTTTGTTTTGAGATTAATTTAGTTTTTCAGGTAAGAATAAAAATACTTCCTTGAGTAAATATCACAATTCACCTTTTTTCATTTATATTTCTCAATTTTGATCCTTTTTGTCTAATTTTATCCTTTTTAGTTCAAATTTAGTCATTTTCTCATATTTATTCATATTTTTTGTCCAAATTTAATTTTTTATATTTAAAAACGTCCAAAATTGATCATAAATGTATAAATTTTAAACCAAAAGTGGACTAAAAATAACCAAAGTTTGAAAAAAAAATTAAAAATGAACTAAATGGACCAAAATTTAGAATTGTTGAAAATAAAAGATTAAAATTGAAATCCGTCATACTTAATTTTGATATTTACCAATACTTCCTTCATCCACACCCATCTTCAAATTTTGATGGGAAAAGGGTCAAATCCACCCCTATTCTTATACCACAAGATCAATATAACCCCTAACCTATTTTTTAGAGCATTTAAGCCATTCTTCTCTTTCAATAAATCATGTCCACCCTTCATCGTTTGTAAAATAAACAAGTTAGCCATTCTGTTAACTAATAAATTAACAACGTTAAAACTTAACACGTGGATCCCTACTATCACTATTTCACTTCAATCTTGTCATATATATTTTATTTTATTATTATTTTTATTTTGTAATTAATTATTACTCCTATTAATTAAAATTTTAATAATATATGCATTTTTTTTTACAGATTATATGTAATATTATGTAAATTCGATTAAAGTAAATTATGATATATTTTAGTAGGAAAGACAACGGGTAGGATATACACTTATTTTGGGTACTCATATCCGATTAAAAAATAATTTTTGTATCTATAATCATTCCGTTTAAAAAATTTATTATGCTACTCGTACCCGTCCTATATCTATTTATGAATACCTTAGATATCTGTAACTGTTTAATATTCATTTATTATATATTTATATTTTATTTATTTAAATAAATATAATAAAAATACTTTATTATTAATCAAATATAAAATAAATAGTATAATATAAATTATATTATTTTAAATAAATATGATTAAATTAAACTTATAACTATTAATTAAAGGGTAGGTCTTGCGTGAGACCGTCTCACGTGAGATCATTTTTTACTTTTTAAAATAGTTGTCACTTTCGCTATAAAACATTATCACTTTCGCTATAAAATGTTATCACTTTTTATTTATACTATAAATTGTTCATGAAATAACATTATCACTTTTTATTAGTTTATGATCACTTTCCTATATAAAATTATCACTTTTTGGTCGTCTCACGTAAGCCCTTACGTAAGACGATCTCACACAAGTCTTTGCTTTAATTAAAATATATAAATTATCTCATAATGTATAAATTATAGTATAATATATACTCCCTCCACCCAACAAGTTTTTCATAATTTCCTTATTTGTTTATCCCATTACATTCCTCCAAAAATAGTAAAAGGTTTAAAATAAATAACCTCTCACTAAATCATATTTTCAAAAATGTCACTCTCACCTAACACACATAACTTACTTTATTTATTTATTATTTAAAAATATCGCAATACGCCTAAAAGTAAATAAAGTTTGTTAAAATATTAACTTTTTTTAAACTCTATATTTAAGTATTTAAGTGAAGAGTTTAGTGAGATGGATGGAGTATTAAATTTTATAAATTATATATATATATATATATATATATATATATATATATATATATATATATATATATATATAAATTTTATTATCGTACTCATACTCGTCTCATATACATTTATCAATATCCGAAGAGATCCATATATTCGGATATTGATAAATGTATATGAGACGAGTATGAGTATGATAATAAAAATTTTTAACGAGACGGGTACTAATAAATTCTTTTAGTCAGATATGAATATTTATACCCCAAAATAAATAAATACCCTACCCATTGTCATCCCTATTAAAATATGTCATAAATTACTATAATCAAATATTACATATATTATTAAAATTTTAATTAATAATAATTAATTAAAATAAGTGACAAGGTTGAACAGTGACTGACTGATAGTAGGCACCGACTCTTTGGCTTCAAACTAGGGATCCATGGGTTAAAGTCACTGATAGTAGGCACCGACACTTTGGCTTCAAAATAGGGATTCATGGGTTAAGTTTTAACGGTGTTAATTTATTAGTTAACAGAATGGCTAACTTGTTCATTTTACAAAAGATGAAGGGTGGACTTGATTCATTAAAAGAGAAGAATGGCTTAAATGCTCTAAAAAATAGGTTAGGGGCTAAATTGATCTTGTGGTATAAGAATAGGGGTGGATTTGATACTTTTCCCAATTTTGATTGCCTCGAATATTAAGAAAAATATTTTTTTAACTTATTCTTAAAGATAATTTGGTATATCTATAATAAATGAGTTCTAAATTATATTATTCCTCCATTCCATCAATTCTTCAAAGGGAAAAGGGTCAATTTGGACCCTAAATTTATGTCAAGAGATGAATTTGGCCCCTCATCTATTGTTTTGTTCATTTAAACCCTTATACTATTTAATAGGGATCAAATGACCCCTTTTTTAAGAAAATTAAATAAAAATAATAATTAATTTTTTATCCTCGTAATTAATTTAGCTTAAAACGGATCTGTTATCCTAGGGATTTAGACGATAAAATCCACCACCGCTGATGGTGGAAGCGCTCCACCGCAAATCGGCGATTCGTCGATCGGAGCTTCCGCTGGAGATTTTTCGAAAGATTTTTTTATTCAATTTCCAGGTTTTTTAGTTCTCTGAGATCGACTTTTCCGTGTTCTGCGTGGTTTTCTGTTGAGCAATTGGCGAATGCTCTCAGAAGTGGTTTTCTGTTGAGCAATTGACGAATGCTCTCTTCTGTTGACGTCGGCTACGTTGGTGTGGGAGGTGATGGCTTCGGCGTTGGCGGCGCTTTCTCTAGTGATCTATATTCCTTTTTAGATTCCTTCGCTGTCATTTTTTCTTTCTTTCTCTCCTCCCCTGATTTAGGCTTCTGATTTAAGCAATTACCGTTACTGTTTTGGTGTTGGGATTGTAGTCAAGGTGTGCCATCAAGAGTCCCTTGGCGTCAATTTATTGGTTGCTTTTGAAACTCTGGAGTTGACATCAATTTCAATGTGACGACAATTGGGATCCAACATGTTGAAGAACACGTCGAATCTACGAAGACGCCGTTTGTTGTGCCCAGCCTGAAGATCCCAAAGTGGCCTCCTTGGACGGGTTGGGGGATGGTGTAGTTAACAGGGGAGATGAAAAAGGTAGGTCGTCAACAGGTGTGCTGCGATTATGGCCAAGGATGTTGAATTCGACGGTGGTCGGAAGAACACGTGTTGCTCAATTTGCGGTGGGGCTGCCGGATTATCAGCTAAATCAGCGTGGGTTAAGATTGAGATTTGTTTTAATCCAAATTAATTAAGCAGGATAAATAATAATTATCTTTTATATTTAATTTTTTTGGAAAAAGGCTATATTTGATCCTTTAAAATAGAAAGAGGGCTCACATGAACAAAACAATAGATGAGGGGCCAATTTGATCCCTTGGTATGAGTTTAGGGATCAAATTGACCCTTTGCCCATTCTTCAAATGTCTCCTCGGCCAGTTATATTTAAATAAAACTTGGCGCATAACCTTACACCTATCTCCCATATATACCATTCGTGAACCTTAATGTACATGGGTGGGCAAAAACTTTTTTGTGAGTAACAGTAAGGAAATCTGAGCTCCTCCACCTTCTGTCCTAGAAATTTATATTTACTTTTTGTACAAAAATTAAAAAATATAATATTTTAATATTTAGTGAGATGAGAGATATTTTAAAATATTGAAGTATTTATATTAATATTGTGTGTAGGTCCCATAAAAATATATTAATTATTTTGTATTAGTCTCATCTATTATAAAAAGAAATTTAAACCTTATGGTGATATGGAGGTAGTATGTGTTTAAAGTATCAATGACAATTTTAAAATTAACTTGTATATTATGAGGTTATTGGGTTTGTTATTTTTTTTTATAGGTTGATGGAGTATGAAGAAGAGTTGAGAACAAATATGGAAATTGTAAAGATGGATTGAGGACCGGTATAAAGTATGTTGGTATATAGTACTACATCCGTCCAACCATAAAGTATAAGCATTTTTATTTTGAGGATCTTATAAGGTTCACACAAAACAATTAATATATCTATATGTAGCCTACACACAACACTAATATAACTAACTGTTATAAATTAAAATATTATATTTCTGATCTTGCTAGTTGCTACACATTAAATAATGTATTACTTAATTTCCGTGCAAAAAGAAACTGTCAGCTTTTGGACAGGACAAATAGAGTATTTTATTGTAATGAATTTGGTGTGAACCTGAAGCACCATACACTATATTTTTTTTTTGCAAAATTACTCTTTAATATATTAAAAATTACTTTTTGAAGATTATTTATTCTTCTAAAATAAAAAATACTTCATCCGTCATATTGAAAGGTCCCCATTTTTTCCTTTTGGTAAAAGAGCTCCATATATGACTCACCACTTACTATTAATACAACTAGCCAATACACATAAAATAATACTTTCTCCGTCCCGGGTAAAGATGATCGTTTACTTTTTATACGTGGATTAATGAGTATTATTATTTTATGTTTATTGGGTAGTTGTATTAGAGGGATGTGATGAGTAGTAGTGAGTCCTTTTTACTAAAAGGGAAAAATGGGAACCTTTGAATGAGACGTTCAATATATTAAAATGGAGACCTTTCGGTGGACGAAGGATACTCCTTAATATACGTGTAAAAAGGAAATTGAGACTTTGTCCGGGACGGAGGGACTATTATTCTTCAAATTTACTCAACAAGAATAAAAAAAATCATAATATATTAAAATTTGAAAAATAAAAATTTCATTTAAAAGAATAATAATTCATCTCCTTAAAAAATAATTTTATATATATAAAAAAATAATTGATTGAACCCAATTCACAACTGTTGCTTTTTTTTTTTTCTATTGGTTTACCAAAGTATCTCATTTTTATAAGCTGGTTAATAAGAAACTATAAATTTGATGTGTTCAAACATGAATTAATAATAATAATAACAATAATATATATAATTTTTTTTATTTCCCCTTTATTTTAATTTAATCTATTAATAAAAAAAATTAACATGAAATGATTTTATGACAGACTATCAAAGTAAGTTAAGAAGTGAAATAAATTGTACACTTAGAGGCGGCTATATTAATTAATTAGGTAATAAACCCATATTTTCAAATTTTCTTCCCCGTAAGTTTAGATTTACTATTTTAACAGGTTCCAATTCTGCGTGTAGTCGTGTACTGCAATAGCTAGCTAGTTAGCACGGTAATGCATATAATTTTTTTTTGGAAAAGTTGCTTTTAATTAATTTTATTAACTTTTAATAGTAATTTATAATTCTTTTAGGAAATATAAAATTAAAGTGTGATGTTTATATATTAGGTGTTTGATAACTATTTGAAACTAAAAGTCATAATTATGCAGAAAATTGTGATGGTTAATTGGTTATCTAGTTATTTATTTATTTATTTATTTATTATGAAACGTATAAAAATGAGTTGGTCTCTTGTGTGGTGCACAAAATATGTAAGGGTGCATCATTTTGTTTTAAAGAATATAAATTTTAATTAATAAGGGTATATCATTTTGTTTTAAAGGGTATATAATTTTCATTAATATTTTTTATTTTTTCAGAAAATAAAGAGTATACATCTTTATACTAAAGGATATATAATTTAATATTAAAGGATATGAGCGCACAGTGTGTCCGAAAACATATGTTTTTGCCTATAAAAATTATTTATATATAAATGGAGTCATGTTCTTTGAATAACTTCTGAAGATGCAAATAAACACACTCATTTATATGCTTAAATAATTTTATTAGCTAAATAATCCATAAGCTTAAAAACATGTTATATTTTAAGGCAAAACTTGTGTATCCGGGCGCACGGGGCACAATCGGTGTGCATTTAGAATTTTGTGTTAAATTGTATACATTTTAGTATAAAGATGTGTACCCTTTATTTTTTGAAGAAAAATAAAAAAAATATTAATGAAAAATGTATACCCTTTATTTTTTAAAAAAATAAAAAATATTAATGAAAAATGTATACCCTTTAGAACAAAATGATGTACCCTTATTAATTAAAGTGTATACCCTTTAGATCAAAAATAATGCACCCTTATTCATAATACTAAATTCTAAAGGCGCACGGTGTGCACCTAGGCGCATGCAAGCCTCACTCATATTTTAATATTGCAATATTTTATTATATTTTTTAATTTTGGTGGCAAATCATTAAATGAATAATATATACATGTGAGACATACTCCCTCCGTCCTGTTTCAATGTTTACATTTGCTTTTTGCACGCTGATTAATGAGCATAATATTTTAATAGATAGTGGGTGGAAAGATATACTCCCTCCGTCCTGGATTTAAGTTCACCGGTACTGTAGATACAGAGTTTAAGAAAAGTTACTTTTCGACCAACTTTATTGACTTTTTAGGGGTATTATCGTATTTTTAGGTAATAAATAAATTATAAAGTATGTTATGTGTGTTAGATTAGATTGATATTTTTGAAATTAAGAGACTTTTGAGGTTGTTGATTGATGTGAAGATTCCTTTTTTGGGTGGTGAAAATAAGTATGAGACGGACGAAAACGAAAGTGTGAACATAAGTATGGAACGGAGGGAATAATATTTAATGTAAAAAGTGAGTAGGTGTATTAGTGTTGGATGTGGGGACCATTGTGATATAATAATTATTTTAGGTGAGTCTCATATTCCAAGAAAGGAAACGTAAACAATGAAATGAGATGCCCAAAATAGAAATATGTAAATATTGAAATGGTACGCAGGGAGTACAATTTATATTCTAAATGGAAAAATTAACTTCAAGAAAAAAGAAAAAAAGTTTAAATCTTCCTACCATATACTCCCTTCGTCCTACGACAATGGTAGTTTTTGCTTTGTGGCACGTAGATTAAGAAATATTGTTATTTAATGTGTAGTGTGTAATTGTATTAGTGGGAGTATGTGCCCCATAATTTAATTGTATTAGAGGGGATGAGTATGTCTCATGTCTCTAAAAAAGGAAAGAGGACCCTTTGAGTGAGACGACCAAAATAGAAAAAAGAGATCCTTGTCGTGGGACGGAGGGAGTACACGTCACTCAAAGTATTTGACGTGTGTAATACTAAAATGTAATAAAACATTCGATGTATTAAAAAAACTCTTTTGTAGTTTTAATGCAAAAACTTTTGTAAAAGTATTTAAATTCATTTAAAAAGATATATTTCCTCAGTCCCATTTCAATATTTACATATTTTTAATTTGGGCATTTAATTTCAATCTTTACACTTCCCTTTTTAGTAAATGTGACCCACACAAATTAATTATTTCTCCATCCATGACCCCACACACCACACTAATACATCTACCCACTTCACATAAGAATATTATTTCTCTCACCTCACTACATATTAAAATACTACATTCCTTAATCTACGTACAAAAAGCAAACGTAAAGCTTGAAACGGGATGGAGGGAGTATATAAATTCATACCTAGGTTTAATTAATTTAAGAGGCAGTTTGGTATAAAATCGTCTTACATAAGATTATTTTACACTTTTTATTAAAGATGTTATTATTTCTTTTTTAAAAATATTATTATTATTTATTTATATTATTAAATATTAAATTCACTTCACTCTTATCACTTTTCATGCGAGTATATTTTTTTAAAATATTATCACTTTATTTCTATGAAACAGCCTCACACAACTTTTGCTCATGTTTTAATGGACATTTTCTTCTTCTTAAATAATAATACCCTCGTTCCTCTTCAAAACAACACCAAAACAAATTGACAATGGCATTGGTTGAAGGACATGATGATTCCATACTAGAGCTTCTTGATGCTCAAGCTTAAACATGGAACTACTCTCTCAACTACATAAACTCCATGTCCCTCAAGTACTCGCCATCCTCCCCGTCAACAAACCCAAATCCAACGACTCTGTGGTCATTCCTAAGGGCTTACTGTCTCACGCGCACTTCCCGTCTCTTTGTGAGAGACAACCCCTTCAGTTGCGTGCCTTTGGTGCTTACCTTAACCGACCAAGCATTTGTGGATGTGTTCCATCATATGAGTGAATGGTTTCTAAATGAAGATTCCACTCCATTTATTACCAAACATGGAAAGAATGTGTGGGAGTATGCTAGTCAAATGTTTAATGAGGGAATGGCACTTTTATGAAGTGGAAGCATGTGTTTGAGTTTGAGGGGATGAAAACTATGGTGGATGTTGCCGGTGGAACGGGGAAGTTGACCGGGGCAATCTCCGAGGAGTTCCCCAACATGAACTGTACCTTACTTGACCTTCCACATGTTGTTAGAGGCTTACAAGGGTCTGATAAGTTGACCTACATTAGTGGAGACATGTTTGAGAAAGAGTGGGCAAACCTCTTTCACCAACCTGGCTTTGCAACTTACAAGATTAATCATGTTTTAGGGGTAAGGTCTGTGATTGAGGTCTACCCATGATTAATTTAAATATTATCTATCATTGTGTATTTTATTTCACCAATATTGTGCATCAAAAATTAATTACGGATGATGCTATTCATCCATGATCATTGATTAGTGTATACATGATGCCATAATAAACCACGTACTATTACTAATATAATATTGGCCCATCTTTGACTCGTATCATACTACATACTTAATACTCCATCCGTCCCACGTATTTTTACTCACTTTTCATTTTGGGATGTCTCACGTATTTTTACCTATTTCATCTATGGTAAAAATACATAATATTTTATTACATACTTTATACAATCCCAACAACTTTAATTACTTTTTTACACTTTATTCATTATTCCCAACAATTTTATTTACTTTTCTTTTTAAATTACTAATTTATTCCTACTTTTTCCTACATTATATATTAAAAGAATAAAACGTCTTAATCTCTGTGTCCTTACAAATGAGTAAAAATACCCGGAACGGAGGGAGTATCATAATAACCAATTAATGTAGCAATTTTGTGAATTGAAGAATATGTAATTGAAGCTTGAATTTGTACGAATTTTGGTGGGTTTTTTTTTTTTTTTTTTAATATCTCTTGTTCAACCGTTCCATGGGATATACGAGATTAGTATATTAAATTTTAAAAAAATTTCATGTTGCTTAAAAGGATTTCTTTTAAATAGGATAACAGTGGATAGTTATTTTTTAATTTAGTAATAGAAATCAACTTAAAATTTAATCTAATGATTGATATCGTTCAAATACATATATATATTACCTAATTGGACACACAATTATATATATAGCATATATAAATAAAATACAGTCTATAATATATTAAAATACTACTATGAAGCAATAAAAATTAAGAACATCGAAAAAGAAATATTCTTTTTATAAAAAGAATATTTTGGATAACTCATTTTTTTTTTAACTTTTTAAAGTAATTTTGTTTTTCCTTTGAAAACTGTTGTGAGAGATAGGGATAACAGAGACAAGGAACCACCGTCCCTTTAGGTAGGGCGTAGGTCCACTTGTCCGATTTCAATGTCAGTTTATGAATGGAAATTTTGTTTCATCCAATTGGAAGGGTAGCTATTTTCTTGTTTAGACCGTTCGATATGAGCGTAGGATTTGAAAAACCTCTGGCGTTCGCGGAACTGGTTCTCGACGCGTTCGATTTCTGAGACAAAATAATGCATGTTACTTATAAGTTATAAAATTTATAATGAGTCAGAAGCTCATAATCATGATTCAATAATGTTATTTTAATAGTTTTAATATAAAAAAATAAAAGCAGCAAGCGCGTTCCGTGTTTGGTTCTATGGTGTAGTGGTTAGCACTCCCTGGGTTCGACTCCAGGTAGGACCTTTTTTTTATTATTTTCAATATTTAAAGTTCTCCAGCTCAAAAATAAATTAACATCCAAAAAAAGAAAAAAATCCGCAGCATTATAAAAAAAATAAAAAATTGCCGATGATTTTAAAACTTTATTTAATATATTTTAAATGCCTAGATAGGACAAGAAGGTGTCGTGGTGTAGTTGGTTATCACGTCAGTCTAACACACTGAAGGTCTCCGGTTCAAGTCCGGGCGACGCCATTTACAAAATATTTTATTTTTTAATTCGTGGGATTTGTTCAATCATAATGTAGATTAATATGGGCCAAGTTTGTGTTTTATTTATTTATATAGTGGGCCAAATAAATCAGATTGCCCACATTGTTAAGCCCATTAAATATAGGATTTCTTTTTCTTTTCCTCTTGTTGGGGAAGGAATTAAATATAAGATTTTCTTTTTTCTTTTCCTCTAATAGTCCAAGTTAATGAGAATTGATCCCAACATAAATGGGCCAATTAAATAATAAGCCCAATAATTATCTTATACTCCATAAGGATATGAAATATAATAAGCTCAAATAATTATCACCAAGAGAGGAGCGTACCCACTAATGTCAAATGTCATGCCTAAAAATTATTAAACAAAATTTTCATTCCCTTGAAAGACAAAGTGTCCCACAAACTGGTTCAAATAGCTAATTACTATTATAATATCCGCCCGGATTACAAAATTTTTATTTTAAATTTAAAATATATTATTTAATAAATACAAATGTATTAGTATATTAAATACACCCGCATATTACATTTTTAAACTTTATAATTAATATTTTATGTTTTTTTATTTAGAAAATATTATTATGTGATATTTTTTTAATCTTCTAACGTAAATAAATTGATATTCTATTTATTCGTGGATATTTTTAAATAAAATATAAATCAATTAAATTAAATATTAATTTATGCACTTTATCTTTTTAATGTATAGATTATTTCCTTTTATTTTGGATTTGACAAAACTAATAAGAATCAATTTTACTATTATATGTTTTAAATGTCTTAATTAATTTAATATTTATTTTTATTATATAATTAATGTAAAATAAAAAAATTAATAAAATATATTTAATCATTAATGCTTAATCTATGAAAAGAACAACACATAAAAAATTTGCCATAATTAAATACAATATAATATTGATAAGTAAATCATTAAATTACACAAAGTAAAAATAAAAAAATAAAATAAATATCAACCAATAAAAAAGTAACACATATGAAAAATTTTCAAAGAATGCACCAAATATTCACACATATGTTAACGACTATTTATACATATTTTTAATTAAGATTTTAAAGCATTTAATTTAATTACGATAAATAGAAATCAACCAATAATTACTCTTTTACATTTTGTGATTGGTTTGAAAATCCTAAATTAGTTTTGCAGGCAACTGTCTAATTTTTTTTATTTGTTGGTAATTTTGTAATTTTGGTACTCCTTGTACCATTCGATTTTAATAAAATTTTTATTTGCCCGATCAAAAAAGAACATGTGTTTTGAAAAATGCAAATTATTCTGGTTATGACACATATGTTTTTACAAAAAATTATTTTAGGAAACTACTTCTTAATTATATATATTAAGATGTAAACATTATTGATTTATGTGAAAACTAATTAATATAGTTAGTAATTTATATCCTATTATACCCTTAGAAAATGTTTAATTCACATCTGAGTTTATGTGAAAATTAATCAATATAGTTAGTTTTGTAAACTTTAATTATTTATATTCTATTATATCTTTTAAAAAAATTTAATTTATATTGAGTTAATATGTGGAATAATAAAGCTTCGATATGTGATTATTCACTTATTAGTTTATATTAGGATGTTTTTGGTTCACAATAAGTTTATATGAGGGATAGTAAAGCTTGGAGATGTGATTAGCAAGGTGCGAATATTAGAAATATAGTAATCCACTTTCTTTTTGATTTCATCTCATCGGGCTCCTTGATTATCTATTAACGGATTTAGAAGGTAAATAAGTTCATGTAAATGTAATTAGTGTGCAAATTCTCTGTAATTTTTAAGCTAAATTTCAACCAAACACTTCTCTTATGGTGTAATATTTATTCCTACACAAGTTAAGTTTGTTTTGGATTTTGAAAATTATATTTTGGTTTTTAAAACTCACGCCCAATTTTTTAAAATCATCCACATATATATATATATATATATATATATATATATATATATATATATATATATATATATATATATATATATATATATATATATATTATGTGTGTAAAAACTTTACTTGTCTATACTTTATTTCTTCTCAATTAATAATTTTTTTCTCTTTTTTTCTCTCATCTCTCCCCTCTTCTTCCACATCAATTAATATTATTTTACACATATCACAATACACCTGTTACACATATTTAAAAAGTATATTCACCATAAAATTAACTAATTCAACACTTGGTGATATTTGTTTTGGGTGTAAGTATGAATAAGAAATTTGGATTTAGGATTAATTAGTTGGGTTTAATAAATTCAAATCTATGTTAATTTTTTTTTTAGAGATTTAAGTAGTTTAGATTTTAATTTATGTCAATATATATATTAAAATGTATTAGGATACAATTGGGTCAAAATATTGTTTCGGGTTTACGAGCCTAAATTTGTAAATTTGTACTATGTAAAAAATATCAACACATAATAAATACTGGATTTTGTTCTACAAATATTTTATTTCCGTTAAGACTATCTCTTTTACTAAATTTTTATTTAATAATTTATTATTTATTTTCGAAATCATATATAATTGATACTTAAATTCAGGTTGACCTCTAAAATCCCTCAATAAAAATTAGAAGAAAAAAAAATTGAACCCCATGTTTTTGCAATTTGTATGTATAAATTAAATTGCATATGATTTGAACATTTGTGAGCAGACTTTGGCTTTTATAAAAACAATAATAATAGAAAATTGAGGCAATAAAAGCAACAATCTTCTTCATGAAGTAAAGCACATATGCAATGTCATGTGAAATCAATCCTTTCTCTTCTTCAACTCTTTACTTCATCTTTAGGGTTTTTCTTTTTCCAAAAAGTAGAATGCTTTTATCTTCTTTTCTCCCTCAATTAATTTTTTATTTTTTAACAAAATCAAAATAATAAATAAAATATATAAGACACCATTTATGTCCCTCCTTCTATGGTTATCACCAAATTAAAGAGTTGGAACTATCGTCTTTAGATGTCACTCATCCATAATTCATAATCATGTCTAATAAAGCTGATCATGTAATGATATATTTATTTTGACCAGTAAATAAAGATAATTGTAAGTGCAATCGATTATTAAAGCAGTGGTATTAATTTTTAGTATATAATTATTAAGGGAAAGAATTGAGGATATTTTTTTGTATGTAGATATTGTATATCTTTGTATTTATGATGTTGATTTATTCTCTCCGTGAATTGTGGAGATCTTGTAATCTCTCAATTGTATATATAATGATATACACAAGTTATCACAGTGTGTGATGTATGGTATCAGCCTGATCGAAAATTCTATCCCTTTTCTTCCTTCTTTCTCTTTTCTTCACGGTTTCTTCATGGCCGCCTCTTCTTCTCAAACGACGGCAATGATAAACCTTGTTCAGATAAAGCTTTCCACCACCACCAACTTGATGTGGAAGCGGCAGTTCATCTCGATGGCGACAACCTTCGAGATGATGGACCTTCTCGACGGATCTTCCCCCTCTCCTTCGAAGATTCTAACCTCTCCCACCAGCGAAAAGTCGCCGAATCCGGCGTACACAGCCTGGCTCTTGCGCGACCAACGCCTTCTCGGCGTCTTGTTCGCTACCTTGGAACCCGAAGCCATGGCGGAGGTCTTGGATTGCTCTTCGTCCTTCTCCTCCTGGCGTGCCCTTGAATCTGCCTTTGCTCATGCCTAGACGTCGCGTGCCAATCAGCTTCGCGAGGAATTACTCTTTTTTCGTCGCAATGATCTCTCCGTTGCTGAGTATGGCCGCTGGTTCAAGCAACTGTGCGATCAACTAGCCGCCATCCAGAAGCCGGTGGAGGAGGGCGACAAAAGCCACTGGTTTCTCCGGGGACTCGGTTCGTCGTTTGCCAACTTCGCAGACACCCGGATGGCGATGCAGCCTGTCCCCATGTTCCGAGACTTGCTCCATCAAGCGGTTCAATTTGACATGATGACTCGCTCTATTGAACGATCTCCGGCGGCATCTCCTGCTGTCTTCGTTGCTGATGCCCGCGGTGATGACCGTCGTGCCTCCAGAGGATCTGGACAGCAGCGTGGCGGCTCCGGTGGTTCTGGTCAGCAGCGCCGCGGAGGTCGCTCAGGCGGTTCCGGACGCGGAGGCTCGGGTGGTCGCCGTCCGTTCACTTCCAGGTGTCAACTGTGCCGCGGGGAGCACTTTGCCGACAAGTGCCCCCGTTTCTTGGAGCTTCAGGGTGCAGCTCGTGGACGCTCAGCCTCTCCGGCAGCCACGCACGCCGCTGACCTAGCACAAGCCTTCAATGTGGCGTGCAACGTCACGTCGCCAGGCTCCAGCTCGGATTGGTATGTGGACAGTGGGGCCTCGGCGCACACGACTCCTCGGTTTTCGCAATTGGACTCCTTTGAGCCGTATTCTGGTAAAGGTTCAGTAACTGTTGGAAATGGAAATTCTTTATCTATATCGCATATTGGTACTGATTGTTTATCTCCTCATATTAATCTGTTGGATGTTTTGGTTGTGTCTGGTCTCACTAAGAATTTATTGTCAATTAGTAAATTGACTTATGACTGCGATGTTGATGTTGTGTTTTCTGACAAGTCCTTTGCTATTCAGAACCGGTTGACAAAGACAGTTCTGGCTCAGGGTCGTTGTGATAATGGGTTGTACGTTCTGGAGAGTGGGAGTGCGGCTTTGATTGCTTCGCTTCATCAGAAGACTTTGCGTGCTAATTTTAGTTTGTGGCATTTGCGCCTAGGACATGTTTCTCCTAGTGCCATTTCTTTACTACATAAATTAGGCCACTTGACTGTTACTTCTATTTTACCGGACCCTACTGTTTGCTCTTCTTGTCAGCTTGCCAAGAGCAAGAGATTACCTTTTACCTTAAATGAGAAACGTGCTACTTCTGTTCTTGATTTAGTACACTGTGATTTATGGGGACCTGTCCCTATTACTTCTACCGCTGGTTCTGTTATTATGTTGTGTTTGTTGATGATTATTCACGCTTTTCATGGATTTATCCTTTATGTGCCAAGTCTGATTTTTATGATGTTCTGCTTTGGTTTCATGCCTTTGTGTGCACCCAATTTTCCAGAGGTATTAAGGCTTTTCAATAGATGGAGGGACTGAATTTGTTAATAAATGTGTTGCTTCTTTTATGCAAAGCCATGGTATTCTACATAGGATGTCTTGTCCTTATACTCCGCAGCAAAATGGTAGAGCTGAACGCAAGCATAGACACATTACTGAGACTGGTCTTTCTATGCTGTTTCATTGTGGTGGTCCATCTTCTTTATGGTTTGATGCCTTTGCTAATGCAGTTTATGTTATCAATCGGTTGCCATCCTCTGTTTTGGATAATAAATCTCCGTATGAAATTTTTTTTCATAGTGTTTCGGATTACTCTGTTTTCAAGCCATTTGGTTGCAAAGTTTTTCCATTTCTTAGAGACTATGCTGCACATAAACTCTCTCCTCGTAGTAGTCCTTGCATTTTTTTGGGCTACAGCAGTACTCATAAGGGTTTTCGGTGCCTCGATCCTACTTCCGCACGCATTTATATTACCAGTCATGCTCAGTTTGATGAGCGGGTTTTTTCCTTTGCTGGGAATGCTCCTCCGTCAACGCAGGACTTGCCTATTTTCAGTTTTCTGGACTCTATTTTTCCCACCACAGTTGAAGAAGGTATGCTACATCCATCGCCTAATGTGTGGACCCAGAGTTGGTTGATGAGCCTCCTGCTCTCATCCCAGACGAGCTGCATGGTCCGGCTCACCCGGTGCCGGCTTCGGCTTCACCAGAGCGGTCACCACCGCCGGCAGCCCCTACAGGTTCTCCATCTCCGGCGCGTGCAGCGCCGCCCCCACCGCCTCCACGGCCGATACCACGCGCGCCCGGTCACACTATGATGACACGTGCTAAAGCTGGCATATTCAAGCCTCGGTATCCTGTTAACTTGACTTACACTACTCTATTAGGCTCTCTTACCACTGCTGCTGCTGAGCCTCGTGGTTTCAAATCAGCCTCTAAGTACCCTCATTGGATGGCTGCTATGCGAGAGAAGATTGACGCTCTTTCGCATAATAAGACGTGGGACTTGGTTGCTCCGCCCAAGGGTGTGAACGTTGTTGGTTCAAAGTGGGTGTTTCGCACGAAGTACCGCTCTGATGGTTCCATTAAACGGTATAAGGCTCACTTAGTTGCTCAGGGGTTCACTCAAATTCCTGGCTCGGATTTCCATCATACCTTCAGTCCAGTTATTAAGGCCACCACTGTTCGTCTTATTCTAGCTCTCGCTGTTCATCATCAGTGGTCTTTACACCAGTTGGATGTCAAGAATGCCTTTTTAAATGAGATTCTGACAAAGCTGGTTTATATGGCCCAACCTCCGGCTTTGTTGATTCTCGTAATTCGACTCATGTGTGCCGGCTCAAGAAAGCCCTGTATGGCCTGCGGCAAGCTCCTCTGGCCTGGTTTCAGCGGTTCTACACTTATTTGTTGGGTCTGGGATTTCAGCAGTCCCACTGTGACTCCACATTGTTCTGCTTGAATAAGGGGTCTTCTCTCTTATATCTTCTTTTGTATGTTGACGACATTATTCTTACAGGGAATGACCAGGATCTTCTTCGGCAGTTTATTGCGCACTCACATGTTGAGTTTGCTATTAAAGATCTTGGCAAGTTGACATATTTTTTGGGGCTAGAGGTGTCTTATACTTCTGATGGCATTTTTGTTGGTCAAACAAAATATGCTCACGATATTTTGGAGCGTGCCTCTATGCTTGAATGCAAGCTTGTTTCTACTCCGCTTGCTGCGAGGAGTTCTTTGCAGAGTTCGGGGTCCGTGTTTAGTGATCCAACTCTTTATCGTTCCTTGGTTGGTGCTTTGCAGTATCTTACGATCACTAGGCCTGATCTCTCCTACGTTGTTAACACTGTCAGCCAGTTCCTTCACTTTCCTACTGGCGATCACTTTGCTGCTGTGAAGCGTATCCTTCGCTATGTGAAGGGTACAATTCATTATGGTCTTAACTTTACTCATCATCCTGAAAAGACCATTGTGGGATATTCTGATGCAGATTGGGCGAAATGTTTGGAAACCCGTCGCTCCACTTACGGCTATTCCATTTTCTTTGGGGGCAATCTTGTTTCTTGGAGTGCTAAAAAACAACCGACTGTTGCTCGTTCCAGCTGTGAGTCAGAATACAGAGCTTTAGCTAATGTTGGCTCGGAAATTATTTGGTTGATTAATCTACTACGGGAGACCCAAGACTCCCGCGACACTTCTCTGTGACAACAAGAGTGCGATTTTTTTGAGTCAGAATCCGGTCGCCCACAAGCGTGAAAAGCACATTGACATTGATTGTCATTTTATTCGTGAGCTGATTTCTTCGGGCAGGTTGCGTACTGAGTTTGTTCATTCTCATCTTCAACTAGCGGATATTTTTACTAAGGCATTACGCAACCAGCTTTTGAGTTCTTGCGCACCAAGCTTTGCGTCAGCTAACACCCCACGCAGCACTTGACGGGGGGATATTAAGGGAAAGAGTTGAAGATATTTTTTTTATGTAGATATTGTATATCTTTGTATTTATGGTGTTGATTTATTCTCTCCGTGAATTATGAAGATCTTATAATCTCTCAATTATATATATAATGATATACACAAGTCATCACAGTGTGTGATGATTCGATAATTCCTATCATAATAATTAAGTTAATTTGTTTGCTTTACATGAAATCAATATAATACTACTACATATGACAACGGCGCCTGTCATTTGATGCACGTGGTTAGCACTTCTTTTGAGTTTCTTTAAGCCTCGAGGGAAATACGTGTTTAATAGTTAATACTCTATCGTTCCACATTTATATTCACACTTTCCGTTTTTGTTTATTTCATGCTTATCTTCACCACAAATATATATATATATATATATATATATATATATATATATATATATATATATATATATATATATATATATATATATATATATTACATTAACCACAACTTCAAAAGTTATTTTAA
This sequence comes from Pogostemon cablin, assembly GCA_023678885.1. Classification (NCBI taxonomy): domain Eukaryota; kingdom Viridiplantae; phylum Streptophyta; class Magnoliopsida; order Lamiales; family Lamiaceae; genus Pogostemon; species Pogostemon cablin. Next base: position 6,651,099 of record CM042962.1, on the reverse strand, counting down.
TTTCAAAAATACCAACCCCACCTAATTTACATAACATACTTTAGAATTTATTTATTACCTAAAAATATCATAATACTCTTAAAAAGTCAATAAAGTTGGTCAAAAAGCTATTTTCTTAAATTCTATATTTATGGTAGAATGGAGGGAGTATAACGTTATTCTTACAATGAGTTTCTTATATGAGACCTTTGATGCATTAGGATTCTTATTCCACCATTTACGTTTTATTAGTACTCTTAGTTCTTCTAAAAGAGCTGCGTTTGCTTTTTCACGTATATTAAATAATATAATTTAATAGGTAAATGAAGAAAGCTATAATATTTTAAAGTATAATGAATTATTATATTAATATTATGTGTGGGTTTCATGAAGATATACTTATTAATTGTTTTGTGTGGATCTTATTTACTAAAAAGAAAAGTACACCCCTTATATTGTGACGGTTTAAAATGACAAAATGCACTCTTTTAGAAAGACGGAGAGTAGTTCATAACATAAAAGAAAAAGATTAAAAAAAAACTCTACTCACAAATAACTATGAAACCCATATTGAAAATGACAATTAATTAGTATTTAAAAAGTGAAATAGGAGTATAAGATAAAACAATGGATGATCGAGGGGAGATTGTAGAATTTTATTAGGTTTGGCGAAAACGAATCCAATTACTTGTGAAATTAAATGGAATTTTATTTTATTTTTTATTTACAAAATGCTAAAGAAATATAATTGAAAGACAAAGTTTCTTGTGTAACGGTGCTTACATGGGATGACATATTAAAGTGTGATTGTTACTCCATATACATAGAGTATGTTTATTAATAATTAAAATATATTTTTCTAAAATGTAATGATATTAAAATGTAATTTTAAAATGTTATAATATTATTCACTACAAATATAAATTATAATAAATCCACTCGTTTCACTAGCTCGTGTCGCATATATGCATCATGTGGGGAGTGACTTTGCATTCCAGAGATACCGATCAATGCATTAATGCATGGAGTAGTAATTTAATTTTTTAAAAAATGGTTATGCATATATAATTATTTGAAAGAAAACTAGAAATGGTTAAATACCCATCACGCACGCATGACTTGGTTTGCCTCATTGTAAATCTAATCTAATGGTTAAGAATAATTAAATATTGTATGGCCTTTTAATTATTTACTTGTATCATATCACATTAACTAGGAAATAAATAGTTTCTTAAATGAAAAGAGAAAGAAAAAGGGGGAGCGCATAATCTTTTGTTAAGCACACTGCCTAAAAAGAAAAAGGTAAGACAAAAAGTTTCATCTCTACCAAAACCCCCTCCTATTATATAACATCCTCCATGCAAGTCAACACTCTCACCCCTTCTCTCTCTCTCTCTCTTCTTGTCTGAAATATGAACAAGTTCAATTATGTCAAAAATGGAGAGATCAGAAAGTTGCCCCCTGGATTTCGATTCCAACCTACAGATGAAGAAATTGTGTTTCAGTACTTAACTCGCAAGATCTTTTCCTTTCCCTTGCCAGCTTTTGTCATCCCTGAAATCCACACCACCTTCACTCTTGATCCATGGGAGTTACCAGGTATAGTCATTATTCATTCATTTTATTAATTTCTATATGAATTATGATCAAATGATTACGTATGATTGCATGTGTAGGTAATTTGAATGAGGATAGGTACTTCTATGCCAACAAGGAACTGAATCAGCATGGCGTCATCAGAGGAAGCCGCGGTGGTTACTGGAAGTGTGTCGGTTCGGACAGACTGATACGAAAGCCTGTTGTTGTCGGAATCAAGAAGACATTGGTGTTCCATGAGCGGAAGCATACTCCAACTGATTGGATCATGCATTTGTACTGCCTTGCCCTTCATGCACCTCAAACTAAGGTAGTTAATGATTTTGTTAATATCTTTATATATATATATAGTGTTTGATTAATTCAATGTGATGTTTATTTAGTTGCAGGGTTCGTTTGTTCAAATAGGAAAATGGGTTTTGTGCCACGTGTTCTTGAAGAGGAGTGTGGTTAAAGATGGTAGACAACAGATTAAGTATGAGGGATTTTTGAGAGCAGATGAATTGGATTCTTCTTTCACTACTTCTTCTTCTACGTCTTCGTCTGATTCGGATTCTAGTGTTTTAAGTGAGGTCTCTTCTGCTGACACTGAAAATTAGAATGTAGTCTTCATTTCTTGTTTAACCAGCATTTGATATTGAAGTAGTTATATTATGTATGTTGATCTAATAAATGAGTAAATTAATGTATTTTGATTTGTTTATTGTTGTCTGTCCTCATTCAATATCATTTATTTGGATCTAATTATCAAGTATTAATTTACATGGGTCATTTCACAAAATAGGTTAGAGACGCTAAGACGTGATGACAAGAAGTCATACGAAAATTGATAACTAATTATATGAAAAATAAAATGAAACAATTTTTTCGTGAAATACAGTCTCATTCAACACTTTGACGTTCTTGTACTAGAATCTGCATCCATATATATAGCACGTACAGATTGATCAATATTTAAGTTAATAATAAATTATATGATTAATTACTCTCAACTACACCAAATTATACGATTAATTACTCTCAACTACACGCGGAGAGTTATATACTACGATTCAAATTTATTACTATAAGATACAAAAATTTGAAATGATATACCCAATATAACTCTAATATTAATTAAATATTTAAAATTAGATTTTATTTGTTATTGATGAAATCAGCTTCCTATTTTCAGGCCAATTAATTTATCTCGTCCCCCTTTCTCTCTAATTTTTCTATTTAATAAATCATCAATTTTTTCTCACATAAACCTGCGTCTGCAACCCAACTCATTCCTATCGTGTTGCGTCTGCAACCCAACCTGTGTCCTGTCTGCAACATATCGTGCCATCACCAAGGAGGATTGAGATTGAGATCTGCTGCCAATTTGTTGTCGCCACGTAAGTTCCCGACTGTACATCTCTTTGAGCGATCTCTTTCGTATCTCTAAAAGAACTATGCTCACCTAATCTGGTTCATCACACATCGTGCCATGGGATTGATTTATGAAGTTCATTTGGATTTTTTCCTCACAATGAAGAATCATCCAGAATTGTGGGATTGATTTATGAAGTTCATTTGGAATTTCTCCTCACAATGAAGAATCATCCAGAATTGTTGAAGAAGAAGCTGAAGAGAAGCTGCTACTATAACTGGACTTAAAAGCCAAAAGAATTCCATATACAAGCTTTTGTATAGTTGTTTGTAAAGATTCAAAATAATACATTAGTTGTGAAACAATGTAACTATGTTGTGCAAATTTATACCTAATTGTGTACATTAATTGTGTTGTGCTGGTTGGATGGTGTTATCCAACTATAATTGTGTCATGTACGTAATTATAATTTTAATAAATAATAATATAATTTATAGTTATTAATCTCATATTACATTTGTTTTTTCTTATAAGAAAGTGAAATCTCATGATTGAATCGTGCAATAATGTAATTGTATAATTATATTGGGTTGTGCAATAATATAAGGGTTGTGCAATAATATAACTATATTATGCGGTTTTTGTATAGATTGTGCAGATTGTGATATAAGGAAAAAATCTAAAAAATATAAAAATATATAAAAAATCTGGATAATTAAAAAAACTATATTTTTAAATGTACATAGATTTTGCATATTCTGATATTGGGAAAAAAATTGGAAAATAATCTGGAAAATAAAACAGACTACATTTTGAAATGTTACGTAAAAAGGATAAAGGGTATATTTGGGATTGTGTCATTTAATTTGATATCTCATAGTAATTATTTTAGGATGGCGCATCTAAAAGTAATAATAGGGTATCTATGAGTAAGTATCCCTAAATTATATACTCCACATATAAAGAATGGAGTTCTTTATAGGAAGCGATGATATTAATTTAAAACTTATAAATGCAAGAAATAAGTCAACTTTTGTGACTAGTGCTTATGAGGAATGTGCATATATGCTTTACCTTTCTGCAAAAGGGATTAGATTTTCCCAAGTAAGATGTAGTTTTGAAATAAAAGAGGTTGTATAAGCAACAAGCAAAGTATATGCTTCAATTCCCTCTCACACACATGACTTCCTTTATCTAAAGAAATTTCTTTTTGAGAAGACCAACAACTTCAATTGTATGTGTAACAGAATTTCAAGAAATGATTTGTGATTTCCCCTATACTTGTGCAAGTTTACAGTGTCACTGTCTTTATGTGATCACTACATTCATCCCTTGTCCGAAACTGATTCCTAGATTTCATAACCATGCAAATACGTATACTCTCATATAAATTAATGAAACATATATATGATGATCATGTACCATATATCTTCAAAAAATTAGACAATTATTTAGCTAAAGTAATTACATTCACCTAATGTCCACCAACATATTCTACATATCACTATTATCTCTCATCACTCTCTCTCCTCCGTCAAACTCTTCCTCCTCAGGCCAATGGCAACTCCTCCACAACAACATCGGCATTTCAGCCATGCACATGCAACTCCTCCACAACAACCAAGTCGTCTCGACCGGACCGATTTCGGCCCGTCCAACGTCTCCCTCCCTCGCGGCAGCTGCCTCTACGACTCCGACGACAAGGCTCTAACAAAGGATTGCACCGCGCATTCCATCCTCTACGACGTCGCTTCCAACACTTTCCAGGCCTTAACGGTCCGGACCGACACCTGGTGCTCATCCGGTTCGGTTCTCCCGAACGGGACCCTTGTCCAGACCGGAGGGTTCAACGACGGTGATCACGTGGTTCGCACGTTAGCGCCATGCAGTGGCTGTGATTGGGTTGAGTTCCCTGGCGCTCTTTCTCAACGCAGGTGGTATGCGTCCAATCAAATACTGCCAGATGGCAGAATCATCATCGTTGGTGGCAGATCTCAGTTTAATTATGAATTCTTACAACCTGAGAATTTACAAAGACGTTCATCTGGATCGATTAAGTTTAAATTTCTCCGACAAACTAAAGATAGATATGAGAACAATCTCTACACTCTATCCATTTCTGCACCTTTTACCGGATGGAAACTTGTTCATCTTCGCTAATAAAAAGCCCGTTTTGTTCAACTACCATCGCAACCGCATCGTCAGGCGGTATCCGGCGATCCCGGGCGGCGAATCACGGAACTACCCGAGCTCCGGGTCCTCGGTACTACTCTCTATAGACGAAAACGACGCCGTCTCAGTCGAGGTCATGATCTGCGGCGGCGCGTCCCACAACGCGATCGAGTTCCCGAGAAAAGGGAGGTTTCTCCGGGCAAGCCCCACCAGCGGCCGCCTGAAAATCTCCGACGAACGGCCCGCCTGGAAAATGGAGAAAATGCCTATGGGTCGGGTCATGGGCGACATGCTGATTCTTCCCAACGGAGACGTGATTATTATAAATGGGGCGGGTTCCGGGTCAGCAGGATGGGAGTGTGCGAAGGATCCGGTGACGACGCCATTGATATACAGTCCGTTCTCCAACACCACCACCGGTACAAGATTCTCAATCATGTCGGCGTCGGAGAGGCAGCGGCTGTACCACTCCACCGCCGTGCTGCTCGCCGACGGCCGCGTGCTGAACGGAGGCAGCAATCCGCACGTGTATTACAACTTCACAGGCGTCGATTATCCGACGGATTTAAGCCTCGAATCGTTCTCTCCACCGTATCTGTCGCCCCAGTTCGATCAATTGAGGCCGAAAATACTGAGAATTGAAGATGGGAGTGTAATCGGGTACGGGAAAAAGTTGTCGGTGGTGTTCACATTAGGCGGAGCGGTGGAGAGCGGCGGTGTTACAGTTAGGATAGTGGCGGCGCCGTTCAATACGCATTCGTGGTCGATGAACCAGAGGATGGTGGTGCTGAAGGGGGGTGGGGTGGAATACTTATGAAGTGGGGGCGGTGGGGCCCTCCAGCGATGCGATTGCACCTCCTGGATATTACTTGTTGTTTGTTGTACACCGGGATATTCCGAGTGAGGGAATATAGGTTAAGATAAGTAACTAATTATCTAATCTTCAGACCTAATTATATAGATTAAGAAATGCATTTTATTAATTTTGTTGGGAAATTAATTCAATCTTTTCTAAGTAAAATGTAAAGTAAATAATTTGAATCATGTTGTAGATCTATTTAAATTCATATAATCGAATGGAGATGCTCAATGTTTTGTAACTACTCCATCCCTCCCACACAACAAAAACTCATGTTTATTGTTTTACTTTATTTAATATAAAAAAAATTATAAATTTTATTAAATTTTGTGGATATTTATATTTTTCCGTAATAAATAAAGGGTAAAAGTAATAATGTTAGGTAGAAATAATATATTAAAATAATTTTTGAATTTATTAAATAATGTATCCTTTCTGAAAATATGAAAGTTTATTGTAGTACGAACTAATGAGAAAAGTGTAAATTTTTTTAGGATTGAAATATTCAATACTCTCTTCGGCCGGTTACAAGGTAACTGTTTGTTTTTTAAACGTAGATTAAGGAGTATTATTATTATATACTCCCTCCGTCCCATTTCAAATATCACATTTTCCATTTTGGGTTATCCCACAAAAGTTTGCACATTCCTAAAAAAGCAAAAAGTCAAACACAATCACCCTTCCCCATACACTTTATTTACAAAAAAAATCACCCCTACCTAACACACATAACATACTTTATCATTTATTTATTACCAAATAATACCATAATACCCCTAAAACTTATCACTTTCTTAATATCCGTGCCGGGAAGAGGGGTGCAAACTTTCTTGGGACGGAGGGAGTATGTAGTGAATAGTTATATTAGAGGGAAGTGGTGAGTCATGTGGTGTACCTTTCTGGAGTACTAAATATGAAATATGGATATTTTTAAAGTGGACGTCCAAAATACTCCTTCCGTCCCGGGCAAAGGTCCTCATTTATTTTTTGTACATTGATTAAAATGTATGATTATTTTATATGTAGTGGATAGTTGTATTAGTAGTGAGTGGTGGATCGTATATTGTCGTTGGGACGGAAAGAGTAATAAAATGAATAACTTAGTTATTTTTCAAAATATCTCATTGCAACTCTTCTAGAATATTGATTGTGTTTGTTACAATGAAGAATACATAGAATCTGAGTTGAAAGGTTGTCATGTTGAATGTCGTTACTCCCTCCATCGTGCAAGATGCAATTGATACTTTTTTGTATTCGTAGATTAAGAAAATGCGACTGTTGAATTAGTTTGACTTTCTTTTTTTTAATAAATAAAGTAAAATATAGTATTAGATGATAGTGACATTTCTAAAATAAAGTGGATGTTTTGAAGTGAAGTTGGATGTTTTGAGCGTAATTCTACCTTTAAAAATATACTTCCTTAAACTTCATACTTTTCCTTTACATATAAAACTTCACCATTCAAAAAAAATGAAATATTGCATCATTCCCCAATGTTAAAACTAAATATTTTTACAAGTATATTACCCCCACTTAAAACACATTATATATTATTTTATAATTTATTTATTACCTAAAAATACTACTCCGTATAATAATTATCCTTTAAAAATCTAGAAAAACAATTTTTTTAAACTTTATATCTAAAATAACAGTGCAAAATAAGTTGGGATGGAAGGAGTATAATTTTTTGCGACAAAAGAAAAATAGTAGGTGAAGGGGTTATACTTTTTTAAAATATTGTGAAGTGACAAATAAAATAAAAAAAATAAAAAAATAAAAAAAGTGAAAGGTATTAAGAGAGGGAGGAATCATTATATATTAAGCATCAATCGATCATTAGAGGTAGGTAGATTAATTAATCATATTAAAGTCGATGATGTATAATTTTGTGAGTAAAAAGACTTATTTGGAAATTTACAATTCTAAAAATGAAAAAAAATATGAGTTTGGCCCTAAAATTCAACCAACATTTGAATGGTGGCCACTCCTCCATGAAAACATTGTGATACATTTCTAACATGCTCCTCTCACCTCATTTCCCATAGCCTTACCCCATGAAATCAATCAAATGGGGTGCAACGTCTCCAAATTCGAGGTCCTCAACCGCGCCGCCTTCGTTAAACGCTTAGACAAAGAGCTCCTCTCTCATCACGATCACGACTTCTCTACATCATCCAATCCTTCAAATGGCAACAAACCCTATTTCCTCCAAGATATTTCATTAGTCATGACAAATACGGCGTCGTGGGGGTCGTCGCGGAAGAAAAATGCGTGCATGGCGACTGCCTCAATGCCAAGAATGAGGTCACTTTCATTGGCCTGGATAATGATAATGAGAATGAAGACGAGAGAAAGATAGGGTATGTGGATGATGTAGTTTTAGGATATATTTCAAGGATAATTGGGAAGATGGCACTAAAGAAAGTGGTATATATGAAACCCTAATGCTGCTTAAATATTGTATTGCTAAATTGTGTTGATTAATACATTATTGCATTTGTTTATTTTGCATGCAGATCAAAATGATGATGCCTTCCCTAAAATGCTTCCCAATGGTGATCACATCTCTCCATCAAAGGTAAATTTTACTGACTTTTTTATTCATTTAAATACTATATACTCTTCCATCCCAAAAAATCCTTCATCTTTGCCCAAAACAACTCCATATTGTTTATTTATGAAAGAGTTACAGCTTTTACTAACTTTATTGATATTTTAGGATAATTTGTTAATTTTAGGTAATAATAAAATATAAATTATGTTATATATGTTAAAAAATAACGATAATTTAAAAAACAAATTGTATTTTTGAGGTTGGGCTTATAAGAAGATATGTTCATTAATAGTGATGAATTAAAATGAAAAAGAAATAAGATGATTGGTGCAGATGTGCATTCCATGTGATGGTGTGGAGGAGATACAGAAAGTGAAGAGAGTGAAAAAGAAGAGGTGCTTCAGGATCATCACAAACAGAAGTGAAGAATATATTAAACATGAAATCCTGCTACAATTAAAGTATTCATTCATTCATTGATCACTTCCATGCATATTTATCCCAGGAAAAATAAATACTATATTTTCTTGATAATAAAATACATTGAAATTTTGATTTGGGTTCGGTTTTTCTGGATTAAACTAAAACAGAAAATATAAATTCCTTTTTTAATCAATATAGAATATACCTCTTCTTCATAAATGTGAACATAGTCAAATATAGTGTCTCGATTAAGTATTAAACGATTATTATTCTCTTTATCAACTTAAACTTACGGCTCGATTGATATGATTGAATGAAATAACGATGGAATTGAATGAACTCATGAATGGAATAGAGATGAGAAAGAAATGATTAAATATTACTTTTACAATGATTAGTATGGTTCAAGAATCACTTAAGGAATAGAAAATATATTTCTTATTTTGTTCCAATCTCATTAATAATATTTTTATAGTACTAAATTAATTTATATTAAATTATTAAATAATTTAAAATCTTAATAAAGATTTTATTTATATTTTAATAATATTAAAAATTTAATTAATTTTTTTAATATTATTAAAATATAAATAAAATATCTAAATATTAAAAAAATAATTAAAATCAAGATGAAGATGTTATAAATATTAATAATTATATAATTAAAAAAAATTAAACTAAAAATAAATATAATTTAATATTATTATAATATAAGTAAAATATTTTATATATAAAAAATATTAAACTCACAAAAAAAAATTATATTTAGTTAAACAAATATAAATATATATATATATATATTCAATTCAATTAATAATATTTTAATGAATAATTTAGTAATTTTTATTTTAAATAAATATTAAATTAATTATACAATTTTTTATTATATTTTTTAAGAATTTAATTTAATTTTATATTTTTAATGAGTTGAGCATATAATTTTTTATTTAGATTTTAAATGATTCAATATTTTATTTTTTTATTAAATAATTTAATACCAATTTTTTTAATTATTATTATATTTTAAGTAGAAAAATATTAATTTATTTATAATTTTCTGTAATTACATATATTTAATGGGTAAAAATTAAAAAATATTATTTACAATTCTTTATATTTTTTAGCTACATAAATTTGAAAAAATAAAAATAAAAAGTTGATTCCAAAGGGTGTGTAATAGCTAATACCATGGGGAGTGGGATGAATCACCATTCCCATGTTTGAGGGAATGATGATTCCAAATGGAATTGAGATTCTCATTCATTTAACTTATCAATCATGATATTTTGAATGAAATTAGGATTAATTGTGATTCCATTCCTAATAAATTTCAATCTACCAATCATGTCATTATAGATAAGGTGGTTATTTTAACATGGTATTAGAGTCATGACCTAACAAAATCATGATAGAATTGATTAACGTCTTCGCAAAAGAGATCGCAGGATAGAATTAATTATGTTCAAATTAAAATTTAGAAAAAGTGGCACTTTTCCTATATGAACTATTAAAAGTGGCATTTGAGTTTAGAGTTGGTCTTTTGTATTCCCGGGTGCACAAGGTGTATAAATGTATAACATTTTGTTCTAAAGGGTATACACTTTAATTAATAAAGGTATAATTTTTCATTCAAAATATCGGTTGAAATATGAATAATATTTGATTAAAGAATTTTTTTTCCTAAAAATAAAGAGTACACGTTCTTATACTAAAGGGTATGTAGTATTTAATATTAAAGCTAGTGTATAACTTTCAAAAAATACGAAATTTGGGCACACAAATTTTAGATTTTAGTTATAGAAAAAATAACTTATAACATATTAGTTTGAGTATTTTATTTTTCAGTGATAAATAAATGGTAATGTATATCACGTGCATTGGATAAGAGACATTGGTGGACGTACGAAGGGGGTAGGGGGCACTGGCCCCCCTGAACTTCTAAAAATTACTAGTATAGATATAGAAATTTTCTTGAAATACCTTTGTGTCCATGTGGTGAAGTGAGGATATTTTAGTTTTAAAGGTCTCATGTTCGATTCATGCAACACTGTTATTTTTTTCCCCTCTTCTATTTCTTTTATTTATTTATTTTCCCTCTAAATAACATATTTATTTAATAATTTTAAATTTTACACCAAAAGAAAAAAATTTAGGGTTATTATGAGGTGCACCTGTAGAATTATAGGGTAAAATTGAGAGGTAGTGGGTAGTTAATAAATTTATTTTTAATTATCTTATATTATTAAATGGTGAAGATTAAATACAAATTTAATCTAACGATTGATATTATCTAAGTACATCGGTGTACCAGGTGCACTGCAGTTAAACTCAAAATTTTTATACCCTTAAAATATCTACAATATAATATTACAAACTATATCATCAATTCAAATTCAAGATAAGGAAAAAAAATCACTACCAAAATCGATCTGATACTAATAAAACATAATATTACTACAATTTTCATATTATTATTTACTCCCTCAGCACGAGCGAGAGGGTGTCATTTGTTTTTTTTAAGTATATTAAGATGTATTATTATTTAATATGCAATGAGTAATTGTATTAGTAGGGTATGTGAATATCATATTTTAGTTATACTAATGATATATTTGGATCTTATATCTCTAAAAAAAAATTAGATCTTTTGAGACGAACACGCAAAATAACAAAACGAGACCTTCATCCACAAACGAAGGGAGTATTTATTTATAGAGCAACACTTTATGAGACTGGTTCACAATGAAACCATTTTCTATTTTTTTAATTAATTATTTTTTTAATAAAGATATTATCATTTTTATATCAAATTAATGAAATAGTAACTATGATTATGATCACTTTCATTCATTATTGAATTATTATAATCCATTTTTATTAGTCTTTAACTTTCTCCAACTCATTGAAGTTAGAACATTCACCTCTCTATCCTTATTTGTGTTCCATAAATTCATTTATTCAAATAAAAATAATATTTCAATTCAAAACTTTAAATTCATATTTTAATTTTAAAATTTTCATTTCTTTCAAAAACACATTACAGCTTACAGAAAAAACACACACACAAACATTATATATTTATATACTTTATTTGTTTCTTAAAAGAATTAATTATTTTAAAAAATTAATTGAAAAATAAAGAGGACAATGAAGAAGTAAGTATTTTATTTTATTTATTTATTTCCTTTTTTTATAAAGAAAGTAATGTGAAGAGACGTAGGTAACCCTGGTGGTGGTAGGTGCGCCAACCCTTGGACACTCAAAAGGCCAAAAACAGAAACAGGTCCCATCCACAGGTAGAAGAGCCATATTTATATTTCAAGTGCTACAATCCTCTACTTTGAGCTTTCCCCTAATTTTTTTTTTCTTTATTTATTTAGGCAAAAACTTGTGTGTCCCGGGACATGCCGTGCTCCATGAGAACACAACTCTCCCCATTCAAATTTTATTTAATTCTATGTATTGCTATGAGTTTAAATTGTGAAGGCCCCTGGTGTTCCCGGGCCACAAGAGTCTCACTCATTTATTTAAAGACAAAATTTCTTGTATGTTAATACTTGTGTAACACAATATGTAAGCTTTATTAAAATATGATTATTATAGTAATTAAAGTATATTTAATAATTGTTAAAATACTTTTTTCTAAAATAAATGATGAATAATATGCTAAAATATAATTATAAATGATTATAATATGATTCATTATAAATATACTTTAACATATACAATATATATATATATATATATATATATATATATATATATATATATATATATATATATATATATATATATATATATAGTAAGCGTTACTTCCATTATTATGGATACATCTATTATTAGTATCCATAAAATGATTCATTGTTTATTGTTCATTCTTTGTCTTGTACAATCGATTACCCTGACATTTTAATATGAAAACTCACAATTTTATATTTTAGAATTATTATCATTTTTAACACACATCCTATAGTATTTTATATCCATATTTATTATTTAAAATGCAATAAAATAAATTAAAAAATAATACTCCCTTCGTCTTCCGGCAAGTAATATATTTTGTCATTTTTGATATACATATGGAACTCACACACATTCACTTATACAATTAAAATACTCCCTCCGCCCCATCAAAAGAGGGTCTTTTACTTTTTTTGCACGTAAATTAAGGAGTACTTATTTTTTAATGTATAGTGAATAATTGTATTAGTGGAAGTGTGGACCCATATTTTAATTATATTAGTGGGTGTGTGTGGGTCCCACTTATATAAAAAATGAAAGAGGACCCTTTTGATAGGACGATAAAAATAGAAAAAAAAATCCTCTCTAACTGAGACAGAAGGAGTATGAGATAGGGACCACGGAGTGAGTACTTTTCTAAACTACGCGTAACAGTAAGGAACAATTTTATGTGACAAAAGCTTATTACATCGAATAAGAAGGATTATTTGTTTTAGTTAGACTATAGTAATGAAGTTGACTTTTCAAATTTATAAAGTTCACTACATAAGAATTATTCATGTCAATTGTTGTTTAAAAATTCAATAGATTCTCTTTTTTACACATTTTTATTTTAATTCTACTAATAGTGTATAATCATTCAATTATTATTAGGGAAATTTTATCATCATCAAACTATATTTTCAAAAACCTATCCTACTCTAACTCAAAAAAATCAAATCTACTCTATAAATTAAATCATATACTCCATTTACTATTTACCAATTAATTAATTACTTATTACACAAGGCAATGGTTAAAAATTTTCGAACTAATCCAAGCCAAAACTCAACCCCAATAATCTCCCTTTTAGGTTACTAGAATTTCAATTAGGAATTTCAGAATTCAATTTGGAAAAATTGAAATATAATTTCAATATAGAAATAATGAAGATTTTACCGTTCACCGGGTATATTTTGCATAAATAAATCATAAATTGATTGATGCACTGATTAATTATTTTATTTTTAATTATATTATTATTAAATTCAATAATGTAGATTTATAATTTTCTGATTTAATTTATATTATTAACTATTAAGTAATCTTAATATAAATTTAAAATAAATAAAAAATCATCTACCATAATTTCTCACGACATATAAATAGAGTCTTGTGTAAATTAATTCCAAAAGTCAAGGGGTATTATCGACTTTATGGTACAACTATTAAAGCACTCTCGACACGTGGCACTGTAGAGAGAATTTTAAATCTTGTAGAGTTGTACCTTTGAAACTTATCGGGCCCGCTGGCCCGCCAGAGCATAATTTTAAGAATAGATTAGATTATTCATTCTTCCCACAAATCCTTTCTTCAGTAAGAGCTCATCAATCAGGTTGATTCTCTCTCTCTAGCGTTGATTTTAGTTGCTGTTGTTTGTACTCTCTCTTTTTGCGTGCTTAATACTGTATCTAGGTAGGTGGCGCATCATTGTGTTGGTTGGTTCAATTGATTATGAATGAGTTTTGATCTGAAAAAAATCGAGATTTAATTTGCTTCATTCTGTGCTGTCTGAGTGTACTATTGTGTTGTTGATCAGGAAGTTGTGGTGAAGAAGATATGTTGGGAAACTTATGGGGAAAAGTTGCCTGCAAAGCACTTGCTGATCGGGTATTTCTGTTTTTTGGTTCGTTAATTTGATTGTTCTCTGCTCTTGACCTGCTACTTCTAGTATGTGGATACATTTATATGCATATATCAGTTTCTAATTTTTGTGTTGAAAAGTGTTTGGAGCAAGGAATTCGAGTAATTGCATCTCGGGCACTTTCTAATTCTTCCTCAGCATATGAGGTAATGTTAATTTCCACATAGTGCTATGTTGTGTATGATGTGCCCATGACGTTGTGAAATCCTTTGATATAGCTTAAAATTAGTTATAAAAAATGGAGCCTCTGAAACATCTTTAGACTTGGTATTGCAGTTAAAGGGTTCTAATTTCTAATCTGGCAAGAAAATGTCGTATCAGTCCATTTTTATGATTTCTGAAAGATCATCATGCTGTAACAAAGTTACTCCTTTTGTATTGGATCACTGGGAATGTTTATTTGTTTCTGCACTATGACATATGATTATTCAGTTTTTTAGAGTATTGGCATGTATAATAATGTTTTGTCCGTGCCATATGAATATGATGTATTGACATGTCATGCAGATGACAGTTCGTGATGCTTTAAATTCAGCACTTGATGAGGAGATGTCAGCTGATCCTAAAGTGTTTTTAATGGGTGAAGAGGTATCCAAGTTTAATTGGCTTTATGAAAGAAATAAATTGCGTTCTACTTCTATTTGGCAATTTATTATTAGTGAATTCAAAACATGTGTAGCATTTTTAATTAAATTTCTGTTATATAGGTTGGCGAGTATCAGGGTGCATATAAGGTGAGTATAGATTCATTTATAAATTTTTATAATGGAATTTACTGTGTATTACTAATTCGTTCTGTACTAGATTTCCAAAGGGTTGCTGGAGAAATATGGCCCAGAGAGGGTGCTGGACACGCCCATCACTGAGGTTGGACTTTTATCCAGTTTGCATGAATAGCTCGAATGAAATTTAGGGGATATCTCATTCTCAGATTTTTTGACACTTACAGGCTGGGTTTGCTGGAATTGGTGTAGGAGCAGCATACTATGGTCTGAGGCCTGTAATTGAATTTATGACTTTTAACTTCTCAATGCAGGTTAGAATTTTCTCCTTAATTTAAATGTTTCTTAGTTACTTACACCTTTCAAAATTATAATTCCTTGCTGCAGAGTTTCTTCTGCTGATGTTCATGGGTGGCTTAGGATTCCATACTGATTCACTACTCGTGTACTATTTGCATAAATCTGACGACTGTTGTTTTATATTGAGAATTATTTCAATTACTAATACACATGAACCAACCATTGCATGCATTACGTAAAAATGTTTATCTTCCTGCTAGAAGTTGATTGAGACATTTTTCTTGGCCAGTTTTAAAACAATTCTTCATGTTGTGGTGGTGATAATATTGTGTCTACATAGTATATTGTTGCATTCTACTGTTGTATAGCAGGCTTGAGGGAACTTTTGGAATGGAAATCCTTTTAGTAATCAATGCTCCAGCAATTGTTTCTTGAGGAAAAAGAAATTTAATTCTATTATGTGGATCTAGCTGTGTGTTCATCAACTAAATTTAATTCATGGGTTTGCCCATCTTGTTTGTTGGTCAATGCAATGTTGTATTTGCTTTGTTAAATTTAAATTACTTCTTCTTTGTGCATACATTACGAGTGATACTTTGACAATGTATGACCTGCAAAAAAAGTACAATTTTTTTAGCATAAAGGCTAAGTAGGTTACGGACATATTGTTGTTGCAGGCCATTGATCATATCATTAATTCTGCTGCAAAATCAAATTATATGTCTGCTGGTCAAATATCTGTGCCCATTGTTTTTAGAGGTCCAAATGGAGCTGCTGCTGGTGTAGGTGCTCAACATTCTCAGGTATAGGTCTTTGATCTTTTGATATCTATCTAAACCTATCCTTCAAGACTCCATTAGTTATATGCATTTCTGCAAATAAATCTGGCCAAGGTCTATAATGCATGATTTAATATCATCTCTGCTGCAAATTGATAGTTGATTGCTCCTCGGATTCAGTAGGAATCTCCGACGTGAAGCCAAGAAATTGATTTGGTTTGATTTATATTTATCTTTCATGGGTTTGAGTTCAAAATTACAAACAGAAAAGCACATTTAAAAATTTTAGATCATTCAAATTCAAGTAGTATTACTTCCATTTAGTAAAGGGCATCGAGACCCTTTCTACCAATGAAGAATTGTTCACTTCGTATCATGTATTCCAGAACACCCTTGATGCCTCAGTAAAATTAAGGCAACTTAGAATGTACTTAAGACCTCTTCTTTTAACACAGGGAACTGTTGATAGCAACACAATCAAATCTTAGAATGAAGATCGTCTTTTTTTAAACGTGTTGATTTGATTGTAGCATTGATTGAGCCCCCGTGTGCCAAATTCAGACGCTTCTTGTCTGATGCATCATAATATAAATAAATTGATTTCCAATAGGGCAATACACATGAAAACTGCCAGGTATCAATATTTCTAGTAATTTAAGCTGAGTTTGTATTCTTCTCAGTGCTATGCTTCATGGTATGGTTCATGCCCGGGTTTAAAGGTACTGGCTCCTTATTCTTCGGAAGATGCTCGTGGCTTGCTTAAAGCTGCAATTAGGGATCCAGATCCAGTTGTATTTCTTGAAAATGAGTTGCTGTGAGTAATTTAATGTGGAATTTGTGATTTTGTCTTAAAATAGAGTTTAAGTTAGTTTCATGGGGGATTAATCATTGTCATACAGATATGGTGAATCATTTCCTGTGTCAGCCGAAGCTCTTGATTCTAGTTTCTGTCTTCCTATTGGGAAAGCAAAGGTACACGCACTAGAGTATGTTGTGCTTTCTGCTTGGATATAAATGTTTACTGATCTCTAGTTTGTTAATTTTTTCGACAGATAGAACGTGAAGGCAAGGATGTTACAATTACTGCTTTCTCAAAGATGGTGGGCTATGCTCTTCAGGTTTGTCAGGCCACACATTGAAACTAACTTTGGCTTTATTAAATGATTAAAACTGCCTTTTGGCGAAGATCATTAAATATAACAAAACTGGAGCTAGTGTTACTTCTTTAATTGCAGAAGTTAGTTGTGTTTCTACATAAAATTGGCAGATAATAATTTGATTTTCTTACAGTACCATATTATACATACCCAGAAACCTCTTCATTCAGTTGACATATTTGTTTTCCTTTTCACTTTCTATATCTGGTTTACCATTTTCTCTTGAGTTCATCATGGCATTTATTTGTCTAGTCTGAAGTTCCATTGCGTTCTCTGTCTGAAACATAATTTCACCAGGGTTTTGTCCATATTTTAGTGTATGAGTATATTTATGGGTATATTTATGAGTTATGCTTAAGGCATGAGTGGTTCCTTATATATTTTTATCAATATCATGAGGAGAGCCTCATTCTGGAATTAGTATGGATGCGTTGTTTCTTGGAATATGAAGTCTTGATTTTTAACTTTGCATCTCTTAATAAATATACACAGGCTGCTGAGATTCTTGCAAAAGATGGAATCAGTGCTGAGGTAACTCCAAATATTCATTTAACCTTTTATATATTCACAAGGACAGTGAATTTGGAATTTTACTTTGTTTGAGTTTTTCCTCTTGTTTGTTAGGTGATAAATCTACGCTCGATCCGCCCTCTTGATAGAGCTACAATAAATGCTTCAGTTAGGAAAACAAATAGGCTTGTGACTGTGGAGGAAGGATTCCCTCAGCATGGCGTTGGTGCTGAAATATGGTAATAATCTATACTGCACCTCTCTCTCTCTCCCCTACCTTTTTATCATTTGTGCTAATCTGATTATTCGTTTACTCTTCAGTGCATCCGTTTTTGAAGATAGTTTCGAGTATCTTGATGCAGCAGTCGAGAGGATTGCAGGGTCTGATGTACCCATGCCCTACGCTGCAAATCTGGAGAGATTAGCTGTTCCACAGGTTAGTCTTGTCTATATATTCTCTTGCCCTTAAATCCAGGTTTTGCATGAGTTGAAGTGTCTGACTGCACACACGCGCGCGCGCACACACACACACAGAGGGTAGCCTAACAACAGAAAGTTCAAAATTTGACAACAGAAATGTTTTGTCTATTTTTTTTTCACCCAGATTACAAAATTACCATGAATATTTCCATTTTATGTTGTTCGAGGCATGATATTTCAAATTAAATATTCTTTTTATAAATTTAATTTAACATCCTTGTGTATATTAAAATTTCAATATTTATTAATTTTAATTTTGTGAGATCTGTCTCTTAATATACCATTACACAACAATTTGTCAACGTACCAACCCTGCATCAGACAGTAGAATGTCTAATTTATTAGTAATACTGAGATCATGGAACTTACTAAAAATAAAATGCCATGAAAGATGGACATGCCTTGATATTTCCAAAGATATTGTAGCAAAAGGACCACCAAACTTAGGTCCTATGATCGTCTCATTAGCCATCCATTCAAATTCACAGTCTGTGTTTTGAATCCGTTTGTCAGGTTGAAGACATTGTTCGTGCAGCTAAGAGGAGCTGTTACAGATCAACTGCCTTAGCAGCAGCTGCGTAGAGTGAGCCAAGGCTTTAGGCTTTGGTGGTTCTCATATATACTTGTCGTAATTGATTTCTTTAAGCGTCTGATCATTTGAATAAGTACATAAATCCACAAAACGGAAGGGTTTACGAGTCTAATTTGTGCGAGATGACATGAAATGTCCCTTACTGCTAATGAGGCTGTGGCAATTTTTGAGAACGTCAATCTGTAACAGCAACTGCGATTTGAAGAAACTATGGAAACGGAAAATGCAATTCGTTGAATCCAGTGAAGTTTATTTAATTCAAGATTAAATCCAAAAGAGTAGACCAAGTTAGATTCCAAATCAACGGTTCATACACTGCTAATATTGACTTCGTAATTTAACCATTCCATTCGTCCGCCTCAATTCGGTTTTTAGACTGACATTTCTAGTTTGTTTGTTTTGTTTTTATAATTTTTATTTTTTTTTAAATTGTGGATTTAGGGTTTAGGTTTATCATTTGAGTTTTGAAAATTTTAAATTTCTAAACCCTAAAACCTATAGTATAAATCATTTCCTTTAGTGTTTTTTTTTTTTTTTTTTTTTTAGTTTTGAAAATTTTAGTTTTCTAAATCCACCCACAAATTCATAAAATTATTCCTATACACTCCAACAAACTTATTAATTCTCAACTCATCCATTTTTCATATGTTCTCTATTCAGTTAATATTCTCTCTCCCCTCTCCTCCCTATTCTCACATTAATCAATATTCTATTGTATAGATCATCACCCGACATCTGAACTTTAATTTGACATATAACATAAAGTTAAAATACCATACCAAAATTCAAAACAAACAAATACTCCCTCCATTCCAGGTAATAAGGGCCAGAGACCTTATGTTTAAAGTCTCTGGCCATCTTAACCTGGGACGGAGGGAGTTTTCATAATTTTCAAAACCCACATAAACCATGTACTATAATATCTAGTGTCAATTAGATATAAATTTTACCTTATTATTGTGATTCATGACATTTTATTATGGTTTTTGACCTAGTTTACCTGCTAGGTTCATGACACATTAAAGCTGTAGTTCATGACATACATAAGAATATTACTCCATTTTTATTTATTATTGAGGAAGGTGTACTTTTAACGCAAAGAAAAGCACTTAATTTAATCTACATCATTGATTACAATCGAAAAGAAATAGAAAAATTCAGGGATATAGACTACTATGTTGGAAAAATTAACCCAAGCAACTCATCTTCCAGAAACTAGATTGGACGCATATAACGGAATTTATACTCAAGTAATTTAAGTTAGCTTTTAACTATGTATCAAAAAATGATGATATTAAAGTTAAATTTGATGAAAAAAATTGTCTACTACTACCTCCAAAGATCAAGGATCACCATCTTGATCATGAAACCCTTGGACGAACCCAGTTCCCGGACTTAATATTTTCGTAGTTGCTCGACCTTTTTGAAACAACATAAAACACTGCAAAACAGCACAAAGAGCGAATGCAACGAAGCTATCAACTTAAATTCACTTAACGTGCAGATGTACAGCAAGCTAAAAAAGGGAACAATACCAGGAATTCCTGGCACAATTAGATCGGGATTTTTCAGAACATCATGGAGTGTTTTCCTCTCGTTTACTCTGACCCATTTTGGAACATTGTCTGAAAATGAAAGAATGACAGATTAACATTTCTGTTATTACCATCACATGATATTGCCACTTGTGAAGAGGTACCATGCTTCTTTGTGAACAGTTGTACAGGAAAGGATGAGTTCTTTAATTTTAACAGCAAAAACAAAATTAGGCTCTCGCCACCTCTAGAGAACTTCAGAATTTGAAGTGAAAATCTCATTTTTTAAGAGTTAGCCAGCTGTCCATTTTATGTGATCAATTGGAACCAAGTTCTACAGTCAGACGAGTAGAACCAGCTCAGAAACAAAGAACAGCTGTGAATGCATATCTTTGTTCTAATCTTGAAGATTTTTTCTTATAAATATTTCTCCAACGCTTTTGAGTATAGGTAACATTCAACTGTTCCAATGCCCTACGCTTTGGTTCAGCTATTAGCAGTCATGCCCTATAACAGACAAAGAAATAACCCTGGATTTCGGTTTAGTTAAAGGCTGATTGAAAATCAATCAAATTAAGCAAAACATACTTGCCATTTACATGCAAATTGTGTAACAGGTTCCACTTCAGAATAGATGGTTTATGATTGTGGTCACAGAAATGCGAACTTAGGAATTCAGAGTTCTATGTTCTACTTTTGGTGCCGCCAATCACATGATGGACTCTGGTATTTTTGGGGCCATATATTTAGATACTGCGATATTGAATACCAATATTACTTATTGCACTGATAAAATGTGCCCCAACAACATGAAGTGGTTATTTTCGATAGTTAATATATTTTTGCCATTTTCAATAGTTAATATATTTTTGCCAAACTTACTAAAGCACTTGTAAGATATATATCACGATCAAATGGATTCATAAAATTAGATATTTTGAAAAGCTACAGTTAAACTAGAATTGTTCACAAATAATAATAATATTCTCAAGTTATATAATGAGAATGTAAGACATACCTCTTGAATAGGATCTATCATCATCAAAATCAATTTCTTCTGCATCATAATTCAAATGAGAAGCAGCTGTCCCCTCTAAGAGATAACCAAGAATGTCTTTCTTGGACAAACGAACAACAGAGTTCGCCTGTTGAAACAATATCATAGCCCCAAGAAATGAAAACATGAAGATAATCATGCTTGCTGAATTAAAATACTAAGGATTTTATATGATAACAAACAAATACATAAAGAAGTGAAAATTTGAGTTCTATGCCAAAAAAGTTAAAATTATAGTGTAATAATTTCACAACTAAATGAGTAGCAATACTCTAGGGGTGTATTTGGTTCACATTGAATTAATATTACTCAATGGGCCTTAAGACATTGTTAAAAATAAGGGAGTTAATGCACAAATTGCATTTATGTGGGCTTATTTATATTCTAAGCCCGTTAGGAACAAAGGGGCCCTATGCACTGCAACCTAGGGGGGAGGTGGGTTACAATATCCCCTGAATCTAACAACAAATTAAGGGAATTTCATGCTCACACAATGTTAATCACATACGTGCCATTTACATGCAAATTTCATGCTCACACATTGTTAATCACATTTGTAAAAGGAATTCAAACATGCAACTCAGACCAACATATAGACTATGTGACCGCATTAATGATCAGTTCTGGTATTATAATCCTCATAAAGAATCGAGTATAAAGCATATTTCACACAAGATAAATATTACAAAAGAGACTGTGGCCATAATCCAACTCAATGCTTTTCGAGAAATTGGTGAGTTTAGAAACATTTTGTATGAACAAATAATTTTACAATTTAAAACTTGAATTTACAATGAGCTGGAGTTCCCTAATTATAGTAGAGGAAGCACATATTCATGCGCTCAAGATAAAGGTTTTGCGTACTAAAAAGTGGATACAAACATACAAGACAAGAGACAGCGACCATCAAATGATTGCTTAATAACAAGAAATACTACCGATCAAAAAAAAAAATACTAAAATTAATTTGAAGACAAAAATGGATCCACATGATTAGTAGATAGTAGCCTTACAAAACAAAACTAAAAGACTTCTATACTATATTTAGCTAATGAAAGAGGGGCATGGGTATACCACAAGGTTCTGTTCGAGCTGAAGGCTGAACCAATTTACCTTTATTAAGTTGTAAATTTCCCAATGTACTCAAGGGAACTTTTAAACAAATGTAGAACACATCAAGAACGATTAAATCTATGCATAATTGTGTGCAGCAAAAATTATTCTCTAAAGTTACACTTTTCTCATGCAAGAATTGTTAAAATAACATATACTCCCTCCGTCCAATTTATATAACCTTGATTTTCTTTTTTGAAATGTCCTAAATATATAGTCCACTTTCTATAACTTTTCAGACATTTGCTAATACACCTTATTAAACACTCAAAAATACTAAGCGTTAAATTTTTAAAACCCTTCACACTTTCCTCACTTGTTTGTCCTACAACACCCTTCACATTCCCAAACATGAAATAAAACCTTTATCCAATAACCTCATAAGACATTTTAATTTCAAATTTGGCACTCCCACCCAATACACATAACATACTTTAAACTTTGTTTATTACCCAAAAATACTAAAATACCCCCAAAAAGTCAATAAGTTTATCAATAAAGTAAGTTCATATTGTGGGAAGGAGGTAGTACATTATATTACTATTAAATATGGGCATATTAGGAATTTAATTTGTTTATTTGTGTTTCCACAAAAAATTCTTAATACATATGCATATGTTAATAAGCCTATATAAATGGGACTGAGAGAGCAAGTAACTGATAGCCTAGCCCTACAGTAGATAATTCCTTACCTCATAGTATAATTCAACAGCATCACGAGTGTATGCATTTTCTGTATCCCAAGGCAAAGGTGGACTACTCTCTGAGAACATGTTTAGAAGCTAAGGATTACAGGATTTACCAGCAACTGCACAGATCATACACTAGAAGTAATAAAGAAAAATGACGACATAAAATAAACTGACTGCCACCAGAAATAAAATGCCCTGCAAGGATATCATGTCGAGATGAACTGAAAATGTATCGATTTCACAGAAGTCCTCAATGATGTCACTGGACATAACCTCTGTGTAGAGAAGCAGAACAGGCCAATGAAGAATATTGTTTTTGTCTAGTATTGGTTTCTTATATCCAGTGAGTTCTTGATACGCTGCCTTCCCATATTTTATCTGTCTATCCTTGAAGACAGAGACAATCTCCTGTATGATATCAAAATGTCAAAAACATGAGAAATTTTTGGGTGCTTAAGTTTCACCAAACAACATAACTTCAGACCTCTGCCGCTGCCACAGCTTTAGAAACTACAGCTCTGTGTTGTTCACCCTCCGAAATCTTTACATCTATTTCCTTGGCTAACTTCTTCAGTTCTTCATTGTTGGGTGACTGCTTAAGGCCTTCTTCACAATATGATTTTGCTTCAGTCAACAAATTGAGTAATAGTGATGCTTTTACCGCCCTGTAGAGAGCCTAAATACCATTAAAGATGTTAGGAAATGACTACAAAGCTAGACATGACAAAATGAAATGAACTTGAATAAACAACCTTCACATTTGTTGGACAAAGTTTAATTGCCTCTTCAGCATCCTGCAGAGATCGTCTATGGTTTTCCAAGAGTAGATTGACATGTGCCCTATTGGAATAAAGAATAGAGGTCTCTGAATCACTCAACGCCTTTTGATTAATGGCCCTGGTGTAGCAATCAATAGCATCCTGGTAATGCTTCTTCCCCTTTCTAACGTACTCATTTCCCTTTTCCTGAAAAGACACAAAAATCACTATTTGTTTCTAGTATTTCTACAAACATCATTTGCCGCACAAGTAACACCATTTGCCATGGTTTTATATTGACTGTTACAAAAGACCACTATGAATCTTTTTCTTGGCTTTGGAGCAGGAGTAAGGACAGATATCAAGTTATCAGCAAAATATACTCCATCTCCAACTACCAAATTCAAATAGAATTCAGCAAATATTAATTTTAGTATTATATTATACCAGAGATATTATTTTATCAATCAATTGACTTTAATAATACATATGTAATTACAAATTCTATTTTCATTTTTCATCAACAAAAGAGATTACTATATTTGATTAACATAAGCAACATTTCAATTAATTATATGGTTTATCATGAATTATGAATACTAATTTCAAAACATACAATTCCAGTTAACATAATTTACAAACATAACAAGATTTGAAGATAACATGTAATAACTCAAACAAAAGTACTGCATTGCCCCATAAATGGCGAATACTATGCTTCCCCACAAGGACCAAAAATCAGTCAAATTTAGGGATAATAGCAAATAGCTTTTCAACTGACTGTATTTAACATTCACTAATCGAATCTTCAATATTAACTTCCATGAAGGAAAAGCAAAATTTCATACTGCAGCATTCCCATTTTCCACCAACAGAGCTGCTGAAACTCAATAACAAAGACATGCTTATTCTATAATTGAATATATAGAACCTACAAACACGCACACACACAAGGAACAAATTTTAAAGACAAAGAGAAATGAAAAGGTTTAAGGAGATAACCTTAAGTTCAATAGCAGAAGATTGTTTGATTGCAGCGATAGCCTGAAGATCAACAACTTCTTCATCGGTTTTGGGCTCAGAACCAGGTTCCATCCAGAGAGCCATGGCTTTAATCAGCAGCTGGCGGAAGCGAAATCAACAGAGTTGAGTCGGACTTCTCTGGAAGTAGTCAAGAGTGGAGAAACTTGATTTTGAACTATGAAGGACGACAATGGCGTTCCAATATAGTAGCAGCATTTTGGGCCTTCCACCGACTACAGACTATTATCGACCCATTTAATTTCGCTTCCGCCACAAAATCCTAGCCCAATTCATAGCTCCAAACCAACACAAAAGTCGGTTTTTTTTTTAATTAATTTTTTATAGGGTGCTTTGTATTTTTAAGTAAACCCTGTGCCGCTAATTACTTGCTTTACAATGAACACACTTTAAATTACATACTCCCCCGTCTTGATCAAAGTGTGTCATTTGTTTTTTGCATGTAGATTAAGGAATATTATTATTTTATATAAAGTGGGTAGGTATATTAGAGAGATATATGATGGGTAGTGGTGGGCCTTATTACTAAAAGAAGAATATGGTACAATTTAGATGAGACGCCCAATATAGTAAAATAGTGCTATTTGGACGGGACGGAGGGAGTACATAAAATATGTATATGAGGAATTGTACACGTGAATATTGCAAAAAAAAAAAAACTTGTGTAATGGAATCAACTGGAAGTGCAACTAAAACAACTTATCGAACCACATGGAGGTTGGCGCTAGAGCTTAAGCGACATCACACTTATCATAATTTTATAGAGATTAATCATCGAGTGGGATTGTTGAACACGTATTAAAATGACACAAATCAAGTAAACAAAGTATGATCAAACAATTAAAATGAAGTAATGTAAAGTTGTTTTCCAAATTAAGCAAAAGTGATATTAACAATAATTAAGTAGTGGGAAATCTTTGGACACATGCATTAAACTCATATAAATCAAGGGTATGAATTAAAGACCAACTCTAAATTCACCTAAGCTCATTCCCTAGACGAATATGATATTAATCTCAATTAGCACAAAGGTTACCTAGATAATCCCCATCATTACATCAACTTTTTATTTAATTATCATGAATCATTAATAAAATAATTAAAATAATTTTGATAACTATTCACTAAATCTTTCATTTTACCTTATAAATCTGCAGGTGCACTGCAAAATAACCCTTAAAACTGTAATTATTTGCTCCATCTGTCCCATTGAAACGTACGCGTTTTTTCATTTTGGTCTATCCCAATACAAAGTGTGCATTTCCCTTTTTGGTAAAGGGGACCCACGTATATTAATTACTTCTCTCTCCATGGGCTCACGTGTCATACTAATACACCTACACACTTTACATTAAAATATTACTCCCTCCTTCTCCTTGATAAGTGTCCGTTTACTTTTTGCACGTGGATTAAGGAGTATAATATTTTAAAGTATAATGAGTTGAGAGAAATAATATTTTAATGTGTAGTGAGTAGTTGTATTAGTGTTGAGTGTGGACCCCATGTGTAGTGGGTTGAGTATAATAATATTATTGTGTGTCACATCAACTCAAAAAGGAAATAAACACTTTGTATTGGGACGGACCAAAATGATAAAATAGACACTTATCAAGGGAACGGAGGGAGTATTTCTCTCACTTCACTGCACATTAAAATATTATATCCCTTAATCAACGTACAAAAAGCAAATACTCACGTTTCAACGGGACGGAGGAAACCAAAACTGTAACTCAGCATGAATATTGCCCGCATGAACAATTAGTTAAGCAAGAACACAACTTGTACAATGTTAAGTATCGAATCATATGGTAGCTTAGTAGCATCCTCTTAATTACCGGAGTGACTATTTTGTAATTTTTCAATTCTAGAAACTTTTAGGCATCATTAATTACACAAGATTATCCCTTAAATCTAGCTAGATTAATACTACTGTACTATATATATATGTCCTAATTTAAAAGGGAGCTAATTAACTATAAATTAATATTCAAGTAGTAGGGGATGAGTGTGAGCTCCAGCAAAGCCCACAATCCGGCGGCGATGCTAAGTTAGTCAGTCTCCTCGCCGTGCATGGGGAAGAGAGGTAGGCTTTGGAACTCCGGCATCTCCTCGCCGTGCATGGAGACGAGACAAGACAAGACAAGAGACGGATGTAGGATAAAACTGACTCATTCAAATTTGGCAAAGCATGATTCTCGGCCTCAATGTCTCCGTACTGTTGAATTTGGTCTGAACTGGGGGACTTGTCGTACAAGAGATCCTTCAAAATTCTTACCTGCTCTTCCGTTGGTCTCCACCTCTGTGTGCTGGATTGATCCATGAAAGATGGCAGAAGTAGAGGAGTTTAGGAGGAGGATCTGAATGGTAATGGTAATGGTAGGGAGTTCAAAGCAAAGGGTGTTGGTACTTGCTTGATGGTTAAGAATAGGAATAAAAGTAATTCAAATCATATCTGTCTAAGGCCATGCAATTAATCCATGTTCCAAACATATATAATTTAATTAGTTGGGGAAATCATGAAATGGTTGGAACTGGAACCTTAATTGCTTCGACCACGACAGGGTTAACATTCTTGCATGGTGTGCAGGACGATTCCCAAGACATGCAATTGTTTCACTTCTTTTATAATTTCACTACTGCGTGCTGCCCTGGAGTAATCTACAATTATTTATGTTCCTACTCGATCCATAAATAATGCTGTATCACAACATATTAAGAATTACACTTCTTCCCTCGAAAAAAAATTAACCCCCTTTTCACTTTTTTTTTTAATTAAGAATTAGAATTACAGTTTCATTGGTCATATTTACTCTCATTTGCCACATTGGATGATTCAGCCAGGAAGCACCAAATTGAGGAGTCGCGTGCACCAATCGTGCAAAATCCCGATGAATAATCCAATTTCTAACGTTTTTGGGATAAATAAACCTTGAGGGTAAAGAATAAACCCTAAACTATAATGTAAACAAGTTTTTGCAAATCTTAAATAACAATATAGATTAAAAAAAAAAAATTAACTTTTACACACATACTCCCTTCGCCCCGCCGAAAAGTCTCAATTTTATTATATTGGGCATCTCATTCAAAGATTTTCATTTTTCCCTTTAAGTAAAAATGGTCCACCACTACTCATCACGACTTTATAATATAACTACCCAATAAACATAAAATAATAATACTCCTTAATTCACGTGCAAAAAGTAAACGACCACCTTTGCTCGAGACGGAGGGAGTATATATTAACACGTTCGTGTAAAATCATCTTCATGATGAAGTCGTTTCAGTACTTTTTAATGATTAGTTATTATTTTTCATTAAGAGTTTGTCTCGTGTGAACCCATTGCATGATACACCTTATTTATCGAAATTAATACTCTTTAGTATATAAAAATTTATTGATGAATATATTCATTATTCTTCTAAATGAGAAATAACTCATCTCATTAGTAATATAAAATATCACAATTATATTAAAATTTGGCTAGAAGTAATATTTTTCATTGGAAGAGTAACACTATTTCATCACTTTAAAGAGTAATTTTTCATGTATTAAATAATAGTATCGGGTTCAAGGTGAACCGAGTGCAAGGAATATTGTCTTTCATTAAAAATATTATCACTTTTCGCCTATTCTAGAAGAGCTCGTCTTTTTTTTTTTTTGTAATCCCATTGTATGGCATAATTACATCTATTCAAATGCACAAGATATAAAAAAATTTATTCTATAGGGTATTTGTTTTAATGAAAAAAAATGTTTTTTCATTGGGCAAATAATATTGTACACTAGTTTTTAAGGTGCAATTTGATCAAAATTTAACCCATGATCCAAATATATATACTCCAATCAATCTGATGGGTCATTCAATCACACAAAGACTCTCTCTCCCTCTACGCATTCAACTTCACAATCTCGCACTCTCTCCCCCTACGCATTTCTATCCATCGCCGTTGCGCACCATTCATCCTTCTATCTCCGACCTGCGCGCATATTCGCTGTCTTCTCTTTCGGTGGAGATGAAGAGATTCTTATCAGATCTGCGTGATTAAAGGTATGAATTAATCAGATCGGACAATCCTTCTTTCCGGCAAATGCTTTAAGTGCGATGATAGATGCAACGAACCTAATCAGATCTGAACAATTTTAGATCCACCGGTCTGATGAACTTCTTCGAAAATTACTTGGGGATAAACTACTTCGGAAATTACTTGGGCAATGGGATTGTGATGCTCGAACAGGAAAGACTAGTGATGGAAGATGTATTTGTGTATGTGATTGAATATGAATTTTTGAAAGAGATGAGAATCGTGTCGGAAATTTTTATTTCAATTCGATAGTTTATACGTTTTATTATGGGAAAATTTCATTTTTGGTCCCAAGAGAATTGATGACATTCAAAAATAGTCTCATACTTATGACCAAGTCCTAAAAGTTGCACTCATGGTCCCAGCCGTTGGTCAGCTAACAGATATCGTTAAGTTTGAAGGAAAAAAACAAAAAAGAAATTATTATATTTTTCTTTTATGGCAATAACCAGATCTTTTTTTCTTATTCCTAATATTTTCAAGATCTTTTTCTTTTTTGGACCCATCCCAAACAGCACCACCGCACACCCATCGCTGATAACCAGATCATAACCCAACAATTCTTATCCCACCACCTTCGTCCAAGCGCTCCTTCAGTCATTCATATGCTTACCGGCTCCAACACCCCTCCTGACACTCGATCAAAACATCAAATCTTTACCAACACATGGACAATTCTAGGAACACCCTCTTTTTGTCAACTTTCTCTATGACAGACCAAGTGTTCTTGATTTCACCTCGCTACTACTTAGCCCCGATTATCCTCTAGTACCTGATCCAAAAATTTGCACAAGGCGATAAAAAATAATAACCTGAATTCACACCAAACGAAGCTGCAAGAAGAATGACATAAACAGGAATTCCGGACCAAGGCCGCAGAGTTCTGCAAATTGCGCAAGACACGCGCTTGTGGACTCCATTGGCGGCACTGGAGGTTATCAGAACTGCTCTTGGCAGGAAGGACCCCTGTTCGGGGAAAATTCGTACAAGGCGAAATCAGCGAAGAGGACATGTCGGAGGGGAATCGATTGAGGCTCGCTTCTGGCCGGGGCTGATAAAACGACATTCGATGGTTGAGCCGGATGGAGCTTCTAGAAAATCAATTTGTGGCGGAAGATGCTCAAGCAAAATCCCCAAATTAATAAAGCGTATGGCCGGCCCTTAGAATAATCCAAAGAGGGAATTTTCGACGTTGTGGCCACCAATGGATTAAGTCAGCGCAACCGATAGGAGCCGGCATGGCCAACAACATGACAGAAACGGAAGTCCTAGGCGGCGCTGGGCGGACAGCGGGTTGTGAGCCCTAGACGGAAGGTGGAATTGGAAATTCTGGATTTCATTTCAGGTTTCAAAACTTAACGGGACACGTGCTCCTCACATGTTTCTTTCCATTAAGTGATGACGGAAAATGACAAAAAATACTTATGGGACTAATATTGCATAAAAGATGACCTTTTTAAAAAACTTGAATTCTTATGGGACCAAAAGTGAAATTTTTCCGTTTTATTATATAAATGTATTATATTTTACTTTTAAATGTATAATTATATATGAATTTCTGGAAGGGATGAAGGGACGATAATAGATAGGGCATACGTTTTACATTTTACTCTTAAATGTATATAATTATATTTATACAGTAAAAAGTTAGTATTAAATTTAATTTATTTTTTATATGTATTTTCATATAATCAAATGTATTAATTGTAATTTAATAGTGTTTATGTTTTTCTCAATAAATGTATTATTAAAAATATATATATTAATATTATATTTATCAATATTTTCATCAATATATTTATTAATTTTTGTTATACATGTTAATATAAAATGTTATACATTTTTGTATAAAATCTAATACAATTATTAAAAAATACATGAACATTACATTTTTGTTATACTAACTTTTCTTAATAAATGTATGTATCTTTTTAATATAGTGAATAAGTTATAACTTTTCTTAACTTTTTTATATTGATACACAGATATTATATTGATACATTTACTTATTTTCATATTTTATATTTAATATGAAAATACAATTATGAAAATAAATATATACATTACTTAATTAAAATTTATACAATATAAATTAAAAAGACATCTTGTGATTTTAATTCACTTTAACCAGCTCTCCCATGAACTAACCCATTCCTATCCTAATGCCTTTGTTACCGCCTTCCCTTCAACATCGCCTAATTCAAAACATGAAAACTTCGCCTAATTCTTTTGAATTTCGTGTAGCTCTCTGCCTTTTCTTTTTTTATTGCTTCCCATTCCTTAAGTCGGCAAAGATAAAGAAAACCACTGCCCAATCTTTAATTCCACATCCACCAGAAGACCATCGACAATTCAAAATACAATTATGAAAATAAATACTCATATATACATTACTGAATTAAAATTTATACAATAGAAATTCCACACCTAAACAGTCATCAAAGACCAGCAATGACCAACAACGTTGATTCTCACCGTCCAATCTCAAATCCCAATCCACAATTTCATATTCGCCCAATCTCAAATTCTAATCCCCAATTCTATTTTCAACCAGCAATATTTTAATGGAGAGAAACAACTTGACACCTAATAGCCTCAATCCCTAATTCTAATACCTTAATTGAGAAAATCAACTTGACATGACGACAGAGTAAATGACCCATTTGTAAGTATTTTAGATTATATACCTGATCCATTTTTAAATATGAATTATGTTTTTAAGGTGCACTTGTTGCAAAGTACATTAACTCTTTTCATTGAATGGGTAGGATTAGGATTTTATTTTATTTTATTTTATTTCAAAAAATCAAGGATTTAAATTTTTATACTCCTATTAAAGTGTATAACATTCAATATACAAGGGCATTACTATAAAATCGGGTTGAATCTTGGTGCACGGACCTAGATCAGTATACGGGCGACAAAGCTTTAGCCTAATAGTTGATACTAATAATAATAAATAAAAATCTACCAATTTTACAAACACAATTTTGGTCCCGAAACCATACTTCACCCTTTGGAATCCTGCTTGTTATGATTATACACAACCCAATGATGAGTTAAAAAAGAGACCTAGCACAAAATTAATAAAATAAAATATTTCAAAATTTGTTTACATCTGCTTTTGTACCTTGTTGAATTACTTACCAGAGCACTTTAGCTCATCTGCGGTTGAGCCTGAAATCCATTGACCAACCAATTGAGGATGGATTGAATGCATTGATGAACCTCCTGGAAGGAGCCCTGTGTGGCTCTTCATTATTGCCTTTTCTCCTTGAAGCCACACCTTTGGCTGTGCCGTTCCTCAGAGATCTCGAGGACTTCGGATCGAAAATTGAGGAACTGAACGATAAGGGGTCGTTTTGAGAAGCATCCCCGACGTCCCCATCCTGATGCGGGGGTGGGAACTTTTCGCTCTTGCTCTTGGCTTTAGCATCTGACATCATTCTCAACCTCTGTACAATGTGGAAAACAATATTATGTACTTTGTTTGCAGATTTATAATCACACACTCTCTACAAATCTCATAAAGTTCTCAACTCTAAGAAGCAATACAATGTACAACACATATTAATAGGAGAAAAGGGATGCAGGTAAAGAATCGTATTTGCAATCAGTTTGGTGTTCTTCAGGTTGCTGAAACTCATCCTTAGTGTGTCCATTATTATTAGAGGCGGGATGAAGGGCTGTTTCTTCCAGTATGAGGCAATGAGATATATAAAGCATTGCAAAGGAGAAATGGTTAAATGAAATAATGAATTGCAGGCATACATCTAAGTTTGTTTGGAGTTCTGCATTAGCTTCTGGAGCCGGAAGTGCACGGACAACCTTGTCACGTACTCTTGCTCTTCTATTACCATCTATGTTTTGAGATTTTACACTTAAACCGCGTTGCCTGCAATAAAAACGTATGATATTAGGACATGATTGGTTATCGGTGTAAAAAGTTGTACAAGAATGAAGAAAGCAGAGCACCTTCTAGCTTCTTCATCTCTCAATTTTATATCCATTTCCTTGCTAGGAGGATACTGGGGCAAACTTGATGGCTCACACGCATATGGTTCAGTCGTAAAAAACTGATCATAACGGCATATCAAGATTAGGTTAGAAATATTACAGCACAAAGAAGTTCAAACACCAATTTACAGTCGCTCAAACTCTCGCCATGAAAATACCGCACACAGAGAAACACACTGACTAGCACAAATGCTCAACAGAGATACTGTACAAGGTAACTGCATATAACATAATTCTGATTGGTAATAATTTCAATAACTTGTGCAATAAAATTAGTGTCCTTCATGTTTATCATATGAGAGATTCCAATATCTTCTTCAGTGGGTTGAAAGGAACGCACCAATTAAACTATCTCTACATGAATTTCAAAAGTGCACATCATCTCCCAAATTAACATAGAACAAAATCTGCAAGCATCACAGAGTTCTGAAAGAGAATTTTTTGGCTTCATTAGATAATGGACAGGGAGAAAAAAATTCATGTTACTTGCACTTTTAAAATTTCGATAACCCGAAATGCCTCTATTATAATGTAAAGGATACTTGCTTTTGAAGCAGCCGGTTCAGTGAGCGAAATAAATGCAACAAATATGTACTCATTCATGGGCAAAGTCAAGGGCATGTTGATGAATATATAGCAGTTAAAAGGCTGAATGTATTGCTCTCAGCAAACATAGGTGTGCTTTTACATAATCATAAATATTTCTACGCATTGTAGAGTTCACCAATAATGATCTCATGCACTAGCACAAAAAATAAACCTCTGTAACATTATAACTTGATAGTGAAACTCTAAAAAGTTTATCACCAAACATACTAGACCAATTAGCTGATAATTTTTGTTGGTGACCTGAGCAAACAGCATGCAGAGTTGAAGATTACTTACTTCACTATTCAATGCTGAAGTAGCAGTACCTCGTGCATCAGGATCAATAGAAAGAAGAGTTTCTATTAGAGCAATAGCAGTTGGTGGAAAATCCTTGAACGTCTCCCTTATGCAGCATTTATAAGGTTGCTGCGGTTTATAAAGAGTTGCATTTGGCAATCGAGATTTCTTCCAGTATTCTTCTGTTGGAGAACCACATAACTTGAATATCTTATGTAGCTGCTCAACCTAAGGAGAAAATTAGACAAAACTTGAGATTTGGTATAAATCCTTCATAGAGAAAACACAGACAAAATGCCATTAAAAGTAAAGCTTTCTTTAGATCAAGGAAGATCATCAAACTCCTAAATGTGTTTATGACACCATCTAAATGTAATTGAAATTGAAAAGGAAAAACATGCCTAGAGAATCTTGTAGTTTTTTATATGCATATATTAGCAACTGTGTGAATCTTTCGCTATAATTTCTAGCAGTATTTAAAAGTCAGTGAAGCTTAATAGAAACATCCTAATGTTATCCAAGGACGAAAGTTCAGATATACCCCAATCTCGGAAGAGAATGGAAACCTCAACTTGAAAGTCAACTAAAAAGCGAAGCAAGATAACAATTGAGTAAATTAGGAAATAAAACTAGATATGTTCATCCATATATAATTGCAAGATAGCAAAATATAGGATTAAGTGCCGAATAAATCATGACCTTTGCTTGAAGACGAAAAAGATCATATGCTTTGAATTTACCAAAAGAGGACACTAGCTACTTTAAATGTCTTGTTGCTTCGCGAGCTAATGATCAATTTTTTAAGATACGTAAAGGTAAATCTAGGAAAGGTTGTGTTCTTTGTGAGAATATCTCACTAATATCCTAGAAAATAGCAAGTAATATAATAAAATAAAGTTTAAAATGTAATACTATATAGTATTAAATAAAGTTTGGTGATTTTTTGCAGTTGAAGAATCAGTTGTGATTTAATTTGAAATTAATCCTAAACAAAACTAAGAACCGCACAATTAGCTCAGCTTAAATATATGAAGTTCAGAATAGCATAGAATCTATTGAAGTTTGTTAGTATCTATAACCAAAAAACCTCAAATAAATTACCTCTGTTCGTCCCCGCAATATTGGCTTTCCTGCGAGTAGCTCTGCCAAAATACAGCCAGCACTCCATAAATCTACACCAGTGCCATAGTAAGTAGCCCCAAGCAAAAGTTCAGGAGGTCGATACCAGAGGGTGACAACACGACTTGTCATTGGCTTCTTGTGTTCGGGATCAAAAAAAGAAGCCAGACCAAAATCAGCTATTTTTAATGTTCCCTCATTGTCAATCAGCAAATTTGAGCACTTAATATCACGATGTAAGACACCATTGTTGTGGCAATGCTCCAGACCAGAGAGTAGTTGTTTCATATAGCATTTGACCTGCATGAGGAAACATAACTGACAACTATTTGCAAAGCCCGCAGTACTGCATGTGCTTGTGAACAACATATATAAATTATAAGAATATGATAAAATCACATGTTCATAATGTTCATGAGTTTTGCCCAGCAATTAGTGCTTCAATATAACTTTTATGATCTTTATAGCCAATACTTGAGGCTTAACAATATATATATTTCATACAGAAGTTTAACAGACCTACTTGCCTTGCATATTGTTTCAGGCATCTAACAGACTGAATATCTCAAACATTTAAAATGAAGCATCTTTTAATTTAAACAATGCACATTTAAAATAATTTTAAGGCACAACATCTCAGAGAATCAGAATTAAGAGGATACATTTTGCCTTACCCTTTTAATTTTTACAAAAATTGTTTTACTTGCCTTGCATATTGTTGGAGTGAATATCTCAAACATGAGAATGACAGGATGACATCTTTTAATTCAAACAAATGCATGTTCAAAATAATTTAAAGGCAGACCTTCTCAGAGACTCGGAATTAAGAGGAATCGTGTTGCCATATTCTTTTAGTTCAAAATGACAGTTATAATTCCAAAGTCTAGGTCAGAGATCAAACCATGAATGTATACGACAAGTATGCTGCCATTACTCAGCAATCTTCCATTACACTAACACGATATGGTTTCAAAATCTCAGTCAGAGATCTAATCATGAACTTGAACTACATCTAACCTGTTGATAGACCACAAACTTGATTCCATTTTCTAAAATAATAACTCAGTAAATTTTGAGTACAAAAAAACTTGACAAGAGTTTTTCTAGCTTATACTGAATATACTGAGGGACTTGTTTTTTTCTTTTCAACTAAACATAGATTTCATATTCCCCCCAGAAACACTTATTACTAAGTAAATTAAATTCTTGAAAGTAATTGTTTCAACATATATTGACCAAATCATCAACCTATATTAGAAACTTTTCTAGTTTTAACCATTAGAAAAGAGCTATGGATAGTTTAAGGTCACTGATAAAAAGAATGTCAGATTAGTAGCATCCAGAAAAACAAATGGATAATAACTTTTGATATAAATGCCAGTCAAACAACAGATAAACCAAAATTATGACATCCCATGCATGGACCAATGAGTGAACACATCAAATAGATTAAACAACTTAAAAAAATAAAAAAATAAAAAAATAAAAACTTCAACAACAACATTATGCATTTTTCTCAATGTTATAGTACATACTTACCTGGGGCTCGGTAAACTTGACATTTTGAACAGCAGCAAGGCCAGCAAGATCATGCTCCATATACTCAAAGACAAGGTAAAGACTGCTAGACATCCTCGAAATAACTAGACCTTCGAGCTTAATTACATTTGGATGATTAAGCCTTAGCAGCACTAGTATTTCTCTCGCCATAAATTTCACTGCCTCCGGCTCAAAGTTATCAAACCTAACTTTCTTCAATGCCACCACCTTCCCAGTGATCAAGTCTTTGGCTTTATATACATTGCTGTATGTACCCTGCCCAATCTGCACAAAAATCCAGCACCCAACCACCCACCCATAGATTCAGAACTAGATAAATGTTCAAACCCATACCCAATTAATAAAACGTTGGATGATTAGCTTCCAATAGTTGATAGTAGTTCTATTTTTTGCAGGGGCATATTGCAATTTTCATAAATCTAGAGCAGAAAAAAGCTAAGCAGCTTTACATTGGTGCATTTTTAAACAAGAAATGGTGGCTGTATCCTTCCTTAATTAGTCTAAAAGCTTTGTACCTTCCATGGAGATAACGACACTTCTCTGGGAAATCAATTAACATACTGTTTGCATTGAGCTCATATATACCCCCAGGTGTTAATGCGAAAGCGAATAATACATGCATAATGGCGTTGTGCCTTTTTCTAATCAATAAAGGAGACTCTCTTTACCCTCCCTCACCCCTCGATTCAGTTAACAAAGTATAATCTCACAAACTCACGAGTTAACGGCGATTACCTTGTCAAGTTTCTCGAAGGTGTTAGCACGGCGGGGCTTCCAGTCCTTGATCACGTTTCCGGCGACGTCAACGAGCCACGACGGCCACCTGTCGGCTGCGGGGTCCACGCCTATTCTCAGCCGGAATTCCGGTGGCGCCACCCGAACACTTCGCCTTGCGCCAGCGGAAGTGGGAATCTCTTCGATCTTCGGCTCCTCCACACGCTCCACGACGTCGTTCTGCACGGCCACGGTGGAGGATTCCGCCTCCCGCCTTTCATCATTTTTTCGTTTCCGGCGAGCTTCTTTCCGGCCAGTGGCTCGTTTTCCGAGAACACACCCCATAGCCAAAGCTTCTTCACCTAACTAAACTCAGCTTCCCTTTTCATCTGGAAAATTCTGAAAACAGGGGAATCTTTTCCAATCGAAGAACTAGCTACAAGAGATATACCCCTGCATTTATTACTCACTCAGGGAGTGGGTGTGAGTGATAATTGATAAAAATGAGGACCGGAATCAGCATATAAGATATCAACACCAACTCCACCGATTTTTTTAACACAAAAATCATATAAAAAAAAGTCGAAATACAGAAATCAAAATCTAGAAGAAACAACAAGCAAGAGAGAAACAAATCAACAAGTAAACAGCAAGTTAATTATACAACAGTAGCAGTCTATGGTAAAGCACTCAGTGCATATATTGCTGGTTTGCGTCTGAAATTAAGCTCCAGAAAACTTTACAGTCAGGTAAAAATCCCTCTGCGTGTGTATATACATACACAAATATGTATGTATATACGGCTACAGAAGTGAAATCGATGACAGGAAGAAAGGGGAAGAGGGAAAAGAATTTGGACTTTTTCTTGTTGTTTGGAATTTCCTGCTGGTTCCGTTGGTAGAAGTTGTTTGAAAGTGGGGTAAAAAGGTCAAACCACAAATAAAAGACATATTGCATTTAGTTGAATGTTTTGGAATCTAGTTTTGAAAATTTTGTTTTTATTTTTGACATTGAATTTTTATATATTCTCCTAAATTG
Organism: Pogostemon cablin; assembly: GCA_023678885.1. Classification (NCBI taxonomy): domain Eukaryota; kingdom Viridiplantae; phylum Streptophyta; class Magnoliopsida; order Lamiales; family Lamiaceae; genus Pogostemon; species Pogostemon cablin. The sequence continues at coordinate 6,612,363 of CM042962.1, read as the reverse complement.
AAAAGGAATATATTATAAAGTATTACGTACAAATCTTGTAGTTGACAATTACATTTAGGTTTTTTTTTTAGGAGATGAAAATTAATTGAATATGATATACTCCTTCGTACGGTTCTAAGGTATCCATTTGTTTTTTGCACGTGGATTAAGGAGTATTATTATTATATGTAAGTGGGTAGTTGTATTAGAGGGAAGTTGTGTGTCATATTGTGTACTTTTTTACTAAATAGGGGAAATGGATACCTTTGAAGCACACATCAAAAATAATAAAATAGATACCTTAGAAACGGACGGAGGGAGCATTAAATGTTTGTTTTCAATGTTGTTAGGGTTTCATTTTAAATTTATATTAAAAATTATATGATTTTTAAGCGTATATGGAGGTGATTTTTGAAATATAAGCGTGGATTTTGAAAAACAAAACCTAATTTTTAAATTCGAAAATAAAACACCGCTTTAGGGTATATTTGATCATACTCTAATTTTATACTCCTTCCGTCCGGATTTAAGGGTGTCATTTGTTTTTGGGCACGGAGATTAAGGAGTATTGTTATTTAATGTGTAGTGGGTAGTTGTATTAATAGAGGTGTGGGTCTCATTTCCCTTGGGGACGGACGCCCAAAATGAAAAATGATACCTTGAAAGCGGATGGAAGGAGTATTTTATATTTTATGTGGATTTTTTTTTTCCAAGTCTGCTAGTAAAAAGATAGAAATAGATATACAACTTTAAAAGGGAGGTACGTTATATATGGAAACACTTTCATGAAACGTTTCACATGCTATAATTCTCTGTTTCTTTTTTAAAAAAATAGCTATCACTTTTTACAAAAGATGTTAGGGGATGACTATTCGCACCCCCGAAAAAACTAAGCGTACCCCATTTTTAAAAATACCACAATATAAATAAATAACATGCATACATATTACTAAATGCACCCCGTTTTGAGACCTTTTTATCCTTTCATTTTACCATTAATGAGTTGTAAGTTGTAACACCAAAACCTTACCCTACTCACCTTCTAATTATCATCACACGATCTGCCTCACCATTTCAAGTTATTGAATTTACTATTGCAGCAGCAGATGGTAATGGCCTTAAATTACCGTCTTTATCTCTCTTACTTTCTTATCCCTCTTCGTCATTTCTTCCATGGCAATTTAAAATCCTACCCAATACTCCATATTAATTCGTTTATTTTCTCCTGATCTTAACCCCGCAGTAAGCCCGAACGCGTCCGCACTTGTGGTGGCGACGATATAGAAGTTATCGAGGTGTATACAGGACGATCTGAGTCGCCTTCTGCAATACGAAGTGGGTCAGATTGGAGTCGTTCATGACTAGCCTGTTGATATTCTCCCTACCTCGTTGATCTTCCTGATCAGCATCTGATGGTGGCGACGAGCGTATAGAGAATGGCGTCGTAGGCGGTGTCTTGCAGAACGCAGTCGCTTCCACTTGAGAATCTCTCCGAGGAAGACAGCAAAGCTTCCATTTAAAAATGGGTATCTTCGGTGGCCGTCAATGGTGTCATTGGAAGCCATGACGATGTGTACGAGGATTACATGTAGGAAGATCAGCGGATTACATGAATATCAGCAGGCTAAGGCTATTTTAGAAATTTTATACCAGGTTATTTTAGTCTTCTTTAATTACGGCATGCATTTAGTTATTTCGGGGTGCGAATAGCCGCATCAAGATGTTAATCATCTTTTATTTTTATTTGTTATTATAAATTATTTATAAAATAATTTATTGTACTATTATTATTTTATAATAATTTAAGTATTATTTTTTATTAAAATATTATCAATTCTTATTAATTTTAAGGAAGAATTCCTTGGAACGCTCTTACACAACTATTTGTATATAAATTAATAAGGAATTAAGAAATTCTTATACCATTTTTCTTGTATATATTATTTACAAATTTTATTAACACATAATAATGTGTTTTCCTATGCATTAGTTATTGCACTTACAAATAATGTTGGGGATAAAAAGGGAAAAATATCTCTTATCACCATTTATCATTTGTACCCATCGGATATTCATTTATATATTCACGTCCTCGTCTCGATAGTAGTGTATTTGTACTATATATATATCCAAGTACTATCTCATTTAAAACCTATAAATTTGAGTGAGTTTAATTTTTTTTTTACATATGATTACTCCTTAATTAAAACATACTCCATATTTTCAGACAAATTTATATTTTAAAACTATTCATCACTAAATAAATAAATAAAAAGTTATCATATTCATTCGTATTATATGATATAAGTAAATTATAAATCACTATAGATTACTTAAAAACTAATAAATTATATCTAAAAAATGATACACTATATTATGAATACCACCATATATTTAATATACTACAATTTTGAAATACTACATTAATATAGAGGCAAACGCTCACAATGTATCACGGAACTCATTCTATGAGAGGGTAAGAATTTTAATGAAAAATAATACTTCCTTCTTTCTTTTAAAAGAGGTGCGCGCATTTTGTTATTTTAATCCGTTTTAATATAAGAGGTGCATTATTTTTCTTTTTTTGATAAATGTGACCCTTAATATATCTTCTTAGAGTCTACACATAACACTAATACAACTACTCACTATAAATTAAAGTATTATATATATATCCTCATATACACATTAATATATTATATCTCTTAATCTATGTGGAAAGAAGCAAATGTACATTTTTAAGGGATGGAAAAAGAATCATATCAATAAAAAATTATAAGCGTTCAAGTAAACTATTTTATAAATAATTTATAGTTAGTCACGCTAATATTGCTCACATATATATTGTAGATAGCGAGTTTCGTAATCGGGAGGATAATGATTGATGTGGATGTTAATTAATCTAACATAAGATTGCATGAATAAAGATGGAGGGAAATAAATCAAAAGGCACACAAGACTTCCTCCCATCTCTTTTTTTTTTCTGGGTGGGTAAATTTCCTCTGTATCGCGCAATAAGTATTGCAATGGGGAAAGTGTTCTCAATTCCCCAAATTATAAAGGCAAATTAAGCTTGATGAGGTGGGTCGTAACGATAAGTTTATAATAGGTTGTAGCTTCGATTGATGTAGATGTAGAAAAGTAAAGACATAGTATCATGAAACTCTATTAAAATAATAATTTCAATAAAAATCAAACGTAAAAAAATAATTAAAAAATTTTAAGCATTAATTTAAATCTATTTTCAATTCACATCAAACTTATTTGAAATCGTGTCAAAGTATTTTTATCTAAAAAAAAACTCCATTATTATTAAGGATGGTAGGTAATCGGTAAAAACAAATTATCAGATTGCTCTTTCAAACTACTCAACAGCAGAGGGGTCTTCATCTTCTACTGAAGCCATGAAACAACTTTGGAAGTGGATATGGAACATAGATGTACCAAAAAAATTCAAATTTTCCTATGGAAAATGTGCCCATAACATTCTCCCTACAGGTAAAGCTTTAAACAAAAGAGGCATTGATGTTATAGATATGTGCAGAAGATGTGGAGAGCTCGATGATTCCGCAGAACATACACTAAGAGATTGTGCTTGGAGTAGATCTTCTTGGGCAGCAACCCCGTTGCAATTCAAAGAGAATATGTGGCAAAGTAATGCAACTATAACCGATTGGATGGAGCTAATTTCAAAGAGTTTTGAACCTGAAAATCAATGTGTATTTGCAGCTAACCTTTGGGCTCTCTGGCATTCTAGTAATTGTATTATCTTCAAAGATAAGGTGATGTCCATTTCAGAATGTACCAAAGTTGCAGAGAATGCCATACGAGAGTATAGAGAAGCAAAGTTGCCAAACCAAAGTACACATGGAAGAAGAGCTCACGGTAAATGGAAAGCACCCATACAAGGAAGCGTAAAGCTGAACACAGATGCTTCTATTGTTCAAGCAGTTGGATTGGGGCTCGGAGCGGTTATCAAAAATTGCAGCGGAGAAGTCATTACCTCATGCACAAGACGGATAAAGGAGTACTTGTCAGTTAATGTTGCAGAAGCGTGGGCATGTTGGGATGGGGTGAACATGGCCATTCAAATGCAATTGCATCATATCAATCGAAACTGATAACTTTTGCCTATATAGTGGTTTGAAGTCTAACAAAGTGAACCTCTCTTATTTTGGAAGCTTAGTGAAGGATATTCGGAATTTGCTATCAGTTTTCTCATCAGTTGAGATTAGCCTAGCTAGAAGAACAACGAATTTCCTTGCCCATCACCTAGCTCGATTAGCTATATCTCTAAATTCTGTTGATGTTGTGTATGGTCCTGTACCAACCTCTTTGAACTATATTGTAGAAGCGGAGGCCTTTGCTCCACCTTAATGAATACTCTCTTTTAATTCTCAAAAAAAAAAAAAAAGAAGAAGAAGAAGAAGAATGAGAAGAAGGTTATACTTATTTTTTTTCTTTATTAAAAGAAATTTACACTTGAAAAATACTAACATTAAATCTTAACTTTTAAGCATATTTCGGTAAGAATTTTTTTCATATAAAATGAAATACATTTTCTGCAACAATCTCACACAATACTTATTCTTTGGTTTAAATATAATTCGAAAAGATGATATCTCTCAAAAAGATACTAATGATAGTGATTTATAACATAAAATTATAATTATAATTGTAATCACCCATTTGTAGTATAAGTCAAATTAAATTGTTAAATTAGTTTAATTTCTTATACGTCTCATATTATATGATCTCACATTTGACTGAAAAAAAACCTACAAATCATATGTTGAAAAATACAAAATATGAAATGAAATAAAGGTGTAGAGATTGCTGGAATTAGAAAGGTTTGGTAGGTTGTTTAAAATTTTGCTAAAGAATGTGAGGGCTGGGGACAATGTAACTTCCAAGACATGCCATTCAACCTTACACTTCAACTGCTATTTTCCATTCACTACTCAATCAAAAAAAGCACCCCCTACCCCACCCCACCCCACCCCTCATTTTTATAACAAGATCAATCCTCCCCAATTATTACAACATACACAAAAAAAATCATGACTCCTAAAGTGATTTGCCTTTCCATTTTACTTGCCCTTTTTGCAGTTTTGGCATCCAAAGATTTCATGACTCCACACATTCTACTCTTCAAACACCTACTTTCACACAACCTCATTGCTCCAATGCTAAAACCCAACTTCCACCGCCACCACCGCCGCCATCACAAGGACGCGGCGACAAAAACCATCTGCGACAACTTCCCGCCTGATTTCCCCCCACCGGACACCAACACAACGTCCGTTCTCTGCGTGGACCCCAACGGATGCTGCAATTTTACGACCGTCCAAGCGGCCGTGGATGCGGTTGGTGTGATGAGCATGAAAAGGAACATAATTTGGATCAACAATGGAGTTTACTTGTAAGATTTGGAGTAGTAGTATATTATAAAGTTGATCATATATATATATATATCCATTTAACTAGTGTTTCTTTTTTATAAATGTAAATTAAAGTAATTATGAATCCAATTGATTGATCAGTGAGAAAGTAATAGTACCAAAAACAAAGCCTAATATCACATTCCAAGGGCAAGGCTACACTTCAACAGCAATTGTGTGGAATGACACTGCCAACTCAGCTCATGGCACCTTCTACAGTGGCTCTGTTCAAGTTTTCTCAACTAACTTTATTGCCAAAAATATAAGTTTCATGGTATACACAATTCATTCATCAATTTCTTAATACTACATTAAAAGATTTTCTACTTATGTCTCTATTATTTTTAAGACATCACTTCATAAGTGAATGAAATTAGAAAGGTGTTAAAATGTATAATTTCATGACAAAACCTAAAAAATTAAGTACTATGTACTATATTTCTTTCCTTAAATTTATCTCATTTTGGAATACATTGTTAAAATTAATTAAAATTTTCTATTTAAAATCTTGGTCATCATCATGGGTCATAAATAAAATTAGAAAAAGCATCTTAATCGTCTAGATTCTGGCATGGCATATACTAACTTTTAAATTTTAGATAATAATAATTTTTTGATTAAATATTTCAATTAACTATAAAACCATGCATGTACATTTACATATCACTAAATTTACTCCTTCTTGATTACCTATCACTTTTGATTAAATACGTGATTACATTTCATCCGGCCTACAAATTGTTCGTTAAATCGGTTAATTAATGATTTTTTCATCAATTAGTACAACTTTTTATTAAAATGTAATCACTTTTAATTCATTTCATAGAAGCCGCATACTTTTGTGAATTCTATTTATTTATCCATTAAATTAATATAGGAGCAATGCATGTAGTGTCCCTAGCTAATTAATGTTGTGTGTGGTACTGATGATGATGGGTCAGAATATAGCTCCGATGCCGGTGCCAGGAGCGGTGGGAGCGCAGGCGGTAGCGCTAAGAATAGGCGGAGACGAAGCAGCGTTTTGGGGGTGTGGATTCTTTGGAGCACAGGATACTCTTCACGATGACAGGGGTCGCCATTACTTCAGAGATTGCTACATCCAAGGCTCCATTGACTTCATTTTTGGCAATGGAAAGTCTTTCTATCAGGTAGGTCCTAAATACTTTTAACTGCTTCTCTTCCCAACTTCACATTTAGCCTAGTATTTTGCTTAATTACCTAAATTTTTTACTTGTACGTACACTTACAAATCCTAATAATCATTCACCTTTTATATTTCATTATAAAAGTTATCAAATTTTTCCATCACACAGAAATCATTTCGTGATACAATCTCACACAAGTGTTTACTTTTTTTATATAATATGTACCATGCAATCTTTTATAGCATGATAACCTAAATGTGATACTTTTAGGTGTTATATATTTTTCCTCAGTCAAAAGTTTAACTTGTAATATATATCACCAAATGCATACTGCATCACTGGAACAGAAATTATACTATACTATCTCTGTTTTCAAAATAATTAAACTACACTTTTTCTTTATTTGTACCTGCACATGACATTTCATTTCATTTCATTTCAAAAATAATAATAATATTCAACTTAAATAACTTTTTAATACACTTTATTTTTTTTTTTTTAAAAAAGACATGTTAGCCTAACAAACATAGTATATAATATAACATGCTTTACATTTTATTTAGCTAAAAATAGTCAAGTATTCTTAGAGAGTGAAAAGTGAATGTGTGTTACAGAATTGTCATATAACATCAATAGCGAGTCCGGTGGCCGCAGGTGCGAGAGTGATAAACGGAGCTGTGACGGCTCAGGGTCGAGCTTCGAAAGACGAAAACAGCGGCTTCGCATTCGTAAACTGCAGCATCGGAGGAACGGGAAGAATTTGGCTAGGGCGGGCGTGGAGGCCTTTCTCCACCGCTGTCTTTGCATACACCTCTATGTCCGACATCATTGCTCCCGAAGGATGGAATGATTTTAACGACCCTACTCGAGACCAGTGAGTTTTTTTTTTTTTTTTTCCTCCTACCTAAAATTTTGGATCTTGCATGAAAAGAACTTGATCGAATTAATTTCTTTGTTTTTTTTTTTTTTAAAACCTCTACACATGTAATACCATTAGCATTGGAATTGATATTGATTTTAAGAGCATAAATGTAATTAACGGGGATTCCACAAAGGTTCCACATAGAACTCGTTTCTAAGCTCTCAATAATTAATTAAAGTTAAATAAAAGAATGATTTTGGATATGATATGAAATTGTAGGAGCATATTTTATGGGGAGTACAACTGCAGTGGTGATGGAGCAAATTCGACATTGAGAGCAGCCTATGCTCAAAGGCTAAATGACACACAAGCTTTACCATTTCTTAATCTCTCTTTCATTGATGCTGATCAATGGCTCCAACCTTTTACACCTACTTTTAATATTTTAAATAAATAAATAACTAAATATATACATACATACATTAAAGACAAGTATTCATTAAGTAACATTCTTTTATACAAAATTGTCTCTAGTTTATATAACTTTTAATTCGCAATTATGTTCACACGAATACACGGATATATAGTTCGTGTACCAAATTAATTTGGTCCAGTCCAACCACAAATTTTTTTTTTTTTTTTTCATTTTAAACTAGCAGATTTTGACAACATTGCTTATGAGTATCTCACTTTATGGGATGAAAGGAATACTTTTATATTTAAATATTTTTTATCATCAATTGAAATACTTTATCATCGAATAGAGTTAGATTTAATTATAATAGTTAGATTTAATTCACTAGCCAATATATATATATATATATATATATATATATAATATTTCTTAATAAATCTATTAATTTTCGCACCAAAATCGAAGATAAAAATATACAGACAGTGTGAGAATCAAAATCATCAAAATAATAAATTTCGTCGTTTCAAAGTTAAAAAATAACGAGGATGGACTCTTTCGAGAAATGCTACGTACCTAATGATAGTTTTTCTTTTCTTTGTGTTTATATATTTGTATTTTACCCATAAACGCAATAATTTCATTAAAATTCTATTTTCACATATGGGCAAAATATTAAATAATTGATATGCAGTAATCATGCAATGTATGAGGTCTAGTTTAATGAAGTTAATAATTATGAAGGTCTCATCAAGAGACTTAATATGTATATTTAATTAGAAGAACTAATCATTTTAGTAATTACTTTTAGAGTTGAAGTACCATAAATCATGTGATTCTGGGGTTATATTTATAATTACAGTTGTTTTTCTATTTTATTTTCTCTAAAAAAAATTAAGAAAAATTCAACCAGTGGGATTTAATCACGTATACTAACATTGAGGGACTTTTCTAGGGTAATGATGACATCGCCATGTTGAAATTGACTAATTTTAGGATAAGAAATTAAATAAATGTTATTTCCATGGTGATGTCTGAATGATTGGCATTAAATCGTGGAAACAGATCGATACTTGTTAGAAGAATTATTTAGGGGTGAATGGTGATTGATAGCAGTTCGTCATATTGGTGGTGTTTTGAGTTTTTTTTATAGATATGACTGTGCGACGAGAAAGAAAAATCCAAATAATATGAATTTATTCTGACATAATATGAATATAAAAAGGGATTAATACTCATGTGCACGCGTGAATATAACTTAATTACTAATAAATACATTGATCTAAACGTCTATTTCTTTTTCCAATTTTATCCTTATTTACAACGCTGAATATTTCAACGTTTTCACTTAACATTAGTTTCATTGAAAACTAATGTACACTAAATCAAATAAAAACAATGGGTGAGATGAACACTGATGTACATTCGTAGAGTTTTTAATCACGTATTTTTTGTTTATCTCTCAAGAATGCACACTAATGTACATTAGTATGGTTTTTCAATTTAATCGCGTATTTTCAATTTATTTCTCAATAGAACGTATACTAATGTATATTCGTATAAATAATGTATTTTTGTTTCCATCTTAACAATGCACACTAATGTACAGATAAATATAGGTATTATGAAAAAAATAAAATATAATTTTATATTTATCTGTAGTTTTCTGAAGATGTAGTTTTCTGAAGCGAATGTATCGCTTAGTAATTTTTAAATACGTTTTGTACCTAATATTTATTGACCCATTTTTTTAAATCATATTGACATTATATTACGACATGATACGGTAACAATATAGTAGTAAAATATAAATAAATACTCCCTCCGTCCGGTTCTAAGACATTCTTTTTTTTTTGCACGTGGATTAAGGAGTATTATTATTATATGTAAAGTGGGGAGTTGTATTAGAGGGATGTGGTGGACCATATTGTGTACTTTTTTACTAAATAGGGAAAATAGATACCTTTGAAGCGAACATAAAAAATAGTAAAATGGATACCTTAGAAGCGGAAGAATAGTATAAAATATGATTTTTATCAATCCAAGACCTGAAAAATAGGTAAATTATCAATCCGGGGCCTTAATTATTTTTTCTATCAATCCAGTGCCTGAATTTATCAAATATTATCTCTTATTTTATCAATTTAGGGCCTAAATGCAGAACCCTAATTGATAGTTATACATATTTCAGGCAGCGGATTGATAGTTTACTCATTTTTCAAGCCCCGGATTGATAAAACTCCAATAAAATACATATTGAAAGTAAAAAAAATAAAAATAGGAAATATATTTTAAAATTATTGAGAGTATTTTTATCATATATTCCCTTCGTCCCAAACTCGTTATCTTATTTTCCATTTTTATCCATCTCAAACTAATTGTCTTATTCTTAAAAAGGAAACTTCACATCAACCAACAACCCCAACATATTTTATAATTTATTTATTACCTAAAAATACCACAGTACCTCTAAAAAGTCAATAAAGTTAATAAAAAAATAATTTTTCCTAAACTCCATGTCTACCGTAACTAAGATAACGAGTTTGGTACTGAGGGAGTAATTACTAAATTCCAACAAATGTAGTATATTAGGTGGTTAATACATTAATCAATTATTAACAAGTTAATGAATTATGTGTTATATTAATCATGTTTTATTGGTTGACATGAACGCAACATTAAATTTTTGTGTCTTTATCAACGGGATGACAGTATCTTTATACGAACACGAAAAAACAAAATCAATTGAGTAGCATGTTCTTGCATGTAATTAATCAAATTTGTCGAATTGTGAAAGTTAATTTATAATTTTAAAATTCGAAAATGTCTGCACTAATTTAAAATTACGTATCAAATTAAAATATTATATACTCTTATATGTTTTACGAAGGTCTTCCCGTCAAATAATCTTTTGTCTAAATCTTTTTAATTTATACTATCTTTTTATTTTATACTATTTGAAATGTAAATATCTGTGTGGATGATGGGAGTACATTCGCGAGGTCGGGTAATCTTTACCCACTTCGAGTTGAACGTTTCTACTTTATTTTTGTTTGATGTAAAAGTGCAACGAAAATAGATGGAATATTATTTTCCTAATTAACATATGAGTCAACTGAATATTTTGCACCAATTAAGACAAACTTAATAGTTGTCGTCACACGTTTCCAATTTGACAATAGTGCGAAAAAAAAATTGTAATAATAAATAAATAAATAAGGGCAATTATTTTATTTTCTATTTGTTCACATTCCTACTTTTCCCCTTGAATTGTTTGGTGTTGAAGTTGATACGCTTATATATAATTGCTTGGTGGACTTTTACTTGTTTTTTTTTTAAAGAATTTATATTATTTAGATGTACACATGCATTCATATTTATATTAAGTTTTATTCAATAATATATGGGTATGTGTTTATTACTAATAAGTAGTATATGATTTTTTTGTATATGTAATTTTTTAATAAAAAATTAATAAAAAAATCACTAGCTAACAAAGTTTGTAAGTTTTTATTCATCAGTATAATAATTAACTATCATAATTTTCTTTATTAAACTGAAAAATAGTGAGAATTTTAATTATTTAATTTTTAATGCTTCAATAGATGGATGAGTTGACTGCAGTTGAAGTGGGCGACCAGTTTTGACTTTTGATGATTAATTCCAACAGCTTTAACAGTGGCAAGTCAATTTGATTTAGAAACTACGCCATTAATAATTCATTAAAAGAATCATTAAAAAGAGTAAAAAATAGCTGCATTTTGAATCGGTCTTTGAACTTTAATTTAGTCCGCATTGTTGTGACTAAGTCGATAGTGACATCATTTAATTACACAAACATTTGTAAGACAGTTTCACAAATATTGATAATAAGTGATACCAATTACTCCTAGTATAATGAAAAATAATGACCCATTGATGAAATGTGATCTCTCTAATAACTATTAACTATAATTGCACGAAAATCTGCTTAACTCTAACACAACTCTTAAAAAAAAACAAAACAAACAAGCAAACTTACGAGTTAAAATTACATATGATATCCATACTTACAAATACAGAAAAATTAGAGGAAAATATTTTTAATCTAACAAGCAAACATATTGTAGTGAATCTGCATAATTTCTACTTAATAAAGCTCATAGAATTGTTTATCAAGGACTTCTTTGATTTGTTTATGGTCGAGCAGTGTAATAATAATCATATGGGCATTTAAATAAGTAAGAATTTATCTTGTGATAATGCTTGACTCACATTATGCATCTTGCTATACTACCTGCATTTCATCAACGTGTATTAAATAACATCGTCAATATAAGAAATGAAGCGACGTGCTAGGGTTAGTTAACGAGAAATGCTAGCCGGATATGCCATTGCTAACATAGAAGAGCCGAATATACGAGATCAATTGTGATGCTCAGGTACTGAACCATGGGATGACAACTCATTTGAGAAGTAAGAAAGAAGAATAACAGAAGAATCAAACAATGCAATCCAGAAAGCTTTTGGTATTAAGTGGAAAAAGGATAGAGTATGTAGTAACAATAGAGTAATTAGAAAGCAAACATCAGATGAGTATCAACCGGAGCAGAGCTTCTCAAGAGCCAAGTTCTCGTCGCCCCCAACATTCTCCAAAGTAGTCCTCACCAAAGCTTCAGGGAACCCCATCTCCACAAGCTTTTGCACCTGCAAATTTCTTGCTTTTTAGAAATCCGAGTGTCGAAAATTTTGATTGACTTAAGTTAATGGGCTACTATGAACTACTTCCATGCAAGCAGTTTTTCCAATTTGTTGCAGATACAAGTAATGATTGTCACTAACTTGGAAGACAATAGACAGCAATGATATGAAGAACTTGGCAAAGGTATGTAGACATACTCTCCGATTGGATATAAAGAGCAATTCTGTTCTCATATTTAAGGAATTCGACAGTAAATGAATTAATTAAATTCCACCAAAGCAAAAGTGGCCAGTAGGGTGCAGCGGCTAGTACATCAATGAATGCAAAAATAAATATACTCACTCAAAAATTTGGCTGTTACTCACTTTTGGTTGAGAAAAATCTGTCGTGCAACAAAAATTACATCAAAATCTATTTTTTAGTCTTGACAAATGTATCTTCACCAAGCTGTGATTTGCCCTCCTCAATAAATTTATTTCCTTTTCCAAATGATAGAGCTGACTTAGTGAGATTGGAGGATTCATAATTTTAAGATTACCTAATATAAATCTATATTATCAAAGTTATTTAAATTAGTTTTTAGGATTTCTATTTTACTTCAATAGATTGTATAAATTTAATTTCAGTTAATTATGATTTTTTGTATCATTTAATTGACTAAGCTTCCACTACAGTAAGTATAAACTATAGCCTATATATTAGGAGCGCGTTTGGTTCATTTTGAATAAATATTATACAATAGGCCTTAAAATTTGTTAAAAATAAGGGAGTAAACAAACTAATTGCACTTATGCCAACTTATTTTTCTTCTAAGACCGTTAATTAAAAATAAGGGGCTATGTTGAATACAAGCCGGGGGGAGATGGGTTAAAATATCACATCGAATTAATGTAAATTAGGGGAATTAACTCATGTTTGCACCTTGTTTAATACATATAAGCTTTATTAACCCTACTTTTATGAACCAAACACACTCTAGATTGGTTATTTACACTTAGGATTACATTTTAGTTATGTCCTAAGTAGTTTAAAACTTTGTTAAATACTTAAATAGAAAAAAAAAATTAAGTACTATTCTGAAAGGCCATCTTGTCCAAATTTCATGGCCAGCATAATATAATATTCGGCCCCTCATTAATTATGGCCCCCTCTTTTGGAAAGAAAATAAGACTATTCTCTATGCTTTTTTTCTGAATATGTGGTCATAAAAAACCCAACCATATGTGCCATTAGACTTTAAGTAATTAGTGCAAGTAATCCAACAAATTTCTCGTCTTTGCCACTACATGTATATGCGAAGTGAAAGGGAAATAAAGAAACACATGCATATCAAAGAATGGTAGAAAGTTATGGACTTTCTCAAACAAATATTTGTGCGAGGGGAAAAAGAATCATGTGTATCAAACAATTGCTAGAATGATACGGACCTTTTCTTCAACACCAAGAGATGAGGTCATGGCAAATGCTTCTGTCCAGTAACGAGCAGTACCCACAAATGTTTGGTAGTCTCTAAGATACTGGTGCATGCACAATAAATAGCTAATCAACCGACTGAAGGGGATGAGTTAAGGGTGCAGGCAAGAGAAAAAATTATAAACTTGATTCTAAACCAATGACCAAGAAAAACATCTGCTGAACACAGATAAGTTACAAGCCATTGGTAAGAGTAAGAACAAGAATGGCATCCTATTAGACATTTAAAAAGGTTGGGGGGGAGGGGGAAGACTAGCAATATTTGCACCTGTTGCGCTACCACAGCGTCTTGAGGGTCATCAGGTTGAGGAGCAGAGAGCAACGCTTGCACAGAAAGAAGTGCTGTTTTCAAGGTCAGTGCTGGGCTCCATTGGTCTTTCAGAATGTCCAGGCATATTGCTCCACTTTGACTGCTAATATTCGGATGCCTATGATGAAAATCAAAACATGCAAGAACTGAAGACGTAAATAGTTTTCATATCATTTTAAATGATTCAGAAATATAATGCATTGAAGATAAACTGGGATCTCACAAATTAGTACACTATTTTGTGGTTACTAGGCAGAAACCTGAACCATTTTATACTTAAGACTTCTGCTTATGGTGGTTTACATGACAGATTTTCTATCTTAAACCTGCAAAGTACGGAATTTTAGATTAATGTAACATGGTGGCTTTAAGATGTTTGATTCTACAAGATTTGAGAATAAAAATGAAAAGCATGCTGCATACAGAATATGCTGTATATACAATAGAGAAGTTTTAAAGAACTTCAGGCCCATACTAAAGAAGTGTGCTAGTATTAGGATATGTAAATCTAGTTGTAGTTTAGCACACAAATAGTCAAACACATAGATAAAAACAATGCGATAATAGTTCATCATCATCCCAGTGAAGTTGTGCAAAGTAATTTTTCATGCCTCACATAATCCCACAAGTTGGAAATTTATGATGGTGTCTTCATTATCTCCCTTCTTAGCATATTGAAGCAAAATCAACAAACTTCTGAGAAATTCACATGGTTTGGTGGTCCCTCAGAACTTGAATTTTTTTCCCTTGAGCAAGTTCAGGCTACTTACTACTTTATGAAACTGTGAAGGAATAGTGAAGAATTACAGAACAACTTGTTTCAACATACCACACTTTAGTGGCAAACTGCATTTTGGGAGGCTCAAAAGGGTAACCATCTGCAAATAGGAACAATAAAAATCCCTTAATCGTATTTAAATGGAATTTCTCAAAAATAATTAATAAAATTCATCAGAACATCCACTATCTGTCTGGCCTAAATTTATTAAAAAAAAAAAAAAAAGCGACCTTCCTAAATTTATTTCTGAGCATATATAAAAGTGCAGGAATCCAACTTAATAAAGTAGAAGAAAGGAAAAACAAGAGTTCACAAGGCCCCATGCCCACAGTGTCCGATCAATATTTTCTAGTTGTTTAATACATGCCCATGAGAACAAGGTGTAGTTTTCTAAATGATTTGTTTAACTTATAACAAATCAACTTTCATAAAGGTAGAGCTTTCAACTATTGCTGAAGCTACAAAAAATATAGCAATCTAAACTAAAAACTATCCAACATGGAAAGGGGTTTTGTTGTTCTGATTGCAAGTCAGTGCTACAATGCAAGAAAGCAAACAATCAAAGTGGCCCACTAATTATATGCTCAACATTTGTTCTCAGTCCACTCATTTTTTAACAATTCTGCAGATGTTTCACCATATTATGTTTGCCTTTTTTTAACCAACTAACTTTTACAGCGTTCAACTTGAAACACTCTGCTGTCTATAATGAAGACAATTTTCACAAAGCATTCATTTAATTTGTTATTATTAATTATTGCAAATAAAATGATGAAGTTGTCAAAGATAACCAACATTTAACCTTCCTCAGAATCTTTCATCCTCAAAATGGAAAAAGCATTAAACTTACAGTTTGAAAAGTGAGAAAATATAGATTATATATCTAGTTCTGGATCATAGAAACTTGGGGGTTCATCAGTCAGTAATGACAAAGCACTTCAGAATCTCCTTGAAAGCCAGAAATATGGTTTAAAATGGAACATGTAAAACATTTTCTTGTGAATGAAGGCATTACTTTAGATGATAATCACAAATGTGATTCTATTCATGAGCAAGGTCACGGCACCCCCCATCAAGTTAACTGGTCTTCATTTGTTTCAATTTATTTACACATGATAAGTAAAGTATAAAATTGGTTATAAAGTTGCTCCACAAATATTTATACAAACAACTACAAGTCGTTAGCATTTCTATTGAGCATATTTCAACTTTAGGTGAAGAAAAACATCTCTAAGTCCGTAGAACATTTAATCATCTAGGATTCATGGAGATTGGTAAAATAAACATTAAACCTCAGTCTAAATTACACAATTACAATCATGATCATCAATAAAAAAACCCAAAGAATTTAATAAAAAAGAAATTTCCACCAGAAATCAATGCACTCACACGAAACTACACAAACATCAACTGCGTTTCCAGGAAATGAGGAAATCACGATTCACCAAAACTAACACTAAAAATTAATAGAAGAAGAGGAGAAAAAGAATCACCAGGCAAATTGATGTCAATTTTGAAAGTGCCACCTTCGTAGGGCGTACCAACAGGACCAGGAATGGTACCAAGCAAGTGAGCGAGGTTGGCGTCGCCCTTGGGGGTAACCTTTATCCCCGATACCTCCATGTCTCTGCTGCACTCCTGCAACTCCTTCTGAACCCGCGCGAAATCCATCATTTTTTCGTGCTTCAATTAGGGAAGAATGTATTTCAGGGGTTTTGGGAGAAAGGAATCCTCTGACGTACCTCTAGTACGACTCTACACCCTACAATCTCTCTCTCTCTTTCTCACTCACTCTTTCTCTCTCCCCCCAATGAGAAAAGGAAACTGGTAGTGTTGTTGTTTCTTTTTGTAGGGGAAATAGTATCTTCGAGCTGCGGAGCCATTGACGGTAAAAATTCCTGATTTTGGAATTATTTCTTTGACAAATCACAAAATAAATGAATAAAATATTACACCTATGTTGACTGAACTTTCATTCATAAATAAATTATTTTCAATACAGCAAAAAAATTTAAAATTGGGATAATAAACGAGAAATAAAAGGATCATTAAAAATTTGTCGCATCAACGATCAATTGTTCGAGAGATACGAGTTACATAAAAATTACTCTTAATTTGGTTAAAAAAAAAATTTAAAAGGTTTTGATTTAAGAATAGAAGTTTTCTTCTTCTTTTTTTTTTAAATTAAAAAACGACGTTAATAGTGACGTTATACATGTTAGTCATGTCAGTTATTAAGCAACTAGAAGACTGCTCGATGGGGAATTGTAAAAGACATTTAAAAGTGGTGCTTTTTCTTGTTAAATTACAAAAGTTATAACTAATAATTTCCTAAAACCAATATTTGGGCTTTATTAAAATAAGATGTTATTCTAAATGGCGACTTGATCAAGTTTCACTCATGTTCATCTATTGCATAAGGAGTGCGACTTGCTTTTTTTTTTTTTAAATAAAAAACGGAATTGTGCATTTTAGCATTTAAGGATTAATTGTTTTTTCGTTAACCTAATTTAAATATTATATTAGAATCTTCCAGATTTAAATAAAGTTTGGACCGATTACACACTAAATCCGCAAGAGTGATGCTAATAAAATTTTTACATTTGCTTCTTACAAATGACAAGAAGCAGTAATCTTCCATCAACAAAAATGGTAACTTACAAGTTTATTTTTATTTACATATGTCAGCACTTGCTAAATGTTTGCACTACCCAATTTTCACCAATTTCTTGGGCAAGCCTATCCAAATTCTTAATGGAGCTTCCACCAACATCAACTGCTTCCATGGCCTTATCCCTCAAATCCTTTGCCCTCACTCTCCCCTCTGCATCCCTATGCATTGACTCACTAATCTTCCGAGCCAACTCAGCTGAGTCGGGCACCGTGTCGGCACCCTCGCACACCACCACCCCAGCACCCTTGTACTCCGCCAACAGCTTAGCATTCACAAACTGATCAGCTTCCATCGGCCACCCCAATATCATCACACCACTTGCAATCGCTTCCATCGTGGAGTTCCACCCGCAGTGACTCAGGAATCCACCCACTGCTGGGTGACTCCGTTTGTGGAGCCCATCCATTTACAACGAACCCCCTACCCGAAACCCGGCTCTCGAACCCATCGGGAACCGACCCGTACCCGTCAGCTATTTGTTGGGCCGTCAACGGTTTAACAACCCAAACGAAATGGGCCCCACTGGACTCAAGCCCAATAGCTAGGGCCTCCATTTGGGCCTTGCTGAAAAACTTTTTGACTGTCGAAACAGACGTATAAGACTGATCCATCCTCGTACTGATCCAGCCACCAGATGCGGGCCCACCTGCCCTCAAATTCTCGGATCCACACACCATGTTGAGTGGGCCCACACTGAAGACCCGCTGAGGGCTCATTTTGCTCAAGTGCTCCAAGAATTCATCCTCCAAAGCCTCGAACGAGTTGAACACGGATCCCCAACTCAACTCGTTTGCAACCATGGATTCCTTGATGAACTCAGCAACAGACTCGTCGGCGGACTCCAACGCCTTGTAACGGCGGAAGAGGGAAGGAACCTGGTCCCAACTCAAAGTCGGCGATCGAGGTAACTCAGTAAAGGTCGAGTCAGCCCCGGGTTCGACGGCATCGGAACTCGCCCAGAGATGGGCAAAAACGGCAAATGTAAAGGCCGCGTAGCAGTGGAAAACAATCCTGGGGATCCGGAGCAGGTGCGCCAAGTGATGCGTCCACCCGAGGAAGGAATCGGAGAGGAGGGCCACAGGGGGGTTACTGTGGGAGTTGAACCACTGGATTATGGGGTCTTGGAGGCTTCTGAGAGCGTTCATCATGGGTATGTTTCCATGGTTGCCAAGATCTCTGATGTTCTCGACGCCGTGCGGGATTGAAGGATCGGTGGGGAAGGGGAGGAATAAGGTTTGAATGGAAGGATTGGAGGAGAGGTGGAGAGAGAATTGGAAGGTTTTTGGGGGTAATTAAGATAGTAATGATAGAACCTCTGATGGAGAGTTGGTGAGCGAGATCGAGAAGGGGAAGCATGTGGCCTTGAGCTGGATATGGGAACACTAAAATGTGGACTCCATTTTTGCTGCTCGACGACATGGATGACCGCGGGAGACAGAGAGATGGGTGGTGGGGGGAAGGATGTAGGATGAGAATGTAAATATATTTTTATTTTTTAAAATTAAAAATATATTTAATTACTAATATACCCTTTAATAAATAAATATTTTAAATAAAAATTTTTAATTCAAATTTAAGATCTAAATATCCGTGAGCACGTTTTATCTTTTTCTTTTCTTCTTTTTATATTTCTTTATTCTTCCAGAATGTATCGTTGATTCGTTTCCACCTCCATCTCTCAATCTTATCACTATATCTCAATTTGTCTTTTATTTTTATCTCTTCGCTTAAACACTACATCATTCATCTACACGTACATCTTCAATGAAAAATTTTAATTTTACAATTACACACATACACATCTTTCATCAGCATACTTTTTTTATAAGATCATGAGAAAACCGTATTAGAGGAAATGAAGGACTTTCTTTCCATGACATCATTAAGCAAAATTGGTAAGTTTTTTTTGCTATACACGACATACTCATCTCATTCATTGCATTAAAATTCAATTTTAACTCTTAAAATTTTAAATAATAATTTATTTCTTCCACCACATCTGATATATGTGTATGTAATAACTCTATCATTTCGTCAACTTTCAAGATATAAAAAAAATTATATTTTGGATGTATTAGTCTACAGATCGGAATGAATATTAATTTGAAATTTCTAGATAAGCAAGTTGGATGAATAAGAATAGATATTAATTTCGAAAAGATTCTATTTTGGTTTGATTTGGTCTTGAGTCTTCTTATTTCTCGCAAATTGAGTATCTATGATTATACATGGATACACCCACAATATTTATGATGTTTATCAATTTAAAAGTTTATATATTGCCGCTCATTTATTCGGATTGACATGAAAGCATCCAAAATTAATATCAAATGTAATTATTTCTTATAATCTTAAACATAATATTGAAAATTAAAATAAAAATTAAATAAAGCGTAAGAAATCAAAAACCCTTTAAGACACAATAAACATATCAATATATCTTAATAATAAAAGCATATCATATATCACAATAATAAAAACTATAATAATAAAATCTATAATGACATTTAAAATAAATAAAAAAACTCTAATAAATAACATATTAATAATAATAAAATAATACTCAAACGCATTAACTATTCAAGGAACACCACCGTTGTTTTCGATCATCTCATTTGAATCACCCACAGTGTTATCAACACTAGCTGAATCTCCTTTCTCTGATGCAGTTGAATCAGAAATGACAATTATAGGAATATTTTGTGCTGAATTTTCTTTATTTTCTCCATTCGAATCAGAAATAATGATTAAGGGAGATTTTTTTGTCTTCATCGCCTCTTGGAAGAACTCGTACATCTTATGAAGTGGTTCATCCTCCAGAATTGCATCACTGATATTTTTGGGGTTGCAATGAATAAGGAGTCGCTTCATGAATAACTTCACATCGATCTTCAATTCTTCATGTTGTTTGTTTGTATATTCATACATAGATAACAAACTTTTGTGAGATGGAGGAACACAAATGTTTTTTTTAGTATTCATGGTGGGTGTTTCATAAAACCTATGGTGGATTGAGATTAACAAGGACATGTATGGACATATTTATATAGTTTATCCTACACAGTTTCACCACATGAACATAAAGATAAGAGAAATGGCATGGATTGGAAGATCATGTATCTAACGTGAGATAAATGGCCGTGTATTTCTCTTCCATTAACATACTTTTCACTATTGTAAAATTCGGAAGAAAATAATTATTTTTCATTAAGTTTTATATATTAATATGATATTAATTTTGGATATAATTTTTAAATGATAATAATATTTTATTTTATTTTAGCAACATTCATTTTTTATAATATTAAAAATTTTCATATTCAATCTTTTTTATATTTGTAATAAGATTAACTATAATTATTTTATTGAATATCAAGTATCATTATTTTATGGGGATTGTAGTATCAATTTCCTTTAATTAATTTTTTTTTATTTAAACTATAAATTTTAAAAAAATATCATATAAATATTAAAGATATATTAAATATTGTATTAGTAATGTGTCTTAATCAATATTGTTATAAAATTTATTAGAATTTTAAATTATATATCTACATCAAACATAATTATAAAAATTTCTAAAATTAATTTTAAGATTTTTTTAATATAATTCTATAATTTTTATTAATGTCGATATATTTTTTAAAATTTATAAATAATTCTATCCATACTCAAATTTATATATTTTTATAATAATTTAATCACATTCCAGTTAATTAAAATTTTAATTTTATAAAAATTATTATATTTGTAGTTTATAGTTTGTATAACATTATTTTAATTAATAGACTAGATATACTGTACAAGATTTGTATTGTCGAAGTATACGAAAAAACTGTTAAAAATATAAATATTATCTATAATTATACATTTGTGCATTTTCATCATCATGCAAGTTTCAATATCATAAATATTAAATATGAATATTATTTTCTTGTGTTAAAAACATAATTATTCATCAATAAAAAATAATAAACAAAGGAAAAGTTATTCATTAATTATTTTGATGACATTTGTCACATCTAAGATAACAATCCTTAGATGTTTAATATTTATTATACCAACTATTTTTTTATTTGTATATATGTTTTTATTCATAAATGTATAAGTTTTTAAAAATGGGGTATAAGTTTTTAAAAATGGGTAAACAGTGTATCCTGCAACCAAAATATTTTGCTAACATCTAAAAAGAAGTGAAACCTTCATATTATTTTTCAATGTCCCTAATTTGTAATTGTGTAATGTTTTCTTCCCTAATTATATTTTCCAACTATTGTAAGTGTGTATGCTAAATGATTAAATATCTAAAAAGTAGTGAAATCTACTAATATGTAATAATGCACTCACTGATCGATCACTAGCTTTTATTTATTTATTTTCAATCTTGATATTTGTTTAAATTTATGTTTATTTTAAAGATTTAAATAGAATGAATTTTTTTATTTCTAGTTGAGATTTATGTAATCTTGTTTTCGTAAACTTTGATAGGTCGATCGCTAGCTTTTATTTCTTTATTTATTTTCAATCTTGATATTTGTTTAAATTTATGTTTATTTTAAAGGTTTAAATAGAATGAATTTTTATTTCTAGTTGAGATTTATGTAATCTTGTTTTATTAAACTTTGATCAAAATTACGAATGTATTCCCTAGTCCTAAATTTGGAATTTTCTTGTGTTAAAAACATAATTATTCATCAATGAAAAAAATAATAAAAGAAGGAAAAGCTATTCATTAATGTCTTATAACTCGTCAGAGCAAAGATTGATGACATTTTCACATCTAAAATAACAATGAAACTAAAAAGTAGAACTTACATTTGATTCTTCAATATTTTCATTCAAGTCGAATGGAAATATATTTTCTTGTGCTATAGGAGCTCTTGACCTTCTCCTTCCACGTGAGGTAACCCTTCTCACACCAGAGGTTCCTCTCACACGCGTCACACCAGAGGCTCTCCTCATACGCATCACTCCTCTACTATCACGTGGAGCTCGATTTGTTGCACCTCTCCTACTGGCAGCTTCTAAAATTGAAATATATCGATTCTCCCTAGGTCTACCTCTTGGATTTGCAATGTTTGGAACTAATAAATGTGGTCGGCCTCCATTCGCATTCATATCATTATTGGTTCTGGGTAAATGATTCCAATTTGAAAGGGTGTCGTGAATTTTAATACATCGTTCTTTGATATAAGTCATCTTTTCAACATTTTCCATAGCAACATCTACACATTTCTGAAAAACTTTCTCAACCTCCTGAAAATTTTTATATTCCTCCGTCATGTGTGGATAACCTCCAGCAAAAAAATACTTGAATGTCGTCTGTGCACATTTTTTTCCATCTATCTAACAAATATCTTTCATTCACAGTATGAACATTTTCTCGAGCCAGCACCACCATAATGTGACAGTACAGTATTCCTTTGAATTCAAACTTCTTGCAATTGTAGTTCACGATGTTCTGTCCGGAGTCCATTCAACCATATAAGTGAATTCTTTATGATAGTAATTGTTCAAAATACTTCTTTCCAAAATTCTGAATCTTTTACAAGTACCATTCAGATCTTCAACATTTTCAACTTCACCTAGTTGTACAACATGACAATATATCATGCGACTTATCTCATCTTGAACAAGTTTGAAGATCGAATTAGTGTATGCATTTTGAAATTGCATCTCCCAAGCAAACGTCGTTATGCAATTTATAACCTTATTCTTGCATTGAAAATCAGCTAAAACTCTTTTTGAATTTTATTTCCCATTGCAATGTCGTATTGTTCCATGAATTGTTTGAGGGTGCTTCTTCAATGAACAAATTCATCAAAGTATGCATGCATACCCTCACTCCTTTGTGTAGAAATCATCCCTGCCCAAAAGGTGTGATTCAAGTACACAGGAACCCATTTTTCCCTTACATCATACAACTCTTTCAGCCAATCATTGTTCTCCAAATGAAATTTCACCAAAAACTCAGACCACTTCATCTCAAAGTTTTCAACCGTAAGACTATCATATACAAGCCCTTTGAATTCAACACAACAATTATTAAAATCAGCCACACCTCTGAATTTAGAAGGTACCTTTGTAAGAATATGTCAAATGCAAAAACGATGAATAGTATTCGGCATCAAATCTCTTATTGTTTTCCCAATACTTTCACATTGGTCTGTAATAATGACATTTGGATGGATGCCGCCCATTGCTAGCAACCAATTCTCAAATAACCATTCAAATGAACAAGTATCCTCATATGTTACCAATGCACATCCTAACAAGATTGAATGCACGTGATGATTAACACTCACAATTGATGCAAAAGGCATTTTGTATCTATTTGGACAAAAGAAAATATATTTTTATTTGATGAAATATATTTGCAATAGAAAAAATAAAAAGTAGGATAAAAAGTAGAGAGAATAATGACACTAATTAAGATCATCAACATCTCTTCTTACCATTCTTATCATATTATATTTAAAATATGAACGCTCAATATAAGAAGGATAGGATAGGAATTCATGATAAACATATTCAAATTGAATTATACTTCCCTAACATCATTCGTTTATAATTGTCTTTTCAAGTTCACAGTCAATTGTCTATGAGCTGGCATTAATTGTGAAAATACAGGATCAATTTCATGTGTGTGTTCATTCACCATTGATGTAACTATACAAGTTCCATCTTCTAATTTGTTTGCATTCAATCGAGCCTTGCAACCCACCTTTTTTGAATATTTTTGCACTTTAGAGGTACCACTTCTATCACAAACCATTCGAGCATATTTCTCGTTCTCCGTTCTCTTCACGATACTAAACCCCTTAACTCTTTCATGCTCTTGATAAGTTTCATATAACCTTTCAATACTACTAAAACTTATACCTGGTGTAACTGAAGTCATTCCATTTTATGGCAAAATATTTTCATTTGGAAGATTTTCATCGTCATTTAATCAATCTTCTATAACATTGTTATCAAACTCTTCCCCATAAGCGTTACCAAATCCTTCATCATTTTCAGGTAGATCACAAACAATTTCATGATCTGAATCATCCCCAAACAAATCACGCATAATAGAGGATATTGACATGTTATGGTTATTTATCTAACTGTAATAAAATAATGAAAAATATTACAAAACTTTAACTCTATTACACCACTCGCCACTAATCAACTGCTTAAAAAAAAGAGGGAATGTTTCGCGAAAATAATATTAACAAACTGCCATGTACGTTAGAATATATCTACTCAACTACTTAAAAAAAGAGGGGATATTTTGCGCAAATAACGTTAATAAACTGTCATTGACATTAAAAATATATCTATTAATTTTTAGGTATCTATTATTTTTAGGTGATATATTATTATTAAAAAAAATAATTTTGTTGTTAATTGATCAAATAAATTTGTTGTTAATCTTTGTGATCAATTAAATAAAAATAATTTTATATGAAAGTTTTTACGAATAAAAGATATGATATTTTAAAAAAAAGAATATGTAAGTTAACATTAGAAGAATCAAGCTCCATAAAGTTTTTCAATTTAACTTTTATGAGATATTAATTTAGTTTTAGAATGTAAATTTCATTATAATATTTAAAATTTTTATTTTAATATTCATGATTTTATAAAAGTTTCTTTAATTTATATTTTATCACGTATATATTTGTATATAGCTCAAATTTAATTGTAATTTTAATTTTATAATAATAATATTAATTTTCATCAATGTAAATTTAATTAAAAATCATTTTAATAAATATTAAGTTAGTTTAATTATAATCTGTAAATTTTAGTAATAAAATTTTTTAAATATCATATATATATTGTTAGCTCAAAATTTATTAAATATTTAATTTTTAAAGACAACTATGAAAAGACAACAGTTTTATGAAAAGCGTTGTCTATTCAGAAAATCAGAAAAAGATACAGAGACTTCATGATTTTCCAAGAATTCGACCTCTAAATGCAAAAAAGAGGATTTTGCAGGTGGGTATTGAACCCGCGACCTCGCATGGACGCACACATTGCTAACCGCTCGGCTACAATCAGGTTTTGCTATGGAAAGTGTACAGAAATTAACTTAAACATAATTCCTGAATCTAATTTTTTTTAAGGTAATCATCACTCTTAAGTCTTTATTTTGGCAAAAACTCTTGCGCCCCCGGGGACATCGTGCCCACATGGGAACACAACTATCTCCATTCATATTCTATTTAAATTTATGTATTGCTAAGAGTTTAAATTGCGAAGAGGCACGGTATCCCGTGGCATAAGAGCCTCACTCATTTATTATTCAAACATGTGATGATTAAATATTGCAATACCTTTAATTTGTAAATAATTTGATAATCCAGCATCTAATAATTTTTTAAATTTCATCTGAAGGATGTGATGATAAAATTTTGTTATTAATTTAATTTAATTATTTGAATATTATATAGTATAAAAGGTGGTAACATTTTTTTAATTATTATCTAATAATTATATTTGATTAAAAAAGTGATAATAGTTCAATGAAATTATTTAATAAAAATTTTGTAGGATAAATATAAATTGAAAATATTTTTAATAAAAACTGATACTTAAAATGAAAATTTAATATTCATCAAAGTTAATTATTTCATAAACAATTTATAGAATGAATTAAATGTAATAATATTTAAAATGAAAAGTGATATATAATAAAAAAAAGTAATGTGCATCCATCTCAACCATTTATAAGACGGATTATTTATTAGACGAATAAAAAGTGATAACATTTTCAATAAAAAGTGATGCCTATTAAAAAATGATAATCGTTCCATTGAACTGTTTTATGAACTAACATGAAGAATAAAAAGTAATAATATTTTTAATAAAAAGTGACACTTAATTAATGAAAAGTGATCAATTAAAATATTCCATGAATAATTAATAGGACGGATAAAAGGTGATAATGCTTTTAATAAAAGTAATATTTATCTAATGAAAAGTGATAATTTTTCAATTGAATTATTTATTTAACAATTTGTGAAATAAATAAAAAGTGATAGTATTTTTTAATGAAAAGTGATATGATTAATAAAAAAGTGATCACCGTTCAATTAAAATTTTTAAATAATTTTAAGATAAATAAAAAGTGATAACATTTATAATGAAAAGTTATATTTAATCATGAAAAAGTGAATTTATTTTTATAAAATTTAAATAAAAAAAAGAATGTATAATAGTACTTTTAATAATCAATAAAATAATATATTTACAATTGTATTAGTAAAATAGAAAGAGAAGAAAAAACTCAGTAATTATTGAATTTCCTAAGCAGCGGTCAACAGGCGACATCCATGTTAATGTGTAGGTGGGTTGATGGGTAACTCGTTTCACGTTATAGGATTCGTGAGATGTTCTCACCTAAGACTCATCCAATTATATTTGCAGTGAATCTTATAAATATTTCATATATTTATTATGCTATGTAACTTTTTTTTTATTTTACATTTAATGATTTTAGAGCAACTCTAAGAATTTTTAAAATTTGAAGAGAATTTTTATAAAATAAAGAATACTTTTACTTTAAAAAAAAAATATTTTTTAACACACCCTCCATTTTTAATTTTTATTCTTTCTTCTCAATAATAAGCAATTAGACATATTTTTTATTCATTTAATTTATTTGTATTTGTGTTGTTAAAACAATAAAAAAAATAATTTGGCTCAATATTTTCTCAAGAAAAGCATTGAAAATGATAAGTTTTTAGAATATGTCAAATTAATTTTAATTTTAATTTTCAAAACTTGTCCGAATCATTTAAAGGAGGTTGCATATCTTAATGTCGTTCTTATGGATGAACATGTATTGGTCTAAGTTTTGATGAAGAAGGTAATGTATCAAACAAAACATAAAATGTGGTTTACCGAGAATTTTTCAATAATGTTTAATAATTTTCAATATTAAATTATACATATGACACTTATAATTAAAACAACAAAATTATGTCCAAAAAAATTAATTTTAACAATAAAGATAAATTAAAATATAAACTAATATAATATAATCAAAGACATTTGCTTTTTTTTTATTTAAAAAATTAATGATCTCGCGTATTGCGCGGGTTCCATGCAAGTATGAAATAATTCAATTAGATGAATATCAATTTTATTTTTATTATAAGGAATAATTTATTATTATTAAATATTATCACATTTTATTCATTCTATACATTGTTCCGTGAAATGCTCTTTAGTAATTAATTATCACTTTTTATTAAAGATATTATAATTTTTCTTTTAAAATATTATCACCTTTTATTTTACTATAAATTGTTTATGAAATAGTTCACAACATCACTATCACTTTTTTATTAATTGGGTATCATTTTTTCTTATAAAATCAATCACTTCTTATCTTTCACACGAAAATTATTTCGTGATATGATCTCAATTTTAACCTGATGAGTTTATTCATAATATTATTCAAATAAAAATTATTACTTTTATTTGATAACTATTTTTTTCTATTAAAAAAATATTACTCCCTCTGTCCCAAGTATTTTTACCCGTTTGTACGGGCATGGAGATTAAGACATTTTATTTTTTTAATATATAATGTAGGAAAAAGTAGGGATAAATTAGTAATTTAAAAAGAAAAGGTAAATAAAGTTGTTGAAAATGATGAATAAAGTGTAAAAAAGTAATTAAAGTTGTTGGGATTGTAAAATGTATGTAATAAAATATTATGTATTCTTACCAAAAATAGAATGAGTAAAAATACGTGGGACACCCCAAAATGAAAAGTGGGTAAAAATACGTGGGACGTAGAAAGTACTACTTTTCAAAAATATTATCACATTTTATAAATTTATTATATTAAAATTAAAAATAAATTAAATGAATAATAAATTTAAATTATTACATTTTTAAATAACAAAAAATATAAATTAAATATGAAAAATGTAAAAAACACTCCATATATTTACATGTAAGGTCTAATTATTAATTTCACTTCCATAATTAATTTTTAAATTTTTAATTTGATATCAACTTACCCATTAAATGTATATAGACCAAGTTAATTATATTCTAATTTTTCAATTTTTTAAATTTCATAACAACCAAACAGGACCTTTAAATTTATTTAATTGGATTAATGGATTATTCGTCTCACAGTGTGAGACGGTCTCACACAAGTTTTTGCTTTATATTTTTTGACAAAAACTTGTGTGTCCCGTGGCACAAGAAACCAACTCATATTTTTTTATCATCAAAATATTATATATTATTAAAAAATACTCTCACCACAGTTTTCACACCTCATGTGTAATTTACAAAGGAGGTGTGAAAATTGTGATGATACGGAAGGATAATGTATTAATTGTCATCTAAATAATCTTAATTAAAATTATCCATGTAATAGATTATTGATAATATTAATTAAATTTATTTTCTAGGTACGATTAAAAAAAACTAGCGCCACAAATATAGGAGACTCAACTACCCCATTACAAATCTTAAAATTTCACGAGGGAAGATTCATTAATACAGCGCCTAAAATAATATGGCTAATTATCTCAATTAACATATTAAAAAATATATATAATTTTTATCTGAATGTTCATAATATGGATACAGATCTTTACCGTTATTTTAATTTTGTGTTGGAACTTTTCTTAAACGTGTCTCGCGGTGGTGCTGTTCTGGTTGGAATAATGCATCTCTTATTTTCATAACTTATTTTTCTATAAAAAAAATATTTGTTTTAGGGTTTAAAACCTGAATTCAAATTCCACACATACATTTTAAAAACATCCCCTATATATACGTATATAAATCCTCTATCCTTAATTAATACTTCATCCGTCCCACAAAGTTTGCATGTGTCTTTCGGCACGAAGATTTAGAAAATGATAATTTTTATGGGTATTATGGTATTTTTTATAATAAATAAATGATAAAGTATGTTAGGTGTGTTAGGTAAATGCGATTTTTTTGTAAATAAAGTATATGGGGAAGGGTGATTGTGTTTGACTTTTTGATTTTTTAGAAATGTGCAAACTTTTGAAGGACAACCCAAAATAGAAAGTGTACCATCTGAAATGGGATGGAGGGATTACATTTTTTTCTTTTTATCTCTCCTTTCTCATCTTTCTGTTACATAAATGAATACAAAAATCACCCCTATATATACTTATATACATTCTCTCTCTTCAATTAATACACTTTTTCTCTTTATCTCTCTTCTCTCATCTTTTTTTTTAAAAATAAATTAATAGATTCTTACACGTCGATTTGATATAAAGTTAAAACATACCCTATAAAAATCCAAAACAAAGATAACATCACTATTCATGATTTTTAAACTCCACAAAACCCCAAAACAAATATCACCTTACAAATCTAATGTAATTTAGGAAATAATTATAATACGTGGGATGCGATTAGTGAGTGGAATGGTAAATGAAATAGTGAAATGGAATAAGCTATTCTGGGCGCCTAAGTTTAAAAAAGAATATACTAGTATTAAGTTTTTTTTTTTTTTTTGTAGATTACATATAAAAAAAGGAATATACAAAGATTGGAGTGAGATGCCAAAATGAAATATGTAAAAAGATTTATGTTTGTTATTTGCTAGTTGATTAGATTCTTGTATTTTCATATTTCTAATAGTGAAAATACGTTATTCATCTATATTTCCACGTTTAATTACTATTTTGACTATATTATAATTTAATAAAAATACATTTTTTAGGTCGTTCCATTTCATTGCTTACATATATTTTTTGCATGGAGAATAAGGAATATAGTATCTTAATATTTCGTAGGTTGAGAAATATAATATTTTAATATAAAGTAAACAATTGTATTAGTATAATGTATATGTCTCTTGAAAATATATTAATTATTTTGTGTAAAATCTATCTACCAAAAAGGAAATGTAAAGATTGAAATGGTAGAACTAAATAAATTGAAAATAAGTTAAGTTTAAGATTGAAATAGCATAAAGAAAGTATAATATTTTAATCTCCCAATCAATAATACTCACTCCGTCCCACATTAGCGTTGACATTTGCTTTTTGCGAGATTAAGTGATATAATATTTTAATATATAGTGAAGCAATAGAAATAATATTTAATATAAAGTGGGTAGTTGTATTAGTGTTGTATGTGGACTCTACATATAATAATTAATTATTTTGTGTGAGCTCAACTTAAAAGAAAGAAAGTGTATGTAAATCTTAATATGGAGGAGAGGGGTATGTCATATGCTAAAAGTTTACATCGTGGAATTTGAGACGTATTATTACAAAGATTGGAGAAAACGAGACCGACTTAGACTACCAACCCCCATAAACGAAGAAATATAAAATAATAATAATAATAAATAAATAAAAAATAAAAAAATATACTAAGTGGAAAGAAAAACATGACTCTTTTGGTAAGAGAATTGCGTTTCTTAGACAATGGATTCAAAAGAAATGTAAGGAGGTAGTAGGAACACACAACATATGAAAAAAATAATTCCTCACTTGTAGGGACATGCCCAATAACTATGATTTCAACGACAAGAAAGCATTATAGAAGACACAATTTTTTCTTAAAAAAAAGGATTAATAAGGCAAGAGGTGAAGAGTATGAGAAATAAGAAAAAAATTTATAGAAGAAAAAAATAATAATAATAAAAAGAAACTCTAAGGTTTTTTGAAAAGCCTCTGTATTGTCCTGATAGAAATAAGAGTTGCAAATGATAAGAGTTGCATTATAGAACTCAATTTTATCAACAACACTTAGTATAAATATAAAGTGATCAATCTTCAATAAAAAGTATAAAGTGATAAATTTTTAATAAAAAGTTGACATTTTAATGTGATAACTAATTAGAAAATTATAAAATTGTCTCAACACTCTCACTTCTAATTATAAATTGTCTCAACACTCTCACACAAGAGTGCTCGTGATTAAAAAATTCTTATGTTTATGGCATTGCGTATTCTCTTAAAAACAAAGATGTTAAAACAGCGCATTCATTACAACAAAACATCAAAAATTTTGAACAGGTCAATCCCTGAAATCAATTATTCCTTTCAAGGGGCAGATAAATTCTCTATTATATTCGGGGTATTTGGTTTATATTAAATTAATAATATTTTATGAATTTAAAATATTCACTTAAAATAAAAGAATTTACAAACTCTCTTGTAAAACATTACATAGGTGAGACGATTAGTGAGATGTGTTAAATTATACGTATTATATAGATAATGTTTAATGATTATTAAAGTATGTTTTATAAAGTATGATAAATGATAAATTAAAGTATGATTTTAGGGTGTTATAGTATGATTTATTATGACATACTTTAACTATAAATAAACATATTTTACTTATATAATAAGCATAGTACTTTAGTAATGGATCGACCCGTCTCACAACCATCTCACAAAAATTCCGTCTCATGAGATAATGCCTCTATAGACTAATAACACTTAAATAGACTTGATTTCCTTTTAAACGGCACGAGATGTTCTGTGACACATTGATGTGACATCTCTTATAACATCTGCTTATAGAATGACACGTGTCAGGGTGGAAAAATCTAATCTCTTGCCCCAAGGATTGATTGGTTGACTTAGGGTATAGTTCCTCTTCTCTCTCTTACATGTCACTCATCCAACGGAGTGACACAAGAGATGTCACACCAAAGTGGCGCAAAAGATCAAGACCCCTTTTAAACCCAAGTAAGGGGCCCGTTGAATGACAATTTAAGGGAGATATGAGTTATAATATCCAACTAAACTAATAAAGAGTTTCCTTATCTTTGACATTTTCAACTTCTATTAACTCATTTAATAATTTTAATGAATCAAACATTCTCCAAGTATTCAAATGGAGATGATTCACACATCAATATTTTCAAATCTATTTGCATAAAAGGAAAAGAGGTGATGTATCAATTATCTATCACGTTGTAACACCAAATCAAATATAAGATGGAGAAAAATGGAGTAGAGGAACCCACGGGTGTTGGTTGAAGTTGAAAGTATATAGCATTTCTTGATGTCTAGAGTAGTGAAGAACAATTTTTTTTCCTACCCTTAATGGTGGGGAAGGATAACATCGGTATATCTCATCTCCAATTTGTTGATAATATAATTTTTATTGGGTCTGGAATAGAGGATAATCTAATTTTCTCAGAAGATTCCTTGTGCTTTTGAAATTGGTTTCAGTTTGAAGTTAAATAAGGTAAAATGTTGTGTTTATGGTATAAATGTGGATGACAATTGGATTTTTGAGGCTGACGAGATATTGGGATGTGCATTGTGCAGATCTCTTTTAATTATCTTGAGTAAAAGTAGGATGTGCACATCGCATGGGTGAGTAAACGAGATTAATAAGATGCGAAACAGACTCAAGAAATGGCATGATTTAAAAATCTCGATTGGGGGACGACTTACTCTCCTAAACTCGGTTCTTTCTTCTATACCCACGTGTTGTCAATCTATTGCACTTCTAAATCAGTCCCGAATGAAATTGCTAAATTGCAGGGTTTTTTTTTTGGGGGGGGGGGGGGGGGGGGGGGTATTAGAGTATATGTAAATATTTTGTACATAGGAATTCCTATGTACAAAATATTTACATATACTCTAATATTATTCTGTAATAGGGGTAGTGAGAGCGTTAAAAAAGTCGCTTGGATTAAATGATCAATCATTTGTTATCCTAAAACATTTGGGGGGGGTTTGGGGGTAGGGACCTAGAGTCTTTCAATTGTGCTTTATTGGGTAAATGGGTTTGGAGAGTTTTTCTTGAGACTGATAGATTTTGGGCTAGAGTTTTGCAGTCTAGGTGGGGAAGTTTGGGAGGTCCGAGTCCGAATAGAATTCATTTGGGTAGAGCTTGTAAAATTTCAAGGTGGTGGGGTGAAGTTATGAAAGATGTTACGGATATTCATCTTAGGGATATTCATGGGGGTTGGTTTTTTTCCAGGCTTGTCAGAGTGTTAGGAGATGTGAGAAATATTTTATTTTGGGATGATATTTGAAAAGAAGAACGTCTTAGGATTAAATTCTTTAGACTTTATTGTCTTAATTTAAATAAAGAGGCTAGTATCTTGAAGTTATTTTGGAGAGTGAGTTGAGGGAGTATGGAATAATTGGAGGTGGAGACGAGATCTTCGTGATAATGAGATAAATATGTTTCATGAATTGCTTTTGGTTATTAATTTGTACCCTCTTAAACCAGGTAAAGCTGATTCTTGGCCATGGGGGGTCTGAGAAAGATGGCAAATATTCAAAAAGAAGAGCATACAAGGAGTTATGGATGCAAAAAATTGGACCGGAGATTGAAGAAAAAGAGCAATTCAATCTTGTGTGGAACAATTTACCTAAAGTTCGAGTTCATGTGGGAACGTTTTCTTATATAAACCTTCAAAGAAGAAAAATTATGGCATAAGATGCAATTATATTAATTGTTGCTTCTACAAAAAAAAAATGTCTTCTTCGAATTTGAGTTTTCTTATCGCTTCTGGATGGAGTGCATTAATTGGCTTGATGTAAAAATAGTTTTGTCCTCGAATCCCTCTATAAACTTATTTCATTTTAGTGGGCTTGTTAGAATGAGGAAAGAAAATGTGTTCTTGGTTTGTCTTTGCAAATGTGTGTTGTTGATATGGAAAATCAAAATTATGTTATTTTCCGTGATTAAAATTTTGGGATTGGCAAATTATTGGAGGAGCTAAGTCAAGCCTTTGAAATTGGATCATTGGGAAATATTCTAAGAGCCTATAAATTTGTTATGAAAAATAGAAACGATCTCCGAGATTCATTCTATATTTCTATAAGTTGTTACGAGAGTACTAGTTCACATCTTCCTAATTTTGTAATGACTTTTTCTACTTTCTTGTAATTTTAGGTTGCTCTCTTACCCTTCATATTAATAAAAATAAAATTCACTTTGCCGTGTAAAAAAAAATAAAATTACAGACAAATATAATTGTTTATGATGTAGAATATCTCCATTTCCACCCTATTATGACAGTTAATGAAGTGTATTAAATTCTGAACCTACCCATTTTCCACGACTTGAGATATTACTATCTACCACGATCGCCTTCACTTCTTAACTACCCAACTCTCTCTCTCTCTTCTCTCTTCTCTCTTCTCTCTCTATGATACATATAAGTACCCAAGATATATGTTCTTCTTACCTGCAGTTTTCTTTCCATTCAATATCTCATATACAAACATTCAAGAAAGAAAGTACATAGAGAGAAAAAATGGCTAGTACAGATGACAAATCCCAGAACAACCCTCCTCTTAAAACCCACAAACTTTTATTTCTAACCCAACTTTCTTTTAGGGTTTTGGCCTTCTCTGCAACTCTTGCTGCCTCATGGATCACCCTCTCCTCCAAACAAACCACCACTGTTTTTGGCCTCCAAACTGATGCCAAATACTCTTACTCACCAGCTTTCAAGTACCTTTTTTTTCATATTCTCATTTTTTTTTTATATAAAAAATAATAATTCTTATTCTCATCATTTTAATTTTTTTTTTATAGTAAACCTTAGGAGTATTTTTAAGATTTTAATATTCTTGAATATATGTGTATGTATAAACAGGTTCTTTGCATTTGCAAATCTCATAGTGTGTGCCTTCACAATCATGTCACTATTTCTGGCATTCATACTGGGGAACAAGGCAGTGGATGCCACATACTACTTCTACATGTTCCTTGTGGATTTGGTACATTAATTATCATTAATCAGTTCAATTCAATTAAAATTTATTACTATATTAAATACTCTTTTTTTTTTTCAAAAAAAAAAAACACACACACACACACAGATCATGACTCTTTTGTTGGTGGCGGGATGCGCGGCGGCGACGGCAGTGGGATACGTCGGAAAGTACGGGAACAGCCACGCAGGATGGGCGGCGATATGCGGCTACTTTGCAAAATTCTGCAGCAGAACCACCGTGGCTTCTTCTCTCTCTTACTTTGCCTTTCTTTTGTATTTCATTCTAACTGTCATCTCTGCGAACAACTCCCGCCATATCCATGTCCATGTCTGAATATTGATATCACTGGTAGTTGGTAAGGTGACTAAGTATTGTTTAGTGGGTGTTTGATTAATTAGGAGGTGATTAGTGGTGTTTAATTAATTTATTAGATATTTGCCTTTAATTAATGTAGAATATTTGAAAAGATCGTGTTGTTAACTAACTCAATTACTGAATATCGATTTCAATTTCAGGGTTTTAGCACAGCAGTGTTTCTTTGTCTCCCATAGTAACCACTCTATGTGAAAAGAATTTACCATTAAAAAAGAAAAAAATAATAAATAAATAAGTAATTACCTACTATACCCTAATTTTTAGTCCATTAATCTTAAGGTACACATGTATATCCCAAAATCACCATATTTATATTACTCCACCATTTTTTGTATTCAAATTCAATTCTTGAATGGTACCAAATGCCCTACAATGGAGAGTATATAATATATGTACGAAAATATTGCTATGCTTAAATTATACCTCACATCAGAGTTGTCCTGAATTTTGGAGTACAAATACTCTATTTCAATCTACATTCATCCTATTCCACTTAGTATAATGAGTGACGCATAATGATTAAACATACCCAAAAAAATCATTTTAATTAAATCATGCTTAATTAATAAAAAATAATCACTCTTATATATGAAACTAATATATGTTGGGTAGGATTGCAACAATAGGGACCAAACTAGAATTCATTTATCTTATTTGTACGGTTACAATCAAACAGAACAAAAATTCATCCATTTGTCTTTTTAAGACGCAATTGCCCCGATTCTAATTCAATCAAAATTTAATAATTGCACCCAACCCAACAAATAAGAAAATTGAAGCATAAAATTCCGTCCAGACATTTTTTCCCCTAAAATGCCAATAAACTTTTACCACCCGACCACATGCACTGATGCACATAAGAATGTAATAATCTAATGAGCTTAATTTTATATATTATTTAATGTTGCTGCAATGATTTTAACTATCAATCCAAACGCCACCTTTCTAATCCTTTCTACCGGTGTTAAAAGATTCTCATATGGAGTATTGCTTTAAATTTCCACCTCACCTCTTATATGGCTTTCAAGTGCTAACTCATTAAACAAATAATGATAAGAAAACCAAATAATACACCACTCTTATATACAAACTCATTAAACAAACAATGATAAGAAAACCAAATAATAGAGATGAATTCATTCTTGCCGAAGTTGCTTGTGGAAAGCTTTATCTTCTAAATTTATTCTACTAAAATTTAAACTTTTCTATATAGACGATGAAATTTGCTAAATGGTTGGCTAAAGTAAGTAGTAAAAATATAACACAAAAATAAAATTATTGAAACAAGATGATCGAAAAATCAGTTGATATCTTAAATGAATATTTGTGATGTATTTTTAAACATTCCACATTCTTATCAAAATTTTATATAATTTGACTTGCTCTGTTTTCCTTATATTGGTGTTTGAGATAATGCATTTGGTTGCTCATATGATGTTTGATAAAATGTTTCAATGATTTATTAATTAGTTTTGTGAGGAAAGAAATTTTTATCATGGGAGCAAAAGAAATTTCTTTCATGGGAGCAATTCACTCCATCTTGTTTTTGGCTTCGCTGCATCTTTCTTCAGCCTTGTTTTGATTGATATTCCAATAAATTTTTATGTGGTCAATTTCTTATTTCCGTATAAAATTATTAAGATACGAAAATAAAAGTTGAATTAGAGAGGTATTGAAGAAATTTTTTTAAGTGTTTGTGAGGAATGACTACCTATGTTTCTTCTTCTTTTAATATTGTGTTGGCATTTTGTGAGTTGGAAAGTAGAGGTCATGTCAGCATGAGATTTGGAATTTTTAACAACTTCAGAAAGAGTTGAAAATTTAGAGTTTGGATTGATAGTTTAGAATTATTCGGGTTTTAAATTGATAAATTTTATTTATAGGTTTGGAATTGATAGTTAATATATCTTTGAAGTCATGTAATAAAAAAAATTTAAAATTTTAATAGCATGATATGATTTAATGAAAGTGTAAAATCAATTGTAAAATTTGAAATTTTTTCTTTTTATTAAAATAATATTATTTATGTATAAAAAAAAATCAATAATATTGTAATAAAAAAAATATTATGAACATTTAATAATTTACTATATTTGCATAATTATAAACAGAAAAAAGACATCATGTACTTTGCATGTAGAGCAACAGAGTATATATTGACAGATAATTTCAATTGTAATATATTTTGCAATAGTATTCCATAAGAAGAATAAAAAAATATATATTATAATTAGTCTCCTTAAAAAAGTTAAAATATATATGCATATATTAATTTTTACATATGATTTAGCTATATCTCGTATTTTCAGAAGTCAAAAGTTATATTGTGTTGTAAACTATTTATATTAATGAAAAAAGTTGTCTAACTAACAATTAATGTTGAATACAGTGTTTTCATAACCGGACCGGAGGCTGAACCGGTAGATGCAACGTTCAATCGATCGGACCGGTTCAATCGGAAAATTAAATTTTACATATTTTTAATTATATTTTATAATATTTACAATTCATTAAAAATATATACTAACCAAAATTATTTTATAAATAGAAAATTCAGTTTACATAAAAATATGATTAGATAAAATATTTATAGTTTATAATTCATATTTTATACAAATTTTTATATATTTTCTCAATAGGATATTACATAATTTATACTCAAATTACTATATATTTGGTGCACCACTCCAGAAAAATTACATAATTTAATTCAAAGTTTAAATATTATATTTTAAAATAAATAAAAATAAAAGTTAAATAATATAAAAATATAAAATATAAATAGAAAAATAGAAAATTTTAAAAAAATAAAAAAATCAAAATATCGATTGGACCGGTTCAACCAGTTTTTCCGATTTTGGCCGGTTCTGACCGGTTCAATTCAAAAAATAGTTTTATAGGGATTTTGGACCGGTTTGGAGGCCGGTTCCCAGTTGAACCGATTCAACCGGCCGATCCAACTGGTTCTTGAAATCACTGGTTGAATAAATATATAATATTAATTATTTAATAATTAAATGATATAGCATAGCACTGGATTTCATACTAGTTTTAGCTCAGTTTTAGCTTAAGTGGTAGAGGCAATGATTAGAAAATCGGACCGGACAGGTCGGTTCAACCGATTGGACCGGGAACCGGACCCAAAATCAATCTGGAAGACATATAAAACTATTTTTTGAGTTGAACCGGGTTGGACCGGGTTGAACCGGTCAAATCGGAAAAACCGATTGAACCGGTTCAGCCGGTTTCAATATTTTTTTTTTTTTTAATTTTTTAATTTCTCTTATCTTTTTAATTTTTTTAACTTTTATGATATTTCACTTTTATTTATTTTAATACATAATATTTACTTTTTGGATTAAATTATGAATTATAATATTGAGTGGATACATTATAAACTATATACGAAGTATAAATTATGAACTATAGATATTTTTATAATTTTAAATTGTATTTTAAAATTTAAAAAATAATTTAGGTAATTATATATTTTTAATTGTAATTATGTAAAATATAATTAAAAATATGTAAAATTTAATTTTCTGGTTGAACCGCCGGTTGAACCGATCCGACCGGTTGGACCTCGAACCGTTGCCTCTTCCGGTTCGTTCTCCGGTCCGATTTTCTAATCACTGGGTAGAGGTATGGTAAAAAAATCTTCCAATTAAATTGGAAGCTACTGGTTGGGAATTCAAATCCTACTTTTGGCATGAATTTGATCTCTTGTCAATATAGTCAAACAATGAATCTTCTCTATAAGCCACCTAAGACAAGCCCGTTTTATAAACCACTTAAAACGAATCTTAGGATTTTATGAGTCATTTCTATAAGTCAGTTAGACAAATCTTACTCCTACTATTTACCTTCTTTATCAATTGATTCAATTCCCAAAATAGGGGTGGGGCCTCTAACAGTGCAACACTATTTATAATACTTCCTCCATCCACTCTCAATCTATCAATTTTACCATTTTGGGTCGTCCATCTTTAATTTATCCATTTTCCTTTTTGGATTATGGACCCACACCCTCCACTAATACAAATAAAATATGGACTCACACCCTCCACTAATACACCTACCAACTACACATAAAATAATAATACTACTTAATTCACGTGCTAAAAGTAAATTGATACATTGGGAATGGAAGGAGGAAATATATAAGTGAATAATCTAACCACTAAACCTATTTTAATAATCCGAATTCCTACTAGAGTTGATAGATGATAGCAGCATAAAGTTAGATTCTTGACAACTACTCCCACTAAATAAGATGTTTTGCAAGCTTGATAATAATATCCGCAATTGCAATTTGCACATGCTGACCCCTATCCAACATTACAACTTTTTTGATCTGTCGTTTTACACTTTTACGTATTGTAATGTATAAAAATAACTAAAACTAAAATAAAAATCTTAAAAATGAGATGCACGAGTCAACTTAAAAGTACTTTTCCTCAATTACAATTCACAAGACCACATCCCAACAAACACAAAGGGCAAAGTTATAAACTGATCAACAACACAACCCTAGAAATATGGCCATAATTTGCTATCACTTTATATTTGTGGATGCTACACTTAATGAAATTTAATACATTTAGACAAAATTTTATCAAATTTGGACACATGTTATTGACTCTCTGTAAATCCATACTTTAATTTCACCCCTTGGAACATAGCTCAAATTGTAAAGGGAAATTTAAAAAGGTTTTCCAATTAAGCCAATGGTTATGGGCTAGAAGTTCGATTCCTAAAGAATCCCTTGCAAGTGCTCTGTCATAAACCATTTAAATACATCCTGCAATTTATCTTCTCCATAAATTGGGATTGGGAAAGTGGTGTTCAGCATAATATAATTTCAAGACGAAGGGATACAAGGGAAAATGGTCTAGGGGAATGAATTCCCAATTACAAATACTTCAGGCAAAGCATCCACTGTATTCAAGAAAATCTTCATTATTTTAATGCAATTCAGTACAACATTTTATCAAAATTTATCATGTTAGGCCACCAAACCAAGAAAAAAAAATGACTTTCATAAAATAAAATAAATGAAAAATCTAGCACCTGCACAGCCTTGCTTTCATCATCGATTAGAGACTATCAACCAAATTTACTTTCCTACACCAAATTCTAAACACAGATTATGAACAAACTGTAAACTAATAAATCAAAAACAGGGCAACTGTAGATACAGGGATTAACAATATCTTAAGGCAATATCACCTTCCTCTGCCATTGTCAACTTAAGCCCTCCCAAAGACTCCCCATAGATTTCCCCTTCCAAGACCATCTAGAAGCTTCTTGGCACCCTCAACATCCAACTCAACAAGCTTCTGCAAGTAACCAATGGCACCAGCACCCACCATTTGCTTCCTGCATTTCTTCGAGTACACTAGCGAAGCT
This sequence comes from Pogostemon cablin, assembly GCA_023678885.1. Classification (NCBI taxonomy): domain Eukaryota; kingdom Viridiplantae; phylum Streptophyta; class Magnoliopsida; order Lamiales; family Lamiaceae; genus Pogostemon; species Pogostemon cablin. The sequence continues at coordinate 6,571,107 of CM042962.1, read as the reverse complement.
AAAATCGACACAAAGTACTTCTTCTCCAAACCCTGCACCAAAGGATTCAAGATTTGAACTGCATAAACAACTCCCTTCTCTTCCTTCTTGAACACCCTCCTATTGCCAACATAATTCATAAGCAATGACAGCAGTTCGCCTGCAGCCGCCTTCTCCTCGACGGCCTTACCGTCCAACATACTCACTAGGGGGGGAATGCACCCCATCTCACCCAATTCCTTCCTTATCTTGTTGTTGTAAGCTAAATGAAACAGTGCTTTTGCAGCTGCAATTCTCACTCCTAAAACCCCACAACTTAGCACCCCAACTATACGATGAAGAAAACCATTTGCTACAAGAAACTCAGCTATGTTAGGACATGATGCTAATGAGGTTATGAGAAGAACCACCACCCCAAGATTTTGAGCATTGTGGGAAGAATCCCACAAGTTTTTTAAACTCTCAATCCCACCTTCTCTAGCAACCAACAACTTCAAATCATCATCCTTATCTACCAAATTACACAAACACCCTATTGAATTCTCTTGTGCCAAAACAGTACCTGAATTACACAATGCTAGTAAAGTGGAGACTGCATTTTCCTCGATGAAGTTGTCTGTAATTTCTTCGAAATTGGCCAAACTCCGCAGAACACCAGCTGCTAGAGCCTGTGAATTGGGCGTTCCTTGTTGACAGATTTCTAACAGGGATGAAATCCCACCTCTGGATCCAATAGCTCTCGCATTTTCCTTGGAATTGCTGAGAACTTTGAGAGCGATGCACGATTTCTCCTTGGCGAACACGCTGCCGGATTCGAGAACCCTCATCAAATTGTTCAACAGAACCAAACCCTCGCCCAACAAGACGGCCTTGGTGGAATTAATGGTGGAGATTTTCGCGATTGCAGTCACGGTTTTCTCCTTAATTTCAGTTGAAGCGGTGGAATCCAACAAGTGGACGAGTACGGGCACCACCCCCTGCGCCACCGCAATCAACACGTTTTTATCGTCCTCCTGCAACAGCCCGAGCAGCAGATCGAGGGCCGAGCTTTTCGACCCGGTTGACCCGATCTGCAGCCGGGTAATCAGATACCGAGCCTCTCCCCGAACCGATTCCCTCCTACCGGAAGACGAAACCGCGGCGGGGGTTTCCTCCAGAGCGTCGCTTCTGGCGAGAACATCGAGGTCGTTGATGTGAGCATCGAGCTTCGCCGATAGAGAGTCGACGTCGTTTTGGGTTTTGAGCTTCCCACCTGGGGGAGTGGCGGAACCGCAGAGGACGGCGAGTGAGGCGGCGGCGGAGCAGGTGGCGGAAATAGAGCGGAGGAGGTCGGAGGAAAGGGTGTCATCGGCGGGAATAGTGAGACCGGAGAGACGCGCTTCCAGAGTGGTGAGCTTGGCCGCAACGAGGGACCATTTGCCCTTCAAGATTTGGACATGGGAGAGAGATTCCAAGAGGGAGTGGAGCATGTTAGTGAGTTCTTCATCTGCAGCTTTCATGGGGGAGTTGTGGGTTGGCAGAGCGACGACGTCTGATTATACGGGAAATTGGAAAATGAAACACAGGACGCGAGGAAGTAGAGCGTGGACTTCTTACTCATAATCATTTATTCATCATTAATTTTCTACTAACTTATTTACTACTCCATTTGTTTATTTATATTAAAATAGAAATATAGTAGGACTAATATTTTAATTAGTAGAGTAGTACATACTATACGTATTTGATACAAATGGACTAACTTCCTAGCATGTGAGATTATAAAAAGGACATTATTTGAGAACTAGGTCACATTAGTTTAATATATCATTATAAGTATTATGATTGGGTAATTAGTTTAATATCATTATGAATGTTAGGATTGAGAAATTAGTTTAATATCATTATTATTAGGATTGAGAAATAGAGTCAATCAAGGAGTAATTCCTTAACGAATTGATTCATGCATTCATAATTTAATTCATTACTCAAGTATAATTCTTAAAATGTAAAGTAAGATCTAATATAGTTAAGTCATTATTTATTGAAATATATTAGATTATCAGTTAAGATATTAATTTTAAGATGATTAAAATATGACTGATTATTGAAATATATTAGATTAGCAATTAAGATATTAATTTTAATGATTAAAATATGATTGATTGCAATATTATGCGTGAATCATCAAGTATGATTTATTAAGGTTATGAAATACTCTTCAACTCAACTTTAACTTCACATCTTCCGTTTTAACCTATTTTAAATTCAAATTCAAATTTAAATTTTTATAGAAGAAAAAGTGATTTTTCTTAAATTTATATCTAATAAGCATGAATTTGAGAAGGAGAGTATAATTTACTAAATAGTCATATTTAAATAAATCACAACAAACTTTAACAATTTTAGAATTATATATGTTAATAAAGGCAAACACTTTTATACATTGTAATCTGATTTATGATTACTAATAATATATAAAAAAAATGTTATTTTAGAGATGAATTGTTACTTTGTTAATTAAAATTTAATTCTCAAATTCTTGCACCCTTTTTACAGATTACTCTTTAATACATAAAAATTCACTATTTATGAAGATAAACTATTATTCTTTTGAATAAAAAATATTACTCCTCAAACTTTGATATATTGTAATTTTTTTTATATTTTTAATAAGATTGAAAATTATTTTTCATTATAAAAATAATAAGTCGTCTTTTTAAAGAGTTTTTTTTTTCATACTAAAAAGTTAATTTAAAAAGAACAAGATGTATAAAGTAAAACCTTTATAAATTAATATACTCGGGACCGAAAAATTTTATTAATTTAGAGAGATATTATATAATCGATAAATTAATAATTTATTAATTTAAAGAGGTTATATAAAAAAAATATATAATTTTCATAACTTATTTATACATATTAAGAATATATTGATTAGAATACGTGATGATACTTTAAGAGATTCACAATTATATATTATTTGTAAATAAAATTAATTATATGAGTATAATATCTTATGAATTGTGTAATCATATACTCATATTTATTTATATTTTATTTTATTTGTTTTTAACTTGGGTGCAATTAAGAGATTTAAATATGGGATTAATGCAGTTCTTAAGTTCAATAAATAGATTCATATTTTACTAAATTATTTTAGAAGGTTGAAGTTGATAATATATATATATATATATATATATATATATATATATATATATATATATATATATATATATATATATATATATATATATATATATATATGACATTTTTAATAATTATTAATTTATACTTTCATTGGGACTTTAAGTATTTTTTAGAATTCCCTAGAAAAATATTATTTTATTATTTAATTGATTGGTACCCAAATTTAAATTGGTGGGACCAGACAAATTATTAATTTTATCAAAATGATTAATTTATCAAGTATTAATTTGTAAATGTTCTAGAGGAGTGAGATTCACTCAATAATAAATCATTCAACCGTAATTTCACCATTTTAGAATCATATTTTACGATCTAAGTATGTTAATTATAAATGATCAAATCTCCCTAAGTGTATACTTCTCATCAAAGTATTGTCTCTTATAAATGATCAAATCTCCCTAAGTGTATACTTCTCATCAAAGTATTGTCTCACAAAAAATATTGTGTAGACATTGGAACAAATAATTTTTCCAAAAAATAAATTCTAGCAATTATGACTTTTTTAAGTCTTATAAAATTCATTCAAATTCTGTGATATCCCACATAATTTTTTCAAAAATGAGTTGAAATTGTAAGTATCTGCATTAGTTACACAAATATAATATAAACCGACCTTACACATTAATTAATAATCTGGTTTTAGAGTATAGGCATATTTGCCTTAAGCATTAACATATTATATTAGCCCTAGAATATTAGCGCACTTGATCTCAAGTTTTTTTTATAGGCAAAATAAATAATAATTTTATTAATAATAATGGGTAAGAGAGTTACCCACTCTTTAAAAAAAATCATTACAACTTGATGAAAAAATGTCATTATAACTTGATGAAAATAAAGTAGATAGCACCCCATGAACTAGCACTCTCAATACAAATTATAGAATGAATCTTGGAGTTCATCTCTATTTTACATAACAAATTAATTTTGGTCCTTTAAGATAGGCCAAATCCAATTTCAATCTTAAGGATTGGTAATTTTTTAAAAGTGGTCTTTCAGTGTCCGAAATTAGTCATTTTAGTCCACTTTTGGTCATCTTCTCGCCGGAGCTGATGATTTTTCAGCGAGAAATAGTAAATTCCGGGGAAAAAAAGGACAAAAAGTGGATTGAAAAAGACCAAAAGTGGACTAAAATGACTAATTTCGGACAACGGATGACCATTTTTGAGAAATTAACAATCCAGACTGAAATTGGATTTGGTCTATTCTAAATTACCAAAATTGATATTTTCCCGCGTAACTTTAGCTCTTCCAATAATTTGCCAATATCAAAATTTTAATCTCGAAAAATAATAGCATTTCTAGTCTTTCATAACAACCACACAAAGAGACAAACCAAGAATACCTTTCATTTCCTCCCTCTAATGAGTCTACTAAAATGAAGTAAGTTTATAGAGGGATTCGATGATAAAATTATTTTCATATCAAGCCAATTAATACATTCCATCCAGAAACGATAAGAAAACTCACATTCAAAGAAGACATGGCAAACTATTTATGGAGATTTTTTGCAAAAGCAACAATTAATAATTGCATCTGGCGCCATAATCTTTATTCTTTGGAGGTTTATGTAAGTGGGAAGACGTTTCCACAAGACTCTCCATGTATGAACTCGAACTTTAGGCAAAGCAATCTAGTTCCACACAAGTTTGAATTGTTCATTTTCTTCAATCTCCTAACCAATTTTTTGCAGCCATAACTTCTCGTAAGTTCCTCTTATTGAATATTTGCCATCTTTCTCCATTCCCAATTGTCAAGAATCAATTTTACCTAGTTTAAGAGGATACAAATTAATAACAAAAAATAATTCATGAAACATATTTAACTCATTATCACGAAGATTCCGTCTCCAACTCCACCTACAGTTCCATGCTCCCCCAAACCCACTCTCCCATCTCTGAAATACTAAGATTAAGACAATAAAGTATTAACAATTCTTTCTTTAGAGCATTAGCACAATGACTTTAAAATATCAGTATTTTAGTCACGATTAGCACATTTATCTTACAAGTCACACATTGATTTTAAAGTATCAACATATGTCTTAATTGACTTTAGATTATTAACTTCAGTTTAAGTGCAAATTGAGAATGTGGATAGGATATAATTACACGAATATTAAATCGGTATAATTGTGAACACAAATTATTGCATTGATTTAAATATTTATTCACTCTCTATTCAGAACTCATCTTCACAGCTCAGGAAAGAAATATCATACTGTACAAATTTATAATTTAACTTTATTTTAAAATTTTCATCAATATTTTACAGACGGAAAGAATTTTTTTTTTTTATAGAGTAATAAAAGTGCATAACATTGTAAAATAAGGAAATGTTAAAGGGTAAAAAACGCGCCAAGTGAAGAAGGGAGAAATATATGCACAATGTTGAAGAAGGGTGAGTTGGTCAGAATCCCAAATATAAATGTGAATTCAGATGGACGGAAAAAAAACAAGTAGCGGGATTTGGGGACCCAAAAAGTAATTAATCTACTTTATGGGTCCTTTCACAGGTGGACTTGGAAACTTCCTCTTTGCTTCCCCTTCCTAGTTCTTAACACTTGAATGACGTTCACTGCAATAATGAAATTACTCCGTCTCTCCCACGTACTTTTTATTCATTTTATATTTTGAGTTGTTCCATGTATTTTTATTCATTTTATTAATGGAAAAATACATACTCTCCCCATCCCACCGAAAGATTATCATCTTACTATATTGAGTGTCACATTCAAATGTCTATATTTTCCACTTTTAGTAAAATAAAACCACATATGGCTCACTACTCACTACTAAAACAACTACCCATTACACATAAAATAATAGTACTCATTAATATACGCACAAAAAGCAATCGGTGACGTTTGGGCGGGACGGATGGAGTATTATTTTATGTCAAAAGCTCCTGCGCCCCCGGGTGTTCCCATGTGAACACAATTCTCCCCCTCTATATTTTATTTAAACCTTGATAGGGGTTTAAATTACAAAAGGGCACGGAAAATTGCAAAGGGGCACGTTGTCCCCGGGGGCACAAGAGTCTCACTCTTTTATTACCTACTTTTTTACACTTTATTCATCAATTTCAACCACTTTACTTTTTTTACACTTTATTCATCATTCTAAATAATTTTATTTACTTTTTCTTTTTAATTTATCCCTATTTTTTTTTATATTATATATTAAAAAAATAACATGTCTTAATTCCGTGCCCGTACAAATGAATAAGAATATCTGGGATGGAGGGAGTAAAAGAATTGAGGGATGGATAAATTTTTTTACTAATATTTAACAAAAATTAATACTCAAATGTGAATAAAGAGTGATAGTCGTAGACTCTCCATTTCCGCGTTAAAGTTTACATTTTTCATTTTATTTATTTTAAATTAAGGTGTACATTTACTTTTTTATCAAGTTTGACTCACAGAAAATATTAATTATTCAATGTAGGGCCACACACAACACTTATACGACTACTCATTTCACATTAAATATTATTTCTCTCATCTTACTATATATTAAAATATTATATCTCTTAATCTACGTGCTAAAAACAAACATAAATGTTAATTCGAGACGGAATAAGTAATTAATAATTAATTATTTTATAAACAATTTATAATATAAATAAAAAGTAATATTCCTACTATTTTTCAAAAGTAACCATTTTAACATTTTGGACCTTAAATGTAGATGTATCAATTCCTCATTTTTAATAAAATAATCCTACACATCTCTCATACAATTAAGTAATAAAATTCCTTAATTAGCATGAAAAAAAATAAATTGTTATTTGGACTTATTGGAGTTAATAATATTTTTAACTGATAATATTTAATTAAAAAAATAATACTCCATTTGTCACTCTGATAAGTGTTCATTTTGCCATTTGATCCGTCCCAATACAAAGTACTCTATTTTCCTTTTGGGTTGATGTGGCACACAATAATATTATTATACTCAACTCACTACACATGAGGCCCACTTTCAACACTAATACAACTACCCATTACACATTAAAATATTATTTCTCTTATCTCATTACACTTTAAAATATTATATTCCTTAATCCACGTGCAAAAAATGAACGGACACTTATAAGGAGATAGAGGGAGTAATTATTAAAAAAATATAAAAATAGTGTTATGGCTCTCGTAAAACCCACAATCTCAAGCAAGTTGGTCTCATTATGCCCTCAGGGCATAGTTCAAGTGGTAGAGGGGAGAATGAAAAGGCCTTCCAACTGAGCTTGGTTGCTATAGGGTGGAGGTTTGAATTCTGCATTTGACATGGATTTTGCCATTTACAAGTATAAGTTAAACAGTGAATTCTCTCTATAAATCACTTGAATCACGTCCTGCAAGGGACACTAATTTTGGAAGCGATGGAAAAGGTGGGAACAGGCCGGTGGGGTGCTGGAAAGGTGAAATGTGAGAAAGAGAGGGAAAAGAGGAGGGCACATGAATTAATACGTGCTGGAAAGGTAAAAGGAAAAAAAAAAGGTAAAAGTAGGAATATATTCATTAATTAAGACAAAATTTTGTTCATTGAAGTCTCAAAAAGTCCAAGTGGGATCTGATCCCATCCCATATTACATCTAATATTATAGGGGTGGAATGAGAAACAAGTGTCTCATTTAAGGGATTTGAATTGCAAAATGTCTCTTTCGTGAATACTCCCTACCAGAAACATATACTATTGGTGCGGACATTCAAAATAATAAAATATACTTTCTCCGTCCCACTCAAATAACATCATTTTACTATATTTGACGTTTCATTCAAATTGCAACATTTTTCTCTTTTAGTAAAAAGGATCCACCAATGGCCCACCATAATCCATCACATCTCTCTAATAAACTTACATACTTTACATAAAATAATAATACTCCTTAATCTACGTGCAAAAAGCAAATGCATCTATTTGAACGGGACGGAGGGAGTATATTTTTCCAATTGACGAGGGAATACTTCAAAAGTATCAATTTTTATTTTTAATAAAAATGTCCTGTACATGGCCCTTACACGTTTTAATACAACATTCAAATCTTGTACTTTAATAAATGTCATTTTCATTTAAAAAATTAATATATTTTACAATTTATTTATTACTCCCTAACAATATTACTCATAAACAAATTCATACTTGCAATTTTTTACCGTCTAAAAATTAAGTTCACATTCAAAATAAAAAAACGACACAATCCAGTAACTTATAACACACTTCAATTTTTATATTTCCACTCAATTTCAACTCAAAACTTATTTTATAGTTACTTATTTATAACCTAAAAATACAAATAGTAAGTAAATTTTTTTTTAAAAAAAAAATTCTTTATTTATAGCAACTATGATCATTATAGAAGGGACTATATTACTCCAAAAAATTTGTAACTTTTGTGTGCGCATGAAGTATTCCTGAAATCAGTTTTACATGGAATATTTATAATTATATTTCTAAAATTAATATTAAATTTTAAATGTAAACATTAAACCATTCATAAATCAAGGAAAGAAAGACGAAAGAGAAATGCTTTCATAAATCAAGGAAAAAGACGAAAGAATTTTATAAATGAAATGGTTTTAGGAATAATTTGTCTATATATTGATACAGAGTAGCAATATTTTTTAATGTAAAATATTCCTTCCGTTCCATCCTAATATTCACACATTTTCATTTTGATCGTTTCATAATCATTAATATATACTCAATGTATGGGGTTCTCACACACGACACCAATACAATTATTACTATACAATTAAATATTATATTATTCATTCCATTACATATTAAAATACGAATATATTTTTTAATTGTCATGCTATAAAAAAAATGTAAATGTAAACTTGGGACAGAAGTAGGCCTGTTAAACGAGTCGAGCGAGCTCGAGTAGTGCATACTCGAGTAGTTATCGAGCCGAGCTCGAGCTCGACTTGAAAATTACTCATCCGAGCTCAAGCTCAAGCTCAGCTCGGCTCATTTAAGGAAAACGAGTCAAGCTTTCGAGCCTTAACGAGCCTTCAAGTCTAATCGAGCCGGATTTTTATTAATATATTTAATATTATATTTAATTATTATTATATTAATATATTTAATTATCATTATATAATATTTATTTTAATATTATTATTATTATCAAGGTTAATCGAGCTCGATAACGTAATGAGTATTTCAACAAGCTCGAACTCGAACTCGAGTAGTCACAAGTCAAGCCGAGCTCGATCATTAACGAGCCAAGCCGAGTTTTCGAACGACTCGTTTCGTGTAACAGCTCTATAGTAATAGGAGGGAGTAACTAGTAATTTAAAAAAGAACAAAAGGTATAACATTGGTCATTAATTAAAAGATGTGGAAAGGGGAGGAGGGGAGTATTATGTGGGCAGGTGTTGCATAATCAATCAATAATGCAACAGCGAATTACATTGAGGTCAACCCTACAATTATTATTGCCACCTTTGTTTTTATTTCTTTCGGGTAAATTAGAAAAAATAAAAATAAATCTGCTTTTAATGTTCCATAACTTACACGCAGCTCATTCCTTCTTTTATTTTGGGTAATTATGAGCCCATTTTTAATAAAGAGTGAAGAGCATGCTAAGATAATTTCCACTACATTAATCACTCCATTCTGCACACATTTTCAATATTTCACATTACATAGACTTTTTTTTAATTAAATATTTTACTATTGTGTTGTTTATGATTTTCTATTTTAAGTATTTACATGATATTTTTATTTATTTAATTTAATCAATCCTCCATGAATAAATCAATCATAATCAACACTTAATTATTTTAAAATAGAAATTAGCTAGATAAACAATTCTATGCAACATGATTATATATATATATAGTCCGTGATTGATTCATAGAGTTAATAGTTAATACATAGTATATTATTCTTAACAAAGCTTCTATTAAGTGTATCAAATAAGGCACGAGGATAAATATTCTTTTTTTTTTAATTTCTAATTAATTCATATGATGTTGTAATTAATTTACATTTCATATGATGTTGTAATTAATTTACGCATTTTGTTTATCATTGGGAGGATTTCAGTTTAAAATACATGCCGAAATGATTTAAGCATTCAGTTTATATTTTCAACTTCAATGGTACCTATTAATCAAACTTTGTAATCGACTCTTAAACGATGTGCATTATTAGAGTACTCACAAAGTTTTGATATTAAAATGATTTAAAGGAATACCGGTTAAATGTCTTTTTCTTAATTTTATGCAGTTTAAAATGAGATTAACTAAACAAAAAGTGTAAAATTGAAGTTAAGATAAAGTCGTACATTTAACTTAATAATATCATTCTACCATTAAATCAAAATTATCATCGTATTCATAATTCATTTTATAATTTATTTATCTAAAAAAATATAAAATAACCCTTTATGTATCAAAAAGCAAATTTTTAAAACTTGAAATCTATTATACAACCTAAAGTTTGACTTAATGAAATGATGATGGAGATTCGGTAGAGCACTTGTTGAATCTATTCCTGACAAGTTTTCAAAACTCATGCATGACACCAAAAAGTGGACAACTAGCAAATGCATGGTCAAACTTTCTATTCTCTTGGATATAAAGTTGCCCAATTTGTAACCCAATTAATTATTACAAAAATTTATAAATCATTCTTTTCCTGTAAAATTGCGAACTGTTATTCTAAATAAATTAAGAAAATATGCTTATAAGGACGTTTTTTTTAGCACTTTACCAAATTACTGAAGTAGTATTTGGCCATATAGTAATAGTTTGTGCAATAATTGATCAAACAACATTGGCACACACGTATGCATATATTCATATTCGTTTATTCTTTAATTTGATCTTAATTGTTAATCACTACAAAAAAAACTGTTTTTTAACAACGGAATACTCCGTTGCTAAAAGTCTTAATTGCATTGTTAAATTGGCTTACCAACGGATTAGCAACGGAATTCGTTGGTAAAATTTCATTGTTAAAGTGGTGGTTGGTAAAATTTTAGCAATGAAAAATCAATTCCGTTGGTAAATAATTCAGTTGGTAATCCGTTGCTAATAATTCCGTTGGTAATTTATATAATGATTCTCTTGCTAATCCGTTGGTTTACCTACAGATTGAATTCCGTTGCTAAAATAGAAAATAAATCCATTGGCATTCTGTTGCTAAAACAAAAAATGTCATTTTTGTTGTTAATCCATTGATAATTACCAACGAATTGAATTCCGTTACTAAATTCGGTTGCTAAAAAATACTTTTTTTTTGTAGTGAATGAACTCTAGACTCTTTGATTCACTTTTAGTAAATAGTGTGTATTAAAAGTTTAATCTTTGCAATTTCATATTGAAGTGGAAGACAAGAACAATTACAAATAAATTCATAACGTTGTAATATTACCTTTTAACATATATTTTAATTTATTCATAAAGTCACAACAAAAATCTACTGCAAGAAACCTAGCACACGGGAGCACCACTTTCATGTATTATTTCATATATATACTCCCTCCGTCCCACATATTTTTACTCACTTTCCATTTTGGGATGTCCCACGTATTTTTATCCATTCCATTTATGGTAAAATACATAATATTTTATTGCATATTTTTTACAATCTCAACAACTTTAATTACTTTTTTTACAATTTATTCATCATTCCCAACAACTTTATTTTCTTTTTCTTTTTAAATTACTAATTTATCCCTACTTTTTCCTATATTATATATTAAAAAAATAAAACGTCTTAATCTCCGTGTCCGTACAAACGGGTAAAAATACCCGGGATGGAGGGAGTATCATTAATCATATGATTGACAAAAAAAGGAGAAAAAAAGATCTAATCGTAAAGTTTATACTTTTCTTTTAAGTTTTCATACTCTCAAACTTTTTTTTTTGTTGTCACACATTTAATAGCATGACCCATAAGATGGTACACCAAAATGATAAATAAAATTCAGATTGCAAACATGGGAGAATTGTATTTTCCAGTGAGAGTTGAATTACTTGAAAGGGAATGTATAGCATTGGTCCCTCAGAGAGGAAGGAATCCTATCTATTCTTTTGGAGTAATGGGAATAATGTTGAAGACCCTTGCAAATGGACATGTAGTAGCAGTGTTATGTGCCATGAAAGGTCAAGAATGATGAATTACGCAACTATTTGAATCTAAACAATTTTCATTAGTTCTTTTCATGCTTATAAATATGGCTTGTTTTAGAGGAGTTGAACAAAGCAGATGGTGCATTCGAAAGAAGAAGAGAGGCCTTGTATGTAGGTTAAGAGTAGCCTCGTTTGGTAGCCAAGGATGACTTGCCTAAATTCCTTCGAGAATACTTCTCGATGGTTTTTAGGCGTCATCCTTTGGCTATCCTAACATGCTCTTAATTTTCATGCTAGACCATCTCTTCTAATGCCTTTGTTTGTTTGGCTTGGTTTCTGCTCAAATGTCAAGTTGGCATAATGTTTGTGTAAAGCTGTTTCATATGAAAAGAAAATAGAAAGAGGATACCTAGATAAGATATGCTCCTTCCACCCTCTCACAAGGTATCTGTATAAGTATAAATTTTTACATGTAAAGTGGGTTGAGTCTTGAATGTTCTTTTACCTTTTTACCTCATCTTTTAAATCAAATGGATGTCATATTGTTTGGTGAAAGAGTTTCTTTTAAATCAAATGGAAGTCATATTGTGAGGTGTTAAATAACTCTTTGATGTTGTTATTAAATGTGAGCCATGTTTACTAAAAAATATAAATAAATAAAAGTTAATACTTCATAAAGACACGAACCAAAATAGTTAATTGGATATGTTTAGGGTGGGTTGAGTGAGTATTATATTGTAAAAAAAGATAGTTTCAAGATCTTGTCAAATACTCCAATATTTGAAGCTATCACTTTTTTGTGAATGTAATCACACAAAACACTTTTTAGAGAGGATGAAAGTACTGAAATAGTTTGTGCATTTCTCTCAACATGAGGTATGTGCGTTTCTCTCTCTCTCACACAACATAGAAATAGTTTGCATAATGTGCTAAAGGTTCTAGTTTACATGGTAGAATGAAGCAAACCCAAATAGGAACCTGCATAAACAATTCTCACACACAACATAGAAATAGTTTGCATAATGTAGTAAAGGTTCTAGTTCACATGGTAGAATGAAGCAAACCCAAATACGAACCTGCATAAACAATACTTCTCCGTCCCGGAATAAGGTAAATGTTTACTTTTTGCACGGAGATTAAAGAGTATAATATTTCAATGTGTAATGAAGTGAGAGAAAGAATATTTTAATGTATGGTGGGTAGTTGTATTAGTGTAGTGTGTGGGGTCATGTGGATATAATAATGGTTTTATATATGTCACATCAACCAAAAAAAAAGAGATGTATACTTTGTTTTGGGACGGACCAAAATGGAAAAATATATACCTAGTTATGGGACGGAGGGAGTACGTTACCATAACAACCCACCATAACAAAAACTCCAGTTTAAAGACTTACTGGATCTGAATCTACATGTTTCCACCATGCCTACTACTTTGCTAGATAAACTTATTTGTGTGATTGGGCTTTGTAAAGTTTTCGGCAAAAACTAGGTTGAGCCCGTCTCACCGTAAGATGAAAAACAAGCAATACATTTTCAAGGAAAAACTGAAGCTGTAAAGGTAAAAGCAATTATCACAACACACAATATGTTGAAACAATCAGGCTGAATATGTTTCAAGGGACAGTCTCATTTAAAGAACTAGCTCAATGTTCTGTGTAATTTAGTACCTAATTTTTGTACAGCCATGCCCATTAATTCCCAATATGAAGAGACTTGCATCATGATAATGAAAACTATAAATGCATGTATTAAGTTCCACAAGATTAGCCATCAAACAAACACAATCTAAAACAGGCATTCTCAGAGGATTGGACCAAAGATGGTAATTAGAACTGATATTAAACTTTTTTCCAAGTAGAGTTGCATCATGTGATATGTAATCAGTAATATAGATTGGTGCAAAAATGTACCACAGTCAAGTTCTGATCAACAAACTACAAAGGATATCACATATGGATGCAGAAAACCTGCCCACAAAAGTTAGACTTAGCATATATGAACCAGTTCCACTCCTATGCACAACCATTTCCAACCAAAGACTGTCTGAAATCTCCCCAAAATAGCCTTTGGATTATCAAAGCCAGTAAGGAAATTTACAGCAACCCTTTATTGAGCTTCTGGATCGAAGAATACAGTTTCCTTCGCGTCCCAACTTCATTGATTCCCATATCTTTGAGATCTTCAAGAGTCAAGAATGGTAACACCTCATCATCAACACCATGAACCTCAAACAAGGAAGCATATTTCCCTAATTGCAATCCATTCAACCACATTCTCACACCATTTTCATCTCCATCTTCTTCTCTGCTCCTCACCCTCATCTCAGTGAGATTTGGATCGTTGATTGATTCCCCCCTCTGATTCCTTCCCTGTTGCCCACCAGCTACATTGTTGTTATCATCACTCAATTTATCATTCCCATCATCACAGTTATCAAATGAGCAATTTGGGCTGTATGGATCCAAAGCCTGCATGGCTGAATTGCTGTTAATCTTATCCCCCAAATCCTCCTCCTCTGGCTCTTGTTCTTGTTCCTCTTCTCTCTGTTCGTGTTCTCCAAATTCACCAACACTAGACGGAGAAGCCTTTACGATTTCCAGATCTCTGTTTTCTGGAGATTTTCCAGATCCCCATTTCTTCGATTTGGATGACCTAACCCTCTTTCTTTTGAAATCACCACCGCCGCTGACGCTCTTCCAATTCCCAATCGCAATGTCGTCGTCGAAATTCAATTCTTCCCCAACTTTATCACAATCACTCACGCCGTCGCTCTTCTTCTTCTCCTTCTCCTTCGATCTCCAATGCACGGTTTTCACAGTTCGAGGCTTTTTGGAACCCTGGAAGTCCACCCATCGCCGTTGCACCTTGCGGTGGCTGGGATTCTCGTAATAGGGCTGGTGCAATCTGACGCTCGGCCGCCGCGTCCGCTTGGCAGGTCCCATGTTCGGCGGCGGTGAAGCTGCCTCTCCGCCGGTGTTCTGCATTGCGCCGCTCCGACCGATATTTAGCGCATACAGATAGGAATTATTGAAGAAAACACGAAAAGAGTAATTAAGAAGAGATTGAAGCGGTGGTATTGAAGCGAAGAGTGGTGAATGGAGTGAGAGGTCCCGACGCAGGTTCTGTTCGAGAAGGTTCTTCTGGGAGGACACCTCACCTGGCCACGTTTTCTACAATTCGTTTCTTCTCAAAAAGTCGCACTGTATTTATCGTACCAAACATGCGATTCACTTTTATGAGGTTGACTCATTCCCAACTCATTATTTGATTTTAATGAATAAATAAATAAATATCTAACTAAAAATAATACTCCCTACAAAATCTTATGTGAGAAACTTAAGTGACATGCTTATCCATAAGTTAAATACTCCTAATACATTTTCACTAATTTAGTTATTCAACTTATTATAAGAACTTCTTAATTAGTTGGTTGACTCTGTGAACCGACATGAATTCTTACGAATGTGAACTGAGTTAATCACGCAATTTAAATTCCATTCGACCGTCACAATATATTATATCGCTGTCCAATTGTCGTCGTTGGATTTCTGGCATAAGTATACTTTTTGTGTTTCATTGTAATTGGAAATTTGATGTAAATCATGTAGGAATTAATTTAATTAATTAATTGGATTTAATTGATAAATAAGGGCTAATTGTTAAATTAATCACCAATTAAATGAGTGTAGTGGGTGATTGTAATTTGACTCATTTACTGTAGAGGTTATGTGAGGCGTAATGGGAATTAATATGAAATTATTGTTCCGTGGGAGGAAAATCCTCAAAAATTGGATCAAGCCGGAAGACGAATTCTTTCATAAATGCTGATTGGAGTAGGTTCGTTAAATCTGGACGCAATAACCCTGTATAATTGCTGATTAGAGGAAATCACGCAATCAGCAATCAAATCGTCATAATTGCTGATTAGAAGAAATTACTCCATCACCAATTAATATGTGAAATGGTGCACCTATAAATAAGGTCATTCACCATTCATTCAAACACACCACAATCAACAAGCATTTGCATCTTAATTATCGATCCAGTTCTCCACCTTCTTTCGTTCGTCGGAACTCCAGCGATTGCGGTGCTGCCTCTCCGGAAAGGAAAAGTCATTTTACCTTTGGGGAAGATCCGCCAAGACCGCACCCCGGAAAGGAAAAGTCATTTTACCTTTGGGGAAGATCCGCCAAGACCGGAGCACTATCGAGGCTTGTTTCTTCTTGCAAGAAGAGGTTCTACCTTAACTCGGCTTTTACACGCTGTTCTCTTGAAGATTCTGTAAAAAGGTGTAAGAAGATCATCTACTTCTTCTCCTTTAATTTCATTTGTAATCTTGTTAGTACTATATTTAGTACATTCTCCCTTCTACATTTTTATCTATATTTTGTAACGCGATTGGTTGGTACACATATAAACCAACAGATCATGTACTATATTTTTCTATTTTGTGAGATGTGAGAAAGAAAAGAAAATAACAATAAAGATGTGTTTGTATTTAAATTGTGTAATAATATATGTGATATATACTTAAGTATGTCTGTTTTTGTGATAGAATATGCTATTAAATAGTGTACGTTGTATTAAAATATTATAAAAAAAATTCTCTATTTTATATTAACGGATTCCGATTTTGTGTTCAAGTATAGTGTGTATAATCCATTTGAGCTTTGAGTTCCATCATCGATATAGAGTGTTACATTCGCTCCATTATTATGTTTGATGGGCTGGTTTAAGTCATTTTTATTCATCTTCTATATTGACATCTGACTAAAGCTACCATCAACAAACCGTGAATAATAAAGAACTAGATATTTGTGCTCTATAACCAATTTTATTCAATACTTTAATTTGTGAAATTTATTTTTCACTTGAATAATAAAGAACTTGATATTTGTGTTCTATAAGCTGTTCTATTCAATCTTTAATTTGTGAAATTTATTTTTACTTGAATTTCTGAGTTATTAATTTTTGTTAAATCAGTAGGATTTTTCCTGCCAGCTTCATAACAAAACTTGTTTACATTGGACATTTCCCTGTTGATTTTTCTTCATTACCACATCATGGGTGATGGATACAGTCATCTTGCTGAAAGGAGAGTATAAACATATTCTTGCTAGCTTAATTTGAAATTAATTTGACATGAAAAGATAACAAATCTCAAAGAACAAAGTTAAAATCCTGAGGTAAAATAATTTAAATAGCAACCAGCTGCAAGTACATCTGGTATATACAAAACTTTGGCTTGTTGCAATTAAGCCAAGAAGATAACCAAAATATTCTAATAAGTAATAACCAGTAAAACAGTGTGCTTTTGATGTGTTTGAATCTAATGAAGTTTTTTACACTGATAATCTCTCTCTCTACCTAATATTCTCTCAGATCCTACAGAGATTCAAGCCGTTTGAAGATTTAGACTATTGATGAAACAAAGGATCACTGAATATTTTTGTGGCAAATCAGTAAAAAGAAAGTTATATCGTCTGATGCAAGCTTTATCTGGCTGGAACTGTGCAGAGTAGGCCATGCCCTGGATGGTGCTCCAGTGGATACATTGTGGCATCTTTTACGTATTTTTTATGTTCAACAGCAGCTTTTCTTGAGCCCAATACTCGTCCCAACTTTCCTTTGAGTTGCTTTTCGATGATGGAACATCCAGCTAGTGGGTCGGAAGATCCAGCTCCAGTTCTTCTGTTAAAGCATATAAAAAATTGCAAAACTTCAGGGAATAACATCACATGACATGAAGGAATGCAATCACATTGCAAGACAATTAGACGAAACTTTAAACCAGGAAACCTCCAGAGGACAGTTAAAAAAGGTATACAACCCACCAAACTATGTAATCATCACTAAAATGCAATTTCCATTTGCAAAAATATACTGGATAAAAGGCAGTTTTCTGTATTTCTTCATGAATATAAAAGGATGCTAAATATGAAAGGGTATTGGTAGGAGCACTGCATTAGTAGCAATGAAGAGTGAATAACTAAATAGTGAACAGCAGTTCAATCGCATGGACAGATTAATTAACCTTAGTGAACAGAAGAAATTACCTCAGCAATTTCTCTGATGCCACTCGGGCAGCAGTAATTAAGTCATGGCTGGGTACCCACTTCAAAACCCGATTTGGATCAGCACGCATTGGAGAGTGAATCTTGATAAGCTTAAAGGACGTAGAAAAAAATCAGGAACAAAAATCAGTAAGAGCATGACAAAGGCATTGCAAATATGTTATATCAGATGAAAACATAACAAAACTTACTCCAAGACATTCCATCATTTGATAGTAAGCCCTACCGTGCAGAGGGGTATGACCTTGTCTAGACTCTGAAAAATATCTAGTCCTGTAATGAATTAAGGATTCACGATAAGGTAACATATCATACAAAATGGAACTCACCCTGCATCTATTCTAGCATACATACCATTCTTTATAACCAGGATCCACAGTAAATCCATACATATCAACAGTGTCACACATGGAGAGAGCAAATTCAAGAGCCTTCAGCCCAGTACCTTTCGCAGCTGAACCAAAGGATGCTCCTAGCATGAGATAAACTGGATTTAGTATGGGAATTTCCTACAGAAACCAAAAGGTAAATTGTAATCGTTAGGTATAGAAAATTAAATTTTAGAAAATGTCTGAAAAGGATGTTGAAGATGTGTGAATGCCTCAGTCAGAAAAACAAATTTTGGCTCTGTATATTGCTTTCAGGATCCTATTTAATAGGGAAAAACACTGGAACAAATAACAGTTCCAAGAACTAAGAATTATTATGAAGGAAATCTTAAACAAGGAAAACAATTGTTCCCAACATAATCTGGACAAAATAGCTGACTAGAGAATCAAATTTGAAACACTAAATGGAAACAATACACACCCGAATCATCTTGTTCATGATATCGTGAATTGTAGTTTTGACGATCAAGACTTCCTTTCCCCTGTCTATTAATTTAAAATTCAGTAGGCGCACGTGAAATAATGCCAGAAGACATGTGAAAAGTGTTAATACCATACAACTCTGCAACTTTATCAAGAGCTTTAGCAGAGCCTCTGTTGAGAAGGCGAAATGTGCTTTTTGTACCCACATATTCTGTAAAGTTCTGCATAAAAACAAAACAATGAGAAAGAGAAAGGCAAGTTCAGATCATTAATAATTTGGAAGACTGTAACACACTGACCTCTATAGGTGCTCCATTCTCTCGAATAATAACATCGTAACTATCTATTTCTTTGCCAAATTTTGTTTTTAAGAGATCACCCGAGTTGCCAATGACGGCACATCGACTAAATTGCCTTGGTATATAGGGTGGTCTGTCTGGGAGCACCAGCGAGAGTTTCTCCATGCACAGAGTTCTATTCTTACATTGGTTCCTGCAGCAAAACATTTAAAATCTGGTTGGTTTAGCACCATATTAGAAAAAAAATAAAAAATACTCGTTCAATGATAATGATATCGAAGTCCTTCATAGGAATACTAGTTCAGCTTCATAAAAAATCAAGAAATTAAACATGATAATTAAGAAAGAAATTACAGAAGAAAAGGATTACTAAAAAAAAAAAGAGACAAAACATTCAAAACAAAAAAATAAATAAAAACTTTTGGAATCAGATTATCATTAATTGACAATGCACCAGGTTCTTATGACATCAAGATAAACTTGATGCAACCATCCCATCAGTTTGGGATGAACACCTGAAAAATGGGGATTCAGGCAACCAAATGATAGAGAATGATGTACAAGCTAGATGCTGCTTAACAGGAAGCCTCTGTATTTCAATTTTAAAACATTTAACATAATATTAATATTTCATAATAAATGGAATCTGGAAGTTCAATGCCACTGTTTCCCATAAAAAGGCTACATTATTACTTAAAATATTAGATAGTATTCCATTTGTTGGGGATTTTCTTCTCCTCCTTTGTTTATATCAGAATTAGAATGTCTAGGACTTGCAACAGTTAGGACTGCCAGGTAATATCTCTGATTAAGCAGTGAATAGGATTAAGAGCAAGCATGTCATGAATTTTGACTGTTTAAAGCAAAAGCAGATCAATATTCAGCTTAATACAATATATAACAGGATAATAAGAATATCTTTTCTGCATCAACCCAAGGATTCAATTCAAATAGTCATTATGATAAACTTCAACTATTTAGGAGGATGGATTCCATAAAGATAGCAAATTTATAAAAAGGAAAATATATACACACAAGTAAGCTACCACAGAAAGAGAATAAATGACGCATAATTTGACGTTTCTATCAAACTTCCTAGCCATCAGTCAAGTATCACAATATAGAATACATGACAACGAGATATGTAACTTCAGCCATATTTATTTTGAAAAGCATTGACTAGTATGTTTATGTTGTCTTCTTTGAATGATAATAACTCATATATTGAAATGAAATCTAGTTTGTCACATAGGTACTACAGATACTTACAAAAGCACTCCCTTATTGATTCTCTTCCAAGCATATTCTTCCCATCCATTTGGTAAAGTATCAATGTACTCTTTTGTCACAATGGTGGTACTATTTCGTACCTGCACAAGTCCCTCACTAAAAACAAATCAACTACAGCACAATATATAATCTATAATAGAATGCAGAACCAAGAGCAACTGAATAAAGATTATTCTTCTAGCAGTAAGAAAAAAGACCACAAAGTATTCCATAAACAGATATTAAAATTCCATATTGCTTGATAGCAATATAAAATAGCTGAACATGATAGAAGTATTTATCATTAATTTTACCACATTGGATACTGACCTGTTCCCATGTAGCTACTGCTTCGCAAAGATTAAATTCAAAAGAAAGGTCTTCAAGTTCTCCTGTTTTTGGATCTTTCTGTTAAAATATATAACACAAGTTTCAGAGGGAAAGCATGATTATGACGTGACATCTCTATAACATTAAGGCATAGAAATTACTAATTTTTGGCAAATCTAATTCTATATGATTTCAAATTGTATAGGACAGAGTTACTAGAAGTAAGAAGGTACAATATTACAAATTAGGAAAAACAGCATTTACTAAACACAAACCCATTTTGGAACAGTGTCACTGGGGAACTTTAGTTCAACCATACAATCATCACTGCCACGTACAGCTCGTAGACCTAATCCATTTGCACTCTGCAAGATGCATTCCATGAAGTACACGTTAAAGAAAAAGAATTTATTTATTCTACAAAGTTTAGTGAAAATCATAACGCAAGACCATTTCTAAAACTTATGAGTACCACATTCTCAACATACTTTGGCTCTAAGATCTGAAATTGCATAATTCAGTCAAACTCAGATTGCATCCCAACAATCTTCAAACGTTTTCAGATATAATTCCATACACTTAAACAAAATAATAAGTGAAACAAATTCACTTCACATATAAATAAAAGAGTAAAGGTATTAGAGAACTCACAACACACTTCTGGAAATGACTCTGTAGAGATGCCAGTGCATTCAGATCATCAATGGAAAGATGAATAGGTCCATCTGCACACACAGCGCACACATTCGCTCACATAAACGCAATTTCGTTGTGAAACAAAACTAATCTGAATACGAATTGGAGACAAAATTTACTTTTTTAACAAAAAAATTGAAATGCATACCGAGATTGGAAACACCAGTTATGTAAATGAGAATAGCTGTAATTCCAGAGGCCAAAGCAACCAAAAACGCTAGCTGCAACAGCCTCATCTAACTCCACAGTTTCTTCGTCAAATTTAACGGAAACTGAATAAGATTAATCGAAAATCCCGATTTAATTTTCCATTTTCTTGGGTGGATCTGGAAGATAAATAAATAATTGCAGCGATCTAAAACTCAGTGTCGTGCGTGTTTAAAGTGTGCAATTAGAATCTACAATTCCAAAGGACTCGAGGCAAATATTATGGATTCTTTTACGACTCAACCTCGTACTTTTACATAATTTCCTTATCACCTCCTTAACATTTATCTTTCACGTTATTGCACCCAAGTATTATCTTATTTTAAAAATGCTTATGTAAAGCCATGTTTTAATTAAAAATGATAGATAATCATTTCATGAAATTTTTATTTTTATACTAAAAAAAATAAAATGATAGTAATATTTTTAGTTAAAAGTAATAGCATTACTTATTAAAAATAATTAATTATCTAAAGATAATTTTTTTACAAATTTTGTGACGTATTAAAGTATGATTATTAAATATATTTATTAATTATTTAAGTATATTTTTCTAAAGTAATAAAAGATACATTAAAGTGTAATTTTAGATTTTAAAATGTCATAATATAATTTATTAAAATATACACTTTAACTATCAATAAATATACTTTACATATAATTTAATAATAGATCCACATAATATATACATTATCAGCGTATTCCAATTTTTTTTTTTTAGGTTAATCAAAACTAGTTGAATAAATATTAAAATTCACTGCGTATAAATCTCAATCAACACTTTTTTTTTTTTAATCAATACTTTTGAGGAAGTAAGAAAATGGAGTTTGTTTGAATTATAAAAAACTTTCAGAAGTAATAAGAGGGAGTAAATTGCAATAACCATAAAAAGCAAGGGGTAAAGGGAGAGAGAAACGCGCGGAAACGTTTATTACCAACACTACGAAGAATCAAGTTAAGAGTAGCCGTTCTACTAATCGCGATCAGCAGCAGCGACGCCATTGATTAATCGAATAAATATCACCAAATTGTGGAACACCGTGTGGCTATTTCTCTGAATCCTTCGATCAATCGAAATCGGCGGCAATGGCGACTCGTTACTGGGTGGCGTCTCTCCCTCTCCCCGTTGGCCAAGGCTCATCCGCCTCATCCGTATGGAGTCGTCTTCAGGAATCCATCTCCAAACAAGCATTTGACACCTCTCTTTATCGAGTAAATCTGCACATACTTACACTCTACTTTCTGTTGTACGCAGCAGATCTGTTTAAGCAATCCGTGTCTTCCCACACAATTTTCTGTTTCTAGGTAATTTTAATGTTGGGCTTTCTGAAAATTTCAGTTCAATATTCCAAATCTCCGAGTTGGTACCCTAGATTCGCTGTTGGCTCTCAGTGACGACCTATTGAAGGTGAGTGTCTTCGAAAATCTCGGATGATTTTATAATTATCTTTTTAATTGCACTTTTACAATGGTTATTTCTCTTTTATTGCAAGTATAGTATAACATTATGTCTCTGACGGCAGGCGAATAGCTTTATTGAAGGAGTTTCGCACAAAATCCGGAGACAGATTGAGGATCTAGAGAGGGTCTCAGGTGTTGTCAGTAGCTCTCTTACGGTTGATGGGGTTCCTGTTGACTCTTACCTTACTAGGTAAAAGTTTGCACCTTTTTTAGTTTCCTTCGTTTTTTAATTAAAAATTTGTTAGTTGTCAAATGAATTTGGTAAAAGATATTGTATGATTTCTATAGATTCGCTTGGGATGAGGCAAAGTATCCAACAATGTCACCTCTTAAGGAGATTGTGGATGGAATTCATGTACAAATTGCCAGGATTGAGGATGATCTCAAGGTATGCTCACTCATTTTTTATGTTAATGTCATCAGATATGGAGGTTTACAGCAAGGAATGATAATTTTTCCTTTACATTGATATCTTTGTCAATATAGTTTAAAAACATATTAGTAGAAGCCTTGGAGACCTGTGATATACTGAATAAATTAGTAATGCACTGGTCTATCTATATTTTGACATGGAGATTGGATTCAAGCATAGAAATTGCATGGTCAACCCCTCAAACATATTAGCTTCTTACATTAGGTTTACCTATGTCATATAAACCAAAATATAAAATAGATTTTGTAGGTCACGATATTGTGGTGGGCAAGCCAATATGTGGATGTGGACTTATTTCACCATTCCCTCCTGGAATTCAATTTAATTATTTGATGAATGCACCTCTTTAGTGCTTCTTCTGTCTGATGGTAAACCAGAGCTTCAGTATGTTGCTTTAGATTTCTTTGCAGAAGCCAACAGTCTACGCAACAAAGGCTGGCCAATAGGAATACATAAAAGGTTAAGTTTATCTATGAGAAATTTATGGTAGCAATAATTATCTATTTCTTTTTCTTTCTTAATTGTATCGGTAACAATTTTCGAAATGCAGCTTCTTAATCTTTCTTAAACATGTAGCCCTTTCTCTGAGAGTTTCCTTGCACTTATACTTTAGCACTTACGAAGATGCATTATTGTAATAAACTTAGTATATATTTTATTAACAAATGTGTATATATATATATATATATATATATATATATATATATATATATATATATATATATATATAACTATATCTTTTAACAAAAGCACATTTTAAGGGAACAAACTCAAGGTGGTGCATTTTCTAATAAGTTTTTGTTCAATCTATAAATTTTCAATTTCCAGAGAAAGTCATTGGTGCTCTACATTTTTAAGTTTGATAACTAAATGATTAATACTGTAATAAATAAGAGGTTGTACTAAAATTATATGTAACACAAGAAATGTCAGTATAATTTGCCCCGAATTGTCAGTTCAAAACAGTTTCTCCGTATGCATCCACATATATACATCATATCAATTTTTATTTTCTCAGCAACTTGTCCAATATTAAACGAAATGTTTAATTTAGTGTTACATCAGAAAAATGATTTTAAAGTTTTGCTTAAACATGGTCATAGGATCTGACTGTGCATAAGCTTCAGAATACATTCACTTCAGTTATTAACGTCTAATATGAGCTACTAGTCTTATATCCTTGTACCTTGTTAGTTATAATGTTGACACGCGCACACACACACATGAACATTTGTATTTATCTGCATTGCCAACAATTGCTTGTTGTATATACTTTTTTCAATTTTATGATGGAGTAGAAACTGTATATTATGATATAAAATGATATTGTTAACAGAATCCCAGCCGATATGATATCTATGGGACTATGTACACTCAAAATAATATAACCCGAAAGTTTCCTTCTAAACAATACACTGTATCAACCATTGTCAACCCTGAACCAATAATGCTAAGATCACATTTTCCCAAATTTTTCTTGGAAGAGACACCAATAACAAACAAAACAAAGAAACTTTTTAGTCCTTGCATTTTTCTCGATCTTGCCTTAAGATACATATCCATAATATTTTTTTTCTGGATCAGTTGAACCACCGTAAATAAAACAAGATGCAACGTAAACATTCTGATTGTTTTTCAGCAATGGAGAATTGAAATAATTGGTGTCGGTTAATTGTATAAATGAATCATTACAGAACTTGAAAACTAATGATTTACAGAAATAACTTTCTGATTGGAGCAATCGTACACTATGCTCTGTATAGTTATTGGTTTTTGCTACTTGTGAATGAATCTCAGTAATGTGATGGTGTTCATATTATGAGAGGTGTGATTGTACATGTACAGATGCTTCAGTTTCATGGTTGAACAGGAAAAAAAAATAAAAAAAAATTCTGGTTGGTGCCCTCCTCAACTGTTCCCGGAATATTTCTCATTTCATAATTCATGAATGCATCTTATTTTTCATCAAGTAATGCTTCAAGTTGGATATTATTGTTTTATTGCACATGTTAAGAGCAATTCCATTTGTGAAGACCGATGGTCTTTAAAGAGTAAATATTTGGGTAGTTTCACAGCTAATAAGTCAACTTAGATTTTCGACATGTATTATGAGAATGTAGTTGGCAATCTCTGAGTGAGTTATTTCATTGGTCAAAACCGTCCATACTAATATCTCTTTGACCTATGTTTTCCTGGGATACAAAGATCTGAAGCAGCACTAGCGATTGATGTTTTAAAACTTTCATATAGTGTATTTTCTGGTCTACACTTTATAGAATAATGATAAAATGCCAAAACAGTACTTTTAATGTCTTCTTGATATGAATACTTAACTGAATATTTTTGTGAACATATCTTTCCTTCATTTTTTTTTGTAAGACACAGAAAATTTCATGATTGAAAAGAAGGATACAATGGACTAACCCCTACAAAATTTAAAAAGGATATCTCCTATCTCTGAATTCTGATAATGTCTGGCACATAAAAGTGTTGACTTCTCTATGGTTTGATTAACACCCGGCAACCCATGCTTAAACCAATTCCACACCTCTTAAAGGGTGTTTCAGACTCAAAGACTCTTCTGTTAATTTCAAACCTAGGAGATAAACTTTATACTGGAAAAATCACTCTTGTGACTATTCACTCCTTACAAAACATGACCCTTTTATTTTTAAAACCTGCCGGACATGAGGAAAACAAGTATGGTTAACCCAATTTAAACCCATCTCATGTAACACCGTGTTCCACAACAAACAGAAAATGAGCAATGTAAAACTGCAAACAAATGTGATCAGCTTGTTCAGACTTCAGAGTTATACCTGCTCAAACATCACTTGGAGATAAATGGGCATTCTGAAAATGTTTCTATGACAAATCACAATAGGCTAACAGTGATATGAAAATCTGGTCTTAAGTAAAAAGTGACTCAGCAGACTACCTGGGAATAGGCAATATATGCAATTAAAAACTCTAAAGTCATTTTCATTCTCAAAGTTGTAAAAGATAACAGAGGATGGATCAATATTAAAAATAGATGGGTTAAATCTATGTATTAGATGCATGGTTCTGAGTCTCCGTTATTCCAATTTTGTTGTCACATTATTTCATGTTAAATTAATATTTTTTTATGTAACCAAAGGCTTGATGGCTCAGCAATAACTCTCTGAGCATGGCATCACTTTCTGAACTGTAATATGTTCTTGTACTCTGATATCTTTCCATTTTTATGCTTTTTTTTTATAAATTTTATATCTGTCCAAACATGGGATTCCATATCTAAGTTTCTAGATTTAAGTCCAGATCAATTCACCTTATAGTTTGTGTTGATTTCCTTTCACAGGTCCGTGTTGCTGAATATAACAATGTCCGCAGCCAACTGAATGTCATAAATAGAAAGCAGGCTGGAAGGTATGCTAGTGCTCTTTGTTTAATTAAGTCCTAGCTTTTGTGTTATGGTAGTTTACTGAGAAGCAATAAATGATTGATATGCTGATGATTATTTATCCTTAAAGCAGTGCAGTGTATAATATGAATACATATATGTTTTGAAGATTTGAGAAAAGAGAGGGTAATGCATATACATTTTTGCTTTAGGCTGGTTTGGTAGGTCAGATGAGATAAAGGGGTATGTGTAAGAATAATAAAGTAATAACATAAGAAAAATATAAGTTATAAATATTGGTGTTTGGTAGAATGCATTAAATATCATGTAACTTAATGTATTTCTTTGATAGAATAAAAAGAGAAATTGTAGGAAAAGATGATAAATGTTTTTTTACCTCTAGGTTAACTTGCAAATGTAATAATTATTATCATACCTTCCTAGTTCTCACCCACCGCCCACTGGAGATGGTGTCTACAAACCTTAATCAAAATCAAAGTGCTATAAAATTATAATGAATTTCATCTCACTAGTTTATACTAGAATTCTGTGAGCGATGAAAAATTCAAATTAAACCAAAGATAAATCAATCAAAATCAGAACACAGAGTTTAATCAATCCAGAATTTAAATACACCTTCTGAATAACAAAAATAAAATAAATAAGAAGTTACAATTCGACCACGATGGAACTGAGGTTTGGCTACAGCGTTTCTCCTTGGTTGAAAAGGAAAAGAAGTTGTGTTTTATCCTGCCTCTCTCTCACCTGCACACAGACACACTCAACAAATGAGCTTAGTTTTAGGAATCTGCGTTTCTCCTTGGTTGAAAAGGAAAAGAAGTGGAGTATTCTCCTGCCTCTCTCTCACCTGCTTACAGACACACACAACAAACGAGCTTAGTTTTAGGAATCTAGTCATTAGTTTTTAACACTTGAAGTATTATTCCATCATGAGCGAGTCTGGTGTGAACTCGGTTCACATCGCACCCTCTTTTTTGCAAAATTACGCTTTAGTACAAAAAAAATTACTCCCTCCGTCCATCCTAATGGTTACATATTTCCTTTTTGGGCGTCCCATCCTAATGGTTACATTTCCTTTTTAACATATGGGACCCACACAAATTAATTACTTCTCTCTCCATGGGCCCACACATCACACTAATACACCTACCCACTTTACATTAAAATATTATTTCTCTCACCTCAATACACATTAAAATACTATACTCATTAATCCACATGCAAAAAGCAAACGTAACCATAAGGACGGGATGGAGGGAGTACTCTTTAGAGAGATAAACTATTACTCTTGTGAATGAAAAGTATTACTCTTCGGATTCTGATATGTTTTGATTTTTTATATTCTTGTTGAGCATAACAGTAATAAGTAAATTAGGGTGCAAGAATTTGAAGAGTTAGAAGAGTAATAGTTCATCTCTCTAAAGATTAATTTTTCATGTACTGCAGAGTAATCTGTAAATCAGGGTTCACATGTGAACCCGGTTCACACAAGCACTTGCCTTCCATCATAAATGATAAATTATTTAAATTCTTTTATAGGTCACTGTTTAAAACTTCTAGCTGATGCAAATGATATTTTAATACAGTTTGGCTGTTCGTGATCTTTCCAATTTGGTAAAACCTCAAGATGTTATTAGTTCAGAACACTTGACAACCCTTCTTGCAGTAGTTCCAAAGTATTCTCAGAAGGATTGGTTATCAAGCTATGAGACACTTACAACATATGTGGTAAGGACTCGAGTTACTCTTTATGCGGCAGTCTTGTTCAATAAATTGCAGTAGGATGTCCTCTATAAGTAACAGCACGGATTGAAGAGTACATATTAAGTGGCTATGTGCCAAGGATCATAGAAACATCTTGTCAAAGCTGGCTTAGTGCTTGTTTAGTTGCCTACTTATGGTCTGGTTTAGTTGATTTCACCTTTTGATTGAACTTTCTGTTTTAGGTCCCCAGGTCTTCCAAGAAGCTACATGAGGATAATGAATATGCGCTTTATACCGTTACATTATTCAATCGTGATGCTGACAATTTTCGAAACAAGGCCCGTGAAAAGAATTTCCAAGTAAGCTATGGATGTTATGGTGTTTGACTCATATCCTTGCGTTGAAATTTTGTTACAACCAATGCATGAATTTTGCTTGAATTTATTTCTTTTATCACTCTACCTCCTAAAATTCATTCCTTCATCTGATTTTTCATTGTTTGATCTAGATTCGTGATTTTGAATATAATCCTGAAACGCAAGAGAGCCGGAAACAGGAGCTTGAAAAGCTGGTTCAGGACCAGGAAACAATGAGAGGCTCGCTTTTGCAGTGGTGTTATACCAGTTATGGAGAGGTCCTTATCTCCTCTTTTATAAGTTGCTGAAATCTCATTTTCTCAAATGTAAATCTTATCACCAAGTTAACTATGTTGCTGGATTTTTATTAATTTAAAGTAAAATACTAAAAGAAAATTGTAAGTTGAATTTGATAATTATTTTTAATATGGTTTATCCCCAGTTTCTTGGTTGTTATATTTGAGTTAACTTCTGCAGAAAGATTGTTATCTGGACCTACTTGTTTACCTGCATGCATATATTCGCTTCATGAAATGTTGGAATTTATCTCTTCTGTTTATTGAATTATATTTGTATTTGAAAAAAAAAATCCTGGATTTTTCTTTAGAATTCATCTGCAAACTGTTTATAGTCTCAATTGTAACTCTTACTTAGAAGTAAAGTTTGAGCAATCATGCAGGCAACAATATAAATTTTCTCATAGAAGCAGCTGGTTGGTTGAGCATTTCTTGCAATATTGATTATCATTCTCCCTATTTATATATAGTATCTAAAAATCTCAAAGCGATGAGATATGAAGTAGATGTCTCGTTGGTCTTTTGACTATATTAAACACAAAACCTAATACTTTTTTGAACCTTAGTTAGAAGGACTCTATTTTACTCTGTATGTGCTTTCCTGCAGTTTCAGAGTATTAAATAAGATTGAAAGATGGCACAGTTGTTTGAAGTTAACTTAGACTATATAGTTCATAGTTTTGTTTGGAGTGTCATGGAAGTTAAATTATTTGATCAAATTAGACCTGAAAGAAGATTCTGTTATTATGAGTTGACTTATGACTTGGTACTTTTTATCGCAATTTGTGGAACTTCAATGATTTGCTCCTTTTCTTTTTGGCAATGTATTGTGCTTGATCGAACAATTTAGAGGTTATCCTTGTGTTCTTTTAGTTATGATAGATTAGCAAAAGTTATTTTGGAGACTCTTCTTTCTTTAGGAGTCAATATGGTCTTATTTACATGATGAAGGGTAGTATTTAATAATCTACACGTTATTGTCTAGTTCATATTGGGCTAATTCAAATTCCGATATGCTTTCATTATCTGACAGGTTTTTGTCTCGTGGATGCACTTCTGTGCTGTGCGTGTCTTCACTGAAAGTATTTTGCGGTATGGTCTGCCACCTTCTTTTCTGGTTAGTAAATGCCCTCCTTGCTTCCTTTATCATATGCAAATTACTGAGACTTTTTATTTAAATAAAATTTTCTAATTTTCAGTCTGTGGTATTATCACCTCCTGTGAAAAGTGAGAAGAAAGTCCGATCCATTCTTGAGGGGCTGTGTAGCAATTCAAACAGGTACTAGCTTACTCATTTTTTGCTTTTCCTGTATTTTATGAAATCTTTTGTTGGCAAAAAATCTGAAGCCTGTGGCCATATCAAACTTAAACTCCAGTTAAGCCTAAAGTTGTGTAACATGGTATAGTATTGTGATAGTGTGTGGGAAGAACGCCAGCGGAGAACAAATGTCCGTATAGCTGATCCAACTAGTAGTGGGAATGGGTTTCTATAATGAGGTGTAATTTGTTGTATAGAATGTCTGTCCAGTTATGTCTTAACCTGTCACGTCATGCCTTAGTCAGTAAATTAGTTTAGACTGAATTAAGTGCCATATTCGGGAGAGAGTATTCCATGGACAAGGTTCTAAAAGACAATTATACCCTAGAATTAACACTAAACCTCAGGGATAACTATAAACCTATAAACCCTAGGGGTAATAGACCATGAACAGGTAAAATATTACGCGAGCATTAGGGTAAAATTACAGTTAAAACCCTAATAATTAACCAAAACCCTAAGGGTTAAGATTAAATTTTAGAGGTAAAGTAGTACATGAACCACAGGTTCCATGGGAATGTTAAGTGGAATGGTTCATGGAATACTTTGTCCAGATTCAGTGCATGGCACCTCATTTCCTTGCCTTTTTTTTTTGTCATGGTAGGATGCCCTTATGAAGGAACATTTGCAAACCTCTGCATGTGTTGTGAATTTATAGCAGTTGCTGTCATATGGTTTGGGTGGTTTCTCATTGGTCCACTCAAAGCAAATGTATTGTTTTCTTGTCAACCAAGTCAAACAAACAAGTGCCTTC
The DNA here is from genome assembly GCA_023678885.1 of Pogostemon cablin. Lineage (NCBI taxonomy): Eukaryota > Viridiplantae > Streptophyta > Magnoliopsida > Lamiales > Lamiaceae > Pogostemon > Pogostemon cablin. Next base: position 6,539,433 of record CM042962.1, on the reverse strand, counting down.
TGGAGACCACATCTTTTATGGTCCCATGATTTGTGATTCTTAGTGAAATATTACTGAGGATAATTTTTAAAAAAAATATTATTTGCCTTTGTCTCATCTCTCTCTCTCTCACTCTCATTGGGAGTGTTAGCATTCCTTTTATTAATATTTTGTGGAATTTGTCTTGTGTGTGTTACTGCAGCACATACTGGAAAACTGAGGATGGAGGAGTGGGCGGTTTTGCAGGCGATGCCGATGCGCATCCTTATGTCTCCTTCACAATTAATCTCATTTAAGGTGAGGCATCCTAGTGCGGCTGTTCCATTTCACAATTTCCTCTATGTTATTTTGATGGCCATAAGAAATAAGGACAAGTCACATTCCGCCCTTGTATAATTCCACTAAATTATCCGATTCTTTTTCTTCCTCGCTGAGCATATGCTGCATGTATTTATTCTTTTTCATTGTTTGGCCCATGTTAAGTAGCTCTGCATATTATTCAACATATGGTGGTGTTTGGCCTACTGCCTATGGTATTGTATGCATTATCATTGAGAAATAATGAAATAAAACCAAGTGGTGTCTTCAAAACTGTACAAGTTTGTAGGCTTATTGTAATGCACAATGTTGGGTTGATGATAATGATTGCTAGAGGCAAACAAAATACTAGTTTAATCTCTCATTTTGGTACATGTTTTAGAAGAGAAGGAAAGTGTTCCTCTACAAGTTGCCCAATTGACTCACAAATCATTGCCAACTACAGACACACAGGCTCACCTTTAATAATACAGCTTTCTGTTACGTGCACTATTTTCAGTTATGGATTGGAGGTGCTATTATATATAGGCAAAAGTTCCCGTGTCCCCGGGGGTACACGGCTGTGTCCCCATGTGAACACAACACTCTCCCTCCATATTCTATTTAAACCTATGTATTGTTAGAGGGGTTTAAATTGCAAAGGGGCACGGAAATTGTAAAAGGCGCACGGTGTTCCCGGGACACAAGAGCCTCACTCTTATATGTATTTAGAACATTGCAATAAATTTTAAGGGTCAAGACTAAATTTTTTAATATTAAATTAAAATTTTGGAATAAAATAGTAGCATATGATTTTCTTGCCCATGGTTTACATTACCTTAGATATTTGTCTTTAGAACAGAAAAAATTAATATTTTAGATTGATGAACTGTTATTATTTTAAATGAAGAATATTATTTCGAGTCAAATTCATGTACTATTGTAATTTATAATATTTTTATTAAGATGTGTAATATTTTTTATTTAAAAGATTAATTGTTTATTACACAAAGAGTATCTTTCATTTAGTAAATAGTAATTTTAATAAAATTAGGTGCAAAGTGTAATAAATTCACCAGCTCAAACTATAAAAGTAAAATAAATAAAAAAAAGTAGAAGTACAATGATGTTTTATACTTTATAAATTAGTAATAAATTTTAAATATAAAAAAAATTATAGAAAAAAATAAATCATGATTTACATAGAAAATATTTTTATGGAATACTTTTTATTCATAGTAAGGAAAAATTGGCTTTTGTAAGGAAAGATAAAATCGACCAAATGAAAGAGAAAACAAGTTAAATGAGGTTAATTAAAAGTTTTTTTTCATGACTTTGGAAGGTTATTTGATATTTTTAAGTAATAAAGTATGTTAGCAGTGAAAAGAAGGAATATTATTTTTAAATTAAAGTTTACTTAAGGTTTTAGATTAAAATGATACTTTATTTTTTGGATGGGGAACTATTTTATGAGACAAATAAATAAGAAAATTATGAAACATTTAAGGATGGAGGGAAGGCAAAATAAAATAATAAATGTAGTGTTATTACACCGATTTCACATTGCACCCTAATAGTTTAATCTTATAATATCATTAAAGGGTGTTTAGTTCACTAAAATGATTAGGTGTGTTAATTACTATAAAAAATATTTTTTAACAATAAAATTTACTAACGGAATTCAATCTGTTGGTAATTAACAATGAATTAGCAACAAAAATGAAAATTTTGTTTTAGCAACGGAATGTCAACGGATTTATTTTATATTTTACCAATGGAATTCAATCCGTTGGTAACCAACGGATTACCAATAGAATCATTATATAAATTACAAATGGAATTATTAGCAACGGATTACCAACGGAATTGATTTTTCGATTCTAAAAATTTAGCAACCACCACTTTACCAACGGATTTCATTGTTAATCCGTTGGTAAACCAATTTAGCAATGAAATTAAGGCTTTTACCAATCGAATATTCCATTGCTAAAAAATAGATTTTTTGTAGTGTATAGTGTTCAATTATTTATTTTTAAGATTTAGAATATCTAAGAATATAATTATATTTGTATAAATAAAAAAACTCATGAAAAATTCATTATATTTTTTTTAGATGGGTATATTTAAGATGTGTCGATAAATTATTATACATGTAAAATATGTTTATTGATAGTTTAAGTATGTTAACAGTAAATCATATTATTATACTTTATGAATTATGTTAACCGTGAATCATATTATTATACTTTAGGATCATACTTTCATGATCTTTCATTAAAAAACATACTCTACCAGTAAATATAATTTATTTATATAACAATTATATTTTAATACGTTTTACAAATAATCTCACATAAACGATGTTTTATAAGAGATCTTGTATTCATGGAATTCTAATTAAATAAATAAATAAAGTGTGAAGTTACGTGCGAAACCAGAAGAGTTATGAGGTGTGAACTACTAGAATGTTAATGGCAGTGGTCCTTGGGAGACAGAGCCCTCATCTTCTATTCTTCTTCACGTTTTCAATTATAATTACATCGTCTCCCTCCCACTCTCAAAAAACGTAATCCCTCTCCATCCCCTTGAAATGTACTTATTTGCTGTTCGCATGTGGACGGTTCTAAGGTCTTTATTTACTTTTTGCACGTAAATTAAGGAGTATTATTATTATAGATAAGGTAGATAATTGTATTAGAGGGAAGTGATGAGTCATATTGTGTATTTTCTTTATTAAATAGAGGAAATTAATACTTTTGAAGCGGATGCCAGGAATAGTGAAATTGATACGGACGGAGAGAGTATACTCCCTCTATCTCTTTATATTTTTTTTATTTTGATCTATTTTAAGTTAAAATCTACATTTCCCTTTTCGTTAAAAATATGTGATGTTCCATTATATTCAATACTATACACTTTTTAGTAAATGTATAATTCTTATAATTAGTTTTTCATAAATAAAAAAAAAAAAGAAAAAAGAAAGAGAGAGTAACCAGTAATACAGATTTAAAATCTCAAATCTTTCACGAAATAAACTCAATAAGATGGGTATAGGACTTCTAAACTAGGATATCACTCTTTAAAAAAGAAAATTAAAATTATATATGTCTTTTTATCTATCTCAATGAATGAATTACAAGAAATAATCTCACACAAAATTTATTAATATCAAATTTATTAATAAGATACACACATCATTTTATTATTCACGCGAATCCTTATCAAAACTACACGACGCAATGCGACTTGAAAAATGGCTACAAATTTTAAGGAGATAGATACAACATCCCAAAAAGATAAAGGACAAATATTTATATGGATGACCACTATCCACCTCAAACTATTTGCTTTATAAGATATGCCAAACAAGTTGACATTACTTGAAATGTGAGGAAAATTGTAGCATATATTCCCTAAATTCCAAAGTAAATTAATTCTACATATAAATTACAAATATTATAGAGGAAGACAAGGAAACAAGTGGGGATGTAGGGGGTAGATGATATTAGGACAAGGCATGGCTTAGATGTATCATGTGAGGACACCACCTAATTAACTCTCCCTTCCCATATGGACACTAAATTAAGGACACCCACCAATTGAGAAAATATCAATTTTGGTCTAGTATCTTTTACCAAATCCAATTTTAAATTTGTAACTTTTAGGATTTTCAATTTTGGGCCTTTTAATTTCAATTTTGGTCCTATATCTTTTAAAATTTTAATTTTAGTCATATTAGTTTCAAAATTAGTCATATATATTTCTTAATTATCAAAATTAGTTCTATTATAAATTATATCATATTTTAAAAGATATAGGACTAATTTTGATAATTCCAAAAAATATATGAATAAATTTGAAACTTATAAGACTAAAATTGAAATTTTAAAAGTTATAGGACCAAAATTGAAATTAAAAGAACTAAAATTGAAAATATCAAAAGTTATAGGATTAAAATTAAATTTGGTAAAAAATATAAGACCAAAATTGATATTTTCTCTCACCAATTCAATATTTCAATATGCCCCAAATTAAATAATATATATATATATATATATATATATATATATCCCAAATAAAATAAAATAAAATTATAAGTACACATTAAAAACCATCATCTACCATCCCCATCTATCCCCCTTCCGATGGGGACTCCGGCCACAGCCCTAGGTTGCAATGGACCCACGTTAACAAAACTTCTGCACACCCCATAATTAAATAATTCGTACTCCCACCCTTCGATTTTAAAACGTGCACGTAGATTAAGGAGAACTAAGTTCGTCCCAAAACAAGATATATATTTATTTTTTGCACAGAAATTAAGGAGTATAATATTTTAATTTATAGTGAAGTGAGATAAATGATATTTAAATATTTAGTTAGTAGTTGTATTAGTATAGTGTGTGGGTTCATGTGGATATAATAATAGTTTTGTATAGGTCACATCTAGGAGTGGGGAAAAATACCGAAAACTCGGTATATCGCACTCGCCGTATCGAAAAATGCCAAAAAATATCGAAGATTCAACATACCGAAATTTTCGGTACGGTAAGGTTGCTGTACCGATAATTTCGGTACTATATCGGTATTGCATATTAAAATTTTTGGTATTTCGGTATACCAAAATTATTTTTGGTATTTCGGTATCGGTATATACCAAAAATTTTATATTAATTTTTTTAAAATTTAATTATACATAATACTATATTTAAGTATATTTTATATTATTAATATATTTAAATTATTTTTATTTTATTATGTATTACATTTATTCATATATATTTTTTAAAATTTAAAATAAACTCTAATAAAAATATAATACACATCTAAATTAAAATATAGGATTATAAAAATATAATAATAAAAATTTTATTATTTAATCATGATTGAATAAATTAAAAGCAACATAAGTATCATTAAAGTAGAATGTTTGAATTAGAAAATTTAATTATTTTGAAATATTTTTATATTAATTTTATTATTTTGATTAAAATTAAATATTATTTTTTGGTATGGTTTCAGTTAATCGATATTTTTCGGTATGTTGAATTTTTGGTATGAAACGATATGTCAATATTTCGTTATTAATTAGTATTTACCGAAAAATCGGTATGATGTAAATTTTGGTACGGTATCGGTATCCGATTTAATTTATCAAAATTTTCAGTATACCGAAAAATCGGTATACTGAAATTTTGGTATCGGTATCGATATGGATTTTTCCATACCAAAATTTTTGGTACGGTATCGGTATTTTCGGTATACCGATATTACCCACCCCTAGTCACATCAACCAAAAGAGAAAATGTATACTTTGTTTTGTGACGGACCAAAATGGAAAAATGTATACCTCATTGTGGGACGAAGAGAGTATTATTATTATATGTGTAGTGGATAGTTGAGGTGATTACTTTTACTTATTTACCCTCCCCTTTTAGTTGAGGTGTGATAATGAGTAATGTCATTCATGTAAATACCTAAGTTTTAAGGGGTTAAGTGATATTATTGGTGGGATCCATGCTTACCTTAAATGGAAACGGCCGGACATCTTTGAATCGGATACAAAAAATAATAAAATGGACACCTTAAAAGTGGACGGAAAGATAATTTAATTTTTAGTTATTTCTTATATCTTGTTCATGATTTACCCCCATAATTAATTAATTAATTCACATTTAATTTTTAGTATTTCTTATAATATCTTGTTCATGATTTTCAAATAACTTGCGTAAGAGTTACACAACTACTTACGAATACATGAATTTTATGAACTCATTGATTTTAGAATATTAAAATTAAAAAAAAAGTTGGGTGAGATTTCATAAAAAATCTCTTGTGAGATGGATAATTTTTTTTTAAAAATAATACTCAAATTAATAAAAAATAATAGTGATGTATTAAATTCTTTCATGGACAATTTATAATATAAATAATAGGAGCATCTTTGATGAAAATTTGTTACTATTTAAAAATTTGTAAAATCGATTTTATATGAGATGATTTCACATAACTATTGACATTAATTCATTTGTTAATGTAATATTTCGGATTGAATTTCATGTTTCACGTTTGTTGTTTCATAATATAAAAAAAACAGTGCTCTACTAATGATCATTAAACCCTTGGGATATGTGGTGAATTTTGAGCATTGATTATGACACATGACAAGAATCAAATGAATGGAATATGAGATGGAATATGGAAATGAAATAGGTAATCTCATTTGCTAATATTGATTAATTTGTGGTATTGCAGTCTTTGTAGAATATTGTACTCCCTCCGTCCCGGTGAAAGATCATCGTTTGTTTTTTGCATGTGGATTAAGTAGTATTATTATTTTATGTGTAATGAGTAGTTGTATTAGTATAGAGTGGTAGGTAATATGTGGAGTCATTTTACTAAAAGGGGAAAATAGTAACATTTGAAGAGAACACCCAATTTAGTAAAATGAGGACCTTTCTGTGAGACGGAGGGAGTATAGGAGAACACGTTTTTAACATCAATAACAATTTTTTTTTAAATTTTAAATAAAATTTCTAGTGAAAACAAAAATTTGTTAAATAAATAAATTCTTAGATGACATGTTAAGTAGTATATTTAAAAAAATTAATATAATTGTCATTAAATTAATTAAAATGATTTTATAATTTTAATTATAAATTAATAAATCTATATTTTTTAAATTCTGAATTGGTAGTAATTTTTTTAATAGCTTATCTATTTTCTTGCTTATCAATTGAAAAAAAAAATCCTAATATTGGAATTTCATATTACAACCATACAATGAAACGTAGTTGTACCATAGCATACTAGCATGGGCCTAAATGATACCTAAACTTCTACACACCCGACAAAAAATTAAATCACATTTAATTTCTAAATAATGCTTATATATATCTTGTTCATCATTCCTATAATTTTATGATGGGGTTTGTGACAAATACATTTCATATATACTAATAAGTACTAACATTCAATACATTATCTTATACCTTCTTCATCCTTCCACAAAGTATTTATTTAGAATTTTAAATTATCTTTTTTAAAGGGAAGGTTCATTGCCCCCAACAAAAATAAAAAGAGTGATAAACGATTTAAAAAAAATAAAAATTTGGGAAATCACATTACCTTATACTACTATTTTCGTCTCACATTAATGTATATCACCTTTTTTTCGTCTCAATCTCATGAATGGATGACAAATTTAATAATGATGTAGAGCTTTTAATTTTTATTTTATTTTATTATTATTTTATTTTTTTGTGGATAGGGCCTTTCTTGAAAATAAAAAAGTAAAGTGTAAGAATGTAACGAGACAAACGTTAAATAAGAGGGTGAAGAATATAAATTAAGGATAATTCTAGTTATAACTTAGAGTAACATTTAACAAGTATATGGAGAATTATATTAAGAATAGTTGTAGTTATACATGAGAGTAATATTTGAAAATGGGGCATTTTTGGCTGAATTAGTGGTATTAAATTAAAATTTTATCTTTTTTTAAATGGAAAAATAAAGTTTTTTTATTAGACTGAAATATTAGTTTTCATCCTTATTAATTTACATATTTCTCTGTTTGTGTATTGTACCAAATACATATTTAATACAAGCCAGTGACGTTGATTTACATTAGACATGCATTTTCTTCATGTACAATAAGTAACTAATTTTGCGAATGAAAATACATTAATTCAAGTAATGAAAAAAGAAATAATAAGCCTGCAATTAAGTGATTAACGGATAGAAATTCAGTTTAATTAATTAGAAAAAATAAATATATAAATCCAAGTATATAATTATATACTATTATTAAAATAGAATTTGACTTAAACTTTAGCCATTTATTAGATACAATTTCAGTGGCTAAAAGAATACTGAGGTTGAAGAGTGTGATTGAATTCTGGTGTTGTATAGTACTATTTGTCTACAATATACTGGTGTTGTGTAGTACTATTTGTCTACAATATATATATATATCGAAAATGACAAGTAATTAGATGAATTTAATGCAACTAAAAGACAAGAGAATGGAGAAGAAGAATTTATATTTCTCTTCCACACACACCTTAATTACCTAATATGTTGCATACGTATAACACTTTAAATATTCATGGAAATTTTTTTAAAATTTATTAGTAAACTTAAAAAAAAATTGTATATGGATATTATAATTGAATTTGTAAATTATACTATCTTTTATTGAATAAAGAACGGATTTTCAATGGGTTTTTTCGAATTAGAACCAAGTCTTCTGTACTGGAATTAATTTGCTTTAAATATTCATTTATAGGCACGAACATAGTTTTTTTTTTCTGTAAGATATTTTATATATAGTTATATTTGATTTTGGGTTATTTATTATATTACTCCCTCCTCTGATTCAGCAAAGAATCTCACGAAGGCCAATTTAAAATCATATTTTCTGCATCCTAAATTTTATATTTTGTCATTTTGAATGTCTCATAATAATGTTAATGTTTTTCGTACATTCAAAAATTAATCCCCCTAGAAGCTCTATAATGTTACAAAATTTAGGAACTAAGTGTAGGATTACAAATAAAATCTAATCTTTATTTTTCTTAATTTTGTAAAAAAGTAAAGGCAAATCTATAATTTTGAACGATGAAGCATATGTAAAAATATTATTGTCAACTTTAAACTGAATATATAAATATTAAGAAATTATAATACAAATAAATATAAAATTAAAGATTAAATATTACATTCTTAATTGTGCAAGGAAAAGAAATTAAAAGTGACGCTATATAACTGGACAGATATTATCCTCATAATTTTTAAAAAAAAAAAAAGAATTCCGTACAAATTTTTGGCAACAAGACAACAATTAAAATTAAGGTACAAACTAAATTATATATTTTTTTTATAACATAGAATAATTAAAAACTACTCATTCATCCCATAAAATTGCGAACAAACCCTTTTTTTTTAACGGAAGGAGTTTAATTTTTTTGGTGCATATATATATATATATATATACATATATATATATATATATATATTATTAAATACACACATATGGGAAGAGCATGGAGAGAAGCATGAAAATGCATGGCTTTGTTACATAATGTACATTTAATTTTTCTCCAAATAAAAATTGAATAAAAGAAAATTAGTGGGTCAGCTTAGAGGCATTGTTTTCTCTTTTCTTTTGGTAAAGTTGATTGGATCCAATTAAAGTGTTAGCAGATGGAGGAGCATGATAGGCCAATAACACAAATTTGGGGTCAAATCCAATTAAAAAGCACCATTAATTAATTAATTAAATTATTCAAGTGATGGTTAATAATTCAATGGGATCAATCATAATGAGTATTTAATGACCTTACTCAAAAGTTCTAGGAGGGGATGATAATTATAGGAGGACACATGTTAATAAATGGGATAAAACTTAGATTTTGATATGGAGCCACACTCAATTATTGAAGCAAGTTGTAATCTTTAGTTTGATGGATTTGGTTTTCTAGCTTATAATAATTAATTAATTCAATAATAATGCAAAATTTAATTTAATGTTTTAATTTAATTCTAACTCATTAAATGATGTCATATAGTAAAATTTTGTCATTAATCAATCATTTAATTAGTGGGAGAAGAGTGAGTAAAAAAAAAACATGAGACCTTCCCCAACGAATCCGCTACATTATTGGTGCAATTCTAATGAAATAAGGTAAAAGAAAAAAAATAGATTATTCCTAATATAATAAGTTGAGAAGGTAATTAATTTAACCGAAATAACGGAATTATCATGCCAATAAAATACTTAATACAATGCACTAATCCAGAATATACATTATTTTATTTTATTTTTTCTTCTAGTAACTAAGAATAAATTAATCTTTTCTTTGGCTTCTTATTCCCATCGATATATACTCATCTGATCAACGTCACAACTTTCCTCTAGAAATTTAAGAATCATGACCTTTTAATTAGTTTGCTCCCCTTTTGCTTGTTCCAAAATTCCATACCAACCTGTTATTGAAAGAAGAAATGTGCCTAATTAGGGATATTACTGTAAATTCTTTCATTAATATATAATAATTAAATTGAGATGACAAAAGAAAGAGTAGTATGTACTACTATAAATTAGCTAGTATAATAAGTGTATAGTTGTAGCATGTTTGATTTATATTGTGCTAATTCTACTCAATGGATCTTATACATAATTAATAATAAATGTAAGATATATTATACACTAGTTACATTTGGGGCTTCTTACTCCTCCGAACCCATTACTTTTACTAAAAAAATAAAGATTAATCCTTATGATAAATTAAGTAACTGTGAACCACAATGTTACATGAATCCAAAAGTAAAATATGTCATGAATAGGGAAAAAATATTTAATGAACTATAGCATAGGTGCCATTATATCCTAAAATTTAGCACGCTAAAGATAAATATTAAATTGTAGAAATAATATAGTACATGATGCACAAAGTTCCACCGTATTACAGTTGCACAATATATTGACTAAATAATACTTTTGTCCCTCTCATAAATAAATTCATAATTATTTTAGATTTAAAGTTTGAGAAAAAAAATTGACTTGCATTTGTGGGTAAAATGATAATTTTAATAATAAATAAATTGTAAATTAGTACATAATTCTGTGTATGCATTAGGTGAAAATAAAAATATGGTATTATTGACTATTAGTTAAGCGATATTTTCTTTATAAATAAAAGTATAATGACAGTTTTTGAAAATTTATAGATGGGTATACTTGACAGGGAAAAGACGAAATCGGGACATGTAAGGACAGTCGGCCCACAATAACCTGAATAAATCCTCATTTATTTATTCTTGTCACCTTTCTTAAAATTTTATATATAAATAAATACTCTTATAAAAGAATTTATAATTATGACTCAAATTGATGGTATATTATTAATTTTTAGTTAAAGATTTGTGTGACACAATTCCATAAAATGATTTTTATGAGATTAAATAAGAAATAATACTCCCTCCGGTTAATGTAAAGATATCCATTTTACTATTTTGGGAGTTCAATCCAAAAATATTCATATTCCCTTTTTAGTAAAAAAGTACATAACATGGTCCACCACTTTCCTCTAATACAACTATCCACTATACATATAATAATAATATTAGCCCCCAGGGCATAGCTCAAGTGGTAGAGGGGAGGGTGGAAAGACCTTCCAGCTGAGCTTGGTTGCTGCAGGGTGGGGGTTCGAATCCTGCCTTTGGCATGGATTTGGCCCCTTGTAAGCACAAGTTTAACAGTGAGCCCTCTCTATAAGCCACTTGAGGCACATCCTGCGATTTACCTCCTCCACCAATCCCCAGGGCAGGGGCGGTGGGGGCCCCTAATGGTGGGGTACACCATTTTTATAATAATAATATTTTTTAATCTACGCTTAAAAAACAAACAATTATCTTTGCATTGGTTGGAGAGAGTAATATTTTAAATAAAAAGTAATATTCAATTAATTATAAAGAGTGACTAGTGATAATGAGATTATCAATTATTTTATGATGATTAATTTATAATATAAATAAAAAGTGATAATATTTAAAAAAATCTTTAATTAATAATAATAATTAATTACAAAAATATAAAATAATCGTCTCCCACGAGTCTACCCTTTCCAATTAAATACGTTGATACAAGAGAGTTCATTAGACATATCATCGTGGTTCAGTCAATAATTCAGAAAATTAATATTTTAGTTTATATAAATCTATATATATATATATTCTTAACAGAGACTTATATTAATTATAAGGCTAATTATTTACTAATAAACTAATTAGAAAGTAAGCAGGTAATATGTACAAATACAAAACTAAATAAAGGGAAATTATCCTCAGGAATAATATTATTAATTTTTTTCAAAGTATATAGCTTATAACACTGAATAATTTTATTTTATTAAAATAAAAATGAGTGCATGACTGAGTGAGTGCTAACCATACGCTTGTAGGGTAGAAGCTGGAAATTAATATTAATATTAATGGAAATTAGAAAACAGCTGGGAGTTGCAGCTGAATCCTGACTGATTGATAATTTTTTGTCTATGTTCGTCCACTTCCCACAAGGTCTGTCTACTTCCCTGAAAATGATATAAATATATTTTTTTTCTTCATTAATTTTATTTGAATATAGTTTATAATTATCCAAAAAAAAATAGTGAATAGTTCAATAAATAAATAAATAAATTTCAAAATATAATACTCCTACCTGTTGCTGTTGGGAGAGTACATTTGTAAGTTGGGGTACTTGTTGAAACATGATAGAATTAATATGAGAATTTTCAAGAAGATGGTAGTTATTATTGCATGTTGTTGGGGTGCACTCTTCCAAGTTTGATTCCAAATTATTTAAATCCTGCATGCAAATTCATCACTAATATGTAATAATTATAATAATATTAATTATTCTTTAAAGTATGAATTTAAGATAAAATTTTATACCTGATCAGGCCTGACCATGAAAGTTTGTAAGTCTAATCCAAAGTCATAAAACATGGGATTCAGAGAAGCAAGCTTCATTGAGAGAAACTGCACAAATTGACACATTTTAAGGATTATATATTTAAATATATAAATTAATTACCACAAAAAAATTAGTAAATTTTAAAAAATTATTAATATATGTATACTTAGTTATATACCTCCACTTGATTTTGGAGAGATTGGACATAGTTGATAATTTCATCCAACATGAGGGCCTTTCCAGTCACCTGTTTAACATGCAGCTGTTAGCAAAACAATATCTACTTAACTGAATTACAAATACTAATGTTTAATAATTAATTGATATTTCAAAGCAAAATCAAGACAAAATCTTGAAAATGACCTTGTCACATCCAGGAACAAGCTCTTGGAGTAGCTTCATTCTCTCACTTATTCTCTCCCTTCTTACCTGATCATGTTAACATTTGTCAAAATAAAAACATTAAAAGAAGATAAATAAATAAAAATAAAGTAAAATAAATCATTCTTGCATGACACAGTTTCACATTTCACAATTTTTTAATTAGTTATCATTTTTCACTAAAGATGTCATTACTTTTCATCAATATCATTTTTCATTAAAAATGTTACTCCCTCCGTCCCATAAAAGTTAACACACTTTCCTTTTTGGTTTGCCCCACTAAAGTTGACACAATTCCTTTTTAATATATGAGACCCACACAAAAACAATTAATCTATTCTAATGGCCACATATATCACCTCTAATATAACTACTCACTACACATTAAATATTATTTCTCTCACTTCACTTTACTCCACTTTATATTAAATTATTATACTCCTTAATCTCCGTGCCCAAAAAAATTATACCAACTTCTATGGGACGGAGGGAGTATCACTTTTCACCAACCAAGTATTATTGTTATTGTAAATCCGTCCACCCAAAGCCCTCATTTTACCATTTTGGGGCTTCACTCAAAAGGTACTAATTTCCTCTTTTAAGTAAAAGAACCCCACATATAGTCACACCACTCACTACTAATACAACTACCTATTACACATAATAATTAAAATAATACTTCCTCTTTAATCTTTTGGTGAAGAAAAACAAATCACCACCTTTAAAGTGGACGAATGGAGTATTATAACTTCTTGTTCGTCTTACACGAGTATTTGCAAATAAAAGAAGAGATGAAACACACCAACAAAAGATACATACCCTCTCAGCAAGGCTGTGGCTATCAGTAGCCTGGCCCCTTCTTGCTCTTAAATGAATGTAACCTGTTGGAACATCCTCTGTTGATTTATTTTCTTCAACAATATCTTTACTACTTTTCTTTTGTTTTTTCCCTCTCTTGTCCTGTTAATTAATTAATTCCACGTATATATATTAGAATGAATTCTTGAAAGAAATAATTAACCTAAAAATGGGATGAAATATTATTACAATGAACCTTGGATTGAGTAGAATTTGGCTGCTTGCATTTCCTCTTCCTGTCCATGGGATGACTGCTGGTGCTGTCAAACTTATCAGTGAGTATTGAAGTGGAATCCATGCTGTTCTTGTCAGTGAGTTGACTCAGCTGAACACAGCCCTCATTATCAATGTTTGATATCTGGTGGAATTCATAGACAGAGTTATAAACAGGGTTGAAGGAAGGGGGGTGCTGATGATGAACTGATGAAAAGGCTGCCATGTTTAATTTCTTTTGGAATTGGGTGAGGATTCAAGAAAGTGATGGAAGAGAGAGAGAGATATTCTTGAGGATTGGGGTCTGATTGATGATGTATAATATCACAAGATAGCGGGTCTGGTTTTGATACAATCAGCTCAAGAGGATCAGGTTTATATAAGCATTAGAGGGAGGGTGTGTGTGAGAGAGAGGAAGGGAGAAATTAAAGCTCAATTTTATATAAGCATTAGAGGGAGGGTGTGTGTGAGAGAGAGGAAGGGAGAAATTAGAGCTCAATTTCACTGTCCCACATCCCGTTGCATCTCTTGCTTAATGAGATTGGGGTGTAGACACATTGTCCATGTAAAAAATGATCGATGTGTCCACACTTCAAGCCCATAAAACAGGATATGCAACGGGGGGGTGTGGAATAAGTGATCTCAAATCGAGGGCCATCCATTCCCATGCAGTTAAGTTGCTGTACATTTGACTTGTCTTTGCTCTGTCTCCCCCACACATTATACTCAATGAGTAAGAAATGGAGTATTTAAATATGGTTAAATTCAAAGTTGAATTCCTTGTTACATTTTCGATGTTTCATTGATGTTTCACAATATAAAAAAATTATACCCTACAAATGACCATTATACCCTTGGAATAAGTATTGAATTTTGGGCATTGATTATGACACGTGACAATCATTTAATTAGTAAAATAGGAGATGAAACATCATTGTGAAACAGGTGATCCCATTTGGTTAAATTCAGTAAGATGTCACAACCATTTATATCCAAACTTATGTGAAAATTAATGAAAGTTACAATTTGATTAATTAATTCTAGAATATAGTAACTTTACCGTTTGATTAATTCATGAAGAATATAGTCACTGTGTAATCAATTGAATGACAAGATGTCAATGCTTTTTTAATTACTAAATAAAGATATCCGATCATACTCTCATAAAAATTCCAAAGTTACGTATCAATACACATTTCACAATTACTGAAACTGAATCATTATAAAAATTCCTAATTAAGTTGCGTATATCAACTAACAATAAAAATTGCGCAATAATTTTGTCACTCTAAATTTGAAATGCCAAAACCGTTCTCTAAATTTAATTGTAGTATCAAACACTCATATCTCGTTACTTTCAATAATCTATTTATAAAAAAAAAATTAAATAGAGAACAAAATAAATGTAATAAATAAATATTGGAAAGATAAAATATTTAATGAAATATAGAAAGTGCATTGAAGGGAATAAAAAATATGACTTTCTAAATTTTAAATACTAATTTTTATAAAATGCTCTCTAAATAATGAGACAAACTGCGTGCATTCGAGAGTAATAGTGCAACTGAATAATCTAAACTGATAGATTAGATTTTCATTAAAAATTGGTTTTTTGTATCTCTGGATGTACAAGGTGTATAAGAGTAAAAAATATAAATTCTTATACTAAATGGTATAACATTTAACACAAAATGGTACAACTCTAAAAAAATGTAGAATTTAGGGTTACGGTGTCCCAAAAAATACACAAGTAATTTTAACCTTTCATTAATCGCCACTGAATCAAATAAAATAAATTCTACCTATCACACCTTTTATTTTATCTTATAAATCTTATAATGCAGTACAAAATAACCACTAAATTATAGAGATGCTATTGGAGATGTGAATGTTACACTATAAAATAATTATTTTTTTCGTTGGTAAAAAATCTCAATTCAATTGTTAAATTTGTTTACGAATGGATTAACAACAGGATCTGTTGGTAAATTTCTATTGGTAAAATGGTGGTTGGTAAATTTTTAACAACGAAAATTCACTTTCGTTAATATTCCGTTGCTAATAATTCCGTTGGTAATTTATATAATGATTCATTTGGTATTTCGTTGGTAATTATCAACGGATTGAATTCCATTATTAAAATAGAAAATAAATCCTCTTTTGTTGGTAATTACCCATGAATTGAATTCCATTAATAAAAAATGATTTTTTAGTGTTACATGTAGTCCACAATAATTCATCCTGAGTTTAATAAACAGATTCTCTCACATTCATTCAAATATCTTCTTGATCTTTCCTCTACAATCCTTCTCCCCCACATACACTTTTGCCAAAAATTACTTGCTAAAAATAGAAGGTGAACATGTAGCATTCGCAGTCTCCACGTAAAGGTTCAAATTATCAATCGAAAGATATAATCATACATTATAACATCAAGATATATTAATTATGATGCTAGAAAGAGAGTCATAGCTGTGTGTGTGAGATAGTCACCAGTGCCCATCAAAAATTAAATTAAATTTACCATCATACATCATGAGAGAATCACATACCTAAACAAATTCATCATCATCAGACCTACATCTCCATTCTCCAACATTGCTGGAAATTAGACTTGGATTGGATCCTCTAATTTTCTCTTCAAATCATTGCTTTCTTTTTCTTTTTTTTTTTTTTTAATAATTTTTATTTATTATTATTGTAATATCTCTTCATAATTTTTATAATTATTTTAATTTTATTTATGTTAATATTTATAATAAAATATATAAATATCTCACAAAAATGATTATAATTTACTATTAATAAAATATGAGATTTTATTTAACTATAGATACCCGTTTCAAACCCATTTAGAACAACTTGTACCTGTTTTACTAGGGATCGAATAGATCGAGTATTCGAAAATATATATCCCATTGTCATCTCTAGTCCTCCATTCTAAAAATAATGGTAGAAAAGACTACACAACATAGTGGGGTGGATTTACTACAGCATCAATGAATCCAATTGTGAACAGTTTTATACAGTTTGAATGGCAGATTACTTTTTTGTGAACAGTTTTATACAGTTTGAATGGCAGATTAATTCGTTTCGTGAAGATACCGGTGTTGCTAGATGATCTTCTGCAGTGCATTCCAAGATGCATTATGTATAATGTTTGTTCCTGATGTACTATACCTACTTTGTCATGTATTCTTTCTATTTTGGCAAATCAATAAAATACATTTATTATTTAATGCTTAATTGTGTGACAGATGATTGAATTCCTAGTGTTTTGATGAACACCGCGCTTACTGTTTTGAAAGAACTACTCTACAATTTTTGTGACGTGTGTGATTTGGGTATAACAAGAATAAATGGGCTTATTTAATAAAATATAGTAGTTTAAAAATCATTTTAATTATATATATATATATATATAGCAGTTTTATGGGGTTTTAATTTTATAAGTTGAGTCGCCAACTCTACTTGCGATTTTCTCACTTTCACAACTTTAATTTTTCCTTAATCCGTAAGTCGCCAACTGTACTGGCGATTCTAGCACCGTTCACAACTTTCCTTTTTTTTTTTTTTTTTAATCTGTTGTTGAAATGGCGATATAAATAAATAATAAAAAAATAATATTGAGATAATTTAATAATTTAAATTATACTCTCTTCATTCCAAGATAAAGATTTATGTGAAGACAAAGTTTCTTGTGAGACAGAACTTACGTGAAACGGTTTGTGAGACGTGTTAAAGTATGTTCAATATTTAGGTAAAGTATGTTTAATGGTTGTTAAAGTATGTTTTCTAAAATATGTTGAATTAAATATTAAAAAATGATTTTAGCATATTATAATATATTTTATTATGGACATACTTTAACTACAAATAAACATATTTTATCTATACAATAAGCATACAATAAGCATACTTTAGTAATTGATTGACTTGTCTCACAAAAGAGTATCTCTTATGTGAAACCGTCTCACATGAGGGTTTTCCGTTCTTCATCACCCAACAAAAAAAAATCACATCAATTCACATTCCTAAAAATATATCTTAATTACAAAGTTAACATTCTCAACTAACACAAATAATATACTCCCTCCGTCCGCCCGAAAGGTCCACATTTTGCCATTTTGGGCGTCGGCACCAAAGGTACACATTTCCCTTTTTAAACACATGGGACCCACACACATCACTAATACAATAAATTTATGGGACTCATACACCCCACTAATACAACTACCAACTACACCTTAAATAATAATACTCCTTAATCCACGTGCAAAAAGCAAATGTCCACCTTTGTGGCGGACGGAGGGAGTACTTTATAATATACTCCATCCGTCTCATCCTAATGGTTACATATTTTTATTTTGGGCGTCCCATCCAAATAGTTACATTTTTCTTTTTAGCATATGAGTAGAGATGACAACAGGTAGGGTACCCACTTATTTTGGGATACCCGTACCCATATCCGATTAAAAAATCAACTACCCGTATCCGTATTCATCCCATTTAAAAAATTTATTATGGTACCCGTACCCGTCCCATTACCGTTTATCAATACTCGCTGGTACCCATACCCGTTTAATATTCATTTATTTTATATATCTTTATTTTTTATTGTCTAAATAAGTATAATAATATAAATTACATTATTATTAATTAAATATAAAATAAATTGTATTATTTCAAATAAATATTGAATAAATATGATTAAATAAAACTTATAACTATTAATTAAATATATAAAATATCTTATCATATATAAATTATATAATATATATTAAATTTTATAAAAAATATATATATATATTCGGGGTACCTGCGGGTATTTAAGGCATTACCCGTACCCGTCCCAAACCCTAATGGTATTTTTCACAACTACTCGTACCCGTCCCAAACCCTAATGGTATTTTTCACAACTACCTGTACCCATCCCAAACCCGTTTACAACTACCTGTACCCTACCCATTAGGGTTCGGGTAGACCGGATACCCGAAAATACCCGTCCCATTGCCATCCCTACATATGGGTCCCACACAAATTAATTACTTCTCTCTCCATGGACCCACACATCCCACTAATACACCTACCCACTTTACATTAAATTATTATTTCTCTCACTTCAATGCACATTAAAATACTCTATTCATTAATCCTCGTGCAAAAAGCAAACGTAACTATAAGGACGAAACGGAGGGAGTATTTATTATCTAAAAATACTAGGTTACCTTTAAAAAGTCAATAAAGTTTGTCAAAATCAACTTTTCTTAAACTCCGCAAGTAACGGTGAAAATTAATTAGTTGGGACGGAAGAAGTAATATCTACACTAATAAATAAAAGTCTCATTTATTTTGTACTCAATTTTATTATAAATCGACGACAAATTGTGTAATATGGTAAAACTTTTAGTGGTGTTAATTTTAGATATAGGACCCCACTATTTAATAGAAAAAATGTAAACTTTTAAATGAGACGCTCAAAATGATAATATATAAATATATGATAAGATGAGATAACACTAAATACTACTCCGTCAGTTTCATGTTAAATTTCACAATTTTCATTTTTATCTGTTCATATTAAACTTCACTACCTATAAAAGAAAACATCACATCAATTTCCCAACTTTAAAAGTGTATTTCAATTATAAATTCATCATTTCCACATAATACACATAATATATTTTATCTAAAAAATTTTTCATATGTTTGCAAATAAATTAGAATAGAGTATTAAATTATTTTAAATTTTATTTTATTATTATTGATTTAAATGACTATTTTAATTGGCGACTAAAAAAAAAAGTGTGAACAGTAACAAAAGTCGCACTAGGACTGACGACTCTGCTTATAAAATTAAAGTCCCATGAAATAGCTATGTATGATTAAAAAGTTTTTTAAAATACAATAATTAATCAAATAAGCCGAATAAATGGGTGTAGTGTTTATCCACCCCCAGCCAAAGGGTCAAATTGATGGCTGAAAGGTCATAATTCAAAATACTCGATAACCAGATATTAACCTAAAACGTTAGATATCGATGTTATAATAATTTATCCTAATTTCAATTTTCATTACCTTTGATCTAAAAACGTAAAAAAATTCTTATTTTGAACTTATATTACGTAATAATTTTGAGAATTTAAGGATTCATAAAGAAAGTTTGAAATTCAAATGTAATTCTAATAGGTTACATCTTACAAGACTCTTATCGTTGTTTTAAAATAAAAAACCCAAATTTTAAAAATATTGAAATCACAAGGATGTCACATTTATTATTATGAGATTATTATATTACTCCATCTCCCACTTTTCAACTTCAACTTCTATTTTTTTTTCATAAAATAAAATGAAAAAACACTTAACTAATATTCTTTCAACACACTTTAATTTCAAAATTATTAAAGACACACACACAACATTCTTTATTATTTATTTATTATCTAATAATATCAAATCACCCAAAAGCAAATCAAAACACGACATTTATTAACATCAATAGTAAATGTGAACTTGAAACCGGGACATAGGAACTAGGAAGTACAACAGGAAAATTTCGGAATGAAAGTTTGAAATCCGATTATAATTGTATTAGGATATAGGACTCTCAACTTTGTTGTACAAGAAAACCCTGAATTTTTTAAAATTCTGGAAAGATAAGGAAGAGAATTCATTCGGGAAGTAATTTGAAAGACCAAGATTACCATTGAACGATCTGAGAAATGAGAAAAATTGGATGTAGAGTCCTCATGAACAAAAAATAGTACCAAGAACACTTCAAAATCATTGATCTGAAGATGGAAAGGAATGCTCAAGGAAATGAAGTTACCCTCATAAACCCCACCAAGATTCATGGACTAGTCTCGCCATGGAGTATTTCTTTTTCTTGTTTAAGTGAACAAACACTATATTTGAAAGATGTATGCAGGGTAAACTTTTCTAAAACAACACCTGTAAGTCATACGGTTGATGTCGCATAAAACTTTCAAGGATATACTAAACAACGTACTAAAAATAACAAACAATTAAGCTTCTATCCTACTATGTTTGCTGTAGCAATGTTCTAACAGCAAGACAAAAATAATCTTTTCATCAACTGTACCTGCCTTTTTATTAGAGAAAACTATATCAGCCACTAATTCTAGTCTGAATCACTCTTAAAGGCCTCTACAAGCTTAATTGCTAAACATGGAGAGAAACAGTCTCCCAAGAAAACAAATAAATCAGGATGATTTTTGTTCAGTCTATCTTATTTCTACTTACTTTTTGGCGGGCGCAGGACTGCCACCGGTAGTTGGCCTGAAATTAATAAAAAAAAAAGTGTTTATCATTGCATCACTTTCGTGGAGAATCCTAGAGGAATCGGAGAAAGCATTGAAGTAGATATCATAAGGAAAAAGAGAAGTAGAACTTACAGCCCAACAAAGACTTTGAATGCATCATAGATACCCCATTGTGCACCAGTAAGAGTTCCAATCATGACAATACGAATAGGGAGACCTCGTGTGAACAGACCAATCAACCCGAGTTTGTTCACAGCCTGCAAAGCACAAAAGAATCAACAAAAGAGAGTCCATCAACAGATAATCATACAGTTTTTGTGATGCTAAAGTTTCAATGAATACTTACATCCCCAACTGTCGCTCCTTTGGCATTGTTGAGGAATGACACTAAGTTATCAGCAGGGTGCGAAACTATAGCACAGAAAACGCCGGCTATGTAGCCACCGGCAAAACTAACTCCGAGCTGCAAGTTTTTGCTGCACTGGTCTTTCGGGGTTGGGATTGCGTTCTTGTAAATGGCCCCAACAATGTTTTCAAAAGTAGAGAATTTCATCATTGTATCTGCATTTTTTGATCCAATGTTATCACTTCACTTTCTTTTGATGACATGTAAGTTTCTTCAGAATTCTAATTAGCTAACCTTAACGTGGAAAGTTTTTCTTGCATTAAGAAGAAAGATTGAATGATAGAATGCTAAATCTCTTGCAGCAAAAGCTTCTTAAAAGAAAAGCTAATAATTCAGCTTTGAGAGATGAAGCAAATGTTTCCACTGCAATCCTCAAGAGTATGAAAATAACAATATTTATATGCAAATGCATACTTAACAATCTATACATATAAATATGAATGCAACGCATAAACCACCAATTCAAATCAATCTATAATGTAGCTAGAAATCTAAGTTAATGGTCGGGTGGGCTTACATGGAATTTGTCTTCCCCAAAGTGGAACAAGCCCCTTGTAGAGCCTGCAGACACCAATACATAGTGAGAGACTTGTTCACGTGATAATTCTCAGATGACAAACAAGAGGAAAATGTATAATGAGGGAAAACACATACCCCGCAGCTCCTTCAGCCTTGATAAAATTGGGAAATCCATCAGCCAAACCTCTAGCAAAGCCCGGCTGAGTTTGAACACGAACCTTAATGGCCTCGAACGGGCAGAGAGCAATGTCAGCAATTATTTCAGCAGATGCAGATCCTGCAAGGAAGATCAGTGTCTTGTATTTGGCAGCATTCTCAGGACCAGCAAGGTCGGAGTAGTACTTCTTGAAGAACTCGTAGAATCCGAACTTGCACGCCCCTTGTGCACTGTACCCAAGCAGGGTTGGCACCCAACCCTTGAAGAAACCTTTGAACCCCTGCTCCCTTAAAAGAACTCCAAAACCAGAGCCAATGCTCTTATACTTTGCAGGATTGATCTGAAACAACATGATCCATTCTTGAAAATTCTTTTCTTAACAAGGTATAATACAACTTAATACTCACGTTCATAGTTTATTTATTTGTTTGTCCCATATTCACACCCAAAAAAGAAATAACCAATCAATCCAATAACTTCAAACTCAAAATACATTTTACCTAATATACATATCTTACTTTTCAATTATTAATTATCAAAAACTACCAAATCACCACCCCAACAATAAAATTGCAATTTTGAGGAGGTTCAACAGGCAGAGGGAGTATAATATCGGCATTAATAGTCAACTAAACCTTTCAATTTCCATGTTATTTTGCATATATTCAGCTAGACCTTTCGACGAACACCTTCGTCTTAAAATATAACCAAGAAGCTTTCATATTCTCATGGTTATGTAAGCATTCAAGATGCTTAACACAGTGCTCTAGTGACAATCTTTTCAACTAAAGCAATAGCAATTTGATCAGCATGAAAAAATTTCAGTCATAAAAGTAATGAAACCAAAAATAAAAGAGAGAGAGAGAGAGAAACCTGCATGTTGCACTTGACAAGATCAAGTGGGGTGACGGCCATATGAGTAAGTCCACAGCTAAAAATTCCTCCCGCCGTACATGCAGCGTAATACATCGGTGAGAACATCTTTATTCCTTTCTCTGCCGGCGCCGGAATCATGAAATTCGGCCTCGTTTCCGATTTTGACGGCGGCGCTACGTGTGAATCTGAATGATCAGAGGGGTGATTCACTCTCGGCGTCGGATTCTGTTCCAAATTCACCATCGTCTTCAATGATGATGAATATACAAA
This sequence comes from Pogostemon cablin, assembly GCA_023678885.1. Classification (NCBI taxonomy): domain Eukaryota; kingdom Viridiplantae; phylum Streptophyta; class Magnoliopsida; order Lamiales; family Lamiaceae; genus Pogostemon; species Pogostemon cablin. Next base: position 6,515,716 of record CM042962.1, on the reverse strand, counting down.
GCTGGGGATCAATGAATGCCGTGATGGATTCTCCGGGAAAGCCATTTCTGATTATTATTTTTTTTTAAATTTCAAGATTCTTTTTTTTTTTTTTTTTTTGGAAAGCTCAATAGCAGTAATGTGTGTGTAGAAATAGAAATAATAAAATAGGGTTAGAAATTGTTTAAAAAATAATGAAAATAGAAAAAAGAAAGAGGAGAAAGAGTGAAAGAGAGAAGGTGGGAGTGCGAAGAAATGGGGATGGTCAGCCATGGCGGGTGCGGTTTCCATGGAAGCAACAGTTTTACTCCTTCGCTTGCGCGCTTTTGGAAGTTTGGCCATTCTATTTTTGGATGTATATTTCTTTTCTTTTCATACTTTAAAATGAATATGGTATTACACGCTATATGTGCAACTTGTTGGGCTTTTCCTAAGCCCATTTGGTATTTTTGTGCCCATGATAATTTGTTTGAGACCCAAAACCTAACTCCATTAGTTAATTAATTAACAACAAATACTCGTTATAATTAATTAATAGTATTTGATAGCAATCAAACATGATTTTTTTTAATGTAATTAAAATATAGTACTAAATTGAGTTAATGATGATGATCTTAATGACATACGTGACATCATGTTCTGCTCGCCTCACTTGAGTATTCCCCAAATTAATTATATAGGGACTAGGGATATAATATCAAATTCAGTAATCACGCCCTACTTTTGACAAAATTAATTTTTAATTTAAAATTAGAATTAGAGGGCAGATTAGGTAGCATAGAAAAAATTGGCCTGGCAATAGTAACTGCCACTCTGGTGGTTCAAATATTCCCACCCGACAGTTTCTTCGGCCGTCCTAACAATTTCAAACTCCAAAAATCCTGCAAATCAAAATTTCCTTATAAAAATTCCATCACTCTACAATGTACACACATAGCATGCATGCACTACGGGTATAGATGCAACACCTGTCTCTATCTCTCTCTACAAATCCAATACACACACATTCATATCTACTCTCTCTCTCTTCCCCCTCTCTCTCTCTCTAGAGTTTGGCCCCTGGTTTGTTCCGTCTGAAATTTCTAGACTACAGTTTTGGAGCCTACTGAAATTCCTTTGATTACTGTAGCTCTACTTCAATTCGCACATTTCCGCCGGATCAATCAAGTAGAAGCTGAAGACGTCTCAAATCTCTGTTTTTATTTCTTGCCTGATGTGATCAATGGAGGCTTTGGCAATCGATTCTCCGCCTGTTTATGCTGATTTCAGAGTGAGATTACTTCCCCTTTCTCAATTTTCTGCTTGATTTTTGTTTCTGTAGAGTGAATTCTTCTCTTACTTCGATTATTCATTTTACCTACTTCTGAATTTCCTTTACTGTGAAGAAATTGTGCGTTGATATATGTGGAAAATGGAGGTTGGAATTTCAATCGTATTTAGCGGATTATTGATGTCTTGCATTTATTGTTAATGAATGGGGTTCTTATCTATCTGTGCTGGTGCATTTATTTCTCTGATTTGGCACAGTACTGACCATATGAATTTTTTCAATTTTTTTTTACTAATTCTTAAATAAATATTGACGATGATCTGCACTCTAATAGTCTTGCTTAGCCTCGTGATTAAGTTAATTAGAATTAAATATCTCCTTTCTTTTTGTAAGCTAGACTGTAGATGCTTTCACTGCTAGGTTTGGACCACAAAGCCTATAGAATTTTTTGGTGGAATTTGTAATTTGCTAGGATGATTTTCAGCTTTGGTTGAATTTTTGTAGAAAAGGTTTCTTCATTCCTTTTTTTTTCTTTTTTGGGGGAAAAAGAATCCACAAATAAGTTTTCTCCTTGATCTAATTGAAGGAATGTGGATAACAAGATCTACCTCCAGTTGTGAAAATCTCCAGGTACTAGTACGTTAGTGTTGAGGATGTGCTTGAATAATTTGTACTTCTATAGAAGTCAAATAAAAATGTATGAACTTTTGGATTAACTAAATAATTACCCTTTGAACAATCCATTATCTACTGAACATTTTTCTGATAGTTTTATAATCCATACTCTTAGTGGACATGATATTCGCCATTTCTTCTGGTGTGAAGAGTGTTTAGACATTTGTCTTGGTGAGAAGAAGTTCTGTTATAAAATGAAGGCCACTTTGTCTTGATCTAATAATTTTAATAAACAGGATTTCCATTTTGAACACTCTGAATGCAAAAATATTTGTTCATTTCTTCAATACTTGGTAATTAATTGAGATTCAGTACAGTACTATTGTTTTACTGAACAAAAGAAAGGGAATGACTTTGTTTATAATTTTGAGGAAAAAATTGCTAATCATGCAACAGGGTCTATGCCAAGTTATATAGTATAGTGTGATGATTGCTGTTCGTCTGCTTCATATCTGAACAGTTGAGAATTATTAACCCACAACAATCTAGTTTTATTATATGAATTACTGACCCCTACTCTGTCTTTCCAATGTTTTATTTGTATCATTATTTACAGATAATTGGATATATACCTGTAAGCAATTTCCATTTTTTGTGTTTTATGATCTCAGAGTTTTGCCTTAACATTGATAACTTTTGACAGTTGATATTTCTGCAATATTTCTCTAATGGATATTAAATATGTCTTTACCATGGCAATGTGCAGAAAGAGACTTGGAGGCATGTTCTCATTTTGTCATTTCAAAGCTTTGGGGTGATATATGGTCGTTTGAGCACTGCTCCATTGTATGTATTTGAATCGATTGATCCAGGGGATATTAAATCTCCCAGTGACATGCATGAACTCTTCTCGTTTATTTTCTGGACCTTAACCATTATCCCGTTGCTGAAATATGCTTTCATTGTACTGAGAGCTGATGACAATGGAGAAGGTAATGACACTGATACTTTTGGGATTGAAGAATTAAATATGCAACGTTCATCTTGAAATTCAAATAATCTCATGGGGCCTTGCAGGTGGCCCGTTTTCGTTATATTCATTACTTTGTAGGCATGCTACAGTGGGGTTGATTCCAAGTGATAAAGGTACAAGCAAAATTTTGAACCATGAAGAAGACATCTCCTCAAACCCTTCGAAGAGCAAACCAGACAATAAAGCTAGAAGGGTTTTAGAGAAACATAAAAGCAGTCATTACTTGCTGTTACTCCTGGCTCTACTTGGTGCTTGCATGATACTAAGTGATGCAGTTCTCACACCAGCTATATCTGGTTAGCTAATAGATGCTGTTTGACATAATTATTTCAAAGTACCGTCATTGAAATATTCTTACAAGAATAGATTTTCAATCTTATTTTTGCATGCAAATCCAGTGTTATCCGCGACATCAGGTCTTGGACGTTCATTGGCAAAAATATCTGCTAAGTGTAAGATTTTCATTGTATTTCGGAAAAGAATGAACTACTTTTTGTTATGGATAATTTCAAGTTTTATACAAACTAAAATCTGGCTGCTTTTTTAACAGTTTTCTCTTCAGCTAAAATGAAGGACCATGTGGAACATGTCTTGAAGAAATGTAAGTTTAAGTGAACTATGCATATATCCTTCGGAGTTATTTTATGAGTGATGGTTTTGCTTGGGGAACAATTTTACTTTAATTTTGAAAAGTTAGTTGATGTTATATTTCCCCAATTTCTAATTTTGAAATTGCAGAGAAATAGACTTAACCTGTAGAGTGTAGACATTTTATTTTAATGCAATGGCCTTTGTTTGTTTACATTATTGTACTTCAATCGTGTTACACAAACACGTAAAACATTTTTAGCATAACAAAACAATTATATAGTTGTTTCAAAATGATGTTGTAAACCTTACATTCTAATTTTGTGAAGCTGTTATTTCCAGATGTACCAACTCCTGCTGCATGTGCCATATTAGTTTGCCTTTTCACTTTGCAGCATCACGGAACAAAGAGAATCGGGTGCATATTTGCTCCAATCGTCATCACATGGCTTTTCTTCATCAGTGGGTTTGGCCTTTATAATATTATTAAGTGGGATACCAAAATTCTCTATGCAATCTCCCCAGTATACATGATCAGATTCGTCAAGAAAATCAATTTTCGACACTGGAAACTCCTAGGCAGCATTGTCTTATGCATAGCAGGTTGGGTCAGGCTATTATGATGATTCTGAACTGTGGTTGCTTTAACTAACATGCACTTAATTATGATTCCGACTTTTGTGCAAATAGGGTCAGAAGCAATGTTTGCAGATCTAGGTCATTTCTCCAAGAAATCTATCAAGGTAAGAACACTATCTATCTATTTATATGTATTGTCAAGCGAGAAAATATATAAACTTAATAATTAAATGTACCTAGGTGAAAAGAAGATAACAGAGAGAACAAGTTTATTAAGCCTTGGTCATTCTGAATTTCTGATTTTAATACAAAAAAGCATAAAGTTCGATTTGGAAAACAGGAAACAAGTAACTACATAGTTTTCATATAAAATTTCGGATAACTGGAAATATCAATGAACAATATCAAGATAATTGAACAAAATAAGAAGACGAAAATATGGATACACATTTGTTCTTGTGAAGGATGGCTTAACTTAAGTGATGGACAATCCTAATGCAGATAACCTTTGTATGCTTCATATATCCGGTCCTTGTGTTAACTTATGCTGGACAAGCTGCATTCATCTGCAAAAATCTCAGTTTTGCTGAAGCTTTCCATCTAAGTGAATCTATACCTGATAGTAAGATTTGAGTTTTTCTTTTTGTATTTTCCCTCTTTGACTCACCTGAGGATTGACTATTCATATGATAGAAATGATTGATTTTCAGAAAATCTTCAGCATGTATTTGCTGTGTTGTCGCTGTTCGCTTCAGCTGTGGGAAGTCAAGCTACGATAACAGCTGGGTTTTCCATAATAAATCAGTGTCAGGCACTTGACTGTTTTCCCAGAGTCAAAGTTGTTCATACCTCGGAAAAAATATTCGGTCAAGTTTATGTTCCGGATGTGAACTGGTTGTTCATGATCTTGAGCTTAGCATTCACCATTGGTTTACATGATGTCTCAGAACTTGGTAAAGCAACAGGTATGAGTTTGGATTATATTATCTCTTTATCCAATTTCGTAAGATGAATCTGAATTATAATTACATTCTCAATCTCAATAACATAGGTAGTAACAAATAATTTGCTAATCAAATGTATAAAAGATTACACCTCTTTGTGATTTGATTAAATAGAAAAATATTATACTCTCTTCCACATATTACACTTTTTCAATTGAAAAAAGTGTTGCTTTACTCATTTCTGAGAAAAATGACCTTCCATATTGTAGGTTTGGCTGTTACCTCTGGCATGCTGGTGACTACTTGTTTAATGTCCCTCGTAATCTCACTCTACTGGGGGAAGAGCTTCTTAGTATCAGCGTGTTTTCTGCTTTTCTTCGGCTCCATTGAGGCCATATATCTCTCAACTGTTCTGATTAGCTTCTTCCGAGGTGCATGGTGCTTAATCCTCTTATTTTTGTTTTTTATGACAATCATGGCGGCCTGGCACTATGGCACTCTCAAGAAATATGAATTTGATGTTGAAAACAAGGTATCAATCGAGTGGCTTACTGAATATGGCCCTAGTCTAGGTGTCTCAAGGGTACCGGGTATCGGCTTCATCTACTCTGACATAGAGATGGGAATCCCTGCTTTCTTTTCCCATTTTATCACAAATCTGCCTGCTTTTCACCAAGTCCTGATTTTCGTATCTTTCAAGTCCTCACCGGTGCCATGCATCCCTGCAAATAGGCGATACCTTATAGGCCGGGTTGGCCCCAAAGAATACAGGATATACCGTTGCATAGTCCGCTATGGATATTGTGATAATGTCCGAGATACAGATGACTTCGAGGACCAAATAGTTAGCTCGATTGGAGAGTTCATTGCGAGGGAGGAATACGATAGCGAATCACTGAATTCGCCAGAAGGAAGGATGATAGTGCTGGGAAGCCACATGGATGATGGGAATGCATTGATCCCTGTCGATGAAATGTACTCAAGCGTACGCACTCATGACAAAACCATAACAGCAGGTGAGTCGAGAAGGCATCTGGTGGACGTTCCATCGGGAAGTGGTAACCCTCCGGCGAACAGGAAAAGAGTTCGATTCATGCTGCCTCCGAAGAGCCCTCAGATGCGGCCCTCGGTGAGAGAGGAGCTCCAAGAAATAATCGACGCTCGGGAGAGCGGGACGGCTTATTTCCTGGGGCAGTCACATTTGTTGGCTAGGAAAGGTTCTAACTTCTTCAAGAAACTCTTGATCATATCTTATGTTTTTCTTGACAAAAATGGGAGGGAGCCTCCGGTGGCACTCAACATCCCTAATACTGCCCTCTTAGAAGTTGGCACTGTTTATACTATTTGAGGTGGTTATCTGATTTTCTTGTTACTCAACCTTCAACCTAACTAAACACCACCTTGCTCTATATAGTATCTATTGTATGATTTTTTGTCTTTCTGTTACATCTCTGGTAATTATTGTTTTAATTTGGAATATCTAACTTGATCTAATAACAAATGAGTGTGGTCACTCTCTTATTATCTATAATAATTAAGTGTTGTGGCGCCCAACTGTGTTTTTTTTTTTTTTTGGATACCGACACCTTCAAGATTAACCAAAAAGAATATGAACATTCACTTTAACCAAAAAGAGCCTTGTGGAAAGGCTCAACGCAGTATTGGGATTAGATTGACACAGCTAACCACTATTCATTATTCAAGTTTAGAAAACGAAGCAATAAGTGATATCAAAAGATATTAATAGAGAGATATTGAAATTCAAATTTCATGTCCACCAAGTCTATAAATTGAAAGATGGAGGGGAAAAAAAAAAGCACAACCATTCCTCTCTATTTTCTCAAACAATAATCATTGTAATACTTTTTATTTTTTTTTTAATTTCAACTATTTCAGCTATATGAGTAGTCTCATTTGGTTAAGAACATACGAGCGTATAATACTCAATTTGTCCTAAGAGTCCACATTTACTTTAGCATTATTTTTTAACAAATTTTATTAATTTTTGGGTATTATAATATCCTTAGATAATAATAAATAAAGTGTAAAATAATCCTCCCTCTGTCCCACATTTATATTCATACTTTTCATTTTCGTTCGTCCTACACTTATATTTACCACCCAAAAAATACCAACAATCTCAAAAATTATCTTACTTTCAAAAATATCACTTCCACTTAACTCACATGACATACTTTATAATTTATTTATTACCTAAAAAAACTATAATACCCCTTGAAAAGTTAATAAAGTTGATCAAAAAGTACATTTTCTTAAACTCTATATCTACGGTACTGGTGAACATACGTCCGATACTATGAGTGTCATATATGAGTAAAAAATTTAAAATTAAAGTAACTTTTGAAGTTATTGGATACATGTATTGTTTCCTTTATTTTTGGAATATCAATGTTATTGTGGGATACCTTTTTTATGAGACCACAAACTCTCTAGTGATATATCTCGTGTGACGGATCATGAAATAGGCCAGCTATGCATTTATTTCTAAATTAAATAAGTAATTTAAAAAAATAGGAATTTTATCAATTCAGAGCCTGAAAAATGGGTAAACTATCAATTATGGGCTTGAATTATATTTTCTATCTGTTAGGGGGCCTGAATTATGTAAAACTATCAAATCGGGCCTGAACTTAGGCTCTAAATTGTTAAATATGAGATAATATTTGACAAATTCAGGTCTTGAATTGAAAATTTTACATATTTCATGTCTTAAATTGATAGAAAAATAATTTAGGCCCTGATTGATAATTTACCCATAATTTGGGTCTTGAATTGATAAAACTCCTTTAAAAAATTATGTTAGTAAATCCTCATTAATTATAGGAATTCTATAAAATCTTAATTTAATTGAATCTCGTTGATATTTACAAATGCGGCCATAAATTCTTATGAAATTACAAAAATTAAATTTCCTTTGACCTCCACGGTCCATGTCGACAATGAAACTAATTAAATCGAGTAATAGTAGTTGGATTCTTTTTATTATGACATACTGAAATAGCAATGATATGTTTGTGCTTGAACAATAAACATTAATTGGATCAATGAGTCCACCTTAAACCCAACAAGAAAACATCGCATGAGAAGATTTTTTGCAACTAGGCATAGAAAGCTTCACTGGATATTATTTTCTTGAATTATCGAATGATTCTTCCGTTCGGATCGGATAGTGGAACAATCAACATAATTAGAGGTGAAAATAGGTCTGCCGGACTTTGCGCGTTGATAGGTATATGGATCACGCAGTTTTGTGTGAGACATTCTCAATGTAAAATCATTTACGTGTTTGTAATTACTTATCACATTTTTATTAAAGATATTATATTTTTTTATAATATTATCACTTTTTATTTATATTATAAATTATTTATAAAATAGTTCACATCATCCTTATAAGAGTATAACCTTTTATTATAAAAATTATCACCTCTTATTCGTCTCAGAAGCTCATTTGTGATTATCACTTCTTATCCGTTTCAGAAGCTCATTTGTGTGACGTCTTACACAAGTATTTGTCTTTTATTAAATATTTGGTCCAAGCTTGACCTATTAAATGCTATAGTTCTTTTTTTTAAAAAAAATAAAAATTAACCTAACCTTTTATTATAAAGATTATCATTTTAAAAAAATTAACCTAATTTTTTATTATAAAGATTATTATTTCTTAATAAACCCATTTTTTTAAGATAATCTCTCACACGAGTTTTTATCTTTTACTAAATATTCGGACCAAGCTTGACCTATTAAGTGCTATAGGTTTTTTTTTTTTAATTATTTAACCTAACCTTTTAATTAAGCAGGCTATATACGTTAATTATAAAAATTCAAATTAAGCTATAATAAGCAATTACAACATTTCAATTATAACAAAATAAAAAATACATCACAGAAGATTCAAATAAATTCGCCATAATAATAAATTCAAGTCTTAGCAATCTTAACTAACCATCACCATTCGTCGCCAAACAAATAAAGTACCGTTGTCTAAAGAAATAAATATAATCCAGTGGGCTAATCCACTTGGCCACTGTGCTCCAGGTTCGATTCTTTTTTGAAACGTATAGGTGAGGAGTAATAAGGAGGCTTGGAGATAGAAGAGTGTATGTGTGCTTAGTGAACTAACTACTAACTATAACAATTAACTTTGTTCGATAAAAAAAATGCAAATATTCATTCTTCAAGATAATGTTTTCTCGATAAAGATGCAAATATCAAGATAATGTCTTCTGGATCAATCCAACAAAATTGAAAAATATTTATATTAGTTAAGAGACATTTATTACTTAAAAAAATCAAAATTATGTAATATCATGCATCTCTAATACAATTAACTATATAGTAATGAAAAATAAAAGAAAATAGGAAAGCAAATTAAGTAAGAGAAACAACCAAATTAAGACTTGTTGAATGGCGGAAGAAATATGCTTGTTGCGAATCTTTCTTTAAGGGACTGTCGGTAATTTCTTTGCTTAATTTTACTTGATATGTATATATAATATATGAGGGAGGTATATTGGGTAACACCGTCTAAGATTATTTTCTACTTTCGTAATTATTATTTATTAAATTAAATAGTTTCCGAAAAACATTAAATAAAATAAAATAATTATTATTACCCATTGTGCCCTAATCGTGCACCCTTGCACCCAAAATCACTTATAAATTGGTGATTGGTGACCTAATTGTTATTTTACATGGTTGAATTTGATTAATGAAAATTGAGATTTAATATCTCTTTTAATTTTAATTTGTGTTTCGGTATTCAAATTGTCGTTGGTTGTGAAGATCAAGGAAGTAGGTTGCAAGTGTGTTTGCAAGTTGTGGCTAAATCTGTTCCTGCTCTGCTTGTCCGCTCGCCAAGTTCCGACTCGGCTGTCTTCAGGGGAAGATGCATGGTTCTGTTAAAAGCTGGATGCTCTGTACGTATGCAATCCATGCACGTCTCAATTTCCCAAAGACTAGTGGGGAATATAAGGTGGTTGAGATTTCTTAGGATTGGTGTCGTGATGGAAGATCTTTCAAGCTTTCTATTCCTGAGTGGCAAACATACACTACTGGTCCATGTTTCATGTATGGCTTCCCCAATGGAAAACTTCATTGGTTGGTGTTTGATTTGAGTGGCCACCCCTGCTTTGATCTTGCACTCCTCTTTCCAAACGCATTAGTGATTTATCTATGGATGTTGTGGTGGAGGGACATGGGGATGATAAATCCCCAACAACTTGGGTGTCTTGATTCTCCAGTTTAGTTGCTATTGCTTTTCCTTTTCTAGTTATAGTTCTGATGATGCCAGTCTTTCATCCTCACGGGTTTTGTGATGAACGACGACATTCCTATTTAATCTAGCTAGCACTAAGTAAATTATATATTTTCTTAGGTTTATTGTCACAGTAAAAGCTTTTCTTATGAAATTTAAGCAAGAACTTGTTAAACCTCTCAAGAACTCACACACTTGATTATTTGATCACTCATGTTTCACTCACGAATTGATTGATAAACGAAAAATGAAATGAAAGAGATCAACACAAAGATGTATAGTGGTTCGGCGTAAGCCTATATCCACTTTCCTAAGGAAAAGATTTCACTATGATGATGATGAAGATTACAAAACTTACAAGCACACTTATCGAACCCTAACTCTTAATGCTTGAAGAACTGATGATGAGAGGAAGATGATGTATTGACTGATCTTTCTTCTTATATGAATGTGTATCCAATGTTTGGATACCCTCTCAGCCAATAAGAAACGAGCATGCTGAATCAGTTGTAACCAACTGATCCAACCAACAGATTGATGCTTCCAGCTGCTTCCTTCCAGTTGATTCCATTGTCATGTCATCAATCTGATCCCTTTACTTACCAACCAATCAAATGGCTTGATTCTGCTTCTGCATGCAATCCTTTTGCACCTTTAGTCGACCAATACATGAACTCCACGTGTAACATTGTTGTTTCTTCATGCAACACACACATGCAAGTCTATTTCTTCACAGCTTTCATAAGTGTTATTGTGTAGACTTGATTATATATGATAAATTGTGCCAGTAATGGTTGGGTGGCCTTCTCTGGCACAATTCTTTTTGCACACTTTGTGTCCTTCACCCCTGCCAATTCCAACTCGTAATTATTCATGCTATAACCTGTGGAGAATGCAACCAAGGAAGATCTTCAAGATCTTTGCATTAACCATATATGTTTAATTTGCATGTCTACAACACTTATTTTAGTGTAATCAACCCTACTACAAGTTAGAACATTCTACCTGATACTCCCTCCGTCCCACAACAAGAGTGACAGAACTTTTTTGCATGTAGATTAAGGGATATAATATTTAATGGGTAGTTGAGGTGAAAGAAATAATATTTTAAGTAGGTGTATTAGTGTGATGTGTGAGGTTATGGAGAAAGAAAAAGTTAATTTGTGTGGGTCCCTTTTGCTAAAAAGGAAAATGCACCTCTTGTGTTGGGACGGACGAAAATGGTAAAATGCACTCATTTTTGTGGGATGGAGGGAATATTTAATATTCTAAATTTCTAATACTCTAAAAGTTAGAACAGCTCTGGAAGTTTTGGGAAGAAAAAAAGTCTAACTATGTGGATTTGATTTGTACTAGAAGATATTCGAGAGATGGGTGTTAGGTGTATTTTGCACACTCCAATTTAATTCTCAAGTATAAGGATGTCAATTGTAGTAGCAAGTACCCAAGTTAAATTATCGATTCCAAAAGGACAGTCAATTATTTATCTTCTAATTATTACCAACTAATCAGAATAGGGTAACCAATTTCCAAGGTATGAATTTGATTAATAATTTAAGAATTGAAATAACAAATAACTTAATAAATAAAAGTAAAGCAAAGAAGAATAATTTTAGAGTGAAATAAGAGATAATGACAGCTCTAAGGTATCAAATATAATTCAATTGATTTGGTCTCCTAGACTTCTTATTGTTCATTCATGCTATATTAATGAAAATACACCACCAAACCCTATTAACCCATCAAATATGATTCGATTCTAAGCTAATAGTATAATCTGATTAATAACAAAAGACGCGTGAGTAACTTTGAACCTCCTTCCTAAATACTAATAATGCAAACTTCAAAAAACCTTCGGATGGCCAGTTTGACTAATAAATATTTTCTGAAAGTACTACTCAATCTTATTCACTTCTTACTTGAGTTCTTAATTGCATTGTTCCACTAAGAAAATCAAGTATCTAATTTACCAGCCCTTGAAATTATCGTGTTCACGGACAAACTACTATAATCCCTAGCAAATAGACAATATAAATTATGTATGCACACAAGCTAACACAATATACCAAGCATCACGGGCAACAACAATAGAATATTGTGAAGACGTTACAAACATATAAATAAAGTTTGAATCAAACAAATAAATCAGAATATAAATAGCATGAATTCACAATATTTGTCTAAGTGTCCAAATCAATCACCCTAGCCTTCAATCCCTAGAACTGTAAAAGTGTTTTAGCCCATGAGATTACACACACCCCTCATGGCTAAGAATTCCATAACAAATTCAATAAAGAAAGATTAAAGAGAAAGATATAAAACCTCTAGTGTCACGTGGTTTACGTCTTCCCTCCTCCGTCTCTCCGATTGAATTGGCTCTCTCAACTGTATCTTTTTCTAGACCAATGGATAGACGTTGCGTGGTGGATGAAAGGCAGGTGAAGAGTAGTGGTGAAAAGCGGAAGGTGGCAATCTGTCGTGTGTTGTCTCCTCTGTGATCGGTGAATGGTGAGTACGTCTTATACATGCAGCAAAGTGGGCTTCTCAAACTAATGGGCTTCACGCATGGGGCAGTAATTGGTGTCACAAACAAGGTATTTGTGGGCTTATAGTGATGGAGGGACGTGGGCTTTCGAAGGAGATGGGTTTCACGTGTATCAATAGCCTTTTCCTCCAAGTATGAAGCATCTGGACCCACCACTTCTACTAATTCTCCAAGGAATTTCATACAGCAACATGACTGACGTGGCATGCATAGTAATTGATTCAAAATCAATTACTTAGTATGGGCCCCACTTAGTTTTGGTTTACGCCTATTGCTTTTTCTCAAGAGTAGCGTAAAATTCCTTCCATCCATACCAAGATTCTTGCTTCCATATTTCATTAATTCACCCCAAAAAACCTTAAAATCTCATCAATACTCCTAAAATCATAAAAATTATAAAAATGAGAAATAAACTCCATAAATAAAATTAAAATTATGTAATAATTATATTAAAACGGTATACGAAAAGAGCGAATTTTTGTGCTGAACAATGGGTCACTTATAGATGATTATTTTTTTTAGTATATGGAGATTTTGGTGATGACTTATTGGTGATCCAATTTGTCTCTAATATTTGCAGGTCCACTCAAAGGATGTTAATTTGAAACTTGTACAAAGTTTAATTCTCTTGGGGAATACAATGTTCATAATTAACAATAAACAGAATGCATGTTTGGAATGATATTATGCTGGATAGTAAAGTTTTTGTTTTTGGTTATTTAGGATATGTGTTGCCTATTATATACCTCCTCCGTCCCATTTCAGACGGCACACTTTTCATTTTGAGTTGTCCCACAAAAGTTTGCACATTCCTAAAAAAGTAAAAAGTGAACACAATCACCCTTCCTCATATACTTTATTTACAAAAAAATCACTCATACCTAACACACCTAACATACTTTATCATTTATTTATTACCAAAAAATATCATAATACCCCTAAAAATTATCACTTTCTTAATATTCGTGCCGAAAAGAGGGGTGCAAACTTTCTTAGGATGGAAATATCATAATACCCCTAAAAATTATCACTTTCTTAATATTCGTGCCGAAAAGAGGGGTGCAAACTTTCTTAGGATGGATGGCGTATATATACATGTTTATAGTAGTTTTTAATCTCGAAATTTACCATCACTATTATGTGCACGATTGGAAATGTTAGTAAAACAATGAATGTAGAAAAGAAGTTCCAACCAAAATATCTAAATATATTTACAATACTTTATTTTAGAACATTTTTGGACAAATCAAGTATATTAATGCAAGAAGGTTGAAATCTAAATATCAACATTTAGAATATTCATCAATTTAAAAATGTCAATTAAAATTACACGTAGCTTTTTCTTATAAATTTGATCAGTTTTATTAATACGTGGATGATGGAGAAGTTAGCAGAAAAGAAGTTGGAACCAAAATATCTAATATTTAGAATACTCTATTTTACAATTATATATATATTGACAAAAATTACATACATCTTTTTCTTAAAAATCTTAATTTTATTAAAAATATTAATTTTGTGTAATTTTGTGTATTAGATATTTTAAAATTATCATTTAAAATGCGCTCAAACGAATTCGCTGAAACGGTAGTGGTAGATGGGCTAAAGAGACAAAGAATAGTCTCTCTACTGCTACGTAGCCATCTTTTATTCTATGATATCACCTGGCAATCAATGGAACTGCAAGAGGAGTAGTTTACATTTAGAATATTCATCAATTTAAAAATGTCACCAAGAGGAGTAGTTTACATTTAGAATATTCATCAATTTAAAAATGTCAATTAAAGTTATCCGTAGCCTTTTCTTATAAATACGTGGATGACGAAGAAGTTAACAGAAAAGAAGTTGAAACCAAAATATCTAATATTTAAAATACTTTATTTTACAATTATATATATATTCACGAAAGTTACATACATCTTTTCTTATTTTATTAAAAATATTAATTTCTACTTCATCAATATTAGTTATTGTCCCTTTTCTAGTTATATTTAAAAGAAGTTGAAACCAAAATACCTAATATTTAGAACGCTTTATTTTACAATTATATATATATTTATATATATATTTTTTGACAAAAGTTACATACATCTTTTCTTAAAAATCTTAATTTTATTAAAGATATTAATTTCTACATCATCAATATTAATTATTGTCCTTTTATACTTATATTTTTACTTGCTCATTGGGTTTTGATGTCATTATATTTTACTTCTGAGAAATAGTAGAAGAATTATTGTGATAATTTTGAAACAACTCAAACACTTCCCTTCCAATAAACGATCACAATATATTTACATATTTTATTATATCTCTATATATATAAAAGCAAAAGGGCTTTATTAATATACTCCTATTTAATTTCCCGCTAAAAAACTTTTATCCTAATTTTGGTAATTTTATTTAATTCATCACAAGAGACTTTGTCATTTATTATATCGAAATATATGTTATATTTAAAGTAAGTTAATAATTAATTAATAATATTAAATATGGTTAGTCAAAGATATGCACTCATTACTTATGAATTACACGTGTAACAATTTAATAGTATAAAGGTTAGACCCTTTTATATATTTTCATAATAAATTGAGCCCATTTTTTGGTCTACTTTTTGCAATTTTATGGAATCTTAACCGTTTATATTTTATGATTTGATTATAGCCATTTACATTTTTATGTATTGATGATAGATATTTTACATTATATTTTGGTTGTATTTTTTGGCAATCAATCCGTATTATAATTTATAATTTATAAATTAGCGTTTAGGATTTTATGATTTTATTTTATTTGATTATATATATTTTTATTATATTAAATGTATCATCTATATTTTTCTTTGGGTTTGGGGTTTAGTATACCACTTGGTACACATTTTTAAAGAATTTATAATTTAAAAATATAAATTCTGTATAGGTTTTAGGATAAGGGTTTAATGTCTGTATTAGGTGGGTTTATGATTTAGGGTTTTATATGATCCACTTATTTAATTTCAAATTACAAGAAAAAAAAAACATGTCTTAAGTCCTAAATTTCAAATTTTAAAAATTTTGTATTATATTATTTCATGAACAGTTACATAAAAGTTAATAATATATATTTTTATTATATTAAATGTATTATCTATATTTTTCTTTGGGTTTGATATTTAGTATACCTCTTAGTACACATTTTTAAAGAGTTTATAATTTAAAAATATAAATTCTGTATAGAGTTTTAGGATTAGAGTTTAATGTCTGTATTAGGTGAGTTTATGATTTAGGATTTTATATGATCCTCTTATTTATTTCAAATTAAAGAAAAAAAATGTCTTAAGTCCTAAATTTCAAATTTTAAAAATTTTGTATTATATTAATTCATGAACGGTTACATAAAAGTTAATAATATATATTTTTATTATATTAAATGTATTATCTATATTTTTTTGAATTTGGGGTTTATTATAAAGTGCAACGCACGAGTAAATTAGCTAGTATATTAAATATGGCAATCAGCTTGGGATGAAATTATAGGTATTTCCTGACTGCAAAAACTGTGGTCGAAAAATAATTGAAAAGAAAATAAAAATAATAAATTAAGTTATCATTGTTAAAAAAAATAAAATAAAAATTGGGGGTTTTAGAGAAAAGGTCATATCTTCAACAACCATCGATCTTCCTCTTCCGAATCCCATAAGAATTAATTCAAAATCGAAGAGTATGAGTTTCTACATATAAAGGGTTAATTCAATTTAATTTAAGGTCAATTTTTGGCTGACCTCCCTCTCTCATGTAATAAAGGTCATCCGATAACCCGTGGTCAGCAAAGCAAAACTCTTAATTTAATGTTATATTCGAATTAAATATAAAACGACAACGACATTTTTGTGAGTTGAATTGAGGTGATATGCCTTTAATTTTACATGCTCCCATGTTAGAAATAAAACTATAGCGCAAATGAAGTAAGTGACCACTGAACCTGTTGGCCGGTCCTAGCATAATAAGTGTTAGGATGCAGCTCGAGGGACCTGCAGCGATATACGTAGCAGACCTCTTTCTAAAATTAAAATAATGTACTTATTTGCAAAATACATTTGAATTAATTCGTGATCGAAGTAAAAGTAATAACTTTTATAACAATTAACTCTTTTTTTAATTAGTTATTTATCATTTCTCTTTAAAAATAATGTCACTTCTTTATTATACTATAAATTATTTATAAAACAAGTTATTATATCACTTTTATCAATTAAATATTACTTTAACATTATCATTTCTTTTTCATATTATTTGAGTTTCGCCATTTTCACCCTTTATTCCCGTAGTCAAATCCACTAGGGGTGGGCAAAAAAAATTTAAAATAACAAAAGCCGATCAAACCGTACCACATTGCACTGCAGTTAGTGATTTTTTTACCTAAATCGTGATTAATTTTATCGGAGAAAACCGCACCGCTTAAATGGTGCAATTTCGATTTTCATGTAAAATTGCACCACATCGCACTGCACTCTATTATATAAATTATAAATATATTTAATTACACACACACATATATATATACTCCCTCCCTCTCAGGCTAAAAGAGTCATTTTACCATTTTGGTCATCCCACCTAAAGAGTCTCATTTTCTTTTTTGGACACATAGGACCCACCCACACCCACTAATACAATTAAAACATGGGGCCCCACACTCACTAATACAACTACCCACTACACATTAAATAATAATACTCCTTAATCCACGTGCTCAAAAGCAAATGTGACTCTTAAGTTGGGACGGAGGGAGTATATTATATGTATATGTATTATTGAAAAAGAAAAAAGATTTACACAAGGTTTAAATACTTTGGATTGCAATATAATTTTAATATAAGTTGCTGTATGTTATGAATATTTATTTAGATTGTTTATGAAGTTCTAATGATGATTTCATGTATTTAAGATCTTATTATCTAATTTGATAAATGTTGCAATATTTTATTGTTAAGGATGAAGAAACACTTTAAATTAAGCATATACGCATTTTTTTATATATCCGTATGTATTCTAATATTGTTATGTAACTGTATTAATTTTTAAACCGTCAAACCGCTAATCAGTAACAAAACCGTCTAAAACCGCATAATAAATTTTACTCGACAAACCGCAATTTAAAATTAATTGTCAAACTGAACCGCATATAGCAATGCAATTTAAATTTTGACGAAATAACCGCAAAATTACACCCCTAGAATCCACCTAATTAGATGGATTTTATACTTTTGATCATGTACTATGGTATGGGTATACTTCCTCCGTCCCCTTGAAAGGTATCTATTTCACTATTCTTGATATCCACTTCAAAAGCATCAATTTTCTCTATTTAATAAAGAAAATACACAATATGACTCACCCCTTCCCTCTAATACAATTACCCACCTTATCTATAATAATAATACTCATTAATTTACTTGCAAAAAGCAAATAAAGACCTTAGAACCGTTCACGTGCAAACAGCAAATAAGTATCTTTCAAGAGGACGGAGGGAGTAAGTTATAACTATATGTACTATATGCAGCTTAAACAAATGTGGGTATTTTTTTTATTTTGTTTTTAACAAAAGGTAGGTTTTTGTCACTTCAATAATTGAAGGAAAAAGGTGGGCACGTATCTAAGCGGACATTTGAAAGTGATATTCTAACCAATCAGATAATTACAAGGTGGGCAATGAGGATAGATATGTAATTAACTCACGTGAGGCTTAAAATGTGATTTAAAACATGTTTAAAATATGGTAATTACTAATTAGTATATATCTGGAATACACGATGGATCTTCCTGGAAAATCACCCACACTTCCATAAAAATTTTCTTCACGTATCGAAACGTTTTTCTCCAACGACGTTATGTTATCATCAAACCTTAATTTCTTACTTGATATACTATTTTTAAAGTATTTTTTATTGATTAAAATTAATATTTTAAATGAACTTATATTATTATATGATTTTTCTCCAACAACGTTATGTTATCATCAAACCTGAATTTCTTACTTATTTTTAAAGTATTTTTTATTAATTAAAATTAATATTTTAAATAAACTTATACTATTACTAATTAAATATAAAATAAATATAATATAATTCTATTACAAAAAAATATGACCTAAACCCTAATTTTATAAGTTATTATTATAATAATTGAATAATATTACAATAAACCCTAAACCCTAAAACCATATCCCTAAACCCTAAATCAATATAATGTATTTAAATTAATTTTATAAGTTATTATAATAATTAAATAATATTACTCTAAACCCTAAATCATATAATTAAAAATTAATTCGAATTGTATATGAATAATTAACATAATTTGAAAAAATTAATTCAAATTGTTTAGAAATAATTAACATTATAATTTGAAATAATTAAAATTAGAAGTAGTTATGTATTATATTTAATGAAAAAAATAATATTAAGTACACATATAAGGAATCATTTTAAATAAGACATCATTTTAAATTAAATAAGATATCATTATTATGACAAAAAAATCAATGGTCAAAATCTAATATCTTAATTATGATGAATGGATGAGATTAAATAGTATGATGAACGGATGAGATTAAAAAAGGTTAAAAATATTTTAATTTTTATTTTAATTTCAAATTCTAATGATATTTTTTTTGAACTATTCGTACTCGTTTTTTAGGATGTTTATTAATTATATAAGATATTTTCTTATTTCGTAATATTCATACCTGTGTATAAATAAATATCATTTAAAAATTAATATTTTAAAAATTCATTACAATAGTTGTATCCGTCACAAAATCTTTCAGTGATAATGGGTACAATTGATAAAAAATAATAATGTTCACTATCTTAATATTTGAATGAGTCACCCATCCATTATACTTTCAATTAATTATACTCCATACTTTAAAATCATATTTCATCTATTAAAAAATTATGTCAAATTCTGAATCAAACAATCTCATACATGTCTCAAATTAATAAGCAGTATCTCCTAGGTTCCTGTCTCTGTAATTTCCTATACTTGTATTTAAAGGATTAAATTGAAATGCAAGCAAATTTGGTTGTTACACATATATCTTGAAGCTGAGATATTTTATAATTTAAAAGAATAAATAGTTGTTTCCTTCATTTTCAGTGGAGTACCAAACAATGTCTTAACAAATGACGTGGCTTATCTACTTCTCATGTTCCTACATGCTATAACTTTACACTTTTTTTGTTTATTTCAAAATTTATGCATATAATAATATAATATTTTTATGATACCATAAAATTACTGCTTATTTTTTCTATAAAATTTATGCAATGTATTATAAATAATTACTACATTTTTAGGAATGTAAAAATTATTATCGAACCGAAGATATATATATATATATAATACATTTAAAATAATATTTTAATCATTTTTTTTCAAACTATTTAAATAATTTAAATAAATTACAGACCCTTTAAATAATTTAATCAATTTTCAAACCTCTAATTTCAAAAAATTACAATGTGATAATCCTTCAGCATACTTTAAAGGTGGTCATATTTTTTTTTTCACATGAATTAATGAGTATTATTATTTTTATGTGTAGTGAGTAATTGTATATATGTAGTGAGTAGTGAGTCATATGTGAGACCATTTTACTAAAAGAAGAAAATTGATACATTTTGAGTGAACACCCAAAATGATAAAATAAAGATCTTTAGGATGGACAAAGAGGTATATGCAAAAAAAATAAAAAAAATAAAAAAAAATAAATTAAACATTAACTATATATGTCGTGCAACGCACGGGTTATGATGGCTAGTTTTCTTAAATCACAGATAAACTCTAATTAATATTTAATTTGTTATTATTATTTTTTTAGAGATTGATAGATCTGAAGGATATTGTGATTAAGTATCAGAAATGTAGTTAATACTTAATATCACTAATGTTTGTGGGGACTATTAAGAATCAAATTAGTTGGAGAGATTCTTAATTTGTGTTGTGTAGACTGTGGAAGGTCAATTAACTAAAAAATTGTTTTTTAACAACAGAATATTTCGTTGCTAAAAGTCTTAATTTCATTGTTGCTAAAAGTCTTAATTTCATTGTTAAATTGGTTTACCAACGGATTAGCAACGGAATCCTTTGGTAAAATTTTGTTGCTAAAGTGGTGGTTGGTAAATTTATTGCAATGAAAAATTAACTCCGTTGGTAAATAATTTTGTTGGTAATCCGTTGCTAATAATTCCGTTGTTAATTTATATAATGATTCCCTTGCTAATCCATTGGTAATTAGCAAAGGATTGAATTTCATTGCTAAAATAGAGAATAAATCCGTTGGCATTCCGTTGCTAAAACAAAAATGTTATTTTTGTTGCTAATCCATTGGTAATTACCAACGAATTGAATTCATTGCTAAATTCGGTTGCTAAAAAATATTTTTTTTGTAGTGGTTAATATTTCCTTATTAACATTTTCTCTCATCATAAATTTATTATTCTTTTGTACTATAAATATAATTCATCAGTTAATATTTTAATATTTATTTATTATTTATAAGAGTATAAATTTATTATATTAAAGATGAAATTGTTATAATAATAATAATAATCTTCTTTGTCCCTAATTCTACACAGGTTTTCTTACTTAAGATGATACATTGAAGTTTATAGTATATATGATTGAAGTTTATAGTATATATGAATTAATGATAATTTAAATAATTATGATATATTCATACAATTATGTGTAATTAAACATAAATTTAATGTATAATTTTAATCATTATTTATTTAAATTCTCCCATATGACAAAACAATACTTATATGTTGCAATGACCAAAAAATCAATGGCCAAAATCTAATATCTTAATTATGATGAATGAATGAGATTGAATAATGTGATGAACGGATGAGATTAAAAAATATCAAAAATATTACTCCCTCCGTCCCGAACTTATATTTACTGCTATTGTAGATACGGAGTTTAAGAAATATTGCTTTTTGACCAACTTTATTAACTTTTTAGGGGTATTGTGGTGTTTTTAGGTAATAAATAAATTATAAAGTATGTTATGTGTGTTAGGTGGGGAGTGATATTTTTTAAATTAAGATAACTTTTGAGGTTGTTGGTTGATGTGGAATTTTCTTTTTTGGGTGATGAACATAAGTGTGTGACGGACGAAAAAGAAAAGTGTGAACATAAGTATGGGACGAAGGGAGTATAATTTTTTATTTTAATTTCAAATTTTAATGATATTTTTTTTGAAATATTCGTACTCGTTTTTTTTAGGGTGTTTATTAATTATGTAAGATACTTTCTTATTTTGTAATACTCATACCCTTGTATAAATAAATATCATTTAAAAATTAATATTTTAAAAATTTATTACAATATTTGTATCCGTCCCAAAGTCTTTTAGTGAACGATAGGTTTTGGCCTCCCTCGAATTAGTCGGTATATGGATCGAATACCGGTGCATAAAAAAACTCGTAAATTACTCATACTCATTTAATACTATTTTTAAATTATTTTTTTATTGATTAAAATTAATATTTTAAATGAACTTATACTATTACTGATTAAATATAAAATAAATATAATATAATTCTATTTCAAAAATATGACCTAAACCCTAATTTTATAAGTTATTATAATAATAATTGAATAATATTACAATAAACCCTAAACACTAAAACCATATCCCTAAACCCTAAATCAATATAATGTATTTAAATTAATTTTATAAGTTATTATAATAATTTAATAATATTACCCTAAACCCTAAACCATATAATTAAAAATTAATTCAAATTGTTTAGGAATAATTAACATAATTTGAAAAAATTAATTCAAATTGTTTAGGAATAATTAACATTATAATTTGAAATAATTAAAATTAGTAGTAGTTATGTATTATATTTAATGAAAAAATAATATTAAGCACATATATAAGGAATCATTTTAAATAAGACTTCATTTTAAATTAAATAAGGTATCATTATTATGACCAAAAAATCAATGGCCAAAATCTAATATCTTAATTGTGATTAATGGATGAGATTGAATAATGTGATGAACATATGAGATTAAAAAAAGTTTAGTAATCAAAATCAATGATATAGATTAAAAATTGGTTCAATTTTAACTTTTAGAGTGTGTTTTATTATATATATATAAAGAAGATACAAGAAAAAACATATAAATATATATAAACCCGTCAGTTCTAACATTTTAGTATTATGTGTTAGTATAAAATATACTAATTATATTCTAAATTATGATAAAAAAAAAGGATAAATTATAATTCTATTTCCGATAACTTTTTCATCCAATTTACTAGTGTGGCTGAATCGCGTTTCAACTTAAATTTACCAGATAGAATATGTTATAAGTCGGTTTTATATAATTAAAGTAAAAATAGTCTTCTACCATAGGTTTGTTTTCGGTTTTTAATATTCATTCTAAAATATGTTTTATTGTTTTGAATTTTGGTAGGGAATATTTTAATTTTATTTCATTAATGTGTAAGAGATATATGAATATAGGTAAAATTGTAATAATTGATGTGAGAGATAAAATGATCTTTCTTATATTCCCTCCGTCCTGTCAAAAGAGGAGGATTTTTTTTTCGTTTAGATTAAGGAGTATTATTATTTAAAGTATAATGAGTAATTGTATTAGTGGGGGTGTGGACCCCATATTTTAATTGTATTAGAACAAGGGGTGTGTATGTCCCATGTGTGTTAAAAAGGAAAGTGGACATTTTGAGTGGGACGACCAAAATGACAAAAAGATCCTTTTTAACTGGGACGGAGGGAGTATAGTGAATGAATATTAAATGCGAAGATAGAATGTGTAAAAGGAGTGAGTTAGAAATTAATAAGGCTGGTAGGTATCACTAATATGAGTGAGGTTTGCGTGCGCCCGTGGGCCTTTAGAATTTAGTATTATGGATAAAGGTACATTATTTTGTTCTAAAGGATATACACTTTAATTAATAAGGTACACAATTTTGTTTTAAAAGGTATACATTTTTCATTATATTTTTTTTTCCTTCACAAAATAAAGGGTATACATATTTATACTAAAATGTATACAATTTAACACAAAATTCTAAATGCACACGGAGTGTGCTTCCGTGTGCCCGGACTCACACAAGTTTTTGCCTTGTAAAATAAATGGTACACATTTTTATACTAAATGGTATACAATTTAACACAAAATTCTAAAGACACGCGTAATGTGCTTCGTGTGTCCAGGCACACACAAGCTTTTGCCCACTAATATAATATATAGTGGTTTTAAAATTATTTATATAGATTTTGAAAGTTAAAATCCAATTTTTTTTAAAAAGAACGAACATCGGTATTTTGTCCTATTATAAGATTATTATGTAGTGCTAATTAAAATATGGCAAAAGCTTCTGCGCCCCGGGATATAGAGGATATTCCGTGTTTCATGTGAACAAAATCCTCCCTCCTATATTCTATTTAAACATATGAATTGTTAGGGATTTAAATTATAAAGAGATACGAAAATTGCAAAGACGCAGTAATTAATAATAAAGAGTTTTATTATATAGGTGGAGAGAGATTATTATTTTTTTAGGTTTATAAATAAAATTTGATTTGATTTTTATTTGACCTAATCATATAAATATTCAAATAAAATTTATGTGTTTATCACTAAATATTAATTAGTAATTATTAAATTAAAATTAATTAGGTGACGATACATCATTAGAATTTAAAATCTTTTTTAAATTTAATCATGAAAAAATTATGACAACGTTAAAAAATCAAAGATTAAAAATTAATCCTAATAATAAAAATCCGAATTAAAACAAAAAAAATTAAGTAAATAGAAAAAATAATCTAAAGAGAAATCATAAAAAAATAATAAAACTAACTAAGAAAAAAAATTATTAACGTAAAAAAATAAAAGATTAAAAAACTACATACTAATAAAAAATTTAAAACAAAATAATAGAATTAAAAAAAATAATAATAAAAACAAAAGTTAATCAAAAGAGAATTTAAAAAATAAAAACAGCAAAAAAAATTTAAAAAATATAAAAATATATATCGCATCCATATTCAATCTTAGAATAAACTTATTTATATATCATTAAATTTTAATGTTGGTGAAAATATATTAAAAAAATAAAACTAATAAAATTTTTTAAAAAAAACCGAAAGATAATTAATAAAAACTTTGCACCTGAATTTCGCTTCTTTTCACCTAAGGCATGATGTCGGCCTATCAGATTGTTCGAAATCTACTCTCGAAAAAACAAGATTAGTGATTGTCAGCTAAATTTCTCTCTTCAGTTATGTGAGGCCTCCTTACGATTTATCTCCTTCACCAATCTCCAGGTCAAGAGAGGTGGGACCCTAATGGTGGGTTACACCGTTCAGTTATGTCAAGTGGAGTGAATGTTATTAACCATGGAAGAGAAAGAGCTCGGTACGTTGGGATGGGTCGTGTGGGGTTCATGAATCGAAAATAAAAAATAAACTTATTATAAGAAATAAGAAAATAAAAAGAAATCATAATAAAATTAATTAAATAAATTTGCAAAAGCATGAAAATTGAAATTAATAACGTAAAATAAATTAAAAACATTACATACTAATAATAATAGTAAAAAAAAGAATTAAAACCAAAAAAAATAATTAAATAAAAAAATATAATCAAAAGTATTACATATTAACAGTAAAAATACAGAAGTAAAACAAAAAATAAAATAATAATAATAAAAGGAGAACATAAAAAAATATGAAAGAAACAATAAGTAAAATATAATCAAAAGTGAAATCATAAAAAAATTAATTAAAAAATTGTAAAAATAACCATGAAAAATTAAGTTAATTACATAAAAAACCCAAAAGATTATAAAAGTACATGCTAATAATTTAAAAAAATGAAAAAAAAAACAGAAGTAAAACCAAAAAAATAATTTAAAAAATATAAAAGAAACAACAACAACCACAATAATAATAATAATAATACTTTTCTTTAAAATTTGAAGAAAACTTTTGTTTGTCGTGATAAATAAATTATATGGGTAGAACGAATGAATAAAGAGTTTTATTTATATGTAGAGATGAGATAAATTTTCTAAATCTTATAGTAAATATATGTATTTATCTATATTATTCTTTAATGGAAAAATTATTACTAGGTATACATTTTGTACCCCTAATTACTATTAGATATATTAATTTAAAATAATTACTATCACATATAAAATATTATAGTAAAATACCAAATATAACCCTAAATCCATACACTTTTAAACCACAAAACCAAACCCCCACCCACCGCCGGACCATCACCGGACCACCGTCGGACCGTCGAAAACCTGCTGCCGCCGCCGGACCACCTTATTTTTTTGCTGCACACATTTTTTTATACTGCACACACTGTTTTTACTGCACACACTTTGTTGCACACAACATTTATGTGCAGCACATTGTATGAGTAATATTGAAATATCACTATATATTTTTGTAGTTAATAGTAATATTTTTATATGTTTGTATCTCATAGTAATTAAAGGTTTTTTTTTGTACCTAGTAGTAATCATCTCTTTTAAATTAATACTGATTTGATAATATTCTATTAAATCTTAAAATAATATATGTATTTATCTACATTAAATTTTAATTAATAATTGAAATTTTTAATTATAATTAAAAATTAAAAAATTGAGATTAATTCGGGTAATGACACCTCATCAAAATTAAACTCTCCTTCTACGTTAAATTTTAGTTAATAATTAAAATAATTAAAATTTTTAATTATAATTAAAAATTAAAAAAATTGAGATTAATTTTAATAATGACACCTCATCATATATATATATATATATATATATATATATATATATATATATATATATATATATATATATATATATATATATATATATATATATATATGAAAACACGAAAAGATAGCAAGGGACCAAATGTTAATTAGGGGGGACACAAGTTTATTAATTTAGAAGTGAGGATCAAATTTAGTTGAATATACATGTTAAAGTTTCGGATTGAATAAAAAATTAAGAAAGTGATTAGGGTATAAGCGGTTGTATCAATTGAATTGGTACAATCTTGGTTCTCACCCTTCTTAATTAATTCCTGCTCCTTCATTAATGTTGTTTTTTATTTTATTTTTAAATTTATTTTATTTAAATGCCTATATACCCTAAACCATAGACCCTAAACCATAGGGATAAATTATACCTTAAACCATAAGGGTAAAATTACAATTATACCCTAAACCCTAAGGATAAATTATACCCTAAATCATAAGGGTAAAATTACAATTATACCTTAAACCCTAAACCATAGGGATAAATTATACCATAAACCACAAGGGTAAAATTACAATTATATCCTAAACCGTAGGGATAAATTATACCCTAAACCACAAGGGTAAAATTGCAATTATATCTCTAAAATTAAAAGAGAAAAACACATACTGAAAATAAAGGAGATTGTATTGGGGTTGTACCAATTAGAGGTTCTACGCATGTCTCATTTACCATTTTGGTTGCCCCACCCAAAAAATCTTATTTTCTTTTTTGGACAATGGATCCACCCACACCCATTAATACAATTAAAACATGGGCTCACACATTCACTATTACAACTACTCACTACACATTAAATAATAATACTCCTTAATCTACGTGCCCAAAAAACTTATCAATATTAATATTATATTGAATAATATTATTCAAGGATTACAAAACGAAATAAATTTTATTTTTCGTTTCCGTTGGAACTGATATGAATGTCCGAATCTGAAGATTTAATATTTGATGTATGGGCACTCCGGTTTGGAAGTATGAGAACGACTGTCTTACCTCATTTGTAATTTGATTAATATATTTCCAATATATTCTGATTAAAAATGGTTTTTAATCCAGTTAATTAACAATGGTCTGGTATGAGTTATCAATTACACGGCATATTTTTCTTGTGGGAACAGCAATTTAACAATTTGAATGAATGATTGTGAACGAAAATAAAGCAATATTTTGATTAATTTTTTTCTCCCAATTTCTACAGTATTTGCCTGTTGAAATGGATCAGATCAGATTCGAAGAAAGGAAAGAATATACACAAAAGGCAGATTCGGTATTTACAGCAAAAGTTGTCCACCGCCGCTAGACTGAAAATTCCGGCGAGTTCATACTCACTGCAGTTGGATTCTGCTGACGAAAGGGTGGCTCAGTAGCTGCGTTGCACTCCATCGCTTACTCGAATCCTTCTGTAAACAGCTCTCGATAAAGCTCCTGAAATTTTCCGACGTACCTTCCGGCAACGCCGGAGGCTCTCCGAAGCATATGGCGCACATTAGCGTCGCCCAGTCGGGTCTCTGACCCGGCGCCAAGTACGGAAAGTGACCCATATACAATTCCAATAGGGTTAAGCCCAAGCTCCAAATATCGCCGGCGTACCCGTCGTAGTTCGACCCGTATGTTTCCGGGTCAAATCGCTCCGGACTCATGTAGGCGCACGTACCGACGTAGGAACTGCAGGGATCCAGCGTTCTCTGCATGATTTTACTCACTCCGAAATCGGAGATCTTGACCTCCATATTCTGATCCACCAGAATATTCGACGGCTTCAGATCGCGATGAATTATCATGTGCGAATGCAGATGTTCCAATCCGGTCAACACTTGGCGGCAGATCTTGGCGAGGAGGTTCTCGGTGAAAACGACGCCGTTCTTAAGGAGGTTTTCGAGGGTGCCCATATCCATGTACTGCATACAGATGGCGATGTCGCCGCCGGGGATGTCGAAGACGCCGTGGCACTTGATGACGTAGGGCGAGTCGGTGCGGCGGAGGATGGAGACCTCGCGGAGGCTCTGGCGGCGGAAGGCGGGGTCGCTGTCGCCGTGGACGACTTTCAGGGCGTAGATGGAGGATGTGAGCTTGTGGCGGACTTTGTACACCGTGCCGCCGTTGCCGTGGCCGAGGACCTGGATTTTTTCGAGGTCGGAAGCGGAGATGGTGGCGGAAGTGGTGGTGGTGGTGGAGGCGGCGGCGGCGGAGGGAGGGAGGAGGGGAGGGAAGCGGGAGCGGCGTTCGGAGGGCTCGGGGAGGGGAAGACGGAGGTTGAGCTGGCGGCGATTGCGGACTAGGGCCATGATATAAGGTAAGAAGTGGAGCGGAACCAAAATAAGGGGTGTGAGGGGTATATAATTGGAGCATGTGTAATGGTGGGTGGAAGGGTGGTGGAAGGGGGATTTTTATGGGACCCACACCCCTAAGATTTGGTTTTATCAATAAACCTTGTCCCTCCCAAATAAATTACTAAATTATTATTGTAATGCTCACCCCATTCAGCGATACAATTTCACATTGTTTTACAGTTTTACTGTACTCCATCCGTACCGTGCAAAAGTTTATTTTTATTTTTTGCACGTGTATTTTGAAATATTATTATTTAATGTATAGTGAGTAATTATATTAGTAGAAGTGTGAGCTCCATATTTTAATTGTATTATAGGGGGTGTGGGTCTCATGTGTATAAAAAATGAAAGGAGATCATTAAGGTGGGACGACTAAAATGGCAAAAATGAACCTTTTTGGTGGGACGGAGAGAGTATTCGGTTTAATGTTTAAATCGATTTACGGTGTGTTAACTAGGGGTGATCACGGTGCAATTTGAGCAGTTTTTCGACGAAATTTAAATTGCCTTGGTATAGGCGGTTCGGTTACACGTTTAGTTTTAAACCGCGGTTTTTCAATTATAATTTATCGATCGATTTTTAGCAATTTGACGGTCTATTTTTGCGGTTTAGCGGTTTTAATAATAAGATAGAATATAACTATATAAATAATATATGAAACTTTAATATAGATAAATATGCATGTTTCAATAAATGTATTATAATAATCCATGATAACAATTACAAAATGTATAATTCTAAACAAGTCTAAAATGTCAATTTCTTAGTAAGAACTCTTTTTTATTTTAAATTTATATCATCTCATTCTAATTATAAATTTAAATGTCTCTATAGAGTTTAAATAAGTAATTATCATGAACGTTTTTCTAAAGTTATCATCATTTTTTAGAAATTTAACAATCATAAGTTTTGACAATGAGCAAAGGTTTATAATAGTATAATAAATTGAGATTTCAATATTTAAATAAATTTAAATCACATACATATAATATAAATATACATAATATATGTATAGGCGATGCGGTGCGGTGCAATTTTAAGAAAAAATCAGAATTGCACCGTTATGGCGGTGCAGTTTTCTCAAATATAAATAAACTGCGGTTTATGTAATTAGATCATTAGTGGCGGTGCGGTTCGGTGTGGTTCGGGCGGTTTGAGCGGTTTTGAAAATTGGATGCTCACCCCTAGTGTTAACAATGTGGTTTCCTTCTAATTTTATACTTTCTCCATCCCGTGTTAAGGTTCACGTTTTTCATTTTGAGTTATCCCAAGTTAATGTTTACATTTCCTTTTTTGTCATGTTGGGTCCACACAAAACAATTAATTATATTATGTAGGACTCACACACAAACTAACACAACTATACACTTTACAATAAATATTACTCCCTCCGTCCATCCTAATAGTTACATATTTCTATTTAGGACGTCCAATCCTAATGGTTATATTTTCCTTTTTAGCATATGTGATCCACATAAATTAATTAATTCTCTCTCCATGGACCCACACATCCCACTAATACACCTACCCATTTTACATTAAATTATTATTTCTCTCATCCCAATACACATTAAAATATACTATATTCATTAATCCTCGTGCAAAAAGCAAACGTAACTATAAGGACGGGACGGATGGACTATTTCTTTCAACTCACTTTCTTAATCTCCGTGCAAAGAGCAAACGTCAACGTTAACGCGGAACGGATGGAGTATACCTTAGATATTATTAGAGTGTTTAAAATAAGAGGGACCGCATGATTTACAAATGTTTATGATTTCGGGAGACTAACTCTTCGATTTAAGGCTGATCCTAATAAGTATTGATGTGAGTCGAATTTCTAAAACCCTTGGGAATGTTTGGTTAAGGAATGAAATTGAGATTTTGGGGTTTGAAAATCTAATAAATAGTGATATATGTTTGTTTTGAGTTTTTAATAGAGTAAATTTTACTTTTATGTCAAATCAATGTATAAGAATATATTAATTTATAATTAAAAAAGAGAGGAGAGAAGAGAGATAAAGATATAAGAATATTAAATGAGGAGAGAGAATATAAATTAAGGATTTGTAGGTGTATAGGGGTGATTTTGTGTGAATTTTGAAGTCCATTTCCAATTTTAAAAATCGAAAACAAACATCACCTTAAATTTTGTCATAATTTAAAGTTAAAATGAGCAAGAATGTGAAAGTCGAAAAAAATGGTAAACTCGATCAAATCAATATTAAAATGAGTAAGATCGAGAAAAACAAAAAAAACAAAAGTACACAATAATTCGCTCGAGTATTTGTGCACTGTCGAGTTTTCCTACTTGATTAATTGTTTTTTATAAAACGAAAAAAAAAATGTGAAAGCAAAAAAAAGATCAGAACGAATATTTTCGGGTATTCTATGTACTCAACTCACGACGGATACATGTGGTGATGGACTAATACTTTTATTTTCCATAAATAAAATATTGTGATAATCTTAAAGATCTCAACCGTTGGAACACACATATAGATGTGGGCAATCTTATCAGGTTACTATTAATCATTAATTTAGCATGGCCGCCTAATAATAATAAATTATAAACAGGACACCTAATAATATTAATTAATATATATTTAAATTAATAGACATTGAGGTGGTACGTGGAGCAAGTGGACATCTCATTTTCTTGTTAGTGACCTGCAAGTTGTCTTGGAGTACAAACAACTTGATTTCTATTAATGCACTTTCTCTAATATCATAATACTACATTTCTACAAATTCATTATTTCATAATTTCCCATCTTTCCAGATAGGTTAAGTTTTCCTTCAACCCTCTCCACCTACCCACCCACCCTCAAAAAATGTGATAGGCTACTTAAACAAGGTGCCACACTTTAATTTTACATGCATGTATAGATATATTAAAGTTTTTTTTTTAAAAATTTTACTTGGGGAAAGTGTGTCGATGGACTGCAAGGACAAAAAAAAAAAAACTGATATCCTAAGAGAATTGTGAGAAGAATGAAATGTAATATTAATATTTTAATACAAAGGATACTCAAATTAAAAAAATAAAAAATGATAGGGACTATTGTAATCCGTAAGTATAAAGTTCCCCCACTAAAAATCCGTCACTATTTAGTCATTATTGTAATTCGTCACAAATTCTGTCACTATTTCCGTCACAAAGCAATTTCATCACAAAATTCGTCACAATAGTGACGGATCCATTACTATAATTTACTAACGAGTAAAACAACGACGGAGCCTTTTCCGTCACTAAATCTGTCACTATCCGTTACTATCCATCAATAACGGGTGATTTTTTTGTAGTGATAGTAAATTATTTTATAAATAACTTATAGTGTAAAATAAAAATAAAAATATTATTAATAAAAAATAATAATATTATCTTTAATAAAAAGTATTAATTATTTAAAAAAATAAAAAAAACGTCTCACAAGTCACTTGAGTGTTCAGTACAACGCAATTTGTGTTTTTAAGGATCTTCTATTATAAAATTAGGTATAAAATTTTAGAGTCCAACAATGGTGTATCTGAACAATTATAATCATTAGGTTAATATATAAATTAATCTCCATCATTAAAAAAGATTAAATAATTAATTTTTTAAAAAATAAAAAACTACCCCACTACCTATTTAACTTATAAATTTTGGGTGCAAGGGTGTACCAGGTGCACCCAGAATAACCCAAAATTTTATACTACAATATTATTGTAACGTATGTAGATAAATGATACATAATTATAAATTCCTAAATCTTAAATTATGAAGTACGTAAATATTTTTATATTTTTATCTTATGATAAAAATAAGAGAATTTATATGGAGTATTAGTTAATTTCAGCTGTTTCTTGTTGTTAAACAAGTCGATTAAAAAAAAGGCCTTATAATTTTTTATCTGGAAAGAGATAATATCGCATGTAATCCATAAGTATGTTTTGGAATAACATTGCATTTCGTTATTCATGTTTGATACTAAATTAAAAAGGTTAATTTTTTTTTTTTAACAAAAATGAATTCAGTACGTAAGAATTATGAGATAGAACAAGATTTAATCCCTTTTAATCTATTTATAAGTTTTATTAATCAAGAAATTAACTTTCTAAACTAAACCCACTCAACAAGTGTATAAATATTTATCGAACAAATTAAATCCTTTTTTTTATCCAACCTTCTGGGTTGCTACCTTTTAAGTTGTGGAAGCTGCGTTACACTTGGTTTTACTGAAAGACACATTTCGTTTAATTAATTACTGTATTTTGTCTTTATAGGGTTATAATTATATTATCAGTCTAAAATCTCGTGCAAGTTCGGTGTACAAGTAGATTCGTGCATTCAAATTAAACTTGATCCAATTTAAAAAGTCATAAATATATATGACTCGTCATATTTTATTTTTTTAATCGGTCATGGTGGTTGTTATTAGTACATTAATTTACTAATCACTTGTTAGAGCGATCAGAATGAGTTGGTAGGGCGATTTAGCCCACAACCCACCTTATGATGAGCCCAAGTAGGGCGGACTATCAGTGGGGCGGGCTATGGATTAGTCCACACACTCTACCTCCTACCCACGTATGATCTACCCACTCCTCACCCACCTATCACCCAACCCCCACTCACCCCCCAATTTTTTTTTTTAAAAAATATTTTAAATTTTAATATTTAAATAATAAAAATATTATTACCCAACTCTACTCTTACCCTACCCCACCCACCCACCCCCCAAATTTTTTTATTATTATTTAAATATTAAAATTTAAAATTAAAAAAAATTAGGGTGGGGGCTGGGGGTGGTAGGGGTAGGAAGTAGGGTTGGGTAATAATATTTTTATTATTTAAATATTAAAATTTAAAGTTTAACAAAAAATTAAATTTGTCGGGGGTGGGGTGGGGTGGGGTGGGTGGGGTGGGGTGAGTTGGGTGATAATATTTTTATTATTTAAATATTAAAAATTAAAAAAAAATTTGGTGATGGGGTGGATAGGGGGTAGGGTTGGGTGATAATATTTTTATTATTTAAATATTAAAATAAAAAAAATAAATTTTTTTTTGGGATTAGGGGTGGGGGGTGGGGTGGGTAGGGTTGGATTGAGTAATAATATTTTTATTATTTAAATATTAAATTTAAAAGTTGTATGTCACTTTTTTTTAATTTTAATTTATAAAAGTGAGTTGATATTGGGTTGGTGGGGCGGTGCGAGTTAGCCCACGCTTTAGTGGTTTGAAGTGGGGTGGATTTTTATGGGGCGGGTTAATTTTGGGTTGAGAAATTAGTAGGTTAAAGTAGGTTGGAGCAGGTTGACCCAGTAGGCTCAACTCATTTTGACAGCTTTATCACTTGTACTTCAAGATTATTCTTCAAATTCCCTTATAAATCTCTTAATTTGTTTTTAAAATGAATCGAACGTGGATCACTCACTTGAATAAGGAGCTCCATGACCAGGTGAGCTAATCCACCTAGTTTGACTCCGTCATAATACGTATAATCAATTTATAATAATATTTATAATTAAGTCATAAATATATATAATCGAATTATAATTATAAACCATTATTTATTTATTTTAATAAAAAACAATCGAGTTAAAACTTGTTTTCTAAATTGGACATTTTAACTAATATATCCTTAAAAGTGAGATTAAAAAAAAAACTAAAAAGAAAAAATCACTTACACCCATTACTTCTTTTATTAATCAGTTACAGTCTTACAAAACCAAAAATTTAAAATTCATTCATTGAGTGTACAACTGAGCAGCTTCGATGGTAATAGTAATTTCGTCGATCCCAAATGTTCTCATGAATAATATTTTGAGTGGTCATTCTAAAGGTACTAATTTTATTTTTTAATAAAAGAGCTCACATATAATCACAATTTACTACTAATACAATACTCACCACACATAATATAATAATAATACTTTTTAATTCACGTATAAAAGTTTTTTACACGAGAACTTTTGTGTAGACAAATGGAGTAATATTTATGATTCATGTGTTTGACTAACTTCATGCTCGGCTTATCAAGTTATATGGACTTTGGTCAAATGCATTTTTCTAGTCTATGGTCTTGTAGGTTTAATACTAACTAATTAATTAATTTGAAACTTTCTAATCGAATCTAGTAATATAATACTTAGTAATTTATTTTGACTGATTTTTTAACTTTTTTTTTATAAGAAATTATTCGTTGAACTAAAGTTAATTCGGATTACTGTCCAGTGTTCAAAATTATTAAAACTAATCAACTAATTAAAAAAAATCAGTAAAAAATGAGAAATGAAAATAAATTTATCCAGCAGCTCGCGATCTTGTATTAAACCATTTAGAAAAATATTTACTATTAAACCCTTAAAACTATACAACTATGTTTGTTTTGTATATTATTCTAAGTTTTATGTTTAATAAATTCTTTATAGACAAATTTTCTTGTGAGACATTATATTTGTGAGATGATATGTGAAACTTGTTAAAATATGTCTATTATATTGATAAAGTATGCTTAATGATTGTTAAAGTATGTTTTTCAAAGTATGATAAATAATGAATTAAAGTATGATTTTAGAGTGTTATAATATGATTAATTATTGACATACTTTTACTACAAATAAATATACTTTACTTGTATAATATTCATACTTTAATAATGAGTCAACCCGTCTCACAACCATCTCACAAAAAATCCGTCTCACAGAATTTCTCTTTTTTCTATATATATACACCTACAAACTTTTTAATCTTTTTCTCACTTTACCATACATCATTTCTCTCATTACTTATTGTTCTTTTCCTATAGCTTATATCTCTTATCTTAAACCAATAAATATATTCAAACACATTAACATGATATAAAATTTGAATTATCCTACAAATAAAAACATTAATTATCATTATTCATTGATTTAATTATTTATTAAATCTACCAACTTAAACCTGCAAAACAAATAAAGCCTTATGACACTTTGAGTTGATTTAAGAATTAAATTTGACACTCATCCACTTAAAAGGTAAAACCTCAAATGAAATAGGTTAACTCACCCAAACCCTAGCTCCATGTGGCTACCTACATTGGTACATCGATCATTTAACTTAAGATAAGTTTTAAATTATGTAAATAAAAATTCGTAGTAATTAACTGTATTATACGCAGTCGTGTGAAATGTGCAGATGGAGTGTAAGTTGATTAAATAATTGAGTAATAATAAATGAATGGAGAATTTTGGGTGCATACCATTTTTGAGGTTTGACGTACCGACGCAATTCATTTTTTCTCCGAAAGAATTGATGGACTGGAAAATGACCTGACCCGATTCAATGAATACCGCCAAAATTACCACATCACCCCCCACTTTCTCTTTCTTTAAATTAATCAAATTATATTATCTATCGTTTTTGTAGTTATATAGCCGCCTCCCCGGCCTTCGTCATATATATTTTGAGCAGCGTTTGATAATTTTATCCACGGAATTGGGTAAAAGATAATGAGCGAGACTCTGTGCACTCGAGCGCACGGAGCACATTCCGTGCGCTTTGCAATTTCCATGCCCCTTTACAATTTAAACCCCTAGCAATACATTGTTTTAAATAGAATTGGAGGGAGAGGTTTGTGTTCACATCGGGAGACGGAGTATCCCTCCGTGTCCCCGGTGGCGTAGGAGCTTTTGCCAAAGAAAATTATGTGAAAAGAATTTGAAATAACCACTATCAACCTAGAAAAATCTTTCTTTGTCCATGTCCTGTAAAAACATAAAAAATGATAAAACATTTGAGTATCTCTCCTAAATTACTTTCTATAATTTTGCAGTATGTATCAGTAAATATTTTTCATCGAAATTACATGATTTAATTTAAATTAAAAGAATTATAAATATAGGAATAAAATACCGTTTTTGGATGGGCCAAACATGGTCCGAATAGACCATTCTAAGGTATGACTCGAATACATGACACCATGAAACGAATAGAAGAAATCAATGGTGATATTTCAATATGGCCTGTGATGAAGAAATAGCTAGAAAATGATCTAGTTTTAGCTAGTTTTTATATACTCATTAGTATTTCTTTTAGTGATTAATTTCTTGATTTTGTGGGGAGAAAATTATTGATGGAATTTGCAAGATTTTGAGCTAAAATGAACTATATATTCTATTATAAGGGGATGGAAAAAATTAAAATGACAAAAACGATAAATGTACGCAAGCTGAAAATTCCAGTTAAATTAGTGGCGGCCCAATCACTCTTTTATGGCCCAATTCTCACGCATGGGCCTATAAACCATTTGCTTGATCACACTATTTCTTTAAAATTTTAAAAGAAACTAGTATAATATTATACTGATTTACTATATGCGGGTTTAAAATCATAATCGTCTTGCATAAATTTAATTTGTTTAAAAGAGTCTAAAGAAACTTAATTTTTTTAAAAATAGCTCTATAACTTTTAAATTTTTACAAAAACGATCATTTCTACTTTAAAATATCATTTTTTTTAATTTCATGAGATATGATTGAGTTTTAATAAAGTTATGAGACAAAATTGATAAAAAATACTATTTTTGGACGAATCGAAGTAAAACTAAAAGATTTGGTACAAATTTAAATATGCTAACTGTTTTAAGACCTTACAGAATAGAGTAAAAAAATATATTCCTTCCGTTTTAAGGTTTATATTTTCCATTTTAGGTTGTCTCAAGTTTAGGTTTACATTTAATTTTTTTATCAAATTGAGCTCACACAAACCAATTAATTATTCATGTAAGACTTACCCACAACACTAATACAACTACCCATTTTATATTAAATATTATTTCTCTCACCTTATTACACATTAAAATATTATATCTCTTAATCTCCGTGCAAAAAACAAACGTAAATGTTAACACGAGACTTAAGGAGTATACTTTATGTTTTAAAATCTCTCCAACATAGCTTGTTTCAATGATTAGTTAATTTTAGAAGTACCATACGAAGCCCATTAAATGGTTAAAGTAGAACAAACCCAGATTATGAAGGGCAGGTATTTCACAAATTTGATGGTACAAAAATCCTAAACAAACTAATGGTAAAAAAATAGGCAAAAACCGCCTACATGAGACGATCTTCACTTTTATGAGTATCACTAAATTATTCATGAACTATTAACAAGTACAACCTTTACTTGATATGGTACTCCATCATTTTTTATAAAAGAAAATGTGTGAATCTCACAAAAATCATTTTATTAGACGACCCACGGAGGAGGGAGAGGGTACAGCCGGGGTGGGTGATGTGGTGGGGGAGCTTGGCACATGATTGGTGGAGGGTGAAGTTGCAGGGAGTGCAGGTGTACATGATTCCATTGGATGGAAGCTTGCATCCGGTGCACAGAGTTTGGGGGTTGTTGAGTGGGAGAGGGTGGAGGTCGTGGGGGTGTGTGAAGTGCTTCAGAGACGGTGGCGCCGCCGGTGATTGAGTGGTCACTCTTCCCATGATCAGAAGGTGTGGTGGTTGTGAAATCTGGATGAGATGTAGTAGAGTTTATATGAAAAAGACGACTTTGGATCATTGCTACGTACTGTATTGGCCCACTCAAATGCTACAACGCGTTTCCCTGTTCCAAATAATAATAATAATAATAAAATAATAATGTTATTCTAACTGTATGTTTCATTTGCTTTCTTATCAAATTTCTTGTGCCATTTTGGTACGTAAAGGGTAAGAGAAAGTTAATTTTTTTTTTTCAGCTGAAAGTGGTAGAAGGGATGGTGGGAAGACATTTCAGTTGAGCTTGGTTGCTGCAGGGTGGGGGTTCGAATCCTGCATTTTTTATGGATTTGGCCCCTTGCAAGTACAAATTTAACAGTGAGCCCTCCCTATAAGCCACTTAAGGCACATCCTGCGATTTACCTTCTCCACCATTCCCCAGAGCAGGGGCGGTGGGACCCCTAATGGTGAGGTACACCATTTATTTAAATGGTAACACAAAAAATGATGCAGTGCATGGAAGTGGTATTGAAAATCGCTAAATTACCACAAAATGCTTTAGGTTTTTGATTTCTTAATATGGTTTAATAATTATTTATACTTTATATTTTCGTACCAATTTCAACTTCACATTTCCGTTTTAATTCGTTCAAGTTCAAAGCCACACTTTCATAAAAGGAAAAAAAACTAACTAATATCCTTCTAATATCATTTAATTTCAAATTTGTTATCACTTTTTTCATGCATAATATAATTTATCATTTATTTATTACTAAAAAATACCATACTATCCCCAAAAGTAAGTTAAAAGTGATTTTTCTTAAACCTTGTATCTACAGTAAACATGAAGATGAATTTGAGATCGAGGGAGTAATATTTTATGGTATTCGATGAAAGTTCATTTTTATCTTTGTGCTTCATAACATATCATGATTTTTAGATAGACAAATACTCACGAAAAGACGTTTGTGAAATTGATAACTCTCACTTTTCATTAATTTGGTATCACTTTTAATTTAAATATTATCATTTATTATTTACTTCACATAAGTTTTTTTAGATGTTCTCGCACAAGTGTATGCCTTTAATAAAAAGTAATAATCGAATTAATAAAATTAATAAAAAATGATAGTGATATTATGAATTATTAGTAATATAAATAAATAAATAAAAAATTGATGAGTATATTTTTTAATAAAGAATGATATTATTATCTTTAATAAAAAAAATAATACTCCTCCCGTCCCAAAATCGTTGTCTTACTTTTCTTTTTTATCCGTCTCAAACTAATTGTCTTATTCAAAAAAAGGAAACTTCACATCAACCAACAACTCCAAAAGTTTATCTTAATTTCAAAAATAACACTCTCACCTAACATGCATAGAATACTATATAATTTATTATCTGAAAATACCATAATACCCCTAAAAAGTCAATAAAGTTAATCAAAAAATAAAATTTTTTAAACTCCATGTCTACAATAACTCAGACATCGAGTTTGGGACGGAGGGAGTAACCATTTGAAAAAATAAGAACTATCTCAGGTGGTGAGAGGTTTCCGCAAATATTAACCCTCTAAATTATTACTCCATATCTAAAGATATAACTATTTTATCAACCATATATAGTAAGAAAAGTATGCGGTCTATAATGAAGAAGCTATAACTAAAACTAATAATGATACAAACAAGAGTGAGGTTCCTGTGCATCCGGGTGCACGGAGCATATTCCGTGCGCCTTTGCAATTTATTGTTTTTGCAATTTAAACCTCTAGCAATACATATGTTTAAATAGAATTGGAGGTGGGATGGTTGTGTTCATATAGGGATACGGAGTATCTCTCCGTGTCCCCGGGGCGCAGTAGCTTTTGCCTACAAACAAAAGAATTTATTATCTTCAATCTAAATATTTCTTAAATATTATTTCGCCATAGGTCGTCGCGCATATCACGTATAGCAACTCACTATTCTATACTAAGATTTGAACGAGTCAAATTATACTCACCAGGCATTATATATATGAAATAAAATTTGGATGCGATCAATCTTTTCAATTAAATAACATAATTTAATAAATTGAAGGGTGTTGGTTTTGAAGTATGTAGTTGGAGGAATTAAAACGGAATCATACATATATTAATCCTAAATAAACTACTTTCATCTTATGTGTCATGATTAATGCATTTTGTATTTTTAAATGTTTTATGTAACAATTAATAATCATAGTATATGATTTAAGTATTCAAATAATTTAAAAAAAAACCACGAATTTTACTCTTACGATAAATTAATCCACACATTTTAGAAATTGCAAAGAAGACCCTACTTTAAGTATTACAATATATTATTGTAAAACGCACTCAACGGGCAGTAAACGAAATATTTTTATTTATTTTTGCAATCTCATATTTTATACAATATGCAATTTATTTTTGCAAGATTACTTTTTAACATCCCAATAAATTTACATACATTTTTTATTAAATTAAATTATCTAAAATACCACTTTTTACATAGTATATCCTAATAACTTTACACTTGTGTCGGATTCTATATGCTATTTGGTACATATTTCTTGTGTCACACCGACGACATATAGAAGAGAAAAATTACACCTTAAATCTTAAATATATTAAATCTAATGGCAATGGGTGGATTTATTTGCCCACATTACAAAATAGCGCAGAAGATCGCGGAATGCTATACAAGTTAGTCGAGGCGAAAGCAAGAATGAGAAAACTCCAGGGGTGATATTGACATTTGCAAAACTCAGGCATGAAATACTAGATATGCTTGCCAAAGCCTCGCTCATTAATCAACATCACAATAGCCAAGAGGAAATTACAGAGGAATTAGGTAACCCAAAACAAATAAAAGAAATCATCAAATCTAAGGGACAAAAATGGCGTTACAATGGGTGATACTAGCGTACGTGGTGGCGGCGGAGGCGGCGGTGGCCATTATCGTAACATTACCTTCGCCTAAAGCTCTAAAATCTCGCATTATATCGCTCATTTCGCTTATTCTCCAGCCCGCACTCTTTATCATACCATTGTCCGCTTTTCAGCTTCTAGGTATGCAATTGATTTCTCACTTTCCCCAATTTATTGTTGATATATCTGATCTTCTGTTCTTTTTAGCAATTTTTTCGTGTCTTTTTTTTTTGGATGAATTTTTTGTTTGATTTTAGACATATATTGGAAGAATGAGCATCGTTTAATGTGTACTGGGGAGGTCTGCACTGCTGCTGAGAGGGATCGCTATGAGAAATCGGTAATTATTTTCATACTATTATTATTTCTTTCTTTTGAATGGTTGATTCAGTTGAGGTTTTCGCATTGCTGGAAAATGAAAATAAATTTCTGCATATCCCATGCTCTAAAATGATTGTTTTGGAATTTGATACTGAGACCCAAAGACTTTAGAGTTAATTTTTGCCAATGTTATCGTTACAATTGATGTAATTGTTATTACTTTGTTTGAATTTAGTGCAATTTCATAGAATTGATATTTCCTCGGCTTTCAAGCATGATTTGTAAAATTTTGGTTTGGATTTTGAAAACATGAACCCAGTATTTTAAACCCGGAACAAACATATCCCCCCTAACCTAATAGTAAACAGATATATATCGGACGGTATATGAAGGTTTGCCTCAATTTATACTTTAGTTACTCAATCTTATACAAAAATTTGTCTATAGGTGTTGGGAAATAGTATACAAAACTTGTCTCCATGTTTAGGTGTAGGGAAATAGTCTAATGTTTAATTTCTGCTAGCATTTTTTAATCTTTTAACATTCTTTAGCTCGATTTTGTCAAGTTTAGAATAGAGCTACTTGAGAAAACATGAACATTATTAGTATTTGCTCTTGGTATTTGCACAGATCTATAAGTCCCAGAGGAACTTGGTGTTATGCGCTGCTTCATGTCTTCTTTATTGGTAACCAATTCAGCTTATAAATTCATGTCGGATTTCAGCTTTCTAGTCCTATCCTCACGTGTTCTTATGACTCCGGGTCCTAATACCATTGCAGGTGCATCTATCGCGTTTGCAAGTATCATAGGCAGATCCAATCCATGGAGGAATTAGAGAAGAGGTACAAAGAGGACTAGAATCTTTTTTTCATCCCTTTAGTTCTCCCATACATTAGGTATGGTGACGTCGAAAGCCATTTTCAGAGACTAGTATTTAGGGAGCAGTTTTTAACTACTACTACAAATTGTACTAGATTCTGATGGTTAATTTTGATAATAAATTCAGCTCTTAGCTTATGATTGTGAGGTCATGGTACACAGAATATCGATATCATATCCGACACCATCATCGGATTTGGTGTTGGAGCCCCAACGATACTGACACCATATGGAGTACCAATCTTTATTACCATGTGTGGGCGACTAGTTAGAATCCGAAACCAACCAAACATCTCCGTTCATTGTGTTTCAACTTCATCTGTAAATTCTGTAAGCTATTGTAAAAACAGGCCTTCGTCTAAATTTATGTGAAAAAAGTACCAATGGAATGGGATTTTGAAGGCACCCCAAGGAAAATCTCCATCAACAAATCATCACTGTCGAAAATTTTCATCTTGAAATTGAAATCGAAATCTTAGGCCAAGTATATAAGACGGAACTGATGATTACAATACAAAATGATAGAAATCAGTAGAATATGATAAACCAAAAGACAAAGGAAAAATGGATATATGCAAGCTACATAATTCATATTGTACTCTAATCAAGAATTGTTTCAAGTGAAAGCATTTCCAAATCAAAGAATTCATAATAAGAAACAAATTGACATAACAAAATGTAGCTGCAATTGCCATAAACAGATACAACCCTATACCAACATCAAATGAAAAATTAAAAAATATAAAAAAGTGAGAGAAAGAATGAAAGAGAAATTCGAATGAGTCATTCGATCAACAACTAGAAACGCAGGTTAAAAAAAATCAAGGGCAATCGCTGTGTAAATATAACAACAGCTAGCACAAATTAGTACTGTTAAGCACCAAAAATCACAATAACATAACAAAACCATGAATCAAATACAAATTTTACCGAATTCGGATGCCAAAAATTAAACAATGATTTATAATACAGTAGTAAGCAGACATGAACGAGATATACTTTAGGGCTCAATTTAAAAGAATATCATATAGAGAAAGAGTGCAGTGAGAGAGAACGAGGGGTGAAAAGTTGGGAAATTAGGATTTTTTTTTTTTTTGTTTAAGTATTCCGGATTTAGGGTAGGATCCGGACACACAGATTCAAGTGTATGAGAGACTTTGTCTTCTAATATAATAAATATATAGTGAATTTTTTTAAAATTACATATTGATTCCCACACCGGATCTAAAATTTCAATAATTCACTATAATTAAAAAAAAATTGTTATACTGATTTTTCAATATTGTAATTATTTTTCAACACGGTTACTCCGATATATCCGATAAATCTTAATTATTATTATTTTTTATCCACCCCTACCGATAGGATTTCAATATAGAAAAACAAAAGTATAAAGAAATTTAATACTACATCCGGACGAGAGAGTAATAGATACAACAAAGCCCTTGTTTTGAGAGTTTGTTACATCACATGATCTTCATCGGACCTATATTGGGCCACGTGGCACAAGCACCTAAAAAATTATTAACAAGTATTAATTAAAATTAAAGTATTGATTAATAATACTCGATTAATTTTTTAATTCTGTTAGATTTTAATTATACTCTATTTATGAGACACTAAATTTAAGGCAATTTAATTTATAAGTTTAATGTGAGAGTAGCGGGTAATTTTAATTTTAAAAAAAATATTATTTTAATTAATTGTAGATTAAACTAAAACTAAATGTAATGGTTAAGATTGTGTGGTGCTACACTGGTCAC
This sequence comes from Pogostemon cablin, assembly GCA_023678885.1. NCBI lineage: Eukaryota > Viridiplantae > Streptophyta > Magnoliopsida > Lamiales > Lamiaceae > Pogostemon > Pogostemon cablin. Next base: position 6,471,334 of record CM042962.1, on the reverse strand, counting down.
CCAAGTTGAACTCCTAAATTCAATTTGTTTGATTACCAATTTTTTAACTAATAATAATAAAATTAAGTATAATTAAAAAAAAGAATTTAACGAATCTCATCTCATTAAATTAAAAATTGATTAGCATTTAAATTCTAATTAAAAATGGTAATTAGGCTTAACAAAATCTTTATTATATAAAATGAATAATAAATTCCCATCCAAGTTTTCTGGAATTATCTTATCTTATCTTATTTATAAACCCTAAAAGGGCGTGGAGAGCAAGACTTCCACTTCAGTTTCCTTTGGCAATTACTTGGCGATTTGGCGTATTAAGCACGTAGGTCCAAGGTGGGCCCATTTTAGGGCTTCTTGTATTTTACTACCATATATATATAAAGGACTTAAATCAGTGTGACCACTTCACTTTCCTTGGCAAACACTTCCTTATTCCCATCCCCATCTGTTAAATTGACTTCTCATCTGTTGGCATTTATTTAAAGATGGGAAAGAAACATCTTTCTTCGAGGGTTTTAAAGAAGGGAAAGAAACGTGATCGTTGGGAAGACGAAGAAGAATCACTATGGCAGGCTAATGGAAATTTGATTTTTAAGAAACGAGTTGATTCTTGTGTTGAAGATGGAGTAAATGGAGATCCTTCTAAACAAGTTCCTGTTGGAGTTGATCATCAAGCTCAAGTCCCAATATGGGACCCACCATCCAATCACTTGAGTGGCAAGGAAGCCGGAACCTGCATCGTTTCGATGCCTGATTCGAACGACTCGGGCGTTGGAGTTGGACGTGGAAGAACAGATTGCGACTGCCTTGATTCGGGTTCGATGAGATGTGTGCAGCAACACGTAAAAGAAGCACTTGAAGGATTACGCCAAAGCATCGGGGATAAGAATTTTGTGGACTTGGGTTTCTTTGATGAGGTTGTTTTCTCATGGTAGAAGTTTCTGTTTCTTCCAATGATCTGGAAAAATTGGATCCTCACAGAAGAAATTATCAAGAAAGAAGATAATTTGCATGAATTATATGAGGATCTTTTAAAAATTAGAAAATATGCGATGGAATTAAATTGAGGAGGGTTTAATTTTATGTTCTAATACATAGCCATCTTATCTTTCTGTGATGCAAACCTCATATATATGTCTCGTTAGCATTGGTTTGAGGGTAGATAGTATTAATTGTCTTAAGATTGATTTTGGATATGTTGCATGAAAGAAACAGTTGCAGCATGGAAAGATGGTGCATCACTTAAATCTGATTAGTTGGAAGCTCTATGTGTCAGCTAGCTTAAATGAAGGCTCAAAGTCACAACAGTCTTATATCTTTCAAGTATACAAATATATGATTTCTTGTGCATATAGTGTGTTTGAGTTTCCTGCCAATCCCATTACAATTTCAATTATTATATATTTAAATTGAATTGTCATATTTCTTTATTTTGAATAGTTTTGATTATTTTGTAGATTTTCAGATCAATATTTTTTGGTTGGAGTAATACTCTTTACCTAAAATAAGTCAATAACTTGAATCCATGAATGTTCTATTAGAACTATTTGAAATTGAGCCCCAAATCTTTTAGAGTTATTAATTTATAAATAAATATTAAGATTTACGACATAAAAATTAAGTTCATCATAAAGTTTAACCATAATAATTATATGATTGACACATAATAAAAATAAAATAAAATGTACAACTCTTATTCATTGGAATTTATAAAGGCCGCGCCTATTCGTACACACAATTTTACTTTCATACACCCACTTGAATTTTAAATTAATAAATGCATATACTAAATTACTAAATTATCCTTTTGACATACACACATTTAATAAAATATTATTCATAAAATAATAAATACTACAACATACACACACTAAACACTTTAACCATAACAATTCAATAAAAACATTAATACACACACATCACATACACATAAAACATTTGAGCAATAAAACTAAACTCACACCCACTCACTTCTTCTTCCACATCTTCTTCCTCCAACATTCAAAACCCTAGATTTTCTCCCCATCTATAAACAATCATATTTGCTCACACGGTCATCATGACGGAAGAAGAAATACCTAAAGACGTAAAGATATGTATATTTACATGTTTACATCGATTAAAATGTTGTTTTTCACTTTTTTTTTCGTTGCTGAATTGTTCGACCAACCAGAGTCAAAATTTTTGAATGTGTTCGACCATAGATGGTCGAAATTTTGGGTTGTATTCAACCAGAGGTGGTCGAAATTTTTGGATATTTTCGACCATAAGTGGTCGAAATTTTTTGATAACTTCAACCATAGATGGTTGAAAATTTTAGAATATTTCGACCATTGTTCGCTGATTTTTTCCAATTTTTTCGACAACTTTCTGTCGAACAGTGTGTATTTTTCCAGCAATTTACTTATTTTCCAATTGTAACCCATTTCTTTTGTACGTATGAATCATTTCCTTCTACTAAATGTAGTGTCATCTTATTGGGGAATGAGCTTAGTACAGATGTTCGTACGATTGAGGATTACACGGACTTATTTGAAACCCAGCAATGGTTTAATACAAGAGAGGATTTGATAAATTGGGCTCGAAGTATTGGTTTAGATAATCAGATGGTCGTTGTAGTGAAACGCTCCGATAATGGTGGAGGCGGAGGAAAAAAGGGAAGGCTATTTTTGGGTTTTGAACGTGGTGGAAAGTATAGAGAGTTTAAGGTCAAAGTAAACTGATACAAGAAGGTGGATCCAGAAAAGGAACGAGAGGAGAAGGGTACAAGTAAGAAGAAAGTGAAAAAAGAGAAACGGGTACAAAGAAGTGTAATTGCCCCTTTTCGCTTAGGGGGAGAGAATTAGAGAAGGGCGGAGCGTGGGCATTGGAGGTTGTTAATAGTGCTCATAACCACTCGATTGGAAATTATTTGGAGGGGCATGCCTATGCGGGGAGGCTTAAGGAGGAGGAGGAAAAATTTGTGATTGATATGTCACTCCAAGATGTCCGTCCAAAGAATGTGATAGAGCTACTAAAACATAAATTCCCCGATAATAAGACTACAATACTGACTATATACAATTATCGTCAAAAAAATAAAATTTCTGATCGTGGCGGTCGCTCTCAGTTGCAATATGTGGTGAAGAAGTTGGAGGAACACAAATACCATTTTCTTAGCCGAAGCTGCAAGGAAACCGGTAATGTTAGAGACTTATTATTTGCACATTCCCGAAGCATAGATTTATTGCGTGCTTTTTCTCAAGTCTTGCTTATGGATTCAACATACAAGATGAACAAGTACAGGCCTTTGTTTGAGATAGTTGGTGTCACTTCAACTGGCATGACGTTTTGTGTGGCAATTATATTTCTTGAGAAGGAAAAGAAACCTAACTACTCGTGGGCTCTTACAACACTTAGGGATGTAATGGGTAAAATATGTTTGTCTTCCCTAATTGTGACTTATAAAGAGGTAGCTCTAATCAATGCCATTGAGAGTGTCTTTCTCGGTACCAGTCATTTCCTTTGTCGGTGGCATATAAATAAGAACATCACGGTGAATTGTAAAAAATTTATCCATCCAAAGGATAAATGAGAGGGCTTCATGCATGCTTGGAATTTGGTGGTGTTATCGGATAGTGATGAACTACACGGAACGGATAAAGAGGTTTAGGCATGACTTCCGTGATTACCCTGAGGCGGTTGAGTATGCTATGAACAATTGGGTGGCGCCCTACAAACAGAAATTTATTTATGTGAACACGAATGTCATCAAGCATTATGGAAATACCACGACTAGCCGGTATGTAAATGATATATCAAATTCTTCTTAAGATTTTTAGTTTAAAAACTATAGTTATTTATTATTTTAAAAATTTTATTTTAGCGCCGAAGGCCAACACTCAGCACCAAAGAGGCAATTACAAACAAATCAATGTGATTTTGAAAAGTATTGGACATAATTTAATACGTTGATGGAGGCATCTCACATAGTAAAAAATATTCTTTTGAGAAGAGCATCAACGTGGTCCAGCATAAATTTCGTATTGCGGCATTCTGAGAGCTCCGTGGGCTTGTATCCACAACTGCCTTAAAGCTAATTTTTGATGAGATTTCTTGTCTTAACAAAGGTGTGTTGGATGTATCTTTATGTGGTTGTGTTATGTGTTACACTTTAGGTTTGCTCTGCAAAAATGAGTTGTCTGAATTTGTTAGCAAAGGGGTGTCTATCCCATTGGAAAGTATTGACGATTTCTGTAGAAAGTGGATATGAAGCCACGAAAAGTTGGTGAAAATCAAAAGGCGGATATAAGAGTGAAGATTGTGGAGTTCATGAATAACTTCTTTTCAAACTTCGATGAGGTGGACAACGACTAAGCTGAATTGATGTGGCGTAGGATGCAAGAGATAGCCATCTTGTCCACAACATCCTTGACTGCTCCAGGTGTAGCCACACGTACTAGGGGCAGGCCAAAATCCTCAAAAAAGAATAGCTTATTCGACGAAGAGGGATCCTAGTTCGTTCTAGTTGCCTGAAAATACATTGGTTGATAGTTGTTCTCCTACTCCTAATGTGGTGTATGACATCGGGCCTTCGGCCCATACTCCTCAATTCACAACCAAGAAACGACTAGCCAAACAAAAGGTATATATTGTGTCTATTTAGCTCATTCGTTATTAGTTGACTCACTCTTAATAACAAATATGTGGCATTTTTATAAGATTGTTCGTCGTGTCCGCATATGATTTATGGATAACAAAGGTTGTTATCTTGATGCATTGCCTCCACATTTTGCAAAATACGTAATATCCACGAAAAATGTGAAAGGTGATGGTCATTGCGGGTTCCGTACACTCGCTGATTTGCTTGATTATGGAGAAGAAGGTTGGGGTCGTGTGCGGACTGATCTTTTTAATGAATTGAAAGCTCATGCAGACCTTTATGCCAAAATATTCATTGAGATCGATCGTGTGGAGTATGTGTTAAAATCACTCCAATGTGACACTGAGTTGCCCACAAGACAAATGGTTTTGCATTCCGGAATTGGGCTATGTCGCCGAATCTAAGTATAACATAGCTCTGATACATATAAGCGATGGCTTTTGTGCCATATTTCTCCCATTGCCGAGTGGAATCAACTCAATTCCCAAAATTGTAGCTATAGGTCTAGTAAACAACAATCACTTTATTCAGGTAATTATTGTTTAAGCTTTTAAGTTTTATTTCATTGATTTTATATTCTAACATGAATTATAAAATATTTAGGTTTTCTTGTCCGAAGAATGACCGCTACCACCTATTGTCAGTCAATGGACAACCCATCATCTCCCTGAAGCTGATAGTTGGGAGTCTTTTTTGAGACCATGAGTAGATGCTTATGCCCTACCTATATCACCGGGAGCTGTTCAGAGAAGCAAGAAAATAATTTATCTCGAGTGATTACATACTTTGCCTTCATATTTCTTATTTTATCACTATGTTTGAATATATTATGGATTATTACATTTTATCTTTCATTATTCGCATTATGGATGATTATGTGACATCAATGAGTGTGAAATAAATATGTTCGACCAACAGATTGCGCAAATTTTGACACTGTTCGACGACAATTATTAAAAATTAAACAAACTGTCGACGATAGGTGGTCGAAATTCTTCTAAAATTTTGACATTCAGTGGTCGAAATTTTTGAGAATTTTCGACCATGAATGGTCGAAATTTTGAGAATTTTTTACCATGACTGGACGAAAGCTTGTAAATTTTTGACAGAAGATGGTCGAACAGTAGGCCTACTCTCGACTATTAGTGGTCGAACGAGTTGAAATCAACTCTTAAGATTTATATGTGTATTTATAATCCAACATAGTCAATAGTTTCTTCATATATCACATAATATAACACGTGAACTAGTTGTAGGAAGTAAAGTTGCCCGTAAATTCTTGTACGAATCAAAATATTCAAATTAATCCAAATAATACTACAAAGTTTCAACCCACACAATGGTTAACCCAAACAAAGTTTCAATTACTCCAAACAATACTACAAAGATTTTAAATAATCATGGTTCACGAGGAGGGCCAAAGTTGTCCCCATTGATACTACTGAGACACGTGTAGGCACATGCCATAGCCAACATAGCCTCATCCCCCAAAATGGACACACCGTTTCTCCATCGATCAAGTAGTGGCCTCATAATTCCGATGGCGGTGGAGACCCTCTCAAAAGGGTGGACAATAGGGGGTGGTGACTTAAACATCCGAGCACCTCATCTCTCAGATTTTTATACTCTAGGCTGGCATTTATCTGAATACCATTCTAGGTAGTCCTGCGCGGATTCCCATCCTGGCATAGCCAATCGACCACTGTCCTCACCTGTGAGAATGTCGTCTCCATCTCTCGAAGTGGTAAGCATGCGTACCCCATGCACCTCTACTATTGGCTGTAGCTTTTCCAGTGCGCAACCACCTAAGTGCTAATGGCATGCGGGGAATGGTCTGCACATGCCCAAACTATCGAAGGACCCTATCTGCATTATAGGGCTTCACAATGTCGCCCGCCGACAGTAACCCTTCAAAAAATATGACATTGTGCCTCGGAAACAGGTGTCTAGCGTTGACATATGGATCCCAAATGACCTAAATGCAATCAATAAAAGTCACAATCCTTGATAAAACGAATAAATCATACATTCTAAATATTCAAATGAATTAATAAATTTTACCTCACTCTTATCCATGCGATCAATCCGCTCACACAACGCTTTAATAATTTGAATTGAGGGAGCAGAGTGAGCTTCAGGTCCCCATTTCATGGCTAGTGGGTAGTTCTCCATATAGTTCCCATTAGGTGGAGGCCTGTACAAATGTGGGAAATGCTCGTATATCCAAGCCTGACATTAAAAGTGAATGGATATCATCATTACAACATGAAATATAAAACCATAAAACCTTGATATAAAATAGAAATTAAGTACCTCCAATAGGGTCGTGTAATCGGCTATCTATCGGGTCTCTATTTGCGATGCAAGCCCTAATTACCAATATAAATAGGCCAACACAGCTGCTCCCCATGCGTACTTGTGGAGATTGTCCAAGTCCAGAAGGAACTCTTGTCAAGAAGCATGAACCATATTCCCACTCTTGTCGGGAAATAACATCGTCCCAAACATGTGCAACAGGTATGCTCTGACGCAATCCTCAAGCTCATCATTATATTGAGATGTAACGTCTTCCTTGAACGTATTATGCAACCACTCTGTGGTCACAAAGTGACCACGGATAGTGCCCCGTGCCTCTCTAGCTCTCTGTCAGCATTCAGAAGCTCCATAATCATTTCATAAGGCCTCTGTCTATCTCACTGAAAGGCAAATGTACGACCAGATATAGGCAATCACGTAAGACAAAACACATCGTCGAGTGTTATGGTCATTTTCTTGAATGGCATGTGGAATGTATTCGTCTCCGGATGCCATCTCTCAACAAACGCAAGAATGAGATTTTTGTTTGGTTTGCGGTAGGAGATTTCCCTCACCTTGCAAAACCCAACCCTACGGAATAAGCTTCTGAAATTGCGAGTTGATGCATCTTCCGCATAGCTCCACTCAAGCATTTTATTCACGTGGCTGTGCACTTTAATAATCGGTCTTTTACGATCATATTCCCATATTTCATGTGCCAGGTGATTCTGAAAATTGACCAACACATCAGCATCTGGATCATGATCGCTTTCACTTAAATAATCATAATCCGGACTTGAGGCCTCGCCACCCTCACTTGAGGCCTCACCACCCCTGACTTTCATCTTCGCCACCATCACTTTTATCTTCACTAAGTTGTGGGTCATGAATGGGTTGAGGTTGTGCTTCTAGCTCGTCGTGATGCATTGGCTCGGGTTGTGGTTGTGGAGCATCTTGAGGCATGACATCATGCTCAACCCTCATCCCTCTTCGTCTATTGGATGCGGTGAGGGGATTATGTCAGCGATATCTATCTGCGAAATAAATAGAATTCATGCTCAACAACCAATATGCATTATCATACAAAGTATGTTCAACTATAACTAATATATAATAACAAACAAAGTAAGCTCAATTACATGATATGCAGTAACAAACTAAGTATATGATATACAATAACAAGCAAAGTCGACTAGGACTAGCCGGTAAACTTGGTTCTATTCGATGGGGAGTCGTCAAAAAAACCCTAATAGCCGACCAAAGCTCGTCAAAAAACCCCCTGAAAAAGCTTCGGTTCGACCACCTATGGCTGCTGAATATGCTTCTGTTCGACCATGTTTGGTCAAAATTTCTCCCCAGAGCCGACCACCACCTGTCGAAATTTCTCCTCCCTGCCGTCCACCATCTGCCGAAATTTCTCCTTTGGCCGTCCACCATCAGTCGAAAATAATACTTCAAGTCGACCATTCATGGTAGAACAGCTTTACAAGCTGTCGACGATTGCTGGCCGACGGTGACCCAAATTTCTACTATACATGGTCGAACAGACCTCTAAATGCCGCCAAATTTCCCACAACAAACCCAACAAAATTTGGCATGATTTCAACATAAGTCCTAAACCCCTAGAATTTGAAAACATAAATTGAAAGGAAATATGACTTACTAACAACGTTGCTAAGGAACGATGACACTCCTCCCGCCATTTCACAAGGTTTAGTAGTAGAGGTTGATCTTCTCTTCTTCTTTCTTCTCTTTTTCCTCCCTTCTTCTCTTCTTTCCTCTTTTTTTTTTTTTTTACTTTCAAAAGTGAAGAAGTGAGGTGGGTGACAAGTGAGGCAGGTGTGTGATTTAATGTTGTTTAGATTAAATGTGGGATTGTGGGAGGGAATAGATTGTGTATATGAGTATATTTCATTAAGGGTAAAATAGTATTTTTCAAGTGTGTGCATATATCATAATTGTGTGTGTAGATATAATTGGGTGTATGAAGTAAAATCGTGTGTGCGAATAGCCGCGGCCATTTCTAAATTGTAAAGTTTTCTTCTGTGTGTCAATTGGGGAAAAAAATAAATAACGATTACTCCTTGGAGTTTATAAATTATACTGAATGATACTGAAAATTCTAACAATTTGAAATTTCATTACAAATGTTAAAGGGGACCAATTATTATTAGTCGCTAGCATTTAAATATTATGTTCAAATCACAGGAATTTCGTGAATTAAATCATAAAAGGAGCTACTATATTCCTAACTCACACCGTTAACATAGGAATATCTATGTTTCAATTATATTCCTACCCTGTAAATTCAAAGAGAAGCTAATTTTATGCAAATACTTTTGAAGTGTATATACAGAAAACATAAACACACTATTATTTCTATACCTTTTGTATTAAATAATGTACTTCAAAGCCTCAGCTAAATGTTGGCCCAAATTAAGGCCCATTTGAAATTTGACAAGGGAGAAATACTGTGGCTTCTTATCCGATAAGATGGGCTTCTTCTATTTATAAGTATAATAAAGGACGTGAGACTCCAGTTTTCCCGTTTCCAGTATTTACACTTGATCCTTCGCAACTACTTCAAATCTCGCCCCGAATTCTCATATTTATTTTGAATTCTCAATTTCACTTCCATCGGTTGAAGATGGGGAAGAAACATTGTCGTTGGGAAGAGAAAGAAGAATCTCCAAAGCGGACTAAATGTAATGGAGAGTTTATTTTTAAGAGAGGAATTGATTCTTCCGGTGAGTTAGATGGCTTAAATGGAAAGCCCTCTAAGAAAGTTGGTGTTGGTGTTGGAGTTGATCATCAAGTTGAAGTCCAATTTGGGGTGCAGGATCCAATTACTTGATCGACAACGAAGAGCAGATCGTTTCGATGCCAGATTCGAATGAGTGGGGAGTCGAAATTGGACGTGGAAGAACAGATTGTGACTGCCTTGATTTGGGTTCGATGAGATGTACGCAGCAACACATAAGCGAAACACAAGAAGGATTACGAGAGAGCATCGGGGATAAGAATTTTGTGGATTTGGGTTTCTTTAACATGGATGATCAGATTGTTTTTTCATGGTAGAACTTACCGGAAGTAACGACGATGATCTGCAAAACGAATGACTTCACAGTTTGATTATCCGATCTGGATTACTTGTCACAGCAGAAATTTGAGAGACGACACAAACGGATGTCGTTTTTCCAAGTATTTCTCTCTATATTTTTTGTTGCGTTGTTCATTTATTTTTTTTATTTTTAATGTTCCCCTGAAAATATTGTAGTACGTTTTTATTTCACAAACCGAATGTACATCTTATAATTCCTCCTCGTTTTCACTTTTGATTGGTAAGCAGATTAAGAAATTTTTTAATTTTTGGGAGATAATATGATATTAATTCGTTCATCGGGTTAAGATGAGAAAATATTTCACTACGATATTTTAATTATTAATTAATCAAGAAAATATCAAAGAGATATATGGATAAGATTTAAAGATTTGCATGAAATATATGAATTTCTTTTAACTTTAATTATTAATCAAGAAAATATCAAAGAGATATATGGGTAAGATTTGAAGATTTGCATGAAATACATGAACATCTTTTAAAGATTAAAAAAATTTGTGAATTCTTTTTTTTATTTTGTATGATGAATAATATTTTAAAGTATAATATTAGGGTCTTATAATAATATGAAAAGACAAAGAGGTGTGATATTATCTCACTAAAGAATTTAAATGTGAAAGATAATTTTGAGACAACAAATGAAACAAAAGTGTGTGTACATAGGCGCATCAATAAGCTTTTCCTATATTCAGTGTAAAAGTTTGTACTATATGCATCTCTTGGAGCTTTACAATTTTCCAAGAGCAATAAAACAGATGATAGACCAATGAAGTCTTCCTATTACTGATCACAAGGGGGAGAGTTTGTTTCATCACATGATACAGCATCTTCGTCGCTCACCGAGAAAAAACCTCCATCCTTGTGATCATCCCAATCGAGGATCTCTCGTGCGTACCTAAACACCTCATCGACCGAATTTCTGTCCTGACCGATCACTTGATGAACATACAGCTTTCTCCCTGTGATAGAAACATAGAGGTCTTTGAACTTGGTAGCAATATAGTGGAATGCCTGAGGTGCAAGTGAAGTACTCTTTCCATGAATCTTTAATGGCTTGAAATCATCAAACCATTCACAGACAGTTAGGGGGGCCTCGTTGATTTTGTCCTCGAGCATGTCGTATTGAGTCAAAAGCAGGAGAAAAGGCGTGTTCTCAAAACATGAATTTCGAGCTACTCTTTCAAAAAGGTCTCTGCTCACCTCCATTTTATTCTGTTGATGACCAGTATTGAGAGTCCAGTGCTGGTTATAGTCAAGCAACGAAACACAGAAGATAATGGCGTTCGTCCCTTCAAGCATTTCTAGCCATTTGCAGCCATTATTTAGTCTTGGAGAGCTGAGCAGGATCAGTTGGTACCTGAGGAAAGATTTGGAAGATTGGTTTAAATTGTATGGAGGAAAAACACTAAAGTGATTGGCAAAGTCTTACGTTGACAGAGGCTGTTGGCTTTTCGATAGTTCATTGTATATTTGGGAGACCACACTGTGATCATCAAATGTGAATTCAAAACAAGCAAGCCCGTTGCTGGGAGTAACACCTTCAGCAAATAAAATGTCGGTCTCTGATGGCTCATATTCGTTGCTTGATATCTCGAGGGCCTGTCAGAATTAGTGAATGCTGTTAATGTATCTTGTAGACTGTAGTAAGGAAAACACTTTATCATTCTAATAACCAAATCACGAATTATGAGAAACTGGAAAGGACTAGGTGAATAGAAATTCCAATAGAGGAAAAAACAACAGAAGAGATTGTGGAAAACATGGGATAGATTGTAAGAAACTAGGTCACAGATATCAAAATAATCAAAATTGCATTTTACCCAAGTAAAAGAAATATTAGGCAGAGGTATGGCAGAATGAATTGGAAAATCGAAAAGATTCTGTTTCAATGAAGTCATACCCGGTCTAAGAAATACTTGGCAACATCAGGAAGAAATAGTAGTTCCTCTCTTCTCTTGTATGTTTCCTGTATAGCAGGATCCTTCCAAATTTCATCAATTAATGGGGCGTATTCACGTGCAGCAGCAGGAAAGTAAGTGTCTAAATCTCCAGTAGCCATTAGCTCTAGTAACCATTCAGAGAAAGTACTAATTTTATTGTCAACTGAACACCTGAGCTGGCTTTTTCCATCACGTTCCATTTCTCCTAAGGATAACAAAATTTACACCTAATATAATAAGCAACCGGATTCGACTAAATAACATGAGAAACTGAGAGTTTTCAGCATTGTGTGTCAGTAGTAGTATCAAAACATTCTTTTTCACATCATTATGCATTCTTATATTGTTAGTAAGCTCATTCAAAGATTTGCATTGTTCCCTAATTAGGTTCATCAAATCATCACTTGTATTGCCATTAGGATTATATTTATGATAATGTTATTAAAATAAAGAACAGGATAAAAACATCATGCGATCTAGCTCACTGAGTTCCTAATGTCTCCTTTCCTCTTGAGATCAATCAAACCTAAAGAAACTAGATAAACTCAAATTACAGCCTAGCCCACCTTTCTGGAAACATGAAGTTAGATGGTACCAAACTTTATTGTCTGGATAAAGGGTTCCCTACAAGTAAGGGGGAGCACGGGCACCACAAGTCGAGTAAATTTAGTACGTTTAGACGATGTTAAAGTAATAAAGTGGGGAAAAAAAAGAAGTGGAGAGAAAACCAGCGTACCTGGTAGAGATCTTACGCTAGCCAGAACTGCGGATTGTTGTTTCATGAAGGGCTCATCTTCAAAATGCTCTGTCGCCTCAAGTAAAGTGCTTAGGTATCTGTATATCTTAGTTTGAATTATGAGCTTAATTTTCTGCAACTCCACAGGGCTGAATTTATTTGTATATATGAGTTTGGCCTAATGTGATGAAACAGATAAATGAACGAAATTAGCTCAAACAACAAAGCTTTAAAAATTAAAACAGTATGAGGAAACATGTATCCCTTAACATGCGGCCAAAGCTTAACAAGAACAGGAATCTGCACTGGTTTATTTACAATATCAATGTAATCTTGCCAAAAGTAAGACGAGAGAAAAAAATTTAAGAGATGAATTAGTTGAGTTTCAATAATGCTAGAATAGGTATAAAAAGTGGAAGCAAACCCATGAATGTACCTGCTTGAAGATGGTACTTGTCCCAGAACCTTCTAATCCAATAAGAAGAAGTTTCTGGACCCTGTCCTGCTCCCAATACTCCGGGTACAATCTAGATGAGAACAAAGCATGTTCTTTCTTTGCACAACGAGCATGTTCGGGTGGTACAGCCAATGAAAATAGTGAACAAATGAAACGAACGGAAGCCTGCCTAACAAAAATTCCAGTTCAAACTCTTCAATAGGACTTAACATCAACTGACCAAACAAAAAATTAATCGACATTCTCATCATCATCTATAGATAAGAAAGAACCTTTTCCATATATTTCCTTTGATGATATTTTGGCCTTCTTCTTCGTAGGATCCATCTTCATACAGCCAAAAGTGCGTATTACGTGGGCATTGAACCTTAGCCAGCTAGAAGAAAGGAAATAATACATCAACTGCTTAGTAACAGAGATGAAGGTTCTTGGCATCGTGGAAACAGATGTTTTGTAATGTAAAACGGGATATTAACAACATACCGCAACAATTATCAAGCAAGCGGTAAACAAAGCATAGTAGCCTCAAATTCAATTCAAGGGGATTTCACAAGTTAAATCATAAAACAAGCTATTATATTACTGACACTGTTAGAAAAGATTCAGTATTTCAATCTGATCAGCTTATATTCATTTCTTTTACATTCAATTGGAAAACTTTATCTAACTCATTTTATTCAATATGCAGCATTAACAGAAACCAATTCTAATTGGGATGAGGAAATAGTTCTAAAGTGTATATACAGGAAACAGAGTAGTATGAAACAACACAACATCATTCCTTTATATTTTGTATTAATGTACTTTTAGCTTTTACCTTCAACAACCTAAGTTCAACTTTAGTGATCTCCCGGCCATTCATATAAACTCTAGTCCGGCCATTGCTTGCACCAATCTGCAACTTGCCTCCGACGTATAATTTCGAGCTAATGATCCTATCTGGCTTCTCCCCCTCCTGAAACAACCAAAGAAAAGATTCCATGATCAAAGAACAAGCAATAAACAAACACCAACTCCTTAAAACACAATCAAACTAAAACAGATTAAGAAACAATCAGAATCAGACTAAAAATTCATCCAGAATTTCGAAACTATCATCTCACCTTCCCCCAAAACCCAGAATCCTTATCATACCAATATCTCCCCGGCTTCAAATTTTTAGGAGGAACCTGACACCCCAACAATTCATCTAGTTCTTCCTCCCTCAGTTCTCTACCATTCACAATAACCTGCTCTGGTTTCACTTGATTGGCCTTACACTCTCTCTCCACCTGCATTATCTTTCGAACATCCAATCGACTACAGACTCTCGATAGAACCCTAGAACCCTTCCCCAATTTGCCCCTATTCGCCTCATCAATGGGCTTTCCGATGCACCCGACGCACTTCCGCCCCTCCGGCATCGACCCCATCGCCTTCACTACGCACTTCTTGCAATACTCTGCTCCACAAACGATACACCTCCCTCTTGTCTTCAAAAGCTCAATTCTCCTCTTCCCACATCTATTACACTTTCTACCCCTCCCCCTACCCCTCAATGCACGATCATCATGGGAACGAGGCGAATCATCGTTATCGGGACAATCACGATCACTCAAATTGGCAGCAGCTTCAAGCTCAACCACGCCATCGCTGTAATTCTCTCCGGACACATCGATAAAATTGGCAGAATTAGCACTCGGCCGTATGTCGTCGGAACAGGTGGAGCTGGACTTCAACCACGAGGGGTTTCTTGGAGTGAGCGAGAGGGGTTGCTTAGGGAAGGGGGTGAATCTAGTTTTGGGAATCATGGGACTAACGGGCGGGTTGAAAAACGGAGGAGGACCCACGTAATCGACGGAAATGGAATAGTCGAGCTGATCTTCGTCCGGCAACGGCGCGCCCTCCGGCAGCATTTTTCTGAGCAGCTGTTCCCAGGAGTTGGGCTCTGCCGCCATTGAGGTGCAGTGCGAGAAATTGCAGGGTTTGAAGGTGTACGTTACAGAGAGAGGGGAGGTGGCATTACGAGGGTGGGTTTGGTCGAGAAAGATGGAGAAAGAAAAGGGTGTGATTGTGAGAAAACGTCGTTATCCATGAACGTCCAACAGATTTCAATTTAGAAGCTACTGAGTTACGTTTCTGGTAAAAAGGAAAGTAGGGGTAGGAGGTGGTGGTTGTGGGGTTGTATCTATTCTATTCGTAATCGCAGGCATTCAATTGACACGTTGAAAATGGTGTCCCTTGGAACCACTACGTTTTTTATGATTTAGATTTGGAGAAATCTGATACTCAAATTGCATGTTGTTTGTTCATCATTTTAGGCAAGGAGATCCCACTATTGAATAAAAATATCTATATCAATCAATTATACATCGGGATATACATTATTCTTGAGTATAGCTTATTAAGGAATCATCGAAAACGAGCTTGAACAACTTGTATTATGTTGGGGCAAAAACTTGTATGTGCCGTGAGCAAATACCTTTAGTATTAAATTGTGTGTACCATTTATTTTTTTAAAAAAATAAAAATTATAAATGAAGGGTGTATATCTTTTAAAACAAAATAATGTACTTTATTAATTAAAATATATATACTTTATAATAAAATGGTATATCTTTACATACTTTGTGCACCTGGCGATACAAGAGACCAAGTCTTATATCAGTAAATATTTACCATATTTTCTAAAGTTTATTGGAATTCTATTTTATGATTCATATGGTAACCGTTATCATATTACAATTTAAATACGGTTATACACTAAAAATCGCCTAAATAGTTATATCTAAACAATATTTTCTTAATTAATAAGATAAATAAATAAATCAACACATAATACTCTATCCATTCTACATTTAATTGTCTTAACACCGTAAATACGAAATTTAAAAAAAATAAAATTTTTATTAATTTTATTAGAATAATGAATGTAATCTTTTTAGATGATAAATAAATAAATAAATTATAAAGTATGTTATATAAGTTTAAATGAAAATAGTAATTTAATTAAAGTATACATTTAAGATTCGAAATTAATGCGTTGTTTTTTTTTTTAATAATGCAATTTAATATGATACGAGAAAAATAAATTAATTAATGGAGTATTTAACAGGCGTGAGGTGACATGTGGTGGTGATGGTTTGAGGGTTGGTGTGGGGAAGAAAAATTTATCCTAATTTAACTTTTGTTTACTCCCTTTAGTTCACACATTTATTTGACAATTTTTACACCCATTTATTTATTTGACCAGGCATAAAGTAGGGAGAATGAAACTATAACTTTGAGTCTTATTAGGGTGCATCTGGTGTATCTAATATCTAAACTGTTAGATTTTATGATATTTAATCTTCATCCTTAAAGTTAAATTTGTAACTAACTTTATAAATAAAAAATTACTATGTTACCCTACATTAAAGCTATAAATCATGGGGTGCATTGATACATAAGGTGCATCCCAAAATTACCCATAACTTTGAGCCTTCTGCGGTATAGGTGTTTAATTTTAAAAAATAAAATAAAATTACGATGTTGGTGGGTTGACCTGTTTAACTTGTTGGCTAATGGAACTGGGCCAAAAAGTCTCTGATTTATACGGATTGTATATGTGAACGTAGCCCAGTGATACGGAAATTGAAGCAACTGCAAGGAGATTAAACAGATTGAGAACAGAAAGAACTAAGATGAATGGTCAGGATCCACCAGCTGATCCACCACAGGATAATAGAGATGGTATGGATAACAGGTATGAACAGGTCATCCCACGACTTCAGAATCAAGGTGTACCAGTTTCACCAAGGCTTATTAGACATGCTTTCATACCTGATGGGAATCAGAGGTATGGTGGGATAGCACCACAACACCATGCTGATCAGGCTGTGTAGAAACACAATATCAATCCAACACTGATCAACATGATGAATAATAATACTTTTGGGGGACTTCCACATGAGAATCCATACACACACCTGTCACAATTTATGGAATTGTGTGATATGATGTACAGCAGCAGGGTCCCGCAAGAGTATAATTATTGCAAGGTTTTCTCATTCTCTTTAAGGGATAAAGCAAGAAGTTGGCTACTATCTCATGATCCTCCATTGGCTAATTAGGAGGAAACAAAGCAAAAGTTCTTGCTAAAATATTTTCTTCTTAGTAAGACAATGAGGTTGAGAAGCTCAATTTCACAATTCAAGCAGTATGATGATGAGCCATTGTTCGAAGCTTGGGATAGATACAAGGAGCTTATGCAATCATGTCCAATGCATGGATTCTCAGTTGATGATCAGATTTGGTACTTTTACCAAGGGTTAGATGGAACACTCGTCCAATGGTGGACGCATCAGCTGGATGAAGCATAACAAATTTGGATTCAAAGACAGCATTTGATTTGATAGAGGAGATGGCGTCGAATAGTTATCAGTGGCCAGGTGAGAGAAAGATCTTAAGAAGGGTAGCAAAAGTGGATGATTCAGATGCCATGAAAAAGCTAGACACCAAACTGGACACCATCATGAAGCTCTTGACCAAATCAAACTGTATCTCAACATCTAAGATAGACCCTGAACAAGAAGAAGCTGCATATATCAGAGACAGAAATTATAATAGCTTCAGAGGTAATCAGTTCTATGATCCATCTTGGAGGATCCATGAGAATCTGTCTTATGGAAATCAAATGAACACCTTGCAGCCTCCTGTTGGATTTTCAGTCACTAATGGGGTAATCGATGAACCCCAAGGAGCAAAAATGACTGAAATCTTAGAAGGAATTTCAAAGAAGTTAGATAAGCTTGACATTTTGGAGAAGAAACAGGAGGCAGATAAGGTGTCTATAGATGTTAGGATGAACGGAATTGAAGAGATAGTGATACAGTTAGGAAGAAAACTGAAGGGAAAGGAAGACACTAGGGGACAGTTCCCTGGTGATACTCAAAGCCATCCACATGAGCATATCAAAGCAATTAAGTTGATAAAAGAAGGAGAAAAGAGAAAAGAGAATGAAGAGGAGGTTGTCCCAGAAGAAGAGAAAAGTCCTCCACATGTTGAAAAAGGGGCTGGGAAGCCAAAATCCAATTCTCTCCCTTCTACTTTTTGTGAACCTAAAAATATTCCTGTTTATTTCCCTCAAAATTTTGAAAAGAAAAATAAATTGCATGAGCAATTTTTGAAATTTTATGAAATCTTCAAGAAAATTAACATAATATTTCTTTTGCAGAGGCACTGGAGCAAATACCAATTTATGCCAAGTTTCTGAGAGAGATGATTTCTAAGAAAAAGAAGCTGAAAGATGAAGTGGTTGGACTCACGGAGAGTTGCCAAGCAGTCTTGCTTGGAAAAGCTGAAAAGAAAAAAGATCCAGGCTGCTTTATTTTTCCATGCTCTTTAGGAAGTAAAATTGTTAATGCTTTATGTGATTTAGAAGCAAGTATAAATCTAATGCCTTTATCTCTCTTTGAAAGGGTAGGAATTGGAGATTTGAAGCCAACTACAATCAAATTGATGATGGCTGATGGATCCAAGATTGAGCCTAAAGGAATCATTGAAGATGTTTTGGTGGATGTGAATGGATTTATTTTCCCTACAGATTTTGTTGTCATGGATATGAGGGAAGATAACAAAATTCCACTCATAATGGGGAGACCATTTTTAGCTACTGCGAAAGCTATAGTGGATGTGCATCAAGGAAGGTTAATTTTGAGGCATGGGGAGAAAAAAGTAGAATTCTATATGCAAGATAAAGTGAAAAAATTCACAAAGATGGAATTGCTAAAAAAGTTGAAAGATGAGAAAGGTCCTGAGCGCGCCTACATGATAGAAGATTTTGGGCGCAATTGTTTTGGCTTCGGTTAAAAGTCATATTTTCTTCGAACTCTCCGACGTTAAATATGAGTGCCTGTTGGGAGTCACCCCAATACTATCTTTACTTCTTTCAGTATTTTATTTTATTAGATTAGGTTGTTTTTTTATGATATTCGGTGTTTTAATTTTTTACTGTTATGGATGCAGGATGTTTTGCGATTAAAAATTCTAAGTGTAAAAAATTTTCTCGACAAATTCACGCCATGTTGGGCGAGTAGCAAAGAATTCTGGGTGGTTCATCTGGCGGTTAGACCAAGTTCTTGAATTGTTGGGGCAAATCGTTGGTTCTTTTGGGCAAATTGATATAGAAGTTGGGGTGAGTCTTCTATCATTCTCCACCATTTTCCACGTAGGTAAGAGAGGTAAGTTCTCTCTCCCATACTAGTGCACCATTACACCACATCACCATGTATTTTTTTTAGATGCAATTTCAAGGCCCCTCACTCTTTTTAAACTTATTTCGATATTCTATCAAAAATAAGTTTGGGAGGTGGAGTGTGGTTCCTAGAAATTATATTTTTTTTCGGTGGCCAAGGGAGCTATTCATGTGAGGTAAGTGAGTTAATTTTTATGAGTATAGTTTTGCTTGGGTGATTATGAATCATATTATCTTGTTTATTTCTCCATGAGCTTGAACACTTTTGATAGAAATTTTAGGCATAATGACATGATTGGTTGGTTAATGATGAAAATTTTTGACGGATAAAATTTTATGATTCTTGTGAATTAAGTGAATTTAACTGTATTGTTATGAGAATTATGAATTGCTAGATTGCCTTAGTCGTTGGAATAAATTTACACCCTGTGAGTTTTTGAGCCTTAATAATTCAATGTTTGAGAGTCTGATTAATTGTAAGTGTTTCTAGAACTTGTCCTGAGTCTCCTTGAATATTCGAGATAATTTAGTGAGTCTTGGAAATGATTTTAGGTCATCTTTGATTTTTACCCTATCTCTATCCTACACATTTATCCGGTATTCATTTGATCCTTCGTTAACCCCTTTGAGCTTAAATACCATTTTTTTTCCTAATAACCAGTTTGAGCCTAATCAATACTTAATTTTTCTTTGTGTTACTTGGATTGGTTGAGTAAATTTGTGAAAGAAGTTAGAAAATAATTTTAATTTATTGGAGTTGAGAAGGAGAATGAAGTGAATTAAAGGAAAAAAATCAAAATGGGATACTAGACAGTGGAAAAAGAAGAGAAATTATTGGAGTTGAAAAAGGAAAGAAAAAAGAAAAAAATCAAAGTTGAATGTCTGGGTTAAAGTATAGGAAAGATTATAGAGGAATTATTCATGAAAAATATTAAACTCTTTTACATTGAGTTGAAAACCCAACATTATTGAGGTTGATTAAGAAGAAAAGTGATGAATTTGGAGTTAATTTGGAGAACTGGAAAATTTCCAATTTTTGTGCTGAATGAAGTGGTGAAGATAAAAGATCAAAAGAGTTTACTTTATTGAGTTTTTAGTCACATATCCATATAATTTTCACCCCTTCCAAAGAGCATATGTTACAACCAAATAGAAAGACCTTTCTGATCCTTGACTTATTAATTACAAGTAAAAGAAGAGTAGAAACAATGGGCAAGCCTATGGTTAAACACTGTAGTTGAATCAGTTTGAGTGAAATGAAAGCCCATACACTAGAGAGTTGAGTGATACACTATCCAGTGGGTTTCCATGTACTAAGGCAGTAATCTAGTCAGCACTAATTTTTTCATGATGTATCACATGTTTCTCTGCTTGGTTTATTTGAATTGAGTTTTCTCAAAATATTTCGGAAATCATCATAATCATTGTCACGTCCTAGTTTTCTTTTGTTCTTTGCATTGCTTGGGACGAGCAACAGTTTAAGTTTGGGGAGTTGATAAACACGGATTTTACGTGTTTATATAGGCCGTTCCATAGTTGATTATTGCATGATTTTATTTATTTTGTGAAGGTATATGTTCAATTGTTGAATATTAGAACTTCACGGGTATTTTGGAGTTATTGCAGATTTTAGGCCTAATTGAAGAATAAAAAAGACTTTAGTTGAAGAAGAGGAAAAGATGAAGATATGAAGCAATAGATCCATATGATGTGCAGTAAATGTTGCGTGCGTGGTCAGTTGCATGTGTTAGACCAAGTTGAAGCCTCGTTTGGGCGAACGGAAGTCGTTTGGTAGAATCAACATGTTGTTAGACCGATTTAAAAAAGGTCGTGAGCTCCCAGGAAATTGACGCCGATCGTTGGTCCAAATCATCCATGGTTTGGGCGAACCATCCAGCTGAATTGGACCAAATCACCTTTGATTTGGACGGATCATGGGTTATTTTCATACGGGAATTTCACTTTTCACCAAACTTGTTCTCCAAGTCCAGGCCCATTAATCCACTGTTCCACATGATCTCTACTCCTATAAATACCCAATTAAATCAAAAAAGAGAAAACATCGTGTTTTACATCAAGTCATTCACACATTCATCCACAGAGTCAGTCTGCATCCGAAGAACGTCATGGAGTCATGAAGACGAAAGTTTAGGGACGAGACGGTACTTATTCCTTCATTCGGATTTCACCAGTTTATTTAATTTCATGTTGAATTTGGATCTGTTTTATTTCTTTTATTTCTTTATGGAAGCTTAAACTTCTAGATCCTAGGACGAGTAATTTGGTTTTGGATTGTTTTGGTGTGTGAACCCTTTATTTAATTCAAGCACTTTATTTCTTTTATATGTGTGATTTCTTTACATGATTAATTGATTCGCGACCAATTACTCATATCTATTTATTAAACCAAGAAATGAAAATTGAGGGTTAATATTGATCAATTCACACATATAACACATCTAGTAGTCGTATCGTTACTGTGAGACAAAAGGTGTGAGAGAATTCAATCTGATAAATCCGTTGGGAGTTAATTGATGTGTTATTTACGTTACTGTTATATTCATCGATTGATCTACTTGTGATTAGATTCGAAAGAATTAATTACATAAATTACAAATTGCTTTAGGAAATTATGCTTGAATTGAATTAAGAAGTTTCACCCACTGTAGGACAAACCAATTGAAAGTGTAATACCTAGAATTGTTTTTATTATTCTTAATTTCATCCAATTAATATTCTGCATCTGTTGAGTCCAATCATTGCATATTTATTATTTTCATTCGTCCAGTCTTAAAATAATCTCTCCGATCTCATATGTGCAAGCAAGTATGCCCTATATTCTACTCCTTCCATCCCACAACAAGGAGTGCATTTTACTATTTTCATTCGTCCCAACACAAGAGGTGCATTTCTCTTTTTAGTAAATAGGACTCACACAAAACAATTAATATATCTCTATGAGACCGCACACCATACTAATACACCTACCCACTATACATTAAAATATTATTTCTCTCACCTCAACTACCCATTAAATATTATATCTCTTAATCCACATGCAAAAAAGTTTCGCCACCTCTGTGGTGGGACGGAGGGAGTATTTAATAGTATATATATAATTTTTTTTATTATTATTTTGATATATGAATGCTAAATAAAGTAGGGGTGCAATTGATTTTAATTACGAAGGTACAAGAAAGAAATAGAGTATTAAAATGAATAGACGACGAAATTTTCAACTGAAGCACAATGCAATTTTTGTAGCCCGTTTACTCATCCAATAGCCCATTAAATGCCAAATTAGTAGCACATCATTAAAGTTAACTGGGCCGTTGCATTTATTTAATTAGTAAGCTCATTTATTCTTTAAAAAATTGATTAAATAACTTGATTGAATTAATGTAACTCCATTCCTCAATTGAGCTACGATAGTAGGAGGAAGGATCAAGTAGAATTAACTTCATAATATGATAACTTTATTCACTTTCTAATTAAAGCAATTCAATTTTCTTCATCTCATTTATATTTACAAGTCATGTCATCTGATTCATGTTTAAATTATAAAGAAATTAAGTGGCGAAAATAGGTTAACATTGAACTAAAACTCATAATTATGGAACTAAATCGATATAAATATTTTTTTTGAGACAATATTTAAAATTTTGAAAAATTTTGGGACATAATAAATTTTTAACTTTGACAGTATGCAGTAGTAGAAAAGGAGAATGGAGAGAATATGCCCTAGATTATTAAAAAAAATCTGCAAATTTTAAGTGGCCTGCTTTGATGGAGAGAAGTTTATAAAGAGCATTCACATTTTGAAAAATAAAAAATAAAAAGTCAAAGTAAATAACTTCACGATACAATTATAAAAATAAAGAGCCTAATGGGACATTTGCTAGTTTCAAATGTTGTTGATTTTATGTGTTAGGGAGAAATTGCAAATTTGAAAATTAAAGTAATTTTTGAGATTATTAAAGTGATAGTTTTTTTATTGGGATATAAAAGATTGTGGCATAAACAATTAAAATAAGTAGTATAAAAAAAATTATGGAACGAATGAGAATAACATATTTATTTAATAAAAAATGAAAATGAGACTATTTCAATTAAAATTATTACGTACAAGACTTGCTCAATTATCTATAGATGGTGATCGTATTGACTACTCTGGTTCATTTGAGTATTAATTATTTCCCATATAGAGGAGGGTTTTATCTTTTCTTTTTTAATACTTTAATTTTCTCCATATGGTTAAAGTTCCAAAAAAAAAAACGGTGGCCGAAAGCTTATTTCAAAGACAAATAATGTTGTTAAGGAATATATATAAACAATTTAAAAATTAATATTCATTTTATTAAATTATTTTATAAAAAATTTATTGAACAAATTAAAAAGTAATAATATTTTTTTTTAAATTGTATTCCATTCATTCTATATTAATAAAGTTCACATCTTTTCGTGCAATTAGAAAGTGGAACTAGACAAGGCATAGGTAAGTCACATTAATGATTCGATGGGAACGGTTTGCAACACTTAAAAAATTGTAGTCTTTTTCGCAACAAATTTTAAAAATTGTAGTTTTTTTTTTTTTTTGCTAAATCTAAGAAATTTAGATTAAATTACAATTGAAGTAAAGGGATGACTTTTTTTTTTCAATTAAAACAAATAAAAGATTTGTGGATGAGAATAAGAACTCAGACAAAGACTATATAAATATGCATGGTAGATATCAAGGTGCAAATTAATTAACGATTGGAATCATCAAAATCACCAAAGAAAGAGTCGATCCTTCAATAGTTGGGAATATATTTGTTTGGACATATTACTTTTTAGAATTCACTCATTCATGAGGTAATTAAATACTTTTAACAACGCTTTAAGACAAGAAAGAGTTCAGTAGAAGAAATGGGGTGGGAAAATTCTTGAGCTTTTTGAAAGGTCTTGATGAACATTTTATCCACCACAGAAATTTCAAAGTGTTTGGAGAAAGTTGCTTCCCCTGAAGCTCTGAGGTGCATCATCATGCTCTCTGAATTCACCTCTGCCATCTGAATTCTTTCCTCCATTCTCACAATACTGAAACTACCATTTTTCTCTATCTCTCTCCTCATATCCTCACCTCTTGGATAGTAGATGGGTATGTTGAATCCCTCCATTTCAGATTCATCAATAACTCCCTGCACCACATAATTAATTACCCAGAGTTTAAAATCAATACCGTTCCTATGTAAATTTACTTTATTCAAAATAATCTTAAGAAACTTAATTTTTTCAGAATAGTCTCATAAGTTTTAAACTCTCACTAAAATTGTCTTTTTTTAATTTAAAAATATCCAATTTTCTAATTTTATGAGCCAGTCTCCAAAGTACTCCATTACTTTTAAATCCAGTTCTCACCAAAATTGTCATTTTTACTTAAAAATGTCAAAATTTTCTAATTCCATGAAATGAGATATTGAATTGGTATTTATATAAAGTTTTGAGACATATACTACAAAAAAAGTATTCCCTCCATCCCAAAGATATTGACATATTTCATTTTTAAGGATATGAGACTCATACAAAAACAATTTATTTATTTACATGGACCCACACACATATCACACTCACCACTAATACAACTACCCACTACACATTAAATATTATTTCTCTCACTTCACTTTACATTAAATTATTATACTCCTTAATCTCCGTGCCCAAAAAAATGTGTCAATTGTTATGGGACGGAAGGAGTATTTTTTAGCAATCAAATTTAGCAACAGAATTCAATCTGTTGGTAATTAGCAATGTATTAGCAACAAAAATAACATTTTTGTTTTAGCAACGGAATGTCAACGAATTTATTCTCTATTTTAGCAACGGAATTCAATTTGTTGGTAATTACCAACGGATTACCAAGGGAATCATTATATAAATTACCAACGGAATTATTAGCAACGGAATTAATTTTTCGTTGCTAAAAATTTACCAACCACCACTTTACTAATGAATTTCGTTGTTAATCCGTTGGTAAGCCAATTTAACAATGGAATTAAGGCTTTTAGCAACGGAATATTTCATTGTTAAAAAACAGTTTTTTTATAATGATAATTAGTAAAAAAAATTGTTTTTGAAAAAAATCGGAGCGATTTGGATTTAAAATTTGAATGGATGAAAACGAAAAATATAAAATTTAAGGAGGAAAAATATACATAAATAAAGGGTTGAAAATGAATGTTGTGATTTGGTTACCTCGTTAGCCAAATCCAATAGGCTTGATTCCGAAAGAACGTTAAACACACCAAACACGTTAGGAGTTGCAGGCACTACCAAAAACAACAACCCTCCTTTCACAATCTCTTCTGCTCTCGCACTCAAAAAAGCCTCCACATCTTTCCCAAATTGCCCTCGATAGGCATTCACCACCTCTTCCGACGCACCCTGATAGTGTATCTTACCCTTGTTCTTCATCCCACTCGGCACCCTCGTAAGCCAGTGCACGGCGTACGACGAAAGGGCCAATCCGATCGACCCTCGTGGGAAGAGACGGGCGTGGAACGAGCCGGGCACACCGGCCGCGTGGTACTTCCGGCGAGGCGGGAGTGTGGCGAAGAGGGTGTTGAAGTCATTGGCAGCATGATCGTTGAAGAACACTTGGAACTCCATTTCATGAGAAGGCCATTTGGCTTCAACTGCTTCAATGAGGTTTTGCATGGCAAAGAAAGTGTTGGGGCCCACTGAACAGCCAAAGTCAGCTAGGGTTAGTGTGTTGGAGGGTGAGAGGAGGGTATTTATGTCATCTATTTCAAGAATGGACTCTGTGACCATCCCCTTGGCTGAATCCAAAGCTTGTTTCTGTGATCAAATTAACATTTTAATTGAAAAAAGAAAATGGATAATAATTTAATGAAAGATAATAACCTGAAATTGGGAGTTTTTGGCGTAGCTGTAATGACCATTCCCACCCACCATGGGCAGAGATTCCGCCATAGTGTTGTGTCTGATTTCTGGATTGGAACTAGTATTTGAGGACATGGACCACACGCATGTGCCATATTGACAGTGAAATATGAAATATTTAAAGATATATAAAATTGACATTTTTATTTATTTATGTTTTCTTTTTCCATTTATCTTATTACCATCTTTAAATTAAACTATGAAAAAGAAAACGTCACAAACTACAATAATTACACTCTGCAGTTTAATTTAAAATTATTATCACACTGATCGGTGTAAATTCATCTATAATTATGGGCTAAATTGCATGAATTTACTTGAATTTATTTGACTTTAATTCAATAATTAAGTATGATTTAATGAAAAATACTATTAATTGCTTAATTAGTTTGAGAAAGGTATTTTTGTGCATTTTTGTAGAGAAATGTGTGTTTTTGAGCTGGAAAGAGTGATGAAAGAAACGGAATTAAATCAGAACGAAGATGAAAAAAAATGGTGGCGGACTAATAAGTTCCTAGAAGTGATTATGAAGATAAATGGTGATAAAAAACATGAAGAAAGGAGAAAGTTGAAGAAAATAGAAAATTGGCCAAAATACATAAAAACACGCCTGTGTTTTTATGTAGTGCCCGTATTTTTCTGCAAGTGCAAAAATATATAGAATGCTGAAATTTTGCAGAAAAACATGGTCAAGTGCAGGAAAACACGCCTGTGTTTTCTTGCACTTTGGTCAAAAAGCTTGCCCATGGTCAAAAAATGCTGATGCAGGAAAACACGGGCAAATGCATAAAAACACGACCGTGTTTTTATGCATTTCTGCCAAATTTCAAGTGTGACATTAGGGCTTTCCATTGGGGGTATAAATACCCCCAAATCTCACTCCTCCAAGAGAAGAAGAGCAAAGAGAGGTTGCCTCTCACCCACTCCAACATCATCTCCCACATCTACACCACACCACCATTCTCCATCCATTTTCACTCTCCACTAGTTGAGATTCCTCCCCTTTTTGGGGAGGAATCCATTTCTTTAAATGTTTTCTTAGAATAGGATTTTATTGCTTTCAAAGAAGGTGGAGACACTAAGGATGGATAATCTTCATAAGTGTAAAACTTCATTAAGGTGTAATCTAATCCTACTTATTATCTTTCTATTTTCTATGTTTTGGTGGTTGATTGATGGCATGATTATTGATTAATTTATGAAAATGTCTTGATTGAATTCCGACTTTGATTAGGTTTCATTTATGAAATTAGCATGCTTGTAATAATATGGGATTTATGTCTTTGGTATTAGTGTATAAGGATTAGGTTGTGTATTGTGTATCGACATGTCTTGTCGTTGCTTTACCCTTAGTTGTTTTGCATGATTATCATATGTGAGTTTTTTCCATTTATTACATGTGGGTTTAATATAATAGGAGCCTAGCCAAGGAGTCCTTATGTTTAGAACAACATAAATGAATACTAGTGAGATCACTTGTGCCCGATGATTAAACTAGTGAGAGGAACTCCATCAATACGAGCATAGTACCTTGAAGGGAATTGTAAGTAGGATCGATCCTAGGAGCTTTTTAGGGGTTGTGAAAACAATCTACATCCTATTCACCATGGCCATTGGGGATAGGTGGAAATCGTGATCGTCATTACCATGATTTGCTTAAAAATGAAAAACAATTAAAGATTGTTGGATGATTAATTATATGAGTGTATCATGAAACTACCAAGACATTGAAAATCCAAAAATATTGTAATTAGATACTTTTCATGCATTTTATTTTTTTTTATTTTAAACCTCTTATTCGATCGTCCCTAACTAATCACGATATTATACCTAAAGACCATGAATCCTAAATTTCCTTGGGTTCTATATTTTGTTGCTTGGTCGCCCCAACTATAACGACCAATCACACACCCATGTAACACAAAACGTATATAAAAATACTAAATTATATAAATACGCGAAATACTTTTTGGCACCGAGGAAAATCAAAATACAAAGTACTATGAAGTGGAGTATATGTGTTTAAGTGTGAGTAACAGAAAATTAAGGATTAATTACTACTAGGTACACCACAATAATCAATGGGCTATATGGATGAGAGTAACTATGGGTATAGTTTCCAAATGAGTCAAGCAAGCTCTCCATGCTACAATAATAGGAGTTATTGGCAAAGTGCTTACAATGGAAATAGGAATGGCAAAGTGCTTACAATGGAAATACATTCCAACCTCATCAAGCATATACTTATTCCATACCAAGTTCCAACAACCAAGTTTCTCCGGTTACATCTTTATCCGAAAATAATGCCTTAATGGAGTTGTTTAGAAGATATTCTAATGGAAGTGATACAAGGCAAAGTTTTCAATCATGTCTTCCTAGTTATGAGACTCAAGATCTTCAAAGTATGTCAACTTCGTATTATACGGTGCAATAAGAGTGGATGATGTTAAGTTCTCAAGTAGAGGATATGTTTTACATGCAAGGGAGTAATTTCCAAAATCAAGGGAATTATCTCCAAGAACAAAGTTGGCAACCACCGAGTGAAGAGATAAAGCCATCCGTAGAAGATCGAGTTGAACAACTTATGGAAATGATGTATGAGATGATTGAAGAAAGAAGAGAAGAAAGAAAGAAAGAAGATGAGGAAAATGAGAGGAGATTTGAGGCCCTTGAACGTCAAATGAGTCAAATGATAAGCGAACGGAACACTCTTCAAGAAATTGAGAATTTTGATGAAAAGTTTGAAGAAGAGTCGGAGGTAGAAGAGTGTTCGGGGGATGAGGACTCAATTGATGAAGAGATATTTGAAGATAAGGAAGACAAGGAGAATTCAAATGAAGATGAAGAATCAAAAGAGGTGTATGAATTCAATGAAGAGGAACAAGGTCTAAAAGCACTTGAAGAAGAGTTCGAGAGTGAAATGAGCATTTCTAAACCTTTAAATTCTTCAAGTTGCATTGAACTTCAAAATATTATTTTTATTGACTTTGTCTTACCTATTGATTATTCTCAATATCTTAGGGAAAAGAGAGAGCTTGAAGAGATGTTGGGAGCTTATGTGGTAAGAAGGAATAAGTGGTGGTCACGAAAGGAGAGGTCAATGGAATGCAAACTCAAACAGCTTGAATTTTTAAAGTCAATCTCAAAGGACGTTACTGAGGTCGTTACTTGCCACAAATGCCTAATAGAGGAAGAAGAACAAAGATTAAAATTTGATGGCAAGAACGAACGATATCCTTGGTCATTCCGATGATTCTCCATGATCCGTCCGACTTGAAGACGTTAAACTTAGCGCTAGATGAGAGGCAACCCATCATTATCTTTATTGCTTTCAATAAGGATGATGGATTTGATTTTTAGTGTTTTGGTTTGATTTTTGTGTTTGTTGATGTTTTATGTAGGAAACATGATGTGCTTGGTATAGATTTGGAATGTATTGGATTACGAGGAGAGCTACGAGGGATGCTTCAAAGGGAGTACCTATTCTTTAGCTCAAACTTAATCCTAGCTTTAACTAGAAATTAAGTTTGGGGGTCGATTTTTTTTATGCTCTCGTAGTTCTCATATTATGAATATTTGCACCGGCGCACATAGTTTTCTTGTATCTTATATCTTGTGTCTTATGTTTTTATGTTTTTGTGTTTTTGTGATGTTCTTATTTTCTTGTGTTGTGAGTCGTTTTCTTGAATATGAGTGATGATGTGTTGTTTGTGATAAGTGATGACGAATTATGTTAAGGATCTCTACTAGTTAAAATTGTGACATGTTCTATTTAACTTGTTCAATTTTAAGATGAATTAAGGTGTAATAAGTTCCAAAAGATTCTAGCAAAAGCTTGTGAGTATTTGAGCCTCAACCATGCATCCATGGTTATTTCTTCATGAGTGGATCGATTGAGCCTTGGTAAGCTAGAACTTGCTAGTGAACTATGGGAATGAGCCCGATTGGTGGAGGTTAGTGAGATGATTTTAGGTCATCCTTGTACTTTAAAGTCATTGTCATATATTTCATTACCTTATACATCATCCCTAGTTAGCCACTTCGAGTCTTTAAGTCTATTTCTTGTGAACTAAGCACATTACAAGTCATAATTACCCATTTAAGCCTTATATATATACCTTTTGTGTGGGTGATTGAGGAGATGTGGTCTACACGGTTTGATGTGAGAATTGTGCAAGAGAAAGAGGGAAATGGTAAACAAGCAAGAAAATGATGAAAAGAGCTCAAGCAAATATACATGCTATTTCAAAGCAAGAAAAAGGAGCAAAATCAACAACAATATGCTCATGCAAGCAAAAAGTCAAAAGGAAGAAAGCATGAAATCAAAAGAAGCTCAAGAAACACAAGGAATGATAATGATAAGTGCTTATGTTTAGAAAAGAAAAGAAAGGAAGATAAAAACGTGAAGAAGTTGAAGAAGTTGATCATCTCTTCGATTACTTACACTCGATAAGTCATTTTTATCCAAATTCTCCCTACTTTTACCAAAAGGCCTATCATTACATCCAAAAGTAAAGTCTTATTTGATTATTAATTGAAGCTATGGTGGTTTGTGAATGTGGTCCATGAGTAAGCCTATGGCGCGTTGGGTCAATCGGTTGA
Source organism: Pogostemon cablin (assembly GCA_023678885.1). Lineage (NCBI taxonomy): Eukaryota > Viridiplantae > Streptophyta > Magnoliopsida > Lamiales > Lamiaceae > Pogostemon > Pogostemon cablin. Next base: position 6,440,388 of record CM042962.1, on the reverse strand, counting down.
TGAGTGTTGATTTACCTTATTTTGATAGAGTGTTGAGTGCATTTGATATCCGATGTGAGGCTTGGATCGGAAGGGACTATATTTCTCCTTAATCTCTTTGAATTGCACTTGTTAATTTTTCATGTTATGAGTTTAATGTTGTAGGGTGACTTGATATGATTTGTAGTCCTTATTGCTTATGATATGTTATTGCTTATGTTCGTTAGGTCTTTTTCTAGGTGAAAACTTTCAGTTTGAGGGGTTGATCGTCGCTATTTTTACCTAGATTTTGTGTCGTTTTTGTGTGTCTTTTCGTTATCTTGTTCCGTATTTTTGTATCTTTTTATATTGTATTTTGGGAAATTGATGATGATGATTTTCATGTCTTTGAATAGGTGATTATGAAAATAAATGGTGATAAAAAGTATGAAGAAATGAGAAAGTTGAAGAAAATAGAAAATTGGCCAAAATACATAAAAAAAACATGCACGTGTTTTTATGTAGTGCCCGTGTTTTTCTGCAGGGACCAAAACATACAGAATGTTAAAATTTTGCAGGAAAACATGGTCAGGTGCAGAAAAACACGCCCGTGTTTTCTTGCATTTTTGCCAAAAGTCGGGTTTTTCTCTTTTATGCGATTTTTAGGTGTGTGAGGGAGTATAAATACCCCCAATATCAACATTTGAAGGCAGAAATCGAGGGTTTTGGGCTGCACACACTCTTCTCCATTCATCCATCATCCATTACTCCATTTTCATCATTCATTCCTCCATCTTCATTCCATTCACCCATTCCTCTTGATTTCTCATATCCATCCACCATTCCATCAATCCACCAATCTAAGGAATGGAAGAACATCAAGGAGTGAAGATTGTAGCATATTGAAGGAAGATAAGGCCAACTTCAAAAGGGAAGTCAATCAACCTTTGATTTGTTGTTTTCTTCATTATATGCCTCAATTGGAGCATGCCATGGATAATATTGATTTTATTATGATTTGTAGTGGCTAGTACTCATGTGAGGCTAGCAATATGATTGGTTAATGATAATGTAGATTTTGCACACCACATGATCGATGAATTGATTGTATGAATATTTTCTATTTTGAATGCTTATTCTCATTTCGTGTATGATTTGTGTGGTTAAATTTTCTATTCATAGTGTTAGGATGGTCATTCCAATATTATGCTTAGTGGTTTAATTAAATCATTGATTGAATGAGATGACTTAGTTAGTATGAGGGGAGGTAAGTCATACCCTTCTCGTGCTTAGAACCTCATGATATAACATTAGTGATGAACTAGTAATGGGAACCCAACTTATGATCATAGTACCTTCATGAGAATTGAGAGTAAGACACAATCCTAGAAGATTTAAACTTGTAAAAGAGATGAGAACCTAATTGCCTTGGCCATATGGATTAGGGGTAGACAAGTGATTGCCCTTAATATTATAACATGATGACCTTCAATGCATGTGTGTGTGTGAATCTACATGAGCTTTTTCCATGATATTGCTTGTCTTACATACTTCTTAGATTGCTCACCTTCACCCATCATCCATCTCATATGTACATTTTCTATCTTTAATTGTTTTCCTAGTTGTTAACTATAGTGTAATTAAACATCTTTTTATTGATTAGTTATTCTAGAGTGAAACATCTTTCGAATACGGATACATACACTTTCTCCCTTGGGTTCGATATTATAAATTTTGCACTTGGTCACCACGTATGCACACAATGATAGAGTACGCTTACTCTTATCAATTTGTACCAAAATTGAGACTAAGTTCAGTATACAGATGTGTACTCTTTATTTTTTAAAGAAAATTATTGTGTGTATCTAGGCGCATGGACAACATTCCGTGCGCCTTTAGAATTTTGTATTAAATTGTATATCCTTTAGTATAAAAATGTGTACCCTTTATTTTCTAAAGAAAAAAATATTGATGAAAAGTGTATACTCTTTAGAATAAAATGATGTACCTTTTATTAATTAAAGTGTATACTCTTTAGACCAAAGTAATGTCCTCTTACACATAATACTAAATTTCTAAAGGTACACGAAATATGTTCCCGTGCACCCGGGCGCACGCAAGCCTCACTCTTCAATTAATCATGTTCACCATATTATTTATAATTCCTTATTTAAATTAATAATCATGTCCGCCACAATGAGTTATATACACCCCCAATTAAATTAGGGACATAATATTTATTAAGAATTTTAATTGGGGAATAGATCATGTCACTAATTCTTTATTAATAGATCGTGTCCGCCAGCAATGAGTTATAAATAAGGAATAATTATTTATTAATTTTAATTGGGAAAATAGATCATGTCAATAACTCTTTCATTCCTTATTAATCAAATAGATCTTGTCCGCCATAATATTTAAATATGAATTATTTCCCAATTTAAAAATTTATTTTCATTAAAATTTATTACAATGAAAAGAATATAATGTGAATTATTTAAAAAAAATTATGGGCGGACATGTCCCTATATTAAAAGAAAAATTATTTACGCATTACATTCTTATTTTTGTGATGTCCGCCTATATTTTTCGGCAGACATGCTAATATTTTACATATTTTATGGCGGACATGCAAGAAAAGCCTTCATTATTCGATGGACATGCAAAATTCTTAACAAATTTTTAGCGGACATGCAAGGAAACACTTTAATTGAGGGTGTGTATGCATGTCCGCCAAAATTTTTTTTAACAAATAATATATATATATAATTTTGTGGGCGGACGGACATCACAAAAATAAGAATGTAATGCTGAAATAATTTTTCTTTTAATATAGGGACATGTCCGCCCATAATTTTTTTTTAAAATAATTCACATTATATTCTTTTATTTGTGATAAATTTTTTAATGAAAATAAATTTTTAAATGGAGGAAATAGATCATATTTAAATATTATGACGGACTATTAATAAGGAATGAAAGAATTATTTACATGATCTATTTCCCCAATTAAATTAATAAATAATCATTCCTTATTTATAACTCATTGCTGGCGGACACGATCTATTAATAAAGTTCATTCCTTATTTATAACTCATTGCTGGCGGACACGATCTATTAATAAAGAATTACTGAGATGATCTATTTCTCCAATTAAAATTCTTAATAAATATTATGTCCCTAATTTAATTGGGGGTGTATATCACTCATTGTTGGCGGACATGATTATTAATTTAAATAAGGAATTATAAATAATATGATGGACATGATTAATTGAATTGTTATATAATACATCCCAATTAAAGTGTTTTTGGCGGACATGCATACACATCCTCAATTAAAGTGTTTCCTTGCATGTTCACCGAAAATTTGTTAAGAATTTTGCATGTCCGCCAATTAATGAAGGTTTTTCTTGCATGTCCACCATAAAATATGTGAAATATTAGCATGTCCGCTGAAAAATTTGATTGGAATTACCATGTCCACTAAAAAATTTGGTTGGAATTACCATGTCCGCCGATTAATTTAAATTGTATTCTATAATCAAATATATATATATATATATATATATATAATTTTTTTTAAATAATTCACATTATATTCTTTTCTTTGTAATAAAATTTTAATGAAAATAAATTTTTAAATTGGGGAAATATATCATATTTAAATATTATGATGGACACGATCTATTTGATTGATAAGGAATGAAAGAATTAATGACATGATCTATTTTCCCAATTAAAATTAATAAATAATCATTTCATATTTATAACTTATTGCTGGCGAACATGATCTATTAATAAAGAATTACTGATATAATCTATTTCCCTAATTAAAATTCTTAATAAATATTATGTCCCTAATTTAATTGGGGTGTATATCACTCATTGTTGGCGGACATGATTATTAATTTAAATAAGGAATTATAAATAATATGGTGGACATGATTAATTGAATTATTATATAATACATCCCCAATTAAAGTGTTTTTCAGTAATGAGTGATATATATATATATATATATATATATATATATATATATTTTTTTTTTTTTTGTTGAGAATTTTTTTGGCAAACATGTATACACACCTTCAATTAAAGTGTTTCCTTGCATTTCCGCCAAAAATTTGTTAATAAATTTTGCATGTCAGCTGATTAATGAAGGTTTTTCTTGCATGTCCGCCATAAAATATGTGAAATATTAGCATGTCCATCGAAAAAAAATTTTGGAATTACCATGTCCGCCGTGCATTATTATGAATTCAAATTGTATTCTAAAATCAAATTAAATGCATATTTTGCATCCACCACATTTATTTATGCACTCTCAAGGTTAAAGTGTATGCTTATAATTTTTTAAATTATAAATTAAAAAAATACAATTAATCCATATTATAGTAATTAATATTATATCCTAAAATTAATTCAAATTTAGACTTAAAATAGAATACTCTCTCCCTCCCGCGTTAACGTTGACATTTGCTTTTTGCACGGAGATTAAGAAATATAATATTTTAATGTGTAGTGAGGTGAGATAAATAATATTTAATATAAAGTGGGTAGTTGTATTAGTGTTGTGTATGGGCCCTACATGGATTATTAATTGTTTTGTGTGGGTCCAGCATGACAAAAAAGGAAATGTAAATCTTAACTTAAGACAATCCAAAATGGAAAATGTAAATTTTAATGCGGGACGGGGGAGTATATAAGAGGACACGCAATTTCATCAAAATAAAGTGGCGGACATGCAAATTCATATACCATATATCAGCGGACATGCTAATTTAACACAATAGAATTGCTGGAAACACTCAGGGTTTAAATTACTTTTTAAAATTAATTCATATTAATAGTCTAAAAAACTAATAATCAATTTTGTCAACTCTGACACATGACAGGTTGTTAGCTCTTGTCTGAAAAAATGATAATAAATGATGGTGTGGCCATCAGATGTTACTGGAAATTCACATATTTAGTGGGCAATTTTAATGTAATCCAAATATGTGGGCAATTTAGATGGAACACATTCCATTTAGGACATTCTATGGCATTTCCCAATTTGTTTTGTAGGCCACATCTCTCCTCATTTATCAACTTACGCCTTCTTATTTAACGGTTGCATGCATATTAATAAAAGTAATATTTTGGCATAAATAATAAAAGGTATGTAATGAGTATTTAAAAGATTGCAATTTTGAAACTAGTGTATGTTAAAGAAATATTAGTCAATTTTTTTCCCCTCCTACGATGGAAATGTGAAAATGAAATTTAGACATCAAAATAAAAATTGTAAAGTTTAAATTAGACAAAGAGAGTATATATATATATATATATAATAGGAGTAATATTTAGTTAAATTATGAGTGGAGCGTATACCGATACACCTAGTTAATATGAACTATTATATTAAATAATCGATCGATAACCACTTTTAGATTAAAATAAAATAATTAAAAGTTTAAAAAATAAAAGGACTATAGTTTATAGACCCTAAGGTGATGTTTGGTTTGGGGTTATGTGGGGTTTAAAAACCATGAATAGTGTGTTATATGTTTGTTTTGGGTTTTGAGTAGGGTAAGTTTTAACTTTATGTTAAATCAATGTATTAATATATTCAAAAGTTAAATGATAGAAGAGAGATAAAGAAAGAAAGTATATTAATTGAGAAGAGAGAATGTAGTAGGTATATATAGGGATGATTTTTAAAATTTGGATGTGGGTTTTGAAAACTAAAACCTGAGTTTAAAAACCGTAAACGAACATTGCCTAAGTGCACCAGTGTACTGTGCCTATAAAGATTAAATGTTAATTCCAAAACGTAAGAATATATATTGTATTGAATAACTACTTTTGGGGGATGTTCGTTTCTGGTTTTAAAACCCCGGAATTGGAATTGAAATTCCACACCCAAATTTTAAAAACCACTCATATGCTCCCTCTATCCCGGTCAAACTGCACTGTTTGACTGCATAAAGCTCTCACAAAAGTTACAGTAAACGGTGCAATATGGACGGGACGGAGGGAGTACACACGTATATACGTTCTCTCTCCTCAATTAATACACTTTCTCTCTTTATCTCTCCTCTTTCATCTACTTTCTTACATAAATTAATACATTATTACACATTGATTTGACATAAAGTTAAAACATACCATATCAAAAACCTAAAACAAACCCAACATCACTATTCATGATTTTCAAACTCCCAAAACCCCAAAACAAACATCACCTTAACTTTTATATATTCAGATTTTCCTAAAAAAATATTATTAAAAAAATTGAATGTGAAATTGGGGGCGGCGGTCTGACAATTTAGGGCAAAATTCATGAAAAATAAAATAAAATACGAGATACAAAAGTCAAAAGTAAAATAAATAAATGAACCGACAAAATAATTGTTCTGCACTTTTTGCTAAACTGCATGCAATTGCAATCCTTACATATATAATACATGAATGAAATGAAGTAGATTCAGATTTAATAATTATATCCACGTCTGATTCATTTAAACATGTACAAACCTAGGAGAAGACAAAACTGAGAATTTATGTGTAAACCCCAAACAAATTAATGTAAAATGGATAGGCAAGCATTATAAAGGTTTAAAAGACTTCCTACCTTATCCTATCTCATTTGCATCTGCCCTTCAAACAAATGCTATCATCACCTATCAATTTTCTCAATTCGAAAACTTCGACATCAACTTATCAACGTGAATTACGATATCATCGATGCGAGGCCGTACCGTGGCTTGTGGCTGCAGCATCCATTTTACAAACTGGTGAAGTGCCTCTGGGTACGGAGGATTCGGTCCTGCTGGCCACTTTATTTGGGCATTTACAATAGCTAGCTGTAAGCTCCCTCCCGATTCTCCAAGAGCGTATTCAAATGGAGACTCGCCATACCTATGATAAGAATCGATTAGAATGTACAGAGAGAGAGAAAGAGAAGTTACGAAAACCACATGATGGGGAGACAGAAAAACTTCTGAAAAGCATTATGCTCATCCAGTATTTCTGGCATATCGTTCATTGGGTGATAGGAAACAAGTTATATTTTATAATTAAAGATGAGACAAGTATAAAATATGCTACAACACGACACTCCAATCTCTAACAAAATTGAATACTTGGAAGATTTTTTTTAATGTGGACATAAACCCGCCATGCTACTCCAAACCCAACTTTTTGCCTCGCTTCTTCTAGTAGTCTAGTGTTTAACTCAATCTATGAACATCCTTCTGTTTCTTTCTAGCCACAAAGTGCATAATAAAGCTTTGTTGTAGCCATAGCACCTTACCCCTTTTACTTATATAACTTCTGAGGTTAGACAAAAACAGACTTGCAATAGACTGCGGTGGTACCCTGGGAGGAAATATCCAATATTTTTCTCGACATACCGCAGTGCCTTGAGAAAGTTAGTGGAAGACTAATTTCTAAATGCAATTTCACAAAACTTTAATATTTACTAGCACCTAACAAAAAAAAATTTGTTTTGAAATATGTGGAGGAAATTTGTGTGAACATCTTTGTTAAGTGAGAGTTCATAGAAATTTCCTCCTCCCCAAAATATTTACACTCACTTAACAAAAGATGTTCACACAAATTTACTTTCACTTAACAAAAAATGTTCAGACATTAGGAAATATTTCACTTAACAAGAGATGTTCACACAAATTTCCTCCACAATGTACCACCCTCCGTTCCCATCTATATAATACATTCCCTAGCATAACTTCAACTAAAACCCTCCCTTCTCCCATCTTCTGTATAGTAATCTGCCACCCACGGCCCCTAATTCCCTAGATTGGGGTATGCTAGATGAATATATCTGACAGTGAGTCAGGATATCTAACGAGAGAGAGAATAATATAAAACAAACAAACAAGAAAAGATGAAGAAAGAAAACAGTTAACAAATATGAGATAAACAGGAGGGAACAAAATATATAGAAAAAGAAACCATGTTCTGCTGAATGATGATGGGATTGTTTGCCAATTTGATTATTTCTTTAATTTAGGATGCTCTGCAAGTTGAGGAACCCTCTTTGAATAAAAATATGATTATAGCACAAAATTACATACATGTATTATGTGTTAACCCAGCAGACAAAACATAGAAAAATGCACACAAGATTTCGGCGCACATTAAATTAATTTAATTCCATGTGAACATAAATAGTGACAACATTAAAAAAAAAAAAATCTTGGAATAAAGAAGGTAAAAATAAACATGACAAGAATGAAACAGTTCTTACATGATTGCAAACAAAGTACAGCCTAATGACCAGATATCAGTTCTCTCATCGATGTCTGCATGGCTTGGGCAATCCCATAGCTCAGGCGCTAGGTAAGGGGCAGAACAGTGTTCAGAAGCCCATTCCTGCATAATCACCATTTGGAGACGGAGACCAAATGAAAAAATTTCAAAAATGGAAAAGATGAGTCTGAATGATGAACATTAAAGTGCTCAAGTAATAGCTTGAAAGCTTTAAGGAAACTATACAGAGACGACCAAATGAAAAATTTTCAAAAATGGAAAAGATGAGTCTGAATGATGAACATTAAAGTGCTCAAGTAATAACTTGAAAGCTTTAAAGGCCTCAACTTTTTTTTTTTTTATTCTAATTAAACATCCCTATTACACCTGGCTCCAGATAATATGGATCTGACTTAACTCATCAGACTTAATATAGCGCCATGCTCACTATTGCTCTCCTCTCTCTTTATAACACTTGAAATAATGTTATCACTCAACTCTCTCAATTCACTTCCTTTAGAATGTATGCGATGCGTACTCCATCTCATTATCCATCTTTCTAACAGATTTATCTGTCGTTCCTCGTACTAAATTATTCTCTCTGGGTTGTAATTGAATGAAGAAGAAATTTGAGTTTCAAAGATTTCAAATGACTCCATACTAAGTTGATTATAGATCTACAAATAACAGCTCAAAATAATGCAATCCGTCTTTCCCATTACAGTTTCACATTATCTCATTAGTTTGTCCCTTTACAGTTTTCATACCCCAAAGTAAAAGTACTCAATACAAATAACCTCTCAATACACTTTAGTTTAAATAATGTCACCCCCACCTAACACACATAACTTACTTCATAATTTATTTATTTATTACCCAAAAGGACTACATTACCCTTAGAACCTCAATAAAGTTGCTTTTCTTAAACAATGTAGTATAGCAAATGCCAAATGTGAAAACACAATTGGGTTGAAGGGATTATATAATTATCTAAAATAGCTCTTAGGATTTTTTTTGTCAAGATCCTCAGTTTCAAATCCATAAGTCCAAATACTCATACTCTACTCAATTTGAATTTCAACATTTGTCTCCTTACCTTGTTTTGATATGAGGTTAGAGAGCATATATCTTTCCTTTACCTTTCCACCTAATAGAACTTTATCAAGCCTAATAAAGATTATACGTGTTATTTAATAAAATTATATGATAGAATAATGGACGCAGAATTACATATACATTTATATATGCGCAGTAAATCAGTGATATTTTTATGTGGTGCAGTTACATGATTAAATCAATGATATTTTATGTGGTGACGGGGCAATGTGAGAAGGCATGATACTTGTAAAATTATTATAAACAAAAAAAACCTGCAGCTGTAATGCTTCTGAACGACTTCGAATTTGCTTTCTTGCAGGACGAGCACTCCCAAAATCCATCAGTGTAGCTACAGGTGAATGCCCTTTCCTGTATGTCACAAGGACATTGCCAGGTTTGACATCATTATGAGCATATGGCGGGTCAAAACTGTGCATATGCTTAAGCCCTGCACAAAGCTGCAGATAAAACAGATAAGTTTTCTGGGTTCTTTTCCCCCATCCTTTTGAGGCAAATGTTATGCCACTTCATCTGAAATACATAAAATTCTGACTTCCAACATGGGAGGGAGGAAAGCAATGAGTTTATTTTTATATGACAAAACAAAAACAAAAAACCCAAATAACACTTTCTCATGTTTACCTGGCTAAGTATTTGAAGCACATCTGAGGTGGAAAAGAACTCCTTCTTAGGTTTCATAGCAGTTGTGTTGTCCAATAATGTTCCATCCAAATGGACTGGAAACAACAAGTATGCTTCATGCTTCCATGATTGATCTTGGGAAGCCTGATCAATAAAAATTAAGCATTTCTTAAATAATTTATGTAGTGATGATTAATAATAGCAGCAAAGAATCTGAACGCCTCTGGACATAATTGTAGACAAGAATAGCATTTTAGCCCATTCCAATGAGTGAGAGTAGGAAAATACCCAAAAAAATTGTTATGCAACCAAACTGTAAATTTAGTGTTTCTATACCGATTTTCAGATGGCAGGCATATGCCTCAGGTAGGAAGATCACCACAACAAGCCAAATGCCACTAAGCAGAAAAAAGTCACACATGGTTTTCAACTTGACTGCCCTCAATTTATTATTATTAATATGCTATAGATTTCATATAACATCAATAAATTTGATCAAAACCCAGGGCCAAAATAAACACACACACATGCATGATAATAAGATGTCCGAAAGAACATATATGAGTAAGAAACCTAAGGATTTACTAAATTATTACTCTTCACCAAGTACAAGCATAATCAGCAGCAACTTCCATCACTTAGAATCAACTTTATAAATCAGTGAAATCCCTTTTAAATTCAAATTTTCCAATACACCAATATTCTGACGATATACATTTGTATGTAAATTGGAAATGCAATTTTACGAGTTCTGTTTGCAATGAAGGCTCTCCAATTTATGCTTGGCTCGAGTTTCTAAACTGGTACTAAGCTCGTCATATAGTAATAGTGACACAAAACTGTTTATGAGCACAAACTATTAGTGGTAGCATACATCTCCAATCAAATATCATTTGTATATAATACAAACATACGCGGGTTTCAAGTTGTTACCAATAATAATAAGAACCAAACATTAAATAAAATGTAATGTAAGAATAATTCTAAAACCTTATTTTTTAAATTATACCAAGTTAAGTATAGGAACTTTCAGCAAAGGAAAATCCGCTTATAAACTTTTAATTGAGGGTAGAGGTCTTCAATGAAAGTCAGGTAGAATTTACAAATGATAAAGAGGAAATTCAATTTCTGACCAACTGCTTAATCAAGGCCTTGTAATTATTTAAAAGAAAAAATGTCACTTTGCAAGTCAGAGTAACCATAAATGCACCATAATCCTGCTTAATTTTGTATTCCTGAAACATGGTATGAAAAGCACCAATATTACAGCTTATGCTACAGTTACTGATAGTCCACTTGCTCAAAATCTACACATTATAGGTTCTCTATGAGATTTTTCTTCCATAAACTAAGTACACAGTTGCAGGTAAAGAGATGGAAGATGGAAGTACACAACATAAACGGCATTTACCTTGATTGCTATGATTGCATGGTCAAGAAGAGGAAGCAGATTGGGATGATTAAACTGAGAGGAAACACGAATTTCCTCCCTCACCAAATCTAGTTGCTCAGTATTCTGAATGAGAACTTTCTTCATTGCATATGTTCCATCACCTGCATAACGTACCGATGAGATGCAGTAAAAATCAGGTTGTAATTCCAATCTATTAGACAAATTTGAACATCCCTTCCCTAAGGTGATATTCTTTTTGGTTTTAAAATAATGAGATCATAACGCCATTCTACCTAAAGATGTTGAAATCCAGTTGTAAAAAAATAAATACTTCATCACTTTTGATTTGGATTTCAAAATCCACCAGATTTTGAAAATCAATTTTCAAAATCCACTTGAAACCCAAAATTACGCTAAATGAAATTAATATAAAAATTAACCACTTCTTTCAATAGTGTCATCCTTTTCTCCCACCATCCTGTGAGAACATTTTGGAAACCCATCAGCTCTCAGCAGAAGTTCTCAGTTTATATGTACTCTAATAAATTGGATTTCTAAACATAAGAGTTCGAATATTAATATTCAGATGTGTGGTAGTTTTTTTATGGACTTTTGGATTACTGAAATCCCTAAAAGTACACTCTTAAGGACTCAAGAACCAGAGGCTTCTAAAATCCTATTTATCATATTAACCTCTATTAGCTCTTCTTTTATAGATATTCTATGAAAATTGGGCTTCAGGTATTTTTAATTAATAAAAAATGTAAACCATAATTTTCCATCTCTTTAAATTAGATTTTGTCAATTAAATTAGCAGTATCTTTTTACTTTTAAAAAAAAAAAACAAAAAGTACAATGAGATAATTCAGTTAAATATTCAATGCAGAGATAGCGTTGGGAGAATCATAAACCAAGAGTTGAGTATTTGTACTGTTCAACAATTTTAATGAATAACAGGGAACATTAACTAATAAAAGAACATAGACTAATAGCTCACTGCTAAAACTGTTGAATGGTTATGCCTCAAAAAGTATCATTAATATTAGTAGGGATAGTTTAAGTCAAATTTTCCTTTTCAACTATTTCAGCAAACATAATTTTTTTCAATAAGAATGAACTTCTAAGTTCTAACAAAAAAATAACTTTTCTTAAAGCCAATTTATTCCTTCGCACTCAGATTGTTCTTCCAACTTCACTTACAAGACCTTTATTTATCATTTAAACATCAAAGGGGGCTTTGGGCTGCTGTTTCTCAGTCATCACCAGATCCTAAATTACAGTAGCACATTTCTTTCACCAACTTGTAACCAATTCAATTGGTTTCATTTAATTGCTCATACAAGATTTATCAGTTTCTCTTGAAATTAGATCTTATCAAACTTGCAGAATCCCGATCAATCAGTTTATTGCATCCTCAGTGTCCAGTGAGCAACACAAGCAACTAGCTTAAGCACTCGCGTCATTGTTCACCCATCTTGTCTCATAGCACGATCCAAATTAATCTCATCTCAATTCACTGACTCCTATAGAAATATTCAGATCCTAGTTAACACTGGAAGAACTGTAGGAAGTACAGTTTTCAACCTAAATCAAGCAAATCGAACATATAGTAGAATCGCAGTGATCAACAAGGCAACTCCTTAAGCATTGAGTATTCTATTTCATGGTGAGATATTGTCCAGAAAAGCAATCAGAAGATCAAAATGCAGCTGAAACCAAATCAGATCACCGACAGAACCCCAACACTAGCAAAACCCCCAAAATCGCGGATCAAATGACGGAATTATGAAAAATTACCTGAGATATGAGAAGAGTCCTTGATTTTGGCGGCAATGCCAGCGGCAGGATTAGATGGATCAGAGAGAAGCTCTTTGACGAGGTAGACGAAGGCGAAACCACCCTCTCCGAGCTGCCTCACGATCCTGAAACGATTCTCGTTGATCCAGACATCGCCTCCGCCGTTGACGGCGTCGTACAGAGCATTTAATCCGGAGAAGGAGCAACCCATCTCTTAGCGTTTTCCAATCGGAGAATCTGTGAAATGGTTTCTTCTGCTCTCTCTCTCTCTCGAATCCCAACTCGAAAGAGAGCGTGTTCTTACACAATAGATGATGGAAGCAAAATAGTAATTTTGAAGCAAATTTTTATGGAGTATTAAATGCCCACATTTCCTACTGTCAACGTTTAAACATGTGTATTGGGGAATTGCATTATTTCTCGTTTCACTATTTTGCATAAATAATTACTCAATCATATTTTAATACATTATAATTTAATTATTGAATAATTATACTTTATACTTTTATAATTATATTTTACTAATTTATTATTGTTTGAAAAGAGATTTTTTTCATACCAAAAGTTTTAATTAATTAATTAGAGCTTTATTTTTTATTTTTAATTGGGAACTATCTAATTCAATGACAAATAAACATGAAGACAATGCACAAATCTAGCAACTGGCGTTACGTTTAGGTAAAAAATAGTATATATACCAATAAAACGAGAGGAGTACTTGGAAATTTTTGATATTTTATTTTAATATTCTAATAAATAATGAGATTATATACGTTATAGCTAACCTGCTCACTTTCTAATACCTCCTCTGGGCGGGACGGATAAAATAGTATAGGGTACAACCTTTATAAATTAATATATTCGGTATCGGAAAATTTTATTAATTTAGATAGATATTATATAATCGATAAATTAATAATTTATTATTTTAAAGAGATTATATATGAAAAAAATTCATAAGTTATTTATACTCCATTAGGAATATATTCCCTCCGTTCCACCCAAAGGGTTGTTTTTGCTTTTTAGCACGTGGATTAAGGAGTGTTATTATTTAATGTGTAGTGAGTAGTTGTATTAGTGGGAGTGTGGACCCCATATTTTAATTGTATTAGAGGGGATGTGTGGTCTCATGTGTGTAAAAAATAAAAAAGGACCCTTCGGTAGGACAATCAAAATGGTAAAAAAATAACTATTTGGGTACGAGAGAGTGAGTACTATTGATTAGAATATATGAATAATACTTTAAGAGATCCACAATTACTATATTATTACTTGTAAATCAAATCAATTGTGTGAGTATAGTATCTCATGAATTGTGCAATTATATAATAATAGTATTTATAGAAGTAGATCAATATAAAATATTGATCTATTTTAATATTTTATAGAAGTAGATTAATATAAAATATTGATCTATTTTAGTTGTTTTCAACTTGAGTGCAATTGAGAGACTTAAAGATGGGATTAATGCAGATATAAAGTTAAAAAAAATTAAATAACCATAGATTCATATATTTTACTAAATTGCCTTAAAATGTTGAAGTTGATAATATATATTTGAGATTTTTTTTAATAAGTATTAATTTGTAGTATTGTTGGGATCTTAAGTATTCTTTAAAATTTTCGTAAATAAAGTATTATCTTATTATTTTTATATTTGAATCAGACAAATTATTAATTTTATCGAGTATTAATTTATAGAGATTCTACTGTACTGTATATCCATATTTATACCCGCCCCTTTATCGCGAGTCTGGATTTTCTTGTGCGGAATGGGGGCAAGTCTGTATCATTTCAATCTACATTATTTATTTATTTTATTTTATTGATCTTTTATATTAAAAGCTCCGTCCGTTTGAAAGTGAATATTTTATTTTTGTACACATTGGTTAAGAAATATTATTATTTAATGTACAATAGGTAGTTGTATTAGTGGGAGTGTGGAGCATGTTTTAATTGTATTAATGAGTGTATGTGGGTCCCATGTGTATAAGAAAAAGAAATTGTCATTTTGGGGTGGACGTCCAAGATAGAAAAAAACTCTCTTTTGAGGGGACGGAGAGAGTATGTGTTATACTATCTTTGTCTTTTTCATATTTTATTTTTTATTTCGAATTGCCCACAAAAGTTTGTACATTTCTAAAAAAATAAATAAATAGTAAAATGCCAAAATAAAAAATAAAAATTCTCATCTATTTTATTTTTAAAAAATTTACTCTTACCGTCAAACTGTCATTCCTTGGTGTGGGTTGGACTTTTTTTTTTAACTCTTTAAATATACTAAATTTAAAGTTTTTACACATTATATAGTTTTAAATATATATTTTTAGACTTTTGTTACGGTATCTATATAAAAAGAAATTCTAGTACATTACAAATGGAATGAATTAAAATAAAAAATTAATTTGTTCGAAGAGGACAGAGGGAATGTAACACAAAATTTGTGTTCAATCGATTTGTACAATAAGTTTCTATACAATCATTTTTTTAAATGATGGAATAATAAACTAATCTCTTGTAAATTAGCTTTACATAAAAAAAATAATTGTAAATTTTATTGTCTTTTTAATTTAAATACTCTATTAATATATAGAGTATATAAAATTGAAATGGGAGATCAAA
The DNA here is from genome assembly GCA_023678885.1 of Pogostemon cablin. Taxonomy (NCBI): domain Eukaryota; kingdom Viridiplantae; phylum Streptophyta; class Magnoliopsida; order Lamiales; family Lamiaceae; genus Pogostemon; species Pogostemon cablin. Next base: position 6,424,620 of record CM042962.1, on the reverse strand, counting down.
AGTTTACATCGTAAATCTAGTTTATACAAGTGTTTATGTAAAATAATACTCTTTTGTGTGGCAGAGTTTAAATCGAATCAGTCTCATTGCATAAATCTAGATCTATGAAACGGATGTACAGTGAACTTTACCTAATATTAATAATTATGAAATTTTAATAGGGAGCGACTATTTGCACCTTGTATCTATTAGACAGACCCCAAATTCTAGATATACCCCATTAAAATTAAAAATTATATATATAAATTATTAAATACACCCCATTTAAAACAAATTTACCCTTCTAATTAACTAAATCCAAATTACTAAAAACTAATTAATAAAAAAGAAAGGGGAGATCAAAAGCAGGAAGTTCACGTGCAGCAACTAATCGGCAACGCTGCAACTAACCGGCAACGTTGCAAGATCAAAAGTCTCATTTGAGAAAGGAGAGATAAATGCATTGAATGAATAAACAACGTCGAGGACGTTTGATAGGATGCGACCGTCGGAACTGGGGGAGGCGGCTCTCAATTTCGCTACTGCGCTCAAGTATCCGGTGGTGACATCGGTGAGAGTATTTAAGGTCGGGCTTCCGGCTTCGACGAACCCGATCGATTGAAGAATCTACGCTACCGCCACACGTACGATGATGAATGAGAATTTCGATTACGATCCTGGCTCCGGCGGCGGAACCGACTCTTTGATTTTCTCTCGCTTTTTCATGATTGGCCAGTGAGCTGTCATCAATATGGTATAAATCTTACGAATTTCGTAATCCGAATCGCGTATGGAACGGATTCAGACGCTAATTTTTGTTGAGGGACCGGGCGGATTTGGTACTCTTTCTAACCTTAGATTCTCCACTCAGTTTCTAGGGTTCTCTGAAGATCATCAATTCATTACTGATATTACCATCTACGACGGGCGGAATGAAGTAGCAGAGGCGGATTTTGGTCTATTGGAAGCAGAAAGCTTCGGATTGCAGCAGCCGACGGCGGAAATGAAGTAGCAGAGGCGGATTTTGGTCTATTGGAAGCAGAAAGCTTCGGATTGCAGCAGCTATCGAGAAACTTGAGAAGGGAAGAGCGAAAGAAATGTCTGTCAAATAGCCACCCCAAACTTGAGATGGGAAGAGCGGAAGAAATGTCTGTCAAATAGCCACCCCATTTTAATATCTCATTTATTCATTTCCATAGTCAATTAGTGGTTAGAAGTTAGTACATCCATACTCCAAAATTACTCAACTAGTCTCCTTATAATTCCTAACTCCAATTCGTATCAAAGGGAATCGAACCTGGTCACTCACCTTAGTGAGAAGCCCAGTGACCAAGTGAGTTAAGGCATATGGGTCTCATTTGAAAATTCAATTTTTATATTTTTTTTTAAATTAAGGCTTTATCATTATTTTTTTTAAATTCAATATAAAAACAATACTTATATATTTGATATAATAATTTGATTTAAATGGGTGTGATAATTTTTTTAAAGATAAATTCTCGGGTGTATTCAGAATTTATATAATAATGAATAAAAACATATATACTAATGAATAAAAATTTATATATTATATAATAATGAATAAAAAATATATATACCAATGAATAGGAATTTATATACTATTTGTTTAACGAATTTTTTGTAAGTTTTTTTTTTAATGAAAACTGAATATAAAAAATCATAATTAAGAAATACAAATACAATAATAAATAAATAAAAATTAATATACATACAGATACACGCGTGTATCAGATGAGTTAATTTTTTGTAAATTGAGTTCACACTTCACTGTGTAAATCCCGTAATCCATTTTAATTTAAACTCTAGTAATACATATAGTATAATAAAATTTGTAAAAAGAGGCACATGATTTACACTATAATCACGATTTATACCGATGTTTTCCGCATCAGATATATAAGATATCAACTCTAATTAAAATTAACTACAAATATCTTAACACTAAAATAAATACTAATGTACAAGCATATATAATTACATTTATCTCCTAAATATGTACATATTTATATTATATAACTATATATAAAGAGATATTAACTCCCATAGACAAGTTCACTAGTAACTAACCAAATCAAAAATCAACTTAATTAATTAAGTCATTAAGTGGAAATTGTAATCAAGGGATATCTCCTTCAGAAGAAGATTCGGAGAAAAATGTAAGCCCAATTCTTGATGTAGGAGTATTGTAGAATCGAGATGCAGAGTTGAGGGCCCATCGATCATCGGAGTAGTGATCCTCTACAACGTCCCCACCGGTACTCTCTTGTTGTGGCACCACCGATGACAAACAGCTGTGATCGCTGACGTCATATGATGACCTCACTGCAGCTATTTGTTGATCTTCATACTCGCCCATCATTTCACCTACACATACATGCAAACCAAACTATTATTACTTCTTTTCTTTTTTTTTTTGAGAATATGTATATTTTTGTTTAAATATTAATCACTACAATATCTTAGACTCCATTTTCATTAGTGTATTGTATTAACACATATACATAAATTTATAAGTGATTTGAATTTTAAAATAAAACTGATAAATCGATTTCTAGTAAATTCAACATGCTATGAAGTATTTAAAAGAGAACAAATTGAAATGATAAATTTAAATTAGTTTTTTATTTGAATTTTTCTATTATTAAATATTATTTAAATATTAAATATATAAAATAAATAATAAAATTCGCAGGCTAATTGGTGTATAGACTAAAATGGTTTGAGATTAAATGGATTTTAATAAAATTGTCCCTGATCTATTATTTCTTTAAGGTTGAACTGCCCTGACCCTAAAATGAAAAGACTAGTCAAGATTAGGAATGATAATTTGAACTCATCCATTCATTCCCAACCCAAGTTAGTAAATTCGAAAGTGACATAATCAAAACTGAAACATTTTTTCTGCTCATTATCTTTAAAATTATAAAAATGCCAACTTTTATGGTCACATTTTTTTAAATTTCCTCTGTGACTTTCATCGATAGACTGAGGGAGAGAAGTTTGGACGAACAGACAAATTTGATTGATACAAATAAAAACATTTGGAACGAATTGAATAATTCTTTCAGTCTAAATTTGTGTATTGAATTTAAAATACTCTATTCAGTCTAAATTTGTCTATTCAACGACCTGAAATTAATTATTACACATTAAACTCTTATTCTTTCATACAAATATGAATTATTTGTTAAAAATATTATAATCCAGCTGCATATAAAAAATTAAGATATTAAAATATACTCCCTTCATCTCATAGAAGTTGACATACTTTCTTTTTTGGTTTGTCCCATTAAAATTGACACATTTCCTTTTTAATACATGGGACCCACACAAAAACAATTAATCTATTCTCATGGCCCCACATATCACCTCTAATACAATTACCCATTACACATTAAATATTATTTCTCTCACTTCACTTTACTTCACTTTACATTAAATTATTATACTTCTTAATTTTTATGAAAAAAAATATATCAATTTCTCCAAAGGTGTAAAATTGTAATACTCCTATATTTCATGTTATGTGGTTAACTCAACAGTGAGATAGTCTAAGAAGGCACGTGTTTAACTCAAAAGTGAGTGAGAATTGATGAATTGGTCTGGTCAATGTATACATACTCGCTTTCTTAATAAAGTAGAGAGAGAGAGAGAAAAAATTACGCGACGTGGACCGTCCTTAACGCCTTCTTCAATACTATCCAACTTGGGACTTAATTAGAATTTATTATTTATATTTATTTATAACATACTCCATCTATTAATTTTGGTTCTGTATATATTATCAAATTCAATTTTAATTTTATAACTTTTAGTATTTTCAATTTTAGTATTTTTAGTTTCAATTTTGATCATGTAATAACTTTTAAAATTTTTAATTTTAGTCATATAAATTTCAAATTTAGTCATATATCTTTTTGAATTATCAAAACTAGTCTTGTATCTTTTGAAATATAATATAATTTATAATAAGACTAATTTTGATAATTAAAAAGATATATGACTAAATTTGAAACTAATAGGACTAAAATTGAATTTTAAAAGATACAGGACCAAAATTAAATTAAAATGACTAAAATTGAAAGTACTAAAAGTTATAGGATTAAAATTGAATTTGATAAAAAAATACCAAAATTGATATTTTCTCTTCCATCCGTCTATGTATGTGAATTTCATGTATTTTTGTGAGTGGTAGTTTAGGAAAATTTGTCTTTTGACTTACTACTTAGTCCACATGAAAATTTTTCATTTTTAGGTTGTAATGAATAATTATCATATGTGAGCCCTCTCAAGAGAGGAAATAACTACTTTTAAACGGATAAAAAATAAAAATGATGAACGGACAACGGAGAGGAATAATATAAATAAATAAATAAATAAATAAATAAATAAATAAATAAATAAAAGAAAAAAGTTAATATTTAATATAATTTAATGAAAAATAGACGCCTAAAGTTTTTGAAATATATTTGTATAAAAAGGATATTGTGTTGAGATTTATATAAAAAGTACTATGTATTATTTAAATAAATTTTTTTAACACTTCTAATGAAGAAAAATATATAATATTTTGTGGGACTAATAAAAATAAAATGGTGAGGTGTTTCGTGGAATGGAGATTGTAATATTTTATTAAATAGTTGAAAATACAGAATTATTAATTCATTGGATTAGGTTTTTCAAGTTATAGTTCTATTTTTTTTATTATTTTAATACGAATAAAAGTTTAACAATTCTCAAAGGCCGGCAAGCAACCATGCCATGTCAAATGAATGTCATGTTTGAATAAAAACATTATCTATAATTTATAAACACTTTCTATAATCACAACTAATCTAATTTTAATCAATTCATTGGCCTGGTCAAATTATGATTAATTATGGGAGCATCCTAGAATTTATAGATTTATTTTAGCTTATAACAGAGTAATTATATTTTTAAAAGTTAGTACTTAAAGTATAATAATTTAAGAAAGCATGTTAATTATTTTGAAATTTAATGTTTAAATCTTACTGCATCAATATTCACCTAATAAGACTCCAAAATAAAGGGAACACTTTCATGAACTCATTTGTTCATGAATTTTTCATTACACCACTGTAACATTTTATTGAAGTGAGTAACACTTTTTAATAAAATGTACTTATTATCCTTCTTAAGTTTTTGCAATGAGGTATCTCTTGTGTGTGTTTGCCCAAAATTATTTACAGTATTAAAAGATACATATAATCTACCCGATCCATATGATATCTTTAATAAATGAAGAAAACCAACACAATACTCCATATAATAAATTATTAGGAAAACCAACATAACTCAATTTCAATCAAGAATACATATACATATAATAAATTAAGAAATGGAACATAACTAAATTAATCTAGGTTAATTAGATATAATCACCTAGGGTTAACAGGGCAGTCCCATCCAATTCCTCCAAGGTACTCCAATTTGCATATGCATCTTTCACCAAGCTTTCAATATAACTCTAAACATGCAAAACTTGACATATTTATTTGTAATAACAAATAATAATTACTATTAATTAATAAAAGAAGAAATAATTACCGCATGCAGATTCTTCAAGTCTTGTTGGTGGAAGAGTTGACCGTTAAAGTCAGCGGTGATGAGTTTGCAAATAGGGCTCAAAGTGAGTGTGAAGTTTTCTCCATAACATCTGTACACCTTTGTCCCCATCTCACATGTCTTTGCATGCCCTAACGTCACCTCCCACATTTTTTCGGACATTCCTCCCCCTAGTATCTATACATATACATATACATATACATATACATATACGTATGTGTGTTAGTACATATTGTTGTCATTTAAGTATGTATACATGGAGGATGAAGTTAATTACCTTCTTGAGTTTAGAAGTATCGATGACGTAGAGCTTCAAGAAATCTTGAACGGTGTTGATTCCACTGGAGGAGAGTTTCCGATGGAATGCTCCGCCTTTTCCGATCTTCTCCAGCCGCCACACCTCGTCCTCCAACGCCGGGGGGTGATGTTTCTTGTACACTGCATTGAATCAACCAAACTCATTCTCTTTTATATCCGTATGTAAGGATATACGAGTGGATCCATTTAATTTTAAATGAATTAACGATAAAATCCCAACTTTGATAAAATAATAATGCATGATCCCAGTAATTCAATTTAATTTGAGAGGATTTCTAAGATCTTAACAGTAAAAATAATAATGTTATGCAAGTATTTGTTTATTTCTACTTTCCAAGCATCTTTAATGCAAGCATACAATTTGTTTTTCTTAATTTATAAGTAATCATAAATTATTGTAGAGGCCAATCAATTAATTTTTGGTCAATTCCAAGGAATTAATGGAGTCATAGTTAGCCAATGATGGGTGACTGTTTTGTTACATCCTACAATTAAACATGTCACACACACTTGGAATATTAGGTACTAGTGATACATGCGAGACAATTAAATATGGAGTATAATTGGTTATTCATAGTGGAATTCACTCAATTAACCGATTTTTCACAACTTGTGTTTTTTTATAGCAATCACTTAGGTGTAACATTTTTTTTATTGGATGAGTGACATGCAGAGAAGAGGGAAGAAACTATAACCTAAGTCGACACATAAACCTTAGGAACAAAAAATTGGATTTCTCTACTCTATGTCAATTTATAAAAAGATGTCACATCAAAATGTTACAATATCCGAGTATCCGTGCTTTTTTTTAGCAAAAAAAAAAAATATGCATGCATTTGCTCATTAAAACATATTTGTCATATAAATTAATAAATTATCTTATTTTCTTTTAATTACATGATATATAAGTGCAGTATAATCCTAATATAAAAATCTTGACTGTAATAGTTTGAAATTCAAAGGAAATCTTTTTGGGCACCTATGTGGGCCCTAAATTTGATTGCCAACTAACCTATAATTATTTATTGCCACATGAGGAAAGATCAACTAAATTTGATTATTCTTTTCTGAGTATACAACATGACATATGAGAATTAAAAAAAAAAGAAAAAAGAAAAAAAGGATCAATATATATATCACTGTATCCAATCATTAATAAATGCTATTATAGGAAAATAATGAATAATTTTATAATAAATTAGATCATGTGTTGAATAGTAGGATGAATGGGATTCGGCTCAATTTTTGTGTAATATTTTCTTCTCCACATTGTTAGATGAATGTAGGAGAGAAAAAAAAATCATATCCTAAAAAGGAAAGTATAACTAAAGGTATATTTAAATTTCATTTCAGAATAATAAAAAAAATGATATACTTACCCAGGAGATCAGTGTGCATCATATTATTAGCTAGTTTATATCCATATGCAATTTAATTAGTATACATGATGCAATAAAGTGTAGCTTATATTACTTTTTCAACTTTAAGGTAATTATAACTTGAGCACTTGGTCGACAACCTTATCCTATGACTTAAAGTTCTTTTCAAGAGAGTTTTAGTGCTAAAGTAGTTAAACTTACGAGATAATCTAACCTAACTAATCCAAGAATCTCAACAATAACTAATTCAAGGAATCTCCTTCCACTTCCTCACTACACGAATATATTATTATTATATTTTTGTGTTACACCTTTTAATACTCACAATACTTTTTTTTAAGATATCATTCATCCAGCTATTTAAAAAATAAATATAACACCAAAATATATACATGCTCTTTCACCATCTCATTTACGCAATTCCTAAAGTTTTTTTCCTTTTAATTCAAAAAAATATTAAAAGCAATTTACTAAACAGACATAAATGACAAATAAAGTAAGTAGGGTTAGAGAGAGAGAATTAAACTCACACTCGCCACGATGGTCTTTAACGACAAAGGGTTCGGTAATAGCTTCGATGACAACCGGCGGGGTTTGTCCCGGCGGCGCCACCACTCTCGCCGCCAACCGGAACTTCCGACTCCGAATCCAGCTAGAGTTGTCGGTGAACTCCACTTCCCCGAGGTAGCAAACCCCACCCCTCATCGTAATACTCACATCTCCGGTGAGCAAAGGCCTCTTCCCATCCCTCTCCTTCACCATACCCTTCACAAACTCCTCATTGGTCCACGTGTCCCCCTGTGGAAAGTCGCCATCCACAACCACAATTTCCACTTTGACCGACCACGACGGTGACGTGGGGACCCCGCCGTGATCCATCAGGACGATCTGCAGCGGGTTACCGTCACAGTCGGTGATTTTAGTGCCGGTGAAGATGGGGAGGAAGAGACCTTTCACGAAAGACAGGCGGAGGGCGGCGGGGTGGTGGTGGATCATCTTTAGCGACGGACAGCGCTGCATTGAGCTCATCATGCAGCGCCGCCGCAGCCCGTTCTCTACTTCCTCTCTCACCTGCGTGAGGAGTGAAATACGAGATGAAACACGAATAAACGAGACGAGTAATTGACGAGATATTAAGAAGACGCGTACAACTCTGCGAAGCATGGGTTCCAAGGAAGAGCAGAAATTGTCGAAGAAATTCACCATGACCACTTCCTTAATCACGCTGTAATAAATTAACACACATTTAATCAAACACAATATAAATGTGTATATATACATGATGTATGTATGTATATTTATAATAATCTCTTACGATGCAAAAGAGGGTCTAGTTTTCATCCGTTTCTGGTTAGGCTGATCCTCCTCATCATCAAAAAACCGTTTGGCTGCCATTTCAGGAAAGATTAAGGGAGATTTTCTTTATTTTATTAATTTTAAGTACAAGTTAGACATATATAAAAAGATGTTTTAATTAGAGAAAGGAAATAGTAGGAGAAGAAAAGGGAAGGGGGGTGGGGTGGGAGTAGGGTGTGAAGAAAGAGATTGGTAATGGATAGTATATAAAGGGAGAGAAAATAAAATTGAATTAAATAAAAATGGATTTAGGAACTGTGCGAGAAGTTTCGTGGAATCATGTAAGAAGGAGGGTTCAGTGTGATCTACATGGTGTGATGTAATGACTTCGACGTCAACTTTTTCCCAAGTCAATCCATGTAATTTATAAATCTATATTTTCTCTAAATATAATTAAACTAAAAAATGCACACCATAAGGTCCACACTACATTCTTATACATTACGCCCGTACTTGGAAATGTTTGGGTTACTCATGTTCAATTTCATTTTACATGAATTAAAGTTTCATATAATAATATTAATTTGCACTGTATATAAAAGTCTGATTAAAAATAGATTCTTATTAGTATACTGTTGGGTTTTGATTTCTTACAAATAAATCAGGTTGGAAGTATATTGAAAATAACAGTTTTATGTGTGAAATGAGTTCATAACCATTTTAATTTAGGTCTGCTTGATTTAAGTTTAGTTTGATTTTTTTTTCTCTAAGGTTAACGTTATGTAAAATCAATGCATGTGTAAAAGGTGATCAGTGATGATATGGGTAAGAAAATATAATTAATTGCCGTTAGAGAAGAAACGAGAGAAAATAAAAAAAAAAATGAGAAAAAAAAATATAATAGCGAGTTGAAGATTATTAAAGTTTGTACATAGATGTATATGGACGTGATTTTTAATATAAAGGGGGTTGATTTTGAAAATTTAAACTTGGTTTATAAATCAAAAACAAACATAACCTTACGTTGGTCGAGCAATATGTTCATTTTGCTGATTCTAACGATTTTGACATTTGCTGAAGATCTTGGTAGACTAACGCTTATTGTTCCTGTTGTTCAAGTTGGGCTTGGGCTCGATTAATGCCAGTATGCCACACTTGAGTGGTGGTAAAAAGTTGGAAACATAAATTGTTTTTGGCTAATTTTAAGTGAGACCCACTATACTTTTATATCAGTTCGAATTCTCTATACCATTTTGATATATCATTCATTGAATAGATGACACATAGGAGTGAAAGGGAAACTATACCCTAAAAAAGAAAAATAAGTTCTAGGGAGCAATGGTTGGATTTAAACTAGCGTGTGTCATTGTATACTAATTTAAAACCTATGGCGATAATTTAAACAAAACCCACTGCAATTAAGAGTTTAATTGTCATTAATTAGGGTATAATATTTTTATAGTAAATAAACAAGTTATGAAATACAAAGTGAATTTTTGTGTATCGTCTTCTGTGACACACATTAAAAATTTACATGAACTGAACACCAGGTGATTTTAAATATTTAAGATAACATTATTTAATAGGCAATGCAGGCAAGAAATTTTGTAGACAATCCTGAATTGTCATAATTGGAGGGCAATGCTAACAAGAAAGAGAGATATTCTAGTGATCAAACAAGATTAGTATGATGCAAGTTGCAAATCTGGTTTTAGTGTAGTGAATACAGTACAAATTTCAAATTAAGTAGAATTGTTTTCTTAGTTGAACATGAAGGAGATGCAAAAAATTTAACTAACCTATTTGCAGTTTCAACATCTATTTCAATTATGACATGATGCAACAGAAGATTTATTAGTAATCCAACCAAGCTCCAAACTAATTTATTCTAAAATCTAAAACATAGGTTTTGCCTCAACTAAATACAAACAAATGGGATGTTTCATGAACTCACTTCACACAAAACAAAACCTTGTATGCTCACCTTAACATGACTTGAAAGCAGAATTTGAGGCTTGCAACTGCCTTGTTACTGAGAGATCCTCAGAGACAGGAAGACAGGAACCAGCAATATGAATGAATGTATTATTGCAAAATGATTCAGTAAAATTGCGACGGATTATGCATTAATAATATGGATCGCAAATATAACTTGTCAACCAATAAACATTTTCCACATGATAGTATGAATGCATAAACTAAACATTTCAACTCTATTTATCTCTGATGATACTCAATTACTTGTGGCATGTACACTGAAAGGCTTGAAAATCCAAAAGGGGGAGGACATATAGTATTTTCCAAACTTCTTTCCTCTTATCAGGTAACTCAGTTCCAGATCATTGTTACTTTGATGTCGATGCATTATAGCTTTACATGAGCGCTGTCCTCTAAAAGATATTGACATTATTTATCAAACCACATTAACTTGGTAATTATTCCATATATTAGAATACAAACAAATTCAAAGGCACATCAAAGGGCTCAGCAAAGAATAAAGGTATGAACTTAAATCCACTACCAAATGTGTGTTTACCTCTAAAACCCCATCACAGTTATCATAGTACACACACACACACACACACTATGCCAGTTCAAGTTTGATGATCTTCTAGTGATTCACACTCTTATAATACACTGTTAAACTAGAATATTTTTTTTCCAAGTCTCAGCATTAAAAAGAATGAAACGTGACATTAATGAGCGCATAAGTAACTTTAAATTATTACCTCAAATCAAAATAGGAATAATCAGAAATCCACATAGGTCCCTCCCTGCCTTAAGTAGCTTCTACATGAATATGTGGAATATTTCAATTTTATACAGAGTCGTATCCAAAGAAAGTTACACAATAGAAACACATCAACAACAAGAGAAAAAGAGAGCAAACATATCGAAAAAACATTCTTCAAATAATTTTTTTTCCATTATGTGATGTGTAAAAAAAGAATGCGACCAAACCAATAAGGAAAACATGGATTTAATTACAACTGACCTTTACTTTTTGGACACAAAAAAGTATAACATTCCTGGATGTCTTGTACGCTTGTTAACTTCAGTGGCTATAAAAGAAAATCAGGAACCACTGGTGCTTGAGCTTCCACTGCCCTATCTGCTCTGTGCCGAGACTTGTGCTTACCATGTCTGCTTTCGCTTTTGTGCTTGCCCTTGTGATCATCCTTTACTGAACTTCGATTCTTTCTGTCTTTACCATGACTGTGGTGTTTACTACTTCCTGAACCAGTATTTACAAGCTCAGAATCATCACTTCTGATTGTGTTGATTTGGGATGCAGCACTGCCAATATCCAACTCATCAACCTCCCTTCTCTTACTTAATTTCTTAGGAAGTTTTTTCCTTGATGACGATGTTGAAGCTTCATTTCCCAAAAGCACTTCTTGCACAGCACCAGAAATTGTATCCGCCTTGAACTCAGGCTTCTTGGTTGTAGCATTAGCTACTTCAACGTCACTCAATTTCACAACCACAGGCCTAGGCTTTGCTTGGCTTGGCTTTTTTCCAGTGACAAGTGATTGCGCTGTTAACTTCTCAAGTTCTTCAGCCTCATCAATAGTTTTATCCTTAGGGTGGTCATGAGCAGGTGGGTAGTCGTTGGATGTCAACCCGGTATTTTCTGATGAAAGGTAATATAAACCATGTCGCTTCCGATGCTGTGCAAGCAAAGATGTGGACTCCGTTGAAGGTTCAGATTCTTCCTTAGTCTGGCTTTCAACATTACTAGATGAATCCATCGTTTGAGTTTTGACAAGGGAAAATGAAGTTGACAACGGCATCTTAATGTCACCACATATTTCTTCCAGGTCACAGAGATTTTCATTGAGCACCAATCCATCAGGTATGGGTACCCTCTCTTGTGCATTAAATGGAACTGGACCGAGATCTTCTGAAAATGCATCAAAAATCACCTTTACCATTTCGGAAGCTTTTAGGTCCCCCTTCAAAACACCTCCACTCTTGTTGTCACACCCAAGTAGCACTGGCTTTATCAATTTAATCAGTCCAAGGACATTGCTTGCTCTCTCCTGCACTTCTACTTCATTACTCCCAAATAAGGGTCCCAAATTAGTTTCAGCAAGATTTACTAGGGTCATGAGAGAATCTTGTGTTAGTTGATAAGCAGTTAAAGGGGATGATGGTTTCTGATCATTATCAACAACCACTTTATGATCATCCACTTCACTGTCCGATATTGGTTGACTTTCTACAGCCTCAAGACTTCCCTGATCGTTAATTTTGGAGACTGAGTCTGTAAATGTAGTGTGAAATGAATCATCATCTCCGTTTAACTTGAGATATGAGTACATACAGAATGTCAATACTTTAAACGCAGATTGTATATACACAGCTCTTACAGAGGGAGTAAGGAGACTAGTTCGAGGTTGTAACAGGGCTTCCATGATTTCAAATGGGTTTCTTGAAAGCTCAATATACTCTCCTGAAATCCAGGCAGAAGCAGCTAGAACCCCGTGTATAAATGGATTGCCAAGTAATGCTGGATCAATCACCAGATCACGAGCAACATGAACAAGCTGAGGTCTAGCATCCTTAACCCTCATACCAATATCAATAAGTTGGACCTCAATTTCCATCCCTTTCTGACAATGTGGAATCCTCGCCATTTCACCAAGATATGTCACATACCAATCAAAATCGAAGATCACCTCATAAAAATTCCTACCACAAGTCAACAATATGAATCCGAGTATCTCATTGCAAAACTCTGGATCAGATTTCAGAGCATGACTGATCAAGATCCTACAAATCTCCATTACATTATCCTCGGATACCATACACATCACAAGACGTAATGCCTCAAGCTTAATATTTACATCAACATCGCTCAAGGCCTTTACAACCAGCTCCTTGTTCTCCAAAACCGCCCGCATACTCTTTCGTGCAACAATGGCAAGTGCTTGCAACCCAAGATATTTAAGATTCGGATCATCATCTAACAAAAACTCCTTCAGCTTCCCCACTGCAAGCTTCAATGCCGAATCATACTCACTCAGACTAGTTATTATCATCTTCACACACTCAAACGCCAACGATTTAGCTCCTGTTCTCCCCATATGCTCACATATAGGCTCCACCACTCTCTTACCCAACCTAGGTTCCAAAGGAGCCAACTTAGCAAATATCTTCACTACTTTAATCAGAACCCAATTATTTCTACAATCCACTAAAATCTTATAAAACTCAGGAGCTAAGGGCAGATAGGATCTGGGCTCCTTCTCAGTGAGCTCACAAAATAACCCCAGAACCGCCGATAAAACCCCCATGTCAGCGCTCTCGAGATTCTCAACTACCCTTTTAAAACAAACACGAACGGCATCAGGGTATTGTTCAAAAACCCTCAAAACCATGGCAATTGCTTTCTTCCTCACAAAAAATTTACTACTACTTAGCAGAGTGAACAGCTCCGGCGTCAAATCACGGGCCAAATCGGGGTTACAAATGGAGGAGAGAGTAGAGAGAGCGAGACTCACATCATGAACATTGGATGAGGAAAGATCCTTGCGGAGCTGGTGAGTGAGCAGGAGGATAACGTCGGTGGTGGAGGGGTTGAAGGAGAGCGCGGCGGCGAGGTAGGCGATGCGCTTGTGCGAGTGGGCGGCGGAAGAGAGCTCGACGGAGTGGAAGGCGGCCCACGACATGTCGGCTCCATGGAGGGAGTGGAGATAGGTGAGTTTCTGCAGCGCGGTGGCCTTGGTCTGTGGGTCGGTGGATTTGATCTCGCGTCGGATCTCGTCGAGTGATTTGGCTATGTAGGTTGACTCGGTGCCGGGTGGGGTGAGGCGGAGGCCTTTGATTAAGTCATCGATTGAGCGCTGGAAAAGGGAGTCCATTAACGAAGGGCCCGCCATGGATTGGATTCTGCAAGTTTTTCGGTTTTAGGTATGAATAGGTGCAGTAGAGACTGAAGTGCGTGGGAAGGTAGAGTTCATTTCGGAGAGAGAAAGGGGGAATCGGCGATTGTGAATTGGAAGGAGAGAGAGAGGAGGAATGGGGGAGCACGGGAGTTGCCGGCTGAACGTGCAGATCACGTGATCATCTAATCATGGTGTACCCCACCATTAGGGGCCCCCACCGCCCCTGCCCTGGGGATTGGTGGAGGAGGTAAATCGCAGGATGTGCCTCAAGTGGCTTATAGAGAGGGCTCACTGTTAAACTTGTGCTTGCAAGGGGCCAAATCCATGCCAAAGGCAGGATTCGAACCCCCACCCTGCAGCAACCAAGCTCAGCTGGAAGGCCTTTCCACCCTCCCCTCTACCACTTGAGCTATGCCCTGGGGGCACGTGATCATCTAATCATGGGCAAAAATTTTCGTCCAACCGGGTGTGTGGATCCAATAGAGTTGGACTCCTGTGCACCCGGGCGCACGGAGCACATTCCGTGCTCATTTGCAATTTTCATGCTCCTTTACAATTTAAACTTCTAGCAATACATAGGTTTAAATAGGATTGGAATGGGAGAATTGTGTTCACATGGGACACGGAGTATCCCTCAGTGTCCCAGGGCGCCGGTTTTGCGGTTATTTCGACAAAATTTTAAATTGCATTGTTATATGTGGTTCAGTTTGACAATTAAATTTAAATTGCGGTTTATCGAGTAAAATTTATAATGCGATTTTAGGCGATTTTTTGCGGTTTTGCGGTTAAAAATTAACATATTACATAACAATACAATGCATATGGATGTATAAAAAAAATAAATACGTTTACATGCTTAATTTAAAGTGTTCTTCACCCTTAAAAATAAAATATTATAAAAATGATCAAATTAGATAAAGAAATATTAAAGATATTAAATTATAATTTGAACTCCATAATCAACTCCAATAATATAATCTTTGTGACATAAAGCAAACTTTTATCAAAATTATTTCTCAATCCAAATTAGTGTATATCTTTTTACCTCTTCAATAATACTTAATTATATATGTATACATAATATATATATATATATATGATTAAATATATTTATAATTTAAATAATAGAGTGCGGTGCGATGTATTTTTAGTTGAAAATCGAAATTGCACCATTCAAGCGGTGCGATTTCCTCTAATAAAATTAACCGCGTTTAGGTGAAAAACACTAAGTGCGGTGCAATGCGGTGCGACTCGATCGATTTTTGCGGTTTTAAAAAATTGTTGTCCACCCCTAGCAGTAGCTTTTGCCTAAATTTTATACCCATACAGACACACTTGTATAAAAGTAAAACCATGAAAAGACTTTAGTAAATGTAAAACAGATAAATAGTGATAGTTTTTTTTTTTTTTTTCTAGTGATGATACTTGAATGAATGAAAAATAATAGTTGTGTAAGTGAATTATTCTCTTCTAAATAATTTTTAATGTAAATGAAAAATGATAATATTTTGTATAAGGAAAAAAAAAACCTTCAAAGACCTTTTTTTAATTCTTGGGCAATAATCTAGAGCCGTTAACTTAGGCAGGCCCGATGGCAGAGGCCCATGAAACCCTATAATTAGGTGGGTTAAGTTTTAAAATGAAGGAACAAAAAAACTGGGCCTATTGGGCCTGACCCAACATGCCCAGTGGGCCAATCGAGATTGAGTCATTTTAACTCAGTGCGCTTGGGCTTTTTTGTTCTTATTTTATTTATAATTTTTTAAATTTTTTATTTAATCTAGTTGTAAATTATTTATGCTATTCCATTTAATTGTCATTGGGATTACATAAATAGCTCTAAGTCTAGGATTATTATATGTAAAAATAACTCTTACTATTCGGAATTAAAAACTAGTTCGATAAACTAGCTCTAAGTCTAAGTTAATTGCATTAAAATACATGATCTTTTCTCATTTTTTCAATTTAATCACCAACTATTTTTTTATCAAAAAAATATATGACCTTCTATTATTTTTTTTAATTTAATCATGAATTTTTATTTTTATAAAAAAATACACGACCTTCTCTTATTTTTTTAATTTAATCACAAATTTTTATTTTTATCAATTAAATACACAACCTTTTGTGTTATCTCAATTTAATAATAAATTTTAATTTTTATTCCTTTTAAACAAAATATATAATCTTTTGTATTTTATAATTTAATTACCATTTCTTCTATTTATAAAATATATGACAATCTTGATTGGTAAATAATAATATTCAATATTAAATATTTAAAATAAAATTTATAAATTAAATATTAAATATTAATATTTTATAAACAATTTATCTTTTTCCGACAAGAAAATGGGGGACGTATGTTTTCGAAGAAAAAGAAATTGTGCGACCTACAAAAATTACATATGATTTTTTCTTAAAAAATTAAATATTTTCGACAAAAATGGGGTGAGTATCATTTATTAGGCATTTATAAATTTTTTATATTTTATATATAATATTACATTATAATCTAAATATTATTATATTTTAAAATTTGAATATATTTTATGTGTATTAGTTTTTATTTATTATTAACATATAAATTAATATATTAATTAATAGAAGATATTGTGATTAAATTGTGAAAAAAATTATATATATTTAATTGGAAAAAATCGTGATTAAATTAAGAAAATACATTAAGGTCGTGTATTTAATTGATAAAATAAAAGTTTGTGATTAAATTGACAAAAAATAAGAAGTTCATGTATTTTTTTATAAAAAAAACAGTTTATAATTAAATTGATAAAATGAATAAAGGTCGTGTATTTTATTACAATTAACCCTCGAGAAAAAGTATAATTGTAACATTTAACTTAAATAAGGGATATTCATAATTGCCAACATCATGGATGGACTAAATCAGCACTTTTAGAGCAAGTTTACGGCAAACTAAAATTCTTTAGCTGCCCTTAAAAAATCACAAGCATTATTTTAAGTTGTGTATAAGTAAATGGACTTCGACAATGTACATTAGATCCAATAGAATGTCCTACGAATTGCTTACAGGGTATGACTTCCTTGCTAATAATTTTTAACACTTCAAAGAGTAGATCATTCTAAGTCCTAAGATTATACTCCCTCCATCCCATTCAAAGAATTCATATTTTCTACTTTGGACATCACACCTAAAAAATCTCTTTTTCTTTTTTACACATTTGAGATCCACTCACACCTATTAATACAATTAAAATATGGGGCCCACATTCCCACTAATATAACTGCCCACTACACATTAAATAATAATATTTCTTAATTCACGTGTAAAAAGTAAAAATAACCCTTTGCATGGGATGGAAGGAGTATATGAATTTCCTTTTATACTTGAATATTTGACAAAAGATTATCATACATGTTAAGTAGTTGAACTTAAAAAAAAATTATAAAAAACATAAAAAAAAAAGATCTATATTTAAAAAAAAAAAAGAGTGCTTTGATAGATTAGGCTGTGCCGTAGTATATAATAAGGCCCGATAATAACTGGGCCTAACCTGGCCCGACCTGAAAATATGAATTGACTCAATGGACCGGCCCGATCCGTCATACCAGCTATTTAATTAGAAACTTGAGAAGTTTAGAATTTCAAAGCACTAATGTCCATTCAGTAACGAAACAACATGGTTTAATTAAAAATTACACCTTCATTATTGCAGGGGTCTAAAGAACAATTTTTGTCTAGAAATGGGTAAAAAGTGCAATTTCCAGTTTTAGTGCTCGATTTTAAACGAGCCCAACGTCTATTGTCCCCCACGATATATTGACGAAAAGAGACGAGTTTACAAACTACTGTACGAGAGATCAAAACTAGCCGTTACACTTCCGTGACTCAAATCCCAATCACCGCTCACAGCCTTATATCACATTTTACTCTCTCTCTCTCTATCTCTCTCTCTCTCGGGTTCTCATTTAGATTTGTTTTCCTTCTGATTAAACTCCGAATCTCAAGTATACTATCTGAATCACCTGAAATACAATTTTGTTAAATCCACTGTTTTTTGGTAGGAAATTCAATCTGTCTCTTCTTCTCTCCATTTGCGTAAATCTCAGGTACGGATTCAAAGCTTCTCACTTTCCAAATTAAAACTCGGCTGAATATCTGTGTACGTTGTCCCTAAATCTGCTTACAAGTGTTGTTTACGATCTGGGTATGTTAAATTTAAATTGAGCATTCTAATTTTGAAAACTTTAATTTCTAGGGGTTTCAGTTAAAGTTATGCTAATTTGCTTCAAATTGGAGTCAATCTGGTAATATTTTGAAAATTGTTCACTCAATTCGAAGCAAGTTTAGTCGTCATTGAAGATTTGTCAAATAATCCATGGTTAGGATAGCTTTTCCATGTTTACACCACAACCGTATTTATGGTGTTCTGTTAAGTTTCTGATATAGGGATTTTTTTAAATTTTTTTTTATAAATTATATCTTTCAATGTACTGTTCTTGAAAATGTCTTTTCTGACTTTGTGCTGGGTAGATGTTATCATGAATATACTGAAATACCTCATAATTTGCAGATTGTTGACTGCATAGTAGCTTCCCAATCCAGGGCTCTTGGATACAGCAATTTTTTAACCTGAAATTTTATCTTAGCTTCGTGTGAGGGTCTCCGGCTGTGTGTCGGCGTGTAGTTTTGGAGAAATCGAGATTCATTTGAACAAGATGACTGTTAGAACGCCAAGCACACCAGCCTCAAAAATGGACAGGACACCGGGGGCCACCCCAAGTGGACACAGATCGAGGGAAGAGAAAATTGTTGTAACAGTAAGGTTAAGGCCCCTGAACAAGAGAGAGCAACTTTTGAAAGACCAGATAGCATGGGAATGCACGGATGATCATACAATTGTGTTCAAGCCTAGCTCCCATGAACGCACTGCTCCACCAGCATCGTTTACATTTGGTACTAATATCAATAATATGCATCTCTTTTGGACTTAAGTTTTGATGTCTTGTTGGTAAAGAGAAGCTTAGTAGCAAAATTTATGTTCTTTTCAGATAAAGTGTTTGGTCCTGAGGGTTCAACTGAGACTGTGTATGAGGATGGAGTAAAGACTGTTGCATTGTCCGCTCTCATGGGAATTAATGGTAATTTTTTTGGTCTCATTAGCTAGGAAATAAAATGAAAATATTTATGATTTTTACAATATTTCTTCTTCACTACTTTTGCAGCAACTATATTTGCATATGGACAAACTAGCAGTGGAAAAACTTACACAATGAGAGGAATCACAGAGAAAGCTGTTCATGATATATATATGCATATAATGAATGTAAGTTACATTAAAATTTACTTTATTTCATATGCACACGGGTCAAGTAGGTAAGAAACTAGAGGATTATGCATATGATTTCACACTTCAATAGTCTGTTAGGTGACAGAATTTTTATCCACCAAAGGACTAAATACTGAACAGAGACTATTTGGAAACTTTTCTCGGTGATAACCTCATGATTATGCCAGAGAATTTGCAAGAGAGCATACATTCTTTAGTAGCTTAAGTCTCTTCCCCTTTTCTTAATCTATTTTTTATTATGTTTTATATGTGTACTTCATTTAATTGTTTCATTGTATAGAAAGTATCAAATTTCCAAATTGGATAAATGTGAATTCATTCTGGTGTTAGACGTTCGTTTTTATCTCTCTCTCTCTCTTTTTTTTTTTTGGCTAATTGTACTAATATTCTAACCTTTACAACTTCTGACTACTCAACAGACTCCTGAGCGAGACTTTCGAATAAAAATTTCTGGTCTAGAAATCTATAATGAGAATGTCAGGGATCTACTGAACTCAGAATCTGGTCGTAATCTTAAACTCCTGGATGATCCAGAGGTGAAACTCATTGCTGATTTCAGCTACATGATGTAGAGTTAGAAGGCTTTGGCTTCCTTATCTTTACCTTTCCATGTTTACTTATTTGCAGAAAGGAACTGTGGTTGAGAAACTAGTGGAAGAGACAGCAAAAGATGATCAACACTTGAGACATTTAATCCAGATTTGTGATGGTAACAACAAAAACTCTTTTGCATGATCGGAGTATATAGATCTAATTGATGAAATTAACCATAACAAATGAATATTCTACTCCTCGCAGCTCAAAGACAAGTAGGTGAAACTGCACTCAATGACACTAGCTCCAGATCACATCAAATAATCAGACTGGTCTGTTTTCTTTGCATCTGCTGTTGAACAGAATATACAATTAATTATTTTACTAATCTTTTGATCTGAATGCAGACAATTGAAAGTACTCTTCGTGAAAGCTCAGATTGTGTGAGATCATATGTTGCCAGCTTGGTAAAATATAAGATCTTATTTCCTCATCTTCTTTTAATTAATTTATTCAGCACCAGTTGAATTACTTCATCTCATATATATGTTTTGCAGAATTTTGTAGATTTAGCTGGAAGTGAAAGGGCCTCACAAACAAATGCAGATGGCGCAAGGCTTAGGGAAGGGTGTCACATTAATTTAAGCTTGATGACTCTCACAACAGTAATCCGGAAACTAAGGTCTGTGTTATTAAGTGTATCGTCCACTGAGACTTGAAAATAGCAATGTAGATTTCATTATATTCTTCCATGAATGAGTCATGAATGTTTTCATGCTTTTGGGAAGTCATTAAATATATGTTGATGCATATTATTACTTTCTACATGAGTTGCTAGGATTCTCTTTCCACCTTCACTTCTTTTAATTAATTGCTGAATAATTAGAACTAGACACTGCCCACTGGTTAATTGTATATCAAAACTGATATAGCCATAGAGTTAAATGTTTGAATGATATTTTTTACTTTTTTATATTTTGCAGTAATATTGAGTTTGATTTGTATCTAAATGTGAAATATGGGGTCTTTCCGAGCAATCTACTTTTCATATTCTTGTCATTCTGATAAATACTGATTTTCTTTATTGATTGAATCCAGTGTGGGAAAAAGAAGTGGGCACATACCTTATCGTGATTCAAAGCTGACAAGAATATTGCAGCATTCATTGGGAGGAAATGCACGTACTGCCATTATATGCACGTTGAGTCCAGCATCAGGTCATGTAGAACAATCTCGTAACACACTTCTATTTGCTTCCAGAGCAAAAGAAGTGACAAACAACGCTCAAGTGAACATGGTATTTTTCAACTATCACTTGCTAATATCAATAATATACCAGAAAATGTAGTTGAGGGAGATGCCTTTTGTTTTCCTTGTAAACAGCATTACATGACCACCTCGTTTGATACTTCCTTCAGGTTGTATCAGATAAACAGCTTGTAAAGCATTTGCAAAAGGAAGTAGCAAGACTTGCAGCACTACAGACACCGGAACCATCTAATGAGAAAGACATGCGAATCCTAGAGGTTAGAAAGCACTGAGTAGCTGCATGGTTGTTTCTCTAGTATCATAAAGTGTAATTATCATAATTAATTGATGTTATTTGCTTAGATGGAGAGAGAAATGGAGGAATTGAGACGCCAAAGAGATCTAGCACAGTCTCAGGTGGACGAGTTACGTAAAAAACTCGAGGATGATAAGGTCTGCATCTTCCTACCTATTTTAGTTGACCAAAGAATATCCGATTACATCAAGACAATTAGACTTAGCTGGTCTTTTTTTGATGTTAATAAAAGCTATTTTCTGTGTCTTCCAGTTCATAAAAAGAGCCGATTCTCCTAGCCCCTCGGCAAAGAAGTGTCTGTCGTTTTCTGGAACTTTGTTACCTAAACTTAATGGAAGGCAGACAATGAGGCAATCATCAGCTGCTCCTTTTACATTAATGCATGAAATTAGGAAACTCGAACATCTTCAGGAACAGTTAGGTGAAGAGGCTAGTAGGGCCCTCGACGTATTACAGAAAGAGGTTTCATGTCATAGACAAGGTAATCAAAATGCAGCAGAGACTATAGCTAAGCTTCAAGCAGAGATAAGGGAAATGCGTAATATCCAACCTTCTAAGAAAGCAGTTGAAATCGGAAATATGGTGTCAGTCGACAAGAGTGTTAGTGCCAACTTGAAAGAAGAGATAACCCGACTTCATTCACAAGGAAGCACCATAGCTGATCTTGAGGAGAAACTTGAGAATGTTCAGAAGTCGATAGACAAATTAGTAATGTCTCTCCCCACTAAGAGAGATCAACCATCCAGTGATCACACTCCAAATTCAAAGAATCCTGAAAAGAGGAAGAAATTGTTGCCATTAGCTTCGAGTAATGGTTTAAATATGCAAACCTTTATAAAGTCTCCATGTTCTCCTTTATCAGCTGCTCAGCAAGTATCGAACAATGAGATTGAAAATAGGCCTCCTGTTTATGATGATGCTGTGTCCAGTGAAACTCACTCTGTTTCGGACAAAGATACTCCCACAAAGAGTGAAGGTGGAGATATCTCATCGAAGGAAAACACTCCTTACCGACGTTCAAGTTCTGTCAATATGAGGAAAATGCAGAAAATGTTCCAAAATGCAGCCGAAGAGAATGTTAGAAGCATAAAAGCATACGTCACTGAACTTAAAGAACGTGTGGCCAAGCTACAATATCAGAAACAGCTTCTCGTATGCCAGGTACAGTAACATTCTTTAGTACTAATTCAAGCTTGAAATGAGTATGACATTTCATCCATCTAACGTTCCACATACGGGTTCTTTATTCCTTTAGGTGCTTGAACTCGAAGCAAACGAAGCAGCTGGATATAATTTGGAGGACTGTGAGAATGCTCCTGAACAACCAGAAGAGTCACCAGCTTCATGGCACCTGGCTTTTAAGGAGCAACGACAGCAGATCATCGAGTTAT
The DNA here is from genome assembly GCA_023678885.1 of Pogostemon cablin. Lineage (NCBI taxonomy): Eukaryota > Viridiplantae > Streptophyta > Magnoliopsida > Lamiales > Lamiaceae > Pogostemon > Pogostemon cablin. Next base: position 6,401,328 of record CM042962.1, on the reverse strand, counting down.
GGGACTTTTGCCATGTTTCAATTATTCACAGGACTCAATTTTATCTGCTGTTCAAGGGGGAACCTTCTGATCAGATATACGTGGAAGTGGAGCTCAGACGTTTAACATGGTTGCAACAGCACTTAACTGAGGTTGGAAACGCTAGCCCAGCTCCTATGGGAAATGAAACCGCTATATCACTATCGTCAAGGTTTGTTCTCTTCCTCCCCTCATCTATATAACCAGGACTCAGATATCTGACATCTTTTATAATCTGTTATTTGTTCAGTATCAAATCATTGAAGCGCGAGAGAGAGTTTCTGGCAAAGAGGATGAGCACGCATATGACAGAAGAAGAGAGGGAAGCATTGTACATAAAATGGGAAGTAGCATTGGATGGAAAACATAGGAGGATGCAGTTTATTAACAAGTTGTGGAGCGACCCTCACGACGAGGAGCATATACAAGAGAGTGCTGAGATAGTTGAAAAGCTCGTCGGTTTCGGTGGAGGAAATATGCCTAAAGAGATGTTTGAGCTCAACTTTGCACTTCCATCTGATAGAAGGCAGTGGTTTATGGATTGGAACCAGCTACTTAAGCCTTCTTCATTTGTCAAAAATTATATTCTCTAACTTCAAATTCACATTCATTTTCTTTTTTGGCAGGCTCCCAATTCTTGGAGTCTTCCCTCAATCTTTTGGCTCATAATTTATTAGTACATAAGTGCTGCTCATATGTCTTGTTATATACTACATTGAATGATCATATCTAAGAATTCGTTTGTCATATTCACAATCCTTGATTTTGTAGATTTTTCCATTGAATTATTCTTGTCATATTAAGGAGATCAGTGTTTGGTATTCTAAATCCTCAATAGTAATGGATCTTTTGAAACCATATTAATTATTAAGGATATTGGTGGTTCGTTACGGTAAACAAGTCTTCTTCAGTGCCCGACACTATTTAAAAATTTAGTAGGTAGTCATTTAATTATTTTGTTTAATTTAATGATGGGAATTAAATATTTTAATGGGAGCACATGATAATCCTAAACTTACCCCACAAAAATATTAAACTAAAATATTTCTAATTGGAAAGACTAAAATACCCTTGTAAGCTATGATTAAAAAAATTAATTAATTGGCCTCGGATGTTAAGGAAAACAATGAATTAGGGATTTGGCCAGCAGATGCGGAAGCCCACGGCGGAGCGTAGGGATAGGAGGGCGGCGCGGTCGGAAGCGATGTCCGGCGTGGTGGATGGGAGGAAGAGAATGGCGGCCGTGAAAAGGAGGATGGCGAATGGTTACCTCTCATCATTGTGGATATGGTGGCGAATCGTTCTCCTTTCCCCAATGCTCTGAAACTGTTAGAAGTTGCAGTGACGGAGATGAAATCCTTTATGACATTAGTGGAAGGTTTGGATAGCAAAAACAGGGAGACGGTGAAGGCCTCGCTCCAACGAACTGTCGAGACTATTCTCTATCTCGAATTTGAACTATCCTTAGAGGAAGTTAGACTTGAGGGAGACAAAGAATTCGAAGGAAGCAAAACTTGTCGAGATCTTCATTCATTAATTGAGACCGTGAAGAAGATGAGGGAAGAGTATTGTGGACTGAACACACAACACGTTTTTTTTTTTGTAATTTATGGGACGACGGACATTGGTAAGACAATTGTTGCTCGAGAGATATGGATGTTTTGGATTCGTTCTAGTATTTATTATTTCAGACAATGCAAATTTGCAGAAGCTACAAAAAGATTATGAGGTGCAGAGTTCTGAGATTTGTTGAATTTATTATTTCAGACAATGTTTTGGATGTTTCATCTTCAATTTGCTTTCTTCTTCTCTCTCACTGTGGATATTTTGTACACAGAATGTGTGTGATAACTGTGGATTTGGAAGAGAGGGAGAGAGAACAATAAGAAAAAAAAAAAAAAAAACTTCTCAATTTTTCTTAATTTTTAATAAACAGGGTACGTTTAATAACATTTTTTAATAGAATGGAGTATGTTTAGTAATTTAGGGGTATGAATAGTTTTATAAGGATATTTTAATTTTTTTAGTTAGAAATATTTTAATTTAATATTTTTATGGAGTTTTTTTAGTAAGACCCCATCTTAATTAGTGAATTTGGAGTTTACCGGTATCCACATAACTTAATTGATTGGTTATTAAGAATTAAATTATTATTTAATTACTAATCCAATTCGTTGGGAGATATGAGTGAGCGCGTTTCACTTTTAGAACAGAAATGTCATGACTGAATCACTCTTAGATCACATCCAGAAGCTAATATAAAATACAATATATCCATATTATAAGGAGGATTTAAAAATTAAATAATATAAATAGTACTCCTTCCTCCCTATAGAAATGGACACATTTTCCTTTTTATTTTGTCCTATTAAAATTAATACATTTCCTTTTTAATACATGAGATCCACACAAAAAACAATTAATTTATTATCATGGGGCCTACAAATCACCTCTAATACAACTATCCACTACACATAAATATTATTTCTCTCACTTCACTTTATTCACTTTACATTAAAATCTTTACATTAAATTATTATACTCCTTAAGCTCCTTGTCCAAAAAAAAAGTGATAACTTACTTTACTTCACTTTACATTAAATTATTATACTCCTTAAGCTTAAGCTCATTGTCCAAAAAAAAAGTGATAACTTCTCCGAGACGGAGGGAGTAATATATGTTTAATTTTTTTGTAAATAGGAATATGGTACATACATTACTTGGGCATAATTAATTAGAAATTAGATAATGTAAATCTGAATATATAAATATATAATTAAAAAAACATAATATATACTATGCATATATATGTAGTATTATATAATATAATATGTATAAATATAATATCAAATAATCAGAGCAGTTAATCGGATACAAAAGGAGAACCCATATCTTACCGTTACTCGCTAATTTAATTTTATCAAGTTCGGGTATTATCCAACCCATTACCCAATAAAACCTACTCTAACTTAGTCCATCACATCGGGTATCCTGGGATAACCCATCCCGACAGTAAAATTGACATCCCTAGCTCCACTTATAAATTTAAAACACTGCTGGCAAATGAACAATGGGTGATAACTTATCGACCACATTATGACATTATTAATAAAGAAATCAGATTTCGTACATATTTCATACAAATCTGTCCATCCCAAAACGAACATATTGGGGATCCATTACACATTCAAATACAGTAAAACTAACTTAAGAAAAATTATGTATGAACAAATCTATCAATTGATGGACAAGGCAACCATGACTTCAAGTCTAGAAGAGAGTCGGTCACAAGTCATCTGCAAAAACCAACACACAAGGTTAGAGCATTATGTAAACTCATATTTTCATAATTCTAACATGAAGATTGAATAAATGCATTGTTTCTGTCTGATGAGTTGTGCAAGTGTGGTGAATACTTCTATTATTCCTTTCCTCAACATATCTCATTGGCTACTGAAGATTGGACAAAAATCATTTTTTCTCCGAGGGGAGTTGCCATCCGGAGTGTGCCATCTGGTTCGAAAGGGGATGGATTGTTATGATATCACACATCGGTTCCACACTCGTGTGGAAGGGCGTATAAGTGGGGGTCAATCCTTCACTTTCAGCCATGGTTTTGAGTAAATTTAGGATTCCCTAGCTTATGTGCCTAACACTCGTAATGATCAAATTTCCAATTCTTGAAAGCTTTTCCAAAAAACTAACTGAACAATTAAATAAAGATCTTGAAAGTAGTTTCTATGAAAGAACTAATGAGGTTCTGCTTATGATATGATGCACTTCAGAACTAATTCCAAAGCTGTAGAAATGTTTAAATGTATGATAAAGCAGAAGAAATAGATACCCCTATCCACACACTGATAAATATTATAAACCTAAAATAGCATCATAGAATGAATCGAAATCATCATCTGACATAAATAGGAAAAAACCTCTAACAGGTGATTCTTCAATGATGCTTGAGTTACCAAGAGAAAACACAGACACACACACAGCCTTTGACTTCTGAGGCTTGAGATAAGATATTGATGACGTACTCAATGGAGTATGTTCATTTAGCACAATAACTTTGGATGGATGGAAAATATAAGGAAACACAAAGCGAGGCTAAACAATTAAAAGTCCAACAGGAGCTCAAGCAACTACTGCAAAAACATTAAAGAAGTAGAACCAACTTGTGTTATTCATGCAGTGAGTGGTAACATATGAACATTTTAAGATTATTTGAACTCATGCAGTTTTCCCTATGCGACCCAACAAATATAAGATAAATGATGATTGCATATAAGTGTGTTTAATAAATGTAAAAACAATTGAGTACGAGTAAGCAACTTACCAAGCAATATTATCCCAGTGAAGAAAACCACCATGGCCTCTAGCATTTGTAAACTTGTAGACTGGGCCAGAAACTAGGAGCCGAGAACATTTATTAAACTAATAAAATATTGTAACACAAACACAAGAAACAGACAAGAATGTCAAGGTGGAAAATCAAAAACAGAAACTACCTTCATATCCCTCAAAGACTGGATCCTCTGCCAATAAGATGGGAGTATCTAGGTCAATGAATCTGCAAAAAGATAATCTAGGCTTATGATAACAAACAAATTTCTTGCGTGTTTCTGAAAAATAATCTAAAAAGTTCAGGGATACGAATATGGCTGTGACTCGTTATTTAGCTTGAAAGAAAAATATTGCTCACTTGAAACATCCAAGACCAGCCGCCAAGTTACCAGCAAATCCCATTGCAAGCCTTGTCTCAACCATACCACCAATCATCAAATCTAATCCCGATGCCCTTGCTAGATCAATAATTGCAAGAGCCCCAAGCACACCCACTTTAGCCAGCTTGATGTTGACTACATGTGCAAGATCTTCTTTCACTATTTTCTTTACGTCGTCTAAACTACGACAGCTTTCATCAGCAGCAACAGATATCCCAAAATTGGTCCTTGCAACCTGACTAACATAACCAAGACCTTTCCAATCATCTCTGTGAACTGGTTGTTCGAAAAGAATTGGCGTCACCTCCATTTCTGCCAAAAGAAAAAAGGTATTACAAACTGAAATCGTTCCAGTTAAGATGGGAGTATCTAGGTCAATGAATCTGCAAAAAGATTATCTAGGCTTATGATAACAAACAAATTTCTTGCGTGTTTCTGAAAAATAATCTAAAAAGTTCAGGGATACGAATATGGCTGTGACTCGTTATTTAGCTTGAAAGAAAAATATTGCTCACTTGAAACATCCAAGACCAGCCGCCAAGTTACCAGCAAATCCCATTGCAAGCCTTGTCTCAACCATACCACCAATCATCAAATCTAATCCCGATGCCCTTGCTAGATCAATAATTGCAAGAGCCCCAAGCACACCCACTTTAGCCAGCTTGATGTTGACTACATGTGCAAGATCTTCTTTCACTATTTTCTTTACGTCGTCTAAACTACGACAGCTTTCATCAGCAGCAACAGATATCCCAAAATTGGTCCTTGCAACCTGACTAACATAACCAAGACCTTTCCAATCATCTCTGTGAACTGGTTGTTCGAAAAGAATTGGCGTCACCTCCATTTCTGCCAAAAGAAAAAAGGTATTACAAACTGAAATCGTTCCAGTTAGTGATTATGCTTGCAGACACACAGCATTGTTAAGTGATTAACTGATAAGTCAACAATAAGAAAACTTCATTACCATGTAACTTTTCAAGAACTTGAATGGCTTCCTCAGAGCTATAACCTTCATTAGCATCTAAAATAAAGGAACAATCAGGGTGGACCATTCGTATGGCTTGAAGAACTTGAATGTCAGCACTCAAGTTCTTCCCCACTTTGAGCTTCAAAGTCTTGAACCCTTGAACACGATACTTTGAAGCCAGCTCAGCTGCTTCGGTTGGAAAAACTATAGGAATCTGGACACATTTAATAAGCAATTAGGCAATAATGCTTAATCAGCTAAGGATTTTCTCTTGGCAAACACTTGTGTGAACTGGGTTCACACGTACAACCTAATTTACCTACTACTCTTTATTAATAGTTCATAGAGTAATTTTTCACGTACTAAAGAGATATTTTCAAAAACACAAAGTGCATGTGTGAACTGGATTCATAGGAGACTCTCTCTTTTCTCTTTTGTAAAATCATTTCTAGTTTTCCATCCTTTTTTCTTTTTTTCTTTGTCCTCTATATTAATCAGTACTCTTTTCTGATAAGATTTTCACTATTCTATCAACTGTCAATCACATGAATATCGGCTCCTTCATAACTGTAATGATTTCCTCCACAAACTTCCTTGTACACTACATTTATTAAAGAGAAAAAATAAACCACTTGCAATAAATGTTTAATGAGTTCATAGAGTAATTTACCTACTACTCTTTAGTAATAGTTCATAGAGTAATTTTTCACGTACTAAAGAGGTATTTTCAAAAACACAAGGTGCATGTGTGAACCGGATTCATAGGAGACTCTCTCTTTTCTCTTTTGTAAAATCATTTCTAGTTTTCCATCCTTTTTTCTTTTTTTCTTTGTCCTCTATATTAACCAGTACTCTTTTCTGATAAGATTTTCACTATTCTATCAACTGTCAATCACATGAATATCTGCTCCTTCATAACTGTAATGATTTCCTCCACAAACTTCCTTGTACACTACATTTATTAAAGAGAAAAAATAAACCACTTGCAATAAATGTTTAATGAGAAGTAACTGAACTGTGATATCTGTTGTTATTGCATCTGAAAATCCACCAAAGAGTCTCCAGAGAGGTATTCCAATGCTTTTTGCAACTGCATCAATCAATGCCATCTCAATTCCTGCTCTGACCTTCATCAACAGACACAATCCAATGAGTTTGGAGTTGGGAATTCACCTAACATATTCCTTAACTCAAGAATCCCACCCCAACTTATGAGTTCACTCAACTCAAATCAATTAAAACTGAAAATGATAAATTTTGAATCGACTAGATGTTGAAACACGATATTAGTATGAAACTCCATAAATTCAACATAATAATTCAGAAGCCAGATGCAAAATCAGGATAAACAAGAAAGCCCCAATATGCTAACTAATCCAAAAGCCTATTATTGTAAACAAACAGAATTCAGAGAATCAAAGAAATTAACTAAGAACAAGGGTCAAGGTCAAAAGTCAAACCAAACGATTCAAATCTCAAAACACAGACTAAGAAGTGGAATTAGGAACTCACAGAAGCAAAAGAATGGCCAGGAAGCATCGAATTAATGTGATCCAAGACAGCGCCCAACGTCTTGCCATGAATCTGTTTGAGAAACAGACAAGCTTCAGCATTTTTGGCCAAAGCAGTGGGCTGATCCTCGGCCGTCACGTGGGGAGAATCGGCGACTCACCCCACCCCACGCACCCATTACTGAGTTCAACTCGGATCCCCACATTCTCCACTCGCTCAAGCCTCGACGTGGCGATCGTGAACGGCGCAATCAGCCGCACGTTCAACGGTCACCCCTCTGCTCTGTGAACATTAACAGTGAACGTTTCCATCAGATTCTGGAACCCGAGGCAGGCCGGCGGCGGCACGACTGGCGACGCCGCGGCCATGCAGGCGGTAGCGATGGGATTTTTCGATGGGGCCGAGAATCTTCGGAAATTGGGGGGGGGGGGGGGGGGGGAGAAAGCGAAATGGAGGTGATTGAAAGAAGATGGCGGCAGAAGGAGGCATTTGTTGGGTGAAGAAGGGAAGATTTGTGATTGGGCGAAAGGGGAAAGCGTGATGGGAAGGGGTGGCGCCATAGCCATTGTTAAATGTTTCCTTTTTGTTGATGAGAGAGAAAGACAGCGAGTCAGAGTTGAAATTAAATAATGAGAATTATTTTGAAAAATAGGGAGTCGTTGGCTGATTTGCATCTCGCAGTGCATTCCGTCTCTTCCCAGGAGAAAAACCAAATGCTCGGATGGGTCCCACGTGCCATGACACAATCCAATCCTTTAATTAACATCGTACACCTTCGTTCGTCTCAAGATGGTGCATTTACTTTTTAGCCGTGAAATAAAAATTATTATTATTTAATAAGTAGAGAGTAATTGCATTAGTGAGTATGTGAACCCATATTTTAATTGTATTAATGGATGTATGTGGGTTTATGTATGTAAAAATGAAAATGAGATGTTTAAGAATGGACACCCAAAATGAAAAAATTGAACTATTTAGAGCGGACGGAGAAAGAATATCATTATTTCATTGTCATGTCTAAGTTTTATGGGTTACGAAATTTCAAAATCAATTTTCCCATTAGCAATACTTCTTATGTCCCGTCCTTATGGTTACGTTTGTTTTTTGCATGTGGATTGATGAGTATAATATTTTAATGTGTATTGAGGTGAGAGAAATAATATTTTAATGTAAATTGTGTAGGTGTATTAGTGTGATGTGTGGGTCCATGGAGAGAGAATTAATTAATTTGTGTGGGTCTCATATGCTAAAAAGGGAAATGTAACCATTAGGATGAGACGCCCAAAAAGGAAATATGTAACCATTAGGATAGGATAGAGGGAGTACTTGTGTAAACTTTAGAATTATTAAATGGTTTAGAAAATTGCTTTTACATTTGGGAGTGTCTTATTTGGTTAATATGGAAAACTAGAAATGCTATGGTGTTTCGGAATGAAAAAGTTGAAGTAGGTGATATAGTAAAAGAACTCAAAACTCGTGTTTGGGGTTGGATTCGGGTGAAGGAGATATCAATTGATCGGTATGCTTTTGAATATTGGGGGAGTAATCCTAGATTAGTTGTTCATTGTTGAATGTGCTTCATTAATATTGTGTCTTGGAGATTCATATTAATGTATGAAGGAAGAAGACTCAAAATGTAATATTACAGGTATTTTTTATACACACTTTAATAATTTTAATAAAAAACTTTTTTGCTTTAAAAAAAATAATTAAATGGTTTAGATTTTAATATTTATAATTAGGGTTTATATTCTAATGTATCAATAGGATAAGGTTTATTTTGAGATTTAAAATTTTTTAAGAAATATAATTATTTTTATAATTTTTGAAATTTTAAAAATTCGTGGGAGACGATATCATATATAAGAATATAAGAGAAGTATGCTATATCACTCAGTATCATTCTTATATTCACGCTTTAAATTAAAAAAAATAAAAAGAAAAATCTAATATCTATGATTACACTCAAAACAAAATAAAAATAATACTCAAAATCACACTTTAATCTTAAAATGTCATTTATTTTAAATACATACTACTTATTTTATAATTTATTTATTAATTTAAAATACGAAATTACCCCATAATTAATAAAATAAATCAAACGAAAATTTCTTAATATCTGCTAAAAAAAATTTGTGTAGAAAAAAGATGGAAGAAGTACTAATTAGATGTGTTTTTTATTTTATTTTATTGAAATTACCATTTAAAAATGTAATGTGAAGTGTTTTGTGGAAATAGAAAACCCAAAATAGAAAATGAAAGAATTTTATAGTTATTTATGTTAAAACTTAATTAATTATAGATGCAACATTTTGAAGATTAATTATAGATGCACCATTTTGAAGGAGTAAAAATGACAAAACGTGACTCTTCATTGTAAAGATACATTGAAGTTGGTGGTTTTTGGATTGGAATATTCCCTAATTCATAATCACACATGTAAATTAAAAAAATATTAGTGGTTGGATTACTCCATTTATTAAACCTTAATTATTAGGGATGTTAAGAAAAAGTTGTAATTATTAAATTAGAATAGAATACGTCTCTTGGATTAACACTTGACTCTTTGATGATCTCAAGCGATAATTTTGATTGTTTGGCCAAATGGTCTCAATGAAATGATTAAGACCAGTATTTCACTAGTTTTTAACAAGTGGATCAAGGATTGTCCTTTCCAAATTTGATTACACATGTTATTCAGGTAAATTAGAAAATTTGTTATTTTTTTACTCCATCATAATACTTGCAACATTTTTATTTATTTTATTACTTGGCCGTGGTAATAGTATTTTGATACTTTTATTAATAAACAAAGAACAAAGTATATGAGATGGGTTAAGTTAGGGGTATTGATATTTTGTAAATAAAATATTATAAGAAAATAAATTATTTTGATTTTTTTTTATTTTAGAAAGATGAAAATTTACGTATAACGAAAAAAATAAAAATAAAAATAAATTTATGGTGGTTTTTTTTTTTAATTGCCACCGCCGTTTTTGTCTTAAAGAATGACGGGAGATTTCAAATAGAATGATTTAGTTCGTTTTCAATATAGTCTCTAATATCGTTCAATTTCAGTTTAGGAAAATATTACGTTACACACGGATTTAACGCGTGACAGAGAAAATTCGAACCGCCTAAACTTGAATTTACACTTGAAATTATAATCCTTTCCATCTCCAATCATGGTAAGAAAATGAGGCATGGCAAGTTAAGCAATATCAAAGATCTAACCCAATCGACTTCACAAGTTTTTTTTTTTTTTTTTTTTTTTTTCTGGCATCGGTTCTGCAGGATTGCATAAACTCAGACCACCCCTCCCATGGCCACAATATCCATCCCACGTTCTCAGAACTGGGTTAATATCTCCATCAATCTCCTCGCAGTTCATCTGAAGTCTTCCAGTCTATCCTATGCGCGCCAGGTGTTCGATGAATTGCCTCGATGAATATGTACAGCCTGTTATAATTACATGAGATATCGGGTTTGTCGACAAGTCCTATGATTTGGTGAGAGAAATGTGCCTTTTAAATGAGAAGCCGGATGCATACACGTTATCGATGATCTTGAAGGGTAGCTGAAATGCAGGTTTTGTTGGGACTTGGTTCATGCTCAGATAGTAAAATCAGATACAGAAGAAGGTGATGATGTGCTTTACACTGGATTAGTTTACTCATATGTGAAGAATGAGAGGATTGATTATGATCATGCAAGAGAGTGTTTGATTTAATATTGGATAGAAATGTGTTCTACTTCAATGATCATGGGGTACATGAATGTGGCTCATTGGGAGGATGCAGAGGACGTGTTTGAGCAGACTTTGGAGAAGGAAGTGGTGGTTTACAATGCGATGATCGAAGGATATAGTGAATCAGTCGAAAAGGCGAAGAAGGGGATAGAGATGTATGTTCTCATGCAATGTCTAAACTTATCAAACTTTGCAAGCATTATTGGGGCTTGTTCTTTGATATCAGCGTTTGGAATTGGCCAACGGGTTCAAGAGCAGTCGATGAAAACCAAGTCTTTCACGGATGTAAAAACCGGGAGTGCTCTGATTGACATATACTCCAAATGTGGGCAAACTGAAGATATATGCAAGATGCATATTCGACCACAAGCCCAAGAAGAATGTCTTCTCATGGACTTCGATGATTGATGGATATGGGAAGAATGTAAACCAAATGAGTCGCTTGTCCTCTTCATTAGAATGATGAGTGAAAGTCGAATCGTGCCAAACGACGTGACGTTTCTTGGTGCTCTCTCTGCTTGTGCCCATGCATGATTAGTGGCTAAAGGAAAGGAGATCTTTGAGAGCATGGAGAAAGTTTATTCAATGAAGCAGAGAGCAAAGTGTGAAGAACACTTGATCTGGAGGCTTAGCACCTTGATCCCTGATAATAGGCTGTTCTCATACACCTGAAGATACCAACACTTCTGAAGAGATTGAAAACACAGAGTACTACGCTTGTACGGTTGATATGTTAGGACGAGCAGGGAGTCTGAACCAAGCATTTGAATTCGTTATGCAAATGCCTGAAAAGCCCAACTCTGATGTTTGGTCAGCTTTGTTGAGTTCTTGTCGACTCCATGGGCATATGGAGCTTGCAAAAGTAGCTTCCAATGAGCTGTTCAAGGCAAGTGAATGCAGTAGGCCGGGGGCTTACGTTGCGTTATCTAATACGTTGGCCGACGCCGGAAGATGGGATAGCGTAAGCGAATTAAGAGAGTTGATGAGGGCAAGAGGGGTAGCTAAAGGGACAGGGTTCACTTGGGTTGGAACAGATGCTGGTTTAGAAGCTTTCCATGCTGGGCAGTGGGCAGTCATTGTAAGAGTAGCTTGTTTTACATATTTTATGATTAAATTTCCCTATTATATAAATTATCATGTGCATCCTAACTTTTCTTGGATATAAGAACTTCACATCATCTAGATTCATCTTTTATTTCAACGTTATTGTAACTACTATAGTATTAAAGTATCTCCAAGAGCATTTTATTGGAAAGTATTTTGTGTGAAATTGAGAGCATTTAAAATTTAGAAAATCATAATATATATATATATATATATATATATATATATATATATATATATATATATATTGTCCAATACTCTATATAATTTATTTAATTTATCATGGTCCCAATGTTTGTTTTATTACATTTTTCTTTATTTTATATTTTTCCTTTCTAATTTATTTTATAATAAATGTGAAATAATTAATATTTTTGATGGAGTTTTTTTTTATCAGGTAAATAAAATTGTGTTAATTTGGAATTCAAGGCTAGAGATTTACCTCCTACACAAATGGTAATTGGTAAAGAGTCTTTATTAGATGTGCTACGCTAGTTTTGGACCTTTGTTTATGAATTCCTCCTTCAATGTTAGTTTGCTAGGTTTTAAGCTTATTTTGGTTCATACAAGGGAACTACTAGGATTAATTTTTCTTCTTTTTCAAATGATTATTATACTCCCTCATGGTTACACATTTTAATTTACACGTCCCACCTTAATAATTACCTTTCTTTTTTGATATATAAGAATCACATAAAACAATAAATAAAGTATATTTTAATGGAGTTCATATATAACACTAATACAACACCACACTATTCATTAAAATATTTTTATATATTTAAACTAACTATAAATTAAAATACTATATTTTTGATTCCGCTCAAAAAGCAAACATAACTATTGGAACGGAACGAAGAGAATAATTGCACACCAAAAAATGAAAATATCTTATCAACCCATTAACTTTAAAATAATTAGGTGGGCTAGCTCATCTAACAAGTGGGTTTATCACTTTAGTGAGTGACCCAGATACTAGAGTGACTCATGTTATGTTCCTGAATAGTAAATCACATTAGATTTGTGAGTATTATTTATGAGAACCATAATTAGTTTGGGGCATTCTTGTGTGACTAAATAGTAAATCACATTAGATTTGTACTTCCTCTGTTCCATACTTATCTTCACACTTTGAGTTTTCGTCCGTCCCACACTTATGTTCACCATTCAAAAAAGGAAACTTCACATTAACCAACAACCTCAAAAGTTATCTTAATTTCAAAAATACCACTCTCACCTAACACACATAACATACTTTATAATTTATTTATTACCTAAAAATACCACAATACCCCTGAAAAGTCAATAAAGTTGGTCAAAAAGCAACTTTTCTTAAACTCCGTATCTATAGTGTCGATAAACTTAACTCCGAGATGAAGGGAGTATTACTTATGAGAACCATAATTAGTTTGGGGCATTATAAAGGTGAGATCATTTATGTTTTTATAATTACTTATTATTTATTACTTTTCATTTATATTTGTTCATAAAATATAGTTTATATCATGATTATTATTTTTCAATGAGTATCACTTCTCATTATAAATATTACTATCACTTTTTATCAATTAAGTCACAAATCGAGTCATGGATATTTTTGAAAAATGTGCATTTTAACGTATCTTCTTAAAAATGGGATAAAATAAAAAAAGTTTAAACCCACAAAAAATAAAGTCGAGCATTTCTCCATAAAAAGAAATGATGGTAGCCTCCATATAAAGGTAAGAGTTGACGATTGCCACTCGGACATTAATGGAAATCGAATCGGAATCCAACCTACTGGATTATTGGTCGGTTTGTAGTTATATCCTATATATATATTTCAAACATTTTACCTTTTTAAAGATGAATTATGAAATATTAATATTTACTCAATTAAGATTGTGTAACGCTAGACCGATTCGATGATCGATCAATTGGTACTATTTATATCCACTTCACTTATCTTATACTACAATTAATACTAATTAATACCTACGTTTTGTACCACCACAGTATATTTTATATAGTGTGGATCATCAATCCATTATGCAGTGATTTTGCGCTACGCAACGAAAAAAAAGATGTTACGAAAAGGCTTGACATCCATATCTATGCCCTAACAAAACAAAAAATTAACAAATCATTTTTTATAAGAAAAAATGGAAAGAAAATGAAGGAAAAATGAAAAAAAGAAAAAGAGTGGATATTAGTTGCACCCGGGTGCAAGAGTGCGCCCATATATGTTTAACTTTTTATTCTATTTTGTATATATTTTTATTCTATTTTGTATATATATATATGTGTTTCTTAATAATTGTATACTTTTTTTACACTAAGTTTTTCATTAAAAAAGTTAGGATCCATATGTGTATAACTTTTTATTCAATAGTATGTACATATTTTTTAATAATTGTACTCCCTACGTCCCGCCCAAACGTCATCGGTTGCTTTTTGTGCGTAGATTAAGGAGTATTATTATTTTATGTATAGTGGGTAGTTGTATTAGTAGTGAGTGGTGGACCAAATGTTGTACATTTTTACTAAAAATGGGAAATGGTGACATTTGGATGGGACACCCAATATAGTAAAATGATGACCTTTCGGTGGGACGGAGGGAGTATATTTTTTTTACACTTAATTTTTCATTAAAAAAACTAACAATTAAATTGTATACATTTTTGTTCATAATTGTATATGTTTTTATTCATATTTGTACACTTTTTCAAAATATGTGCACCGTATCTTAGGGTGTATCCGAGTGTACAGTATAATTAGCCAAAGAAAAAAAAGACTGAAAAATATCACAATTAGTTATTGATTTTAAAAAATAGTATCATCCAATATAATTTATTTAGAAAAATATAACCTTTCTACAATTTTATCACTCTTCAGTCGCAAGTAGTCGCGTGCAAGAAGTTGGTCCATGTTTGTTTTTTATTTTAAAAATTGGATTATGGTTTTCAAAATTATTCCTATATACACTTTACAAATTCTATTAATCTCAAACTTAACATTTTTTGCTTGATTAATTTTCTCTCTCATTTCATTTCATGTATCTCATCAATTAATATCTTTTTACATATAATATCACCACACAACCCTTACATATTAATTTAACATGAAAGTTAAATCATACCCTATAAAAAACTTAAACAAACATATAATATATATCATTATCAATAGTTTTCAAATTTCACATAATTCCAAAATAAACATAATGTTGTAGTGTCAAACAACACATGATCTGCTGATCGCGTGTGGTGTCGCATAAAAAATCATATTTGTAATCACATTCTTGTTGCATGCATGATAATTATATGGATAATAATATCCATTTTTTTCTAAGTAGCATTAAAAAAAAATCCTCGGCAATTTTTTTGATGTTTTCGAAATTTTGAATTAAGGTATTTTTAGGATGAATATTTTGATGGGATAGTCAAATAAGGAAAGAATGAACGATTTAGAGAATAATATAATACTAGTAAATAAAATTTGTTAAGATTTAAGCAAGAAAATATATATAGTGAAAAGTAGTAGTGAGTGGACTAAGAGATGAATAGGATGGAGACAAGCAGCTTCATATCATCCTTAATTTTGGCTCTTGGAGGTGTTGTGGAGTCCGGGTCATACAGGACACTCTTTATTTCTCTCTCTCTCTCTCTCTCCCCATATTTCACACACAGCTTCACTCTGTAGTGAGAGAGAGATGAAAGTTTATTTGAAACCTTTAATAGATGATGAGAATGTAATAGCTACTAAAATGGTTTGGCTAGTTTTGGCCTCATTTTCCATATTGTCTCTTATCATATGGAAATGTGCAGATGGTGCTGCTCGACACAAAGGTGGCGCCGCTGCTTCGTCTGACGACTCCGTTGGTGTTTACGGAGGAGCCGCCTGTGCTGCGGCCTGTGGTGCCGGCTGCGGGGCTTAATGCCAATCACCAAATTAAGAGTAGACAAAAATGCATGGGAAGTTGTTGTATGACTATTGTTATAGTATATCACATCATGTGACAATAATATTAATTATTTTTGTTTCTAATTCATCATATTTTAGACACCTTTTAATTATGCGACTTCAAACCTTAGCTACTAGCGAGTTTAATTAATAATTACCAAGCATATGTTATACTACTATATATGATCTTAACTTTATTACTAAATCTCATATACATACTTTTTTACAATATTATAGACCATGTGCATGAAGAGTAAAACTTGAGACAAAAATTTAAATCACACCGTCTTTCGTTTTACTTATTCTTGATCATTTTATTTATGAAATAATTCAAATGGACAGATATAACTTTTTTTACTTGCGTACATAAAGCTTACTCTTACCTGTTATATAGTCGTCTTCCCCCCTCCTATAATGGTTTTGTTATATATATAATTTTAATAATTTTCCTATATATCACATACTACCTAATCTCATCTAATCATTCACAATTAATATTTCACATTATTTAATAAAAATTTCTATATTACTTATGCGCTCTCACATGTTTGATTTTTCTTAAACAATATGTGTGAAACAGTGAAATGTTTTCCAAGATGGAGTGAGTATGCATGAGTAAAAAGTAAGATGATATCGGTAATATATATATATATATATATATATATATATATATATATATATATATATATATATTTCCTTTCAACACAACCCTCCCACTCCATATTCTATTTAAATATATGTATTGATAGGGGGGTTTAAATTAGAGATGTTAAACGGGCTGGATCTGAACCTACAGGGCCAGACCTATAGGGCTACAGGCTAAACGAGTCACAGGTTAAGCGGTCCATGCTAAACGGGTCGTCATTTATGAGAAACTAACCCTAACCCTAGCGGGCCTCAGGCTAAACGGGCCACTAACGGGTCGGTGAATAAAAAAATAAAAAATATATTAATTTAATTATGTAACATAATTAAACATTAAAAATATATCAAATGTTGTTATAACATTAATAATGAACTATAAATTTATAAGTTTATAACTAAAAAATAAATAAAGAATTCTAGGATTCCAAATACGTTAATATTATTTGTAAATTAAGATAATTTATTTTCAATATTACTTTTTAAAATGTCTCACATACTTTATTCTTAAATTATTTTATCTTAAAATGACAAACCAACAAAAATATAGTAAGTTAGAGGGCATTAAATTACTATTAGATATAATTATCAATAGAAATTAGTTGTTAACATAAAAAATTATTATTAACTTTAATAATTTAATTATATTATTAATTAATTTTTTATTATAAAAAATTTAATCGGGCCAGCCCTATTAACCTACAGGCTATTTCTATAGGGCCGCGGGCTAATCGGTCCGGGCCAAAAAGGACCTGATTTAAACGGGTCACTACTTATACAAACCTAAACCTTCATTTTTCCGGGTTAAACGGGCCGGACCTACAGTCTCGGACAGTATTAACATCTTTAATTTAAATTGTAAAGGGACACGGAAATTGCAAAAGGGCACGGTATTCTCGGGGCACAAGAGCCTCACCCATAAAAAATTATTACGTTTTTCTTTATTCTTTACCAAATGTATTATATCACGAAACTCCGTCTAATGAATGTTTCACATGAAATTTGATTATAAAATAAAACATAATTATGAACAGGCATTACTTTGTTGCTCAACCAACTTCGAGTTGGGACATGAACCGAGTATAAATAACTAAATTCATTAAATTTAACTTGCCATTTTGATGTAAATTGCTATATATTTATTTACAAATGGAATGAAATATTTCATTTTCGTGTTTCATACCTTATTTCACTTGTTAGAAACTTGTAATGTTTAAATTACGGTCACGTAAGGATTTAATTATCATTAATTAGAGTTAGTATTTTAATAAAAAATAAGTTATAAACATAGAGTGGAATAATATAGTAGAGCAAGAGATCGAGCCAATTTATTTACCATTAATTTTCTATGCTGTGTAAGTGTACATTTATCGAGCAATCTTTTGACACTAATTTAAGATTAATTAAAATTTGTTTACGAAGGTTTAATATTTTTTCTTAAAAAACTATTGTTTATTTTTTATTTTTTCGTTCAAACTAATTTCAAATTGACTTCACGAGTATGTGTACATAAGAGTGAGTCTGGTACATAGATACACAGGACTACATTACTTGTAAAAATATTTCATTCTATTAAATTTACAAATAAATCCACATTGCAGATGGCAAATAGAGATGACCTTAATTTTCTCTCTTGTTTTCTTCATCTTCAAAAATATTACTCTAGTACTCGAATTGTTATTACTAAATTTTATATATATATATATATATAGGTTAAAAAAAAAAAGATAGGTTAATTTCTTCATTTAACACACTAATAGTGTAAATTAATTAAAAGGAAATATTTAAATGAACATTGATGAGCAATATTTTTAAGCTCGTTTAGTTGTTGAGTTTTTCTCCTTGTGCTCTGCGTTTCACCGCCCAACTTTGTGTTATCCACATACTACTCACACTGCCGACAAGTACAGTATACTAATAAAGTGTAACAGTACTAATCAGATTGGACGAAACCTTAATCAGGATTTCTAAACCACCAACTTCATAAATCCTATTTCAGAGTGCAAAGGCTTCAAATTGGATGTTGTAATGGCCTCCGTTTCATGGATCACTTGAAGTTGAACTCTATGCTGCTCCATTTTCTTCATGATCTTGTCGAAACAGATCGCTCTGCTTTATTATGATCCAAAGACGGCCATTGTTGCTACTGGAGAAGTTCAATGATTCCCCGTGTTTTTCCAAAAAGTAGAAACGCATCACCAACTTCCTTCTCTCTTTTCTCCATCACATTGCAGTGGCACATTGTGGTAAATTGGTGAGACAAGCTGCCAGTATATCTGCAATCATGACAGATAATCTTTCGAACAACCCATCATCCGTTTGCTCGCCCTCTTCGCACGACAGCAGAATGGTTCGACTGATTCTATACATTGAATGTGAAGACACAGCCTTACTCGTCCAGCTTTGCATACCTGAATCCATAACACGCTTTTCAGCTTTTCTTGCAAACTCTCGCACCACCTCCTTTGAGTTCTTGCAGTTTCTCGACATCAACCTGAGATCAATGTCCAGCCATTTCATATAAACAGCAACTCCAATCCAAGTAACACGAGCAGATTTTCGAATGCTCACTAGTTGTTCATCTTTATCCAACTTTTTCTCCACAAGAGAAAGTCCTTCGCTCGAACTGTTCAAAAGGTGATCGCGTTTACGCTTTGCAATGTTGGGAAGTGCAACCGCAATGGTAGCCAGAGTGACCACTGGAAGCATCCATATGTTTGGAGGTTCTTGAAACTGAAGACATGGAATTCGGTCACTATCAAATTCTCCTACTCCTTTGAATCTATTGAATTTTCATAGAAGATGTACAAGATTCTTGGGTTACTTCTGTTTGCCTCTCTGAATCATATTATCAGCCTCCAAACATATGTTCTTGAGGATCCTTCTTGGGAGCTCTGCCTCACCTTCAAGTAGAAGAACATAATGGGAGAGATTCAAATCCATCTCACCACCTGCAGATTCTTGTCCTATTTCGACATCCAAGTGTAGGTTCATCATTATCTTGATTGTTCCAAAACACAGAGAGAATACTGATATGAGTAATGCAGAAAGGATGAGAAGTAGTTTGCTAAGTAGAACGGTGAAAATCTGAAGTCCAATACAGAAAGTAACAGCAAACCATCTGACATCAAGAACACATCTCATGCACTTATCTTGCAGATTCATGGGCAGAGATGAACTATCTCGCCAATCCAACAGAGTTTCAATCCAATAACCCTCAACCTTGAATGGATTCCCAAAACGCTGTCGATTTCTCGAAGAACACCTAAAGCTCACAGCAACAAACCATCTAAACATGGGCGAAATAGCTCCCACCACAATTCCAATGGATTGAATCACCAGAACCAAATAGTATACCCTCCATACACAGATTCAGGTCTTCCTAATGATAATCGACGAAAATTCACGAACGAAATACCATAAATTACTGCTAATAAGATAACATCAAGCAAGCAGATCACAGCTAAAGGAATGGAAACAACAGAACGAGAAATCAGAAATTGAGGACTGCTACTTTCTGCCATCACCCAATACTTCATCATACGACCTTTCTGATCATGATCATATGTAAAAGCCTCCATCAAAGCTACTCTATTCATCTCCTCGTACTTAGCTTCCAAGCCCCTTTTAATGGACGGAACCGCAATCGCCAAAGAAATCAACGCAATCAGCGTAATCATCAGCAGTGCTGTGGGTAGAATGTTTAAAATTAAAAACGAATCCAGAAAATTCCAGAGGAGAACCAGCTGGATCCACATATTATCAACGACGGTGATCGCCAAAATCCCTGCAGCGACGGTGTTTGTGAGAATGCCTGAGTGGTTCATGGAGCCCAAAGAGGAGGAGAGATGGCAGAGAGATGTGGACATGAAGATTGAGCTGATGTGCTTGGGGAACCAATCCGCGGTTGATTTCACCATGTTGGTGTTGAGGTCGGTTGTAAGCTTGGTGGCGACGCCTAAGAGAGTGAGGGAAGTGGCATTGAGAGAGAAGTAGTTGCAGGAAGCAGGGGTTGTGGAGGCGGAATCCGGAGACGGCGTCGGCTGCCATGGCCAGAGTGCAGATCGCTGAAGCTGCGGCGACGTATAACCCTACCCAGGGCATCGCCGTGTCAAGTTTGTGCTGAATTTCATCATCGGAGTATGCATCCATGAATTAAGCTCTGCAACGATCTCTGTATGGACCACTTTACTCAACCAAAATGAAGAACAAAATAATCAAGCAATGGTCAGATTAGTATATACTGGAGTACTATTTTTTATTGACTCTCCAAGGAGACGTATTCTCCCGACTCAACTTTAATCCGTGTCAAATTTAAGTTTATATACTATTTCAAAATGATATATTATCATTTTGTATGCTTTTAACTTTAAAATTATTATCAATTATTTTTATGTAGAAAATAAGTTTTATGATTTATTTATTTATTACAAAAAATATTAAATTATTTTTAAAAATACGCCCTTTTTACATTTAATGTTCTCAATTTTCGGGAGTTTTCAATAAAAATGTGTGTTTAGTGTTAATTAGGTTTTTTATTTTTAAGTTACCTCCTTAATTCCTTGGTAATTCGTATCATAGACTTTGAGCTATCAGCTTCAGCTATGTCTGAGCAAAACAACTGCTTTTTTACGTTACTGTTTGTAGGAGTGTGAGAGTACGTGATCGATTTTGCTGGGTGAGAAAACCACTTTTTAACAAGATGAGAAACAAACCTTTCCAATATCATTTCTTCGGTTTATCCTAATTCATATCACTTATTTTCTTCTTCCTTGATGATTTACAGAAATCCTAAACTCCTAATTCTTGAAGAAATGCTTAAAGGTATCAGAAATTACCGCGCCCGAGCCACGGATTTGAGGAAGCTTAGGCCTATGATTCTTAATCGAATTGAGGAACGGGCCAAGGATTATCCCGTTAAACCCATGCTTCCCGTGGCTCGTGAAGTACTTCAAGCCCGAAACACTCTCTACCATGGTGTATTCTCCCTCATCCACCACATTCCCATTTGGGCTTGCAAGTAATTGCCCTAATTTCCCCCTAATTTCAATCAAGTTACATATTTTATTGCTTTATGTTTGCTAATGGATGCTTCACTCGATAAAGTTTATGTGCCCTGTAATTTTTTGTTCACATGATGGAGATTTTGGATTAAGTGGCTGTTATTGAGTATTAGATTACAGCTTTATTGGCTGGCTATAAGCTTGTTGGCAAGAATTGTAGTTGCTTATTATTACTTGTTCATGTACTGGTTGTGGCTTCCATGTTTTGACAGCCACCAAAAATCTAATTTAAGTGTTCTGAGTGGTGCATTGGAGCATAGGATAAAGGGGAATGACAACACTGCTCACAACGCCTTAATACCACTGTATTGGGTTGGTTAAATGGATCATATCATACCATCATTTTCTGACTTTAAGCATAACGTATCATGTTGAATGGTGTCATTCAAGTCTTTCAAACCAACTAGAATGGATTTATACTTTCTATCCGCCCTATTGACCACCCGAAGTCTCCTATGTGTAAACCATCTTAAGTGCATTTCTTGGATTTAATCTAGACAGGAACAACTATGACAAATTTTTATCCTTCGATAGGGAGGTGGGATTACCTGGGTAAGTTTTGTATCTTTTATGAATGAAATTAATTTGTCCATTTCCAGTTACTTGCATGGGAATTTGGTATGGAAGGAGTTGGTTGAGCAATGATATCAATTGTATGATCAGGAGATCGGGCTTACAATTCATCACTTCCTATACTTGTACAAGTTGCTTGTTATAACTGCTCTCTGGTGGGATCTTCTGTCACACATTACCTATGCATACGTTAGTAGCCGATTGTTTGATATGTAGCATTTTTACTCTGTTTCGAGTGTATAATGCGATCTATGAATAAGCTGGAATTGTATGATCCCTTGAAGATTGAAATACTTTGTGGCATCATTCTAACTTAAAAACATTAATTTAGCTTTTGTGTGGATCCCTTAAGTGGTACAAAGAAATTCCGATAAAGTAATAAATGCTAATTTTTTCACTCACAAAGGTAACCAAACTTTTGGTGGCAGCAACACCCAAGTGAGAATTCAGCTATATTTTAATTTGTTATATTTGAGACAGCTTCTTCTTTGAATATTGATTTTCATGGAGTTCTATCTTTTATGCATATTAAATTGTAGTTGCATAAATTTTATGCATGTGAAAGTCCATATTATGACTAATTGTGTCAACAAAGTCCAGTGTCATTGTTCCATTACCAAATCATGTTCTTCTTGTGTCGAATTTGCCTGAGAATCTGCTGCAAAATTTCTGGATACAACTCTAGTTTTTTGGGAGTTATGGTGAACTATCTATTTTGTTTGGCATACAAAGTAACATCTATATAATCTACATGATTTCTGTGAGTTTAATTTATATTTCTTTTTTTTTTTCTTATGACAGACACTGCCAGGAAGTTTATATAGGTGAGAGTGGTCATTTAATTCGAAGTTGTCATGGTTACCGGCATCATGCAAAGGATAAGGTACACGAATGGGTTACAGGAAGCATAAATGACATTATAGTGCCTATAGAAACTTTCCATCTGCAGAAAATGTTCCAGAATGTCATCAAACACCATGAAAGATTTGATAATCAGCGCATTTCAGCAGTTGTGGAACTTTGCCTACAGGCAGGGGTAGATTCTAAAGATCAGAGTGTAATTACTCTAGACGGTCGTGCTGACAGTACTGCTCTTCCCAAGTTAATATCAGATGATGATTTGAGATCACTGGGTCTACGAACTTTGAAGGCGTGGGAGACACTCCGATCTGGGGTGCACAAGTTGTTGTCGGTCTACCCAGCAAGAGTCTGTAAACATTGTCAAGAAGTCCATGTTGGACCGTCAGGACACATGGCTCGAACATGTGGGGTATTTAAGCATGAGCGTTGGAATGGGACTCATTTCTGGACAAGGGCAGGAGTAAACGATTTGGTTCCTTGTAACTTAGTTTGGTACAGACGTCGCCAAGATCCAGCAGTGCTTGTGGAGGAAGGACGTGAGTTTTACGGCCGTTTACCTGCTGTTGTTGATCTGTTCAGTAAGGCTGGTGTATCGGTACCATCCAAATACTTTTGTATGATGAAAAGGGATGGCATGAGTTCTCCCGTCGAGACAACACTCTCAACTTTGCAGGAAGTTCGTGTCTCTTAGTTTAGAGCATAGATGTTTCAAGATTATGAGGCAATTATGGTTTTAAACTTGTAATGGCACAAAAATTTTGTAAGGAAATGAGATTATCATTACATGCACATTTTCCTCTTGTGATATTCTCTGGAGCAGTTCCTCTATGGCTTCATGTGAAGTGCAATGTCTTTTTTACTCTTTCGGGGGAGTGATGAGAGGCCAAACCTTGTAAAACCATAAATACGATGTCTGCAATCGGCAGAGCTAAGATGAAACGGGAGTGTAAAATAAACGTAATTTCGCACTTTTCTCGTTTGTTTATATATAAATTAGTTGACATGATAAAGGACAGAGATACCAAAACTAAAAGAATAAAGCACGTTTATGGAGAATCATTATAAATTCAACTGGGTAAAGAATCAAACTCGAGAGAAGAAATTTAATATGCTACTTCTCTTGGATTCTACATTGTTGAAATTTAATATAAATTTGCTTTTCACTTTTTGTTCTTCCTTTTAAGTTATTAGGCTTAACATGTTTGGAATTAACAATCTGATCTGATTCCTGAGTTGCATCCACAATCTCCGAGTTTGGAGTCACTTCGGAAACCTGTTGTTCGACAACCACTGTCTGATCATCTTTCACTTCGTTCTGTTTTTGTTTCTTGAAGGGGTTGTTGCAAGGTATGTTCAAAGAGAATCCAACTGAAAGTTCTTTGTTTTCTTTATAAGGAAGCAACAGCTTTCTAAGGGCTGAAGTTTCGTTATCGTGCAGTATTTCTTGTGTGATCATCTTCCTTGGCTTCACTTCTTCCAATCTATTGTTTGGTGGCACATCACCTGTGAAGTTTCCAGAGGAATGTGATTGCAATTAGATTATAAGTTTAATATTGAACTAAGTGGTATACAGAGCTTATTTCAGACTCACATCTAATCCTCTTTTTTAAAGTGTTGTGGCACGAAACTGAAGAAAAGCATCCTTCTTGCATCGATTCCTTAGTACTTTCTTGACTTGAGAATTGGCTGGAAGAATCTCGAAAACGAAGATCACATGAATATACAGCTTGAGGGAAGTGATCAAAAGCCTCCATTGTACTTGGATCCAGATTTCCTTCAGCAATAGCTACTGCTACTGAAGGGGATAAATCTCTAATCGAAGTCAAGAAAAATGGAAGAAACACGAAAGAGCCTTCTCTACTAGTGCAATGCTTGCTGAGAGGCTCAGCTTTGAGCACTCATTAGTCATAACCTGTGTTTTGAAAACCAAAAAAAAAACTGGATCCGCGACTTGAAAACTTATGGGAAGAGAAAAGGATACGGCCCCAAGAAATCAAGATTCTCGATTTGACCTTGCAAAAGCTCTGGTGGAAGAGGACTGAGGGGTTTCAATTTCTTTAGAACTGCATCATACCTGTGAAAGAATACACACAAGATGAAGGTTTTAGAACACAAAAGAAATTAAGATACCCATGTATTCTGATGCATACACTCGGGCGTGTTGGAAGACTGCAATTGCTTCTTTGAAAGCTGTAGTGTAATCTTCAGGCATTTGGTTTCCCTTCTCAAACTTCAACACTGATAATACCTGCAAGTATCAATCCTATACAGATGTCTTTTTTTTTTCAAGAATTCTAAATGTGCAAAGATGAAATCGAAGTTCATGCTCAGTCATTGTTCTTAGTTAAGCTTTTAAATTTGTACATTGCACAGCACTATAACTCAGAAGAATTAGTAATGGTGAAAGTTCAAGAATTTCAGCTCATATCTATAGGAATTTTTCTAAATAAGTTGAATGAATTTGTTCTCGTGTCTTGTAAACTTTATCTCATAAATCTGAATGCATAAATATGATAATCAGACATCATGAGCTTATTGAACTTTGAATAGATCACATGTTGTTCTTACACGGTCAATGTTCCGATACTTGGCTACCAAATTGTAAGATTTAGCAATCCCGATTCCAGGAACAGATGGAAGGAAATCACAACCAGCCAAGACACGCATACCTGAAATTTGTAAAGTCAAGCAAGCATCTTTGAGCTTTCAATTTATGCTCTAAATACAAGATGTAACAGGACATCATGATCAAATTTTTTTTTATTAAAAAAGAAAAAAGAAAAAAGAATATATGGCTTGATAGTTCATCAAGATTTGATAAGTTTTTCAGATTCTAGACGATGTTCAAAATTTTAGAAGCAGGTGAAATTCTGTAAAATATATACCTGTGAACAATATATTGAAATTTCTGAAAGATGGTATAAGACCATCAGTACTGAGAACCTTATTAAGGATTATCTCTTCGCCATTGCCATATCTATCCATCTTAAATACTACCTGCACAAACCATGGAAGAAGCGTAAAACCTGAAAAACTAGAAACTAGATGGAATTTTATCTGTTAATTATGAAAAATGAGTATATTTACAGCTGGGCATCCATATGCTAGTAAATCGCTATCCTCGGAAATGACTGCTACAATCCCGCCACGTTTATCTATGCTTGAAAGATATGCCAATTGTGCATCAGCCTCATACGGAGCTACAACGAATTCAATGTTTCTGATCTTAAAATCTGAAAATAAATTAGCTGGTAGTGAGTAGAAATCTTTCTTAGTGTTTAAATGAATCAGAATACCATTATAACATATTTTAACAGTTAGCAACAATTTTTTGGAAGTACACTGGCCATATGGATGAGTATCATAAGAAGACAAATCTCCTTACCTGGATCAGTTGATGTGCAATCAAAGGGGTATGTCAGTGCTTTACTTGTAATGACAGGTGAAAAAATACATCAGTAAGAGCATTCAAAACCAAAGTGAGTGACATATACATAATACATGGTGTGGATAATAAAGGCTACAAGAAGTATGTGCAAGATGATGTGTTCTAAAGCACATCACACAACATCCAAGCTCAGTTCCATGGAAGAAACTTTTGGACCCTAAATTGTGTATTCTAGATAGAGTTTAAAGCATAAGAGAACAGATCCCATTTAGTATATCTTCAGAAGAGAACAGAAGTGCGTGCAATATGATGTGTTCTAAAGCACATCATACAACATCCAAGCTCAGGTTCATGGAAGAGAGTTTTGGACCCTAAATTGTGTATTCTAGATAGAGTCAGATCATAAGAGAACAGATCCCAGTTATAAGCTAGTATATCTTCAGACTGATCAACAGTAAATTAGATTCTGATTATGTACTTCAAAAAACTACAAATGGGAACTACTGTGAAAACAGATATTTTTATCCCTTTTTTTTTAAGAAATAGATATGCATATTAATAGATTTCCTAAAATCTAGCTGGAGATGCATTTACTGATACTTTTTGTGTTTCTTCAGGTTGTATGATTTTGTAAAGATTCAACAAGCTTGAATTTCTACTCAGTAGATAAAATGTTGATTAACCTAAATTAGCATATCAGATTATAATCTACCATATAATCAATCTTTTTTTCCTGATAAGTCTAAATTTCAACGAGGAAAAAACAAACTCAGTGCAAACAATCACAAAATTTTTGTAGAGAATGCAATTTCAATGCTGAAATTAACAATGCATATAACAGGTTAGTACCTGGAAAAGCTCAGATGCTGCATTAGCATCACCCTCCTTCAGCTTTTCCATAGCCATATCACGATTAGTCTTTCTTCTCCTAAATTAACACCAAAGAACAAGTATAAAGAAGTTTCTATATACAAAAAAATAGGTAGAGATATTTAGCAAAGATGGTGCATTTATAAACAAATTCAACATGCCTGTGCCTCTCATCTTCGGTGGCGGCCTTACACGGAATGCTCCCTCCATCGAACACTACTACAGGAGTAATCTTATAGTGCTTAAGCATATTAATTCGATGCATAAAATAACGTAAGAATTGGTATTTCTTATCCCCTTCCATATCCAGACATAGCTCCATATTACATGAATAGGCTGCAAAATCATAAAATCTATATTAATTCCCCTAAACTCATCTAAATTTTTTAATTAAAAAAAGGAAAGAAAAAGTCAGATAACCCACTTTTCACACACACACACACACACACACACACACATATATGTTAAAAGCTACCTCCTTTGTGAAGCCATGAATATGCATCAATGCCTACCTGCATAATAGGCCAAAAGCAAAGAAAACATAGAAGTGAACTGTATGCATATATAAAAATTAGGATCAAAACGCAGAAATTCGAGAAGAAACGAACAAAATGACCAAATGAACAGAGCATATTACTGCATTCTTACACGTTTCCCAGCATATTTCTTGATATGAATCGTTTCAACGTATGGTTTCATGAATTTCAGGAGATTATTGATGCCCATTTCTTGCTATCTAACTATTTTTCCAAATTAATTTACTTTATTTTAAAAATAATTATTTCGAGCTCATGAATGGATTGGGGGAAAAATGTAGACTGCAGAGGAGAAAGGTGTAATCTATGCAATTGACACTGATATACTGCCTAACACACCTGTGATATATTGATTATGAATAACCAGTCATATGCCGCCACGTGTACGCAGACATGATCCTCATTGGTCTGTCAGCTCACGAGAACAGTACATTATAATTTCTATAAACAAGAAAATAATTTGAAATTTTCCCGCGAGATTTGTTAACAATTAGGTTTTCTCCGAGATCGAGTGCTGCGCGCGTTCTAGTCACTCGCCTTTACTGGGCCAGGTTGGGCTGGACCGGCATATCAGGCCTATTTCTTTTGGGAGTAACCTAATTTATCTGGGCCTACAGCTTTCCAATAGTCTGTGTGGTAGACATTCCTCGAGTGGAATAACTACGACTGTAATGGGCCTTATCGAGGCCCGTCAACCCAACACGGCTTCTCAAAACCCTAAAATCCTGTGTGCATATATAAAGCAGCATAAATTAGGTTTTTCATTTCTTCCAACATTTTGCGCTCTACTGCATCTGCAATCACTCAATCTCAATACAGTAGCGGCCATGTCTCAAGACCTCGTCCTCCGCGGCACAATGCGCTCCCACACCGATTGGGTGACGGCCATCGCCACACCCATCGACAACTCCGACAAGATCGTCTCCTCCTCCCGCGACAAATCCTTAATTTTGTGGACTCTTACCAAGGAGGACAAAACCTACGGAGTCGCAACCCGCCGATTGACTGGCCACTCGCACTTCGTGCAGGACGTCGTCCTCTCCTCCGACGGCCAGTTCGCTCTATCAGGCGCCTGGGATAGCGAGCTCCGCCTCTGGGATTTGCAAACCGGAGCCACCGCCCGTCGCTTCGTTGGGCACACCAAGGATGTTCTCTCCGTCGCATTCTCCGTGGATAACCGCCAGATCGTTTCGGCGGCGCGTGACAAGACGATTAAGCTCTGGAACACCCTCGGCGAGTGCAAATTCAC
Organism: Pogostemon cablin; assembly: GCA_023678885.1. Classification (NCBI taxonomy): domain Eukaryota; kingdom Viridiplantae; phylum Streptophyta; class Magnoliopsida; order Lamiales; family Lamiaceae; genus Pogostemon; species Pogostemon cablin. Next base: position 6,372,128 of record CM042962.1, on the reverse strand, counting down.
CATTCAGGACGAGAACTCGCACACCGATTGGGTTTCCTGCGTTCGATTCTCTCCAAACAATTTGCAGCCCACAATTGTTTCGGGCTCATGGGATAAGACCGTGAAGATTTGGAACTTGAGCAATTGCAAGCTGAGGTCGACTTTGACTGGCCATAAAGGCTACGTGAACACGGTCGCGGTGTCACCTGATGGATCATTGTGCGCGAGTGGTGGCAAAGATGGCACGGTTTTGTTGTGGGATTTGGCAGAGGGAAAGATGTTGTACTCGCTGGATTCTGGTTCGATCATTCATGCTCTGTGCTTTAGCCCGAACAGGTACTGGCTTTGTGCTGCGACTGAGTCAAGTATCAAGATTTGGGATTTAGAGAGCAAGAGTGTTGTCTGCGATCTCAAGATCGATACGAAGATAGAGAGTGAGATGGCAAAGGAAGATGCTGTACAAACATCTGCTCCGAAAAATAAGGTTCATTTTCTTTTCGTTACTACTTACTTGCAAGTATGATTATTAATCACTATTATCTTGCGCAATCAATCAATGTTACTTTGTTTTGTATTATGCTGACTGCAATTGCTGTTGGTTGTGTGTTGATTCTTCTTTGTGATCATGACTTTTTGAGTACTTAGCGTGATTATATACCTCTAATTTGAAAATCCGGTGGTTTACAGGTTCATTAACTAATGTATAGAATGTACTTTTGAGTGAAATTATATCACATCATGTAAACAGAAATCCGACCAACCAAACACAACCTCTTCAGAGCATGGTCTTTTTTCTAGTACTTTTCCATGGCATGGCTGATTTTGGAAGTGTGCCTTGTTTTTGCCAGATGAGAGTTAACATTAATACCATTGTTTGAAAGAAACAAAGAAAGTAATGTAGATTAAATGAATTTTTGTTAAACAATTTTCTTGTGCCTGCCTAACTGCAAGATAATTTCAGAAGCAACATTTTATGACATTTAGTTCACTCTGTATTTGTGATCTTTCTCTTTTTGTGTCTACCACAACTGTTTTACCATAGTAATTAAGAAATGCAATTGGTGACGTCTTAAGTAGAAGTTTATGGTTTTCCTCCAAATACTTCTACAGCTTGGTTTTTGTATGTTAACCCCCATCCAAAGGAACTAAATTATTGTGCTAATTAATTCGTAAATAGATTTAAAACATATTTGCTTTTGGATTTATCTTGTCCAAGTTCATGCTTTTGTACATGATGATTGATGAGTAACTATTCTTGATCTAACATTTTAGGTTCTAAATGGTAAGTTTGATTTTGCTGTTCATACTTTACCGATGTGTTTAAAGGTGTGTATCATCTGCAGAAATGTTTATTTTGCAAGAATTACAAGGGGTGGAACTTTTTTTGTAGGTAATACACTGCACCTGTCTCAACTGGAGTGCGGATGGAAGCACCCTTTTCAGTGGTTATACAGATGGTGTTATTCGAGTTTGGGGTGTTGGTCGTTACTAGGTATAATAGTTTATCAGAACAAATCTTGAGTGCATCTTCCTGCGACAATTTTTGTGTTACTCGAGAAATATCCAGATTCTATGTGATTGGATCTATTTAAGGTTTTGAATATTTTATTTGGTTCATCTATGAATTCATTTAGCTGTTTGCATCTATTATTATTATGTTTCTCTTGGTTCACTAAGTATAGTTCCTTGGTTATATGGAGAACTTACTTGGATTAATCCACCCATTTCTCTCTCTCACAGTGAAATATGTTACCTTGTGTTATATATTTTGAAATTAAAAAAAATTGTCAAAGTTTTCTATTCATTTGAGTTCACGTTTACTAGATGGTTCAATTATTCTTTTTGTTCATCATAAAACTTGGTTGGTTCAGAGTCAGTATTACTTATTTTAGCCTTTTATTTCCAACCTTAGATAGTGTTTTTACATTTTTATTTCAGGAGGTTTATATTTGTCAAATTCATTCGAAATTGATTGATTATTTCAGATGTACAAAATTTTGATTTTATATTTCTACTCTGGTTTATAGTTTACTTTTTTCATTAGAACTAATTTGTTCCTAAGAGTAGCTATTTATTCTTTGGCTTCCCTTGCTTTCACGTGAAGTAATATGCAAATTAAGGAATAATTTGACCTTGGTTTAGGCTTAACCCTTCATTTCCTTAACCCCCTATTTCGTTTACTTTTAATGGTTGAAATTGAGGGTGATTTTTAGCTGACCACGGATCACCAATGACCCTCCATGCTCCTAGGGACATTCGGTGACCCTAAGTAAACCCTAAAATTGAATGTTTTTACGAAATTATTCTTGTTACAAATCTCTTTCCATTTGTCGATCTTGTGGGCTGCTATCAAATTGAACCCCTTTGTTGCTTTCTTTTTTTTGTGTTGTTTTTTGTGTTGTTTTTTTTTTTGCTCAACTGAAATAACTACACAAAGCAATTGTTACTCCTTTTTCTTCTTTCGCAACCCACAACTGGAACCCATACTTCAAATCAAAGAAATCTTATCTACCAACAGCATTTCCCCTTACAACATTTCAACATTAATCCAATCAAGTTTAAGAAAACCAAGATTTCGTCCCGATTCTAGCGAACAGGTGCATCAGATTGCAGTGATTCGGCACAAGGCGCTTAAATGCATCAAACTTTTTTCTTTTTAAGATTTTCTTGATTTAAAAAATATAAATATATATTCAGAAGGAAAATCTTGTCTTATAAGAATTAAGATATCAGATTGCTGAAGCCAATTCCACATTCAAGATATGATCAGCATCCAGACGATGTACAAAGCTATTCAACAAAGCACCAGCGCAGAATGCCCACAAGTGACGACATTGCCCCCCCCCCCCCCCCCCCCCCCCCCTCTTCCTCCACAGATGTGTGGTTCAAATCCCACATTGCCCCTTCATTCCGACCACCTCTATCGTCACCACAGTTGTCGGCAATGAGTACTTGACCACCGATAACAAATTGGACGACAACGGCTGAAATTGAGATTGCGCACCAAAGACACAGGAATATATATACACACATATATTTCATTATTTTTCTATTTAAGACATTCAATGACAAAAATTAATATGAAACTAATAATTTAAGGATAAAAAGTGATTAAGACAAAGCAATTTGTAAACTTTAAACAGTTTTAATTGAGTAGAGAAGACAACTTAGAGTCTTAACAAGAGGGACTTGGGAGAAATAGAGCCTCTTGAGTTTTCACTATTACTACATTATATTACCACACATTATATTTACTTTCATAATATTTCTTTATCTTATTTCACCTTCTTTATCTCATTTCACCTATCTATTACCACTGCATAATACTTTTATATTTCATCTCACCTATCATAATACTTCTTTATCTCATCTCACATATCAAATAGACCATAGGATTAAAAAAAAATTGTTGGTAATATATATACTATATTAAAATTTGATTTTCGGTTTATCAAAGTATTAAATTTTAAAATCGAAATTTTAAAATTTTCATTTGCATAATCGAAAACCGAATCAAATTTAAGAGTTATTCTGTAGTGCATCGGATATACTGATGCACCTAGAGTTAATAAGTACTCCTTTCGTCCCAAAAACAAGTTTCCAGTTATTGTAGATAAGGAGTTTAAGAAAAAGTTGCTTTTTACTTTACTTTTAGGGGTAGTTTGATATTTTTAGGTAATAAATACTCCCTCCGTCCCACCCAAAGGGTCGCTTTTTTCTATTTTGGGCGTCCCACCCAAAGAGTCATCTTTCATTTTTTACACACATGAGACTCACACACACCCACTAATACAATTAAAATATAGGGTCTACACTCTCACTAATACAACTACCCACTACATATTAAATAATAATACTCATTAATCCATGTGCAAAAGACAAACACTACCCTTTGAGTGGGACATAGTGAGTAAATTATAAAGTAAGTTATGTGAGTTATAAATGGGTGATTATTTTGAAATTAAAGTGTGTAGTGGGGTTATTGATTTGTGTGTATTTTCTTATTTGGGGGTGTGAACTTGATTTATGAGATAAACAAAAATAAAAAGTATGAATTTGTTTATGAGACAGAGGTAGAAGTTTTTTGGGGTATAATTATATTTAATTTTTTTATTAATCTGTTTGATCTAAAAGTGTTTATAGGTTGTTTTTTTTAACTAATGATTTATATTAATTAGGTGCACCGATACCTTTTTTTAAAAAAAAAACGATAGGTTTCATTTATATATTAGCCCAACAGGCTACGTTGGACTTTATGGTAAATAACCGAGAGACAAGTCCCTCCACAAGGGAGATTACAACTCTATAAAGGAGATTTTTACACCTCATAGAGGACACAACACTCCCTGAATGAGACAAGCAATAAAAATAAAGCTCAAACAGTCGAGCAAGAGAAATAAACATCAGGACTAATAAATACAAACTGTTGAACAACGCAACCTATGCTAGTTAAATCCATGAATGAAACCTCCACTCACACAACAATGAGAAAAAAACACTGAAATAAACACCACATCAGACTACTCTAACATAACTAAGAAAATAACAAAAAAATGAGTCTCCTCTCCAACCAACCACCACACCTCCACCTCTTCCACACCGTCAATACTCCACTGCAGCCCTTCTACTTCAACCATAACCCAGATTTGAAACTCCATTGATAACCTCCGGTGAAGAAACTAAGATTCGAACGAGAGGGGCCCAGATCTGAAACTCCATTGGCATCCTCTGATGAAGAAACCAAAATTAGGACGAGAGGGAGAAGGAGGTGCTTACCGAAGCTCCCACGGAAGGGCTCGTCGGCGGAGGGAGGGGAGGGTGATTGGGGTGGAGAGGGGGTGGGATTTCAGTTTTGAATTCTAAAGAGAGATGAGAGAAAAGAAGGTTAGAGAGAGAAAGCCGGAGAAATATGGGATACATTCCCGATGCACCGATACCTTAGATACACTCAATTTAACTAAGATTTGAAAGAATCAAACCAAATTAATATTTCAATTTAATTTAGTCGGTTTAATCAATTTAATCAAGATAATCCACACCCCTACCCAAAATTATTAATTGGTTAAAACCCAAACTCATTAAGTAACTATCATTAAGTAACTAGTATTTATTAATATTATTACTCTCTCCGTCCCGAGTATTTTTACCCGTTTGTATGGGTACGAAAATTAAGACGTTTTATTTTTTTAATATATAATGTAAGATAAAGTAGAAATAAATTAGTAATTTAAAAAGAAAAAGTGAATAAAGTTATTGAGAATGATGAATAAAGTGTAAAAAAATAATTAAAGTTGTTGGGATGATAAAAAGTAGGTAATAAAATATTATGTATTTTTGTAAAAAATGGAATAGGTAAAAATACGTGGGACACCCCAAAATAAAAAGTGGATAAAAATACGTGTGTGTTCCAAAATAAAAAGTGAGTAAAAATACGTGGGATATAGGGAGTATTATTATTAGTAGTTGTTTCTGTATACTACAATCTATATCAATATACTCCACGTATGAAAGATTTGATTAAAAATGAAACAAAGTAGAGTATAAAAAGTTAAAAACCTTGCGAACAGGGTTTCTGTACGGTAGCTGCGTAAAATTTCCTACCCGTTTGCGTCTACTTCATCCTCAGCAGGAACACGAAAGACCCGCCGGTGAGGGAGAAGCTTATCTTACCACAGTTTGAATGTGGTTCGTCGATTCCTTTTCTTAGGCTTCTTCTTTTTGTTTTGTTTTTTGCTTTTATCTTTAATCAATGCGAATAAACTGCGCGTTTCACTGTTTGATTTTGAAATTTTGAGGTGGTTTCATGGTTTTTCAATCCTTATTTGTAATTTGAGTATGGATTTTACTTTTATGGAATTAACTATTGCTTAGAACTGGAATCATTGCTAATTTAGGTTTCTCGGGTTATGACATGGAACTGCTGCTTTTAGTCTTAAATTTAGGTTTCGCAAGCGGTGCTCTGACTGTATTTATTATGTAGAATTTTCGTATGTCACAATATCTTGGTGTGACTTGTAGGGAGTTTTGGAGAAGGCATAAGAGAAAATTATATGCTACGCTTGGATTGGTTGGGAGTGGGTATTTAATATACAAGCTCTACGATGCGCGAAGGCGTAGGCTAAGTGATCTTAAAAAACTGCTTGCACAGGAGAGGGAGAATGAGGAACTTGTAAAAGCTCAGTTAAGACTATCCTATATCTGAATCTCATTTTATTATTCTGATATTGCAATTCATAGTTTTGACCTTTTTTTGTTGGTATGTTAGGATACAAGCACATTTTGAGAATGTTCAGAGAATAGCTGATTCAACAACGCTTCCTGATGTAATGCGTATCTTGGATATTCGGTTAGCTGAGAGTTTGGATCTTACGCCCTTGACGGATAGACTAATTCAGGGAAAGGGCCAACCGAACACTCTGACTAGGGCCGAGCAACTAGAGTTATGGGATAGACTGAAAATTCTGAGTATGTTTTAACTATTCTTATTGATGAATGCATTTATCAGGTGGCTTTCTCTGATTATGTTAGCTTGCACCTTACTTGAACATGCTGCAGGTTTCACGAAAATGGTTTCATCTGTTTGGGCAATGACTATGCTGAACCTCTATATTAGGGTTCAAGTCAACATATTGGGAAGACATCTATACATCGACACAGCAAGAGGTCTTGAAAGTTCCTTCCTGCTTGTAAGAATGATGATATCTGTTGTTCTGTTGTTTGAAAGCGAACATGTATTACTCATGATATTTTAATGGTATCAATGAATAAGACTGCATATGTATGTAGTTGCATGTGCTTGTGTTTGGTTTTTGTATTACAGCCTAGCATGGTTGAGGTTTCCTAGTCAAATAAAATGTGTCACAAGTGAACAACCTTATTTCATATTGTTCCCTGTAGTTATCTATGTTTTCAGTAAAATTGATGGTGGATACTTGAGGTAGGAAAATTGGTACAGGAAAGCCCCAAAAATTTAGTAACATTGTAGAGCCCAATGCTAGTTTCTTGACTTAAAAACGTAAACCAGAAAATATTTTGTAGTTATTATCCAATAGGGACCAAGGATTTCAAAGTTAAGTGTTAAGGAACAAGTAGAAGATTCATTGCATGAGAAATTCTTTATTATTCGCTCACTAACTTTTATTCAGAAACAAATTCCACGTAACAAGAGTTTCATGTAAAATTGTAAATGGGGAACATATAGTAAGTTTGAATTTTAAGTACTGACTCTTGATCTACAACACAAAGAAATTTATATTAGACAATAAGACTTTATAATAAAAATTTTAGTTGGAGTTGAGAACTTACAAGGGCTTGTGTAAACAAATATGTCATTCTAACCATAAATTGTTGAAATATTTTTTGTTTTGGATTTAGTCTGAGATTGGAGTATAGCTATGTAATCTACGATGTAAATTTAAATCTTTGACTGCTTGTCCCTTTCTGGAACTTGCTATAAAGGTTTTGTTCCCTTTCATAAAAAGACTGTTATTTATGCTTAGAAAAGAAAACTGAAGACAATATCATCATGATCCCACTACATTAGAATTTTCAAGGAGACTTAGGGTGGCAGGAGGGTTCATATTGGCATAATCCGCTTGTATATAGACAATACAAGGATACATGCTGGTGTTTACTAATGAGAAATCAAGTGCTAAGATGTTTAGGTGTGTTTGCGATTCCTTAGTGAATGGGAAAAAACACTTACATTTTCGAAAAGCAGTGTATGGGGCTTTTGATAATAAGTATTTTCCTCATCAGGAGCCAATTTATGCTTTTATGTGGGGATAACTAGAGCTTTTTATGAAGATGATCTAGTGATAATTTAATTAATGAATGTCTGTTGGGTTCTTCTACTCTATGATAAATATAGATGAATTAGAGATGGAAATTAATATAATAATATTACGTTAATCTCATTATATTATCCTGGTCACAGGATATATTTCTGAGGAATGTTTATTTGATTTTCATGATCCAGGGTGAAGAGGAAGTAATTGACAGAAATGACGAACAGCAATTTTTGGCTTGTGCCGACTACCTGTCAAATTATGGGTTGCCTAGCTTGATATCTGATATAGAAGCAGCAACATCAGAAGTCCTCAAGGGGTAGGGCTTTTAATAAACTAAACTTTACTATAATTTATTCGTATTTCTTGAATTAGGATATTCTCGGTTTAATTTATTTTATATTTTTATCAGCTTCATTTGTGCACATTTTTTTATGGAAAATTTTGCGTTGCTTTCTTCTTTAAATTGAAATTAGTCTTGGTTGTTTCTGTTTTGACATGCCATTGGGTAATCGCTTGATGAGGGTGTAGAACGTCCACCTTCTAATCCACTTTTTTGCTATGCATCTGCTCCATGATATGCCACCATTTTTTGTAGTTCAGCTTGATCTTTGCTTATGCAATCTTAGGGCCTTAGTTTATTTTCACTATCTTGCATGACTTCTAGTGTTGGTGCCTCATAAAATTTCAGAGTATTGACTTCCTTAAAATTAACAAATTCGTTTTTTCTCTCTGTGAGCTCCTATGTAGCTTCTTTTTTACTCTTAATTTTTCTTCAATTTTATTAAAAATTGTATACTGTTAGCACCTTACCTTATAGTTGGATTCTCAATTCTCATGTCTCATTGGGCATAAATATCCTGAATATTATGCTCCACCAAAAGTTATATTTCCAAAATTGAACCATGCCATCCTTCTCATTTCTCTGCATAGAATGAGTATAAAGTATTCGATTGGCTGAATAAATTTTGTTGCTCTCATTCTTTTGTTCTGATCCATTAGTCTTTTTTCCTCTTCCCGTAGCTTACACAGCATTTCTGTATTCAGTCCAACATTGTTTCTTCTCAAATGAGCACAAAGAGGATAATTTCTGTAGTGTAGTCAACATTGTAAAAACCTCCTTTATCTCTTTTTATGGCACTCGGCTGAGTACTTCTTTCTCGACCTAATTCCGGCTTCTTCACTTCATTTTATATTATATATGCTTTTCTTCTCAATAGCAGTGGAGTTCTGCTTAATATATGAAAATTCATTCCAAGGACTATGTGGGGATTATGTAGGCCTCCTTCACCCCGAGCATATAACTCTTACTAAGTTAAATATTTTTAGTTTTATCTTTGTGAGCACTTAGCATATGCCATTTTATCAGAAAATAGTTTTATACTCTTTTAAGTGCTTTGGGAATTCATCTTTACTTGAGAGGGTTCAAGAGTTCTTTAGTCAGTACTTGGTTTCTTCAATGTGATCCTATTTAAAATGTAAAAGAAAATTAGAATTTAAAACTAATCAATTTATTATAAAACTTGATGTACCAGGCATTTGGTTATGTTCTGGCATATGGACTTTCTCTTAGTTTTTAAATTGCTGTGTTTAAGACTGGCCTGACACTGGGATAAAGTTTGTGCTCAACTTCATTCTTTGAAGCATGGATAGATTAATAGTGAATTTATATTCATGGCTTATGAGGACCTAATTGCGGACACCCTTCATCGATTGTTATTTAAATAAGCTTCGCATTTGCAGAAAGCAACTGAAGGATTTCTTCAATGTTCCCTTACTTCATGATACAACGATTCGTATCATAAACACTTTGATGAGCACAGGAAGCCCTCACCACTGGGTGGGTTATTTGATGCCAGACGATGTTGGAGTTTACAAACTCATTACACCCTCTAGCACCAGCACCAGCACCAGCACCTCAGAGTTTCCTCATGCAAGAAAATTTGAATTACTGATGGAGGAAACACGTGCGGTACTATCAAGGTATTTTTCCATTTCTGCAAATTTAGCAACTATAATACCTTAGATATGATGTTTAGTTTCGTAGTGCATCCCTTGTTTTGGATTCTGAACTATCATAATTGATCTTCAGGATTTTTCACTTGAAAAATCATTACTCCAACAGTTATTTCTTAAGTCATAGTGTTGAATCTAGCCTAAACCCTAATTTCCCTTACAAGTTACATCACATGTGCATTGCATTCCTTCGTGTGTAGAATAGTGAATCACCCCAAAAATTCATGCTATGGTATGGAGACACACGTGGGAGTGTGTTTGAGGTGCATGTAACTTTGTCTAATATTAAAGGCCATAATTTCCTTTGGCCAAATAATCTGGAGTTTTTAATTATCCCCTTCAGATGTGTATGATTATTAATGTGCAAAAATTTCACTCATTTTCTTTGGGCAGCGCTGAATTTTGCGATGTTGTTGACGTCTCCCTTCACACGGTGGTGAATGGACTGTTAGAAGATCTAAGTATGCATTGTGGAGAAAACAACTTAGCCTCTGGGATACCACTTGCTAAACTTCTACCGAGAATTTCTCAGATGGGTCAGCTCCTACTCGATGAATCCAACAGGGGTAGGTATATCCAGTTCATCAGATCCATACCCGAAGTACAACTATTCTTCACCCTTTTATACTCAAGCACACCCACTACATAGTGAAGGACCGTTGCTGTTTCATGGAATTTGACAAAATTTAAACAGAATTTAAGCTTATCTGCAAGATCTAAAAAGACTGAGGGATCACAAACTAAACAGTTATGCAAGCTTCCTTGTCTCAATTGGATCATTTGTGGGAATTTATCATCGTGGTGGCAGTGATGGCTGTTCATTTTCAGCATCAGGTGCAGTTTTCTTTTTATGTTCTTGTGTACGCATTACTCGTTTGTTGCATGAGATCGTGTACACTTGATAACTATAGCCTTTGCCTTGAGAGAGGGAGGGGAGAAGAGGCAGGATAAATAGTTTAAACTGCAAGTGTGATGTTTTATGTTTTAGGGTAATTAATAATGATTTATTTACTTTTCCCCAATTAATTGAGAAAATTTATGATCGTTTTAATGGTAAAACAGCTTTAATTCTGTAGAAACTTGGGGTTATATTTTTTGTCACGTAAATTGTTCATATTTTGATTTTAGTTTAGACTGATACCACTGTTTGAAATTAATTTTGTAAGTTAATTTACTGGTAAGACTTTTTAGTTCAATGAATTTATAGTCCTTGCAGCTAGATTATGAGGAGTTAACTATTTTGTCTTTACCTTTCTTTCACTATTTTAATGGATTTATAACTCATTCAATATGGAGACGCAAGTTTGTTGTTAAAATTGGAAAAAAGAGTTGTATGAGATCGAACAAGAGTAATTTTTCTGAGGCACAAAAATATGATGTTTCTTTAATTAAAGGGAAAATATCTCATGCAATCCGCTGTGATACACTCAATTGATATACAATTGTTACTGTATATAGTTAGTGAATAAAAGCTTATATAATTTTTTACTACATTCAATTGATATACAATTGTTAATTAATAAAAATATACTACTCACTCCGTCCGTCCGCTTCTAAGGTGACTATTTTATTTTTTTTGGCGTCCGCTTTAAAGGTATCAATTTTTCTTATTTTGTAAATGAGCATTCATTGAGGTTCCTATGTCAGTTCCTGTACTCAAGGGCATCCCACTCATTTCAATTCTCTTGATAACGATTTTCGAGCGCAGCCGGTGAATGGTCTTTTAACGGATGCAACTATTGGTGGTTGGGGATGAAGAAAAAATACACAATATGACTATCACTTCCCTCTAATACAACTACCACTTTACATATAATAATAATACTCATTAATCCACGTGCAAAAAGCAAATAGACACCTTAAAACCGGACGGAGGGGTACTATATATAGTAATGAATAAAAATTTATACAGTATAATTTTTTTAGCGAATTTTTTAAGTTTTTTTTTGTTTGTTTGTTTTAAAAACTCTTAATTTTTTAATTGAATTAAAAAAAACTAATTCATCTATTAGGAAATTCATGTACATTAGTATTTGAATTTAAACTAAGACATTTTGCTATGAAAAGTAAATAAATTGTGTATAAATGTTATTGGGTGCTCGTGACATCAACTCTTAATTAAAAATACATAAATCGTCATCTAGTTCATGGAATTTGGTCTATGAGAGAGTTTTTTTGTGTAGAAGGGTCACCTTTTTTATGAGATTAGTATATATGAGACAATTTGTTAGACGAATTGGTATAATTACGTAAAATATAATTATTTGGTAGTTAAAGTATAATGCATTAAATGCATAATTTTAAAATATTATAATATGATTTATTTTACGTGGGCAAAAATACTTAGCAACGTTGATAGTACAATTTTTTCCTAGTTTGAAATGAAATGCCCATTGTATGAAAAATATTTCCACCAAAGTGAAAAAGCCACTATTTGTCTATACATTAAAGAACTACTTATTAATCAGTTACTACTATAGTCTTCAAAATTATTTAATTGTGAACCCCTCTTGGTGAAATAAAGATATACTCCACTTAATACTCCCTAGTAGCCAATTTACTGGCCCAGCAGAAGTATTATTATTTGTAAAATAATTACCATATGAAAAATTTGAACACATTGTAGAAATTTGACAGCAGGGATTGTCAAGAAATCATTATTTTGAGCATAATCATGGGAATTCTTCGAGAGAGAGTGAAAAACTCTTATTCTAAGCATTATACTAATGACTACCATATAAACAACAGCAGCAATCAGGCTGTGTAGTGAACAGCTGACTACACAACATTTTCACCACTGATCTCCTCTTTGATACTCCGACTGTGCAAATCCCTGGTGAAGTTAGTCGTCGTGTCCAAGAAATAAAGCACGAACGACATTATAAAGCAGCAGACGAACATAGGGATCGGCCCGAATACCCACAGGAAGAGAGGGAAGGAGAAGTAGAATGCCCGGAGTCCAAGTGACCAGAAGAAGCTCCCTCTGTTCAAGTTGGTCGCCACATACTCAATTGAGTTCTTGCCATCGCGAGACGTGGTGGGTACAGTCACAAGAAAGCTAACGTGGGCGTAGTATCTAATAGATTGCAAGTTGCAATGAAAGGCCACAAGAAAGCACATCAAGATAGTAAAGAACTTGATAGATTATACGCTTATCAACGAGCTGAGCGTGATGGCGGTGGTGGCCAAAAGCGTGGACGCCATTATGTTGTTGCGAATCGTTTGAACAGCCAGGACGCCGTTTTTAACTGGATCCTGGATATCAAAGACCAAATAAGCTATAGTCACAACACTCAACCTATCAACTAAACTGTGGTTTTATTAGGAATAATGGAGATGTAAGCCAAACAAGTAAATCTAATTTGGAATAGTGGATTCTACTCATCACAATTCATTTTTTTTAAATTTTTTTCTTAAACAAAAATATTCTTGATATTTTAATCTATAATTTTATTAAAAAATAATAGTTATATTAATTTAAATGAATACCATTAAATAAAATGTGAACATCTACTCATTTAGTGCATCTAGATACAGAAGAGACAACTCATAAAAAAATTTGTTGGAGGTTGATTTTTTTTTTTTCAATTTCTGTTAAAATTATAAATAATTTTAAGTTCTGTTTGAATTGTGTCATTCGAAATTTAATGAATTTAAAAATGAGGATATTTTGAAAAGGATTTTAAATCAACTCATGATTTGTACTGTGGAATTATGAAAAGATTTTTAAATTTGTATTTTATAAAAAATAAATAATAAAAACGTTTTATTATATTAAATACCAAAAAAGTTAATTTAATTGAAATTCATTTAATAAATCAAAATTTATTAAAATATTTTTTTTTTATAAAATACTCGCATGTTTAAATTCGAAATTTGAAAATGAAACCTATGGCATCCACTCTACCCCATAAAACATAATAAGATAGAATAAAAGTGGGGAACAGAAAATTTGAAACATGTGTTTCCCAACCCCTTAGGGAATTTGAAATTGAGCTGATCATCATAATCACAAGTATTAGTTTGCATGTAGATATTGTTGAAAAACAAAATATATACATAAGGTCTTAAAATACATAATAGTGGATTAATTGAAATTGAAATTAAAATGTAAAATAAATGAATTTGTAACACTACCTACCAACAAGCTCCAATGCCCTGAGCAAAATGGTCTCTCTAAACCTATTCAAATCAAGATTCACATCTTGATTTTGCACATATATACTGTCAAAATATTGAAAATCATTACTAACTGCTTTAGGATTTGTATAAATTTTACTATTAGGAGGATATCTTCCTAACAAAGAACTTTCATTCAAGCTCACACTATACCTCAAATACTTCAACTTATTACTTCCAATTCCACCTTCAAAGCAAACCCTAGCCAAATACTCCAACCCGAACGGTATAATTTGGACGACGACAGCGTTTTCCCGGAGAAAAACCAAGTTGGAAAGACCAGCCCCGTGCACTCCAACCATCACGTCGAAATAATTCACAATTTGTGCGTTCAACGACACGTTCGAAGACAATTCTTTCACCACAACCTCAAACCCTAATCTTCGAGCCAAGTCCCCAACTTCACGTTCATTCTTCACTTTTCGACTTCCCTTTCTTGAAATGATCAGCATGCGAGGTTGATGAAGGCCATGCATGGGTAGAATATCCAATCCAAAAAGTTTGGCGAAGCTTCTTCGCGAAAAAGGTGAAGAATGTAATGAGACGAACTCCAAGTCTTTGAGGGCTTTGAGTCCTATAATAATTCTTGAAAAGCATAAGGCTTCATGTTGTTTATCAATGTCATAAATATGGTATTTGGTTAGTTTCTCCGTTATCTCTCCATACTTGAGGGTCCATTCATGGGTGTAGCCACTCACAAGGAAGATTACTGCCCTGTTGAAGTGATGAGAGGTCAAGAAAAGCGGAACGAGCACATCTGCGAAGGTGTGGAAGTGGTTGCTACCGGCGAATCCTCCAACGGAGAAGAGGATGGCCGGAATATTGGTGTGATGTTGAGAACAATGGTGGTGATGAGTTGGCCTAGTTATGATTATTTTGAAATTTTTAATTCCCTCCATTGCATAAAGATTATCTTTTCTAGGGTAGGGTTTAATATTCCAACAAGTTGAGTTTTGGTGATGGCTTGAAGACATGTAAATGGTGGAGGAGGTTCCTATGATTCTTAGATCACCCTTTATTTCATACACATTTGTTCTATTATTGGAGTACTTAGAAATAATTTGGCTCATTTTATTAGTCATTTTGGGAGTAATTCGGTTCTGGCTGCTATCCACATCATAATCTGGAGAAATTTTGAGAAATTGGAAGGCATGTTAATATACTTTTTTTCTTAAATAAAACAAATATGATACAATTTATCTATATAAGATATAGTTTGATGGTAAAAACTTGTGTGATAAATGATAAGTGGTATTTTTAATACGAAGTGATAAATAATGAAAATTGATAACAATCCAAATGAATGGTTTAATGATTAATTACATATGTGCATGTAACCTCATAAACAAATTCACACTTACTCTTTTTGTCCATATATCATAAGCAAATTCACATATTTAAATAATTAAGGAAATCTCATAAACAAATTCACACTTACTCTTATTATAAGCAAATTCACATTTAAATGATTAAGGAAATAGGAGTAACACACAATCTATAACACCCTTCAACACACCTTAATTTCAAAATTGTTACCTTACCATTTACATAACTTACTTTGTATACAATTTATTTATTATCTTAAAATACCAAATTACCCCTAAAAATTGTAAAAAAAAAGTAGAAGAATTTTCTAGAACTTCATATCTAAATCAAGAAACAACTTTTTAGAAGTGAGGATCTACATTAACTTTGAATTTCATCAAGGGACAGAGAGATTGATATATATATGTTTAATGAAAAAAAACTAATCAAGAGAAAATGAAGCGATCTAATTGTGAAACAATCTCGGTTTGATCGATACATTCACTTTTTTATAGATTTTAAGAAAAATTACATTTTCAACAAATTTATTGATTTTTATAGAAGTTTTATAGTTCCTTTTAGTATTTATACATTATTATAAATGTAAAGTATATTGTCCATGTACATCGAAATGACAAAATTGAAATTACAGTGAATGTATCACTATGCATGAAAAGTTGTACCAAACTGTTACCCCTTTTAATTATATAAGTTATTTTTATATCATATCGTAATCATCGAAGGTAATAATTTTCGAATATAAAAGTAAAAGTTGCAGTGCATAATTTATAAGTTTGAAATCACTTTTCGCATGAAATGTAACATGCAATACCATCCATTAAAATAATGATAAAAATATACACTGCTAAAAATTAAATAAAGAAAAACTTACAAACTGGTAGAGGGCCAACATAGGGTTTCGCCATTGTGTATACATTAATTGTCATAATAAAGCAACCAAAAAGTGCTGCAAGTGCCAACATTTTTTGCTTCTTTCTACCTAACATCTTCTCATCACCTGATTTTCTCCTCACTACTGCACACATTTTTATTTATTTATTTATAATCTAATTTAATTAAATTTAAAAACGATTATGATATTTAAAAATAGAATGTTTTGATTCCTAAGAAACAACTACAACACAAATTAAATACTGTTAATTTTCAAGACCATCAAAGGAGTACTCCATATCAATTATATATACATTAATGTTGTATAGCATTTAAAACATGAAACTATTTTAGTCTTCAATAGTTGTTATTCATTTTACTTTTAAATCTCTTGTTATCAGATAATTAAGGAAATAGAATATTCATGATTTTGGAAAGTAGTCAAGTTAATAATACTTTATATCTGCAAGATTGTAACTCAATTTTTGTTTTCCCTTTTTGATTGGTTTTGTTCTTATTTTGATGAGATTTCATTTTTATCTAATGATTTTTTCTATTAAATTCAATATCTTTTCTATTAAATTCAATATCGTTTTGGTATATTTTATAGGCGCAATCTCTTCTAAGTTCTAAAATGATGCTTATATAAGACGGTTGTGACACATGCATATTAAATTATGAGTATGGTTATTGGAAATTAAAATGTATTTTGCAATATTAAAGTATAATTAATGATAAATATGCTTTTAAGTATAAAAAAATAATTTTCCTTATATAATACACATACTTTAATAATAAAATCAAAGAAAAAGCTGAAAAATGGAAGTCTTAATTATTTTCGATACTTTTTAAGATAAATTAAAAAGTTACATTACTATTTATGTTGACAAAACTCCTACGCCCCGGGAAACACGGAGGGATACTCTGTGTCCTCATGTGAACACAATCCCCCTCCAATCCTATTTAAATTTATGTATTGCTAGGGGTTTAAATTGTAAAGGGACATGGAAATTGCAAAGGCGCACGGAATGTGCTCCGTGCGTCCGGGTGCATGGGAACCTCACTCATTTATGTTTTAAACTCTTATTTTAGCTTTCATTACACAACATTTCTCAAAGTTAATTTAAGATTTAAACTCTTATTTTAGCTTTCATTACACAACATTTCTCAAAGTTGAATTTAAGATTGGACAAGAAGGTTCATACTGTGAAGTAATCTCCACACTGTCCTTGCATTTTTGTGGCCTCACACAGTTACACTCTAAGCTTTTATTACACCATAATTTATCATTAAACGAAAGTCCATTGATTAATGAATTACAAAGTAGATTGTATTACTAGTGCCATCTCATTCTCACAAGATATCAAGTGATTGCAAAATGATCAATAGAAGTGATTAAAAAGGAGGCTGCTGATTATTATATCTGCAAGTGTTGAGGGATATTATGAATTTACATAAACAGATAAACTCTCTATAACACACACACACACACACACACACACACCAAAATTGAGAAGTAGATAGTGAAATTGTTCAAATAGACTTCACATTCTGGTGTTGCACCACCAACACAGAAACAGGTGTAACAAGATCAGCAGCAGAGAGCATATCTCCCACTGGCCCAAGTTCAGGAAGATCATTCCACTCACTAAGCCCCAACAACTGTGGTGTGTCCTCTTTATGCCTCCTTCCCACTATGATCAGATCGAATGCTTCTTCCATGGCGTGGATCAGCAGCGCCGTCTCCGCTCCGTCTTTCACCCTCTCCTCCCGGTACACTATGTTGTCCTGGTGCGCCCCCTGCATTCTCGTCTCTTTCAGTATCTCCGCATCCAGCACCGCGTCCCATTGGCTGTCCCCCGCGTAGATATCCCATGGGACGAACCTCACCACCGTCAGGTGCACGTCTGGGGACTGCGCCATGCGCCTTGCGTACGCCAACGCCTCGCGGTCGTCTGTCCCACTGAAGAACGCCACCCCCACGTTGTACGTGGAGGAGGCATTGCGACGTACCTTGTGGCGGTCGACTAGGATGGCCACGGAACAAGGGGCCAGCTCCAGTACCTCGCAGTTGATTGCTCTCAAGCTGTTGCTTTCCAGTATCATCTTCCCCTGGTGGTTCCATTTCCGGTGGAAGGGGAGTATTATGAGCGATGCTAGCTTGTTGAAGGCGACGGAGCAGATGTCGTGGTGCATGAACTTAGTTAGCGACATGGCGGTGAACTGCTGCACCGTGGCACCTCCCAAATAATGCTGTTCGAACGAAGTTAGAATCTCCATCATTTTCTCTGTTCGCGTCCCACCGGATGACTTCTGACCTAATTGATGATCGATCAACTGCGGATGAGCCCTGCCAGCAAGCTCCACAAGATGGACAGCATAGACGGCGAGCGGACTTTCTTTTTGGGGGAAAGAAGCTTCTAGAACTTTCCTGCAGGCTAGCACATCATCGGCTCGATGGGCGCATAACAGCACACGTAGCTCTGAGTTGAGTGAGGTGTGCTGAATGTCTCTTTTTTGATAGCCAGCGTATATTCTTGAATAATCATACAAGGTCTTTACAATGAGGTTTGCAGCTATAGCTTGTATTAGAACTGCTGTAGTTAGCATGGAAAAGGTTTCTCCATCAAATGTCTGACTCATCAAGAAAACAAGTGTCATTGTTAGAGTCTACAGAGATAAATACAAAGAGCAATGGGGAGAGAGGGAGCACAAGATATTCGGATCTCTTGTTAGATTTCGGCGTTACATCCCCTATTACGAACAGTTGTATGAATGATACAAAATCTATACCCTAAAAGAAAAATATAAAGGAAAAAGTTGAGATTTTCCTACACACGTGTCACTCATCTAACGCGTGTAACATGTAACACCAAAATATAACTGGACATCCTGTGAGAAATTCGATAGGGATAGTAAAAATACCTGATTCACATAATTATAGTAATAAAAGGATAACTGTACAACTCCTTGAACGCTCATGATGAACGCAAGAGCAGCAGCATCCCTAACAGGAACTTTGCAAATTATTGCTGAAGTGAAAATGGTAGCCAGCTTCATTGCATAAATGCTGATGAGGAATACCCATATCGTGTAAATGAAACCCAAATCAAACAACTCGAGAAGGTTTACGTTCATCCCACAGAAGGTCACCAGAAGTGGTGCCAGCAGTCCTGATACAAGGGTCTCCAACCGGTCCACCAACGTAGCCCCCAAAGGCGGCCCATCCGGCACTATTAAACCTAGTAAAAACGGACCGTACTGATAATAGATCCCCACATTATCAGTAAGTAAGACTACAAATAAGACCAGAAGACACATGAGGACGACATGAAATTTGCTAACTGGTTTCCCTTCTGGTGTTTTCTTGATGATCCACAGAGAAAAGGGGCGCCCCACAAAGAAAATGAATAGAACTAAGCAGATAGTTAAGAAGGAGGAGTGAGCTATTATAACCGGTGTGAATCCTGAAAGCCCGATTCTCCCATAAGTAACGACGGTGACTGTGAGATTGCTAACTAGATCACTGATAAGGGCTGATGCCAGAGCAAGGCGGCCAAGCTCGGAGTTCATAATTTTCAGGTCCACAAGCATGGAAGCTATGACGGGGAAAGGAAACAAAGTTTGAATACTCGAGATATTTTTTAATGCTGGCCACCTATAGAGATGGATAGATGGTAGTTTTTCATATCTTAAAGCCAAACTACCACATATTGGAAGTGTGACTGCAAGTAGTCCAATTGTCCATGCCTTGGTACCAGTTCTCAGCACTGTCCGAGAATCCATCTTCACACCACACAAGAATATAAAGAAGATATAGCCGATTTTCGACAGCAAGTCCAAGTAGACATCTCCTTCTTGTGGAAACAATGCATTTTGAACATCTTGCCACTGTCCCAGAACAGTAGGTCCCAGTATGATTCCAGCCTGATTGAAATAAACTTAAGTCATGCATATTGCTCCAATAAGGATGTATGAGTATTACACTTTTTTGTTAGTTCTATGTAGATAGTTTCTGTAGTGCATTAATTTTGTATGGTTGAATTCATATCAAACTTAACCTTGTATAATGTTTAAATAACATTCAATACACAAAAAGTATTAATCTTTAGGGAGAGGATCAGAAGAACAAGAAAGAAACCATCGCCATTGTTAACACTTTAACCTCTTTTAGGCCATCTCCCATAATATACTCCATTGTACTATATTCTCCAAATTGAGTATTGCATTCTTCATTTAAAAAATCTACCCCAATAATATTTTCTAAATCATATATATATATATATATATATATATATATATATATATATATATATATATATATATATATATATATATATATATATATATATATATATATATATATATATTATTTCCTTTCAATAATTAATATACTATTATTAATACCTAATAGATTTAACATAATATTACTCCATTGAATTGATTTAAAATTATTGGAAGCAGTAAAAGAAACTGTAACATCTAAATCATTAAAAAAATCGTAATAAAGAAATAATGAGCTGAAATTAAACTTAACTAATTTTATATTAATTAACTATAATTACAGCAATTATTATTTAAAAAATAAATTACACAAATATTCTCAAAAATTATAAAGTAGGGAATGTGTACTGTTAACAGAGCAACATATGAATATGTATATAATAAAATATTAACGGTTAATAATAGTTTAACGGCAATTTTATAATTTTTGGCTTCTCCATTTGCATCTGAAATGCAGAATTCCTTCTTGCGAAGAACACCATCCAAAAAAATAATTAAAAAAAAATAAAAATCCCATTCAAGCATTTTATCGAACACACAATAGGCGCCATAATAATCTTCTGAAGAAATAACCCCAACACGCCATTTATATCAAAAGCAAATAAATAGAAAGGGAAATACCAGGATCTCAGAAGCAATACGCGGAAGATTGAAACGGCGGAGCAACAAATGAAGGGATTGGGTGATGATGAAGATGATAGCAAGTTGAAGCTGCAGGCGAGGCAAGGTGTAATGGAGGAAGGCTGTAGAGGAAACGTGATCCCAGACGCCGGAGGAATGCAGCAATGTAGGGACGTAGCAGTTATCTCCGGTGACATTTCCGGGATGATCCAGAAACACCTTACCGGATTCCATTACGGCTGAACCCACCTTCCGATCCTCAATTGAGAAGGGATGAAGAAGATGGGGGGAAATATGTGGTCTCACATTAGAATCAAGGTTTACACGGGATTTTGTCTTGGCATCATAGTAAAATGGATGAACCTATGTTGATTCCCGCGAGAAATATTCGCAGCCATTTGAGTTTGAACACTAATGCTGTGTTTGGCATCATATTTTTCTCTTTTCTCAATTTTCATGAAAAAAAAATGGAATGGGTGAGAATTTTTCATTTTCAGCCACAAAAACAACAGTAATAAAATCTATACATAAATAGCAACAGAATAGTGATAAAAATAGTAACTTCCCCTATAGTGTTATCACATGAATCGGGTTCTCGGTTTCACGGCTTAAACTTGTGGTTCATCTTCATATTCTCGCCGTTTGTATCAAAGAATTTCATTTTTTTATTTTGGACGTCCGCCCTTAAAAGTCTTATTTCTCATTTTATATGGGACTCACACACTCTCACTAATACAATTAAAATATGTGAACCATACACCCACTAATACAACTACTCACTACACATTAAATAATAGTAATACTCCTTAATTCACGTGCAAAAAATAAATGAATATCTTTAGACGGGACGGAGGGAGTATTCTATTATACCCCATGTTTTATTAGGATTTAAAATAAGTAGGACAACAGGGTTTACATAAATCCTGTAAACTAGGGGTTAGTCTTTTATAAACTGAGTTTATATTATAAATTGTTATAAACCCTGTAGTCTCCTTTTAATTTAAACACCCTAACTAATACATAAAGTATATAGGATTATAAGGGGATTACCCCTTTAATTTAAACACCCTAACTAATACATAAAGTATATAGGATGGGAATGGACCACACGATTCACAACACGAATTTAACTTCACATTTTGATTCTAATTCACACGGTAATTAACTTCACATTTTGATTCTAATTCACACGGTAAAAATTTCCTTAATAACGCTTAAAGATTTGGTAGGTTTAATTATTAAAATAGACAAATTCTCTTATGAAACGCTATTTATATGAGACGGTTTGTGAGTAGTGTTTATGTCTATTTTTTAGATAAAAGTATGTTTAATGATTATTAAAGTATGTTTTCTAAAGTATGCTGAATTATGTATTAAAATATGATTTCAGTGTGTTATAATATAATTTATTATTGATATACTTTAACTACAAATAAACATACTTTATCTCTACAATAATCATACTTAAATGATGGGTTGACCCGTCTCACACATGTCTCACAAATAACCCATCGGAGTAGGACTAAGAAACAGAATAAAGGCCCCGTGGATGTACGACCAGTAAAGCCCCCTACCACTTTCGCGAGTCTAATAGGTGCATGAATGATTGAAACAACTGGGATTAAAAGTATTTAGTAATTAGGAATTATTCAAATAGATAATATATATTGAATCTCATACGGGTGCTTAGCTAGCTACCGTTACTGAAATAATTTAATTAGAAAAAAGTTATTAAATGAAATTTATTGTTTATTTAAAATATGCATTTTATATGAACATATCAAGCAGTATAAGTAATTAATTTGTTTTATTTATTTATTTATTTATTTTTTTGTCTATATAAACTCATCACTAGAGTTTTCATTAGACGGACTAAAAAATATTATCAACAAAGTGATAAACATGAAGACAAACGTGGTCATGTGTATTGCTGTAGTTTTCATGTTTTTGATGATCTCCCCTAGCGTGGATGCAGCATTAGGGAGTGACGTCGAGAAGAATGAGACGAGACGAGACGAGACGAGTTTAGCAGGACCAATACCGCCAGTCTACAAGTGTGATGGTTGTACACCTTGCGTGCCATTCAACCTTAAATCACCTCCTGAGTACGTGTAGAAGTGCATATACAGTAGTGCTAACGGAAAAATATATGATCCTGAATCTGAATATTGAGAAGTATTTGTATTTGAATGCATGTTACATTGAAAATATATTTTTCACTAAATATATTATATATATATCACTATATAACATAAAGTTTCCCATACAATACCTAAAAGAATAAAAGATGAACTTGCTATCAATCAACTATCAAGGACCTAGAATGGAATTTATATCATTAAATAAATTTTAAACCTCACTAATACCATAAGATACAGTCAATAAAAAATGGGGCATTTAGAACAAAAAAAATGTACGGAGGGCTAAAAATCAATTCAGTTTCATAATTTTGCTTATCGTTCATTTTTCGTTCAAAAATAAATTTTTCAATTTACCACTGATTCTAAAATAGGACAAATAATGTCTGATTTTCGTCATCAAAAAATGTTGAAACCACCATAAAATGACACGTGATTGCCAAGTGACAACAAAAATCGGTGAGAATAAGGCATTTTTTTGCCCTATTCCACACTAGTGATACTAAATTAAAATTTTGATTTTTTTAGGACAAAAAATGAATATAAACAAAATTATGGGATTGAATTGATTTTTATTTGGACAATTTATTTAGGGTTACACATAAATCTTTTACGAGTATATATAAAAATGCCAACTTTATATATAATCTCTGTCTCGAAGTAAGGCTCTTTTTTATTGTTTAACACTGTTCAAAAAAAAAGATTTAGTTTTATTAATTATATTACTTTTGAGTGTAATTTATACTTAAATGTGGATCCCACATTCCATTATTAAACTCAAAAAATTTACTACAAAATTATACAACACCATCACTTTAAATTGAGAGTTGGAATAATCCAAAACTCATCCACTACAGTATATTTTCATTTTTCGATGTACAAAAATAAATGGATACAAATGAACAAAGGGAGTATGTTAGGTGACATTTTTGAAAGGGTACATTCGAATAGATTGTCTCAAGTTAGAAATTTTTTTTAAAAAAAAAATATTACTTTTCAATAAAGTTTTTATCAATTTTTATAAGAGTTGTTATCCCTTTTTATTTATTAATATTATAAATTGACATTTCATCTGGAATATAATGTATTGTGTTTTATTAAAACTATTACTATTACTTTTTATTCGAAACTCATTTCACCTGAGTGTTAGCCATCCAAAACTAAATTAATTATGGTATATTTCTTGAATCATTAAATTGAAAAATACACATATAAAACAATATTATTGTTACCCACTATATAAGGAGTTCTTTAGCGTAATCACAACAAACAAATTTTTATGTGACCGTCTTTTAATTTTAATTTTATTTCATAATTTAAATATAGTTATTCATTAAAAATAATTTTTATTTTTATTTTTTTAATTTGCGTATACTTATTCTTAGAGAGGATTACTACTAAGTACAAAAAAAAAACTCTTAATTATTATGAGATACAAACATACAAAAATACTACTACTAACTACAAAAATATATAGTAATATTTCAATATTACCCCTACAATGTGCTGCACATAAAATGTTGTGTGCAGCAAAAGTTCGTGTAAGTGTGTGCAGTAAAAAAAAGTGTGTGTAGCAAAAAAGTGTGGTGGTTCGACAAAGCTCCGGAGGCGGTGGCCCGGCAACTTTCCTGCGGTCCGACAGTGTTCCGGCGGCGACAGTTTTCCGGCAACCGGCCGCCGGATGTCCGGCGGCGGCGGCGACGGTTTGTCAGTTTCCGGCGGCCGACCGGTCGACGGTGGGTGAAGGTTTTGGGTTTGTGGTTTAAAAGTGTATGAGTTTAGGGTTATATTTGATATTTTATTTTAATATTTTATATGGGAGAGTAATTATTTTAAATCAATGTATCTTTTAGTAATTAGGAATACAAAGTGTGTACAATGCATCTTCACATACCAAGAACTACGAGAACAATTATTACTTTTATTTATCTACTTCTTATTAAAATTAAATATTATCATGATCATCTCATAAAATTGAGACAAGTTTTGCCCATAATAATTAGTGTCTTTTCTAATCCAATTTACTAAATAGATTCGCTGAAAACTGATATACATACTTATACGGAGTCAGTGATAAGCCGGTCACGAAAGCAGTAGACCCTACCGGAGACAGGGAACCTTGAAGCTCACCTGTAGAACAAGGAAGAGAGGTCGAACATAGAATGAAGGTAACTGAAACAAACAAAGAGAACACCCAGAGGATTAGAGAAGGGAGTACCAGTTGTCGCACTACGGCCGAGAGTAGACAACCCAGCTGAAATCAGGACGGGTTCGGAAAGCAAGGGAGAGACACGGTAAGTATTCCCCTCACGAGATAAAATCTCATAAACACGGCAAAAACCATCACTTAGCCGCACAAGGGGACGATGGGGAGGACCTGCACGATATGTATAAAAAAAGAACATCAGGGATCGCAGGAAACAACCCAGAGCTCAGAGGACGGGAAAGGATCATACACTTATTCAGCGGAAGAAATCGGGTAGGAAAAGTCACAGGCACACCATTCACACGAGTACGATAATCACCACCCAACCAGAACCAAGCCTGCTCCCAACTTCTGCCGATAACTTCAGAAGCCCCCACGAAGTGATGGTTATCGCGGGGGAAACAAATGGTAGAAGTCATCGGAGCGAGGATTGAAAATATATACTCCTACATTTCCACTTCACACAAATATGTGTGTGAACGGTTCACTCACACTATAATTCTATCGAAATTATTTTATTTTAATATATGAAAAATAATTTTTTAGGAAGATAAATTATTATTCTTTTAAATAAAAAATATTACTCAATCTTAATAACATATTAAAATTTGAGGACTAATTAATATTATTTCTAAATAAAAAATTTTCATATAAAGGTCCAATAATGTAAGTCTCAATAATTGGATTCCATTTTAGAAATATTTCATTCAAAAGGCTAAAATTAGGCATGTTAAATCGGATTTATAGGATTCTATCTCACTTATTTAACTTCCCAATTTGATTCTAATTCATAGCGCAAAATTTCCTTAATAACGCTTAAAGATTTGGTAGGGTTAGTTATTAAGACAATATCCTCAAGGTCTTGTGTGATATTATTTCATATGAGACAATTTTGCACTCCTTTAAATTAGTTATCAATTTTACTATAAAATATTATCGTTTTCGCTATAAAATATTATTACTTTTAATTTATATTATAAATTGTTCATATCATTATCACTTTTCATTATTTAAATATCATTTTACATTATAGGAATTATCACTTTTTATCCGTTTCATGTAAGAACTTATGTGAGAGGGTCATAACTCTTTCTAATTAAATTATTTCATTAATGTAGCTAGCTATGCATCCATATGAGATTCAATATATATTATCTATTTAAATTTCTTATTACTAAATACTTTTAATCCAGGTTGTTTCAATCGCATGCTTAATTACCATAAATTTATCACTCCATGCATAAAAAGAAACTAATATAAGGAGTTGACTTTTTAAAAAAAAAAATTTTGTGCGTCTATATAAACTCGTCACTAGAGTCTTCACAAGACGTACCACAAAAAATATTATCAACAAAGCCATAAATATGAAGACAAACGTCGTTATGAGTATTGTTGTAGTATTCATGTTTCTGATGATATCCCCAAGTGTGGATGCAACATTAAGAAGTGGCGTCGAGAATAAAGAGACGAGACGAGTATTAGCAGGACCAATACCGCCCGTTTGCAAATGCGATGGTTGCACACCTTGTGTACCATTCAACCTAAAATCACCTCCTGAGTACGTGTGGAAGTGCATATGCAGTGCTAATGGAAAGATATACGATCCTGAGCCTGGATATTAAGCAATATTTGTATTTGAATTTGTTACATTGAAGATATATTTTTCACTAAATATATCATGATATCAATAATAAAAAGAAATTAAATCTTATATTCTATGCATATATAGTCCATAGACATGATATCATTAAGAAAAGATGCATTCTTCTTGAATAAATCATCTTACAAATTTCATAATGTGAGATGGAGCTCGACAAGTTTTACAAAAAATGGAATTACATGTATTAAATTTATTTTTAACTCCATTATTACTATACGATACCATTATTAAAAAAATATTACTACTAACATACATGGATTGTAATTAATATCACATTATTAACCCTGTATATTAAATGCATGTTCAAAGTTAGAAATATTTGGTGTCTTTAAAAAATCATATTCCTTAATTTATTTAGATTTTTCTTAACATGGGATTGTGGTCATGATTAATGATTATGATGTTAAACTTCGATTATATATACCTTTCTTTACGTGTTCAATGTGTTAATGTGTGAAAATATAAAATCGTATTTCTTCATTTGAATCCAAAACGGTTAAATTAAAAACATGTGCGAAAAAATACAAATATGTACGAAAATAGAACACACGTGTGCAAAAATCATACACTAGTCAACAACACATGCGTGCAGGATTCATTCATGTAGCAACTGCACATTTACTGATTTACATATGGAAATAAGTGGTAATGATTACGTGATTAGTGTTATTTCGTGCAGAAAATCAACATCTTTATTTTTATTTAAGTAATGGAGGGTTTCTCCTATCCCACATGTAATCTCCTTATTAAATCAATTCAACCCTGACGCGTAAAGCCCTCAAAAATCTTTATTTATTAATTTATTCTTCGTTTTTCATTCAAACGCTGACGTGTCAAGCCCTTTTTATTAATTTATTTATGCTCTAAAGTGATATATTGTAGTAATAAATTCTAATATAAAAAGTGTAATATTGTAAAAGTTGCGAGTATATTAATTTTTTCATAATGTAATTATGAATTGAAATCGTATTTTAATATTATACCCCACATCATACTATATATACTATAATGCTACACCAACCATAAATTAATTACGATGAGGGAAGGATTGAAATGATTATTCTAAGATATTTTTAACATATAAATTTAAAAATTGTCTTATCCATTCTAAGATATTTTTCATCGTTTATGTTCATCTCAACAAGGCAAGTGAAAAAATCTGGAATAATCTACAATAAATGGGAAAATTAATCGAGAGAGAAGCATATTCACATCTTTCATGTATTTTACCATTTTTATAAAAACTTCAATTAATTTGTACTCCAATATAAAAAATAATTTATAACAATTTAAAATTAATTAATGACCCAAGTGTATCACTAGTTCTCCTAAATTCTCAACATGGATTTAGGCATCATGTGCATCTTGCTCACAAGCACGCATATTATCAGCAGACTATTAAAAAAACAACTTAGAAAAGAAAAACAAGTATAAAAAAGAAGGATTTTGTTGGAGTGCGAAAAACCTAAATTTACTAAAATCAAGAATCACACAGAATAGGGTACACTATAAAGATAATGGGAAGCATACTAGGCATTTGAAGGGGGGACCCTTGTGGCTGGCTTATGTATGACTCTAACCACTGCCATTCCGTCGCCTTCGTTGTCTCGTACCCTCCACGACCGGTCCTTCTTCCTCTGGGGCTTCTTCTGCTGCTTGTGAGGTTTGGTCGACGTTTTCTTCACCTCAACCCGGCTTGAAGCTAATCCATTGTCAAGATCAAAGGAATTCAGATCACTCAGCACGTGCTCTAGTTTGGTAGCACTTTCATGTTCAGGAACCCAAGAGGAATCGTCGTCTTCTTGGATCTCCGATGAGCTGAATTCATCAGAACCCTCATCAATAAAATCTTCATCATCGGACGTTCCTGGTGGCATTTCAAAGTGCGGAAGCTTCCCATCAATGAAATCCTTCAACATTTGACGTGCTGCTTTAGTTTCATCCGGTAGTCCACTTGAGGCAACATACCCACGAGATGCACAATATGCTCTCAAAAGTTCTGCAGCCAAAGGTGGTCGGGATTGCGGCTCATAAGGCTTGGGTTTCGGAAGTGAGATTTTGTAAACTTCCTCGATAACGGACCTGGGGACTCTATTTGCAACCACCTGCACAGCCTCGCGGTGCTCTGTCATTCGATCAATAGGTAAGACCCCTGATGCAACCATCTCGTATCTTGAACTAGTAAAAGATGGAAACACCAATCCAGGGCAATCACATAGAGTAAGTTTCTCCGATATTATTAGTGTTTGGAAATGTTTCGTCTTCCCGGGAGTTGAAGTTACACCAGTCCTCTTCTCTCCTACCAATGCATTGATCGTAGAACTCTTCCCCACGTTGGGGTATCCAACAAATCCGACAACTACACTTCGAGTTGATGAATCTCCAGTGATACTTCCATCCTCGGGTGATATAGATCGAGTTCTCATTGTAACTATCTCCTCAGCTTCATATTGTAGCCGAAGAAGTAGCTCTTCCCTTCCATACACTTTAGTATCGGTATCAGTTGATTCATGCTGACTGCTTCGCATGTTTAATGATGGAGTGAGCATTTTTCCCTCCAAAGCAGCAGTAGCAGCTTTAGCTGACCAGAAAACGAAGAGAATCCCATGTGAATTGAAGTACGAAGCCCATTTTTCTCTGTCAGAAATTCACGAATCAAAATCTTCTATTAGATCAAATGAGAAGAAATGTTCAAGGAAACAGCAGAAGCACTGCCACTGAGACAATACTACCTGACAGAAAGTGGCAAAAGATCTGCCTTGTTGACAAGAAGTAATGTCCTTTTATGTTCATCGATTTCTCGAGCATATGCCTACACAAAATAATTTCTCAATTGCAACTCAACCATGAAATTTGACATTTTTTCATAGTTCAATTGGTTGAATGAGCTCCCTGAACTTTTGTATGGATGGTATAATGCATCTATATAAGATAGTGCCTGTTCAGAAGCTCAATCCCACTATCCCAGTCTCACACATTCTTAAGCATATATTTAATTAACTGCAAGCCTTGCCTATCAAAATTTTTATAACAGACAGTCGAATAATTTAATTTTGAGAATTTTACAGAAACACACTTAAAAACACAAGGTGTGTGTAAATTAAAAAATTTACTCTTACATTTGTTCTATTTTTCAGTACAGTTTTGCTTAAACATGATTTTACTTCAATGGTAGTTTTCTGTAATTTACCCTATTATTCAGAACCGAACTACTTGCATTACCTCAAGATCCGGGCAGCGGTAGAAAAGCGGATCCCTTGCATCAACAACCATCACAAGCTTTAAGAACAAACAATAAGTGAATAAGTCAGCACAGAATAGATTCTGCTAGCATGGTATGAATATATCCCTAAAACTTAGTCAATATATGATATAACTCACCAAAGCATGAGAAGCACAAAGTATTACTCCAACTTTACGAAATAAAATGAGACTTCCAACTAGCAAAACAATATCTCAACACATTTATGGGCATTTATCATCTTAATACACATATACAGCAAAACTTCTCAATGAAAATGAAAAAAATATATATGGAATTTAAGAAAATAGAGCTAAAGATACTTCATATAATTCTTATATGCTTATATACAGTGGCATCAAAGAATAGGTAAACAGGTAAAGGAAGGAAAATCAAAATTTCATATTCATGTATTGCAGTGGCTGGAAGAAAATTTCTATTTAATTTTAAATACCCATTTCTTAACCAAATGCATTAGTGTTCTGGTATAACATAAAAGCTTTCATCCAGCCATATAGATGCATTCTAATTTTGGTGTATTCTTCCATGATGATCTTGAGCTCCCTATACCATGTTACACTGTTCTAATCGAGATCCTAGAATTGAGACCAATATGTATCGAATGACTAAATCATGCTTTGGCTTTATCTTAAGATAAGAGCACACTTAGAAAACAATTTGAGGAAGAAATTGTAAAACTGATTCAGCACGCAAAGCGTGTAAATATAACAATAAGGAAGATGAATTATTGAACAGAAAGATGAATTATATATGTGAGTGTGTGTGTGAAACAATGCGCAAATAGTTTCAGAATGGTCAAACATCAAAATTCTCCAAGGACATAAACCAGGTGTACATCAAACGATACTAATATCCAAGAAGAGGCTATTGTAGTTATGACACCAAAGTCTGGATGAATAACGAATACAATAGTATGATTGTACAGAAGAGATTATCGGCATGACACAGGATCTTAATGTTTGGCTTTGTATTAGTTTTGGCATATTTGGATTGGAATAACTTGATAAAGGAGTTGAGATCTGGTTTGAATTTCGCTAATCCATCAATGGATGAAGACCATCATATACCGACAAGCTTAGGTGATAATCCCCTTTGTGACAATTTTAAAAAAAAAAAAGGAGGAAATAAAGAAAAGAAAAAGGGAAGCCATAATCTCACCAGATCACTACGTTCAAGCACCCTCCAAAGCTGTCTCCAAATATCCAGGTTTTTCTCAAATGGTGTAAGAACTAGATTCTCATTCTCTTCAAGCCTGCATATGGAGCAGAACACTATTTTACTTGTAATAAATTAAAAAATAATAATTTCAACTTAATAGCCCCTAATACGTGCACACTTACATAATAGAAACTAGAAAATGGTTTTATCCAAACAAAGAAAGACCTAGAAACAGGCAAATATAACTATTGAAGCACAAAGGCATTAACATCCAAATAAAATACCTCAATAAATAACTGAGAATATGCACACACTAGTCCATAAAAAGAAAATGACGATGATGAGACCATACCTAAGGTAAACAAGGCGTACTCATGAATGCAAGAAGCTCGCAAGAGGATGGCAAGTGAAAGAAAAGATGCATAAGAATCGGGAAGAAGTTTGATAGGAGATATAATTTCATTTAAACTGATTATGATTCCTTTAGTTTTATTTTCCTTTATGGAAGTCTTAGGCGGTTAGGCCCATGAACTACTTGGGTTTAGATTTAACACTGTGAACATGAAGTTTATAGAGTTTGAGCAATAACTCTTTACAGGACAATTTTACTGGTTCCTAGGGAAACCTAAGAATTCATTCTCGGGTTGCTAGAATTCTTAAACTTGAGGTTTCATCAGAAACTCAAATATTATATGCAGACCTCACATGACCAAAATTATATTATGTTACCAATCAACAATATAACTTAGAAATGATTATAAGATGCTCAAATACTCATAAGTCGTAAAGAAATATGAACACAGTAACGCATACAGACAGCTTGGAGGATATTGATACATTAAATAATCCGGTTTGAAATATAATCTCAGAACTCCTGACCTTACGAGACTGCGACGCCACTCTAGAAAAGCTCGTTTTTCATTATCATCTAGCTCTTCCACAGGCATTTTAGAATTCCACGGTGGCCTGCAGGTAAAAATTGTTATCTTAAATTCCAATTTATAAAGTATAATAAACTAAAAATAGGCAACATTAAAACATGCCTGCGAGGTATTCGAAGACTGCTGGCATGCAACTCTTCCTCTCTCTTCTGTTGCTCCCTTCTTTCCTCAGTTGTTATCTCATTGATGCTGGAGGCAGAGTCCCTACAGATACAATACACCAGAATCTAAGAAGAAAAGTTCCATAAATGAAAAAATTAAGAAAAAATAGGTACTGAGACATATATTGCCCAATAAATGCTTGTTACAATAGCAAGCTGAAGAACTCACTACCCCACCATAAGTGAAGCAGCATCCAACAAGCCTCAAAGAACCTCTCCAGAAGCTAAAATATATTAGATTCTCCAGTTAATCATATAAAGACAATGAATAATAGAGACAAATGCACATCAAATGAGATAACGGATGCAACTCCTTATGGACATTAAAAAAAAAATGTTGTAAACGCATATCTAATAGAGCACTGTGGACTGCACATCAACCATGTCTCAACCCAAACCCACCCACCCCACCCAACCCTCAAAAGAAAACAAAACAAAAATAAGAGCTGCCTACTTCACCAAGAACACCAATCAAAGAAGATCACGGACAACAATAAATCGCAAATAATCGATTCATAAACTAGAACAGAAAAGAGACAGAAAAAGGCAATTCGAAGGTAAAGGGGAGTGGAGGCTTACAAATTAATGGGTAATTGGCCGGGCGGGTTGGCGGCGGAGAAGAGACGGTGAGCCTCATCCGCCTGCTCAATAACGGCTTCAATGTCGCTAATCTCCGTCACGGACTCGAGAACTTTCTTCTGTTGGCTTCTGTAATACTTCCCTTTCTCCTTCGACTGCTGTATCATATGATTGTGGTGCTTCACCAGAGCCCGACCAAGCCCGGTTTTCTCCCCCTTTGGCATAATTAATCTCGAACAACTTGTTCTTTTTCTCTGGATGGGGTGGGATTTATTTCCGATAATTGAATCAACCAGAGAAATATAGCTCCGGCTGATGGTCTGTGCACGTCGGCGAAGCCTTCAGGCGGCGGAAGCGCGGAGGGGCAGCCGCGGGAATAGAACAAATTGGAGGCTATGTAAGATCTCTTTACCTAATTTTATTTGCAATTTTCTTCCCCACTATACAAAATTCTCTTTTAATTCATTATACTATGCTATAGAACGTTCTTGTGTGAGCGTGATATTATTTTATGAGACAAAAATCCAACATTATCAAATGTCATTTTTTTTGTTATATTCAAATTTGCATACAGGAGTATATGTTTTGGTTATGGTTTTGAATATATTAATTTTTGTTTTGAATATTTAATTAAGAGAACAACTGGCTCAATCATATTTTAGCGCATTCCCCTAATTAATTAATGGTAAATATTTGTGTGAAAGTGAATCTTATATTTATCGGAAAAATTACTAAAAAAATTCTTCTTCAAATTCTGATTTATCAATTTATATGAAAAATTACCTTAAAAAATACATTAATTATTATTCTTCTAAATTAAAATTATTAATTTTAACTTTTTTATTTACTAAATAATAATAATGATTTTAAAAACGAAGTTCTGAACCACTATCTTATACAAGACTCACTCATTTTAAAATAGCTCATCGTAGTATTTGAGTATGTAGTGCTTATGCATAATATAAATTATTAAATTAAATTTTAATTTAATTTCATCATTCAATAAAATAAAATAAATTTAATAACTACCAAGAATTACTCTATTTTTATATATTTTATCAAATCACATTGCCTTATCTCATTTAATCACCTAAATTAATTAATTTATAATGGGGCCTTTTTAAATCCATATATGTATAAATGCAGCGAATTAGGAAGTATATTTCAGTATTCTTAATTGTCATTGTTAGATGAAAATAGAAAAATAAAAAATTTAATTAAAAAGGTGCACAATTTCTTTCATATTAAAATCTCACGAAATTTGTCATAACCTAAATACCCACGAGCTCCAATGCTCTTAAAAGGGTTTTCCTAAACCTGTTTAAATCAAGATTTACATCTTGATTAGACAAATACACAGTTCTAAATTCCTCAAAATTAGTAATAAAAGAATGAGGATCTGTAAAATATTTACTATCAAGAGGATATTTGTCCACCAAAGAGCTTTCATTTTTACTCACAATGTACCTTAAATACTTCAACTTGTTACTCACTGCTGCAGCTTCGAAGCAAATCTTAGCCGAATGAACCAACCCGATCGGTACGATTTGGATCAATACGCCGTTTTCGCGTAGAAAAACCAAGTTGGAAAGACCCAACCATCACGTCGAAAGAGTTGACAAGCCGAGTGTTCAACGACACATTCGTAGACAATTCTTTCGACACAACCTCAAATCCCAAGCTTCGTACCATGTCCCCAAGTTCATCTTCATTGACCAGTCTTCGATTATGTTTCCTCGAAATGATGAACAAACGAGGTTTATGGCGACCATGCAAAGGTGATATGTCTAAATCAAGAAGCTTCTGATGGAACAATCTCCAAATCATTGGTGGCTTTGAGCCCTATAATAATTCTTGAAAAGCACAATACTTCATCTTCGTTGTCTAAATCATGCAACTCGTATTTGGACAGTTTCTTCATGATTACACCATACTTGGAGTTCCAAGTGGAGTTGTAGCCGATCACAAGGAAGAGCGTGTTTCGATTGAACTGATGGGACGTCAAGAAGCGAAGGTGTGGAAGTGGTGGTTGCTGAGGCCTCCGGTGGAGAAGACGACTGCTGGGATGTTGTTATGACGTCGAGAGCAATGGGGGGCTTTATCGGCTTCTTTCGTCACGATTTTAAAGTTTTTTACTCTTGTCATTGCACCCTCGATGCCCTTTCTAGGGTATGGTTTTATGTTGATCGTTGATTTTGATGATGAGTTGAAGCTATGTAAATGGTGGAGGAGGTACCCTTGATTCTTAGGTCACCCTTTATTTCGTACACATCTGTTCTATAATTTGAGAAGTTATAAATAATTGGTTCCACGTGATCTGATCTTGAAATTGTTTCATTAAGATTGATTTGTTTCATGATGCTCTCCACATTAAAATCTGCATGGTGCGATCAAATGTCATAAGGCATGTATTGGTTTCTTAATGTTCTCCACGTTGCGTGAGATCGTCTCACGTGGAACAATTTTACACTTTATCAATTTCACTATATACTATAAATTATTTATAAAATAATATTATAATCACATTTCTTTATTTAAGTATCACTTTTCATTATAAAAGTTATCATTTTTTATCCGTCTCAAATAAGTCCTTAAGTAAACGATCTCATACAAGTCTTTACCCAATAACAAATTAACAATGTTAATATATACAACTATTCTAATTTAAAAATTTTCCTATAATAATGATTCTTTCTATATAGCGCAGGTTTTCTATATCACTAGTTATATTATTGACACACATAAGAAAAGGAAATCTAACTCTTAGACCTAGATAATTTATAACTATTGCCTAAAGTATGTTTTTTGTTTCCCCATTTTTCTATGTGTTTATTTGAAGTAAGAGAAGAAAAAAAACATTAATTATTAGCACTAGGATTTATCCTTATCCATTAAGGTACATTTTTCTCGGAGCAATTGACACATTCAGTCTCGTAACTATAACAAACTTAATTTTATGTACCAAAATACTTAAACTTTTTTATTTAATCCTAAAATTTTCTCAAAAATTTAGATTTCTTCCCATAACTAATTTTTCATCGCAAATCGTCTCGCAAAAATTTTCAAAAACAGTCCCAAATCTATCCATTACTCACTTAACAACATTTTTATAAATGTAAAAAAGACACGCTGCTACTTAAAAAAAAAAAAAACTTACAAAATGTTAGATGGCCAAGATAGGGCTTCAAAGTTGTATAAATGCTGCCCGTAAGAACTAAGCAACCAAAAAGTGCTACAATTGACAACATTTTCTTTTGTCTGGTAAGCATCTTCACATAATCACTTGTTTTTCTCTTCAATGCACCAATATAGTTACTCATTGAATGGTCTTTTACATCCATCCTCAGCATATCTTAAAAAAAAAACATATTATTGAGAGCTACCTAATCATATATATATATATATATATATATATATATATATATATATATATATATATATATATATATATATATATATATATATATATATAATAAAAATAACGACAAAATTCTTTGCAGCTGCCATATGATTTATATGGTCTTAAAATCAAATGTTACATATTAATCTTTTTACTATAATTTCTTGTGATCTATTTATTAGGAAGTAAAATATGCAACATATTTTACTCATTTTCGTTATTTATGAATTTTTTAATTTGGGCGGATTTCAAAATAATGAACTTTTTTTTTTCATTAATACTTGATGTCAGCACTTCTTGTACATTTTCTCTAGAATTGGTATGACAAAATAAATATCAATATCAGATTTTTTTTTCTATTAAAGCGCTAAATTTGTAATTGTTTATTTGTTTCTAATATTAATTTGTGACAAGTAGCATAAATTGTTGTCGGTAAATTAAATCTTAGGATGGTATTTAGGGTTGTTTAATCGGCTAGGGAAATAATTAGAGATGTATTCAAATTATCGACTAAGTATGAAAATATTAGGTTGTTAGGTGGTATTAATAGTTATAATCAATTTGGTGTTGAAGTGAAAGAATTATCCTTACATTTGTGAGCATATATGTTGAATCATTTCAAAAATTGTCTTAATTAGATATTTTATTTCACCACTTTACTTTATTAATTTGCTGCAGATTTAATTTAAGAACAAAATTCAAAACCCCATCTTTATTTTTGTAATTTACACTGTTTTATCAGCTTATGTGAATACGATCCTACTTATCACTCTCTAGTATTTTCAGTAGGTATTATTATTTGTTGGGTATCAACACCCACAGATAGTAACAAGATTCGAGTTTGCTATACTATTGAGAAAAAAAATTCTCAAATGTTGGGCTGAAACAATTAAAAAACTCCATATCTCAATTTCTGTTTTTATTTGACAGGATTAAGTGTTACTAAGCCTTCTAATTTTGGGACTTACTTAAGTGACCCCACCTAACCCTCTAATTTTTTTATATTTTTTTTTACCCAAAACTAGCTACCAACTTCATCTCTTACTTAAATTCAACTTGATGCAATAGATAGTCGTGTAAAAATTGGAAAGCTAGAAATTACAAGATGTTTGAGAATTTGAGATCAATCCAACAAAATTATTTGAAGAAATCAAAATCAAGGCTTGGTGTTTTTATTATTTTAGAAATAGGAGTATAAACTATTTATCAGACTGGAGTTACAATCCAAGTTTGTGCTACGTATGAAATAATATTTGATGTATTGTCTAGAGCTTATATGTATACATATTTATTCAGTACTCTCGTGTATTTCTTTAAGTAACTGATCTGGTACTCCCTTAATATATATAATTCCTTTTTTCCATCATTAAAAAAAAAAGAAAAATAGTCGAGTAAAATGAATGAATGAATGAATTAATTGAAGAAAATTAACCCAAAACTCGTAAAATTCAATTATTTTCATCGGATATGGAACATTGGAACTTAAACCACACGTGACATGTTAATTTAGAAGAATTCGTTAAAATTTCCTGCGCTGCATCACATAATAAAATTATATATAGAGAAATGAAAAATATATTAATCTTTTGAAAATTTGAAATAAAAACAAATATTGGCTAAATATGAACAAACTCCAATGCCTTAGTTAGGGTTTCCCTAAACCTATGTAAATCAAGAGTTACATCTTGACAATCCAAATACACACTTCTAAAAATATCATTCTTTTTCTCTCTAATCCCAAAAGGGTCTCTATAAACTTCACTATCATTTGGATACTTCCCTACCAAAGAGCTTTCATTTAGACCTACCTTATACCCTAAATACTTCAACTTCATGCTCACCGCAGGCCATTCGTAGCAAACATAAGCTACGATGTCCAATCCGAACGGAATAATTTGGACGAGAACTGCGTTTTCCGGCAGGAAAACCATGTTCGTAAGCCCCGCCCCGTGCACTCCGGCCATCACGTCGAAAGAGTTCACATTTTGGGCGACTAATGACATGGCCGAGTCTGGAACCATATGTTGCACGACTACTTGGAATCCCAATCCTCGTGCTATGTTCCGGACTTGGCGTTCGTTCATTAGTCGCCTGGTCCCTTCCCGGGAGATTATCAGCAGACGGGCGCAGCCTGCGCCCCGTCTGCTGACTTGTGCAGAAGCAGTCTCTTTAATGAGTACGCGCTCTGCACAAGCTCCCGGAATCTCCGAATGTCTGTACCTGGATATCCATGGAGAGAAGTGGTTGGTGACGAGGAAGATGACGGATCGGTTGAAGTGGTGGGAGGTGAGGAAGAGGGGGAAGAGGACGTCGGCGAAGGCGTGGAAGAGGTTCTGGGAATGTCCTTTGCCGGAGAAGACGATGGCCGGAATGTTCTGGAGATTCCGGTGGCAGGTGGGTAGTCTGTGGGGTGGGTCGGGTCGGATCGTGAAAGTGGTGACGTTTCTGAACTTGGCAGTGTTCATTTTTTGGGCGTAGGGTTTTATGGTCCAAGAAGTGGAGGTGTGGTTGGATGTTGAAGCTATGAAAATGGTGGATGAGGTGCCATGAATCCTTATGTCGCCTTCTAAGTCATATATGTCTGATCGAGAATTGGAGAGATTGTGAATAATTGGCCTCGTGCTGGCCACATGATAGTCTAGAAAAATAACAATATTCAAGGGTTAATTTTTAATTATAGTATTTATATAAGAAATTCTATAATTTAGAATCGAATAAATGAAATAAAATAAGAGGGCTAGTAACGATTGATCTTCTCGTATTTTATATTTCATAGTAATTTAACTAGGAATGAAAATAGTTAAAATCTTAAGGTAAAAAGAAGTATAATAATAAATGGTCATATTGGGTAATCTTAGGAGCATATTCCAATGAGTAAAGTTTTTTTTTTTCTCATGATTATTTAAAATTTTAGATTTTGTCCCAAAAAAATATTCGTATCGATTTTATCCTATAATTATGAGTTTTATTTCAATTTTGCTCAATTTTCGCCGAAAATTGGTCACGTGCGTTGCACGTGGCGGATGAATTTGTGGGTTTCGGCGAAATTGAGGGTTCCGACATAAATTGAGCAAAATCAAAATAAAACTCATAGTTATAGGACAAAATCGATACAAATATCTTTTTT
Organism: Pogostemon cablin; assembly: GCA_023678885.1. Taxonomy (NCBI): domain Eukaryota; kingdom Viridiplantae; phylum Streptophyta; class Magnoliopsida; order Lamiales; family Lamiaceae; genus Pogostemon; species Pogostemon cablin. The sequence goes on along the minus strand of CM042962.1, from coordinate 6,332,434 downwards.
GGGACAAAATTTAAAGTTTAAAAAGTTATGGGACAAAAAAAACTTTTAACCTCATTTTTTGTACAAAATCGAAATATTTTTTAACTATTTTTAAGAGCTTCATAAATCATAAAACAAAATATTATCTGTGAGGACAAGATTTGCAATGGACTAAAGGATTAAAATAGAGAAATAAACATCATAAGCTAATATCATATTGTCCCATAACTTTTTAAAACTTTAAATTTTGTCCCAAAAAAATGTGTATTGATTTTGTTCCATAACTATGAGTTTTATTTTGACTTTGCCCAATTTTCGCCGGAATCCTCGATTTTCATCGGAACCCCCAAATTCATCAGTCACGTGCAATGTACGTGACCAATTTCCGGCGAAAATTGAGGGTTCCTGCGAAAATTGGTCAAAAATGAAATAAAACTCATAATTATAAGACAAAATCGATACAAATATTTTTTTTGGACAAAATCTAAAGTTTTAAATAGTTGTAGAAAAAAAAAACTTACTCTATTCCAACCTACCCAATCCTCTTGTATTTTTTTTAAGTAGCTATGATACTCTTTAATATAATTCATTTTTTTATAATAATAATAATAATAATAATAATAAAAATGGTCATATTGGGTTTATGCAATTAAAAATGGCAAATTTCCTGAATTCAAATTCTGTACTCACATTCATAATTTATAATTTATGTACTAATAAATAAAAATAATATACATTAATAAATAAAAATTTATATATTTTATTAGCAATTTTTTTTAATAAAAAAACTGAATATAAAAAAATTATACATTAGGTAAAAAAATAAAGAAAATGTAATATAGAACTGCATGTGAAAACAATTAATTTTTTATTTTAATTTTAAACGTAGCATAAAAGTATAATGTTGAAATAAGGGAAATACACAACTGACAAATATTTGGAAGACGTAGAAATGGCTTCGAAAGAATGAAAAGTGCTGCCAGATTAATTGCGATAATAAAAGAACCAAAAAAGGCTCTACATGCCAAATTCTTCTGCTCTTTTCTATTAAAACTCCTTCCAACCATCTTCTCACTACCCATTATTCTTTTTCCTGCCCAAATCAACACATGTTCATGTAATTAATTTACTTCATATATAGTTCATTTTTATGAATACAGTTCTTCTATTATCTATTTTTTAAAATTTTAATCATCTTTTGTCCAATTTTACTTTTTTTTTATTTTTTTGTTCAATTTCAATATTTATAAATATATAAATAAAATTTCCATATACATATTTATAAATATATGTGATTTCAAATTCAGCTAATTGAAGTTGTAAACTATAATAAAACAAAGTCATAAATTACAAATTGTATGCAGAAATAAATATAAAAGTTACCCACTGCCATTCCCTGATTATCATGAAATCATCAGCATATATCTTTGAAAATGGCTAACTGGCATTGATTAGTTTCATCAAAATGTTATGCGTCAATATGAGCCATATATATAATTGAATGTTTTGCATTATGGCACATTATACCTTTAATTTCAACTAAAATTTTAATAGTTGCATTTATTAAAAAAAAATAGAGAAAATAAATAATTAGGATATGACATGGAGAACTCCTGTAATGGAACTAAATCAATTTAACATTAAAAACGCGATCACCATCATATATATTTCTAAAAGTACCAACACATGTTCTTATTTCATAACTCACGTTTTTATATGTATACAAATTTGGCACCTTTTTATACGTTACAAAATTGGAGCTTTATTAATTATCAACGTGCATTTGATTTGAAAAAACCATTGCAAACTCGAATTACTTTAAACATTAAATGAACATAAATAATTGTATGGAAAGGTTGTTATCAGTTAGTACTATGTTTGTATGTTTGCGTTTCCATTCTATGTTTCATCTATTATTCCATGTATTAGATTTTCGCCACGTGTCGTAATCAATGTCCAAATTTTCGACACATGCCCCAAGAGTTTATTAGTCATTGACTATTTTATAGTATTTTCATTGAATAAGAAGTGAAATATCAAAATGGAACAGAGGATTTGGGTTGGTTTTGAGGAGTACTCCCTCCATACTCCTAAAATGTATTCATTTGATTTTTAGACATAAATTAAGAAATAAATAATATTTAATATGTTGTTGATGAGTTTTGATATATATTCCCACCTTTTAATTTAAAGTGATGACATATATATATTGTAGTATATTTTTGTGGTAACTTTTTGAAGTTTTATTATGGAATGCGGTACTTGATTTCATCGTTTATATACTTCTTTTGTCCAAACATAAGATATTCATTTATTTTTTTCACATGAGAGTAAAATATTGATTTTTTTTAATAAGGATTAAGAAGTATTACGATCTTATATAATGTAGTTAGTTGTATTAATGGTATATGTGTGGCCATAGAAAGAAAAAATAAATATATTTAAAATAATGGACACTGGCTCAAAATGATAAAATAATATCTTATTAACTAAGTGAGGAGATATTAGATATATCTTCTAAAAATTGAAGAAAATTTGATGTTGGATGCTCTTTGTATAGAGATTCATCTGGGATGGCTCATATTAAGATGTTAATATGGCAATAATTTAATAAGGATTATTCGTGCTAGCTAATACGTACTGATTTGGATTTTTCTTTATCATTTCAGCGTAACATTTCATTTGTCATTAATCTGAATATTGTTTTTTATTATTTTTATTAAAATATTATCACTTTTTATCCATATAATGGAACTCTTTCCACTCTTTTCGTAAGATAGTTTCACGGTGTTACCATATTCTAATTATAGAATGACTAGGGTAGGACCGGTCCTACCAAATTTGGTGGAACCGGATCCCCCTTCCGGATCCTCTTCTTTCGGCTGTCTTCTCACGATGTTCAATTCTCTCTTCCGAATTAATAATCGCTTCTGAAATAATAATTCTACCTACGATGTTCAATTCACTATGCGATTCCGCCGATTTCACAGAAACCCTGCTACTGGAATACGTTTTCTGGCGATCAACGAGTAAGAATTTGGAATTGGGTGGGGAATTCGCGATAAACTCTCATTCTTTTGAACTTCATAGGTGGAAGCTACTGCCAATCTTGAAGTTATTCTTATCATCCTCCTCCGCAGACTGGCGCCTCTTGCCAGAATCGATCCACCAAGTCTCTCGACAGAGCCCGAGGCCACCCCACCACTTGGTTTTTGGAGATATCAGAAAACGCCCTCTTATTGTCGTTCTGATTGCCGCCGGGGAGGCCGAGACGGAGCTCCGTCTCAAGGCCCAAAAACAAGCCTTGTGATCCATTTGCAATGAAAGGGTAAGTTGTGTGAATTAAAAATGCAGATGAAGTGTTTGATGATATGATTGAGAGAAGATTGTTGGTTATATATATTTACATGTAGAAGGTAGGGAAGAGAGACAGAGAGAGCAATGCCAGGTTATTTGTCGGTAAGAGAGTCAATTCACCTTAGATAGTTGAATTCACTTATCAAAACCTATGTCATTTCATTTTCTGGAGATTTAACTTTCTATCTTCTGGTTTCGTAGGTTTATTGCAGATTTTTTTTCCATTATATGTTATCCGTCAATTGTTAAGTACATGTTTGAATGGCCATTATATTGAATATTCTTTGGTTAATGTTGTCATATGTTAGTGTGGTGTTTAAGCATAATAATAGTAGAGGTGATTAGTTTGTTAATGAAAAGTAACTGTTGAATAGGTAAGACTAATCTTATTAATTCTTAAAAGTTATCCAATTAATTTTAAAGAGTAATTTTATTTAGATTAATTTTAAAGAATAATCTTACTTAATTCTAAATTCTAAAGAGTAATTTAATTATTTCTATAAATTGGCCTATCAACTTACAAATTAAATAATATCCTAATTCAAATTAAATAGTAACCTAATTCATTATAAAGAATAATTAAAAAAAGAAGTTGACGAATATAATTAAATAAATCAATATAAAGAGTAATCTTGAATTCACTTCATTTTTTGTAAGTGTTGTATATTTGTATACAGATATATTGTAATTTTGAATTTTCTCATTGTGTAAAATTCAAATTGACATTATTCAAAAGGATTTTTTTTTCTATTATTACTGCACACTTTAATTTTGAAAAAAAAAAGAATATTAGAGTCTCAAATAAAAAAGTAATCTAATTCATTATAAAA